>JAUMJL010000747.1:0-1200000 GCA_033558185.1 Dromococcyx pavoninus
GAGGGAGAGAGGGGGGAGGGAGAGAGGAGGGAGAGAGGAGGGAGGAAGAAGGGGAGAGGGAGAAGGGGAGAGAGAGGGGGGGAGGGAAACGGGAGAGAGGGAGAAGGGGGGGGAGAGGGAGGGAGGGAGCGGGAAGAGACCGGTACCGTGAGAAAGAGGGAAGAGAAAGGGAGAGACCTAATGTCCAACCTAACCCTCTGGCATATCTTCTGGCCGTTCCCTTGTGTCCAGAGAAAAGGAGACCAGCACGCACTTCACCACAGCCTCCTTTCTGGGAGCTGCAGAGAGCAATGATTTTCCCCCTCAGCCTCCTCCAGGCTGACCAAGTGAGTTCATCTGCTCCTCACATGCCTTCCCCTCTAAATCCAGTCTGTAGCTGTGGGTGTAACTGGGGCTCTGCAAACACAGGCAGGCTGCTATCCCTGTCCCAGCCTGAAGATGAGGTGTAGAGCTTCCTTTTTAAAGTGGGAAAGGAGGGAAATAACTTCCATAATATTTATATAGAATAGAAAAAAGCAGCCTCACCCAGCAGCCTGGCCCTGCCTGTGAGTGTGGGGGCACAGGAAGCAGTCCCTAGATCCAGGTCTGCCCAGCTTCCAGACAGGGAGGCTTAGAGACTGAATTTGGGGGGAGAAATAGCCTCAGTGTTCACTGGAATAGACCAATAAAGAGTGACTACATTTAAAATAAAAAAATAAGTTATTGTGGTTATTTTGGTATTTGATACTTTGCAACTTAATTCTTTTTGATAATTGAGGTCTTTGGGCTTCTTACAGGCAATGCATCTGATAATCAGTGGCTCAGATTACGTAGCAGAGAAAGATCCCACCTTGCTTCTCCCCAGAATTTGTAAGAATCCTTAGGAAGAGGAAACTCCAGATGCAGAACTGTTGGTGTTGGGAATCGAAGGTAGGTGTGTCCGGAGAGTGGAGGAGGAGCTGTGAGGAGAACAGCTGGGTGAGAAGCATGGCTTGAGAGAATGGGTTATGTGGCCTGGAGAGAGTAAAGGTTTTGTGTGCTGAGCTGCTCCCCCAGGTAGAGAAGAGAAAATAACTGCTATAGAAACTAAAACTGGTGAGTGGTGAGACCTTGGCCTCTCATACCATGGTGCATGGATGCTCAGGCCAAGAACAAGCTGTTTGGAGGGTGTTTCATCACAGAAGGTTTCTCCACTGGCTGGACTGGCTTGTCTGATGTCAGCCACTGGGTTCAGCTCCCCATGCTAATCCTCTGGCCAGTTGTGGAGCTGGGTCTCAGAGGGGAACGGTGGTGGGGAGGGCAATTGGACAAGGCAATGGGAAAATGAAGGAAGAGCTTGAAAAACCCCAACAGGAATGTCCAGAAAAGGCTGCGTTTACGTCTCACTCGAGTTGTGATGTGTCTGACTGTGACCTGAGTACAAGTGACCATTCCCGCAGCTGGTACGGCCTCAGCCTGGCCAGCACAGCCCTGGTGAGCAGAAAGTAGCCCAGCAATCTGTTTAAAACTGTGATACAGCCTGTTTGTAACACTGTGTGGCACTGCAGTGGTTCAGCACCTCTTAGAATGCACAAAACCCCTTCAATCCACAGTTTGTTCCAGTGATACTTTATTGCTGCTGTAATTTCTGCTCCTCGTTAACCTCCACAGGCTGCAGGGGGATCTCTGCTCCCTGTTAACCTCTGTGGGCACCTCCTTCTGACACTGCTCAGCAGATCTCCTAAAGCAGCATTTCCATGGGCAGACTCTTATGGGGAATATTCAGTTTTCTGAGATAATTAAGATTTTCTGATTATTAGAGGTCCCAGACCCTTGTGAGAGCTGCTGGTGTCGATGGAGACACAGGGCTGCAGGCTCCGTGTGGGCTGGGGAACACAGTGAATTCTTCATCTAGTCTGGCTGCTCCTTCTGCCTCCACTCCTGCATCACTCTGGTCCTGGCCACAGCAGTCTGGTCTTCTTAATGTGCAGGTGGGGAGGTTTCTTGGGGCTTTTTGATGACCTTAAAGGAAGTTTTCGAGCCATGTATGGTTTTAATTATATGAGGGAGGAATAGCCCATGCAACCACTTGCTGTGGTTACCAGAAGAAATTTGGATGGTACTATCTCTGTCTACAACTGCCTGACAGGAGGTTGTAGTGAGGTGGGTGCTGGTCTCTTCTCCTGAGTTACAAGTGATAGGACGAGAGGAAATGGCCTCAAGTTGTGCCAGGGGAGGTTTAGATTGGATATGAGGAAATATTTCTTTATTGAAAGAATGGTGACGCTCTGGCAGAGGCTGCCCAGGGCAGCGGGGGAGTCTCCATCCATGGAAGGATTCAAGAAATGTGTGTCCGTGGCACTTGGGGACATGGTTTAGCAGACACAGTGGGGTTGGGCTGGTGGTTGGACTGGATGAGCCTGGAGATCTTTTCCAACTTCAATGAGTCTGTGATTCTAAGAACTCAGGGGAACCAGTGCTGTTGGACAGGAGAGCCCTTTTTGTAAATGCCTGTTTTCTTCTCTTTTTTTTTACTTTTCCTCTGTCTGACAGAGCATTTCCTCTCCTGTTTCCTCACCAGCTCGTCATTGCTGCCCTCCTGCTGGAGTTCCTGTTGAACAGGGATGGCAGAAAAATTCCCAAGGACCTTCCAAAACTGAGGGATTGAACCACACACGTGAGTAGGCTCTGTGCTGCTGAGGGGCTCTGTCAGACCGGTTTGTGGTCCCCGAAATGCTCTTCCACACAGTGAATTGTTTTGTGTGGATGTGTGTAGCAGTACTGGTCCTGTGAAGGACCCCAGCAGCTTCCATGGGCCACTGCTGAAAATAATTAAATGAAATTATTGAGCAAAGGAAATGAAATGTCACTCTTCAAACATCTGACATCATGAAAACTCACTCATGGTTTGGGTCTGGACCTACCTTTTAACAAAAAGCAGTGGTTGCCATCTTGAATAACAGTGGTTCCTCCATTGCTTGTTGTGAGGAGTTCCTCAGAAGCCTTTAGGGATCCAGAGCAGAACTTAAGAGACCAGAGACAAAACTGGTTCTAATCCATTCTGACATTGACTGAGGGGTGACTTTGTCTGCAGAGGCAATAATGTGCATTTTTTACCAAGATAAGCCCAGTGATGGTCACAAATCAGAAATGGTTTATGCGTGTGAGGTTTGTTCTGTGATTTTCAGTATCACTTTGAGGTTTTCCTCAGCCAGGAGTGCAATGATTGTTCCATTTAAGAGATCTGGGTATTATTTGTTTGGAAAAGTGCTGGATTTATGATTCTCTGGTGAATTCAGTGCTTGGATTGTACAGGACTGGTAGGAATTCCATGTCCTTACCGGGAGCGTCTTTCTTTGTTTGCCCTCAGATGCTAGATATGAGAATTCTTGGTGTGGTTAATAGCTGCAATTCTGGCATGAGATGTATCTGTAAGGCATTTGGCTTATTCAGGTCTAGTTTTTATAAAATCTAATCAATTTTGCAGCACCTTGGCAATTCTGCCATCCAAACTCCATCACTGTCAGCCTGCTGCGATTTCCCTGTCTGATCTGCCCCATCAAGCACTCTGGAGTGTCAGGGCATCCAGGTTGCCCCTTCAGTCCTGTGATTACAGCCCTCCACACCTCCAGGCTGCCACTTCTCTGCCTTCTCCTGAAGGCTGCAAAGTCTGCTAGAAATTTATGGAATTAGCCAAGGAATTTCTTTGAAAAACCTCTCAAAGAAATGGCTCTTGGGTTCCTTGAAGGCTGTCTGTGATGAGCTTTGGTTGTGGGTGGTTAATAACCTGCTCAGTGAAACAGTCAGCATCGAGCAGGCTGTCCAGGGAGGTGGTGGAGTCCCCATCCCTGGACGGGTTTAAAAGACAGGTCAATCAGGTGCTCAAGGATCTGGTACAGTGGTGGACAGGTACAGTTGGACTCAATGATCTCAAAGGTCTTTTCCAACCAGGTGATTCTATAAGTGTCTTGTATTGCTGTAAGAAGGGGATGCCCCACTCAGTGCCTTTATGAGCACAAAAGGTGAATCTTGGTTGAATGCTTTTCTCTAGCGCCAGCAGTTACTGTGTCTCTTCCCAAGAATAGCTGTGACAATGATTTCCCCTCGTTGCCCTTTACCTTATTGGTAAGAGTTTATTTCACTTGTGTTTGTCCTTATCTTTCCTGTGTGTTTTGTACACGATCCCTCCAAGCAATCTCTACCTATTGCATAGTTGTGGATCAGCTAGTGAGATCCGGGGAATTAGCCTGTAATTAGCATGTGATGCTGATTGCTGGAGTAAAGGGCTGACGGGCATGGGCTGTGGGGTGGAAGATCTGGGCACGGACAAAGCTTCTTTACGTTGTCATGGGAAGGAGATGCAGAACTCTGTGACTCCACACTTGATGAGGCAGTGTCACCTTGACACTGGGCTACCTGGAGTGTGTCCCTGCCTCTATAAACAGCTGCTGGCTGTCCCTTGGCTGAGGAGTAGTGACCCTGGCATGGGCTGCAGTGGGCAAATCGACCCCATTCACCTCCTGGCTTGTCCTCTGCTAGTGGCTGGGGCTCACAGCAGCTCCCAGAGCCATGGGGCTTGGTGACCCTAATGTACAGGAAGGATGGAGAAGTGAGTCCTTGTCCAGCCCACGTCCTCATGTCACCCAGCTGACCTCCAAGGGAGAAGCAGGGGCTTTTGTGGGAAAAGCATCATGCCATGGGAGAGGGGGTCAGGAATGGTGGAGGAGAGGGATCAATCTCCCTTCGTACTATCCGATACCTTCGCCGGGTAGGGCTGCATCACTTCATTCTTGGCAGATAACTTGTTGTGTTACATGAATGAAAGTACTCACTGTGTTGATGTCTTCTGTTTGGTGACCTGAACCATGAAGGCAGGGCAGATTCATCTTTATGGAGTATCTTCCCTAATAGATAGTGTATAATTATTTGGCTCCTTGAAGCAGATACGTGAGATGTTTAAGCAATTGTGTACCCATGATTAATCTGCATATGCCACTACTTTTGTTCTTCACATGATGTACATAATGGAATGCAGCAAACTGGTATGTCAAGACCAAATAAGGGTGTAAATATTCAAAACCCTGAAGAAGGACTCCTTTAGTGGTATCCAAGCAGCTGTCTCCCTCTGGAGTTGTGAGCATCCTGATCCAGTGGGAGGTGTGCCTGCCCATGGAACTGGATGGGCTTTAAGGTCCTTTCCAACAAAACCCATTCTATGGTTCTGTGATTCCTGCTCTGGTAAATGTGTGGTACTTGGTGTCTTGTGGCTTTTCATCATGGCTTCAGCCAGCAAAGGAAAGACTCGTCTGTGTAATTCTCTACCATCTAAACACTGTTAATTGAAAATGGAAAAGAAATGGTTCTTCCAGTTTGTTAAATCAAGAGATGGTAATTTCACTGTCCCAGAGTCTAGTGGTGATGAGAATTAGCTAAATCTGCATTAACCCTGCCTTTTAGAGTAGGTTTAGGAAAGAGACCAAAAACCTACATCGAGCTCGGTTGCAGGCAGAGCATCCATCATTCATGGAGAATAATAAATGTTAATGCAGCCCTTCGCATTTCAATGTCATGATTAAATATTCCAGAGTCTTATTAATTGAATACTTTATATTCTCAGCAATGGCCTTGATCCGCACAGTGGCAGGCGAGTTCCCCTTTAAAGGGATGGGAGAAAGTGTTCTCAAATTCCTTCAAGGAAGGTGCAAACCAGCCCTTTTTCCCCATTTCTAATTTAAAGCAGCTTCAGGCTCCTGCTCCCCTAAAGTCATAAAGAGTTAGAAGGGAGTTAGGAGCTCCCAAACCCAATTCCTGACCCACTGCCGGAGGTGATGTTAGCTAACCTTCTCCTCCAGAAAATGCCACCCGGTGCCGTTCCAGGCAGCCTGTGGTAAGGTGTTTTTCTCCTCATACATCTTGCTTTGAGGTTTTGCTTGACAAAGCTCTTGGAGCACTTTGTCTCTGACACACACCAGCCATGGTCTTGTGCAGGGATGGCTGATTTGGACAGGTTTCATTGAATCATCACACACGCAGGGCCTCTTCATCAACCAGCACTGTTGCTTTTCTTCCAGTAGATTTTTCCTTCCTCAAGTAGCGAGATCATTTCTTTACCAAACCTAAGGAGCCCATGTCTGAAGCAGGAAGGTTTCCTTTCCAGTTAAAATACCTAAAAGAAGCTGGGAGACTCTTATGCTTATGATGATGCCCTTTGTTTCAAGGCAATGGACCTGGGGAAGAGTCTGGAGCCCAGGTCTTCTGGCAGTGGCTGAGGGCCCTGGGGCTGTTTAGTCTGGAGAAGAGGAGGCTGAGGGGAGACCTCATCACTCTCCGGAAAGGAGGTTGTGGTGAGGTGGGTGCTTGGCTCTTCTCCCAAGTAACAGGTGACTGGACGAGAGGAAATGGCATTAAGTTGTGCCTGGGAAGGTTTAGGCTGGATATTAGGAAATGCTAATCTACAAACTAATGGTGAGGAGATGTCAGATTTCTGGACTTGCTTTCTTTGCTCAGCATCCTATAATTAATTCTTGTTATTCCCTTCTCATTCCTAATTCATTTTTATTAAAGCCAACATCTGTTGTCTGTTTGAAGTTAATTAAACACTCTTTAATCTTTTTCTAAAATTGCTATTAAATTTCTAAAAGAAACCATAGCACCATAAAAATACACCCCCCCACCCCCACCCCTGTTCCTGTTCCCAGCCAGGAGGAGCTAAGGTGAAATGCGTTTTCAGGAAGGAGTGGGCATTGCTGTACGAGTGCTGTTCCATGTCGGGCTGATACTGCTGTGCATGAGGGAGCTCAGGAGCCATTACCAGGTACCTGTGGTGCACTCAGGTCTTTTGCGGCTGATTCGCTCTGCTGAGAGGTTTGTTCAGAACTGGTTTGAGTTTATCTAAATACCTTAGCAGTATTTTCACTCTTGACAAGTCCCACATCCCCAAAATTCTACAAAGGGCTTTGGTAATATTGTGCTATGTTAAAACTGAGGTGGTCAGACAGAAAATGTGCACTGCCAAGATGTGCAGGAAGAACATGAACCTTTTGGAGCGAGGCCAGAGGAGGCCCTGGAGATGATTCAAGGGCTGGAGCCCCTCTGCTATGAGGACAGGCTGAGAGAGTTGGGGTTGTTCAGCCTGGAGGAGAGAAGGCTCTGGGGAGACCTTAGAGCAGCCTCCCAGTACTGAAAGGGGCTCCAGGAAAGCTGGGGAGGGGCTCCTGATCAGGGAGTGCAGGGGTAGGATGAGGGGAATGTTTTTCAGCTGAAAAGAGGGAAGATTGAGATGAGATTTTAGGGAGAAATGTTTTGCTGTGAGGGTGGGGAGGCCCTGGCCCAGATTGCCCAGAGAAGTGGTGGCTTCTCCATCCCTGGAGGTGTTCAATGCCAGGTTGGATGGGGCTTTGAGCCCCCGATCCAGTGGGAGGTGTCTCTGCCCATGGCAGGGGGGAGTTGGAACTGGGTGGGCTTTGAGGTCCCTTCCAACCCAAACCATTCCATGATTCTATGATAATGCAAACCAGACAATTTCAGGAACACAAAGCAGAGTAGAGTCTGTAAAATTCCACTGCCTCACTGAAGGCAGTCCAAGGTGGTAGAACTAGATGGGCTTTGAGGTCCCTTCCACCCTAAATCATTCCATGATTTCTGCCTGCCTCCAAGTGCCTGGGCAAAGGAAGGAAGTCCAGCAAGTGCCCAGACCAGGGAGGCTCTACAGAGATGAGCTGTTGCCTCTATGATAACCCAAACTCTCTGGCCCTTGATGTAGTCATCAGGGATTCATTTCATAGAAAGAGCTGGGAGGCATTTAGAGGAAAACGGTACAAATACATCCGTGTGTGAGTGGGTGCACAATGAACCTCCATAGTTGTTCCACGGAGCCAGGTTTTGTTTCTCTCTGAGAATACAAACTCCGTTGATCCGCGCAGCGCTTCCATTGTCTGGATAACTGTAAATAAATCACAGCAATGATCCCATGTGTAGTTCAGTTCAGCTCTGTTCTGACTCCCTCTATCACGGGTCAGGAGATTGCAGCTGGGCCGTGTGTTTGCAGTGATAATCTGGCCTCCCAGCCCACAGCAGCCGAGCATCACCACCACCTCTGCATTCTCTTCGCGTCAGCCTCTCAAGGTCGCTGTCCGCCCCAGCAGCTCCTTTCTGTGCTTTCCTGCCATTAATACAGTGGCAGCAAGTCAGTTTATTTATAGATCCTGGAGATACACATTTCTGGCATTCTATTAACGAAGGCAGGAGCGGGATGAATTTTTTATCCATTACGGACCTCGTGCTGCATAAAATACTGAGCATTTTCACTGGAGGCTCTAGTGTTTTAACCTTTGACAAGTGATTAATGATGCAGCTACCAGGGTTTTAATGCTGTCTCCTACGAGCCCTGTGTGCATGTGTGTGCTCAACCTCTTCATGCTTGCTCACTGTATTAATTTGGTCTTGTTTTTCAGTCCAAATGTTCAACATCACCGTATTTACTATGAACCATGAAACAAGCATTATTCCTTTGGAGAACACATGCTGATGTGGCAGGTGACGAGGCCAACACTTCCTTCTTTCTTTCCACATTCTTCTCTTTGCATTTAAATTTTGGGCACTGTTTTAGGTTGCAAGGCTGAAACGTGCTGCTTGGGCTTCCCCTTGCTGCTGGTCCTTTGGGAGCATCCACTGGTGATGCCTGAAGAGAATGGCCTTGGCTTTGACTGTTGCCCACCTGGGCTGCAGCTGTCATCAATAGGGCTTTGCCAGCTCCTCAATAGAGCTTTGATAATGTTCTGAAGGTTTCTTTCCACCTCTTTCACAGAACTCCTGTGCAGGTGTCACTGGTGACACTAAAAGCATAATTTGTGGTTGTAGAGAGCAACATTGGCAGGATTAGCATGCCAGCACAGCAATCCAGGGCCAGCAGCGCTGCCGAAGGACCTGGTGGTTCTCAGAGGGATGTGGTAATATAGACATACTCCAAACACCTTTCGCACACTTCAGAGTAATTTCTGTCAGAGAGCAGAAGAGGGTACTCCTAAAATAGTAGAGAAGTGGTCCCTGAGGCACAGAGGGATGCTTGTGGTAGTCCACCAAAGTCCAGCAAACCCCTCTGTTTGTGAGAGAGATGCCAAGGCTGACTTCATCCTGGCAGAAGGCAGTGTTCCTGTTGGCCAGGTTTGGAGGGTGCCCACCGTAGGGACTAGGCTGCTGTGGCTGGGGAAGGCCGGGTTAGAAGCCTTCTTCAACCTGGTCTCCTTGGTTAAGCATCAGCCCAGATGGTGTGAACAGTGTTCCTGCACACTCCCCACCACCTCTTTATGAGGTGCCTGCATCTCCCTCATTGCAGCTCTTCAGTGGAGAGCTTGAGGCGAAGTGCAGAGAAGCCAGCTGTCCCCTTCCACACAGTATGTAAGCACTGGGAACCGAGACACCAACAAAGTAAGGGAACCCAAGAGCCATCTCTTCTCTGATCGCTGACCGTGTGCCCCCTGCTCAGAGCCCCTTGGTCTCTGAGAGCATCTGCAGTGCAGCACGGCCCTGCTGGTCTTTGCAAAACTGAGTGCTGGGGGAAAAAGCTGCTTCTGCTCCCTTCAGCTCACCCTGCCGTGCCCTCCTGCCCTCCAGACTCAGCGGGCAAAGGCAGGGATGACTGGGTCTAGTGTTGGCAATGGTCTCATGTCAGGGGAGAGGTGGGACCAGAAACCTTCAGAAGTCTCTGCCAGTCACTACTTGTGTGATTCTATCTGTGTTTTCTACTGTGGTGACCCTTTGTTCCTAAACCCACATCTTTTTGCTCTTTGTGGAGCTCAAGGAGGCAAAGAGGAGGCTGGCAAAGAGGTGTTAAACATAGTCTGAGCACAGCTCTAAACAGCAACTCACAAGGCCAGTTTGTTTTTTGAGTCTGTCCTTTTCTCCATGTAGCTGCAAACATCTGGTGCTTCAGGATGGCCATGTGTAAAGACCAACTCTGCTTGTAAACACGGTCTGAGCTGTTTGTTGTGTCCCAGACATTCTGTGTCTCACCCACCGTCTGGATGCAGCTCTATTGCTGCCTCAGGGGCTCTCCTGTGCCTCCTGGCTAAGTGGGGTGGAGCTGCCACAGAGCAGGGGGAGGAGGTGCACCATCCCTCACTCGACTGCCCCAACCTCAGTTCCAGAAGCTTCTGAAGGAGCTTCTGTGCATGCCCAGCAAGACTCTCCTCCCCTATACTGTTGGAGCACGGGCTTGCCCTGTAAACAGAGGAGCACCCAGCACCCCGTGGGACCGGCCTGAGGCTGTGCTGCAGGAGAACCACAGGACCATGTGCTCCTGAAGGCCACACTTTCCAGAGGAACTGCCGTGCCTACAGGATGGTGATTATTTTTCTCTTCCCCCTGCTACTCTTATTTCTCTCTCTGCCTTCTCCCTGTATCTCCTTCCCATGGCCCTGCGGTGCATGGGACCCAATCCGAGCTGTGCTGTTCAGCTGCCTTGGCTGTGTTCAGGGGGTCACATTGGGATCTGATCAGGTTAAGAGCTGGTTGCAACTTTGAGAAGCTGTGATTTGGAGTGCACCCGAGACTCTGGTTTGTTGCTTTGGCTGTGCTTAAAATGAACTCTGCTGTGAATTTACCCTGGGAGATTGTTGGTCTCCAGTTTGCTGTGCAGACACCAAAAGACCCTCTCTGACTGTTGGGAGTGGGACAAAACAACATGGCACGTGGTTGGCTTTGTCCCTCTGGATAATCCCCCCTGCCCCCCCTCCCCTCCCCTCCCCAGTGCTCCCTTTCCTGGTCAGTGCTGTGGGGAGCAGAGTGGTGGCCATGTTCATCCTCTGATGCAGAGCTGTTTCTCAGCAGCTGTGGGGCAATAGTGGGTCCTTTTCAAGGGCATGGGAGCAGCCATTCCAGCAGGTTCTCCATTCTGGCCCATCTCTTTCTCTGTTCATGTGCACACCAGGAGCTTCTCTGGGCAGCTCCCACCCCTGCCAGGTCTTGGGTGTCTACACCAGTCCTGGCCTCTCACGAGAGTCCTGTTGGCTTGTTGCAGGGGCTATCTCTGGGTGAACTCCACCTGCCTTTCCCAGTTCTTGCTGAGGTCCTGCTGTACCTCGTACCGCACTGACACGATGCGTAGATCAGTGAGCCAGTAAATGGCCGGAGGAAAGGGTTGGGGATCTCAAAGTGGTTTGAGGGGGTTACCACTGGATGTTTTTCCAGTAGAGATATTTTCCTCTGGGATTTCAGTGAGGGAGACAGCCGCTGTCCACCTGTGGTAGGCAAACAGCTCTCCTAGGCTAATGTGAAGTGTGATCTCTCTCTGCAACCCCACGGCGTGTGAGGTGGGGAGAGGAGGAGGAATCATAGAGTCACTAAGGCTGGAAAAGACCTCTCAGCTCATCCAGTCCAACCATCATCCCAGCCTCACCGTGCCTGTTAAACCTTGTCCCCAAGTGCCACATCTACATGTTATTTGAACCTCTCCAGGGATGGAGATTCCCCACTGCCCTTGGCAGCCTCTGCCGGGGTTTCACCACTCTGTCAGTAAAAAAAATTTTTCTAATACCCAATCTAAACGTCCCCTGGGTCAACTTGAGGCTATTTTCTCTTCTCCTATCCATTGTTACTTGGGAGAAGAAGACCCTGCAGGAGGAAGGCACAGGGCTCTATGGTCCATCAGGGCACCAGTGGCTGTGGCTCTCCATCAGCTCCTGGAGGTCTTTGGAGAAAGGCATTTTTGAGGCTGCTGCAGTCACAGGATGTGTACAGAGACCTGGGTCCCCTGAGGTTAGAAAGCCATTAATCATGTGGAATTTAGGCAGTTAATCAAGTCTCAGAAAGTGAGACAAGATTGTCCCCGAGGCTCTTTACCTTGAGTATCTTTGGAAAATGATAGTTCCAGCTTTTCACTCGATTGCCTTTCTGAGCTGTTTCATTTTCTCCAGCAGCAGCCCAAGGTCAGCCCTAACGCAGCTGAGATGACGCTTCCCTCGCGTTGGGCTTGGGAACTCTGCTGTGACTGGCGCGCGCAGTCTTGGTGCCACGGAGGTGCTGCTGGGTACTCTGGCAGGATCTGAACTGGGGGAAGGAGCAAATGCTGCAGACCTCAGTTGATCTTTGTCTGAAACTTGAAATGTTTCTGTCACCAAACACACCTGAGGAGACGCTGTGCGCAGAGATGGGGACAGGGAGTGGGAGGGCGCTCGAGGCACAGGGTCTGCATTCTGAGTTCATGCAGAAACACTAATTTAGCTAATCTTTCCTTATTATGTAATTTATGTAATTAATTTCATATTGAATTGCTCCAGACACTGATTCTGCCCTCCTGGTTGTTTGCATTTTCTTCCCCCTCCAGCCCAGTGGTGTTAAGAGCAGGGGACAGAGTCCCCTCTCGGGACCCCATCCTGCCTGCTGGGGAACATTTGAGCTGCTGAGTCCCCAGCAGCCCTGAGACCAGACGTGTCTGCAGCGTTCACACCTCACAGGCCTTCTGTGAGTGCTCTGAACTGGGTGTGGTGGGAACCCGGGGTCATTTCCCACCTCTGCAGTCAGAGCATATAGCACACGCTTTCACCGGAGTGAAGAAATTAAACCCACTGGAAACAGGGAAATTCAGGAACCTGTGAAATCCTCAGGGTGTCACTGTTGCCCTGAACACACTGGGATGATGCTGAGATCCCCATGTGAAACTTCCCATGCAGATCACATTCTGGGACTTGTTCTCTGTGGTTTGAAGGAACTGTTCCTACAGCGAGTGCGCGAATGTGCTGTGGTGGAGAGGAATCATGGAATGGTTTGGGTAGGAAGAGATCTCAAAGCCCATCCAGTTCCAACCACGTGCCATGGACAGGGACACCTCCCACTGGATCAGGGGGCTCCAAGCCACTGCTCTGGCCAAGGCCTCCCCACCCTCACAAGAAAACATTTCTTCCTAAAATCCCATGTCAATCTCCCCTCTTTCAGCTTAGAACTGTTACCCCTTGTCCTGTCCCTGCACTCCCTGAAAGATATGAAGATGCTGGGTGGAAGAGCTGTTAGAATGGTGTGGTTCTTTGCCATTAGGCAGCAGCACTTCACTCCTCTGTCTTGTACCCAGACAGGAGGAGAGTGGGTGCATAAATGCAAATAATCATGTCTCTGTTATGCCAGAGTTTCTCCTGCGTTGGTACTTGGTCCAGGGCTTAGCAGGGTACTGTGTGGTTACGTCCTGTGCTGAGCCTGTGTTGTGGAACTCTGGGTTTATGTGGCGCAGGGAGACAGGATTTGTAGATGTGGGTCAGCCTGTGGGCCAAGAGCGATTTAAAGTCGCCTTGATGCAGAGCCAGCCCATACTGGTGGGGGGGTTGTCTGCTGTCTTCAAGGGGCTTTGGATTTGAGAAGCTAGATAAAATAGCACACGGTGGGCACACAGACACACAAAGTGGCACCGAAGCGCTCTGTGACAGCAGGAAGGTATTCGGTGTATCTGAATTTAAAAGATTGTTTTTCCTGCAGATGCAAAGCTCCCACCACGTGAGCAGATTTGCCCAGGACAACAAATCACATCCCCAGCCTGGGGAATGTGTCTGTACCGAACCACAGCCCAGGCCACCTGCTTTGCAATGGCAACGCCCATGGAAGAAGCACCAGCTCTTTGCTGGAAAGATCACACTACTGCAGTGTTATTCCAGGACCGTTTTCTCCACTTGGTTCTGCTGACAGCAGTTAAAACAGTTCAGTGCCATGTGCAGCTCCCCTGGGAAGGCACAGGACTAGGGCATCCCCTAACCACTCTCCTGTAACTGCCAGCAGCAGCACCAGGTGGCGAGAACAGCCTTCAGTTGGTGTCCTGCTCAGTGCCAGGCACCTGTGGGCCACGGCAGCCTGAGAGGGCACAGAAAAAGAGATGTGTCTTCCTCCTTCCTTCACGTCCCAGGGCAAGTGGGATGAGATGTGAGCTCCTCGTGTCCTGGTGCAAAGGCTTTCCCTGGGCAGGGTGTGCCGTGGAGTTGTCCTGCAGAATGGACCTCCCAGCCTTTTCCACCTGAGGAGGAACAAAGGGCTGAGCACAGGCTTGCAGCCAGCAGAGTCGATGGGAGCACGTCTGTCCTGACTCCATCTCAGGCACTGGCAGAGGCTCCCAGGGGATGGGATGAGAGGAAATGGCCTCAAGTTGTGCCAGGAGAGATTTAGATTGGATATTAGGAAACATTTCTTTACTGAAAAAGTTGTGAAGCCCTGTCAGAGACTTCCAGGGAGGGGGTGGAGTCCTTGTCCCTGGAGGGGTTTCAGGGATGAGTTTCTCAGGGATCTGGTTCAGTAGTGGACGGGTATGGTTGGACTCAGTGATCACAAAGGTCTCTTCCAAGTGATTCTTAAAAATAATAAATTAAAAATAAAGCCCAGGATCTGTTCTGGAGGTCAAACCCAGGTTGCTTTTTAACACCCAGTGTTTAATTCTACGTGTGTGGCTCTGCAGAAGGGAGATGCTGCAGGGAGGGGATGTGGACAGCACTGCCTCTCCGCTGGCTGCGAGTACCATGCTGCTGCCTTCCTCCTCCTGTTCTCAGCCCTGGTAACAGGAATAAAGGACCACAAACCCATTTGGAAGGGTTTTAAACCCTTGTCTGCAGTATCCTCACTCCATTAGTATTCGGGAGAGTCCGGTAACTGAGCCATCTCATGATTACTCTGCTGATTACGGGGCGTCATTATCTGTCCCTTCTGGAGCTTTTTTGCTTTGAAGGAAAAGACAAATAATGAAGGTGCAGAACAGAGAGCACCTTCTCTCTCTGTATCTTCAGGTAAAATACCTTCTTTGATTTATTACCTGCCCCTGTGCAAAGCAGAACATAAATTACTCCATATTGCCAAACCTTTCAGCTCCCATCGGCAAGGCTGTTTGCAAAATGGTCTGTGTGAAGGTCTTGATGCTGCTGAACACCCTCACAGGAGTTTACTTGGAAGCATGAGTTCTGGATGAGTTTCATTATTAAAATATACAGAGTTTCTTTTCTTAGTCAGAACAAGTGTCTGAAATGGAAAACAGAGTTCAGGTGCTTCATCTGTAACCACGAGATCATCTTCTGTGGGTACAGCCTGGAATGGTTTTATTAAACACATCGATTCTCCTCAGTTGCCTTCATTTATTGAGAGATCTGACTGTTCATGGGTGGGTTCAGAGTGTCAGGCTGCAGGACAGAAAGGGAAGCACAAAAGTGAGATATTTAGGACTAAACACGGTTGTGAGGCAGTCTGTGCTCTCTGCTCTCAGTTCACTCACTAAGACCCCCACAAAATTAACAGCCCCTTTCTCCTCTCAGTTAGTCTGTGTTCTTGCGATCCATCCTTGAAGCAGAGCCTGGAGCCTTTTAGGGATGAAATCATCCCTTAAGTTGGAAGGGGCCTCCAGAGGTCATCTGGTCCAGCCCTCTCTCAAAGCGTCTCTAATTTCCTCAGACTGTGCAGGGCTGTCTTCAGGTGGTTCTTGGACACTTCCAAGTTGAGAGACTCAACAGCCTCTCTGACCAGCCTGTTCAGTACTTAATCATGGAATGGTTTGTATTGGAAGAGACCTTGAAGTCCATCCAGTTCCACACACCCCCCCCGCCATGGGCAGGGACACCTCCCACTGGATCAGGGGGATCGAAGCCCTGTCCAACCACAACCAACCCCATAATCACTCCATGAGAAACTTTTTTTTTTAAATTGATTGGAATTTCCTGTGTTTGAGCTTGTGCCCCTCGCCTCTTGCCATGTCACCATGAATGTCCTGCAGGCTGCACTCTTACTGCTACAGCCCAGGAGAACCCAATGGACTTGTGTGCATCCCAGTGGGCTCTACGGTCACTGACTCGTTCTTCCCCTGCTTTGTGTGCTGCTGCTCTACCCCAGGCTGCTGGAGGGTGCAGGGATCCGGTGGCCTGAGGACAAGCCCTACCTGTGACAGCTGAGGCAAAGAGGGCAGGGAGTCCTCAGCCTTTTTGTATCATTTGTCACTCAGTCGCCTGCCCCACTGAGCAGTGGGACCACATTCTTCTTCACCTTCCCATTGCTCCTGGAGTTCTTAGAGAAACCTACCTTGCTGCCCATCTCCTTTCCTGCGAGCTTCCACCCCAGCAGAGCTCTGCCTTTCCTCCGTGGACAGGCGGTGTCTTTGGGTTTCCTTCCAAGCAGCCTGACACTGCTTCCATATTTCTGTGCATTTCTTTGTGGTGTTTGATCTCAGTCAAGACCTTCACGTTTCAGGAGCTTCAGGTTTATCCATGCTGCTCTTTTCCACACTCACTTGACTTTCGGCGCATTGGTATGAACCATTGCTTTGAGGAGCCTGTCCTTCATGATTAGCCAGCTCTCCCGAATCCCTTTGCCCACTCCTCCTCAGGCATATTTGGATCCTGCCAAGCAGGTCCATGAAGAGACTGTAATTATTTTCTTCTGAAGCCCGCAGTTGTATTCTCACTGTTTATCTTGCTCATTCCTCTTAGGATCTTGAACTCCACATTTTCTCATGGTCACTGTGTCCAAGGCTGCATCATCCAACAGTTCTCTTCCTTGTTTGAGTAGAAAGTTCAGCAGTGCATCTACCCTGATCATTTCTTAATCACTTGCATGAAGAAACTATCCTTAATACACTCCAGAAATCACCTTGGTTGCTTGCACCCAGCCATGGTTCCCACCTGGCAGACGCTGAGGTGTTTAAGGTCACCCATGAGCACCAGGGCCTGTCCGAAGGGTGTTCTCCAGCTGCCTAAAGAGGACACAGAGGCAGGGGTTGATCTGCTGGGCAGACGGGTGTTAGCGTGAGGCTTTGCTGGCTCTGATAAGTCCCCTTGTTCATCCTCCCAAACTGTCACCTGAATCATAGAATCAGGGAATCTCGCTTGGTTGGAAAAGATACTTGAGGGCATCGAGTCCAACTGTACCTGTCTACCAGTAATCCAGATCCCTGAGAAACTCACCTGTCTTTTAAACCCCTCCAGGGATGAGGACTCTACCACTTCCCTGGAAGCCTCTGACAGGGCCTGAGAACTCTTTCAGTGAAGAAATGTTTCCTGATGTCCAATCTGACCCTGCCCTGGGGCAACTTGAGGCCATTTCCTCTCATCCCATTCCCTGTCACTGGGGAGAAGAGACCAACCCCCACCTCACCACAACCTCCTCTCAGGCAGTTGGAGACAGGGATGAGGTCTCCCCTCAGCCTCCTCTTCTCCAGCTCCCTCAGCCCCTCCCACAACCCCTGTTCTCTAGCCCCTTCCCCAGCTCCAGTCCCTTCTCTGGACGCTCTCCAGCCCCTCAGTGTCCTTCTTGGAGTGAAGGGCCCAGAACTGACCCCAGGACTCGAGGTGTGGCCTCCCCAGTGCCCAGTGTAGGGGCACAATCCCTGCCCTGCTCCTGCTGCCCACACTGTGTCTGACACAGCCCAAGATGCCATTGGCCCTCTTGGCCCCCTGGGCCACTGCTGGCTCAAATGAACGGCACCTGCACAGGGAGCAGGAGCTGTGCCCCAACCCAGCCAATCCAGACAAGGCTTTCCCAGTCCTCACCTGGCACATCCCATCCATCCCATCTGCCCTGAGCGTGTGGGACCATCTCACCCACCAGTGTGGCTGCAGGACCAGGGAAGTGGAGCAGCTGCACGGAGCTGTTCCCAGGCAGACAGAGGTGCTGGCTTTGCCAGGCCAGGACTGTGAAATAAATCCAGGCACAGATGACAGCAGAGGATTGAGAAGGGAGCGGATGCGATGCCGTCGGGTGGGGAATGGCTTGTCAGCTCTGGTTCAGGGGTCAGTGCTGTGATTTATTTTTAATTTGGGTGGTTGGCAGCCGTGATTCCATTCGTTAGACTGCGCCAGGGAGGGGGTGACACACTGAACATGATGTGGCAGCTGGTGTGTCACAGCACATAAGACGGGAATAGCGTGTCTACTGCAGGCAGGGACACCCTTCACCGACTGCTGTGCAAACCAGCAGCCCCAGAGAACACAGAATCATGGAATGGGTTGGGTTGGAAGGGGCCTCAGAGCCCATCCAGTCCCACCCCCTGCCATGGGCAGGGACACCTCCCACTGGATCAGAGGGTGCAAAGTCCCATCCAGCCTGGCCTTCAACACCTCCAGGAGTGGGGCAGCCACCGCTTCCCTGGGCAACCTTTGCCTCGGGCTGTTGCAAGGTCAGACCGAGAGGTTGGAGGCAGTGACATCGTTCCCAGAGCCGCAGCTGGAAAGGCAGAGAAGTTTAGTGCTGAAGAGGTTTATTTTAGCCATTGGCATTCAGCAAACGTGTTATCTACAGCCTGATCGTTTCATGAGTTGTGGAAATGGTCTGATAATACATGTGTAGGTTTAAAGCCTGAAGTGAAACAACCTTTTTTTATAGGACATGAACATTTTGAGTGATTGAATATGAATCCAGGTATTTTCTGCCTGCTTTTCAGTCCTATCTGAAGGAACCATGTTATGAGTAGTCTCTGTGACAACAAAAATGCTAGAAGTAAAAAATACAGAGAGCATTGCATGTAATCGTACTAAAATGTTGGTTTACCACTGTGAGGAGAGATAAGGATTTCATTTATAAGGTACAAAACCGAAATCTTTTGGATTAAAGAGCTGTATTGCATTAACACTAAAAAATAATGCATTTATTATCAATGCTGCTTTTGATGGTTGTTAAATGGTCTGTAAGCCAGCTGCTGTGTGGATCCCGGCAGATCACACCCATCAGACCATGGCATGAAGTGCCATGAGATGGTACAGGTGGTTATTAATCTTCCAGCAGTGCTCTCTGACTGCTGCTCTCTCTGCAGCCTCGCTGGCAGCCGTGTGGGAGAGGCAGCATGACATTCCCATTCCCATTCCTGGGGTCCAGACCAGCAGGATGGCAGCGCTGCTGTCACAGCCCCAGCAGCACAGCCCTTGCTTTGACATCCAAGGAGCTCAGGGGGAACTGTGCTGGGCTAGGCTGGGGATCCCTGCAGCCCAGTGTCCCAACACCAGCACTAGATGGTAGTAAGGGGTGCCTGGGGCAGAGTACAATGATGGGAAGGCATTAATGATTATTTTACACGCTATTCCCTAAACTTTCAGCAGGTTGTAGCTCAGGGACCTTCTGAATCACTTGTGGTATCTTTGCATTAACAATTCATCAGGGGTTTTTCTTCTATGGATTCATAGAATCATGGCATGGGTTGGGCTGGAAGGGGCCTCAAAGCCCATCCAGTTCCACCCCCCTGCCATGGGCAGGGACACCTCCCACTGGATCAGGGGGGCTCCAAGCCCCATCCCAACCTGGCCTTGAACACCTCCAGGGATGGGGTAACCATGACTTCTTTGGGCAACCTGGGCCAGGGCCTCCCCACCCTCACAGCAAAATCTTACTTCCTAAGATCTCATCTCAGTCTCCCCTTTTTCAGCTGAAAACCCTTCCCCCTCATCCTGTCCCTGCACTCCTTGATCAAGAGCCCCTCCCCAGCTTTCCTGGAGCCCCTTTCAGCACTGGGAGGCTGCTCTAAGGTCTCCCCAGAGCCTTTTCTTCTCCAGGCTGAACATCCCTTCAAACCAAAACCATTCCATGATTCTATGACGATGTTAAGGGGTTTTTTTTTGTGTAAAACAAGACCTTCTGGTTTAGTATTCAAAAGCCACAGTATGGGCTGAAATGCTGAGTGAATTCTGTGCCTGAAGAGCCTCCTGCATCATCTCCTTAAGGTTGTTGTCAGTTTTTCTGATTTGGAGGATAGTGACTAAATATCTTCTTAACTTACACAGGAGTCAGTTTCTGTTCTGCTGACACCTTGGTGATGACAAGGTGGGGAGGCCCTGGCACAGGTTGTCCAGTGAAGAAGAAAAAATTCCCTTCGAGTTTTGCTGGAATAAATAATTACTAAGTTAATATAAAGGTTCCCCAGTAGGTGTGTGGTGCTGGATTCACCAGAGTGAGTTCCGATAGCTGATACAAAACCTTGTAACCGAGGGGTGACAACAGGCCATGTGCAGACTGGTGCGAACTGGAGGCCTACAACCATGCTGCTGTGCCCAGGGACCCCTCAGGGCTCCCCCAGCCCAGAGGTCAGCATGCTTGGCATGCACATCTCATCTTCTTGACAAGTATCATGTCAAAAAAAGCCTTTAGGCTGTCTTCTTCCTATTTGCTGTTTATAGAATCATAGAATCACTACGGTTGGAAGAGACCTCTCAGCTTATCCAGTCCAACCATCAGACCAGCCTCACGGTGCCTGCTAAACCGTGTCCTAAAGTGTCAAATCCACACGCTTTTTGAACCCCTCCAGGGATGGAGACGCCTCCACTGCCCTGGGCAGCCTCTGCCAGGGCTTTACCACTCTTTCAGTAAAGAAATGTTTTCTGATGTCCAATCTAAACCTCCCCTGGCACAACTTGAGGCCATTTCCTCTCGTCCTATCACTTGTAACTCAGGAGAAAAGACCAACACCCTCCTCACCACAGCCTCCTTTCCAGGATCTGCAGACAGGGATGAGGTCTCCCCTCAGCCTCCCCATCTCCAGGCTAAACAACCCCAGCTCCCACAGCCACTCACAGAACCCCTGAGTTTCAGACCCTTCCCCGGTCAGTTGCTGTTCTCCAGATGTGCTCCAGCACCTCAACAATCGTCAGAGATGTGTGAACAATCAAACAAGGCAGAACATCAACCACCAAGACAGTTGGGGGTTTATTCAGGGTAGGCACTTCATTTGATGGGGATTTCACCTGGGCAGTGCAGGCGGCCTGGTTTCTCGGCTCTTTTCTTTCAGGAACCTGAACCAATGCTGGTCTTCTAAGGAGTGAATAGGTTTTGGGTTCTGGTTTTAACTGTGTGACAATTAGTGAGTCTTGCTGCCAAGACAGGATTTTGCAGAACGTTGATCCTCATCACTATTTAATTGTGCGGTGCCGCAGCTGATGACAGATTGTCCTTTATTGATGGGTAATGACAGACCCACCTTCCCCACCGCCGCTGAGAGCAGCCCAAGGGTTACTGGAGTTATGGTAGGTGTCTCCTTGGATATCATTTCCCCACTGATTTTAGCTTTGCTATGACAGTTTGTCTCTAACTGCAGAAATAACAGAGAGCCTTGAGCATGTTTATTCACTCGAGTTTTATTTTAGTTGCTTGTTATAAAAGTGTTAATAACAACCCAAAGGGAAGGGACAGGATTGCATTGGAGCGACAGAGAGCCAAAGACAAGTTGGTTTGAGACTTTGATTAATGGACTGTTATGACCTCAGAAGGGTTTTTCTTTTCCACTGTTTTCGTTTCTTGATGGTTCAAAACCAGGAATGAAAGGCAATGGAGGTATGTAATGCCATGAGTCTCATATTTAATAACTTGGTGAAATCAGTCCTTCAGGAAGATTGACTTCATCACCAGTGGAAGATGAATGCCAGGCTGGATGGGGCTTCGAGCCCCCTGATCCAGTGGGAGGTGTCCCTGCCCATAGCAGGAGATGGAACTGGATGGGCTTTGAAGTCCCTTCCAACCCAAACCATTCCATGATCTCAGCGTATGTTCTGTAGACCCAACACCCATCTGAACCCGCATTGCTTAGGAGATGATCCACTCCAAGCTCCTTGCACTCTGTCTTCCTCCTTTTGTCAGAACAATGCTGTGTTTCGATTTAAACCCAAGCATTGTTTGCTTTGTGAGTGATGATTATTAAAACACGGCTGTTTATCTTCCTGTGAGACTCCCGAGATTATTTATACCCTTAGAGTTTGTCAGAGGGAAATTTCACTGTCATTAAAATGAGCGTGTAATTTGTTTGTGGTGGTGCAGATAGTCTGGAGACTCCTGTGCAGATTAGAAGTAAAAGACTCATTTATCAGGTGAGACAGGAAAAGTGATGCCATTCTGGATTAAATCCCTTTAGTGCATCATCCTAAAATGACACTGGTTTAAGGCATGTGGTTTGTTCTCTTGATGGAGGCACCTCTTCACTTTCTTGCACACAATGCATTGATTGTCCTTTACCTTGGAATCTCAAATTCCTATCTGAATGATCACAGTATGCTTCAGGAGCCTCTATCTGTAGATGTTATCCTCAAAACAGCCTCACTTCATAAAGTGGAGATTAATTTCAGTGTAGATCAGTTTATCTGCTTGCTGCAGATGGGAGAGGAGACCACAGGGTGCCCTCAGCCAGGCTTTCTGTCGTTGCTGCCTGCAGGGCCACTGGGCTGGTTCAGGTTCTCCTAAAGGAAACAGCTTTTCCACAGACTGAAGTTACTTTGCAAAGTAAACACAAGTACAGATTCTGATATGAAACTCTTGGAAGTCCCAGGTGCCTCTCTGAAGTGCATTGGTTTTCCAACTGTGAGCATAACCAAGCTTTTTCTGCTGTTTAATACTTGTTTTCATTCTTATTGTTCTTTAATAATTTTGTAGAATCACGGAGTAGTTTGGGTTGGAAGGAACCTCAGTCCAACCCCCTGCCATGGGCAGGGACACCTCCCACTGGATCAGGGGGCTCAAAGCCCCATCCGACCTGGCCCTGAACACCTCCAGGGATGGGGCAGCCACCACTACTCTGGGCAACCTGAGCCAGGGCCTCCCCACCCTCATAGTGAAGAAATTCCAAACATCTAATCTAAATCTCCCCCTTCCCATTTAAAGCCATTCCCCCTTGTCCTGTCACAACAGACCTTGCTAAAAAGCCCCTCCCCAGGTTTCCTGGAACCCCGTTCAGTACTGAGAGTCTGCTCTAAGGTCTCCCTGGAGCCTTCTCTTCTCCAGGCTGAACAACCCAACTCTCTCAACCTGTCCTCACAGCATTTATTCCACACATCAAGCAATCAGGTAATGGAGCTGTGAGATAACAAAAAAAGCTTTCATGTGTCCTTTAAAGCTGGTCTTGAAGTTGTTCTGGAAGTGGTTCAGCCTTTGCAAAGTTCTACAGGGCTTGTAGGTTCTGACATAGCTACTGTTCATTTCATGGAGACTCAGTGCCACCCTCCTCCCCTTATGTGGTTCGTCTGGGATAAAATCCTCTTGCTGCTGATGCAGCACCGTGCAGTGGGGTGGTTGATCCTCCTCAAACATAATTACTTGGCTACATGGAGAAGCAGGTTCATTAAAGCCGGGGAAGAGACAGCAGAGCACAACAAAGATTAAGTGTCTGCCAGTGTTTTGTCTTTAAAACGGTCATTTTTTTGGTTGTGGTGAAGCAAAGCTGGGGCTGAGTGACACCTTTCTAATGCAGTTAATTATTTATGGCTTTCTGCGAGTAGGAGCATCAGAACTGGAGGGAAATTTATATCTTCATTGATTTTTGACCACGACCCTGCTTGTGAGTGCAGGGATTGTGCTGACCCCAGGCTGCATCAGCCTGAGCGCTGGCACAGGGGAGCAGCCAGCGAGCCGCTGCCTCTCCTGCCAAGCAGGGAGAAGCCAGGTGGGACCAGACTGCATGGGAGGTGCTGGATTCTTGAGATTGGTGACTCTGGAAGATCAAACAGCCAAAATTAGGTGAAAGGAGCTCACCCAGCAACCGAAGGAGTGTATTTACCCAATAGCTGGAGTGGTCTTGGTAGCACAAAAGGGTCTGTGTGGGGGTGAAGGATGCGTAATGATTTCCAAGTGGAATGTCTTCATAGACTCATGGAATGGTTTGGGTTGGAAGGGACCTCAAAGCCCATCCAGTTCCAACCCCCTGCCATGGGCAGGGACACATCCCACTGGATCAGGGGGCTCAAAGCCCCATCCAGGCTGTCCTTCAGCACCTCCAGGGATGGGGCAGCCACCACTGCTCTGGGCAACCTGGGCCAGGGCCTCTTCACCCTCACAGCAAAACATTTCTCTCTAAGAGCTCATCTCAATCTCCCCTCTGTCAGCTGAAAACCATTCCCCTCGTCCTGTCCCTGCACTCCCTGATCAAGAGCCCCTCCCCAGCTTTCCTGGAGCCCCTTTCAGTCCTGGGAGGCTGCTCTAAGGTCTCGCTGGAGCCTTCTCTTCTCCAGGTTGAGCAACCCCAGCTCTCTCAGCTTGTCCTCACAGCAAAAGGCTCCAGCCCTTGGATCATCTTTGTAGCCTCCTCTGGACCCATTCCAACAGTTGCATGTCCTTCTTATGTTGGGGATTCCAGAACTGGACACAGGACTCCTTGGATCATCCTGTTGTTGTCCTACCTGTTCATTGGGACCAAGCTTCCTCCTAGAGCTTGGCCCAATACTGATGTGGGGAATGCTCTCACTTAACTTCTTTGTGGATGAACCCAGTTTCTCAGGACCCTCACTGCCCTGTTTGTGTCCTCCAACACAGTGGCAGGATCCTGATAGTTTTAAGCTGAAACGGGAGATTTGGTTTAGTTATTAGGAAGAGATTTCTTTGATGGACCACTTGTTATCTTCTGTATCTGGAGCTGAAAATATTGAGTTCCTCCTGATATAAATTGTTTTGGCTCACTTGCTGGTGAACTTCACTGCTTTTGCAGAAAGAACTTCTCTTGCTGAGGGAATGTTGTCCAGATCACAAAGCTAACAAAATGGAGCAAACCAATAATTTTTGCCAGCCTTTTATTCGTAACATGCTTCATTTCCATTTGTAATTACAGTGGTGAGTGGTTTTCAGACGCATACGGGGTTTTTAATTTCATGGGATTCAATGATAATGATTGTGTTTTGTCTCATATAATAAAATGTTTCCCATATGTTCGATATAATAAAAGAAAAAAGCCCCCAGTGGTTCCACAATGATCTCTATTAATACAACTTTTAGATGGCCTGAAATGTTTGTGTGCTTGTTCTCTACAGGCACAAAACCTAAAGTGGAAGTTTGTATCCATAAGAAGTGCCACTGAGGGCCTTGAGCCCCCTGATCCGGTTGGGAGGTGCCCTGTCCATGGCGGGGGGTGGAACTGGATGGGCTTAGAGGTCCCTTCCAACCCAAACAATTCTATGATTCCATGATCTCAGCGGGACTGTTGCTGAACACGTGTGTGTTTATAGAAGAAAAGACCTCCTTGTTGAGCAATTCCCTGCGCTGCAGGTTTAGTGAGAATCTGCTCTGGCTGCCCGTGCACTGTGTTTCTGCCCTACTCCTTGAAATCCCTACAACAGCGTTCGTGTATCTGCTGAAGCATTCCTAGATATTGCCAAGGAGCCCTTCTGCTGTGAGGACAGGCTGAGAGAGTTGGGGTTGTTCAGCCTGGAGAAGAGAAGGCTTTGGGGAGACCTTAGAGCAGCCTCCCAGGACTGAAAGGGGCTCCAGGAAAGCTGGGGCGGGACTGTTCACAAGACCCTGTAGTGACAGGACAAAGATGAATGGCTTTAACTTGGAAGGGGGAAGATTTAGATTAGACATTAGGAAGAAGTTCTTCACGATGAGGGTAGGGAGGCCCTGGCCCAGGTTTCCCAGAGAAGCTGTGGCTGCCCCATCCCTGGAGGTGTTCAAGATCAGGTCGGATGGGGCTTTGAGCTCTCTGACCCAGTGGGAGGTGTCCCTGCCTGTGGCAGGAGGTTGGTCTGGCTGGGCTTTGAGGTCCCTTCCAACCCAACCCATTCTGTGATTCTGTGATTGCATTGTCAGAACTTATTTCGTGTCACGTAGAACCCTTTAGTGCTGAGATTGAGTTTAATTATTGCTCTGGTAAATTAGAGCAACGTTGGGGGTACCTGCTCTGATATCCTTTCAGCACTGGTTCTGCAATCCCTTTGTGTGATTACGTAAAGGAAAGCGTGGGAATTACTTCTTTTCTGTACACATAGCTTAAATGAACCCAAAATTAAAATGATGGTCTTAATCATGGCTTCAAGTTTGTGGACTTTGCAGCTTAAATGACAGTTCTGTAAGAGAGTTAAATATAAACCGGGTGCCTTTTGCCTCTGTCCTGAGCAGCCTGGTATTTTCGATCCACTAAAAGGCAGTGATTTCATCAGCATTTAATGGAGCTGGAAGGAAAAGCACAATAAAACTCTATATATGAGCAAACCTGATAACCAAGGAAATGGATAACGGGGTGGTTAACGCTGTTAAATACCTTGTGCTTAATGTTGACAGGTCAATTGCATTCATCAATATAAAGTTTTAAGTGGTCACAGGTCTTGCCTGTTGGAAGCTTTCTCCAAAAATAATCCACCCAATGAGTAAATCAGATGTTTAACAACCCGGTGGCATGATTTGTTGCCCCCTTTCAGTTGCTGTTTTTTGGAAGCCTGTAGTTTAAAACGTCATTCTTGGGGCTGCTCTGCTCGGCTGTAGTTGGGGCTGAAAGTAGAGAAGAGGAAAGGACAGCAGGGAGAGCCGAGCCAGGGAGTGGAGCTGTGGGCACCATGTAATCTGAACTGTTAGGGAGTGCTGAAAGCTGGTTAGAGAGACCTGTGTGAGGAGGGAATCAGACTTGGAATGGGTTGGGTTGGAAGGGACATCAAAACCCATTCAGTTCCACCCCCCTGCCATGGGCAGAGACACCTCCCGCCGGATCAGGGGACTCAAAGCTCCATTCAGCCAGATTCGCTTCCACCTGCTCCTACCTCAGCCATGACGATGGGTGAAGTGACCTCTTGCAGGCTGTCCCCAGCATTATTTTCTGGTTTCTTTGTACATTCATAGGATCGTGGAATCGTTAAGTTTGGAAAGGACCCCTAAGCTCATCCAGTCCAACCATCAGACCAGCCCCACTGTGTCTGCTAAATCAAGTCCCAAAGTGCCACATCTACACATTATCTGAACCCCTCCAGGGATAGAGACTCCCCCACTGCCCTGGGCAGCCTCTGCCAGGGCTTTGCCACTCTGTCAGTAAAGACATTTTTCCTAATATCCAATCTAAACCTCCCCTGGTGCAACTTGAGGCCATTTGCTCTCGTCCCATCCTTTGTTACATGGGAGAAATTACTTGGGAGAGTCCAAGACAGAGATCGCTTCCATCAGCTGATGCTTTCTGGGCGCTGCAGGTGAGCACACGCTGAGGCTCCTCCTGCAGCAGCTTCCATGCGCTGGAAACCCGAGGAAGCTGCAAGCACGTTTCAAGGTTAGATGTGTTTTAACGATTAATCACGCTGTCTTTAAGCCCTTTACCTCGGCTGGCTCACTGAAGTGGTGATTAACCCGAGCCTCCAGCATCGTAAAAGGTTCTCGACTCAGATAATGATTCTCCCTCAGTGCAGCAGTGGGGATGTAGTGAGGTGGGTGCCCCATTTCTGGAGGTGTTCAAGGCCAGGTGGGATGGGGCTTTGAGCCCCCTGATCCAGTGGGAGGTGTCCCTGCCCGTGGCAAGGGGTGGAACTGGATGGGCTTTGAGGTTCCTTCCAACCCAAGCCACTCTGTGATTCCGTGATCCTTGAAAGACACAATATTAATTATAGCACACACATTGTTTGTACAATGAATTGTTGTATGTGGTAAAAAAAATAAATATACACCTGATTTCAAAAGTTATTTTAAAGGTCTACTTGGCTATTTTTTAAAACCTGATTAGAAGGTATATTTTCCTTGCCACAGATGTCGTTGTGACCCAGTGCTGCTTGGTCTTTAAAACAAAATCTCTTCAAAGTGTCTAAGATGTTTATGTTTGAAAAACTGCTGCTGTGTGTGCCAGCTTTAGTACATGCCATAAAATGTTTATACCTGATGTGAGCAGGGTCTGTGAGATGTTATGGGGGAGTAGATTTATAGTGGTGTCCCTCAAGAGACGTCAGCTTTGGGGCTGCCGTAGCAGATAAACCATGGCTGAATGTCAAAAATTAAAGAAAAGGAGTCGTAATTAGTGACAAAGCTGTTAGAAGTAACATGAAGCTTCTGAGAGAGGAGTTAGCAGAGAGGAGCCTCAGACCATTGCAGGTTCCTGTGCTTCCACCTCAGCGTGGCCACAGGTGGGGCTGGGGGCAGTCCTCGCCTCTATGTTGATTGGGGCAGTCCTCACCTCTGTTAATTGCCATCTGCTCCATCCACCTGGGACAGAAGGCTTTTCTGGAGGGCTCCAAGATGGTTTGGGTTGTTGGCTGAGCAAGCTTGAGGATGTTCTCCTAAGTCTGTGTGAAAGCAGATGGCTCCTCACTGACTCTGGTGTCACTGGGGGCCTTGGAAAGGATTTTGGAAAGTGCTTTGGTGTAAGATGGATTCGGAGATGCCAGTGAAGGCTGCGTACTGGTTTTGTTAGGCTGGGTACTGAGGAGGCTGCTGGATGGGGAGGAGTGTCCCATGCTGTGGAGCTGATGCCTTGGTGTGAGGAGTGAGCAGGTGTGGAGGGCTGGGCTGTGATGTGGTGGGTGCTGAGGAGAAGTTCTGGGCTCTGTGCTAAATGCTGCACACCAGTGCACTTAAACTGTGGAGCATGTTGGGGTGCAGAATGGAGAGGAGGTGGCCTGTGGGCCAGTGTGGACCTTCCTGTGGTGCTACAGAGTGTTTCCTTCTCTCTGCAGAGACAGCAACAACAGCTCTGGCCTCCAGGACACCACCTAAGCCTTTCCAACACAGAGACCACAACAACTGATCCAGTCTCCGGCGGAGCTTGTTCCGGCACAGAGACAGCAACAACACCACCCTCAGCCTCCAGGACAGCATCTGAGCCCTTCCCAGAGGCAGAAGGTGCCTCCTCCCCACCACACGCTCCTCGTTTGTGTTCTGTGCCTCAACTTCTGCCCAGCCTTCCTGTGAAAGTGTCACCACTGGAGGAGAGGACAGCATGGACCATGGCACTGAGGTAAAGCAGACGTTGTTGCTGTTGAGTTGCTAGGCCTCGCTTGTGTGTTCTGGAAATCTTTGAAAAGGCTGAGGGAGCTTCATACTGGTCAGATGAGTGAGGAGCTTCGTTTGCTGGTCTGCTGCGTTCTCCAGCATCACCCGCTGAGCTTCTGCTGGGCTGGGCTCCACTGGTGAACTCACTGCCTCACTGCACTGCTGGTTCTGCTCTGCTGTCTGACCTGAGGCCACCACAGCTTTATGAGTCAGGAACCTTAAGAGAAAAATAGTGGGGGGAAAACATAACGGCAAAACTCCAAGTGAGTGATTGCATGGTTTGTGCTGCTGCTTCTCCCAAGTAATGGGTGACAGGACAAGAGGAAACGGCCTCAAGTTGCACCAGGGCAGGTTTAGATTGGACATCAGGAAACATTTCTTTACTGCCAGAGTGGTGAAGCCCTGGCAGAGGCCGCCCAGGACAGTGGGGGAGTCTCCATCCCTGGAGGGGTTCAAAAAGTGCGTGGCTCTGGCACTTGGGGACAGGGTTCAGCATACATGGTGGGGTTGGGCTGATGGTTGGACTGGGTGAGCTCAGAGGTCTTTTCCAACCTTAAAAATTCTATGGTTCAGTTCTGTTTCAAGATGCAGAACTTTTGATGGTAAATGTCTCATTGTGTGTCTGATGGGAACACATCTGCCTGAGTATGCAGAGACCTTCCCACTACAGACTGGAAAGAAGAGCTTGCTCGGGCTGCCTTGTGGTTGTGTTGTTTTGAGGTGCAGCCCCTGGCCCTGTCTTTGCACCACAGCTTTCCTGTTCAAGAAAACATGAATAAAAACGGGAGAAGGAGAGTATTGTATGTTAAAGTTTTATTAGGCCAGTACAATATCGTAAGGATAGACAAGTATGGAAAATGTAAAGCGAAGTCCTAAAAGATGTGAGGAACCAAACCTGCTGTGGTTCAGCAGAGCTGCTGCTTGTGTACCAGTAGCTCAAGCAAGGACTGTTCAGTGCTTTGCTGAACTGACTCTCAGCGTACAAGGTGCTCATGGAGACTCTGGCTGCAGCAGAGCCGATTGATACCATACCCGGGGCTGCATCTAAAGCAGCAGGGCCCGGGAGGGCATTCTGCCCCTCTGCTCTGCTCTGGGGAGACACCACCTGGAGTCCTGTGTCCAGTTCTGAAATCTCCAACATAAGGAGTATATGAGACTGATGGAATAGGTACAGAGGAGACCACGAAGACAATCCGAGGGCTAGAGCCCCTCTGCTGTGAGGACAGGCTGAGAGAGTTGGGGTTTTTCAGCCTGGAGAAGAGAAGGCTGTGGGGAGACCTCAGAGCAGCCTCCCAGGACTGAAAGGGGCTCCAGGAAAGCTGGGGAGGGGCTCTTGATCAGGGAGTGCAGGAATAGGATGAGGGGGAAGGGTTTTCAGCTGGAAGAGGGTAGATTGAGATGAGCTCTTAGGGAGAAATGTTTTGTTGTGAGGGTGGGGAGGCCCTGGCCCAGGTTGTCCAGAGCAGTGGTGGCTACCCCATCCCTGGAGGTGTTCAAGGCCAGGTTGGATGGGGCTTTGAGCCCCCTGATCCAGTGAGAGGTGTCCCTGCCCATGGCAGGGGTGTTGGAACTGGATGGGCTTTGAGGTCCCTTCCAAACCAAACCATTCCATGATAAGCACTTAAAAATGTTTCATCATCCTCCAGGTGCTGCAGCCAGCGGTGTTTGGTGAAAAATGCAAAGAAATCTGGTAAGGGCTTGGATGTTTCTTCATGTGCTTTGAGGGTGAAGTTAAATGAGAAGTGGAACAGAGCCGTCTCCACTTACAGCTATTCGTGCACAGAGCAAAATCTAATTAAGCAGGTTTGATACCTAGGTGTGAGGTTTATTGAACACTTGGTTAACAATTCAATTAGGCTGAGGGTTTTGCGAGCTTGTGTAATTCTACTTCGTGTGAGGATCAGTTACTGGATTTAGAAGAAACTGTAACTTAAAACTTGAATTCCAAGAATGAGAGAAGTTGAATTATTGTTACAAATAGATTCTATTAGTGGAATCCTTACCAGTGTTCTTCCAAACAGGTCAATATTGCTTGAGAGGTTTGACAAGATTTTAGGATTTACCATTAAAATAAGTTTTACTTTTTGTTTCGTTTTGAAAATGGTACTTGCCAAGTTTAAATAAAATCTGTTTCAATATCAAAGGATAGTCCACTAGGAAAGCCCAACCTTTCTTTGTGTTTTGCTGCATATTTTTGATTATTGAAGGCTTTTATTGACAAGAAATAGAAGTTGTGACTCTGGCCTTTTATGTAAGCAGCAACCCAGTGTGTGCACAGATTTTCCCCCCTCTTGTTGTGCTGACTTCTTATTTTTATTGATCCAAACAAAGGGCAGAGGTGGACGTGGAACGGGGTTCATTTAAGAAAGCTGGGCAGGAACATCCCTGCAATGTTTGTGCTTGGAAAACCCAGTTGTTACAGGGAAGATGGGGCGTTTTCTTTGTCTGAGTGGCTGTGCTGTAACATGAGTTTGGAATTCTTGGGAGGAGCCATTGAAAAGAAATCTGTTTTCAGCCTGGTTTGTCAGGGCCCTCAAGGCCTGGGTTAAACCTGGGTTGAGGATCTCCTCCTCTGGTTGTATTGGCTCTGCTGGGCAGCACCAGTGGGGAAGAATGCTTTGCATGTGCGATGGCACAAAATGTGGGAGGCAGTGGCTGTCCTGGGGTTACCCAGGCTTAGGGAGATACTTCCATCCTTTGGAAAAAGCGTGTTACTCCTGCTGAAGATCTCGTGTGGTCTCCAGCATGGGGTGTAACTGCCATAGTGCAAGGTCTTAGGTTTGATCATCACCAAAGCGGCTTTTCCTGCAGAGCTGCTGGCTGGGAATGTGCTTGAGGGGTGGCAGAAGAGTCCATCCTGAGCTGCTCGAGATGAAAAGGGACCAGTGGACCTTGGAGGCTCACAAAGTGGATGGAGACAGTCAGCATGGGGGACCAGGGAGCTTTAACACTGGAGAGCCTTAATGCCCTCCTGTCCCTCTTTTCCCAAGGCTGTGCTGCTCTTTGGTTGTCTTGCTTTTCTCCCTGGTTGTTTCTGTTAAGAGTAATTATCCAAGTCTGGTCACAGAAGGTGGAGCCTCAGAATGCCACAGTTCTGAGTTCCTCCTGAGAAAAGGGAGGCAGCTTTTTGTGCTGCTGGTGCAGCCCAAGCAGGAAGGAGTCTGGGTTCCTTCTTCACCAGTCCTGCAGCTGAGCAGATCTCCTCAAGGGACCAGTTAAAGCCTTTCATCAAGTCCTTCTCCCAGCTCTTTCTGTGGAAGTTGGGCACAGGAACCCAGACCATCAAATCAAGCCAGCAGCCCAGCAGCACCGTGCTGACTAAAGCATGTCCCCTCTCTTTGGTTACAGAAGGAAACTCCTCAGGGTTCATCCGCAGAGCCCAGTGTGCTCTTTCGGAAGGAGACAGGCTGAGCAAGTCTGCTGACAGATGGGGAGACTGAGGCACAAGGGATGGAAAGGCCAAGGTCTTGCAGCAGGGCTCTGACAAGGCTGGGAGAAGGTCCAGGGTGTCACTCCCAGCCCTCTCCAGCCTGATCCGCCCTGGCCTGGCACAAGCCTTGCATAACCTGTTAAAGCAGTGATCAAGTCTTTGTGGTCTCCAGACAGATATTGAGTCAATAGTTTCATGATAGAAAAGCATCTGAGACCAACTGTTCCACAGCTGTATGGGTTGAAGTCTTCCATTTTTAAGAAAAAAAGGCTGAACGATGATTATTTTCTCATTCCTCCAGGAGGAGATTTAACTGAAGGGCAGGCAGGGTTTGGGGAAATAATCCCCTTGTCCACGGGAGCTGTTCTGGTGCTTCCTGTGTCACAACAAATCAGTGAGGATTAAAACCCTCTGTCATTTCTGCAAAACTTATTTCATAGATTGTGTTCAGCCCAGCCGCTTAGTCTGGACAGGAGGGATGAGTGTGACCAATGTGCTTGGCCCTCAGTCAGACAGGGATGCTTCTCAGAATCTACCTGGCGCAGGCCCTGGCAGACAGATGAGTCTGAGCCCTCAGCAGATAGAGCTGGTGAGGTTTGCAATGGCAAAGGGGTTTATTGACAGCACATGGACCAACTTCACTGAGGTGCAAACGTGGTGCATGAGTGGCTGCATCACATCACAGTCAGAGCAGCCGTGAGGAGAAGGGCTTGGGGTGCTGATTGATGAGAAGCTGAATGTGAGCCGGCAACATGTGTTCCCAGCCCAGAAAACCCCGTGTCCTGGGCTTACACCCAGAGCAGAGGGACCAGAGAGGAGGGAGAGGATTCTGCCCCTCTGCTCTGCCCTTGTGAGACCCCAGCTGGAGTCCTGTGTCTAGTTCTCGAGTCTTCAGCACAGGAAGGACCTGGAGCTGTTGGAGCGAGTCCAGAGGAGGCCACAGAGATGATCCAAGGGCTGAAGCCCCTCTGCTGTGAGGACAGGCTGAGAGAGTTGGGGTTGTTCAGCCTGGAGAGGAGAAGGCTGTGGGGAGACCTTAGAGCAGTCTCCCAGGACTGAAAGGGGCTCCAGGAAAGCTGGGGAGGGGCTCCTGATCAGGGAGTGCAGGGACAGGATGAGGGGAATGGCTTTAAATTGGAAGGGGGGGAGATTTAGATGAGACATCAGGAGGAAGTCCTTCATGACAAGGATGGGGAGGCCCTGTCCCAGGTTGCCCAGAGCAGTGGTGGCTGTCCCATCCCTGGAGGTGTTCAAGGCCAGGTTGGATGGGGCTTTGAGCCCCCCGATCCAGTGGGAGGTGTCCCTGCCCATGGCAGGGGGTTGGAACAGGATAGGATTTAAGGTCCCTCCACCCCAATCGAATCCATGATGTACTCTGGGCTCCCTGCTTTGCTGCTCTCGCGGGGAGCTCGAGTTCGCCTCTCGGCAAGCCCTGAGTGCTCGCTGCGGGCGGAACTGCAGCGCTAAAAGCCGCCGCAAGCCCTGGGTGCTGGGGAGCTGCTCAGGGCTGGGTTTGTGGCGCAGGGGATGCGGCAGTGGTGTGTGGCCAAAGGGCTGTGCTGCAGGTGGCACTCGTGGTCCTCCGATGGCAGCTCCGCTCTGCGCAGCCCGTAGGAGCTTCCTCACCCAGGACCCTCGTGGATGTGTGTCCGAGTGCTGGGGCTGCAGCAGCTCAGAGCTGCTGCCCAGGGTGTGCATGGGGCTGATCCTCTGTGCACACCACGATGGGAGGCTCTGCTGACCCTGCCTCTGCTTTGAAGAGGTTTCTTTGTGGTTTTCGTCTTTGGAATATTTCCAGCTCTAACAGAATTGTTGCAAAAAAACCCCAAACAAACAAACAAAAAACCCACAAAAGCAACTCAAGCATTTAGAATGAGTACAGTGCATTCCTGAACAGTGGGTATGGGAGAGCCAGGAACAGGCTGGGAAGCTGAGGCATTGCCATAGAAACTGATGCAGCACAGCTGGGTGGGCAGGGACCCCATCTGCCAGTGACCAGGGGAGCTGGGACCCCTTCCTTGTGGTCTCCATCTCCACACCACACAAAACCTCCCAGCCATGACTTCCCTGACACCACTCTTAAGCCTGGTGTGTGTCTCATGAGGTTTCCTGAATATAGAGAGAGGACGAGCAGGGAAACTTGGAGGTGATGCCGTTGGTGGCTCAGCGAAGGGCAAAAGCAAGAAAACAACAATGCCACCTGCATCCTGGCTTGGATCAGCCATGGTCTGGCCAGCAGGAGCAAGGAAGAAATATCTTCCTGTGAGGGTAGGGAGGCCCTGGCCCAGGTGGCCCAGGGCAGTGGTGGCTGCCCCATCCCTGGAGGTGTTCAAGGCCAGGTTGGATGGGGCTTTGAGCCCCCTGATCCAGTGGGAGGTGTCTCTGCCCACGGCAGGGGGTGGGACTGGATGGGCTTTGAGGTCGTTTCCAACTCGACCCATTCCATGGTTCTATGAAATAGCGCTTCACTCTCCCATCCCACCCCACCAGCTTGACGTGAGGATACCTGAAATGCTGAAGATGAAATTTAATCTCTGTTACTAGCAGTTGAGATGGAGTTGGTCTCTGAACACAGAAGAACCATTCCATGATTGGATGATCCTGTAGGCCAGAAGCCAGGATGTGCACTGAAAACATGATGTTATCTTACCCTTCTCCTGAAGGTCAGTCGCACATTAGTAAGTGTGCTCTTCTCAAAATAGGCTTTAATTTTCTCCTTTCAACCTTCTGATTGGTTTGACATTTAAAAGGGTGGAAGGTAATTGGGAGGTTTATTATGTATTTCTGTTAAGTACAAGATGAGAACTTGTAAAGACCTTGGGCAGAAAGTGCACGCTAGCAAACAGCCACCTTTCTTGGGAAGAAGGAGACAGTGACCTCTTCCCCCACCTCATGTAAGGAAAAGCTGTGAATGATTGGCAGCCAAGTGTAGTCAACAAAGGAAAACCTGAATCATAATGTATGAAGACTTTTTTTCCTCTGTTGACTGTAGTTTCCTGTCAATCACTTATCACTTCTTACTTTAGGTTGGGAAGAGATGGTGGGCTTTCTCACTGCACAATCCGTGCACCTTGTGCTGTGCTTTTGTAACTTAAGGAGGTTTTTGTTGTGTTTTGATCCCAAGAAATCCATGACAGACGCCTTCCTGTGATAGCCTAAACTTCTGAATATCCATACATTAATGTGAGCTGGAAAGACAAACAGGAGAACCTAGATTTCATAATTCCTGCTTGCATGTTGTAGTGGTTTCTTTTAATTGTGTGAGTTATAATTCAAGTTGTAATTACAGCTGGATGAGGAAAAAAAACTCTAAAGAGCTTTCCTTGGGCTTCAACAAATCCAAGCGCAGCATTCTGAAGCTCTTCCACTTGATGTGGACAGTAGGGAGGTCCTGGGTTACTGGAGAGGAGTCAGCAAATCACTTGGTTACTTTTTTTTTTTGCCCATATCATAGAAACATGAAATGGTCCAATCCCTGCTATGGGCAGGGACACCTCCCACTGGATCAGGGGGCTCAAAGCCCCATCCAACCAGCTGCGAACACCTTCAGGGATGGGGCAGCCACCACTGCTCTGGGCAACCTGGGCCAGGGCCTCCCCACCCTCATCATGAAGAATGTCTTCCTGATGTTTAATCTATATCTTTCCCCCTTCCTTGGCCCAGGTTGCCCAGAGCAGTGGCCATCTTTTCACTTGGAATTATTGGAAGTGTCAGGTACACTTACCAAGACCAGCACACCTTGCTGTGGTGGAGACTGTGAGCAACAGGCACCTGCTTGCGACTGTCAACAGAAGTGTCCTGGAGGCACTGCTCAGTCATCGATCCTCCATGGTCCTGCCTTCTCTCTCTGATCCTCTTCTCCCATTTCTGGGAGGCTCAGCACCAAAGAAGGAGAGGGTTGGCATGTAGTGATAGGGCAAGACGGAACAGCTTTAAATTGGAAGGGGGAAGATTTAGATTAGACTTCAGGAAGAAATTCTTTACCATGAGGGTGGGGAGACCCTGGCCTAGGTTGCCCAGAGCAGTGGTGGCTGCCCTATCCCTGGAGGTATTTTAGGCCAATTTGGATGGGGCTTTGAGCCCCCTGATCCAGTGGGAGGTGTCCAGTGGGGGTTGGAACTGGGTGGGGCTCCAGGAAAGCTGGGGAGGGACTTTTTAGCAAGGGATAAGGAATGATGATTTTAACCTAAGGAAGGGGAGATTCAGGCTGGATATAGGGAAGGAATTTTTTTACAATGAGGGTGGTGAAACCCTGGCCCAGGTTGCCCAGGGAGGCAGTGGAGGCCCCAACCGTGGAAACACTCAAGGCCAGGTTGCTTGAAGCTCTGAACAACCTGACTGAATTGGAGATGTCCCTGCTTCTGCAGGGGGATTGGAGTGGATGACCTGCAGAGGTCCCTTCCAACCCAAAGCATTCTATGATTTCATGGTTTTAAATCCTCAGGACTGTAATATACTCAGAAGATTCTCATCTCACGTGGAGGCAGTGAGGTGTGTGGCTCAAAGGGTGGAAATCATTTCCTTTGTGTTGGCCTGAACACGTAGGGTAACCACCATACCAGGTTTGGAGTGAAGCGGTGGACATTGTGGTGGTTTCCACATGGATTCCAGATGGGTTTCTAGTCTAGCTGGTACTCAGAGAGCTGCTGTGACCCAAGGCTGTGTTTGGGTAAAACGAACCCAGAGCTTTGGGGGCTTTTGGGAAGCAGAATTATCTCAGTGGCTCCTCACAGCTCTGCTCCAGGTACTGGTGGTGCCTTCTGCATATTTAACAATCACAGCTCCTGCCTTGGTCTTCCTGGTGACTCCCAATACGATGTGTTTGGCCAAAGCCAGGGGACCAACAGCGTCATTCACCAACGAAAGTGCCTGCTGTGCTGAGCCTGTGGAGGTTCTCCTTTAAGAAAAGCATCAAGAAAGCTTCCTGCCTGCTCCCATGCTGTGGTTGTGGTAGATAATGGATCTTCACTGGAGTTTCTGTTATTACTGTCCCAGACATAATGAAAACATGAATAATTTAGCTAATTTAGCCTACATTCGTAATTATTATTTCATTCTTTTTCTCATCTGGAGAATATTGTCTCACTTTTTATCAACGCTGGTGAGCACAGTGAAGATCTTGACACCAGGCATTGTTTTAATGAGTAAACATTGCAGATTGTGGAGCACTTACAGGGATTTTTGTGGTGGGCTTTTGTCATTTGTTTGTTTTAACAGAGAACAAACCTGGTCTGATCTGAACTGGTGCATAAGGGTGTGAAATGCACGGGTGGCTGGGATATCTCTGTGGTGGGAACAGGGGGAGTCTGTGGACTTGGAGTCAGACACAGGTGATCCGGGCTACCTGCAGGTGCGTTTTTTTGTTAATCCCCAACATGAGAAGGAGATGGAATTGTTGGAATGGTCCAGAGGAGGTCACAGAGATGATCCGAGGGCTGGAGCCCCTCTGCTATGAGGACAGGCTGAGAGAGCTGGGGTTGTTCAGCCTGGAGAGGAGAAGGCTCTGGGGAGACCTCAGAGCAGCCTCCCAGGACTGAAAGGGGCTCCAGGAAAGCTGGGGAGGGGCTCTTGATCAGGGAGTGCAGGGACAGGACGAGGGGGAACGGTTTTCAGCTGAAAGAGGGGAGATTGAGATGAGATTTTAGGAGGAAATGTTTTGCTGTGAGGGTGCCCAGGGAAGCTGTGGCTGCCCCACCCCTGGAGGTGTTCAAGGCCAGGTTGGATGGGGCTTTGAGCACCCTGATCCAGTGGGAGGTGTCCCTGCCCATGGCAGGGGTGTTGGAACTGGATGGGCTTTGAGGTCCCTTCCATTCCAAACCATTCCATGATCCTATGATTATCTTCTTCTTGGTGCCTGAATATGCTTCCACGTGTTTCTGGCCCTTAGTGTAGCGATAGATTCTTCTTTCCTACTTCATCTGTCCCAGATCATTCAAGACCACCACCCCGAAGGCATTCGAGAGCCCAACCTGGCGATGCCGATGGATTAAAGGAAGTAACGGTCTGTGCCTACAGGGCCTCAGTGTCGCAGCCACCATTGCAGTGAGGGTCCTGATGGTCACACAGTTTCAAACCCAAGCACAGCCAGATGATTTATGTACGTAACTGAGATGACACAGCAAAATGTTTCTCTTCACAACAAATTCATCTCGGAGTTTACTTTATTACTTGGTTTTCCACGCTGCATGAGAAGCTCATTTTTAACCTGTTTCTGTTCTGTCCTTTCTTGCTGCAGCATCTTGGTTGTGCTGGTTTCTTTGTCTTATTTTTGGCTGTGCTTGGTTTGTGCAGGCAGCAAATTCTGCTGTCGTGGTCTTGGTTTGTTCCACCAACAATGGCTGATTCACACTTGTGATAGCTGTAGAAATGCTCTTGTAATCCCTTCCAGAAGTCATGATCTGCCAGATGCTCACTGGAAACCAAAACTTGAGCTCTGGAACTGGATGCTGAGGGTGGAGGTCACTGGGCAGAGCTGTCTCCATGAGTTTGGGCAACCCAGGGTGTCCACACAGCCTGGGCTGGGAGAGGCTGGAGAGCAGCCCTGAGGAGAGGATCCTGGGGGCTCTGGGCGATGGCAAGTTGGCCATGAGCCAGCAGTGCCCTGGCAGCCAAGAGGGCAGCCGTGTCCTGGGAGGCATCCAGCACGGCATCGCCAGCCGGGAGAGGGAGGGGATTGTCCTGCTCTGCTCTGCACTGGGGAGGCCCCACCTGGAGCACTGGGGGCAGTTTGGGCACCACAGGAGAAAAAGGACATCAAAGCACTGGAGAGTGTCCAGAGGAGGCCCCAAAGCTGAGGAAGGGTCTGGAGGGGAAGTGTGTGAGGAGAGGCTGAAGTCCCTGGGTCTGTTCAGCTGGAGAAGAGGAGCCTGAGAGGGGATCTCAGAGCTGTTTGTGCCTTCTCCCAAGGGAGAGAGGGGAAAGAGGGGCTGAGCTCTGCTCTCTGGTGCCCTGGGTCAGGACTGGAGGGAATGGCAGGAAGATGTGCCAGGTCAGGGGGAGATTGGCCATTGGGAAGAGGTTCTTCCCCCAGCGGGTGGTGGAGCACTGGAACAGCTCCCCAGGGAAGCAGTCACACCAAGCCTGACAATATTCCAGAAGCATTTGGCCAACACCCTCTGCCCCGTGGTGTGAATGTTGGGGGTGTCCTGTGCAGGGACAGCAGTTGGACTGGATGGACCTTGTAGGTCCCTGCCAAGTGGGGTCACTCTGTGATTCTTTCTGTTATTCTGTGCTTTTGTGGGGGGCTTCAAATCCCTCGTAACTAAATAACGGGCTTTGGTTTTGGGGAGAGGAGACTATGGGCTGGGGCTGGGTGGGAGAGGATGTCCCTTGCTGCCCTGTGCTGGGAAGGCTGCAGAGCTGGGTGTGAGTTAAAATGTTTCCTTCCCCGTTGAAGAGGCTTTTTGGTGGCACGGTTCGTGCTCGCTGTTTGTCAGTCTTTACCGCTCAGGAAGCTCCGTGATGGATGAGGAACCCTCTGCTCCAGTTCTGAACAAACAAGGAAAAATGGCAACCCATTTTTTCAGAAGATCTTCACTCTCAGTGTAATGAAATTACAAACAGGCTGGAGGAGGAGAGGAATGAGATGAAACTGATGCTCTTTATTGCTGCAGAACTTGTTTCTTGAGTGCTGCAAATTGCCCAGAGCCAGTTTTTCCGTGAATAAGGGCTAAATGGAGTGGCTGACCTGGACTTCAGTTGCTGACTTTTAGCTCCAGGGCTTGACTTGCTCTCCAATGAAGCCAGATGAGGAACCTCAGATCCACCATACTCATCCCACTGCACAGTTGTCAGGGTAGGAGGTCCTGTTGTTCTTTTCCATGGCTCACTGTTTTCTAGGCTGAATAAACTCATGGAATCTGCATTCCCTGGTTCCCTCCATGACATGGGATGAATTAACGCGAAGGAGCGTGTCTGCTGGCCAGACCTGCAGCACACAAAAGGGGAAAGGTCCTGGGCTTGTTTGAGGTTTTCTTTTGAAAATGGGAGGGGCCTCTTTGTGTAGGGCACAGGGAAGACAAGGCACCATGAGTTTTGCTGTGGGAGAGCAGATGCCCTTGGAGTTTTCCATCTCCATCAACCCTTTGCTTAGAACATCTTACTGGAGCCCTTCACTGCTGCGGGACTCGTGCAGAGTTACATCAGTTTTCCACTGACAACAGAACTTTGCTTCACCTCTGGGTTGTGTCATTTGCATATCACAACCGACCAGACATGGTTTGGCCCAGAGCTGGACAAACCAGATGAGCAGTTGTGTTTAGCCGTGGACCCTACGAGCTGGCAATAAGCCTTTGCCAGCTATAAGGAGCTATTTATGGTGCCAGCCGTCTGTGTTTCCAGCACTGATTAGCAACCACCAGCTCTGTCTCCCTTTATTATCTGGTCGGTGCCTGTTGATGGGCTGGGGGCAGCCTTTGCAAGGGGAATTTTCAGGCTTTGGTGCTGTTGGTCTCTGTGTCTCGTGCTCTTCTGCTGGAAATTATGCATCTTCTTTTTGGAATATAGCTGGGATATTACGTTTTTATAATGAAAATACAGGACTGAAATGAGTTTTCATCTTCTTAATATGAAGTCTTCTGCCTGACAGAGTGTCACATTTGGTTATTGCAGGCAAAAGAGGTGGAGTTTTAAGCTGTACCAGCACTGACTCTACATACTGAAGAGGTCCTCAGGGGGGGTGTGGAGATAACTCGTTGGGGTTTTTTCTTCTTAATGAATTCCTAACATATAGAATCATAGAGTAGTTGGAAGGGACCTCAGAGTCCACCCAGTTCCATGCCCCTGCCATAGGCAGGGACAGATGGTCTCAAAGGTCTTCTCCGATCAAACGGTTCAATGATTCTAAGGGAGCCAAGGGCCCACCACCCCCAGCCCATGGTGTGTTCTGTGTGAGCGCGTTGTCCTTGAGTGGAGAATGGACCATCTGGGGCTGCCCCAGCCCTGTTGCAGCATCAGCTCTGTCCTGGCTCTTCGCAGTCTGTGCAGGCATGGGGATGTTTCTCTGTGTCTGGGATCTCTTGAGGTTTGCAGTGGAAGGATGTCATGGAGAATCCCTAAAAGCAGGCGCTCTTGGGTGCTGGCATTGAGGCACTGCTGGGAGCTGTTGAGGAGCTAGGGGGGACGAAGGGGTCACAAGGACCCTGACTGGACACAGGATGAGCTGTTGGGCTGCATCTGAAATCAGCCCTGGTGGGACAGCTTCCCTGGGAGAGGTCAGGGGGGTGAATGGTTCATGACCCTGCGAGCACTTCGCGGATCACTAATTACGCTTGGTTTTGATGGACTGTCTCTCGTGGCCTGACCTGAAAGCACAGTAAAGGGGAGTCATCAACAGCATGATGACAGGAGCACTGACACTCCTTGGAGCTGAGGGGTGGGTTGGTGACGAGTCTGCAACCACCTGTGGTGCCTTGGTGAACCTTTCTGCAGAGGTTTGTCCTAACGTGCACAGAAAAGGGCTTCCCTGTGTTGCTGGTGAACCAATTCTGAAACCACGGGTTCCTGTGGGTCAGAGGGTTGGACTTCATGAGTGCAGGATACATGTCTTCTGGTTTCCAGGGGTTCTTCTGGCCATGGGACCTCCAAGCTGGCTGGGAATGCAGTGCCCTCCCCGTGACGGCAGGAGGTGGTGCACTCTGTCTCCCTGTGCATCTCCTGGTCACCCTCCAGCTTTGCATCGCAGGCAGTGGTGTCTCTATAATGACGCTGTAGCCACCCAGCCCTCGACTGAGGGAAGGTGTTACTGTGTCTACTCTTAGATTAACTCTGACAAGATTTACTGGAGCTTGCTGCTCCTCAGACTCCCCAGATGCCACGGGATGTGCAACACCTCAAGAAGGTGAGCTGGTACAACGGAGCCTGGGAGTGGCACTGCTTTGTTTTGGTGGTCAAGCAGCAGTTTGATGGGGTGTGTTCCTCTAGAGGGTGTGTGAAAATGGAATTTTGGGAAAACACATGAAAAGTATGAAGCGTGTGGAAGATACACAGAGTGGACATCTCTGGGATGGTCCAATTGGAGTACTCAGGCTTGGCTGCTTCTTATTTTGAGTTCATAGAATGGTTTGGGTTGGAAGGAACCTTAAAGCCCATCTAGTTCCACCCCTGCCACGTAAGCTCCTAACATAAAAGCTCCTCTTTTATGTTAATTTTCTGCAAATCTACATCACCATGAAATAAATGAGGCAGATTTTGGAATAATTTGTTCAGCTGCTCTGATTTTTAGGTTTTGGGTTTTGTTCGCTGAACATTCTTATTTATCTCAGGGCAATTGAAATGCTCTACAAACCTTCATGCTGTCAGGGTTCTTTCCATGAGTAATGTACAACCCTGTCTCCTGGGAGGCTGTCTGTGTTGGAAAGGGTTAATAATGGGTCATCTTTGCCAGCCCACGTAGTCAGGTTTGTACTTTATTGCAGCATTTTGGGACCTGCACCCGACTCCGGAGCACCCGGCAAAGGTCACTTCCAACATGCTGTGGTGGGGACTGCCCTGACTGTCCTCTGCGGGTTGCGTAAGGGAGCATCGGCCAGGTTTATTCTCTTAATGCCCAAAAGAAATGTTGGAGAGGAGGCTGTTCCACCTGAGTCCAGTCTCTGGAGGGAGCGTTAGGAGATGATTTGCTACAGCGTGTCACCGGCTTCATAGAATCATGGAATGGGATGAGTGGGAAAGGACCTCAAAGCCCATCCAGTCCCACCCCCTGCCATGGGCAGGAACACCTCCCACTGGATCAGGGGGCTCAAAGCCTCATCCAGCCTGGCCTTGAACACCTCCAGGGATGGGGCAGCCACCACTGCTCTGGGCAACCTGGGCCAGGGCATCCCCATCTACATCGTGAAGAATTTCTTCCTAATGTTTCATCTAAATCTTCCACCTTCCAATTTAAAGCTGTTCCCCCTCATCCCGTCACTCCAGACCCTTGGAAAAAGCCCCTCCTCAGCTTTCCTGGAGCCCCTTTTAGTCCTGGGAGGCTGCTCTAAGGTCTCCCTGGAGCCTTCTCTTCTCCAGTCTGAACAACCCCAATTCTCTCAGCCTGTCCTCATAGCAGAGGAGCTCCAACCCTCAGATCATCTCCATGGTCTCTTCTGAACTTGCTCCAACATTTCTATCTCCTCCTTATGTTGGGGATTCCAGAACTGGACACAAGACTCCAGATGTGGTCTCAGGAGACAAGGAATACAAAGATAAGGAAGAAAATGAATGCAAAATCTTTTAATGTTGCAAGGGTTTCCTGGTAGGGTTGTACAGAGGGATGGGATGGTCCCAGATGTCCATACCTGGCCAGCCCTGCTGATGGGAGCCCCCATTTCACCACTTAGGGAGGAGGAATTGGCTGGGGGCTGGAAATCTCTGCAATCTTCTGTTTGTATGGATCTTTCTATCTTTTACAAATGGCCCTGAATCTGTTTTCATTGTATAAGTGTCTTAATGCCATAGCTGTTTTCTTCTTTAAGTAGCTCAGGAGTGAGAAGAAAATATAATTCCCTGATTAAGAGCCAAAGCCCTCTTGAATTCATCCCCATCTCTCCCAGTGTCAGGTATGAAGCTCATTATTTTCTGAGAGGGGCCTCCTGTTTAGGCTAATCCAGTGCAATTAAGCACGGATCTAAGTGTAATTTAGATAATGGAGCACTGACACTGCTTTTTAATGAAGCTCTGCATCAGCTCGGTGGCCTCCCCCGTGCTGTGGATTCTGCTCATAAATAAGGTGGGCCTGGGTCTGTCATTCAGGCATTATGGATTGCTCTCCCTGAACTCCATTAATTCCTTGAGCTCTGCATCCTGCAGCCATAATCCTGCCGTGCACTGTGAAATACACACCTTGTTAATTAACCAATTAAAGAGACTGGCTTTGTCACAACTTGGTCAAATTTTGGGCTGCTTAGAGCAGATACAGAGGAATTTGAATACTTTTAGGAGTATTATTAATTAGGATTAGATATGGTTTGGGGCTGGACCTGCAGAAAACTACATTAGAAATGCGTTAACAGCATGGAAAAACTCAAGCTTGGGGGAGCCAGGATGAAGTCAGATTAATCCTAGCAAGAATAAACAGAAATAAATGGCTAGAATTAAATCAAGTTCTGTAAAACTCTGATTTAATCTGTAGATTTTTCTGGGAGTTTGTATAACTCCTGAGGTTTTCCCCATCTCTGGTCCCCAAGCTGGTGCTCGCTGATTGAGTAGCTCCAAGTAGTGGCTCTGAGTTGCTTTTGCTTTGCCTGCTGTCCCACCAGCCCTTGCCTGTCACAGAGGTCCATGTCACTCATCCCATCCCCATCCCCATCCCCATCCCCATCCCCATCCCCATCCCCATCCCCATCCCCATCCCCATCCCCATCCCCATCCCATCCCAATCCTTGCCAGCAGCTCAGCCTGTATCCAGCAGTGCGAGGCTCCAGGTGGAGACCTCAGGAGAGCAGGACTTCTTCAGTTCTTGGTCATGAAGGGTCAGTCAGATGTGCTCCTCAGTACAGGAAGGACACTGAGGGCTGGAGCGCGTCCAGAGAAGGGAACGGAGCTGTGGAAGGGACTGGAGAACAGGGGTTGTGGGAGCGGCTGAGGGCCCTGGGGCTGTTTATCCTGGAGAAGAGGAGGCTGAGGGGAGACCTCATCCCTGTCTCCAACTGCCTGAGAGGAGGCTGTGGGGAGGTGGGGGTTGGTCTCTTCTCCCCAGTGACAGGGGATGGGATGAGAGGAAATTGCCTCAAGTTGCCCCAGGGCAGGATCAGATTGGACATCAGGAAAAATTTCTTCCCTGAGAGGGTTCTCAGGCCCTGTCAGAGGCTGTCAGAGGCTGCCAGGGAGTCCCCATCCCTGGCGGGGTTCATTATGTGCAGATGTGGCACTTCAGGACATGGTTTGGCAGGCACAGTGGGGCTGGACAGTAAGTTTCCTCAGAAAGATCTCACAGCGATGCAGTTCTGAGGGGGATGAGCATGGGCACAGAACCGCTGGGAGCAGCAGCCGGTGCGGAAGCTCTTTAGCCAAGGTCACCAACCTCACCAGGAAGGTTCCATAAATTCAGCTGTGGGTGGTGCTGCCATCACCAGGCTTTCTGAAACCGCAGTGCCAACACCAAATCACTGAACTGAGCACAAGAGGTTAAAAACAGACCCCGAGGGAACTGCACAGAAGTTAAATTTGTGCTATAATTTTCTTCTCTGTGTGACTGTGGGACATGTTGGACCCACACGGCACTCCTGGAGCTCTCTCATAAAATGCTGATCTAACAGAACAGTACTATTCAATCCCCAATTTGTGTTTGGAATAGCAAGAAGTTAATTAGAAAAATGTCACTTAGCTTTTAATTAGCCTTGCCGGGGCAGCCACGGCTTCGCCAGGCAACCAGTGCCTGGAATAATGTCCCTGGTGGTCAGGGTTGGACAGAACAAGCTCGGCCAGGATTGTCACCAGGCAGTCAGAGGTTGGGGTGGGCTCTGAGGAGATGCCAGGCTGCTCAGAAATGCCCCGCCAGGCAGTGATTTCAGCTGCAGGGCTGAGGGATGCGGTGTCTCCTGCGTCTGCTCTCTGCCAGCGAGGGATTGAGGTTTCAAATACCACTTGAGAGCTGCGGCGTCGCTGAGAGAACAGGGTAGGAAAGGCTGTGGTTCCACTCCTGCAGTGACAAGTGGGGCTTGTCCCTTCTTCAGTTGGTGCCATCCCAGCTGTTGAACCCAGGCACCACCTGGGAAACCCCAGCAGCCCCAGAAAGGCACCCAAAGATAGGAAGCTTTTCCTTCAGTGGGTGGAAGTAATTGTACCTACAAATTGCATTAGAGGAGAAGAATAATGGAGCACAGATGAAGTTCTTGTGTTGTGCTGATATGGAATGTGTGGAAATAATGATTGTGTGAGGGCAGAATGAGAATAAAAGCAGGTTTGAAAGAAGAATAATACCTGCATGAGATCAACATTGGAGATTGCTCTGAAAACAGAGCGAGGGGAGCTGCCTGCTGGGGAGGAACGTGCGCCGCAGGGGCTCCGAGAGGAGGCTGCGTTGCTGCAGGTGGAGGCCCTGCAGGAACACTGGGTCAAAACCAGCAGGATCTGAATGCTGACCTGCTATTTGTGTTAAAAATCATCATTAAAAAAGCCGTAATCTATTGGACGTGATCATTTATCTGAGTGTCAAAAACATAAGGGTTTTTCCTGTTCTTTACATGTGGCAAACTTGAATTTATCTGCTGTTTTCTGACCAAGTGGCTCCTGCTTGGCCTTTGTAAAACTAATATACCTGTGCTAAGCTGTTGCCGTGTTCTTGATCATAGAATCATGGAATGGTTTGGGTCAGAAGGGACCTCAAAGACTATGCAGTTCCACTCCCTGCCATAGGCAGGGACACCTCCCACTGGATCAGGGGGCTCAATTTCTAATCCAAACCTTCCCCCCTGAAGCCCTCAATCCCACTGTCCTTCTCTGTGACCCCAAGGTGTTAAACATCAGCAGCCCCAGTACCCACCCCTGAGGAGCTCCACTTGTCACCGGTCTCCACTTGGACTTTAGGAGGTCAGTCTAAGTCACACAAGCACAACAGGGGGTTGCACTGATAAAATATGAAGAACATGCTTGCTATTATAATACAAAAATGTGCAATCATGTCTTGATCACAGCTCAGGGATTACATGTTTTTAATGAAGTGAACGTTGTCAGTGTGGGAAGCAATAAAAATGAAAAAAGTTACAGAAGTGAAAATTTAATATATATGATAATACACAGCAATCTATTAGAGAAAGTAAAGCAGAATTAATTATATTTCAGTACCCAGAGGGTGAATAAAAATGGTAAAGAATTAAGAAATAAAAAATTCATGCTGTAATTAGAATTTTGCATACTAAAATTAGAGAAGGTGTTTTCTGATACTGTGCAGGATCTTTTCTAACAGAAAGCCTTGATGGGAGCAGGGAGGTGTTAATTATGCACCGGAGCCTCAAGGTATGAAACCAATACACAGACTGGCAAAGAGGATCCAATATCCAGTTGGGTTTGTTTGTTAAACTTTTTAATTTTTCAACTTTTCATATCTAAATTAGAAAAAAATAGAGAGAAGCACAGGAGGGCATTATTTATTTAGACGTTTAATGAATAACAAAGCAGTGGTTCTGTACAAGCTGTGGGTAAGGCAAGGAGTACCTGCAGCCTTATGTCTGTAACGCCAGATACCAGACGGGTTCAGCAGGGAGAGAGGCTGACAGCACCAGCCCTTGGGGTGGTGTTTCGTGGAATCATGGTTTGGGTTGGAAGGGACCCCAAAGCCCATCCAGTTCCAACCCCCTGGATCCAACACCTCCCACTGGATCAGGGGGCTCCAAGCCCCATCCAACCTGGCCTTGAACACCTCCAGGGATGGGGCAGCCACAGCTTCTCTGGGCAAAGAAGGGCTTTAGAGGTCCCTTCCAACCAAAACCGTTCCACAACTCCATCATCTCTCAGTTTTTTCAGGGAGTAGCATCTGGGATTTGGCAGCACATGAAAACGACACAAAACAATTAAATTTTGGGCTAACCTGGACTAATTCAGCTGGTGAGAACTGTTTGCAGTTGATGTCCTCTAAGCTGAGCACTCGTTGCTGTTTTGAGCTGAAGCCATAGGAACCCAAATTTCAATGTAGCCTGTTGGGGGGGGGGGGAATTTGTTTTCGTGTGTGCATAAATCTGTTTAATTGTTATATTTGGAGCTAATTGACATCCAGAATGAAGATGGTATTTGCTACAAAGCAAGCTTGATGCATGATTAAGAAATCCTACAGTAATGACAGTACTAGTAGCACTGATATTAATAACTAATGCTGTAATTGAAGCTGCTCAGATATGAGAGGGACAAAAGTCTTCAGTACTTTGTGCAAACATAAATGGTAAGAGATGGTGGAGGAAGAACGTGATTGGTGTTGCGATTGTTGTCAGAATGTTTGTTTTGATAGGCAGTGCCCATCCTTACATGAGGAATTGGCACTCCCTGATCCAGAGCCCCTCCCCAGCTTTCCTGGAGCCCCTTTCAGTCCTGTGAGACTGCTCAGAGGTCTCCCCACAGCCTTCTCTTCTCCAGGCTGAACAACCCCAGCTCTCTCAGCCTGTCCTCACAGCAGAGGGGCTTCAGCCCTTGCATTATCTCTGTGGCCTCCCCTGGACTTATTCCAACAGTTCCATCTCCTCCTTATGTTGGGGATTCCAGAACTGGACACAGTATTCTGTGAGAAGCTTGATGCAGAGTCCCTATAGGAAAGGGGTATATGGACATGAAGACCACCAATGAGTGACAATAATGAATGGTTTTGAACTGTCATTTGAACTGTCATTTCCCAAGCAGACTCGACTCAGAGGATTTCTGGAACTAATCGAGCTTTTAATTTAGGAAGAAATGTTTTCCTGTGAGGGTGGGGAGGCCCTGGCCCGGGTTGGCTGCCCCATCCCTGGAGGTTTTCAAGGCTTTGAGCCCTCTGATCCAGTGAGAGGTGTCCCTGCCCATGGCAGGGTTGTTGGAACTGGATGGGCTTTGAGGTCCCATCCAGCCCAACCCATTCCATGGTTCTGTGATAGGGGCTGCAATCCCCGTGTCCTCTCTCTGCAGTTTAGTGTCGTAATTTCCATTTCAGAGGGCATTTTCCCTTCTCTAGGTTACATCTCGGTGAGTGCTCAACCCTCCTGGCAGGGCAGAGCAGCTCCACCAGAGGATGGTGGGACACTTGCACAGATCAATAGCTCCTGCCATGTCATTTCTGTCCCAACGAAGACACTGTTTGTATCTCAGCTACCTTTTGTCCCTGGGAGTGTCCACGTGCCAGGGCCATGGCTGGTTGTCTCTCTGGTTGTATCATGTATCTGATCCCCATAACTGAACTCCAACAAGCCTTTGCCTGTGATCTTAGGAGGGATCTCCCACCTCCTGAACCATCTGTTCTTCTGTGGATGCTGCTCTGAAGAGAGAGGCTGAAGAGAGGAGAGCGTGGGAGGAGATAAAAGAGAAAAATTAAACCATTTATGAAAGTTTCATCAAAGCTGTTTATGATGCTGAGGGGAGCGCTGGCTCACCTTGACACAAACTTCATTCAGAAACCAGATTTCAATATTTTTCAGGTTTATTTCTGACAGGCTTTGTCAGCAGCTTGGCAACTTCTTCAGACAAGCTCGTGATTTGCTTTCTTCTCAACCAATCAAAACAGTAAATATGGGTATTGAGGTGCCTCGTGTCATCCTGGAGTTCTGTGCACGTGGTTTAACTTGGACTGAGTAGGAAAAAAGTAATAAGTAGCAATATTAGTCCTGCGATGCCTTCCCTGTTCAGGACATGAGGCTTCTCAGATGTTATACACACTCTAAAATGCTGCTGGAAAGTGAGATCAAATACCTTCAGCAGAAGCACTTTGAATGCTTCTGAAAGCTAGGAGCGACTGTTGACATCATTAAATTGGGTCTGGGTTTGATTAACGTCTTAGGAACAGGAATCCAGTTTCCATCCTTTCATACAACTTGAAAAGAGTGAGACTGCCTTTTGATTTTTAAGAATAAGTAATTTTGTCTACTGGTGGGGAGTAAAATTGTGTGATGGTCCTCGCTGCGGGTGCGTCTGTGTTGCCCTTGAGGGATGGCAGAGTCCTGGAATGGGTTGGGTAGGAAGGGACCTCAAAGCCCATCCAGTTCCACCCACCCTGCCATGGGCAGGGACACTTCCCACTGGATCAGGGGCCTCAAGGCCCCATTGAGCCTGGCCTTGAACACCTCCAGAGATGGGGCAGCCACCACTGCTCTGGGCAACCTGGGCCAGGGCCCCAACACCCTCAGAGTGAAGAAGTTCTTCCTAATGTCTCATCTAAATCTTCCTCCTTCCAATTTAAAGCCATTGCCCCTCATCCCATCACTCCAGGCCCTTGAAGGAAGCCCCTCCCCAGCTTTCCTGGAGCCCCTTTCAGTCCTGGGAGGCTGCTCTAAAGTCTCCCCAGAGTCTTCTCTTCTCCAGGCTGAACAACCCCAACTCTCTCAGCCTGTCCTCACAGCAGAGGGGCTCCAGCCCTTGGATCATCTTCGTGGCCTTCTTTGGACCTGCTTCAACAGTTCCGTCTCCTCCTTATGTTGGGTGTCCCAGATCTGGACACAGAGCTCCAGGTGGGGTCTCACAAGGGCAGAGCAGAGGGGCAGAATCCCCTCCCTCCCCTCTGATCCTCGTGCTTTGAATGCAGCCCGGGACACGGGGTTTCTGGTCTGTGTGGACACATTGTCAACTCATGTGGAGCTTCTCATTAATCAGCACCCCAAGTCCAAGGTGTCAAGAGGCTGTGTGAACTCTGCTCCTCAATACAGAGCGATCGCAGCGATCACTGTTCCCTCCTTCGTCCTACAGTGCCAAGTAAAATCTACCTTGTGGTTTGAAAGGAGAATGCATGGGAACAAGTAATCCAAACGGAGAATGCAAGCAAAGGATGAAAGAATGGAACCAGCCCTTCCTGTTGGCCAGAGCTTGGAGACTCCCTCGTGGGCATTGGCCTTTGGAGAGCCAGGCTGAGCATCCCCATGGGATGCAGTCAGGGATAGCTGTGATAAACCATTATATGTGTCTCTTCTCGGCCATAGGTAATTTGTAATCATGTCATATGCCTGATCCTTCAGGACATGTCAGTTGGATGTGGCTTTGAGCCCCCTGATCCAGTGGAGGGTTTCCCTGCCCATGGCCGGGGGGTTGGAACTGGGTGGGTTTTGAGGTCCCTTCCAATCCAAACCATTCCATGATTCTATGAAGTTGCTAACTTTATTTCCCATTGGTGTCCCATCCCTCTGTCTGGCACTGGTTCCCAGACAGTGTCCTGTGGAACACTTCCCCACGCTTATTTTCTTTCTGGGAAGTAGGCAGGTAGCAGTTGTAAGGCTGGACTTGTTTTGGTTTCCAAAAGCTCAAGCAAGAACAACTTTCTCATTCTGTTTGATTAGCAGTAATAAATATGTATGTGTTCCACCCTCAATATTTTATAGGAATAAAGTTTTGTTCTCTTAGTACTCAGAGGAGCAGCCAAGGCTGGGACAGCAGTCACACAGCCAAATCCAAATCTACCTTTTCTCCCTTCCGATGGGGTTTGTGCTGCTGGAAGTGGTAAAAGCAGCTGAAGCCTTGCAGAGCATCCTGTGGGACATGGTCAGTGGTGCTGCTGGATGCAGAGAGCTTCCACGGGGAAACAGCTCTGGGCCAGACTGGAAAGTGAATGTGAGAATGGATCTTCTGTAAATCCTGTCTAGGTCCTTGCGTTCGTCCTTGCTGTCCTAACCCAACAAAGGCTGCTCATCCCAAATAATGAGTGACTTCCATCCCAGGAAGCATTCAAGGTCAGGTTGGGTGGGGCTCTGAGCAACCTGATTGACTTGGGGATGTCTCTGCTCCTGCAGGACTGGGTGACCTTTAAAGGTCCCTTCCAACCCAAAGCAGTCCATGATTCTGTGACTTTGCAGTGTTTCTGGTAAATAGCAGGGTAAATAGGTGAATCCTCAAGCTGTTGTGCCCATTCTGCTGTGCAGGACCTTGGATCACCTGAGGTTCTGCTTCTGAGCAGAGACTGTGGTTGGGTGCCAGAAGAGCACTCAGTAAGGTGAAGCATCCCGAGCAAGGTATGTGCATCACCACTGAGTCAAGAAAAATACAGTCATGGATTTGGACACAACATTGAAAATTAGAGATGCTGAGGAATGACCTTAAGACTTAGGTTGATCTCTCATGCCAGTGGAAAGCAACAAGCCACCTCGGATGACGCTGTGGTCACTGGTGGGTCAGTGCTGCTGGCAGGTATCTCATTTTCCCATGGGATGCTGGGAGCACTGTTTCTCACTCAGCCCCCTCAGCTGGCTTCTTGAAGCTGCCTGGGAATCACTGAGTCCTGGAGATACCCATCTTAATGCACTTATCTGCACCCAGACTGTGGTTTGTGTGTCTGGAGAAAGTCTTGGGATCCTGGAGTGCTTGATTGCCCTTTTCCCTACACAACTGAGCTCTCTTCCCTGATGCCTTATAGTCTGGCTTCTTCTCCGTGGGTTGATGGTACTCCTGGGTTGGCTCACAGTAGGACAACCAGCCTGGAAAAGCAGCCATCTCCTCAGGCTTGTGCCAGAGATAGAAGATACCAAGTCCTGTGGTTTCTTCTTACTACAAAATGGTACCACACTGGCTTTTGTGAAAACTTATTTGTACTGTAGAATATGAGGACTTCTCAGATTCCCCTTTTGGGTAGAGGAGGGTCTGGTCAGCACAGGAAGGACGTGGAGCAGTTGGAGCAAGTTCAGAGGAGGCCACAGAGATGATCCAAGGGCTGGAGCCCCTCTGGTGTGAGGACAGGCTGAGAGAATTTGGGTTGTTCAGCCTGGAGAGAAGGCTGTGGGGAGACCTTAGAGCAGCCTCCCAGGACTGAAAGGGGCTCCAGGAAAGCTGGGGAGGGGCTCTTGATCAGGGAGTGCAGGGACAGGACAAGGGGGAATGGTTTTCAGCTGGAAGAGGGGAGATTGAGATGAGATCTTAGGCAGAAATGTTTTGCTGTGAGCGTGGGGAGGCCCTGGCCCAGGTTTCCCAGAGCAGTGGTAGCTGCTCCATCCCTGGAGGTGTTCAAGGCCAGGCTGGATGGGGCTTGGAGCTCCCTGATCCAGTGGGAGGTGTCCCTGCCCATGGCAGGGGGTGGAACTGGATGGGCTTTGAGGTCCCTTCCAACCCAAACCATTCCATGATTCCATGTTTTACTTCCCAGCAGTTGCTCCAAGCCTCCTCAGCAGCAATACAGGTGGGTTTGCACCTGCAGATGCTTTGCATCCAGAATACTGGGTTGTCCCTGGGGCTGGGCCCAGAGAGACTGATTGCAAAGCAAGAAGTCCTGTTACCCAGTTGTCGATCTGGGGAGACACGGAAGACAGTGATGTGGTCTCACTGCTTCTGAAGGCCTGCAGATGTTTCTATGAGGCTGCTGCTCACCTTTTGCAAGGCTGGACAACTTCTATGCTGTGTCCTTTCTGACTTCTTCTACATAAAGGCTACTTCCAGCACAAGAAACAACTTGAAATTGCTCCTTAGAGAGGAAAGGATAAAGCAAGATAAAGAACTACTAAGCAGATACCATAACATGTATCTGGCAAGAAACAAGCAACCAGGAGGTGGAATCCACTGTTCAAATCTCCTAGGATTGTCCAGGGAGAACACATTTATCTTCTCGACAATGGGGACACGCAATTTCCTACTTAAGTGGGATGTCCAACAAAAGACAGGGGCTCTAATAGGCACACGTGTTGCTTGATGGTTTCAGATCTCTACATGGGCTCAGCAGGAAAATATGGTTTATTGTAAAATGTATGGAATCTGAAAGTTTAATTCCACCTTAGGAAACTTTTAAAATACTTTGCTTCTTCAAAGGCAATCTGGAAGTTCAATAGAAGTTTAGAGATGAAACAGGCTCTCATTAGGAACTGGCCTCAAAGTCTTCTTTCCATCAGTGGCTTTTTTAAGACTCTTTGACTAATAAAGAACCGGTACTAAATTAATCTCCACGCATTGGAGTTAGCGTGGAGTGAGGGAATTAATCTAATAATGAATCCAAAGCCCTTTGAGTATAGGGAAGGACACTGCAAGAACAATTGTAGAGCTTTTTTCTCTCATCAATATTTAGTTTTGAGTTACTCAAAGGGTCATGAAACGGGCACTTAGAACCATAGACTTGTTTGGTTGGAAAAGACCTTTGAGATCACCGAGTCCAACCATCCCTGTCCACTACTGAACCAGATCCCTGAGAAACTCATCCACCCACCTTTTAAACCCCTCCAGGGATGGGGACTCCACCCCCTCCCTGGCAGCCTCTGACAGGGCCTGAGAACCCTTTCCAGGAAGAAATGTTTCCTGATGTCCAATCTGACCCTGCCCTGGGGCAACTTGAGGCCATTTCCTCTCATCCCCATCCCCTGTCACTGGGGAGAAGAGACCAACCCCCACCTCCCCACAGCCTCCTCTCAGGCAGTTGGAGACAGGGATGAGGTTTCCCCTCAGCCTCCTCTTCTCCAGGATAAACAGCCCCAGCTCCCTCAGCCGCTCCCACAACCCCTGTTCTCCAGCCCCTTCCCCAACTCCGGTCCCTTCTCTGGATGCTCTCCAGCCCCTCAATGTCCTTCTTGGAGTGAGGGGCCCAGAACTGACCCCAGCACTCGAGGTGTGGCCTCCCCAGTGCCCAGTGCAGGGGCACAATCCCTGCCCTGCTCCTGCTGCCCACGCTGTGTCTGACACAGCCCAAGATGCCATTGGCCCTCTTGACCACCTGGGCCACTGCTGGCTCATGTTCGTCTTCTCTCAACCACTGCTGGAGTCAGCCCTCAGCTCGTGTCATCCCTGTGGATACTCAAGGGGAAGCTGGTCTAGGTTTTTCAGTGATGTGTAACCACTTCTACCTCTTCTCTAGATGTGAGAAGCTGCTTCTTGCTTGTAGATTTACAGTTCTCTAGATTTGCAGTAAAATTTACCATCTTATTATAAAATAACGCCTTTGTGTTGAGCTAAGAAGATGGGAGCACTTGCTGCATAAATGAATTTTAAAAAAACATCCAATAAATCAACTGTATTTAGAATTTGAACTGGAGAAGAATCAGTTTTGATCATAACTGGTCATGCACATTCCTGGCAGTGCACACAGCCTGGTGCTTGCATTCTCAAAATGCCATTAACCTTACAATTTGTGTTTATATCTCATATTATTAGTATAATGTAGTTAAATATTAATTTGAGTAGTGGCATCAGAATTTCCCAGGGGTGTTTCTCCTTCATTTTACAGCATTTGTGGAGTTTGCAAAGAAAACGAGTGCAAAGTAATGAAAATATTAAGAATAAGCCCTGAATGACCTCCAGTTTCACTTTAAGTCATGACTGATCAGAGATTTTAAATGTCAGGGAGGCTGTTCTGTGAAAATAAGGGAAAAAGTGCGGTGTTTAAAAGGGTTGAGGCCATCACCAGATTTGTTCCTGGGGCACTGCAGAGTGAGCTTCCCCACAGCAGGGCTGAGTCAGCCCGAGTCCTGCCGAGGGGGTCTGTGTGTGGGCAGGAGGTGCTGGCATGGGGATGCTGCTTCCTGGGGTGCCCAGAGAGGTGGTGGCAAAATGGACAAGGAGGCCTCTGTCAACCTCCTGAGGGTCAACAAGGCCAAGGACAAAGGGTCGGGGCAAATTGTGGTTTCAATACAGGGTGGGGGGGTGATGGGATTGGGAGCAGCCCTGAGGAGAAGGACTGGGGGTGCTGGGGGAGGAGAAGCTCAACGTGAGTCAACAGTTGTGAACTCCCAGCCCAGAAACCCCCCGTGTCCTGGGCTGCACCCAGAGAGTGGGACCAGAGGGGAGGGAGGGGATTCTGCCCTTCTGCTCCACCCAGGTTAGACCTCACCTGGAGCCCTGTGTCCAGGTCTGGAATCCCCAACATACAAAGGAGATGGAACTGTTGCAACAGGTCCAGAGGAGGCCACGGAGATGATCCGAGGGCTGGAGCCCCTCTGCTGTGAGGACAGGCTGAGAGAGTTGGGGTTGTTCAGCCTGGAAAGAGACGATTCTGGGGAGACCTTAGAGCAGCTCCCCAGGACTGAAAGGGGCTCCAGGAAAGCTGGGGAGGGTCTTTTTCCAAGGGTCTGGAGTGATGGGATGAGGGGCAATGGCTTTAAATTGGAAGGGGGAAGATTTAGATGTGACAACAGGTTGCCCAGAGCAGTGTTGGCTGCCCCATCCCTGGAGGTGTTCAAGGCCAGGTTGGATGGGGCTTGAAGCCCCCTGATCCAGTGGGAGGTGTCCCTGCCCATGGCAGGGGGTGGAACTGGATGGGCATTAAGGTCCCTTCCAACCAAGATCACTGCAGGGTTACCCATAACTGTGCTTGCTTTGATACCAACCTTCTCAGGGCTCATTTGAACACCCTATTTATCAGCGATAGCACCATCAATAGTTTCCTGAACTGGTTGTCTTACCCTCATTTTCTCCCTAGTAATGAACCTTTAATTTTCTCTCCTTCTCCAGAGGAATCATAGGGAAGGTTCAAAGCTTACATTTAGCTGTGCTGTTGCAGTTAAGCAGTCTATTATTCTTCATAAATTGCTCTACAAAGCCCTTGACGTGTGCATCTGCTGCTCAGGAGTAATGAGTTAAAAGAGGCTGATGGGCCCGGGTGGGGAAGGTGGCGACGTGTTACCATCTGCACTCTGATTTCATTATGGGGACCTCTTTGTTTGTCTTTTTCATGAAAAGTTTCTTTCTGGGTGAGGTGAGACCCAGGAATAATTAACATTGTCATTTGTAATGTCGAGGTCGCTTAATTTGTTGGTGACACTAACGAGATTTTGTGAAGTCGGTGTTTCACAAGACAAAGGACAGGATGAGGTGTTCTCCTGGGAATTACAGAATCGTAGAATGACCTGAGTTGGAAGGGACCCACAAGGATCACTGAGTCCAACTCCTGTCCCTGCACAGGACAACCCCAGTGTTCACACCGTGTGGCTGAGGGCTTTGACCAAAGGCTTCTGGAATATCATCAGGCTTGGGGAGCTGTTCCAGTGCTCCACCACCCCCTGAGTGAAGAACCTTCTCTTAATGTCCACCCTAGCCCTCCCCTGGCACAGCTTCCGACCATTCCTTTGACTCCAGAGTCAAGAGCTCAGTGCGTGCTGTTCCTCACCATGTGAGAAAGCTGGAAACCTATACGAGGTCTCCCCTCAGTGCCACTCTGCAGGCTGAACAGACCAAGTGACTTCAGCCACTCATTATACGACTTCCCCTCCAGACCCTTCACCAACTTTCTGGCTAAATTCAAGATAATTGCAAGCAGATGGGTTTCCTGACCTCTCAGTCCTTCCAGCCTTGCCTACGATGGGGGCAAAACCCCCAGGGAGCCAACGGCAGCACTTGCCCATGTTTCCACTGCTCTGCAGCGTCACGAAGCGTTGGTGCTCTCTCCTCTGTTCCGTGCCTGACCTGCACACCCACCGGCAGCTGGGTGTTTTGCTTTTACTTTGAAAAGTGATTCTGAGCCCTTTTGTTTCCCATTTGTGCCCTGCTGTTTTGGGGTCAGTTCTGGGCCCCTCACTCCAAGAAGGACATTGAGGAAGGACAAGAGACCAACCCCCACCTCACCACAACCTCCTCTCAGGCAGTTGGAGACAGGGATGAGGTCTCCCCTCAGCCTCCTCTTCTCCAGGATAAACAGCCCCAGCTCCTTCAGCCGCTCCCACAACCCCTGTTCTCCAGCCCCTTCCCCAGCTCCGGTCCCTTCTCTACGTGCAAGACCTGGTGAGGAGGTGATGGAAAGTGGCACCAAGGAACGTTCTTGGAAGCTGATGCAGTCTGTGGTCAGGGGGATCATTCCATCTGCCCGTCCTTGTTCCCACTTCCCACCAGCAGCACCACAGTGGTTGTTCCCTAATGTTTGGGCAGTTGTGCTTGTTGGACACAGAGGAAGAACATCTGCTGTTTCTGCTCACATAAACTGCTTCTCACACTGGGCTTTAAATACCTTCCAAAACTATTTTCTATTTCCATCTCTCCACTCCAGCTAAATTATTGAAAAATCTGTCAGAGAGTTTCACACGTGCGTTTGGACTTAATTAAGGAATGAGGAGTTTCTAAATTGATTGGAATATTGTATTACAAGTACAAAGCTTTTCCAACAGCCTGTCAGGGCGAGAAGCTGAGGCTCTGTGCTGCATTTTCTGTTGCTTTCAGCCGAAATCTCAAAGGAAATGGGATGTCTGGACAAACACTGCTTGTCCCCAGTTAATAAATGTTGAATCTTCTGGGTATTTCAACCAAAGTTGACAGGGAGGAAAAGGATCAAGTGTTGGCTTAGGGGAAGGTGTGTGTTGGGACCTTACCCTGAAATATTAGCGCTCCTCTGCTCAGAACATGGCTTGATCTTAATTCTTTTCACTTTCTGAAACTTTGTATTACACAACCAACTACCAAAATAAGGTTTTATACCTTAATGCTGAAGGCAAAAACTCACCTTTACTTAAAATCAGAACAGAATCCAGTGCCAGACTTTATAGTCTTCATTTAATGTCCCTGGTTGTGCCCTCCCGGGACCAGCAGCACATGTACCTGTCTCACCACTCCCACGGTGAAGAATTTCTTCCTAATGTCTCATCAAATCTTCCCCCTTCCAATTTAAAGCCCTTCCCTCTCATCCTGTCACTCCAGGCCCTTCAAAAAAAGTCCCTCCCCAGCTTTTCTGGAGCCCCTTCAGGTACTGGGAAGCTGGTGGTGGAGCTCCCAGAAAGCACTTTTCAGTAGCCAACTGTTACTTGGAAATGTTTGGGAACTTTTGCTTGATATAACAACCTGATAGTGTTGTAAATAAGAAAATAATGGGTTGGGGCAATCCACAGTAACAACACAGTCTGGGGGGGTGACATGACAGAGAGCAGCCCTGGGGAGAAGGGCTTGGGGTGCTCATTGATGAGAAGCTCAACATGAGCTGGCGACGAGCGCTCTCAGCCCAGAAACCCCCCGTATGCTGGGCTGCACCCAGAGCAGAGGGATCAGAGGGGAGGGAGGTGATTCTGCCCCTCTGCTCTGCTCTGGGGAGACCCACTTGGAGCCCTGTGTCCAGTTCTGGAGTCCCCAACATACAAAGGAGATGGAACTGTTTGAAAAGTTCCAGAGAAGGCCACAGAGATGATCCAAGGACTGGAGCCTCTCTGCTGGGAGGACAGGCTGAGAGAGTTGGGGTTGTTCAGCCTGGAGAGGAGAAGGCTCTGGGGAGACCTTAGAGCAGTCTCCCAGGACTGAAAGGGGCTCCAGGAAAGCTGGGGAGGGGTTTTTGATCAGGGAGTGCAGGGACAGGATGAGGGGGAACGGTTTTCAGCTGAGAGAGGGGAGATTGAGATGAGATCTTAGGGAGAAATGTTTTGCTATGAGGGTGTTGGGGCCCTGGCCCAGGTTTCCCAGAGCAGTGGTAGCCGCCCCATCCCTGGAGGTGTTCAAGGCCAGGTTGGATGGGGCTTGGAGCCCCCTGATCCAGTGGGAGGTGTCCCTGCCCTGAGCACCTCATCTGCCCATGTTTTAAACCCCTCCAGGGATGAGAACTGCTGGCCATACATCCTCAACTCGATCAGGTTGCTCAGAGCCCCATCCAGCCTTACCTTGAACGTTCCCAGGGATGGGGCAGCCACCACCTCTGAGGGCAGCCTGTGCTGGGGCCTCCCCACCCTAATTCATTGGGTCCTGGAAACACTGGAAAGGTCTAGGACTTTCACCCTCTATAATGCTGATTATCACGTTCGCATCCACAGCACCATCTCTGCTCACATCCATCCCCTTCCCAGAGGAACTTTAAACAAAGAGAGCAAGGCATCCTTTGCTATTGTAACAGCCAGAGCTGAGATTTTATTTGTCAGCTTGATGTCCAAGGTTGCTGCATGTTCTTCAAGGTTGTCTTGGGGTTCCGTTAGCGCGGTTTTGTGGGCCATCAGCAGAGTCACATTTGCCCGATCACAGCGATGCCACTCAAACCCAGAGCCAAGCAGGAAGGGTTGTGTGTGCTGAAGAGTGTGTGGATGCGTAGGGGCTACGCTTGGCGATTAGTGCAGCTCATTTACCATCTGACTCAAGTCAAGGAACCAAAAAAAAAGGTCACATCAATGAGAAGGGGCTCCATCTGGTTTGATTTTTCTGCAAGTCTGGTGCTGTGCTTCGTCGTGTTGAATTATACACAGCAAACCCCTGGCAGAGGAGATAAAACAATTCATTTGCCATTTGAGGGAGCCTGCTTTTGTTGTAAACAGTTTGATGGGCTGATATTGACGGTGCTCCCGAATTTAAATCTTACAGGCACCCTGAGGTTCTCTCAATGTGGCTCAATTACAAAACCTGAATTTTAAGTGGGATCCTTTTATGTGACAGTTACCATAGAACGGTGCCATGGGGAGGGGCGGTGGCTCTGAAATGTCAGATTGTCCCTAGAAAAGCTCTGAAAGAAGGATAAAGTGGGGTCTGCACATGCTTCCAGAGTCAGCACCCACAGGAGACCCACCACGGCCTGGAGCTGCCCGCAGGGGCAGGTGTCCACGGTGCTGGGCTGCCCCTGCCTCCTCTCTAGATTTTCTTGTTTGGAAAATCATAGAATAGAACCACAAAACCACAGAAAGGTTTGGGTTGGAAGGGGCCTCAAAGCTCATCCAGTCCCACCCCCTGCCATGGGCAGGGACACATCCCGCTGGATCGGGGGGTTCCAAGCCCCATTCAACCTGGCCTTGAACACCTCCAGGGATGGGGCAGCCACCACTGCTCTGGGCAACCTGGGCCAAGGCCTCCCCACCCTCACCACCAAGAATTTCTTCCTCATGTCTCATCTAAATCTCCCTTCTAATTTAAATCTGTTCCCCCTCATCCTGTCCCTGCACTCCCTGATCAAGAGCCCCTCTCCAGCTTTCCTGGAGCCCCTTTCAGTCCTGGGAGGCTGCTCTGAGGTCTCCCCCGAGCCTTCTCTTCTCCAGGCTGAACAACCCCAACTCTCTCAGCCTGTCCTCACAGCAGAGGGGCTCCAGCCCTCAGATCATCTCTGTGGCCTCCTCTGAACTCACTTCAACAGTTCCATGTCCCTTTCAATTTGGGGATTCCAGAACTGAACTCAGGGCTCCAGTTGGCGTCTCCCCAGAGCAGAGCAGAGGGGCAGAATCCCCTCCCTTGACCTGCTGGCAATGCTTCTTCTGATGGGTTCTTATCTTGCGGATTCTTAGGTTGGGGTGGTCAGGTTGTCCCTGGAAAAGTCTCTGAAAGAAAGATAAAGTAGGTCATGCTTCCTGGGTCAGCACTCCCCGGAGACCCAGCACAGCCAGGAACTGCCTGCAGTGACAGATGTCCACGGTGCTGGGCTGTCTTTTCCTCCTCTTCAGATTTTCTCATTTGTAAAATGGTTAATGTTCACATAAATTATTCTTTTGGCAAAGTCTGACAAATCCCAGACCTAAAAGGATGTGAGCAAATGTGAGGTTCACATTAGACATCAGGAAAAATTCCTTCCCTGAAAGGGTTCTCAGGCCCTGTCAGAGGCTGCCAGGGAGGGAGTGGTGTCCCCATCCCTGGAGGGGTTTAAAAGATGGGCAGATGAGTTTCTGAGGGGAACTGTTTTAGTAGTGGTCAGGGATGGTTGGACTCGATGATCTCAGAGGTCTTTTCCAACCAGATGATCATGATTCTGTATTTCAAAGTAATAGAAGTGATTACCAGTCCCTTGAGGATGGTCCATGGTCTGTGAATATGCAGGTACCTCTTTGTCATTGAGTATGTTGTGAAGTTTACATGAATGTTAGAGCTTCTTATTAGGCAGCTTTTCCTTCCCCAGATTAATACCACAGATAATGCAGGTATATATATATTTTTAAGACTGACAGGACATTTATTTCTTTCTCCAGTAGCAGAAATCCATTAGAGGTAAACAAATTCTTTACTCTTATCAGGCTGCTTTGTGTTGTCTGCATTGAGAGATAAAGCTCCTCTCTTCTATCAGGGCACACGCGTTGCCAGTGGTGTTAGAGGAGACCGTGCTGCATAATGAAGTTATCGTTGGCCATGGTGACTGGAAACTCATGTTGTGTGGGAGGTTATGGCTCCTGTTTTCTTTCGTGCTTTCCCTTCACACACTGTAAAATAGCTGCTCTCACAACGACTCTGCTGTTAATTAGTGAACACTCTGCTGCTGAACTCGTGCTGCTGCAGCCCCTGAACCTGCTCTGGTTGTATTAGGGGATAAATCCATCACACTCCCAGCTCTCAGAGATTCCCCCCATGGTCCTGCAGTCAATTTGCTTTCTTTACTTCACTGGGAGAACTTGAGCTCCTGTTCACTGGCCCAGGTTTCCCAGAGACGCTGTTGCTGCCCCTTCCCTGGAGGTGTTCAAGGGCAGGTTGGATGGGGCTTGGAGACCCCTGATCCAGTGGGAGGTGTCCCTGCCCATGGCAGGGGGTGGAACTGGATGGGCTTTAAGGTCCCTTCCAACCCAACCCATTCCATGATTCTATGATTCAACTCAGCTGAATCAGCGCTGCCCCTGTTAAATTGCTTCCCTTGGCCCATCTGTGGTTCAGACACTTTTTTAGGTGATACAGAGTACAATAAAATGACTTTCAAGATAAAATATTTACAGACAGGCAGGGTGCAGTGGACATGGGAGAGGAGGAGAAAGAAAGGACGTTTGTAGAGGGGAAAAGAACCAGCACAAGACCTGCAAATCTATCCAAAAGGTCTCGTAAAGGGGAATGACTTGCACAGTAGTTGTGCATTTATTTCCACGTAGCTGCTGGCATCATCTGGTGCCATCGTTATCGTTCTCCAGGGAGTTTCTAAGTATCACTCAATCTTGTTGTTTTGTGTTAGGAAAAGAGCTGAACTCTACCACAATTCCACAGTGCTCAAAGATGGGAAAAGCTCAAACTGAAATTAATTGGTGGGCCAACTCTGAGAGTGCAGGAGTAATCGTGGTGTATGGCAGTGTCACAGCACAAGAGGCTGTGGTGTGTGCTCCAAGGTGGACGTGTCCAGTGGGTGGAAATCATAGAATCATTTGGTTGGAAAAGACCTTTTGAGATCATGGAGTCCAACCATCCCTGTCCACTGCTAAACCAGATCCCTCAGCACCTCATCCACCCATCTTATAACCCCTTCCAGGGATGGGGACTCCAACCCCTCCCTGGCAGCCTCTGACAAGGCCTGAGAACACTTTTGGTGAAGGTGTTTTTCGTGATGTCTACATGGTGAAGCATGGAGTGCTCTGTGTTCTCTAGAGAAGCAGGGCCGAGAGATATCAGCTGAAATAAAAGAGAGGTTAAGAGGATGAGGTTGAGATCTCAGAAGCAGGAGGATGTTCCAGCGCAGAGAAGGTGGTGCCCAGCTAGGGCAGGAAAGGCCGTGTACAGGGTGTTTGCATACAGTTTGTGGAGCAGTGAGATCACAGTGCTCTTTGAAATCTCTGGTGCTCACCAGTAGTTTCAGGCCCCTCATTCCAAGAAGGACACTGAGGGGCTGAAGCACATCCAGAGAAGGGACCGGAGCTGGGGAAGGGGCTGGAGAACAGGGGTTGTGGGAGCAGCTGAGGGCCCTGGGGCTGTTTATCCTGGAGAAGAGGAGGCTGAGGGGAGACCTCATCCCTGTCTCCAACTGCCTGAGAGGAGGCTGTGGTGAGGTGGGGGTTGGTCTCTTCTCCCCAGTGACAGGGGATGGGATGAGAGGAAATGGCCTCAAGTTGCCCCAGGGCAGGGTCAGATTGGACATCAGGAAAGATTTCTTCATGGAAAGGGTTCTCAGGCCCTGTCAGAGACTGCCAGGGAGGGGGTGGAGTCCCCATCCCTGGAGGGGTTTAAAAGACGAGCAGATGACTTTCTGAGGGATCTGATTTAGCAGTGGACAGGGACAGTTGGACTCAATGATCTCAGAGGTCTTTTCCAACCAAGCAATTCCATGATTCTGTGATAATTGTCCACCCCACTGACTGTCTTGGACCAGAGAAAAAGTGTGTGTTCTTCTTCTTTGCTCTTTTAGAATTTACAGGTATCTTGTTGATTACAGTTGACAAAAGTGAGGTTTTTTTAACTCTTAATGAATCAGCTAAGGTGGTAGCTACCAACGGTTACAGAGTTCATTCTGGAGTTGTAAAAACCTTAGAAAGCCTTCAGGAAATAAATTTCTTGAAGAAGACGAACTGCAGACTTGATGAAAGAAATATTTACAGACTAAGCTAATTATTGGCTTTGGCTTGTGTTTGAAAAATTACATCCATATTATTGAATGAAGGCAGTGATGTCTTGCAAAGGCTCACAGCAGAACATCTTGGGGTCCCCTTGAGTCTGAGTTGTGCTTTTGTGCAGGGTCTCCCCATCCTCACAGGGAAGACTTTCTCCCTAAGATCTCATCTCGATCTCCCCTCTTTCAGCTTCAAACCGTTCCCCCTCATCCTGTCCCTGCACTCCCTGATCAAGAGCCCCTCCCCAGCTTTTCTGTAGGGCCTTCTTTAATCTTCTTTACTTACTCATGAACTTACCCTGTTTCTTCTTCCCAGGTCTTTGATGCATTTCTGGAAATGTTCTTCAGTTTCCTCTCTTTTTGGGGGGAGTCATGTATTTTCTTAACTGTTCTCAGTGAGCTCCAGTCTAACACCCCCTGCAGCTTTCCTCGTGGTTATCATCCTCAGTCTTTATTCCTTCACTTCCATGCATGCTCTTCCCCAAAACCTCTCCTTTCCATTGGGCTCCTGACTCTGCATGAAATTACATCCCTTGGACCCGTGGAGACAGGAGGAATCACAGAAATGCTTGGTTGGAAAGAGCTTTGAGATCATCAAGTCCAACTGTCCCTGTCCCCTTACTAAACCCTGTCCCTAAAGAAACTCATCCACCTGCCTTTTGAACCCTTCCAGGGATGGGAACTCCACCCTCTCCCTGGCAGCCTCTGACAGGGCCTCAGAACCCTTTCAGTAAAGACATTTTTCCTGATCACAGTATCACAGTATCATAAGGTTGGAAAGGACCTCTGAGATCATCAAGTCCAACCTATAACCCAACACTAACACCAGCACTAACACCCACCATCATCTAAACCATGGCACTCAGTGCCTCATCCAGTCTCCCCTTAAACCCTGGTGCAACTTGAGGCCCTTTCCTCTCATCCCATCCCCTGTCAACCTTAATGATGCTATGATTCCATGACTGTATGATTAAAGTGTTGGAATCTCAATTCCAAATTATAATTCTGGTTCTATGTAATGCAGCCTAACTGGCAGGTGAGAAATAAATCCTTTAGAGTTCTCCAGTTCTGGAGTCCCCAGCATAAGAAGAAGATGGAACTGTTGGAGTGGGTCCAGAGGACGCCACAGAGATGATCCAAGGGCTGGAGCCCCTCTGCTATGAGGACAGGCTGAGAGAGTTGGGGTTGTTCAGCCTGGAGAATAGAAGGCTCTGGGGAGACCTTAGAGCAGCCTCCCAGGGCTGAAAGGGGCTCCAGGAAAGCTGGGGAGGGGCCTTTTCCAAGGGTCTGAAGCCATGGGACAAGGAGGAATGGCTTTAAATTGGAAGGGGAGATTTAGATGAGACATTAGGAAGAAGTTGTTCGTGATGAGAGTGGGGAGGCCCTGACCCAGGTTTCCCAGAGAAGCTGTGGCTGCCCCATCCCTGGAGGTGTCCAAGGCCAGGTTGGATGGGGCTTGGAGCCCCCTGATCCAGTGGGAGGTGTCCCTGCCCATGGCAGAGAGGTGGAACTGGATGGGCTTTGAGGTCCCTTCTAACCCAGCCCATTCTGTGATTTATGTTTTATTTAGGAAGAGGCAACACCTGATGTCTATGAGCATCAAACACCTGCAGGAACAGAAGTGACCTGGCTGAAGATGTTCCCAGCAAGAGTGACTCACAGGTATGCTGGTTATTCCTGCACCCCACCTCGTCACGTCTTGGGGTCACACCCTCTCTTTTAGGTGAAAAAGGGTAAATCAGTCCCACACAGGAACCTGTGAGAAATCACCAGGATCAGGTGATTTGGTCTCATCTGAAACTTGTAAGCAGCTATGAAATAATCATTGCTGAAATGAGGGAGCCAGAATGTGGCTGGGACTGGGGGTGGTTTGTGGCAGGGCCGTTAGAGGAGAAGCAGGATGAGTGCTGAGGCAAAGGGAAGCCCTGGAGTAAAAGTGAGACAAAACAGATTTTTGGAGAGGTCAGTCTGATGAGCCAAAAAAATTAGATCTGTCCCTTGTGATTTTAAATACGTGGTGATTTTAACTTGGGAAATGTTTTGCTCGGGTGTTTAATCATGCTAATGCTCCATGAGTTATTATCTATTATTAAACCTCCTAGAGCTTTCAAGCAGAAGGTTTGAAGCTCAGCAAAGTCACAAATGGGTCCATGGGAAGCGTTGTTGGACCAATACCAGGAAAGCCAGCTGGGTTGTGGTGAAAGCTGCATTGCACCCATGGAATAAATACCTTACAGTGTTTACAAATGAGAAAGAACCTCTAAAAAGCAAGTGTCTGTGCTAAATGCTTGACGTTAGAAATGCAGGAATTCCCATCAGTCCCAAGAAAAGCAATTCCATTACAGTTGTGAAGTCAGTATTGCAAACTCTTGAGTTGTAATGGCGTTAATTGTGTCGCTCCAGAACTTTTTACACCACATTCGTCTCATTTAATTCAACTTAAAGGAACACAAAGAGAATTGAGGTCTTTAACAGTGGCTGAGTCTATTTCCCAAAATGCCCCTTTGAGTACAATTTGTGTTACACAGAGGATGACAACAGCAAGAGGAAATTTCCCTTAAGTGGATATAGGAAGCAAGCAAACCCAGCCAAGGTTCCTGCTGATGTTCATCTGTGCTGATGGGGTGGCTCTTCTCTTGAGGGTTTTAACAGAAAAGGATTCAGCTTCATTTGCAAAGCTTCCTTGGCAGCCCAGAGGCCAACAGTGACCTGAGCTGCATCCAGAGGGCTCTGCCAGCAGGGAGAGGGAGGGGATTCTGCCCTGCTCTTGTGAGACCCCACATGGACCTGTTTCCAGTTCTGGAATCCCCAAATTAAGAGGGACATGGAACTGTTGGGGGGAGATCAGAGGAGGCCACAGAGATGATCTGAGGGCTGGAGTCCCTCTGCTGTGAGGACAGGCTGAGAGAATTTGGATTTTTCACCCTGGAGAAGAGAAGGCTCTGGGGAGACCTTAGAGCAGCCTCCCAGGACTGAAAGGGGCTCCAGGAAAGCTGGGGAGGGGCCTTTTCCAAGGGTCTGGAGCCATGGGACAAGGGGGAATGGCTTTAAATTGGAAGGGGAGGGGCTCTTGGTCAGGGAGTGCAGGAACAGGATGAGGGGAACAGTTTTCAGCTGAAAGAGGGGAGAGTGAGATGAGATCTCAGGGAGAAATTCTTCGCTATGACTGTGGGGAGGCCCTGGCCCAGGTTGCCCAGAGCAGTGGTGGCTGTCCCATCCCTGGAGGTGTTCAAGGCCAGGTTGGATGGGGCTTTGAGCCTCCTGATCCAGTGGGAGGTGTCCCTGCCCATGGCAGGGGGTGGGACTGGGTGGGCTTTGAGGTCCCTTCCAAGCCAAAGCATTCCAAGATTCCATGATTCTCTGATCTTGTCCAGCACATCCCTTTCTCCAGTGGAACTTGGCAGGGATATCGGCAGCTATTCTCATGCTGAGACAATGAAGAATCAGTTTTACATCTTAAAAAAAATGTATTTGCTTTTAGTTAAAGCTAAAAAGAGATGTACAACTTGATACCTGACAAGAAAAGTTCCCAGAAATGCAAAACATATTGACAGCCAATTTACTTTCTGTAACTTTCACATTTTCCTTCCACCATATGGCTTAAATTGGGTGTGAATTAATATTATTCATAAATGCAGTACAAATAGGAATATGACCAATTATAGGAAAATATTCACCATCGTTTTAATCTCTAAGGTTATGGGAGAGGCTGTTCTCTTGCAAATTTAATATCCTAACAGAAATCACACGGTTTGCAGTGTTTGACTTTTGCCCCGTGGTACTTGTCAAGTTTGCAATCTTTTGCCAACAAATGAACTGGAAGGATATTTCAGGGGATTTTCATGAGCCAGAGGGAATCAGCCACTTGGCTTCAAAGTGTTTGGAGTAATTTGGATCTGGTAGGATTCAGGGTTTCTGAACTCTGGCGCAGTGCTTCCTGCCTTCTATTTCGGGCAGCTGATAATTGCTTCGTGCTGCCGGGAGCGCTGTGCTCGGAGCCACCGTGGGTTCTCTCCTGGAGTCAAGTGAACAGCTTGTATGCTGCCATAGAACAATTGCACCCCAGTTTTAAGCCCTATTTGGAAATGAATCATAAAATCACTGAATGATTTGGGTTGGAAGGGACCTCAAACCCCATCCACCTGTTTCTAACAGTTACACGATCGACTCATTGCCAAGGAACCTGTCCATGGTTATGGGGACAGGCTGAGAGTTGGGCTTGTTCAGCCTGTAGAAGAGAAGGCTCTGGGGAGACCTCTCAGCTGCCCCTGGCGGTACCTGAAGGGGCTCCAGGAAAGCTGGGGAGGGGTTTTCAGAAAAGCCTGCAGTGACAGGATGAGGCGAAATGGCTTTGAGTTGGAAGGGGGGAGATTTAGATGAGATATAAGGAAGAAATTCTTCACGGTGAGGGTGTGGAGGCCCTGGCCCAGGTTGCCCAGAGCAGTGGTGGCTGCCCCATCCCTGGAGGTGTTCAAGGCCAGGTTGGATGGGGCTTGGAGCCCCCTGATCCAGTGGGAGGTGTCCCTGCCCATGGCAGGGGATGGAAGCGGGTGAGCTTTGAAGATCCTTCCAACCCAAACCATTCCATGAAACCCTATCCTTCTCCAGCACGGCTCTCTCAGGACCATCCCACTCTGTCTCTGCTGTTTATTCCCCTTCTCTTTTTAGCACACGTCCTTTTTGCTCTCTCTTTTCTCATCGGGGCTGGATTAGAAATGCTCTGTTTGCTGTGCAATTAAAGTGGCCTCTCATATGCTGCAAATTTCAAATAGTTTTAGTTTTTGCCTTAAATATATCTTTCTGGATTTAATGGGCTTTGCAAATTAAAGTTTCAAAGTGGTTATTAATGGGATTTGTACAAAGAATTCTTGCTTTGCGCTCTTAAAAATAATATAAGAAATCCTTCCATTGACGTTTAATTTTATCAATTCAAGCATGCCAACAGGTATCTGTTGGGTATCACATTAAGACTTGGCCTGTTTGTGATGGGTCTGCAGAATGTCTGGGAGATTCAACAGCAGCCTCCTAATTAAATAAAGTTATTGGATTTTGCTTTCTTTAGTGCTATTACTATTATTATTATTATTCCCTAGAGAACGTCTGCTAAACAAAGCTCCACTGAGAAATGGAAGGTGATAACAAAATTGGCAGCCAGGTTAAATTCATACCCACTGTGTGACAGTGATGCCGAGGTGGTCACAGATCCAGACTTCCATGGCTTTATTGGTCATAGAATCATGGAATCATGGAAGGGTTTGGCTTGGAAGGGACTTCAAAGCCTATCTAATTCCAGTCCCCCTGCCGCGGCCTTATTGTTTGTAGAATCATGGAATGGTTTGGGTTGGAAGGGACCTCAAAGCCCATACAGTTCCACCCCCTGCCATGGGGAAAGGAGGGAATATTTAGATGAGACATGAGGAAGAAATTCTTCACGATGAGGTTGGGGAGGCCCTGACCCAGGTTGCCCAGAGCAGTGGTGGCTGCCCCATCCCTGGAGGTGTTCAAGGATGGGGCTTAGAGCCCCCTGATCCAGTGGGAGGTGTCCCTGCCCATGGCAGGGGTTGGAACTGGATGGGCTTTGAGGTCCCTTCCAAGCCAAAGCATTCCATGATTCCGTGAATCACGGGGAGAGAGGGAAGGTGACCGTGGAAAGCAGAGCCCTGTCTCTGCGTTTCCTCCATACGTGTCCAGGGAGCCCCACCTTCTCGCTCTCTGCTAAGATATGGGGCTGAAGTGCAGATGTCCTTTAATTAATGAAGAAAAAGCAGCGATTCCCTGTCAGCAGAGAGGGAAGCAGTTGGAATTTGCTCAGGGTTCCTCCCACCGCCTCTCACTGCCACTAATGAAAATGTAATGCGCGTTGAAGTCATCAGCAACACATCTCTGTGTGGCACGTGGTGGGGAGAGCAACGTCAATGGCATCTTCCCGGGAGATGGCAGGCAGAAAGAAACGTCCTTTAGAATGATTTACACCCTGGGTTAGGTGTGGGTTGTAAAAACACACCAAGTCTAAATCACTGTCAACCTCGAAACAACAGCGGAGAAGGTGCTGACCCCGGTTTAAAAGTAAACAACACAGCTGTGTTCCTCAATAGATGGAAGTGTGAGCTGTCTGTGAAATTAAAAGCTATGGCTTTAATGTTGTCTGCTTTTAAATTAGATGGGGATGGGGTGGGCATTGCACAATAATGACTCAAAACAGATGGGTGGGAAACCATAACCCATAGCAAAGACTTGAAGTGAAGGTGCATTAGAAACCTTCTTGGACTGCAGGTAACTGGGAACAGGGACAGGATGAGGGGAGGGGTATTCAGCTGAAAGAGGGGAGATTGAGATGAGATCTTAGAGACAAATGTTTTGCTGTGAGGGTGGGGAGGCCCTGGCCCAGATTGTCCAGAGCAGTGGTGGCTGCCCCATCCCTGGAGGTGTTCAAGGCCAGGTTGGATGGGGCTTGGAGCCCCCTGATCCAGTGGGAGGTGTCACTGCCTATGGCAGGGGGGCAACTGGGTGGACTTTGATGTCCCTTCCAACCCAACCCATCCCACATTTCTGTGCTCCCAGGGATGGCAGGACACGGAGCAGCCCAGTGTCTCATACAGATAGGAACATTTTGCCTTTTCTCTCCCATCTTTCAGGACAGAACAGGAACCACTGCACATGCAATCAGAGCTCTTTCCAGCATCCCATTTGTGTTCACTTTTGGGCTGTTATCAAAACTTTTTAATCACAGTTTCTCTGCAGGACTCCTGCCAACGTGTAAAGGAGTCGATGCTGCAGTGCAGAGTCACTAAGGGAGCTCCTATAGAGGATGATTAGCTAATTGCAGTTAATTGCTTTGCAAACATAACCAGACCAAACAAAGTATCATAGAGAAATTATGTTCTGTCACTTCACATCTAACAGGGTAACAAGGACCCAACTATTTTCCTACAACTAATTCTTTGTTTGCTCACAGGCTGATACCTGCTGATGAGATGCTTTACTTTCGAGTGATAAATTATCTTAATTAGCTTTAATTGTTTGCAGACAATTTCATGCAAATTGAGGCACTTTAGGAAGAGAAGCAGAGACGTAGCTGTGGTTTGGAAGATGGGAAAGGAGCACTTTTCTCATATCAGTGGGTCTTTTATTCTCAAAAATGAGAAGATGTGCCCTGGGATGGGATGGCAGCCATGACCCTGTGTGTGACACAGAGCAAATACATCCACAGAGTGTCTTCTCAGCCTTTCCCTGTAGAGATCAGTGGCCTCTCACCACTGGCCGAGATAAACGCTGGGGTCTTTCTCCAGCCCCTTCTGACAGACTGGAGGTGCTGTGAGCGTGGATTGTCTTCTTCATAGCTTTATTTCACAGAAAGGTTTGGGTTGGAAGGGACTTCAAAGCCTATCCAGTTCCACGCCCTGCCATGGGCTGGGACACCTCCCACTGGATCAGGGGGCTCCAATCCCCATCCAACCTGGCCTTGAACACCTCCAGGGATAGGGCAACCACAGCTTCTTTGGGCAACCTTGGCCAGGGCCTCCCCACCCTTATAGGAAAATATTTTTCCCTGAGATCTCATATCAGTCTCCCCTCTTTCAGCTTCAAATTGTTTACCTTATCCTATCCCTGGAAGAGCCACTCCCCAGCTTTCTTGTAGGCATTTCCCCACCTGTGAAATTGCTACAGCCTGGTTTTATTGGTGGTTTTTTCTGTGAGTATAAATCATGTCACACCTTTTGGTAGGAATTCTGGTAACTGGCAAGGATTTTTACCCTAGAAAAGGAAATGAGTACAAGCAGAATAAAAACACCCTTAAAGTGAGTGTATTCAAGACCAATAACATATTTTAGAATCATAGAATGCTTTGGCTTGGAAGGAACCTTTGTAGGTCATCTAATCCCGCAGGGACAAGGACATTTCCGACTCCATCAGGTTGCTCAGAGCCCCATGCAAACTGGCCTTGAATGTGTCCAGGGACAGGTCTTCTGCCTTCTCCCTGGGCAACCTGGGCCAGAGTTTCCACTGCCCTCAGCGTAAACAATTTCTTCCTTAGATCCAATTTTTTTAGCTATTTATCAGCAAACTGGATGTGTTAAACATTCTTTCTGTGCCAAGAGAGTGTTTAGCACCCTGTAGCACCCAGCAGGACACCTGGTGGGAGTCCAGCAATCCCGTTCAGCTAAAGCTGCACAGCAGCAAGATCTGGAGCAGAGTCTTATGATTGCTTGTAAGTTACACCCAGGTGTTTTCCATTTTCATCAGGGAATCCATATAATCAGGTGTGGGACTGCAAAGTCAAGGAGTGCAGTGGAGGATGACAACAGCTATGTGGGTGCTGTGCTGGAGCTCTTGCATCTCTGAGATAGTAAGTACTGTGCTTTTTGTCTTTTTTTTTTTTTTTTTTTTCTTTTGAAGTTGTTGAGATTTTTCTTGCTTTTCCTGTGTTGTTTCAGTTTCCTCCATGTTTTTATGTGCTGGGGAAGAAGGAATGGTTGGATTTAATGATGGCAGGCTGAGCTGCCCTGGAATGTGCTTCTTCCTGTTGTGGGTATTGTCTGCTGATGTTTTTAGTGCTAAACTAAATGCTATTTGGGTATTACAAATCCCCTTTTTTTTGGAATTAAAGGGAGGCTCCTAGGATTGTTATATGTAGTGCTTTTTTGTTTTAATGTAGCATCCAACATTGATTAGCAGAGCCTGAAGTGCACAGCAGCCCTGGGGCTGGCTGCTCCCTTCAGGAGAAAAGGTTCTTTCTAATAATAATTCCAGTAGAGTGAAAGTGTGTTTTCACTTAATAATTCAGTAGGAAAGCACAATGTTATGGTGGGGGAAAGCTGCTTTTTCCATGCTCCAGGAATAAATGACACTTAAGAGTTTTGAAGGAGTGATGATGATGTTCTGCTGTGGTTACCTGCCTCAAGTTGGCAGTGTGGCGTTTGTCCTTTGTTGGGATTGTGGAGAAGGCAATAAGTTGGTCAAGGTGCTTCAGCTTGCAATGAAATGGTGATTTTGGTACTTCTAAATATAATTTGAGAGTTTGTTTTTATTGCAGATACTGTTGCAGCAGGTGAGGTCTTGACTCGAAAGAAGGCAGCAGTTGTTTGCTTTCCCTTTGGAGAGGGATTTGCTGCAGCAGATACACAAAACCCAACCTCGTGGTGCTGGCATCACAACAGAGAGCAGCTCTGCAGCGTAAAAAGTTAGGAACTCCTAAGTAAAGCCCTGTCCCTGCAGGAAGGAGTATGGATGACTGGTTCTGGGTGGCCTCACAGGCAATGTGGTGAGTGCTGAAAGCACAGGACCCACACTGGTTTCTGAATAGACCCAGCTGGGCTGCAGGAGGCTCATCACCACCAGGGTGGGGTTTAGGAGCCCTTATGCAGAGCAGACCCTCCTGTTTGCTGCCCCCTTCCATTGTGGCTGTGTTCCTGCGTCTCCTGCTTTCTTCAGGATGGTGCATTGCTCTGATTTGATCCCATTCCTCCCCAAGAGCCACTGGTGAGGAGGTAGCGAGCTCTGAGCTGGTCCCTCTGCGGGCACCAGCACGGTGTCAGCCCAGGGAGAGAAAGATTGAACCCATCCATTCCTATCCTCCCCACTGTTCAGATCCCTGGCTGTCCCTAAAGCTTGGAAGGAGCCTGGACAACTGCTCATGCCCAGTGCTGGCTGTGTTTGACTGCAGCATCGTTTGTGCCTTCTGTGAGACAGTTGTGGTCGCCACCAAAAGCACCTTAAACCCCAGTGTGCTGTTTATTTTGTCAGTGAACTTGGAATCTTACTTTTATGGTTTTAAAATGTTAGTGTTTCTTCACTGAAAGGGTGGTGAGACACTGTCAGAGGCTGCCAGGGGTGGAGTCCCCATCCCTGGAAGGGTTTAAAAGATGGGTGCTCAGGGATCTGGTTCAGTAGAGGACAGGGCTGGTTGGACTCGGTCTCAAAGGTCTTTTCCAACCAGATAATTCTGTGGGTTTTTTAAAAAATACAAATGCATGGATGCTTTCCTTGGTTCCTCTGTGTGGCTGGTGGTACTTGGGTGACATCTAAACGGGGATTATTGTCTTTGCTGGGGAAAAATGAGCAAGGCCAAACTGACCAAACATGAGCTAAGTGATGATAAAGGCTTCTTTGGTTCCAGGTTCACAGTGGGTTGGAAAGTCAAGGAGTTGTAGACAGCTCAGATGGGAGGGAACCTCCAAAGATCATCTGGCCCAACCTTTCATGGGGAAGAGCAGCTCAGGGATTATCCTGGGGGTATGTTTTTCTTGCTGCTGCCTGGAAACGTAACCCAGTAGCAAAGAAAGCTTTGCAGAAATGAATCTGGGTTGATTTTATAGGTTTTTTGTTTAATAATATCAGCCACTATTAATTTTCTTTGTTCTCCAACTCGCTGAGGAAGATATTAGATTGTGGTGAAACAGACTTACATCTCATGCAAAGTATAAGTGAGAATGAAAACAGTAAAAACAATGTCTACTTTTACTCAGTGCCCAGAACCTGAGCACTGGATATTTTTTTGATTTCTCATTTGCTGTAACCTGATGCTTTGGTTTGTAGCTGTGTCCAGGGTTCCCTGAAACACTTTCTATTTATTCAAGGGCTGCTGGTGGGCAGAGCAAGGATGGGAGGAGCAGTTGCCCAGTCATGTGCTGATGGTTCTTCCCCAGCTGTGGGTTAATTCTTTGACTGGATGAGCTTAATGGTTTTATGAAAACAGCACACTGCAGGATCTGAGTGCAGCAGGTGTCCATGGCGTGTTCTTACGTGAATTTACAGGGGAGAAGGAGAAAAGATGAGATTCCTATTTAACAATCCTTACCTTGGTTTTCATCATCTCTTCTGTCGATGCTGGTGCTTGGGTACAAAGAGTTGGCATCCAACAGAATTTGTAAATTGAAATTATTTGTGAGCTTCACTGGAGTGGTTTCAAGGATGCAATATAAATACATATATTTTCATCATCATTATTATCTTTAATGACTCTTTGTAGTGTGGAGGCTTTGGGGAAACCTCTAACGGGGGAATGCTCCACAGTTTCAGGCTGTGTACAGAGCTGTGGTGGATATTAATTTAACATCTTATGGAGTGGGTCAGGTTGATGCCTGCAACAGGGAGAAGGGGATGCTGTTGGGCAGGTGCTCCTGCTTGGAGCAGGCTCCGTGTGTCGCTCACTGATGAGCACTGGGGATTTTTAATGTTGAAATCCTCATGCTGCAATCATGTTTATTTTCCTGTCCACTGGCTTTACCTTGTGTGCGCAGCTGCCCTCAGGCTGTGTATTCCAGCACCCAAAGGTACTGCAGAAAGTGAGACCAAGCTGTCTGTGCATCTCCAAAAATGCTGCTTTTCACAGCAGAGTTCGTTGTTCGTCCCCCCCAAAGAGCAACTCCTACACAACTGATGAGACCTGAAGGGGTTGGGAGTTGGTTTTCACAACTAGACTATTGAAATATATACAATATTTTATATGAATGAGACAAAATTAAATTTATAATTCCTACCATGCCCAACTTTTTCCTTATTGCACATGAAAAATCTCTTTTGACCTGTGCTCTTCTCTTGCAGCAGTTTTCTTTGTGAAATTTCCCAGGGTTTAAGGATTGAAAACAATCTCTGTCTTTGTATCTTGTAACCTCTGCTTATGATTTAGGAAGCAGAAATGGTAATCTATTTGTTGAGCAGTCGCTGTGTGCCAGGGATGCTGGTTTAGACTCTCCTCTCCCTGTTTCTTGTCCCTGTGTCTAACAAAGCCTCGTGCACAGCCCCAGCCTTCTGGCTCTCTGGATGAGCTTGTTGGCCAGTTGTGGGGCTCTTGGCTGTGAGGAGGCATCAATGATCCCAATTAAAGTACCTCAGGATGTGCTTTTTGGACATTTGGGCAAAGGCTGAAATGGAGAGAACTTGATTCTCCAAGTTTTTCCTGGAAGTAATGCTTTTTATTCTGTCCAGTGGGAAACATCCAGTTGGGGCGGCTGGGTGTGTGAGCTCCTGGAATCATGGAATGGCTTGGGTTGGAAGGGACCATGAAGATCACACAGTCCTACCCCTCTGCCATGGGCAGGGACAGCAACTGGATCAGGGGGCTCAAAGTCCCATCCAACCTGACCTTGAATGTTTCCAGGGATGGGGCAGCCATGGCTTCTCTGGGCAACCTGGGCCAGGGCCTCCACACCCTCAGCATAAAAAATTACTACTTTAAACTTCCCCTTTTTAGTTTAAAACCTTTGACCTTGTCCTATTGCTACTGGCTCTGCTAAAAAGTTTTTCCCCATCTTTCTTATCAGCTCACTTTAAGTATTGAAAGGCTGCTCTAAGGTCACCTCCAAGTCTTCTCCTCTCCAGGCTGAACAACCCCAACTCTCTCAGCCTGTCCTTCACAGCAGAGGGGATCCAGCCCTTGGGTCATCTCTGTGTCCTCCTCTGGATCTGCTCCAACAGCTCCAGGTCCTTCCTGTGCTGAGGATTCCACAACTGGACACAGGGCTCCAGGTGGAGTCTCCCCAGGGCAGAGCAGAGGGGCAGAATCCTCTCCCTCACCTCTGGTCTCTCTGCTCTGGGTGCAGCCCAGGACACGGGGGGGGGGGTGTGTTCTGTGTTCTGGGCTGTGAGTTAACATTGTTGGTTCATGTTGACCTTCTGATCCATCAGGACCCCCAGGTCCTTCTCCACAGGGCTGCTCTGAGTTGCAGTCCAGGTCTTTGTATATTGTTAATGCTTCACATAGCTCACTGCAAATAGTTTTTAAATTAAGGAACATCCTCTGATCTGCAGAGGAAGCTGCTGAAACCACTTTGGTTTTTTTTTCCTCATTTCTAATTCTTATAGAAAGTGCTGTTTGAAACCAGGTATTTGTAGCTGCCCCGTCCCTGGAGGTGTTCAAGGCCAGGTTGGATGGGGCTTTGAGCCCCCTGATCCAGTGGGAGGTGTCCCTGCCCGTGGCAAGGGGTGGAACTGAATGGGCTTTGAGGTCCCTTCCAACCCATTCCACGATCTCATCCAGGTGGATGTTTTCCCGAGCCTTCAAGGGAAGGAGGGAGTAATCTCCATTGAAAACCTGGGCAGGAAGTTCTTCAAATGCTCCAATTATTCTTTCAAATATCTATATTGCGTTGTGTTCCTCTTCTACAAATGCAGATAGTTTATATCTAAACAAAAATTTTTGGGATAATTTCCCTGTGCCAGGATGTGTTTTCCATTAACTTGGAATCAAAGGACCTTAACGTAATTGCTTATTCAAATAAGAACCCAGTTGCATATAAAATATTTGTATTAATTGGGGAATTAATTGCTTATCTGGTAATGCTAAAATAAATGTTTCATGAATCTCAACGATGAGAATGACCTCGCTAGGGACTACAAAAATGGAGAGACCGCATTGTCTTTAAAGTTTGCTGAAGTTGAAAGGCTGGATTTAAGAAAAGAACATAACTGTTTTAGCACAAAAAGCCTTTTATGCAGGAAATGGCAAGTTTTGAACCAAAATTCAGCTGCTGTGCAAACCTAAGGGAACTTGGAGAACTTCAGAAGAATAAAGTGCGTTAAGACTGCTTGAATCGTAATTGCAGGGTGTCCCCAGAGAACATCTGCAACACAAAACAACAGCAGGGTGGTGGCAAAGCTGCAAAATCGGGACTGCTGTGTTCACATGGTGGGTGTGCAGCAGCCTATTTGCAGTCTGACAATGTTACCAGGGCTACAGGTGGTGACAAGGGCTACCACCCTGCTCTTGGAAACTCTCAGAAATGGGTTTCTGTGCTGTCTTCAGGGAGAGAACGCAAGAAAACAATCCAGATCTCTCCTAATCTTTGGTTTGGTTCTGCATTTTCAATATAGAATTGTGAAATGGTTTGAACTGGAAGGGACCCCAAAGCCCAGAGAGAAACGTCCAGTTGGGACAGCTGGGTGTGTGGGCTCGTAGAATCGTGGCATGGCTTGAGTTGGAAGGGACTGTGAAGACCACCCGGTCCAACCCCCTGCAGTGAGCAGGGTCATCTGCAGCTCAGTCAGGTTGCTCAAAGCCCCATTTAATGTGGCCTTGAACGTTTCCAGGGATGGGGCAGCCACCTCCTCTCGGGGCACCCTGGACTAGGGCCACCCCACCCTCATTGTGAAGGATTTCTTCCTGATGTCTAATCCAAAGCTCACCCCTTCCAATTTAAAGCCATCCTTCCTCATCCTGTCACTCCAGGCCCTTGCAGAAAGACCCTCCCCGGGTTTCTTGCAGCCTCTTTTTCTTGTGTTGGTATCTCCACGGGTGCAGGGCTTGGTGCAGTTGAAGAAGGGAGCACTTCTTGACCTGCAGTGCTTCTGCAGTGGCCCCCTTGTCCTCGAGACTGATCTCCACAGCGGTGATGCTGAAGCCATCAGCCTTGGGTCCTTCTGACTAGGCTGTTGTGGTGCTTTAGGTGCCAAGTGCTGGGTGCTGGCTCCATCCTGGCTAGTGTCACCCCTGAGCTGGGCAGTGCTGGCAGGGATCGAGGTGTCCCAAGGTGAGATGTTGGTGAACGAGAAGACCTCCTCTAAACTTCAGAAGCGTAGAGTATTTACTTATTTTCCACCCTTCAGGACTGTTCCACACAACGAGGTGCTTTGTTTTATTTAAGGCATCGCTGGGTGATGTCGAGCTTGTAAACGACTTCTTTAAAAGCAATATTTACCAGAGGTACTTTAACTTTATTGGTTAAGATCACTTCGAGTCTCCCCGTGCAGACACTGCAGGGTGCTTATGGCAAACCAGACAGGATTAATAAAACACAGCTCTTGGCAGGTTTAGCAGTCGGTTATAAACAGAGAGAGGAATTGTTGGGCTTCCAGAGATAATGGAGTAAAAGTAAATATCAAGGAACATAATGTGTGTGCTCCTGGAGAGCCTGGTCATCTCCTCTCCACATTTCTGAAGGAACTTGCACATGGATATTAAGCTCAATCGATTATTTCTCAGGTTGTTTGGATGTTTTCACAAGAACAAAGGGATGGAGCTGTGAGACGGGAGGGGTGTAAATGTGGTATCTTCATAGGGCATCTTGGAACTGTTTGAGTGAGTCCAGAGGAAGCCACGGAGATGATCCGAGGACTGGAGAACCTGTGCTGTGAGGACAGGTTGGGAGTGTACCTCAATGGGAATTTGGCCAGGGTTTGCTGCTGGGGGATGGTTGTGAGCAATTCTTTGTGCATCACTTTTTATGTGTGTTTGATTATCATCATCATTATTATTCTCTTTTCTTTTTTTGTAGTGAACTGTCTTGCTCTCAACCCGTGAACTGTACTTTTTTCCTTTCTTCTCTCCACCTTGCAGGCAGGGGAGGGGAACAAGAAGCTACGTGGTGCCCACTGGGGTTACACCACGTTACCCTATATCCCTCCAAGCTGGGCTGCCTCAGCCAGAGAGTGGGTCTGGAAAGTCTCCTTTACCCTTGAGGCAAGGTTTGAGGCCGTGGATGGAACCCAATGTCCAGTACTTGGCCATTGTACAAGGGAGACAATGATGTGCTAGGCCTTGTGATAAGAAGTGACCTTGCTGACAGTGAGAACCTGGTGGGGATGTGTTATTGAGAGATCTGGGCTTGGCTGAGGGGTGCAAGGAAAGGGGAAGGCAAAAGCACAAGTCACAGCAGGAGAAAATCAGATCAACCTGGGGCAACCCAGGTTGGAGGGACGCGGGGTGATGTGGTTTAACCCCAGCAGGCACCACAAAGCTGCTTGTTCCATTCCTGTGCCAGCAGGATGGGGAGAAGAAAGGGAAAAGCACAGCTCATGGGTTGAGATAAAGACAGCTCATTAGAAAAGAGAGAATAAAGATGATGATAGAAAAAGCCCTTTCCTCAAGAAGACAATGAAGGATGGACACAAAGAGGCTGTGGCAGCCCAGTCACTGGGGCAGAGCCACTGCTCTTGTAGCATTTGCTGCCTTCTGATCACTCCTCTCTTGGTCTGAAGTGTTGAAGGTGGGCAAATATCTGTAACCATGTGGGCAAATTCAGCAGGTACAGTCTGGGTGTAATAATGCAATTTTTCATCCTTCTTTTCTCTCCTCTGGTTTTCTAATGCAAAAAAAAAAGGGAAATAACAATGAGGACCTTTTCCTTCTTGTTTCGTTTTGCTTTTCTTTATCTGAGTTGAACCTGGTGACTGGAAAAAAGCCGTTCTGCTGGAGTTTGTCCTGTACACACAGATGGATGCGATTGTTTAATACCTGACTAAGGAGGTAGCACTTAAAAACTTCATAAAGATGCATTCTCAGCTTTGAAATGTCCCTCTGAGAAGGAGCCTTCTGCTGTTTCCAAACACCAAATCCCAGCATGTAAATGAGATCCATTCGGAGGCGTTTTAGTGATGTCCTGCTTGGAGGACTCGGTGGCAGTGGTTTGACTGAAGTTGGTTGGATGGCAGAGGACCTGGTGCAGCCACTGCTCCCTTCCTGTGCTGCTTCTTTTGCTGAGGCTTCTCTTTTGGTTCTGCACTAGGTGTGCATCTCCTAGCTTTGGGTGGCTGAAGAGACCCTTATTAGTGCTTGGAACACGAGCGGATGGGCACTTCTGCTATTGGCAAGGATGGCCCAAGCCATGGAGAGGTCTCTGTGGATGGAAAGACCCGGTGAAAATGTTCAGAAACAGTGGGTATGAGATCTATAGCACAGGAATCTGCAGCAAAGGGTGCAATGGTGGTTGTCCATGGTCTTGATGATTTAAGACTGTCAAAATGGTTTATTTGGGGATGGGACAAGTGTGATCTACAACTTGAAGGGAAATTATGGGTTTTCCCACCTTCTTTAGCAGCAAAAACTTCTTGAATAACAGATGGAAGCTTGCTTTGGTTCAGTTCTGGAGCCCTCAGCACAAGAAGGATGTGGAGCAGTTGGAGCGAGTCCAGAGGAGGCCATGGAGATGATCCAAGGGTTGGATCCCCTCTGCTGTGAGGACAGGCTGAGAGAGCTGGGGTTGTTCAGCCTGGAGAAGAGAAGGCTCTGGGGAGACCTTAGAGCAGCCTCCCAGGACTGAAAGGGGCTCCAGGAAAGCTGGGGAGGGACTCTTGATCAGGGAGTGCAGGGACAGGATGAGGGGAACTGTTTTCAGCTGAAAGAGGGGAGATTGAGATGAGATCTCAGGGAGAAATTCTTCAGGATGGGTGGGGAGGCCCTGTCCCAGGTTTCCCAGAGCAGTGTTGGCTGCCCCATCCCTGGAGGTGTTCAAGGCCAGGCTGAATGGGGCTTGGAGCCCCCTGATCCAGTGGGAGGTGTCCCTGCCCATGGCAGGAGGTGGGACTGGATGGGCTTTGAAGTCCCTTCCAACCCAAACCATTCCATGACTGAGAAAAGATAAAGCTGGTTGTAGCTGGAAACCCAAACTCTGAGCCCCGTGAAAAACCTTGTAAACAAGCAGTAAACCAAAGACAAAATTAATTCCAACCAAAAGCTGCCATAGAAGGGAATAGTCAAGAAATCACTGGTGCATTTTAATAACTGCTAAAAGAGGATAAATACAATATTAATTTTATTTTTTCACACTTCAATGCACAGAAGTTTTTCTAATTGTATTTACTGGGTTTGGCTGTGTTGATAGGTAAGGGATAATTACATTCCTGCCTGATGGGAAGGAGCCTACAAAATTATGCCTTTTTAAATATGATAACAATACTGTAATATTAAGGAATTCAATCTGATATTAATAATGACAAGAGAAAACGTTATCTGTAAGTTCTACAAACTTGGTCTGTGTTTTGAGGACTGAAAGTTTTTTCACTGTAATTACAATTTTAGTGGTGGGACCTGACAATCCCAGGCCCTGCAGTTGGGTGGTTGTTGGGTGTGTGATCATATTCTGAATAATCAAGGTTGAGTATCTTTCTGCTCTTCCCAGTTTTTATTGGATGCTCAACTGTTTGATTTTCATCTCAATGTTGAATCTTGGGAAGAAATGTTTGCTGTGAGGGTGGGGAGGCCCTGGCCCAGGTTGCCCAGGGAAGCTGTGGCTGCCCCATCCCTGGAGGTGTTCAGGGCCAGGTTGGATGGGGCTTTGAGCCCCCTGATCCAGTGGGAGGTGTCCCTGCCCATGGCAGGGGTGGAACTGGATGGGCTTTGAGGTCCCTTCCAGCCCAAACCATTCCATGATTCTATGATTGAAACAATGTTGGCTGTAGTTTGGTGAAATAAAAAGGCAGAGGAGCGTTTAATGGGAGAAAATCAGTATTGACATGAGCTGAGAACCTTCTGTTTCCTGTCAGGAAGTCATTAATAAAGTACAAAGAGCAGGAGGCTTCAGCAAACTCCTGCCTCCTCTTGCCCTTTAGAAAAGGTAATGAACTTTATTCAGCTTCTTCCAAAAGTGCTGGGTCAGCCTTTTTCCCCAGCCTGGCTGAGCAGGAGGCTGTGGTGGCTGTCCAAAAATCAACAGTCTCTCCAGGATCGACCTTTTAAGGGAGAATCAATCTTGGACTTCAAATTTGTTTATACATAAAAGAGTACGTGGAGTTAAATCTTTGGCTTCCCCTCCTCAGGTTTGTACCTGGCTGTATAGGTTGCAGGGGTAATTGATAATCAATAGTGCCCACAGGAGCTGCTTTGCTATTAGAAAAAAATAGATCCACAAAGAGAAAAGAGGTTATTTGGTACAATATTACTGGATTAAGAAGATGCTGTTGGACCACTGTCTGTGCCAAGTGGAGCCATCGTGAAAGCCATGTGGGTGCTGGGTCTTTAGAGATGGATGAAGCTTGCTCTGAAAGTTATGTTGCACCTTTATTTAGTTAAAATGAAAAGATATTATGAAAAAATATAGTTTCTGCCTTTCTAGAGTCCGTGTTCTCAGGAGAATATTGGATCACCTGTGCTCAGTAAAATTGCATCAGTCACTTTGAAAAGCTGACTTAATTATAACTGTCACAACACATCCCAGCAATGTGTTATTTGACCACGTGCTGTTATTTAAATTGTGCCCTGTGACAATTAATTAATGGTGCCCCTGGAGCAGCAGGGAGCCCTGTGTCCAGAGGTGAGCACAGCAAAGGGGTCCTAACGGTCCCTCCAAAACCATCAGTGCTGGAGGTCATTGGTTCCAGCTCTTCATCCACCGGCTCTGTGCTGGTGTGGTAGATGTGGGTGTGTGGTACCGTGATCATGGTGACCTCTTTACCATGCCCTTACCAACAGCAGCTCTCTCCTCTGCTTATTTGTCCTGGTAATCAAGACTCGGGCACCTGTTGGGTTTTTTTTAGAATCATGGAATGGTTTGGGTTGGAAGGGACCTCAAAGCCCATCCAGTTACAACCCCTCTGCCGTGGGCAGGGACACCTCCCACTGGATCAGGGGGATCACAATTCCATCTGTGAACACCTCTAGGGATGGGGCAGCCACCACTGCTCTGGGCAACCTGTGCCACGGCCTCCCCACCCTCAGCGCGAAGAATTTCTTCCTCATATCCATCTAAATCTCCCCCCTTCCAGTTTAAAGCCTTTCCCCCACATCCCATCACTCCAGGCCCTTGTAAAAAGCCCCTCCCCAGCTTTCCTGAAGCCCCTTTCAGTCCTGGGAGGCTGCTCTAAGGTCTCCCCACAGCCTTCGCTTCTCCAGGCTGAACAACCCCAACTCTCTCAACCTGTCTTGCCCTCATTGGGACCATTTCAAAGCAGCTCTGATTTGTTTGCACAGAAGTGATTTGTCAGAACTCTTTCATTCCCAGCACTTCACTAAACCAAACCAATATTTTCGTAGGGTAAATATTCAACAACTGGCTCAGCACAGAGTGTAAATAAATGATACCAACATATTCCCACTTGCACTACTGATGTTTTTTAAGCACTGAACACCAGGCACAACTGAATGGGTGGGTTGGCTGGTCAGGCCAGTGGGGACATGGATGTGCTAAGACAGGCTGAGGGCACAGTGTAGTCTTTGTACATCTGTCCCTGTCATAGGTCTCCTCAGTTCCTCGGAGGTCAAAGCAGTCGGAGTGAGGTGGAGGTGGGTTTCTTTTGAGGCTTTGGGCAGTTGTGAGTGAGCTGCTCCTCCCAGTGCTGCTCGACTCTTCCAGAGCCTTTGTCCATTGCCTGGCATGGATGCTGGGAGACTCTCCTTAGCTGTGGGAAAGGTAGAGACTCCAAGATGTAACCAGAAAGTAAAATCAGGTTTCACTTTTCTTATAAAACAAGTTGTTGAATAAATAACCGTGCGTGGCAGTGGGGCCCCACCTGGAGTCCTGTGTCCAGTTCTGAAATCCCCAACATAAGAAGGAGATGGAACTGTTGGAGCAAGTCTTGTGAAAATTAAACCACTAAAAGCAAAAAAAAAATAATAGAGGAAAAATGCTTGAGGAGAATTGTTGGGTTTGTTTGGGTTGTTTTGTTGAGGTGAGTATAGTTTTGTCTTAAATTTCCAAAATACTGTTCAGACTTCCAAAAGAAATGAGAGGCTTGGGTGCTCGTGGATATCTAGTCCTGACTTTTCCTTGGATGAGGTAGGATGTCAGTTTTGTGTGGGTTTTAACCTCCTTATGTGTAATTCAAGTTTCAGTTAGTTTGAATACTCTGGGTACTGGAACATTCTTAAAAGCTTCAGCTTGTTTCTCCCTGGGTTTGCTGCTTTGCTCTTTCAAATCACAGTCAAAATTCTCCTGCGTTCATGGGACTTGGTTTGACCTGAAAACTTTGTTTTGAAGTGGTACTTTTATTTAAGCCATGTTTTTGGTTTGGTGTGTTGTGTTGCTCCCCAGTTTTATGTCTTTACACAAAAGAAAGGTTGGTCTTTGGGATGTGCACGGGATCAGTTCAGATTTACTGCTGTCCTTGATAGAATCAGAAAATGGTTTGGGGTTGGAAGGGACCTCAAAGCCCATCCAGTTCCACCCCCTGCCATGGGCAGGGACACCTCCCACTGGATCAGGGGGCTCCAAGCCCCATCCAACCTGGCCTTGAACACCTCCAGGGATGGGGCAGCCACCACTGCTCTAGGCAACCTGGGCCAGGGCCTCCCCACCCTCAGCGTGAAGAATTTCTTCCTAGTGTCCAATCTAAATCTTTCCCCTTCCAGTTTAAAGCTGTTGCCCCTCATCCCATCACTTCAAGCCCTTGGAAAAAGCCCCTCCCCAGCTCTCCCAGAACCCCTTTTAGTCCTGGGTCTCCCCAGAGCCTTCTCCTCTCCATGCTGAACAACCCCAACTCTCTCAGCCTGTCCTCACAGCAGAGGGGCTCCAGCCCTCGGATCATCTCTGTGGCCCCCTCTGGACTTGCTCCAGCAGATTCCGGTCCTTCCTGTGCCGAGGTCTCCAGAACTGAACTCAGGTCTCAACAGAGAGGAGCAGACAGGGAGGATCCCCTCCCTGGCCCTGCTGGTCCCACTTGCTTTGGGTTCAGCCCAAGGATATGATATTGCAATGTAACGTATAATACTAAAATACTTAATCTTTGTCACAGTTTAATTTCCCCAACCTGACATAATTGCTAAAGCTCTTTCTATGCTGTACTCAGCATCTTCACCTCTGTAGAATAACATGTGAAGAAAAAGTGCTTGGAGTTGTGTGAAATTTTGAGCTCAGATGTTGGGTCTGATGCATGGGAGAGGATAAAGAACTACAGAGACAGATGGTCTTATGTTTTCCCTGCCATGTTCATCCAGCCACCAGGAGGCACAGGATGAGGCATCTTTTGCCAAAATCCCACAGATTTTTTTTTAATATAGGCTTATAAAAACTGAAGAGTTTGGAACACTGTTGTGTGGTGATTATGTATCTATTAATGAGGGAGAAAATGAAAACCAAGAGTGCTCCTGAGATCCTGTAAAACCTTTTGTGATGAAATATAAGCCAAAGCCAGCACAGTTGTGGCAATAAAACCAATAAGAGAGACGTGGAAATGAGAACAGTAAAAAGTTGGAATGAGTTTTATTTTGCAAATCATTATACTGTTAAGATAAAAAAAAGTAAATGAGAAGTGAATTGTTTTGTAGGAAGAAAGCATAAGGGAAAATGAGAAAGGGAGCTTGGAGGTTGGATGATGAACTCTTTCCATATTAATGATGGCAACTGTCTCAAAGCCCATGATGTGCCCTTTCGGTGATCAAGCATGAACGATATTTAGCATCCAGCAACTGTTGTCAGTTTTTCATATTCGGGGGTATTTCTGACAGTCATTTTGCCAGAGGCAGGGAATTGTTCAATGGCAAACATCAATCAGAAATGTGGAGCTGAGGCTGAACTACCAGGGTGGGGTTTGGAGGGTGGGATGTGTTGGCTGTGCTGATAATGAACTGTTTGTGATTACTGGAGGCATGGGTTGAAGGCCATTTTGGTCCTTGGACCCTGGTGATGTTTGCCATGAGTTCATAGAATCACGGAAACTTGGAATGGTTTGGGTTGGAAGGGACCTCAAAGCCCATCCAGTCCCACCCTCCTGCCATGGGCAGAGACACCTCCCACTGGATCAGGGGGCTCAAAGCCCCATCCAACCTGGCCTCGAACACCTCCAGGGATGGGGCAACCACCACTGCTGTGGGCAACCTGGACCAGGGCCTCACCAGTGCAACCCTTGTCATGTGCCTATCTTCCACTAAAACATCCCACTTGGAATGGCATCCCTTCTGTGACCAGTGAGCTTGGAGGTGGTTGTGGGAGCATGGACAGATACAGTTGTCCCTGGGGTGAGAGGCAGCATCTCAGGAGTTCAGAGCTGGAGCTGTGACTGTGGAGGTGGCCCTGGGGAGAAGGTCATAGAACTGTTAAGGTTGGAAATGACCTCTGAGGTCATCCAGTCCAGCCATCAGACCAACCCCACGATGCCTGCTGAACCCTGTCCTGAAGCACCACATCCACAGGCTTTTTGAACCCCTCCAGGGATGGAGAATCCCCCACCACCCTGGGCAGCCTCTGCCAGGGATTCACCACTGTCAGTATCCAATCTGAACCTCCCCTGGTGCAACTTGAGGCCATGAAGTCTTGGCTAACACAGCAGTTACCTCTTCCTCCAATGCATTGAGAAGGAGTCCTGTTCTTGGACATATGGATGGAAATGTTTGGGTCCCAAGCAAGATTCAGGGGCAGGACTTTAAACTTGCTTTTATGCGTTAACAGAAATGACCACTGTTATCCTGTAGCTTGTGAAGCAAGGCACCGAGGCAGTACCCAACTCTAACCCTGTTTCATCTGTTCCTCCTGAAGTGCTAGCTGCCACGGCACCTGGTGTCCGTCTCCTGCCGCTGAACCTTTCTTCAGTTCCTCGGGGATCATCCTTGACCATGTTTTAATTAGGTGGCAAAACCCATTCACACTCAGTATCTTATTCCTGGTGTCCTTGCTTGGTCTGAACTCTAATTGGAGGAAAGTAGTTCTTTAAGGTCTTCCAAATGTGGAAGCTGTTTCTCTAATGGTATTTTGAGCATTATATTTTTTGTAAATAAAATTGCCATGAACCAGTACATAAAGGGTGTCTTCCAAGAGGATGGAGACTCCATTTCTGCAAAGGACCATGTGGGAAAGACAAGGGGTAAAGGGTCTATGTTGCTTCTGGGGAGATTCTGATTGGATTCCACAAGAAAATATTTCACTGTGAGAACAGTTAAACATTGGAATAATCTCCCTGAGGACGTGGTGGATTCTTCTACACTGGATGCTTTTAAATCTCTGCTTGACAGGGTGCTGGGCCATCACTTAAACTAAAGATCACCAGCAAAGGTTGGGACCAGATGATCCTTGAGGTCCCTTCCAACCTGGCATTCTATGAAACTTGATGGTGGCTTTGAACTGGCCACCTGGGAAGAACAGAGTGCTGCTTCTCCCTCAGTTTCTGTGCATTGTCCCAGCTGGGACAGGGCAGTGTGTGTGCTCTGTGCAGTGTTGGGAGACCACAACACCATCACCTTGCCTGTGGCACGGCTTGTATGGTCACTGTGGTCAGCTGTGCTCTTCATGCTGGAGCTGTTGCTTTCTGGAGCAGGGAGAGCTGTGGTCAAGACACTGTGTCCAGTTCTGGGCCCCTCACTCCAAGAAGGACATTGAGGGGCTGGAGAGCATCCAGAGAAGGGACCGGAGCTGGGGAAGGGGCTGGAGAACAGGGGTTGTGGGAGCAGCTGAGGGCCCTGAGGCTGTTTATCCTGGAGAAGAGGAGGCTGAGGGGAGACCTCATCCCTGTCTCCAACTGCCTGAGAGGAGGCTGTGGTGAGGTGGGGGTTGGTCTCTTCTCCCCAGTGACAGGGGATGGGATGAGAGGAAATGGCCTCAAGTTGCCCCAGGGCAGGGTCAGATTGGACATCAGGAAACATTTCTTCCTGGAAAGGGTTCTCAGGCCGTGTCAGAGGCTTCCAGGGAGGGGATGGAGTCCCCATCCTTGGAAGGGCTTAAAAGATAGATAGGTGAGTTTGAGGGACATAGTTTAGTAAGGGGACATGTAGGGTTGGACTTGGTGATTTCAGAGGTGTTTCCCAACTAGATGGTTCTGTGATTCTATGAGCTATAGTAGAGCTTCTTGGTCCAAGCACTGTCCCAGCACGGGAGCCTCGGTACCCATTGCCAATCCAGCCTTTACCTACACCACCTGCCTCGATGTCCAGTTATAAACCCAGTACGTATCTTCTATATTTGTATCTTGTTTCTGATTCTCTCCCTTTATGCATAAACTGTGGAGAAAGGTACTTAAAGATGGGTTAATGAGATGTGGCCCAGAATGCTCCGAAATGCAGTCTCCAAACCCACTGCTAATTGGGCACTGGAGCCACTGATTCACTTTCAGCCAGTGACTGAATTTATTCCTGGTGGAATAAAATGCACTTTAAATCTCATTTAAAAGCCACAGAGATACTCTTGACAAATTAAAATACGAAATTAAAAATATATTTAGCTTGTTTCTGCATCATTAAAACAACCCTCAGTGCAGAGGAATCAACCCCCCCATACCTTTACAGTTTTGTTTTGAAGGCTGTGTTTGCTGCTGGAATTACAAGCGAAGCCCCTCTGCCCTCTACACATCTTGTAAAATCCAACTGCTGAGCTTTCAGAGATGCTGCAGCTGCCTGTGGTGCAGGGGAAAGAGAGGAGCCCTCAGATGGACGTGGGGGGAGGATCTTGAGAGAGGAGGATTGAAATCATGGAACGTTGTGGGTTGGAAGGGACCTCAGAGCCCATCCAGTTCCACCCCTTGCCATGGGCAGGGACACCTCCCACTGGATCAGGGGGCTCAAAGCGCCATCCAGCCTGGCTTTGAACACCTCCAGGGATGTGGGAGCCACCACTGCTCTGGGCAACCTGGGAGAGGGCCTGGGGGGCTGTCACTGCGAAGAATTTCTTCCTAATGTCTCATCTAAATAGTCTCCTTCAAATTTAAAGCCACTCCGCTTCATCCCATCACTCCAAGCCCATGTAAAAAGTCCCTCCCCAGCTTTCCTGGAGCCCCTTTCAGTCCTGGGAGGCTGCTCTAACGTCTCCCCAGAGCCTTCTCTTCTCCAGGCTGAACAACCCCGACTCTCTCAGCCTGTCCTCACAGCAGAGGGACTCCGGCCCTCAAATCATCTCCGTGGCCTCCTCTGGAGCTGTTCCAACAGTTCCATCTCCTTCTTATGTTGGGGATTCCACAACTGGATGCAGGGCTCCAGGTGGAGTCTCCCCAAAGCAGAGGAGCAGAATCCCCTCCTTCTCCTCTGGTCCCTCTGCTCTGGGTGGAGCCCGGAACATGGGGGGTTTCTGGGCTGGGAGCGCTTGTTCCTGGCTCTTGTAGACACAAACCAGTGCAGAAAGCAGCAGCACAAACTGGCAATCTTGATGCCAACTGGGTTTATCATAGAAGAAAGCTGTAAATAAAAAAATATTCCTATCAACTCTATGCTTGATGGATTTTTCTTGACAATAATTTACTTCTTAGCTAAAGTAACCCCCTTGGTGTGCATTAATATCCAGCAAGGCATGGACTCAGTAATTTCTCTGGGAAGCAGAGGTGTTTGTAATGCTCTGTGAAGCAGAGCGGGTGGGATCAGGAGCTGAAGTACCGTAGCAACCGCAGTAGATGGCACAGTAACCTCATCATGTGGAAATGCCAAGGACCTGCTCTTCTGCCAGAGCCTGGCAGTCCAGCAGTAACTGAAGCTGTGATTCGGCTTTTGTTAAAGCCAGGAGGAGTCTGAAGAGCCCCAAGCCTTCCCTAGGCTGGGTGTTGGTGTGGTGTCTTTTTGGTCTTAATCATCCTCAAGCTCTTTGCTTATAATTACATTTTGGTAGTTACGGCAATTTGAGAATTGCAAGCTTGAAAATTGCAAGCAGAGCACAACTCACAACTGCAGGGTTTGTGGCTGCAGCAAAACGGGGGAAATTGTTGATAAATGACTTCTGTTGAGCAAGGAAAGCTGGGAGTGGCCAACTAAACACCTATGTCATGCTCAGCAGGTTGACCTTAGAGTAGGTGACAGAGCCCAGGCTGCAACCCCAGCTTCTGAGCCTCCACCTCTGATTGGGTCCTATCCTGATACAGAGCTTTGACTCTTCACGAGTCTGCAGGGACCAAGGTCCTGCTGACCCTGAGTAGTGGGTGATGGAATCTAGGTGGTTACTGGTATCAATATTGATATATAATACAGTTATTATATGTTATCCTTGTTATTAGATATATTACCAATATAGTATTATACATAGTACACATTATATGTACATTATTACTTGTTCCCTTATACCTGTATTCCCTTATGCATCTTCTCTTTTTGTCAGAAAATGCTCAGTGGATTTGGAAAGCTGAGGAACTCCTGTTGCATGAGGCTGGTGGAGAGCTCACAGGTGGAGTTGTGCCTGCTGCTGGGCAGAAAATAGCCTCACCCAACACCACAGGGAGCAAAGATTTCTTAGAGCAGCTGCCCAGTACTGAAAGGGAAAGCTGGGGAGGGGCACTTCATCAGGGAGGGCAGTGACAGGACAAGGGGAACAGTTTTCAGCTGAAAGAGGAGAGTCTGAGATGAGATCTCAGGGAGAAATTATTCACTATGACCGTGCTGAGGCCCTGTCCCAGGTTGCCCAGAGCAGTGTTGGCTGCCCCATCCCTGGAGGTGTTCAAGGCCAGGTTGGATGGGGTTTTGAGCCCCCTGATCCAGTGGGAAGTGTCCCTGCCCCTGGAACTGGTTGGGCTTTGAGGTCCCTTCCAACCCAAACCGAGAAAAGCGAATAAAAACTGGAAAGTGCATGAAAGAACTCAGTCCTGATTATTCAGAATATGATTATGAAAGCAACCACCACCCAACTCTAGGGCCTGGGGTTGTGAGGTAAGACAAGCAAAAATGGGGACCTCTGCCATATTCAGCTTCCTTGCACGGGGAGGAGCAGATGCTGAGCTTTTCTCTCTGGAGCCCAGGCAATGGCAGGAAGCTGTGCCAGGGGAGGGCTAGGGTGGACATTAAGAGAAGGTTCTTCCCCCAGAGGGTGGTGGAGCACTGGAACAGCTTCCCAGGGAAGCAGTCTCAGCCTGACACTATTGCAGAAGCCTTGGTCAAAGCCCTGAGCCAGACGGGGCAAACGCTGGGGTTGTCCTGTGCGGGGACAGGAGTTGGACTCGATGGTCCTTGTGGGTCCCCTGCAACTCAGGACTTGATGGTGTGGTTCTAAGCTGGGCATTAAGTGGATGTTCTTAGCTTGTGCCTCCATGGATGGGGCCGCCACCACTTCTCTGGGCAACCTGGGCCAGGGCCCTCCCGTGCTCACAGGAGAACATTTCTAACTCAGATCTCATCTCAGTCTCCCCTCTTTCCACGGACAGTCGTTCCTCCTCATGCTGTCTCTGCACTCCCTGATCAAGAGGCCCTCCCCAGCTTTCCTGGAGCCCCTTGCAGTCCTGGGAGGCTGCTCTAAGGTCTCCCCAGAGCCTTCTCTTCTGTAACTGTTCCGAACTCCCCTATCCTGGGTAGATTCCCAGCGCTCAGGGACGCCGTTGCTGGCTCTGGCCGTGCTTTCTGCTGGCAAATCTGCTCCTCTCTCGCTCAGCGTGCTGGCAACTTCCTGGGGGATACCGGGAGGCTGTGCCGTGCCCGCCTTGCCCCTGCCTGGAGCTGAGGGCAACAGTGCAGCAGAGACACCAGCCGAGCCCAAACTGCCCCCAAGTGTGGGGCCGGAGGGAGAGGGAGGGGATTCTGCCCCGATACCGAAACTGCCGGCCAATAGACTCTCTCAGACTCGTTGTGGAGTTTGAGAAAGCAGCTCCTTTCTTTCAGGGAATGATCCCATCAACCCTGTGTAATGGGACAAGAGCTGGGACAGCTGGGAGGAGGTCTCCCAGGCTTGGGGAACCACACTAAAGCAAGGCAGAAACATCTTCTTTTTAAAAAGCACACATTTTGGCACCGACACTCTCTCCAGGAACCCAGACCCCCACTTGTCCTGATTTCAAGTCTACCTGCGGGAGTACAAAGCACGTGAAGCTTCCTGTTTGTTTTTGTCTTGTGCCTTTTTATTAATCAGGAGGTTTGCAAAGTGAGGAGTTGCAAAAAACTCTGGGAGCCCACGGCTCCCTGTGGGATCTCTGCTGGGATCAGCTGCTTGTCCTCTGGTGATCCCTGGAGGTCCTCTGTGGGGATCAGCTCCTTGTCCTGCGCTCTTCCCTGGAGGACCTGAGTGGGGATCGGCTCCTTGTCCTGCGCTCTTCCCTGGAGGACCTGAGTGGGGATCGGCTCCTTGTCCTGCGCTCTTCCCTGGAGGACCTGAGTGGGGATCGACTCCTTGTCCTGCGCTCTTCCCTAGAGAACCTGAGTGGGGATCGGCTCCTTGTCCTACGCTCTTCCCTGGAGGACCTGAGTGGGGATCGGCTCCTTGTCCTGCGCTCTTCCCTAGAGAACCTGAGTGGGGATCGGCTCCTTGTCCTGCGCTCTTCCCTAGAGAACCTTAGTGGGGATCGGCTCCTTGTCCTGCGCTCTTCGCTGGAGGACCTGAGTGGGGATCGGCTCCTTGTCCTGTGCTCTTCCCTGGAGGACCTCTGCCGGAGTCGTCTCCTTCTCCCCTGCTGTTCACTTAAGAACTGCTGGCGGGGCTGTTGCTGATTTTCGCTCTCGGTTGAGGATGCTGGGATCCCCTCTTGAGGCGCTGGGATCTCCTCTTGAGGCGCTGGGATCCCCTCTTGAGGCACTGGCCCTTGGTCCTCTTGAAGCGCTGGGATCCCCTCTTGAAGCGCTGGGATCTCCTCCTGTGGTGCTGGCCCTTGGTCCTGGTCCTGATCACGATCCCCAGCCCTGCTCCACGGCCTCCATCTTCTGGAGGGCTGATGTCCCTGGTCGTGCTCAGCCTGGCTGTGGCCATCGTGGTGACGCCTCGAGGACCAGCTTCGCTCCCTCTCCCGAGCCATGGCTCGGCCACCACCCTCGCCTCCTGGGGAACGTCTGCGGACAGGGAGAAGCCGCATCCACGGCTGAGTAGGGCGGAGGCTTCGCCTGTTCTCATAGCTTGGGACTGTGTAGACCTCCTCTCCTTCGGGTCCCTCCTTACGGATGATGTGGGTGAGGGGCTGTCGGCAGTAGGGACAGTCGTCTCCTCGTTGACCCCACTGCCAGATGCAGGAGAAGCAAAATTTATGTTGGCACCCCTGCACGCAGGCTTCCTCTGTGATGGGGTCCAGGCAGATGGGGCAAATGGGGCCCTCAGAGGTGTCCGTGTCCGTGTCCATGTCCTGGGGCCCCTGGCTGGTGCTGTCCGCCGCGGAAGAGTTGCCTTCTTCCTGCGCCTCCTGCTGTGATGCCATCACGCCTGGCAGGGAAAGCAATGCCGAGGTGATGGCAGGAATTGGGACGTCGAACGCGCGGTTCCTGACCTCTCCACAAAGGCAAGACCAGAAGGGTTTGGGTGTGGCAGGTTGGTCCTGCGTCCCCTCACCCGTCACAGGTCTATCCTCCACGCACGAGGAGAGCACTGTGACCCTGACGGGCTGCATCGTGCCTTAAGTAGAGTCAGGTCATGGGGGTCCCATTGTGACATTCCAGAGCTTTTGTGGGCCACGCCCAGATTCAGCCAATCAGAGCACAGTTTGGGTTGGAAGAGACCATCCAGTTCCAACCCCCTGCCATAGAGGACTGGACCACCACCACCACCCCCCTCGTTGAGACTGAGGCGGGACGTGAGACCAGCCGGAGGTCCCAGAGCCCCGGTGGTGTCTCTCACTGTTCTCTCGCGCACTCTTTTCCCCCTTTCTTTTCTTTTTTCCCCCTTTTTCTTCGTCTTCCTTCCTCCCCTCTTCTTCTTCTAAGGAAGGAGTTGAGTGGGTTTTGGCACTATTTGCCCTCGTTTGTGCCTTAATCTCCCGGGGGGGTTCCCAACCCACAAGCCCCAGCAAGTCAGCCTATCTTGGTGACCGTAACAGAGGGGAAGTCGTGTGAGGAGCGGCCGAAGTCCCTGGGTCTGTTCAGCGTGGAGAAGAGGAGACTGCGGGGAGACCTCATCGTGGGCTGCAGCTTCCTCACAGGGGGAGGAGCTGGTGATGAGCTCTTCTCTCTGGAGCCCAGGCAGTGGCAGGAAGCTGTGCCAGGGGAGGGCTAGGGTGGACATTAAGAGAAGGTTCTTCCCCCAGAGGGTGGTGGAGCACTGGAACAGCTTCCCAGGGAAGCAGTCTCAGCCTGACACCATTGCAGAAGCCTTTGGTCAAAGCCCTGAGCCAGACGGGGCAAACGCTGGGGTTGTCCTGTGCGGGGACAGGAGTTGGACTCGATGGTCCTTGTGGGTCCCCTGCAACTCAGGACTTGATGGTGTGGTTCTAAGCTGGGCATTAAGTGGATGTTCTTAGCTTGTGCCTCCAGGGAAGGGGCCGCCACCACTTCTCTGGGCAACCTGGGCCAGGGCCCTCCCGTGCTCACAGGAGAACATTTCTAACTAAGATCTCATCTCAGTCTCCCCTCTTTCCACGGACAGTCGTTCCTCCTCATGCTGTCTCTGCACTCCCTGATCAAGAGGCCCTCCCCAGCTTTCCTGGAGCCCCTTGCAGTCCTGGGAGGCTGCTCTAAGGTCTCCCCAGAGCCTTCTCTTCTGTAACTGTTCCGAACTCCCCTATCCTGGGTAGATTCCCAGCGCTCAGGGACGCCGTTGCTGGCTCTGGCCGTGCTTTCTGCTGGCAAATCTGCTCCTCTCTCGCTCAGCGTGCTGGCAACTTCCTGGGGGATACCGGGAGGCTGTGCCGTGCCCGCCTTGCCCCTGCCTAGAGCTGAGGGCAACAGTGCAGCAGAGACACCAGCCGTGCCCAAACTGCCCCCAAGTGTGGGGCCGGAGGGAGAGGGAGGGGATTCTGCCCCGATACCGAAACTGCCGGCCAATAGACTCTCTCAGACTCGTTGTGGAGTTTGAGAAAGCAGCTCCTTTCTTTCAGGGAATGATCCCATCAACCCTGTGTAATGGGACAAGAGCTGGGACAGCTGGGAGGAGGTCTCCCAGGCTTGGGGAACCACACTAAAGCAAGGCAGAAACATCTTCTTTTTAAAAAGCCCACTTTTTGGCACCGACCCTCTCTCCAGGAACCCAGACCCCCACTTGTCCTGATTTCAAGTCTACCTGCGGGAGTACAAAGCACGTGTAGCTTCCTGTTTGTTTTTGTCTTGTGCCTTTTTACTAATCAGCAGGTTTGCAAAATGAGGATTAGCAAAAAACTCTGGGAGCCCATGGCTCCCTGTGGGATCTCTGCTGGGATCAGCTGCTTGTCCTCTGGTGTTCCCTGCAGGACATGTGTGGTGATCGCCTCCTTATCCTCTGGTGTTCCCTGGAGGACCTGAGTGGGGATCGGCTCCTTGTCCTGTGCTGTTCCCTGCGGGACTTCTGCCAGAGTCGTCTCCTTCTCCCCTGCTGTTCCCTTGAGGACTGCAGGCAGGGCTGTTGCTGATTTTTGCTCTCGCTTGAGGATGCTCCGATCCTTTCTCGAGGAGCTGGCATCCCCTCTTGAGGCGCTGGGATCCCCTCTTGTGACGCTGGGATCCCCTCTTGTGGCGCTGGCCCTTGGTCCTGGTCCCGAGCACGATCCCGTGCCCTGCTCCGCCGCCTGCGTCTTCTGGAGGGTTGGTGTCCCTGGGCGTGTTGAGCCTGGCTGTGGCCATCGTGGTGACGCCTCGAGGACCGCCTTCGCTCCCTCTCCCGAGCCATGGCTCGGCCACCACCCTCGCCTCGTGGGGAACGTCTGTGGACAGGGAGAAGCCGCATCCACAGCTGAGTAGGGCGGGGGCTTTCCCTGCTCTCAAAGCTTGGGACTGTGTAGACCTTGTGTCCTTCGGGTCCCTCCTTACGGATGATGTGGGAGAGGGGCTGTCAGCAGTAGGCACAGTAGTCTCTTAGCTGTCCCCACTGCCAGATGCAGGAGAAGCAAAATTTATGTTGGCACCCCTGCACGCAGGCTTCATCTGTGATGGGGCCCAGGCAGATGGGGCAAATGGGGCCCTCAGAGGTGTCCGTGTCCGTGTCCATGTCCTGGGGCCCCTGGCTGGTGCTGTCCGCCGCGGCAGAGTTGCCTTCTTCCTGCGCCTCCTGCTGTGATGCCATCACGCCTGGCAGGGAAAGCAATGCCGAGGTGATGGCAGGAATTGGGACGTCGAACGCGCGGTTCCTGACCTCTCCACAAAGGCCAGACCAGAAGGGTTTGGGTGTGGCAGGTTGGTCCTGCGTCCCCTCACCCGTCACAGGTCTGTCCTCCACGCACGAGGAGAGCACTGTGACCCTGCAGGGCTGCCTCACACCTTAAATAGGGTGAGGACTGGACTCTCTGTCCAGGAACCCAGACCCCCACTTTTCCTGATTTGATGTCTACCCGCAGGAGCACTGTGGTGGATTGACTTTTGATCCACGCAAGTATTCCATTGTTGATGATATTTTGAGCAATGCCGGCCGTGCATTGCTCTTTCAGTCCGTTGTGCACAACCCTGCCTATGTGGCTACACACAAGGACACTTTGTCCGTGTCAAGCCTGATAGAGGAAGCTGGTTAAGTAGAAGAGATGCAAAGCTACAAATAAGAAGCTTGCTAAGAAATTTGCTGATCGCTAAGAAACTTGCTAACTGCAAGCAGAGTTGCGTCAGCGACATCGTGATGTGTACTGATGTATATTTAACCAATCATAAAGCTCCGGCTAGCGTATGAACACCTGAACGTATCCAATCAATGACTGAACCCTGTCGCGTGAACCCTGGTAATTTTCTATATAAACAGTGTATCTTTAGTAATAAATGGAGCATTGACTGAATCTCTGTGAGACTGCGGCTTTGACTCCGAGCTCCCACGCTTTGTCTGGCGCCCGGCCCGCGTTTCACTCACTTTTCCTGATTTCAAGTCTACCTGCAGGAGCACTGTGGTGGATTGACTTTTGATCCACAGAAGTATTCTATATCTTCCTTTAACGGTACCCGACATATAAATAGGGTGTAGGTAAGAGAGTACACTCTCTTCTTCTTCCGGCAAGGCTGGGGAGCAGAAGGTCCCTGTGTTGGTCCTCTCTGCTGCCGAGCCTGCGGAAGATTTTTTACCGGGTCAGATTTGGCCGTCCGTTTCTCCACGAGGGAGGTGGCGTGGTAAGATTTCATTAATGCTTTACTTTGTTAGTTACTGGGTGTTATCGTTGTATGCCGGGTGTTAAATAGCTCCTTTTTGTCCTTTTTCCCATTTCCCTTCCCCTCTTCCCTTGCTCCTTTGCGTATCCTTGCGGTGCAGTTGTTTGTATTTACAAAAATACAGAAGTACCTCTCTTTAGTGTGCTTTTGTTTTTTTCCATAGTTTTTTTCCTTTGGAAGGGGGGAAGTTTTGGGAGACAGGCAGACTGAGCGGTTGGAGAGCTTGGGAAAGCAAGGTCTAACAAGCTCAAGCACGAAGCACGTGCAGCTTCCTATTTGTTTTTGTCTTGTGCCTCTTTATTAATCAGGAGGTTTGCAGAGTGAGGAGTAGCAAAAAAGTCTTGGAGCCCACCGCTCCCTGTGGCATCTCTGGTGGGATCAGCAGCTTGTCATCTGCTGTTCCCTGGTGGACCTCTGTGGGGATCAGCTCCTTGTCCTCTGGTGTTCTCTGGAGATCCTGTGTGGGGATCGGCTCCTTGTCCTCCGGTGTTCCCCGGAGGACCTGTGTGGGGATCGGCTCCTTGTCCTCCGGTGTTCCCGGGAGGACCTGTGTGAGGATCGTCTACTTGTCCTCCGGTGTTCCCCGGAGGACCTGTGTGGGGATCGGCTCCTTGTCCTCTGCTGTTCCCCGGAGGACCTGTGTGGGGATCGGCTCCTTGTCCTCTGCTGTTCCCTGGTGGACCTGTGTGGGGATCGGCTCCTTGTCCTCTGCTGTTCCCCGGAGGACCTGTGTGGGGATCGGCTCCTTGTCCTCTGCTGTTCCCTGGTGGACCTGTGTGGGGATCGGCTCCTTGTCCTCTGCTCGTCCCTGTGTGATCTCTGTGGGGATCGGCTCATTGTCCCCTGATCTTCCCCTGAGGACCTGAGTGGGGATCGGCTCCTTGTCCTGTGCTGTTCCCTGCGGGACCTCTCCCGGAGTCGTCTCCTTCTCCCCTGCTGTTCCCTTGAGGACTGCTGGCGGGGCTGTTGCTGATTTTTGCCCTCGCTTGAGGATGCTGGGATTCCCTCTTGAGGCACTGGCTCTTGGTCCTCTTGAGGCGCTAGGATCCCCTCTTGTGGCGCTGGGATCCCCTCGTGAGGCACGGGGATCCCCTCTTGAGGCGCTGGCCCTTGGTCCTCTTGAGGCGCTGGGATCCCCTCTTGTGACGCAGGGATCCCCTCCTGAGGCGCTGGCCCTTGGTCCTCTTGAGGCGCTGGGATCCCCTCTTGTAGCGCTGGGATCCCCTCTTGTGGCTCTGGAATCCCCTCTTGAGGCACTGGGATCCCCTCTTGAGGCGCTGGCCCTTGGTCCCTTTGTGGCGTTGGGATCCCCTCTTGTCGTGCTGGGATCCCCTCTTGAGGCGCTGGCCCTTGGTCCTCTTGAGGCTCTGGGATCCCCTCTTGAGGCGCTGGGATCCCCTCTTGAAATGCTGGGATACCCTCTTGAAGCGCTGGGATACCCTCCTGAGGCGCTGGGATCCCCTCTTGAGGCGCTGGCCCTTGGTCCTCTTGAAGTGCTGGGATCCCCTCTTGAAGCGCTGGGATCCCCTCTTGAGGCGCTGGGATCCCCTCTTGAGGCACTGGCCCTTGGTCCTGTTGAAGCGCTGGGATCCCCTCTTGGAGCGCAGGGATCCTCCCTTGAAGCGCTGGGATCTCCTCCTGTGGCGCTCAGGACTTGATGATGTGGTTCTAAGCTGGGCATTAAGTGGATGTTCTTAGCTTGTGCCTCCAGGGATGGGGCCGCCACCACTTCTCTGGGCAACCTGGGCCAGGGCCCTCCCGTGCTCACAGGAGAACATTTCTAACTCAGATCTCATCTCAGTCTCCCCTCTTTCCACGGACAGTCGTTCCTCCTCATGCTGTCTCTGCACTCCCTGATCAAGAGCCCCTCCCCAGCTTTCCTGGAGCCCCTTGCAGTCCTGGGAGGCTGCTCTAAGGTCTCCCCAGAGCCTTCTCTTCTGTAACTGTTCCGAACTCCCCTATCCTGGGTAGATTCCCAGCGCTCATGTACGCCGTTGCTGGCTCTGGCCCTGCTTTCTGCTGGTAAATCTGCTCCTCTCTCGCTCAGCGTGCTGGCAACTTCCTGGGGGATACCAGGAGGCTGTGCCGTGCCCGCCTTGCCCCTGCCTGGAGCTGAGGGCAACAGTGCAGCAGAGACACCAGCCGTGCCCAAACTGCCCCCAAGTGTGGGGCCAGAGGGAGAGAGGGAGGGGATTCTGCCCCGATACCGAAACTGCCGGCCAATAGACTCTCTCAGACTCGTTGTGGAGTTTGAGAAAGCAGCTACTTTCGTTCAGGGAATGATCCCATCAACCCTGTGTAATGGGACAAGAGCTGGGACAGCTGGGAGGAGGTCTCCCAGGCTTGGGGAACCACACTAAAGCAAGGCAGAAACATCTTCTTTTTAAAAAGCCCACATTTTGGCACCGACCCTCTCTCCAGGAACCCAGACCCCCACTTGTCCTGATTTGAAGTCTACCTGCGGGAGTACAAAGCACGTGCAGCTTCCTGTTTGTTTTTGTCTTGTGCCTTTTTATTAATCAGGAGGTTTGCAAAGTGAGGAGTTGCAAAGAACTCTGGGAGCCCACGGCTCCCTTTGGTATCTCTGCTGGGATCAGCTGCTTGTCCTCTGGTGATCCCTGGAGGACCTCTGTGGGGATCAGCTCCTTGTCCTGCGCTCTTCCCTGGAGGACCTGAGTGGGGATCGGCTCCTTGAGCTGCGCTCTTCCCTGGAGGACCTGAGTGGGGATCGGCTCCTTGTCCTGCGCTCTTCCCTGGAGAACCTGAGTGGGGATCGGCTCCTTGAGCTGCGCTCTTCCCTGGAGAACCTGAGTGGGGATCGGCTCCTTGTCCTGCGCTCTTCCCTGGAGAACCTGAGTGGGGATCGGCTCCTTGTCCTACGCTCTACCCTGGAGGACCTGAGTGGGGATCGGCTCCTTGTCCTGCGCTCTTCCCTAGAGAACCTGAGTGGGGATCGGCTCCTTGTCCTGCGCTCTTCCCTGGAGGACCTGAGTGGGGATCGGCTCCTTGTCCTGCGCTCTTCCCTAGAGAAACTAAGTGGGGATCGGCTCCTTGTCCTGCGCTCTTCCCTAGAGAACCTTAGTGGAGATCGGCTCCTTGTCCTGCGCTCTTCGCTGGAGGACCTGAGTGGGGATCGGCTCCTTGTCCTGCGCTCTTCGCTGGAGGACCTGAGTGGGGATCGGCTCCTTGTCCTGCGCTCTTCCCTGCGGGACCTCTGCCGGAGTCGTCTCCTTCTCCCCTGCTCTTCACTTAAGGACTGCTGGCGGGGCTGTTGCTGATTTTCGCTCTCGATTGAGGATGCTGGGATCCCCTCTTGAGGCGCTGGGATCCCCTCTTGAGGTGCTGGAATCCCCTCTTGAGGCACTGGCCCTTGGTCCTCTTCAAGCGCTGGGATCCCCTCTTGAAGCGCTGGGATCTCCTCCTGTGGCGCTGGCCCTTGGTCCTGGTCCTGATCACGATCCCCAGCCCTGCTCCACGGCCTCCATCTTCTGGAGGGCTGATGTCCCTGGTCGTGCTCAGCCTGGCTGTGGCCATCGTGGTGACGCCTCGAGGACCAGCTTCGCTCCCTCTCCCGAGCCATGGCTCGGCCACCACCCTCGCCTCCTGGGGAACGTCTGCGGACAGGGAGAAGCCGCATCCACGGCTGAGTAGGGCGGGGGCTTCGCCTGCTCTCAAAGCTTGGGACTGTGTAGACGTTGTGTCCTTCGGGTCCCTCCTTACGGATGATGTGGGAGAGGGGCTGTCGGCAGTAGGCACAGTAGTCTCTTAGCTGTCCCCACTGCCAGATGCAGGAGAAGCAAAATTTATGTTGGCACCCCTGCACGCAGGCTTCATCTGTGATGGGGCCCAGGCAGATGGGGCAAATGGGGCCCTCAGAGGTGTCCGTGTCCGTGTCCATGTCCTGGGGCCCCTGGCTGGTGCTGTCCGCCGCGGAAGAGTTGCCTTCTTCCTGCGCCTCCTGCTGTGATGCCATCACGCCTGGCAGGGAAAGCAATGCCGAGGTGATGGCAGGAATTGGGACGTCGAACGCGCGGTTCCTGACCTCTCCACAAAGGCAAGACCAGAAGGGTTTGGGTGTGGCAGGTTGGTCCTGCGTCCCCTCACCCGTCACAGGTCTGTCCTCCACGCACGAGGAGAGCACTGTGACCCTGCCGGGCTGTGTCGTGCCTTAAGTAGAGTCAGGTCATGGGGGTCCCATTGTGACATTCCAGAGCTTTTGTGGGCCACGCCCAGATTCAGCCAATCAGAGCACAGTTTGGGTTGGAAGAGACCATCCAGTTCCAACCCCCTGCCATAGAGGACTGGACCACCACCACCACCCCCCTCGTTGAGACTGAGGCGGGACGTGAGACCGGCCGGAGGTCCCAGAGCCCCGGTGGTGTCTCTCACTGTTCTCTCGCGCACTCTTTTCCCCCTTTCTTTTCTTTTTTCCCCCTTTTTCTTCGTCTTCCTTCCTCCCCTCTTCTTCTTCTAAGGAAACAGTTGAGTGGGTTTTGGCAATATTTGCCCTCGTTTGTGCCTTAATCTCCCGGGGGGTTCCCAACCCACAAGCCCCAGCAAGTCAGCCTATCTTGGTGACCGTAACAGAGGGGAAGTCGTGTGAGGAGCGGCCGAAGTCCCTGGGTCTGTTCAGCGTGGAGAAGAGGAGACTGCGGGGAGACCTCATCGTGGGCTGCAGCTTCCTCCCAGGGGGAGGAGCTGGTGATGAGCTCTTCTCTTTGGAGCCCAGGCAGTGGCAGGAAGCTGTGCCAGGGGAGGGCTAGGGTGGACATTAAGAGAAGGTTCTTCCCCCAGACGGTGGTGGAGCACTGGAACAGCTTCCCAGGGAAGCAGTCTCAGCCTGACACCATTGCAGAAGCCTTGGTCAAAGCCCTGAGCCAGACGGGGCAAACGCTGGGGTTGTCCTGTGCGGGCACAGGAGTTGGACTCGATGGTCCTTGTGGGTCCCCTGCAACACAGGACTTGATGGTGTGGTTCTAAGCTGGGCATTAAGTGGATGTTCCTAGCTTGTGCCTCCAGGGATGGGGCCGCCACTACTTCTCTGGGCAACCTGGGCCAGGGCCCTCCCGTGCTCACAGGAGAACATTTCTAACTAAGATCTCATCTCAGTCTCCCCTCTTTCCACGGACAGTCGTTCCTCCTCATGCTGTCTCTGCACTCCCTGATCAAGAGGCCCTCCCCAGCTTTCCTGGAGCCCCTTGCAGTCCTGGGAGGCTGCTCTAAGGTCTCCCCAGAGCCTTCTCTTCTGTAACTGTTCCGAACTCCCCTATCCTGGGTAGATTCCCAGCGCTCAGGGACGCCGTTGCTGGCTCTGGCCGTGCTTTCTGCTGGCAAATCTGCTCCTCTCTCGCTCAGCGTGCTGGCAACTTCCTGGGGGATACCGGGAGGCTGTGCCGTGCCCGCCTTGCCCCTGCCTGGAGCTGAGGGCAACAGTGCAGCAGAGACACCAGCCGTGCCCAAACTGCCCCCAAGTGTGGGGCCGGAGGGAGAGGGAGCGGATTCTGCCCCGATACCGAAACTGCCGGCCAATAGACTCTCTCAGACTCGTTGTGGAGTTTGAGAAAGCAGCTCCTTTCTTTCAGGGAATGATCCCATCAACCCTGTGTAATGGGACAAGAGCTGGGACAGCTGGGAGGAGGTCTCCCAGGCTTGGGGAACCACACTAAAGCAAGGCAGAAACATCTTCTTTTTAAAAAGCACACATTTTGGCACCGACACTCTCTCCAGGAACCCAGACCCCACTTGTCCTGATTTCAAGTCTACCTGCGGGAGTACAAAGCACGTGCAGCTTCCTGTTTGTTTTTGTCTTGTGCCTTTTTATTAATCAGGAGGTTTGCAAAGTGAGGAGTTGCAAAAAACTCTGGGAGCCCACGGCTCCCTGTGGGATCTCTGCTGGGATCAGCTGCTTGTCCTCTGGTGATCCCTGGAGGTCCTCTGTGGGGATCAGCTCCTTGTCCTGCGCTCTTCCCTGGAGGACCTGAGTGGGGATCGGCTCCTTGAGCTGCGCTCTTCCCTGGAGGACCTGAGTGGGGATCGGCTCCTTGTCCTGCGCTCTTCCCTGGAGGACCTGAGTGGGGATCGGCTCCTTGTCCTGCGCTCTTCCCTGGAGGACCTGAGTGGGGATCGACTCCTTGTCCTGCGCTCTTCCCTAGAGAACCTGAGTGGGGATCGGCTCCTTGTCCTACGCTCTTCCCTGGAGGACCTGAGTGGGGATCGGCTCCTTGTCCTGCGCTCTTCCCTAGAGAACCTGAGTGGGGATCGGCTCCTTGTCCTGCGCTCTTCCCTGGAGAACCTTAGTGGGGATCTGCTCCTTGTCCTGCGCTCTTCGCTGGAGGACCTGAGTGGGGATCGGCTCCTTGTCCTGTGCTCTTCCCTGGAGGACCTCCGCCGGAGTCGTCTCCTTCTCCCCTGCTGTTCACTTAAGAACTGCTGGCGGGGCTGTTGCTGATTTTCGCTCTCGGTTGAGGATGCTGGGATCCCCTCTTGAGGCGCTGGGATCTCCTCTTGAGGCGCTGGGATCCCCTCTTGAGGCGCTGGGATCCCCTCTTGAGGCACTGGCCCTTGGTCCTCTTGAAGCGCTGGGATCCCCTCTTGAAGCGCTGGGATCTCCTCCTGTGGTGCTGGCCCTTGGTCCTGGTCCTGATCACGATCCCCAGCCCTGCTCCACGGCCTCCATCTTCTGGAGGGCTGATGTCCCTGGTCGTGCTCAGCCTGGCTGTGGCCATCGTGGTGACGCCTCGAGGACCAGCTTCGCTCCCTCTCCCGAGCCATGGCTCGGCCACCACCCTCGCCTCCTGGGGAACGTCTGCGGACAGGGAGAAGCCGCATCCACGGCTGAGTAGGGCGGAGGCTTCGCCTGTTCTCATAGCTTGGGACTGTGTAGACCTCTTCTCCTTCGGGTCCCTCCTTACGGATGATGTGGGTGAGGGGCTGTCGGCAGTAGGGACAGTCGTCTCCTCGTTGACCCCACTGCCAGATGCAGGAGAAGCAAAATTTATGTTGGCACCCCTGCACGCAGGCTTCCTCTGTGATGGGGTCCAGGCAGATGGGGCAAATGGGGCCCTCAGAGGTGTCCGTGTCCGTGTCCATGTCCTGGGGCCCCTGGCTGGTGCTGTCCGCCGCGGAAGAGTTGCCTTCTTCCTGCGCCTCCTGCTGTGATGCCATCACGCCTGGCAGGGAAAGCAATGCCGAGGTGATGGCAGGAATTGGGACGTCGAACGCGCGGTTCCTGACCTCTCCACAAAGGCAAGACCAGAAGGGTTTGGGTGTGGCAGGTTGGTCCTGCGTCCCCTCACCCGTCACAGGTCTGTCCTCCACGCACGAGGAGAGCACTGTGACCCTGCCGGGCTGCGTCGTGCCTTAAGTAGAGTCAGGTCATGGGGGTCCCATTGTGACATTCCAGAGCTTTTGTGGGCCACGCCCAGATTCAGCCAATCAGAGCACAGTTTGGGTTGGAAGAGACCATCCAGTTCCAACCCCCTGCCATAGAGGACTGGACCACCACCACCACCACCCCCCTCGTTGAGACTGAGGCGGGACGTGAGACCGGCCGGAGGTCCCAGAGCCCCGGTGGTGTCTCTCACTGTTCTCTCGCGCACTCTTTTCCCCCTTTCTTTTCTTTTTTCCCCCTTTTTCTTCGTCTTCCTTCCTCCCCTCTTCTTCTTCTAAGGAAACAGTTGAGTGGGTTTTGGCACTATTTGCCCTCGTTTGTGCCTTAATCTCCCGGGGGGTTCCCAACCCACAAGCCCCAGCATGTCAGCCTATCTTGGTGACCGTAACAGAGGGGAAGTCGTGTGAGGAGCGGCCGAAGTCCCTGGGTCTGTTCAGCGTGGAGAAGAGGAGACTGCGGGGAGACCTCATCGTGGGCTGCAGCTTCCTCACAGGGGGAGGAGCTGGTGATGAGCTCTTCTCTCTGGAGCCCAGGCAGTGGCAGGAAGCTGTGCCAGGGGAGGGCTAGGGTGGACATTAAGAGAAGGTTCTTCCCCCAGAGGGTGGTGGAGCACTGGAACAGCTTCCCAGGGAAGCAGTCTCAGCCTGACACCATTGCAGAAGCCTTTGGTCAAAGCCCTGAGCCAGACGGGGCAAACGCTGGGGTTGTCCTGTGCGGGAACAGGAGTTGGACTCGATGGTCCTTGTGGGTCCCCTGCAACACAGGACTTGATGGTGTGGTTCTAAGCTGGGCATTAAGTGGATGTTCCTAGCTTGTGCCTCCAGGGATGGGGCCGCCACTACTTCTCTGGGCAACCTGGGCCAGGGCCCTCCCGTGCTCACAGGAGAACATTTCTAACTAAGATCTCATCTCAGTCTCCCCTCTTTCCACGGACAGTCGTTCCTCCTCATGCTGTCTCTGCACTCCCTGATTAAGAGGCCCTCCCCAGCTTTCCTGGAGCCCCTTGCAGTCCTGGGAGGCTGCTCTAAGGTCTCCCCAGAGCCTTCTCTTCTGTAACTGTTCCGAACTCCCCTATCCTGGGTAGATTCCCAGCGCTCAGGGACGCCGTTGCTGGCTCTGGCCGTGCTTTCTGCTGGCAAATCTGCTCCTCTCTCGCTCAGCGTGCTGGCAACTTCCTGGGGGATACCGGGAGGCTGTGCCGTGCCCGCCTTGCCCCTGCCTGGAGCTGAGGGCAACAGTGCAGCAGAGACACCAACCGTGCCCAAACTGCCCCCAAGTGTGGGGCCGGAGGGAGAGGGATGGGATTCTGCCCCGATACCGAAACTGCCGGCCAATAGACTCTCTCAGACTCGTTGTGGAGTTTGAGAAAGCAGCTCCTTTCTTTCAGGGAATGATCCCATCAACCCTGTGTAATGGGACAAGAGCTGGGACAGCTGGGAGGAGGTCTCCCAGGCTTGGGGAACCACACTAAAGCAAGGCAGAAACATCTTCTTTTTAAAAAGCACACATTTTGGCACCGACACTCTCTCCAGGAACCCAGACCCCCACTTGTCCTGATTTCAAGTCTACCTGCGGGAGTACAAAGCACGTGCAGCTTCCTGTTTGTTTTTGTCTTGTGCCTTTTTATTAATCAGGAGGTTTGCAAAGTGAGGAGTTGCAAAAAACTCTGGGAGCCCACGGCTCCCTGTGGGATCTCTGCTGGGATCAGCTGCTTGTCCTCTGGTGATCCCTGGAGGTCCTCTGTGGGGATCAGCTCCTTGTCCTGCGCTCTTCCCTGGAGGACCTGAGTGGGGATCGGCTCCTTGTCCTGCGCTCTTCCCTGGAGGACCTGAGTGGGGATCGGCTCCTTGTCCTGCGCTCTTCCCTGGAGGACCTGAGTGGGGATCGACTCCTTGTCCTGCGCTCTTCCCTAGAGAACCTGAGTGGGGATCGGCTCCTTGTCCTACGCTCTTCCCTGGAGGACCTGAGTGGGGATCGGCTCCTTGTCCTGCGCTCTTCCCTAGAGAACCTGAGTGGGGATCGGCTCCTTGTCCTGCGCTCTTCCCTAGAGAACCTTAGTGGGGATCGGCTCCTTGTCCTGCGCTCTTCGCTGGAGGACCTGAGTGGGGATCGGCTCCTTGTCCTGTGCTCTTCCCTGGAGGACCTCTGCCGGAGTCGTCTCCTTCTCCCCTGCTGTTCACTTAAGAACTGCTGGCGGGGCTGTTGCTGATTTTCGCTCTCGGTTGAGGATGCTGGGATCCCCTCTTGAGGCGCTGGGATCTCCTCTTGAGGCGCTGGGATCCCCTCTTGAGGCGCTGGGATCCCCTCTTGAGGCACTGGCCCTTGGTCCTCTTGAAGCGCTGGGATCCCCTCTTGAAGCGCTGGGATCCCCTCTTGAAGCGCTGGGATCTCCTCCTGTGGTGCTGGCCCTTGGTCCTGGTCCTGATCACGATCCCCAGCCCTGCTCCACGGCCTCCATCTTCTGGAGGGCTGATGTCCCTGGTCGTGCTCAGCCTGGCTGTGGCCATCGTGGTGACGCCTCGAGGACCAGCTTCGCTCCCTCTCCCGAGCCATGGCTCGGCCACCACCCTCGCCTCCTGGGGAACGTCTGCGGACAGGGAGAAGCCGCATCCACGGCTGAGTAGGGCGGAGGCTTCGCCTGTTCTCATAGCTTGGGACTGTGTAGACCTCCTCTCCTTCGGGTCCCTCCTTACGGATGATGTGGGAGAGGGGCTGTCGGCAGTAGGGACAGTCGTCTCCTCGTTGACCCCACTGCCAGATGCAGGAGAAGCAAAATTTATGTTGGCACCCCTGCACGCAGGCTTCCTCTGTGATGGGGTCCAGGCAGATGGGGCAAATGGGGCCCTCAGAGGTGTCCGTGTCCGTGTCCATGTCCTGGGGCCCCTGGCTGGTGCTGTCCGCCGCGGAAGAGTTGCCTTCTTCCTGCGCCTCCTGCTGTGATGCCATCACGCCTGGCAGGGAAAGCAATGCCGAGGTGATGGCAGGAATTGGGACGTCGAACGCGCGGTTCCTGACCTCTCCACAAAGGCAAGACCAGAAGGGTTTGGGTGTGGCAGGTTGGTCCTGCGTCCCCTCACCCGTCACAGGTCTGTCCTCCACGCACGAGGAGAGCACTGTGACCCTGCCGGGCTGCGTCGTGCCTTAAGTAGAGTCAGGTCATGGGGGTCCCATTGTGACATTCCAGAGCTTTTGTGGGCCACGCCCAGATTCAGCCAATCAGAGCACAGTTTGGGTTGGAAGAGACCATCCAGTTCCAACCCCCTGCCATAGAGGACTGGACCACCACCACCACCACCCCCCTCGTTGAGACTGAGGCGGGACGTGAGACCGGCCGGAGGTCCCAGAGCCCCGGTGGTGTCTCTCACTGTTCTCTCGCGCACTCTTTTCCCCCTTTCTTTTCTTTTTTCCCCCTTTTTCTTCGTCTTCCTTCCTCCCCTCTTCTTCTTCTAAGGAAACAGTTGAGTGGGTTTTGGCACTATTTGCCCTCGTTTGTGCCTTAATCTCCCGGGGGGTTCCCAACCCACAAGCCCCAGCATGTCAGCCTATCTTGGTGACCGTAACAGAGGGGAAGTCGTGTGAGGAGCGGCCGAAGTCCCTGGGTCTGTTCAGCGTGGAGAAGAGGAGACTGCGGGGAGACCTCATCGTGGGCTGCAGCTTCCTCACAGGGGGAGGAGCTGGTGATGAGCTCTTCTCTCTGGAGCCCAGGCAGTGGCAGGAAGCTGTGCCAGGGGAGGGCTAGGGTGGACATTAAGAGAAGGTTCTTCCCCCAGAGGGTGGTGGAGCACTGGAACAGCTTCCCAGGGAAGCAGTCTCAGCCTGACACCATTGCAGAAGCCTTTGGTCAAAGCCCTGAGCCAGACGGGGCAAACGCTGGGGTTGTCCTGTGCGGGAACAGGAGTTGGACTCGATGGTCCTTGTGGGTCCCCTGCAACACAGGACTTGATGGTGTGGTTCTAAGCTGGGCATTAAGTGGATGTTCCTAGCTTGTGCCTCCAGGGATGGGGCCGCCACTACTTCTCTGGGCAACCTGGGCCAGGGCCCTCCCGTGCTCACAGGAGAACATTTCTAACTAAGATCTCATCTCAGTCTCCCCTCTTTCCACGGACAGTCGTTCCTCCTCATGCTGTCTCTGCACTCCCTGATTAAGAGGCCCTCCCCAGCTTTCCTGGAGCCCCTTGCAGTCCTGGGAGGCTGCTCTAAGGTCTCCCCAGAGCCTTCTCTTCTGTAACTGTTCCGAACTCCCCTATCCTGGGTAGATTCCCAGCGCTCAGGGACGCCGTTGCTGGCTCTGGCCGTGCTTTCTGCTGGCAAATCTGCTCCTCTCTCGCTCAGCGTGCTGGCAACTTCCTGGGGGATACCGGGAGGCTGTGCCGTGCCCGCCTTGCCCCTGCCTGGAGCTGAGGGCAACAGTGCAGCAGAGACACCAACCGTGCCCAAACTGCCCCCAAGTGTGGGGCCGGAGGGAGAGGGAGGGGATTCTGCCCCGATACCGAAACTGCCGGCCAATAGACTCTCTCAGACTCGTTGTGGAGTTTGAGAAAGCAGCTCCTTTCTTTCAGGGAATGATCCCATCAACCCTGTGTAATGGGACAAGAGCTGGGACAGCTGGGAGGAGGTCTCCCAGGCTTGGGGAACCACACTAAAGCAAGGCAGAAACATCTTCTTTTTAAAAAGCACACATTTTGGCACCGACACTCTCTCCAGGAACCCAGACCCCCACTTGTCCTGATTTCAAGTCTACCTGCGGGAGTACAAAGCACGTGCAGCTTCCTGTTTGTTTTTGTCTTGTGCCTTTTTATTAATCAGGAGGTTTGCAAAGTGAGGAGTTGCAAAAAACTCTGGGAGCCCACGGCTCCCTGTGGGATCTCTGCTGGGATCAGCTGCTTGTCCTCTGGTGATCCCTGGAGGTCCTCTGTGGGGATCAGCTCCTTGTCCTGCGCTCTTCCCTGGAGGACCTGAGTGGGGATCGGCTCCTTGTCCTGCGCTCTTCCCTGGAGGACCTGAGTGGGGATCGGCTCCTTGTCCTGCGCTCTTCCCTGGAGGACCTGAGTGGGGATCGACTCCTTGTCCTGCGCTCTTCCCTAGAGAACCTGAGTGGGGATCGGCTCCTTGTCCTACGCTCTTCCCTGGAGGACCTGAGTGGGGATCGGCTCCTTGTCCTGCGCTCTTCCCTAGAGAACCTGAGTGGGGATCGGCTCCTTGTCCTGCGCTCTTCCCTAGAGAACCTTAGTGGGGATCGGCTCCTTGTCCTGCGCTCTTCGCTGGAGGACCTGAGTGGGGATCGGCTCCTTGTCCTGTGCTCTTCCCTGGAGGACCTCTGCCGGAGTCGTCTCCTTCTCCCCTGCTGTTCACTTAAGAACTGCTGGCGGGGCTGTTGCTGATTTTCGCTCTCGGTTGAGGATGCTGGGATCCCCTCTTGAGGCGCTGGGATCTCCTCTTGAGGCGCTGGGATCCCCTCTTGAGGCGCTGGGATCCCCTCTTGAGGCACTGGCCCTTGGTCCTCTTGAAGCGCTGGGATCCCCTCTTGAAGCGCTGGGATCCCCTCTTGAAGCGCTGGGATCTCCTCCTGTGGTGCTGGCCCTTGGTCCTGGTCCTGATCACGATCCCCAGCCCTGCTCCACGGCCTCCATCTTCTGGAGGGCTGATGTCCCTGGTCGTGCTCAGCCTGGCTGTGGCCATCGTGGTGACGCCTCGAGGACCAGCTTCGCTCCCTCTCCCGAGCCATGGCTCGGCCACCACCCTCGCCTCCTGGGGAACGTCTGCGGACAGGGAGAAGCCGCATCCACGGCTGAGTAGGGCGGAGGCTTCGCCTGTTCTCATAGCTTGGGACTGTGTAGACCTCCTCTCCTTCGGGTCCCTCCTTACGGATGATGTGGGAGAGGGGCTGTCGGCAGTAGGGACAGTCGTCTCCTCGTTGACCCCACTGCCAGATGCAGGAGAAGCAAAATTTATGTTGGCACCCCTGCACGCAGGCTTCCTCTGTGATGGGGTCCAGGCAGATGGGGCAAATGGGGCCCTCAGAGGTGTCCGTGTCCGTGTCCATGTCCTGGGGCCCCTGGCTGGTGCTGTCCGCCGCGGAAGAGTTGCCTTCTTCCTGTGCCTCCTGCTGTGATGCCATCACGCCTGGCAGGGAAAGCAATGCCGAGGTGATGGCAGGAATTGGGACGTCGAACGCGCGGTTCCTGACCTCTCCACAAAGGCAAGACCAGAAGGGTTTGGGTGTGGCAGGTTGGTCCTGCGTCCCCTCACCCGTCACAGGTCTGTCCTCCACGCACGAGGAGAGCACTGTGACCCTGCCGGGCTGCGTCGTGCCTTAAGTAGAGTCAGGTCATGGGGGTCCCATTGTGACATTCCAGAGCTTTTGTGGGCCACGCCCAGATTCAGCCAATCAGAGCACAGTTTGGGTTGGAAGAGACCATCCAGTTCCAACCCCCTGCCATAGAGGACTGGACCACCACCACCACCCCCCTCGTTGAGACTGAGGCGGGACGTGAGACCGGCCGGAGGTCCCAGAGCCCCGGTGGTGTCTCTCACTGTTCTCTCGCGCACTCTTTTCCCCCTTTCTTTTCTTTTTTCCCCCTTTTTCTTCGTCTTCCTTCCTCCCCTCTTCTTCTTCTAAGGAAACAGTTGAGTGGGTTTTGGCAATATTTGCCCTCGTTTGTGCCTTAATCTCCCGGGGGGGTTCCCAACCCACAAGCCCCAGCAAGTCAGCCTATCTTGGTGACCGTAACAGAGGGGAAGTCGTGTGAGGAGCGGCCGAAGTCCCTGGGTCTGTTCAGCGTGGAGAAGAGGAGACTGCGGGGAGACCTCATCGTGGGCTGCAGCTTCCTCACAGGGGGAGGAGCTGGTGATGAGCTCTTCTCTCTGGAGCCCAGGCAGTGGCAGGAAGCTGTGCCAGGGGAGGGCTAGGGTGGACATTAAGAGAAGGTTCTTCCCCCAGAGGGTGGTGGAGCACTGGAACAGCTTCCCAGGGAAGCAGTCTCAGCCTGACACCATTGCAGAAGCCTTTGGTCAAAGCCCTCAGCCAGACGGGGCAAACGCTGGGGTTGTCCTGTGCGGGGACAGGAGTTGGACTCGATGGTCCTTGTGGGTCCCCTGCAACTCAGGACTTGATGGTGTCGTTCTAAGCTGGGCATTAAGTGGATGTTCTTAGCTTGTGCCTCCAGGAAAGGGGCCGCCACCACTTCTCTGGGCAACCTGGGCCAGGGCCCTCCCGTGCTCACAGGAGAACATTTCTAACTAAGATCTCATCTCAGTCTCCCCTCTTTCCACGGACAGTCGTTCCTCCTCATGCTGTCTCTGCACTCCCTGATCAAGAGGCCCTCCCCAGCTTTCCTGGAGCCCCTTGCAGTCCTGGGAGGCTGCTCTAAGGTCTCCCCAGAGCCTTCTCTTCTGTAACTGTTCCGAACTCCCCTATCCTGGGTAGATTCCCAGCGCTCAGGGACGCCGTTGCTGGCTCTGGCCGTGCTTTCTGCTGGCAAATCTGCTCCTCTCTCGCTCAGCGTGCTGGCAACTTCCTGGGGGATACCGGGAGGCTGTGCCGTGCCCGCCTTGCCCCTGCCTAGAGCTGAGGGCAACAGTGCAGCAGAGACACCAGCCGTGCCCAAACTGCCCCCAAGTGTGGGGCCGGAGGGAGAGGGAGGGGATTCTGCCCCGATACCGAAACTGCCGGCCAATAGACTCTCTCAGACTCGTTGTGGAGTTTGAGAAAGCAGCTCCTTTCTTTCAGGGAATGATCCCATCAACCCTGTGTAATGGGACAAGAGCTGGGACAGCTGGGAGGAGGTCTCCCAGGCTTGGGGAACCACACTAAAGCAAGGCAGAAACATCTTCTTTTTAAAAAGCCCACATTTTGGCACCGACCCTCTCTCCAGGAACCCAGACCCCCACTTGTCCTGATTTCAAGTCTACCTGCGGGAGTACAAAGCACGTGCAGCTTCCTGTTTGTTTTTGTCTTCTGCCTTTTTATTAATCAGGAGGTTTACAAAGTGAGGAGTTGCAAAAAACTCTGGGAGCCCACGGCTCCCTTTGGTATCTCTGCTGGGATCAGCTGCTTGTCCTCTGGTGATCCCTGGAGGACCTCTGTGGGGATCAGCTCCTTGTCCTGCGCTCTTCCCTGGAGGACCTGAGTGGGGATCGGCTCCTTGAGCTGCGCTCTTCCCTGGAGGACCTGAGTGGGGATCGGCTCCTTGTCCTGCGCTCTTCCCTGGAGAACCTGAGTGGGGATCGGCTCCTTGAGCTGCGCTCTTCCCTGGAGGACCTGAGTGGGGATCGGCTCCTTGTCCTGCGCTCTTCCCTGGAGGACCTGAGTGGGGATCGGCTCCTTGTCCTGTGCTCTTCCCTGGAGGACCTCTGCCGGAGTCGTCTCCTTCTCCCCTGCTGTTCACTTAAGGACTGCTGGCGGGGCTGTTGCTGATTTTCGCTCTCGATTGAGGATTCTGGGATCCCCTCTTGGGGCGCTGGGATCCCCTCTTGAGGCGCTGGGATCCCCTCTTGAGGCACTGGGATCCCCTCTTGAGGCACTGGCCCTTGGTCCTCTTGAAGCGCTGGGATCCCCTCTTGAAGCGCTGGGATCCCCTCTTGTGGCGCTGGCCCTTGGTCCTGGTCCCGATCACGATCCCGAGCCCTGCTCCGCCACCTGCGTCTTCTGGAGGGTTGGTGTCCCTGGGCGTGTTGAGCCTGGCTGTGGCCATCGTGGTGACGCCTCGAGGACCGCCTTCGCTCCCTCTCCCGAGCCATGGCTCGGCCACCACCCTCGCCTCGTGGGGAACGTCTGTGGACAGGGAGAAGCCGCATCCACGGCTGAGTAGGGCGGGGGCTTTCCCTGCTCTCAAAGCTTGGGACTGTGTAGACCTTGTGTCCTTCGGGTCCCTCCTTACGGATGATGTGGGAGAGGGGCTGTCGGCAGTAGGCACAGTAGTCTCTTAGCTGTCCCCACTGCCAGATGCAGGAGAAGCAAAATTTATGTTGGCACCCCTGCACGCAGGCTTCATCTGTGATGGGGCCCTCAGAGGTGTCCGTGTCCGTGTCCATGTCCTGGGGCCCCTGGCTGGTGCTGTCCGCCGCGGCAGAGTTGCCTTCTTCCTGCGCCTCCTGCTGTGATGCCATCACGCCTGGCAGGGAAAGCAATGCCGAGGTGATGGCAGGAATTGGGACGTCGAACGCGCGGTTCCTGACCTCTCCACAAAGGCAAGACCAGAAGGGTTTGGGTGTGGCAGGTTGGTCCTGCGTCCCCTCACCCGTCACAGGTCTGTCCTCCACGCACGAGGAGAGCACTGTGACCCTGCAGGGCTGCCTCACACCTTAAATAGGGTGAGGACTGGACTCTCTGTCCAGGAACCCAGACCCCCACTTTTCCTGATTTGATGTCTACCCGCAGGAGCACTGTGGTGGATTGACTTTTGATCCACGCAAGTATTCCATTGTTGATGATATTTTGAGCAATGCCGGCCGTGCATTGCTCTTTCAGTCCGTTGTGCACAACCCTGCCTATGTGGCTACACACAAGGACACTTTGTCCGTGTCAAGCCTGATAGAGGAAGCTGGTTAAGTAGAAGAGATGCAAAGCTACAAATAAGAAGCTTGCTAAGAAATTTGCTGATCGCTAAGAAACTTGCTAACTGCAAGCAGAGTTGCGTCAGCGACATCGTGATGTGTACTGATGTATATTTAACCAATCATAAAGCTCCGGCTAGCGTATGAACACCTGAACGTATCCAATCAATGACTGAACCCTGTCGCGTGAACCCTGGTAATTTTCTATATAAACAGTGTATCTTTAGTAATAAATGGAGCATTGACTGAATCTCTGTGAGACTGCGGCTTTGACTCCGAGCTCCCACGCTTTGTCTGGCGCCCGGCCCGCGTTTCACTCACTTTTCCTGATTTCAAGTCTACCTGCAGGAGCACTGTGGTGGATTGACTTTTGATCCACAGAAGTATTCTATATCTTCCTTTAACGGTACCCGACATATAAATAGGGTGTAGGTAAGAGAGTACACTCTCTTCTTCTTCCGGCAAGGCTGGGGAGCAGAAGGTCCCTGTGTTGGTCCTCTCTGCTGCCGAGCCTGCGGAAGATTTTTTACCGGGTCAGATTTGGCCGTCCGGCTCTCCACGAGGGAGGTGGCGTGGTAAGATTTCATTAATGCTTTACTTTGTTAGTTACTGGGTGTTATCGTTGTATGCCGGGTGTTAAATAGCTCCTTTTTGTCCTTTTTCCCATTTCCCTTCCCCTCTTCCCTTGCTCCTTTGCATATCCTTGCGGTGCAGTTGTTTGTATTTACAAAAATACAGAAGTACCTCTCTTTAGTGTGCTTTTGTTTTTTTCCATAGTTTTTTTCCTTTGGAAGGGGGGAAGTTTTGGGAGACAGGCAGACTGAGCGGTTGGAGAGCTTGGGAAAGCAAGGTCTAACCAGCTCAAGCACGAAGCACGTGCAGCTTCCTATTTGTTTTTGTCTTGTGCCTCTTTATTAATCAGGAGGTTTGCAGAGTGAGGAGTAGCAAAAAAGTCTTGGAGCCCACCGCTCCCTGTGGCATCTCTGCTGGGATCAGCAGCTTGTCATCTGCTGTTCCCTGGTGGACCTCTGTGGGGATCAGCTCCTTGTCCTCTGGTGTTCTCTGGAGATCCTGTGTGGGGATCGGCTCCTTGTCCTCCGGTGTTCCCCGGAGGACCTGTGTGGGGATCGGCTCCTTGTCCTCCGGTGTTCCCGGGAGGACCTGTGTGAGGATCGTCTACTTGTCCTCCGGTGTTCCCCGGAGGACCTGTGTGGGGATCGGCTCCTTGTCCTCTGCTGTTCCCCGGAGGACCTGTGTGGGGATCGGCTCCTTGTCCTCTGCTGTTCCCTGGTGGACCTGTGTGGGGATCGGCTCCTTGTCCTCTGCTGTTCCCCGGAGGACCTGTGTGGGGATCGGCTCCTTGTCCTCTGCTGTTCCCTGGTGGACCTGTGTGGGGATCGGCTCCTTGTCCTCTGCTCGTCCCTGTGTGATCTCTGTGGGGATCGGCTCATTGTCCCCTGATCTTCCCCTGAGGACCTGAGTGGGGATCGGCTCCTTGTCCTGTGCTGTTCCCTGCGGGACCTCTCCCGGAGTCGTCTCCTTCTCCCCTGCTGTTCCCTTGAGGACTGCTGGCGGGGCTGTTGCTGATTTTCGCCCTCGCTTGAGGATGCTGGCATTCCCTCTTGAGGCACTGGCTCTTGGTCCTCTTGAGGCGCTAGGATCCCCTCTTGTGGCGCTGGGATCCCCTCGTGAGGCACGGGGATCCCCTCTTGAGGCGCTGGCCCTTGGTCCTCTTGAGGCGCTGGGATCCCCTCTTGTGACGCAGGGATCCCCTCCTGAGGCGCTGGCCCTTGGTCCTCTTGAGGCGCTGGGATCCCCTCTTGTAGCGCTGGGATCCCCTCTTGTGGCTCTGGAATCCCCTCTTGAGGCACTGGGATCCCCTCTTGAGGCGCTGGCCCTTGGTCCCTTTGTGGCGTTGGGATCCCCTCTTGTCGTGCTGGGATCCCCTCTTGAGGCGCTGGCCCTTGGTCCTCTTGAGGCTCTGGGATCCCCTCTTGAGGCGCTGGGATCCCCTCTTGAAGTGCTGGGATCCCCTCTTGAAGCGCTGGGATACCCTCCTGAGGCGCTGGGATCCCCTCTTGAGGTGCTGGCCCTTGGTCCTCTTGAAGTGCTGGGATCCCCTCTTGAAGCGCTGGGATCCCCTCTTGAGGCGCTGGGATCCCCTCTTGAGGCACTGGCCCTTGGTCCTGTTGAAGCGCTGGGATCCCCTCTTGGAGCGCTGGGATCCTCCCTTGAAGCGCTGGGATCTCCTCCTGTGGCGCTGGCCCTTGGTCCTGGTCCCGATCACGATCCCGAGCCCTGCTCCGCCGCCTCCGTCTTCTGGAGGGCTGATGTCCCTGGTCGTGCTCAGCCTGGCTGTGGCCATCGTGGTGACGCCTCGAGGACCGCCTTCGCTCCCTCTCCCGAGCCATGGCTCGGCCACGGCCCTCGCCTCCTGGGGAACGTCTGCGGACAGGGAGAAGCCGCATCCACGGCTGAGTAGGGCGGGGGCTTTCCCTGCTCTCATAGCTTGGGACTGTGTAGACGTTGTGTCCTTCGGGTCCCTCCTTACGGATGATGTGGGAGAGGGGCTGTCGGCAGTAGGCACAGTAGTCTCTTAGCTGTCCCCACTGCCAGATGCAGGAGAAGCAAAATTTATGTTGGCACCCCTGCACGCAGGCTTCATCTGTGATGGGGCCCAGGCAGATGGGGCAAATGGGGCCCTCAGAGGTGTCCGTGTCCGTGTCCATGTCCTGGGGCCCCTGGCTGGTGCTGTCCGCCGCGGCAGAGTTGCCTTCTTCCTGCGCCTCCTGCTGTGATGCCATCACGCCTGGCAGGGAAAGCAATGCCGAGGTGATGGCAGGAATTGGGACGTCGAACGCGCGGTTCCTGACCTCTCCACAAAGGCAAGACCAGAAGGGTTTGGGTGTGGCAGGTTGGTCCTGCGTCCCCTCACCCGTCACAGGTCTGTCCTCCACGCACGAGGAGAGCACTGTGACCCTGCAGGGCTGTGTCGTGCCTTTAGTAGAGTCAGGTCATGGGGGTCCCATTGTGACATTCCAGAGCTTTTGTGGGCCACGCCCAGATTCAGCCAATCAGAGCACAGTTTGGGTTGGAAGAGACCATCCAGTTCCAACCCCCTGGCCTAGAGGACTGGACCACCACCACCACCACCCCCCTCGTTGAGACTGAGGCGGGACGTGAGACCGGCCGGAGGTCCCAGAGCCCCGGTGGTGTCTCTCACTATTCTCTCGCGCACTCTTTTCCCCCTTTCTTTTCTTTTTTCCCCCTTTTTCTTCGTCTTCCTTCCTCCCCTCTTCTTCTTCTAAGGAAACAGTTGAGTGGGTTTTGGCAATATTTGCCCTCGTTTGTGCCTTAATCTCCCGGGGGGTTCCCAACCCACAAGCCCCAGCAAGTCAGCCTATCTTGGTGACCGTAACAGAGGGGAAGTCATGTGAGGAGCGGCCGAAGTCCCTGGGTCTGTTCAGCGTGGAGAAGAGGAGACTGCGGGGAGACCTCATCGTGTGCTGCAGCTTCCTCACAGGGGGAGGAGCTGGTGATGAGCTCTTCTCTCTGGAGCCCAGGCAATGGCAGGAAGCTGTGCCAGGGGAGGGCTAGGGTGGACATTAAGAGAAGGTTCTTCCCCCAGAGGGTGGTGGAGCACTGGAACAGCTTCCCAGGGAAGCAGTCTCAGCCTGACACCATTGCAGAAGCCTTGGTCAAAGCCCTCAGCCAGACGGGGCAAACGCTGGGGTTGTCCTGTGCGGGGACAGGAGTTGGACTCGATGGTCCTTGTGCGTCCCCTGCAACTCAGGACTTGATGGTGTGGTTCTAAGCTGGGCATTAAGTGGATGTTCTTAGCTTGTGCCTCCAGGGATGGGGCCGCCACCACTTCTCTGGGCAACCTGGGCCAGGGCCCTCCCGTGCTCACAGGAGAACATTTCTAACTCAGATCTCATCTCAGTCTCCCCTCTTTCCACGGACAGTCGTTCCTCCTCATGCTGTCTCTGCACTCCCTGATCAAGAGGCCCTCCCCAGCTTTCCTGGAGCCCCTTGCAGTCCTGGGAGGCTGCTCTAAGGTCTCCCCAGAGCCTTCTCTTCTGTAACTGTTCCGAACTCCCCTATCCTGGGTAGATTCCCAGCGCTCAGGGACGCCGTTGCTGGCTCTGGCCGTGCTTTCTGCTGGCAAATCTGCTCCTCTCTCGCTCAGCGTGCTGGCAACTTCCTGGGGGATACCGGGAGGCTGTGCCGTGCCCGCCTTGCCCCTGCCTGGAGCTGAGGGCAACAGTGCAGCAGAGACACCAGCCGTGCCCAAACTGCCCCCAAGTGTGGGGCCGGAGGGAGAGGGAGGGGATTCTGCCCCGATACCGAAACTGCCGGCCAATAGACTCTCTCAGACTCGTTGTGGAGTTTGAGAAAGCAGCTCCTTTCTTTCAGGGAATGATCCCATCAACCCTGTGTAATGGGACAAGAGCTGGGACAGCTGGGAGGAGGTCTCCCAGGCTTGGGGAACCACACTAAATTAAGGCAGAAATATCTTCTTTTTAAAAAGCCCACATTTTGGCACCGACCCTCTCTCCAGGAACCCAGACCCCCACTTGTCCTGATTTCAAGTCTACCTGCGGGAGTACAAAGCACGTGCAGCTTCCTGTTTGTTTTTGTCTTGTGCCTTTTTACTAATCAGCAGGTTTGCAAAATGAGGATTAGCAAAAAACTCTGGGAGCCCACGGCTCGCTGTGGGATCTCTGCTGGGATCAGCTGCTTGTCCTCTGGTGTTCCCTGCAGGACATGTGTGGTGATCGCCTCCTTGTCCTCTGGTGTTCCCTGGAGGACCTGAGTGGGGATCGGCTCCTTGTCCTGTGCTGTTCCCTGCGGGACTTCTGCCAGAGTCGTCTCCTTCTCCCCTGCTGTTCCCTTGAGGACTGCAGGCAGGGCTGTTGCTGATTTTTGCTCTCGCTTGAGGATGCTGCGATCCTTTCTCGAGGAGCTGGCATCCCCTCTTGAGGCGCTGGGATCCCCTCTTGTGGCGCTGGGAACCCCTCTTGTGGCACTGGGATCCCCTCTTGTGGCGCTGGCCCTTGGTCCTGGTCCCGATCACGATCCCGAGCCCTGCTCCGCCACCTGCGTCTTCTGGAGGGTTGGTGTCCCTGGGCGTGTTGAGCCTGGCTGTGGCCATCGTGGTGACGCCTCGAGGACCGCCTTCGCTCCCTCTCCCGAGCCATGGCTCGGCCACCACCCTCGCCTCGTGGGGAACGTCTGTGGACAGGGAGAAGCCGCATCCACGGCTGAGTAGGGCGGGGGCTTTCCCTGCTCTCAAAGCTTGGGACTGTGTAGACCTTGTGTCCTTCGGGTCCCTCCTTACGGATGATGTGGGAGAGGGGCTGTCGGCAGTAGGCACAGTAGTCTCTTAGCTGTCCCCACTGCCAGATGCAGGAGAAGCAAAATTTATGTTGGCACCCCTGCACGCAGGCTTCATCTGTGATGGGGCCCAGGCAGATGGGGCAAATGGGGCCCTCAGAGGTGTCCGTGTCCGTGTCCATGTCCTGGGGCCCCTGGCTGGTGCTGTCCGCCGCGGCAGAGTTGCCTTCTTCCTGCGCCTCCTGCTGTGATGCCATCACGCCTGGCAGGGAAAGCAATGCCGAGGTGATGGCAGGAATTGGGACGTCGAACGCGCGGTTCCTGACCTCTCCACAAAGGCAAGACCAGAAGGGTTTGGGTGTGGCAGGTTGGTCCTGCGTCCCCTCACCCGTCACAGGTCTGTCCTCCACGCACGAGGAGAGCACTGTGACCCTGCAGGGCTGCCTCACACCTTAAATAGGGTGAGGACTGGACTCTCTGTCCAGGAACCCAGACCCCCACTTTTCCTGATTTGATGTCTACCCGCAGGAGCACTGTGGTGGATTGACTTTTGATCCACGCAAGTATTCCATTGTTGATGATATTTTGAGCAATGCCGGCCGTGCATTGCTCTTTCAGTCCGTTGTGCACAACCCTGCCTATGTGGCTACACACAAGGACACTTTGTCCGTGTCAAGCCTGATAGAGGAAGCTGGTTAAGTAGAAGAGATGCAAAGCTACAAATAAGAAGCTTGCTAAGAAATTTGCTGATCGCTAAGAAACTTGCTAACTGCAAGCAGAGTTGCGTCAGCGACATCGTGATGTGTACTGATGTATATTTAACCAATCATAAAGCTCTGGCTAGCGTATGAACACCTGAACGTATCCAATCAATGACTGAACCCTGTCGCGTGAACCCTGGTAATTTTCTATATAAACAGTGTATCTTTAGTAATAAATGGAGCATTGACTGAATCTCTGTGAGACTGCGGCTTTGACTCCGAGCTCCCACGCTTTGTCTGGCGCCCGGCCCGCGTTTCACTCACTTTTCCTGATTTCAAGTCTACCTGCAGGAGCACTGTGGTGGATTGACTTTTGATCCACAGAAGTATTCTTTATCTTCCTTTAACGGTACCCGACATATAAATAGGGTGTAGGTAAGAGAGTACACTCTCTTCTTCTTCCGGCAAGGCTGGGGAGCAGAAGGTCCCTGTGTTGGTCCTCTCTGCTGCCGAGCCTGCGGAAGATTTTTTACCGGGTCAGATTTGGCCGTCCGGCTCTCCACGAGGGAGGTGGCGTGGTAAGATTTCATTAATGCTTTACTTTGTTAGTTACTGGGTGTTATCGTTGTATGCCGGGTGTTAAATAGCTCCTTTTTGTCCTTTTTCCCATTTCCCTTCCCCTCTTCCCTTGCTCCTTTGCGTATCCTTGCGGTGCAGTTGTTTGTATTTACAAAAATACAGAAGTACCTCTCTTTAGTGTGCTTTTGTTTTTTTCCATAGTTTTTTTCCTTTGGAAGGGGGGAAGTTTTGGGAGACAGGCAGACTGAGCGGTTGGAGAGCTTGGGAAAGCAAGGTCTAACCAGCTCAAGCACGAAGCACGTGCAGCTTCCAATTTGTTTTTGTCTTGTGCCTCTTTATTAATCAGGAGGTTTGCAGAGTGAGGAGTAGCAAAAAAGTCTTGGAGCCCACCGCTCCCTGTGGCATCTCTGCTGGGATCAGCAGCTTGTCATCTGCTGTTCCCTGGTGGACCTCTGTGGGGATCAGCTCCTTGTCCTCTGGTGTTCTCTGGAGATCCTGTGTGGGGATCGGCTCCTTGTCCTCCGGTGTTCCCTGGAGGACCTGTGTGGGGATCGGCTCCTTGTCCTCCGGTGTTCCCGGGAGGACCTGTGTGAGGATCGTCTACTTGTCCTCCGGTGTTCCCCGGAGGACCTGTGTGGGGATCGGCTCCTTGTCCTCTGCTGTTCCCCGGAGGACCTGTGTGGGGATCGGCTCCTTGTCCTCTGCTGTTCCCTGGTGGACCTGTGTGGGGATCGGCTCCTTGTCCTCTGCTGTTCCCCGGAGGACCTGTGTGGGGATCGGCTCCTTGTCCTCTGCTGTTCCCTGGTGGACCTGTGTGGGGATCGGCTCCTTGTCCTCTGCTCGTCCCTGTGTGATCTCTGTGGGGATCGGCTCATTGTCCCCTGATCTTCCCCTGAGGACCTGAGTGGGGATCGGCTCCTTGTCCTGTGCTGTTCCCTGCGGGACCTCTCCCGGAGTCGTCTCCTTCTCCCCTGCTGTTCCCTTGAGGACTGCTGGCGGGGCTGTTGCTGATTTTCGCCCTCGCTTGAGGATGCTGGCATTCCCTCTTGAGGCACTGGCTCTTGGTCCTCTTGAGGCGCTAGGATCCCCTCTTGTGGCGCTGGGATCCCCTCGTGAGGCACGGGGATCCCCTCTTGAGGCGCTGGCCCTTGGTCCTCTTGAGGCGCTGGGATCCCCTCTTGTGACGCAGGGATCCCCTCCTGAGGCGCTGGCCCTTGGTCCTCTTGAGGCGCTGGGATCCCCTCTTGTAGCGCTGGGATCCCCTCTTGTGGCTCTGGAATCCCCTCTTGAGGCACTGGGATCCCCTCTTGAGGCGCTGGCCCTTGGTCCCTTTGTGGCGTTGGGATCCCCTCTTGTCGTGCTGGGATCCCCTCTTGAGGCGCTGGCCCTTGGTCCTCTTGAGGCTCTGGGATCCCCTCTTGAGGCGCTGGGATCCCCTCTTGAAGTGCTGGGATCCCCTCTTGAAGCGCTGGGATACCCTCCTGAGGCGCTGGGATCCCCTCTTGAGGTGCTGGCCCTTGGTCCTCTTGAAGTGCTGGGATCCCCTCTTGAAGCGCTGGGATCCCCTCTTGAGGCGCTGGGATCCCCTCTTGAGGCACTGGCCCTTGGTCCTGTTGAAGCGCTGGGATCCCCTCTTGGAGCGCTGGGATCCTCCCTTGAAGCGCTGGGATCTCCTCCTGTGGCGCTGGCCCTTGGTCCTGGTCCCGATCACGATCCCGAGCCCTGCTCCGCCGCCTCCGTCTTCTGGAGGGCTGATGTCCCTGGTCGTGCTCAGCCTGGCTGTGGCCATCGTGGTGACGCCTCGAGGACCGCCTTCGCTCCCTCTCCCGAGCCATGGCTCGGCCACGGCCCTCGCCTCCTGGGGAACGTCTGCGGACAGGGAGAAGCCGCATCCACGGCTGAGTAGGGCGGGGGCTTTCCCTGCTCTCATAGCTTGGGACTGTGTAGACGTTGTGTCCTTCGGGTCCCTCCTTACGGATGATGTGGGAGAGGGGCTGTCGGCAGTAGGCACAGTAGTCTCTTAGCTGTCCCCACTGCCAGATGCAGGAGAAGCAAAATTTATGTTGGCACCCCTGCACGCAGGCTTCATCTGTGATGGGGCCCAGGCAGATGGGGCAAATGGGGCCCTCGGAGGTGTCCGTGTCCGTGTCCATGTCCTGGGGCCCCTGGCTGGTGCTGTCCGCCGCGGCAGAGTTGCCTTCTTCCTGCGCCTCCTGCTGTGATGCCATCACGCCTGGCAGGGAAAGCAATGCCGAGGTGATGGCAGGAATTGGGACGTCGAACGCGCGGTTCCTGACCTCTCCACAAAGGCCAGACCAGAAGGGTTTGGGTGTGGCAGGTTGGTCCTGCGTCCCCTCACCCGTCACAGGTCTGTCCTCCACGCACGAGGAGAGCACTGTGACCCTGCCGGGCTGTGTCGTGCCTTTAGTAGAGTCAGGTCATGGGGGTCCCATTGTGACATTCCAGAGCTTTTGTGGGCCACGCCCAGATTCAGCCAATCAGAGCACAGTTTGGGTTGGAAGAGACCATCCAGTTCCAACCCCCTGGCCTAGAGGACTGGACCACCACCACCACCAACCCCCTCGTTGAGACTGAGGCGGGACGTGAGACCGGCCGGAGGTCCCAGAGCCCCGGTGGTGTCTCTCACTCTTCTCTCGCGCACTCTTTTCCCCCTTTCTTTTCTTTTTTCCCCCTTTTTCTTCGTCTTCCTTCCTCCCCTCTTCTTCTTCTAAGGAAACAGTTGAGTGGGTTTTGGCAATATTTGCCCTCGTTTGTGCCTTAATCTCCCGGGGGGGTTCCCAACCCACAAGCCCCAGCAAGTCAGCCTATCTTGGTGACCGTAACAGAGGGGAAGTCGTGTGAGGAGCGGCCGAAGTCCCTGGGTCTGTTCAGCGTGGAGAAGAGGAGACTGCGGGGAGACCTCATCGTGGGCTGCAGCTTTTTCACAGGGGGAGGAGCTGGTGATGAGCTCTTCTCTCTGGAGCCCAGGCAATGGCAGGAAGCTGTGCCAGGGGAGGGCTAGGGTGGACATTAAGAGAAGGTTCTTCCCCCAGAGGGTGGTGGAGCACTGGAACAGCTTCCCAGGGAAGCAGTCTCAGCCTGACACCATTGCAGAAGCCTTGGTCAAAGCCCTCAGCCAGACGGGGCAAACGCTGGGGTTGTCCTGTGCGGGGACAGGAGTTGGACTCGATGGTCCTTGTGGGTCCCCTGCAACTCAGGACTTGATGGTGTGGTTCTGAGCTGGGCATTAAGTGGATGTTCTTAGCTTGTGCCTCCAGGGATGGGGCCGCCACCACTTCTCTGGGCAACCTGGGCCAGGGCCCTCCCGTGCTCACAGGAGAACATTTCTAACTCAGATCTCATCTCAGTCTCCCCTCTTTCCACGGACAGTCGTTCCTCCTCATGCTGTCTCTGCACTCCCTGATCAAGAGCCCCTCCCCAGCTTTCCTGGAGCCCCTTGCAGTCCTGGGAGGCTGCTCTAAGGTCTCCCCAGAGCCTTCTCTTCTGTAACTGTTCCGAACTCCCCTATCCTGGGTAGATTCCCAGCGCTCAGGGACGCCGTTGCTGGCTCTGGCCGTGCTTTCTGCTGGCAAATCTGCTCCTCTCTCGCTCAGCGTGCTGGCAACTTCCTGGGGGATACCGGGAGGCTGTGCCGTGCCCGCCTTGCCCCTGCCTGGAGCTGAGGGCAACAGTGCAGCAGAGACACCAGCCGTGCCCAAACTGCCCCCAAGTGTGGGGCCAGAGGGAGAGGGAGGGGATTCTGCCCCGATACCGAAACTGCCGGCCAATAGACTCTCTCAGACTCGTTGTGGAGTTTGAGAAAGCAGCTCCTTTCTTTCAGGGAATGATCCCATCAACCCTGTATAATGGGACAAGAGCTGGGACAGCTGGGAGGAGGTCTCCCAGGCTTGGGGAACCACACTAAAGCAAGGCAGAAACATCTTCTTTTTAAAAAGCCCACATTTTGGCACCGACCCTCTCTCCAGGAACCCAGACCCCCACTTGTCCTGATTTCAAGTCTACCTGCGGGAGTACAAAGCACGTGCAGCTTCCTGTTTGTTTTTGTCTTCTGCCTTTTTATTAATCAGGAGGTTTACAAAGTGAGGAGTTGCAAAAAACTCTGGGAGCCCACGGCTCCCTTTGGTATCTCTGCTGGGATCAGCTGCTTGTCCTCTGGTGATCCCTGGAGGACCTCTGTGGGGATCAGCTCCTTGTCCTGCGCTCTTCCCTGGAGGACCTGAGTGGGGATCGGCTCCTTGAGCTGCGCTCTTCCCTGGAGGACCTGAGTGGGGATCGGCTCCTTGTCCTGCGCTCTTCCCTGGAGAACCTGAGTGGGGATCGGCTCCTTGAGCTGCGCTCTTCCCTGGAGAACCTGAGTGGGGATCGGCTCCTTGTCCTGCGCTCTTCCCTGGAGAACCTGAGTGGGGATCGGCTTCTTGAGCTGCGCTCTTCCCTGGAGAACCTCAGTGCGGATCGGCTCCTTGAGCTGCGCTCTTCCCTGGAGGACCTGAGTGGGGATCGGCTCCTTGAGCTGCGCTCTTCCCTGGAGGACCTGAGTGGGGATCGGCTCCTTGAGCTGCGCTCTTCCCTGGAGAACCTGAGTGGGGATCGGCTCCTTGAGCTGCGCTCTTCCCTGGAGGACCTGAGTGGGGATCGGCTCCTTGTCCTGCGCTCTTCCCTGGAGGACCTGAGTGGGGATCGGCTCCTTGTCCTGTGCTCTTCCCTGGAGGACCTCTGCCGGAGTCGTCTCCTTCTCCCCTGCTGTTCACTTAAGGACTGCTGGCGGGGCTGTTGCTGATTTTCGCTCTCGATTGAGGATTCTGGGATCCCCTCTTGAGGCGCTGGGATCCCCTCTTGAGGCACTGGGATCCCCTCTTGAGGCACTGGGATCCCCTCTTGAGGCACTGGCCCTTGGTCCTCTTGAAGCGCTGGGATCCCCTCTTGAAGCGCTGGGATCTCCTCCTGTGGCGCTGGCCCTTGGTCCTGGTCTTGATCACGATCCCGAGCCCTTCTCCGCCGCCTCCGTCTTCTGGAGGGCTGATGTTCCTGGTCGTGCTCAGCCTGGCTGTGGCCATCGTGGGGACGCCTCGAGGACCGCCTTCGCTCCCTCTCCCGAGCCATGGCTCGGCCACCACCCTCGCCTCGTCGGGAACGTCTGCGGACAGGGAGAAGCCGCATCCACGGCTGAGTAGGGCGGGGGCTTTCCCTGCTCTCATAGCTTGGGACTGTGTAGACCTTGTGTCCTTCGGGTCCCTCCTTGCGGATGATGTGGGAGAGGGGCTGTCGGCAGTAGGGACAGTCGTCTCCTCGCTGACCCCACTGCCAGATGCAGGAGAAGCAAAATTTATGTTGGCACCCCTGCACGCAGGCTTCCTCTGTGATGGGGTCCAGGCAGATGGGGCAAATGGGGCCCTCAGAGGTGTCCGTGTCCGTGTCCATGTCCTGGGGCCCCTGGCTGGTGCTGTCTGCCGCGGAAGAGTTGCCTTCTTCCTGCGCCTCCTGCTGTGATGCCATCACGCCTGGCAGGGAAAGCAGTGCCGAGGTGATGGCAGGAATTGGGACGTCGAACGCGCGGTTCCTGACCTCTCCACAAAGGCCAGACCAGAAGGGTTTGGGTGTGGCAGGTTGGTCCTGCGTCCCCTCACCCGTCACAGGTCTGTCCTCCACGCACGAGGAGAGCACTGTGACCCTGCCGGGCTGCGTCGTGCCTTAAGTAGAGTCAGGTCATGGGGGTCCCATTGTGACATTCCAGAGCTTTTGTGTTCCACGCCCAGATTCAGCCAATCAGAGCACAGTTTGTGTTGGAAGAGACCATCCAGTTCCAACCCCCTGCCCTAGAGGACTGGACCACCACCACCACCCCCCTCGTTGAGACTGAGGCGGGACGTGAGACCGGCCGGAGGTCCCAGAGCCCCGGTGGTGTCTCTCACTCTTCTCTCGCGCACTCTTTTCCCCCTTTCTTTTCTTTTTTCCCCCTTTTTCTTCGTCTTCCTTCCTCCCCTCTTCTTCTTCTAAGGAAACAGTTGAGTGGGTTTTGGCAATATTTGCCCTCGTTTGTGCCTTAATCTCCCGGGGGGTTCCCAACCCACAAGCCCCAGCAAGTCAGCCTATCTTGGTGACCGTAACAGAGGGGAAGTCATGTGAGGAGCGGCCGAAGTCCCTGGGTCTTTTCAGCGTGGAGAAGAGGAGACTGCGGGGAGACCTCATCGTGGGCTGCAGCTTCCTCACAGGGGGAGGAGCTGGTGATGAGCTCTTCTCTCTGGAGCCCAGGCAGTGGCAGGAAGCTGTGCCAGGGGAGGGCTAGGGTGGACATTAAGAGAAGGTTCTTCCCCCAGAGGGTGGTGGAGCACTGGAACAGCTTCCCAGGGAAGCAGTCTCAGCCTGACACCATTGCAGAAGCCTTTGGTCAAAGCCCTCAGCCAGACGGGGCAAACGCTGGGGTTGTCCTGTGCGGGGACAGGAGTTGGACTCGATGGTCCTTGTGGGTCCCCTGCAACTCAGGACTTGATGGTGTGGTTCTAAGCTGGGCATTAAGTGGATGTTCTTAGCTTGTGCCTCCAGGGATGGGGCCGCCACCACTTCTCTGGGCAACCTGGGCCAGGGCCCTCCCGTGCTCACAGGAGAACATTTCTAACTCAGATCTCATCTCAGTCTCCCCTCTTTCCACGGACAGTCGTTCCTCCTCATGCTGTCTCTGCACTCCCTGATCAAGAGCCCCTCCCCAGCTTTCCTGGAGCCCCTTGCAGTCCTGGGAGGCTGCTCTAAGGTCTCCCCAGAGCCTTCTCTTCTGTAACTGTTCCGAACTCCCCTATCCTGGGTAGATTCCCAGCGCTCAGGGACGCCGTTGCTGGCTCTGGCCGTGCTTTCTGCTGGCAAATCTGCTCCTCTCTCGCTCAGCGTGCTGGCAACTTCCTGGGGGATACCGGGAGGCTGTGCCGTGCCCGCCTTGCCCCTGCCTGGAGCTGAGGGCAACAGTGCAGCAGAGACACCAGCCGTGCCCAAACTGCCCCCAAGTGTGGGGCCAGAGGGAGAGGGAGGGGATTCTGCCCCGATACCGAAACTGCCGGCCAATAGACTCTCTCAGACTCATTGTGGAGTTTGAGAAAGCAGCTCCTTTCTTTCAGGGAATGATCCCATCAACCCTGTGTAATGGGACAAGAGCTGGGACAGCTGGGAGGAGGTCTCCCAGGCTTGGGGAACCACACTAAAGCAAGGCAGAAACATCTTCTTTTTAAAAAGCCCACATTTTGGCACCGACCCTCTCTCCAGGAACCCAGACCCCCACTTGTCCTGATTTCAAGTCTACCTGCGGGAGTACAAAGCACGTGCAGCTTCCTGTTTGTTTTTGTCTTCTGCCTTTTTATTAATCAGGAGGTTTGCAAAGTGAGGAGTTGCAAAAAACTCTGGGAGCCCACGGCTCCCTTTGGTATCTCTGCTGGGATCAGCTGCTTGTCCTCTGGTGATCCCTGGAGGACCTCTGTGGGGATCAGCTCCTTGTCCTGCGCTCTTCCCTGGAGGACCTGAGTGGGGATCGGCTCCTTGAGCTGCGCTCTTCCCTGGAGGACCTGAGTGGGGATCGGCTCCTTGAGCTGCGCTCTTCCCTGGAGAACCTGAGTGGGGATCGGCTCCTTGAGCTGCGCTCTTCCCTGGAGAACCTGAGTGGGGATCGGCTCCTTGTCCTGCGCTCTTCCCTGGAGAACCTGAGTGGGGATCGGCTCCTTGTCCTACGCTCTACCCTGGAGGACCTGAGTGGGGATCGGCTCCTTGTCCTGCGCTCTTCCCTGGAGAACCTGAGTGGGGATCGGCTCCTTGTCCTGCGCTCTTCCCTAGAGAACCTAAGTGGGGATCGGCTCCTTGTCCTGCGCTCTTCCCTAGAGAACCTTAGTGGGGATCGGCTCCTTGTCCTGCGCTCTTCGCTGGAGGACCTGAGTGGGGATCGGCTCCTTGTCCTGCGCTCTTCCCTGGAGGACCTGAGTGGGGATCGGCTCCTTGTCCTGTGCTCTTCCCTGGAGGACCTCTGCCGGAGTCGTCTCCTTCTCCCCTGCTCTTCACTTAAGGACTGCTGGCGGGGCTGTTGCTGATTTTCGCTCTCGATTGAGGATGCTGGGATCCCCTCTTGAGGCGCTGGGATCCCCTCTTGAGGTGCTGGGATCCCCTCTTGAGGCACTGGCCCTTGGTCCTCTTGAAGCGCTGGGATCCCCTCTTGAAGCACTGGGATCTCCTCCTGTGGCGCTGGCCCTTGGTCCTGGTCCTGATCACGATCCCCAGCCCTGCTCCATGGCCTCCATCTTCTGGAGGGCTGATGTCCCTGGTCGTGCTCAGCCTGGCTGTGGCCATCGTGGTGACGCCTCGAGGACCAGCTTCGCTCCCTCTCCTGAACCATGGCTCGGCCACGGCCCTCGCCTCCTGGGGAACGTCTGCGGACAGGGAGAAGCCGCATCCACGGCTGAGTAGGGCGGGGGCTTCGCCTGCTCTCAAAGCTTGGGACTGTGTAGACGTTGTGTCCTTCGGGTCCCTCCTTACGGATGATGTGGGAGAGGGGCTGTCGGCAGTAGGCACAGTAGTCTCTTAGCTGTCCCCACTGCCAGATGCAGGAGAAGCAAAATTTATGTTGGCACCCCTGCACGCAGGCTTCATCTGTGATGGGGCCCAGGCAGATGGGGCAAATGGGGCCCTCGGAGGTGTCCGTGTCTGTGTCCATGTCCTGGGGCCCCTGGCTGGTGCTGTCCGCCGCGGCAGAGTTGCCTTCTTCCTGCGCCTCCTGCTGTGATGCCATCACGCCTGGCAGGGAAAGCAATGCCGAGGTGATGGCAGGAATTGGGACGTCGAACGCGCGGTTCCTGACCTCTCCACAAAGGCAAGACCAGAAGGGTTTGGGTGTGGCAGGTTGGTCCTGCGTCCCCTCACCCGTCACAGGTCTGTCCTCCACACACGAGGAGAGCACTGTGACCCTGCCGGGCTGCGTCGTGCCTTAAGTTGAGTCAGGTCATGGGGGTCCCATTGTGACATTCCAGAGCTTTTGTGGGCCACGCCCAGATTCAGCCAATCAGAGCACAGTTTGGGTTGGAAGAGACCATCCAGTTCCAACCCCCTGGCCTAGAGGACTGGACCACCACCACCACCCCCCCCCTCGTTGAGACTGAGGCGGGACGTGAGACCGGCCGGAGGTCCCAGAGCCCCGGTGGTGTCTCTCACTCTTCTCTCGCGCACTCTTTTCCCCCTTTCTTTTCTTTTTTCCCCCTTTTTCTTCGTCTTCCTTCCTCCCCTCTTCTTCTTCTAAGGAAACAGTTGAGTGGGTTTTGGCAATATTTGCCCTCGTTTGTGCCTTAATCTCCCGGGGGGGTTCCCAACCCACAAGCCCCAGCAAGTCAGCCTATCTTGGTGACCGTAACAGAGGGGAAGTCGTGTGAGGAGCGGCCGAAGTCCCTGGGTCTGTTCAGCGTGGAGAAGAGGAGACTGCGGGGAGACCTCATCGTGGGCTGCAGCTTCCTCACAGGGGGAGGAGCTGGTGATGAGCTCTTCTCTCTGGAGCCCAGGCAATGGCAGGAAGCTGTGCCAGGGGAGGGCTAGGGTGGACATTAAGAGAAGGTTCTTCCCCCAGAGGGTGGTGGTGCACTGGAACAGCTTCCCAGGGAAGCAGTCTCAGCCTGACACCATTGCAGAAGCCTTGGTCAAAGCCCTCAGCCAGACGGGGCAAACGCTGGGGTTGTCCTGTGCGGGGACAGGAGTTGGACTCGATGGTCCTTGTGGGTCCCCTGCAACTCAGGACTTGATGGTGTGGTTCTAAGCTGGGCATTAAGTGGATGTTCTTAGCTTGTGCCTCCAGGGATGGGGCCGCCACCACTTCTCTGGGCAACCTGGGCCAGGGCCCTCCCGTGCTCACAGGAGAACATTTCTAACTCAGATCTCATCTCAGTCTCCCCTCTTTCCACGGACAGTCGTTCCTCCTCATGCTGTCTCTGCACTCCCTGATCAAGAGCCCCTCCCCAGCTTTCCTGGAGCCCCTTGCAGTCCTGGGAGGCTGCTCTAAGGTCTCCCCAGAGCCTTCTCTTCTGTAACTGTTCCGAACTCCCCTATCCTGGGTAGATTCCCAGCGCTCAGGGACGCCGTTGCTGGCTCTGGCCGTGCTTTCTGCTGGCAAATCTGCTCCTCTCTCGCTCAGCGTGCTGGCAACTTCCTGGGGGATACCGGGAGGCTGTGCCGTGCCCGCCTTGCCCCTGCCTGGAGCTGAGGGCAACAGTGCAGCAGAGACACCAGCCGTGCCCAAACTGCCCCCAAGTGTGGGGCCGGAGGGAGAGGGAGGGGATTCTGCCCCGATACCGAAACTGCCGGCCAATAGACTCTCTCAGACTCGTTGTGGAGTTTGAGAAAGCAGCTCCTTTCTTTCAGGGAATGATCCCATCAACCCTGTGTAATGGGACAAGAGCTGGGACAGCTGGGAGGAGGTCTCCCAGGCTTGGGGAACCACACTAAAGCAAGGCAGAAATATCTTCTTTTTAAAAAGCCCACATTTTGGCACCGACCCTCTCTCCAGGAACCCAGACCCCCACTTGTCCTGATTTCAAGTCTACCTGCGGGAGTACAAAGCACGTGCAGCTTCCTGTTTGTTTTTGTCTTGTGCCTTTTTACTAATCAGCAGGTTTGCAAAATGAGGATTAGCAAAAAACTCTGGGAGCCCACGGCTCGCTGTGGGATCTCTGCTGGGATCAGCTGCTTGTCCTCTGGTGTTCCCTGCAGGACATGTGTGGTGATCGCCTCCTTGTCCTCTGGTGTTCCCTGGAGGACCTGAGTGGGGATCGGCTCCTTGTCCTGTGCTGTTCCCTGCGGGACTTCTGCCAGAGTCGTCTCCTTCTCCCCTGCTGTTCCCTTGAGGACTGCAGGCAGGGCTGTTGCTGATTTTTGCTCTCGCTTGAGGATGCTGCGATCCTTTCTCGAGGAGCTGGCATCCCCTCTTGAGGCGCTGGGATCCCCTCTTGTGGCGCTGGGAACCCCTCTTGTGGCACTGGGATCCCCTCTTGTGGCGCTGGCCCTTGGTCCTGGTCCCGATCACGATCCCGAGCCCTGCTCCGCCACCTGCGTCTTCTGGAGGGTTGGTGTCCCTGGGCGTGTTGAGCCTGGCTGTGGCCATCGTGGTGACGCCTCGAGGACCGCCTTCGCTCCCTCTCCCGAGCCATGGCTCGGCCACCACCCTCGCCTCGTGGGGAACGTCTGTGGACAGGGAGAAGCCGCATCCACGGCTGAGTAGGGCGGGGGCTTTCCCTGCTCTCAAAGCTTGGGACTGTGTAGACGTTGTGTCCTTCGGGTCCCTCCTTACGGATGATGTGGGAGAGGGGCTGTCGGCAGTAGGCACAGTAGTCTCTTAGCTGTCCCCACTGCCAGATGCAGGAGAAGCAAAATTTATGTTGGCACCCCTGCACGCAGGCTTCATCTGTGATGGGGCCCAGGCAGATGGGGCAAATGGGGCCCTCAGAGGTGTCCGTGTCCGTGTCCATGTCCTGGGGCCCCTGGCTGGTGCTGTCCGCCGCGGAAGAGTTGCCTTCTTCCTGCGCCTCCTGCTGTGATGCCATCACGCCTGGCAGGGAAAGCAATGCCGAGGTGATGGCAGGAATTGGGACGTCGAACGCGCGGTTCCTGACCTCTCCACAAAGGCAAGACCAGAAGGGTTTGGGTGTGGCAGGTTGGTCCTGCGTCCCCTCACCCGTCACAGGTCTGTCCTCCACGCACGAGGAGAGCACTGTGACCCTGCAGGGCTGCCTCACACCTTAAATAGGGTGAGGACTGGACTCTCTGTCCAGGAACCCAGACCCCCACTTTTCCTGATTTGATGTCTACCCGCAGGAGCACTGTGGTGGATTGACTTTTGATCCACGCAAGTATTCCATTGTTGATGATATTTTGAGCAATGCCGGCCGTGCATTGCTCTTTCAGTCCGTTGTGCACAACCCTGCCTATGTGGCTACACACAAGGACACTTTGTCCGTGTCAAGCCTGATAGAGGAAGCTGGTTAAGTAGAAGAGATGCAAAGCTACAAATAAGAAGCTTGCTAAGAAATTTGCTGATCGCTAAGAAACTTGCTAACTGCAAGCAGAGTTGCGTCAGCGACATCGTGATGTGTACTGATGTATATTTAACCAATCATAAAGCTCTGGCTAGCGTATGAACACCTGAACGTATCCAATCAATGACTGAACCCTGTCGCGTGAACCCTGGTAATTTTCTATATAAACAGTGTATCTTTAGTAATAAATGGAGCATTGACTGAATCTCTGTGAGACTGCGGCTTTGACTCCGAGCTCCCACGCTTTGTCTGGCGCCCGGCCCGCGTTTCACTCACTTTTCCTGATTTCAAGTCTACCTGCAGGAGCACTGTGGTGGATTGACTTTTGATCCACAGAAGTATTCTATATCTTCCTTTAACGGTACCCGACATATAAATAGGGTGTAGGTAAGAGAGTACACTCTCTTCTTCTTCCGGCAAGGCTGGGGAGCAGAAGGTCCCTGTGTTGGTCCTCTCTGCTGCCGAGCCTGCGGAAGATTTTTTACCGGGTCAGATTTGGCCGTCCGGCTCTCCACGAGGGAGGTGGCGTGGTAAGATTTCATTAATGCTTTACTTTGTTAGTTACTGGGTGTTATCGTTGTATGCCGGGTGTTAAATAGCTCCTTTTTGTCCTTTTTCCCATTTCCCTTCCCCTCTTCCCTTGCTCCTTTGCGTATCCTTGCGGTGCAGTTGTTTGTATTTACAAAAATACAGAAGTACCTCTCTTTAGTGTGCTTTTGTTTTTTTCCATAGTTTTTTTCCTTTGGAAGGGGGGAAGTTTTGGGAGACAGGCAGACTGAGCGGTTGGAGAGCTTGGGAAAGCAAGGTCTAACCAGCTCAAGCACGAAGCACGTGCAGCTTCCAATTTGTTTTTGTCTTGTGCCTCTTTATTAATCAGGAGGTTTGCAGAGTGAGGAGTAGCAAAAAAGTCTTGGAGCCCACCGCTCCCTGTGGCATCTCTGCTGGGATCAGCAGCTTGTCATCTGCTGTTCCCTGGTGGACCTCTGTGGGGATCAGCTCCTTGTCCTCTGGTGTTCTCTGGAGATCCTGTGTGGGGATCGGCTCCTTGTCCTCCGGTGTTCCCTGGAGGACCTGTGTGGGGATCGGCTCCTTGTCCTCCGGTGTTCCCGGGAGGACCTGTGTGAGGATCGTCTACTTGTCCTCCGGTGTTCCCCGGAGGACCTGTGTGGGGATCGGCTCCTTGTCCTCTGCTGTTCCCCGGAGGACCTGTGTGGGGATCGGCTCCTTGTCCTCTGCTGTTCCCTGGTGGACCTGTGTGGGGATCGGCTCCTTGTCCTCTGCTGTTCCCCGGAGGACCTGTGTGGGGATCGGCTCCTTGTCCTCTGCTGTTCCCTGGTGGACCTGTGTGGGGATCGGCTCCTTGTCCTCTGCTCGTCCCTGTGTGATCTCTGTGGGGATCGGCTCATTGTCCCCTGATCTTCCCCTGAGGACCTGAGTGGGGATCGGCTCCTTGTCCTGTGCTGTTCCCTGCGGGACCTCTCCCGGAGTCGTCTCCTTCTCCCCTGCTGTTCCCTTGAGGACTGCTGGCGGGGCTGTTGCTGATTTTCGCCCTCGCTTGAGGATGCTGGGATTCCCTCTTGAGGCACTGGCTCTTGGTCCTCTTGAGGCGCTAGGATCCCCTCTTGTGGCGCTGGGATCCCCTCGTGAGGCACGGGGATCCCCTCTTGAGGCGCTGGCCCTTGGTCCTCTTGAGGCGCTGGGATCCCCTCTTGTGACGCAGGGATCCCCTCCTGAGGCGCTGGCCCTTGGTCCTCTTGAGGCGCTGGGATCCCCTCTTGTAGCGCTGGGATCCCCTCTTGTGGCTCTGGAATCCCCTCTTGAGGCACTGGGATCCCCTCTTGAGGCGCTGGCCCTTGGTCCCTTTGTGGCGTTGGGATCCCCTCTTGTCGTGCTGGGATCCCCTCTTGAGGCGCTGGCCCTTGGTCCTCTTGAGGCTCTGGGATCCCCTCTTGAGGCGCTGGGATCCCCTCTTGAAGTGCTGGGATCCCCTCTTGAAGCGCTGGGATACCCTCCTGAGGCGCTGGGATCCCCTCTTGAGGTGCTGGCCCTTGGTCCTCTTGAAGTGCTGGGATCCCCTCTTGAAGCGCTGGGATCCCCTCTTGAGGCGCTGGGATCCCCTCTTGAGGCACTGGCCCTTGGTCCTGTTGAAGCGCTGGGATCCCCTCTTGGAGCGCTGGGATCCTCCCTTGAAGCGCTGGGATCTCCTCCTGTGGCGCTGGCCCTTGGTCCTGGTCCCGATCACGATCCCGAGCCCTGCTCCGCCGCCTCCGTCTTCTGGAGGGCTGATGTCCCTGGTCGTGCTCAGCCTGGCTGTGGCCATCGTGGTGACGCCTCGAGGACCGCCTTCGCTCCCTCTCCCGAGCCATGGCTCGGCCACGGCCCTCGCCTCCTGGGGAACGTCTGCGGACAGGGAGAAGCCGCATCCACGGCTGAGTAGGGCGGGGGCTTTCCCTGCTCTCATAGCTTGGGACTGTGTAGACGTTGTGTCCTTCGGGTCCCTCCTTACGGATGATGTGGGAGAGGGGCTGTCGGCAGTAGGCACAGTAGTCTCTTAGCTGTCCCCACTGCCAGATGCAGGAGAAGCAAAATTTATGTTGGCACCCCTGCACGCAGGCTTCATCTGTGATGGGGCCCAGGCAGATGGGGCAAATGGGGCCCTCGGAGGTGTCCGTGTCCGTGTCCATGTCCTGGGGCCCCTGGCTGGTGCTGTCCGCCGCGGCAGAGTTGCCTTCTTCCTGCGCCTCCTGCTGTGATGCCATCACGCCTGGCAGGGAAAGCAATGCCGAGGTGATGGCAGGAATTGGGACGTCGAACGCGCGGTTCCTGACCTCTCCACAAAGGCCAGACCAGAAGGGTTTGGGTGTGGCAGGTTGGTCCTGCGTCCCCTCACCCGTCACAGGTCTGTCCTCCACGCACGAGGAGAGCACTGTGACCCTGCCGGGCTGTGTCGTGCCTTTAGTAGAGTCAGGTCATGGGGGTCCCATTGTGACATTCCAGAGCTTTTGTGGGCCACGCCCAGATTCAGCCAATCAGAGCACAGTTTGGGTTGGAAGAGACCATCCAGTTCCAACCCCCTGGCCTAGAGGACTGGACCACCACCACCACCAACCCCCTCGTTGAGACTGAGGCGGGACGTGAGACCGGCCGGAGGTCCCAGAGCCCCGGTGGTGTCTCTCACTCTTCTCTCGCGCACTCTTTTCCCCCTTTCTTTTCTTTTTTCCCCCTTTTTCTTCGTCTTCCTTCCTCCCCTCTTCTTCTTCTAAGGAAACAGTTGAGTGGGTTTTGGCAATATTTGCCCTCGTTTGTGCCTTAATCTCCCGGGGGGGTTCCCAACCCACAAGCCCCAGCAAGTCAGCCTATCTTGGTGACCGTAACAGAGGGGAAGTCGTGTGAGGAGCGGCCGAAGTCCCTGGGTCTGTTCAGCGTGGAGAAGAGGAGACTGCGGGGAGACCTCATCGTGGGCTGCAGCTTTTTCACAGGGGGAGGAGCTGGTGATGAGCTCTTCTCTCTGGAGCCCAGGCAATGGCAGGAAGCTGTGCCAGGGGAGGGCTAGGGTGGACATTAAGAGAAGGTTCTTCCCCCAGAGGGTGGTGGAGCACTGGAACAGCTTCCCAGGGAAGCAGTCTCAGCCTGACACCATTGCAGAAGCCTTGGTCAAAGCCCTCAGCCAGACGGGGCAAACGCTGGGGTTGTCCTGTGCGGGGACAGGAGTTGGACTCGATGGTCCTTGTGGGTCCCCTGCAACTCAGGACATGATGGTGTGGTTCTGAGCTGGGCATTAAGTGGATGTTCTTAGCTTGTGCCTCCAGGGATGGGGCCGCCACCACTTCTCTGGGCAACCTGGGCCAGGGCCCTCCCGTGCTCACAGGAGAACATTTCTAACTCAGATCTCATCTCAGTCTCCCCTCTTTCCACGGACAGTCGTTCCTCCTCATGCTGTCTCTGCACTCCCTGATCAAGAGCCCCTCCCCAGCTTTCCTGGAGCCCCTTGCAGTCCTGGGAGGCTGCTCTAAGGTCTCCCCAGAGCCTTCTCTTCTGTAACTGTTCCGAACTCCCCTATCCTGGGTAGATTCCCAGCGCTCAGGGACGCCGTTGCTGGCTCTGGCCGTGCTTTCTGCTGGCAAATCTGCTCCTCTCTCGCTCAGCGTGCTGGCAACTTCCTGGGGGATACCGGGAGGCTGTGCCGTGCCCGCCTTGCCCCTGCCTGGAGCTGAGGGCAACAGTGCAGCAGAGACACCAGCCGTGCCCAAACTGCCCCCAAGTGTGGGGCCAGAGGGAGAGGGAGGGGATTCTGCCCCGATACCGAAACTGCCGGCCAATAGACTCTCTCAGACTCGTTGTGGAGTTTGAGAAAGCAGCTCCTTTCTTTCAGGGAATGATCCCATCAACCCTGTATAATGGGACAAGAGCTGGGACAGCTGGGAGGAGGTCTCCCAGGCTTGGGGAACCACACTAAAGCAAGGCAGAAACATCTTCTTTTTAAAAAGCCCACATTTTGGCACCGACCCTCTCTCCAGGAACCCAGACCCCCACTTGTCCTGATTTCAAGTCTACCTGCGGGAGTACAAAGCACGTGCAGCTTCCTGTTTGTTTTTGTCTTCTGCCTTTTTATTAATCAGGAGGTTTACAAAGTGAGGAGTTGCAAAAAACTCTGGGAGCCCACGGCTCCCTTTGGTATCTCTGCTGGGATCAGCTGCTTGTCCTCTGGTGATCCCTGGAGGACCTCTGTGGGGATCAGCTCCTTGTCCTGCGCTCTTCCCTGGAGGACCTGAGTGGGGATCGGCTCCTTGAGCTGCGCTCTTCCCTGGAGGACCTGAGTGGGGATCGGCTCCTTGTCCTGCGCTCTTCCCTGGAGAACCTGAGTGGGGATCGGCTCCTTGAGCTGCGCTCTTCCCTGGAGAACCTGAGTGGGGATCGGCTCCTTGTCCTGCGCTCTTCCCTGGAGAACCTGAGTGGGGATCGGCTTCTTGAGCTGCGCTCTTCCCTGGAGAACCTCAGTGCGGATCGGCTCCTTGAGCTGCGCTCTTCCCTGGAGGACCTGAGTGGGGATCGGCTCCTTGAGCTGCGCTCTTCCCTGGAGGACCTGAGTGGGGATCGGCTCCTTGAGCTGCGCTCTTCCCTGGAGAACCTGAGTGGGGATCGGCTCCTTGAGCTGCGCTCTTCCCTGGAGGACCTGAGTGGGGATCGGCTCCTTGTCCTGCGCTCTTCCCTGGAGGACCTGAGTGGGGATCGGCTCCTTGTCCTGTGCTCTTCCCTGGAGGACCTCTGCCGGAGTCGTCTCCTTCTCCCCTGCTGTTCACTTAAGGACTGCTGGCGGGGCTGTTGCTGATTTTCGCTCTCGATTGAGGATTCTGGGATCCCCTCTTGAGGCGCTGGGATCCCCTCTTGAGGCGCTGGGATCCCCTCTTGAGGCACTGGGATCCCCTCTTGAGGCACTGGCCCTTGGTCCTCTTGAAGCGCTGGGATCCCCTCTTGAAGCGCTGGGATCTCCTCCTGTGGCGCTGGCCCTTGGTCCTGGTCTTGATCACGATCCCGAGCCCTTCTCCGCCGCCTCCGTCTTCTGGAGGGCTGATGTTCCTGGTCGTGCTCAGCCTGGCTGTGGCCATCGTGGGGACGCCTCGAGGACCGCCTTCGCTCCCTCTCCCGAGCCATGGCTCGGCCACCACCCTCGCCTCGTCGGGAACGTCTGCGGACAGGGAGAAGCCGCATCCACGGCTGAGTAGGGCGGGTTCTTTGCCTGCTCTCATAGCTTGGGACTGTGTAGACCTTGTGTCCTTCGGGTCCCTCCTTGCGGATGATGTGGGAGAGGGGCTGTCGGCAGTAGGGACAGTCGTCTCCTCGCTGACCCCACTGCCAGATGCAGGAGAAGCAAAATTTATGTTGGCACCCCTGCACGCAGGCTTCCTCTGTGATGGGGTCCAGGCAGATGGGGCAAATGGGGCCCTCAGAGGTGTCCGTGTCCGTGTCCATGTCCTGGGGCCCCTGGCTGGTGCTGTCTGCCGCGGAAGAGTTGCCTTCTTCCTGCGCCTCCTGCTGTGATGCCATCACGTCTGGCAGGGAAAGCAGTGCCGAGGTGATGGCAGGAATTGGGACGTCGAACGCGCGGTTCCTGACCTCTCCACAAAGGCCAGACCAGAAGGGTTTGGGTGTGGCAGGTTGGTCCTGCGTCCCCTCACCCGTCACAGGTCTGTCCTCCACGCACGAGGAGAGCACTGTGACCCTGCCGGGCTGCGTCGTGCCTTAAGTAGAGTCAGGTCATGGGGGTCCCATTGTGACATTCCAGAGCTTTTGTGTTCCACGCCCAGATTCAGCCAATCAGAGCACAGTTTGTGTTGGAAGAGACCATCCAGTTCCAACCCCCTGCCCTAGAGGACTGGACCACCACCACCACCCCCCTCGTTGAGACTGAGGCGGGACGTGAGACCGGCCGGAGGTCCCAGAGCCCCGGTGGTGTCTCTCACTCTTCTCTCGCGCACTCTTTTCCCCCTTTCTTTTCTTTTTTCCCCCTTTTTCTTCGTCTTCCTTCCTCCCCTCTTCTTCTTCTAAGGAAACAGTTGAGTGGGTTTTGGCAATATTTGCCCTCGTTTGTGCCTTAATCTCCCGGGGGGTTCCCAACCCACAAGCCCCAGCATGTCAGCCTATCTTGGTGACCGTAACAGAGGGGAAGTCGTGTGAGGAGCGGCCGAAGTCCCTGGGTCTTTTCAGCGTGGAGAAGAGGAGACTGCGGGGAGACCTCATCGTGGGCTGCAGCTTCCTCACAGGGGGAGGAGCTGGTGATGAGCTCTTCTCTCTGGAGCCCAGGCAATGGCAGGAAGCTGTGCCAGGGGAGGGCTAGGGTGGACATTAAGAGAAGGTTCTTCCCCCAGAGGGTGGTGGAGCACTGGAACAGCTTCCCAGGGAAGCAGTCTCAGCCTGACACCATTGCAGAAGCCTTTGGTCAAAGCCCTCAGCCAGACGGGGCAAACGCTGGGGTTGTCCTGTGCGGGGACAGGAGTTGGACTCGATGGTCCTTGTGGGTCCCCTGCAACTCAGGACTTGATGGTGTGGTTCTAAGCTGGGCATTAAGTGGATGTTCTTAGCTTGTGCCTCCAGGGATGGGGCCGCCACCACTTCTCTGGGCAACCTGGGCCAGGGCCCTCCCGTGCTCACAGGAGAACATTTCTAACTCAGATCTCATCTCAGTCTCCCCTCTTTCCACGGACAGTCGTTCCTCCTCATGCTGTCTCTGCACTCCCTGATCAAGAGCCCCTCCCCAGCTTTCCTGGAGCCCCTTGCAGTCCTGGGAGGCTGCTCTAAGGTCTCCCCAGAGCCTTCTCTTCTGTAACTGTTCCGAACTCCCCTATCCTGGGTAGATTCCCAGCGCTCAGGGACGCCGTTGCTGGCTCTGGCCGTGCTTTCTGCTGGCAAATCTGCTCCTCTCTCGCTCAGCGTGCTGGCAACTTCCTGGGGGATACCGGGAGGCTGTGCCGTGCCCGTCTTGCCCCTGCCTGGAGCTGAGGGCAACAGTGCAGCAGAGACACCAGCCGTGCCCAAACTGCCCCCAAGTGTGGGGCCAGAGGGAGAGGGAGGGGATTCTGCCCCGATACCGAAACTGCCGGCCAATAGACTCTCTCAGACTCATTGTGGAGTTTGAGAAAGCAGCTCCTTTCTTTCAGGGAATGATCCCATCAACCCTGTGTAATGGGACAAGAGCTGGGACAGCTGGGTGGAGGTCTCCCAGGCTTGGGGAACCACACTAAAGCAAGGCAGAAACATCTTCTTTTTAAAAAGCCCACATTTTGGCACCGACCCTCTCTCCAGGAACCCAGACCCCCACTTGTCCTGATTTCAAGTCTACCTGCGGGAGTACAAAGCACGTGCAGCTTCCTGTTTGTTTTTGTCTTCTGCCTTTTTATTAATCAGGAGGTTTGCAAAGTGAGGAGTTGCAAAAAACTCTGGGAGCCCACGGCTCCCTTTGGTATCTCTGCTGGGATCAGCTGCTTGTCCTCTGGTGATCCCTGGAGGACCTCTGTGGGGATCAGCTCCTTGTCCTGCGCTCTTCCCTGGAGGACCTGAGTGGGGATCGGCTCCTTGAGCTGCGCTCTTCCCTGGAGGACCTGAGTGGGGATCGGCTCCTTGAGCTGCGCTCTTCCCTGGAGAACCTGAGTGGGGATCGGCTCCTTGAGCTGCGCTCTTCCCTGGAGAACCTGAGTGGGGATCGGCTCCTTGTCCTGCGCTCTTCCCTGGAGAACCTGAGTGGGGATCGGCTCCTTGTCCTACGCTCTACCCTGGAGGACCTGAGTGGGGATCGGCTCCTTGTCCTGCGCTCTTCCCTGGAGAACCTGAGTGGGGATCGGCTCCTTGTCCTGCGCTCTTCCCTAGAGAACCTAAGTGGGGATCGGCTCCTTGTCCTGCGCTCTTCCCTAGAGAACCTTAGTGGGGATCGGCTCCTTGTCCTGCGCTCTTCGCTGGAGGACCTGAGTGGGGATCGGCTCCTTGTCCTGCGCTCTTCCCTGGAGGACCTGAGTGGGGATCGGCTCCTTGTCCTGTGCTCTTCCCTGGAGGACCTCTGCCGGAGTCGTCTCCTTCTCCCCTGCTCTTCACTTAAGGACTGCTGGCGGGGCTGTTGCTGATTTTCGCTCTCGATTGAGGATGCTGGGATCCCCTCTTGAGGCGCTGGGATCCCCTCTTGAGGTGCTGGGATCCCCTCTTGAGGCACTGGCCCTTGGTCCTCTTGAAGCGCTGGGATCCCCTCTTGAAGCACTGGGATCTCCTCCTGTGGCGCTGGCCCTTGGTCCTGGTCCTGATCACGATCCCCAGCCCTGCTCCATGGCCTCCATCTTCTGGAGGGCTGATGTCCCTGGTCGTGCTCAGCCTGGCTGTGGCCATCGTGGTGACGCCTCGAGGACCAGCTTCGCTCCCTCTCCTGAACCATGGCTCGGCCACCACCCTCGCCTCCTGGGGAACGTCTGCGGACAGGGAGAAGCCGCATCCACGGCTGAGTAGGGCGGGGGCTTCGCCTGCTCTCAAAGCTTGGGACTGTGTAGACGTTGTGTCCTTCGGGTCCCTCCTTACGGATGATGTGGGAGAGGGGCTGTCGGCAGTAGGCACAGTAGTCTCTTAGCTGTCCCCACTGCCAGATGCAGGAGAAGCAAAATTTATGTTGGCACCCCTGCACGCAGGCTTCATCTGTGATGGGGCCCAGGCAGATGGGGCAAATGGGGCCCTCGGAGGTGTCCGTGTCTGTGTCCATGTCCTGGGGCCCCTGGCTGGTGCTGTCCGCCGCGGAAGAGTTGCCTTCTTCCTGCGCCTCCTGCTGTGATGCCATCACGCCTGGCAGGGAAAGCAATGCCGAGGTGATGGCAGGAATTGGGACGTCGAACGCGCGGTTCCTGACCTCTCCACAAAGGCAAGACCAGAAGGGTTTGGGTGTGGCAGGTTGGTCCTGCGTCCCCTCACCCGTCACAGGTCTGTCCTCCACACACGAGGAGAGCACTGTGACCCTGCAGGGCTGCGTCGTGCCTTAAGTAGAGTCAGGTCATGGGGGTCCCATTGTGACATTCCAGAGCTTTTGTGGGCCACGCCCAGATTCAGCCAATCAGAGCACAGTTTGGGTTGGAAGAGACCATCCAGTTCCAACCCCCTGGCCTAGAGGACTGGACCACCACCACCACCACCCCCCTCGTTGAGACTGAGGCGGGACGTGAGACCGGCCGGAGGTCCCAGAGCCCCGGTGGTGTCTCTCACTCTTCTCTCGCGCACTCTTTTCCCCCTTTCTTTTCTTTTTTCCCCCTTTTTCTTCGTCTTCCTTCCTCCCCTCTTCTTCTTCTAAGGAAACAGTTGAGTGGGTTTTGGCAATATTTGCCCTCGTTTGTGCCTTAATCTCCCGGGGGGGTTCCCAACCCACAAGCCCCAGCAAGTCAGCCTATCTTGGTGACCGTAACAGAGGGGAAGTCGTGTGAGGAGCGGCCGAAGTCCCTGGGTCTGTTCAGCGTGGAGAAGAGGAGACTGCGGGGAGACCTCATCGTGGGCTGCAGCTTCCTCACAGGGGGAGGAGCTGGTGATGAGCTCTTCTCTCTGGAGCCCAGGCAATGGCAGGAAGCTGTGCCAGGGGAGGGCTAGGGTGGACATTAAGAGAAGGTTCTTCCCCCAGAGGGTGGTGGTGCACTGGAACAGCTTCCCAGGGAAGCAGTCTCAGCCTGACACCATTGCAGAAGCCTTGGTCAAAGCCCTCAGCCAGACGGGGCAAACGCTGGGGTTGTCCTGTGCGGGGACAGGAGTTGGACTCGATGGTCCTTGTGGGTCCCCTGCAACTCAGGACTTGATGGTGTGGTTCTAAGCTGGGCATTAAGTGGATGTTCTTAGCTTGTGCCTCCAGGGATGGGGCCGCCACCACTTCTCTGGGCAACCTGGGCCAGGGCCCTCCCGTGCTCACAGGAGAACATTTCTAACTCAGATCTCATCTCAGTCTCCCCTCTTTCCACGGACAGTCGTTCCTCCTCATGCTGTCTCTGCACTCCCTGATCAAGAGGTCCTCCCCAGCTTTCCTGGAGCCCCTTGCAGTCCTGGGAGGCTGCTCTAAGGTCTCCCCAGAGCCTTCTCTTCTGTAACTGTTCCGAACTCCCCTATCCTGGGTAGATTCCCAGCGCTCAGGGACGCCGTTGCTGGCTCTGGCCGTGCTTTCTGCTGGCAAATCTGCTCCTCTCTCGCTCAGCGTGCTGGCAACTTCCTGGGGGATACCGGGAGGCTGTGCCGTGCCCGCCTTGCCCCTGCCTGGAGCTGAGGGCAACAGTGCAGCAGAGACACCAGCCGTGCCCAAACTGCCCCCAAGTGTGGGGCCGGAGGGAGAGGGAGGGGATTCTGCCCCGATACCGAAACTGCCGGCCAATAGACTCTCTCAGACTCGTTGTGGAGTTTGAGAAAGCAGCTCCTTTCTTTCAGGGAATGATCCCATCAACCCTGTGTAATGGGACAAGAGCTGGGACAGCTGGGAGGAGGTCTCCCAGGCTTGGGGAACCACACTAAAGCAAGGCAGAAATATCTTCTTTTTAAAAAGCCCACATTTTGGCACCGACCCTCTCTCCAGGAACCCAGACCCCCACTTGTCCTGATTTCAAGTCTACCTGCGGGAGTACAAAGCACGTGCAGCTTCCTGTTTGTTTTTGTCTTGTGCCTTTTTACTAATCAGCAGGTTTGCAAAATGAGGATTAGCAAAAAACTCTGGGAGCCCACGGCTCGCTGTGGGATCTCTGCTGGGATCAGCTGCTTGTCCTCTGGTGTTCCCTGCAGGACATGTGTGGTGATCGCCTCCTTGTCCTCTGGTGTTCCCTGGAGGACCTGAGTGGGGATCGGCTCCTTGTCCTGTGCTGTTCCCTGCGGGACTTCTGCCAGAGTCGTCTCCTTCTCCCCTGCTGTTCCCTTGAGGACTGCAGGCAGGGCTGTTGCTGATTTTTGCTCTCGCTTGAGGATGCTGCGATCCTTTCTCGAGGAGCTGGCATCCCCTCTTGAGGCGCTGGGATCCCCTCTTGTGGCGCTGGGAACCCCTCTTGTGGCACTGGGATCCCCTCTTGTGGCGCTGGCCCTTGGTCCTGGTCCCGATCACGATCCCGAGCCCTGCTCCGCCACCTGCGTCTTCTGGAGGGTTGGTGTCCCTGGGCGTGTTGAGCCTGGCTGTGGCCATCGTGGTGACGCCTCGAGGACCGCCTTCGCTCCCTCTCCCAAGCCATGGCTCGGCCACCACCCTCGCCTCGTGGGGAACGTCTGTGGACAGGGAGAAGCCGCATCCACGGCTGAGTAGGGCGGGGGCTTTCCCTGCTCTCAAAGCTTGGGACTGTGTAGACGTTGTGTCCTTCGGGTCCCTCCTTACGGATGATGTGGGAGAGGGGCTGTCGGCAGTAGGCACAGTAGTCTCTTAGCTGTCCCCACTGCCAGATGCAGGAGAAGCAAAATTTATGTTGGCACCCCTGCACGCAGGCTTCATCTGTGATGGGGCCCAGGCAGATGGGGCAAATGGGGCCCTCAGAGGTGTCCGTGTCCGTGTCCATGTCCTGGGGCCCCTGGCTGGTGCTGTCCGCCGCGGAAGAGTTGCCTTCTTCCTGCGCCTCCTGCTGTGATGCCATCACGCCTGGCAGGGAAAGCAATGCCGAGGTGATGGCAGGAATTGGGACGTCGAACGCGCGGTTCCTGACCTCTCCACAAAGGCAAGACCAGAAGGGTTTGGGTGTGGCAGGTTGGTCCTGCGTCCCCTCACCCGTCACAGGTCTGTCCTCCACGCACGAGGAGAGCACTGTGACCCTGCAGGGCTGCCTCACACCTTAAATAGGGTGAGGACTGGACTCTCTGTCCAGGAACCCAGACCCCCACTTTTCCTGATTTGATGTCTACCCGCAGGAGCACTGTGGTGGATTGACTTTTGATCCACGCAAGTATTCCATTGTTGATGATATTTTGAGCAATGCCGGCCGTGCATTGCTCTTTCAGTCCGTTGTGCACAACCCTGCCTATGTGGCTACACACAAGGACACTTTGTCCGTGTCAAGCCTGATAGAGGAAGCTGGTTAAGTAGAAGAGATGCAAAGCTACAAATAAGAAGCTTGCTAAGAAATTTGCTGATCGCTAAGAAACTTGCTAACTGCAAGCAGAGTTGCGTCAGCGACATCGTGATGTGTACTGATGTATATTTAACCAATCATAAAGCTCTGGCTAGCGTATGAACACCTGAACGTATCCAATCAATGACTGAACCCTGTCGCGTGAACCCTGGTAATTTTCTATATAAACAGTGTATCTTTAGTAATAAATGGAGCATTGACTGAATCTCTGTGAGACTGCGGCTTTGACTCCGAGCTCCCACGCTTTGTCTGGCGCCCGGCCCGCGTTTCACTCACTTTTCCTGATTTCAAGTCTACCTGCAGGAGCACTGTGGTGGATTGACTTTTGATCCACAGAAGTATTCTATATCTTCCTTTAACGGTACCCGACATATAAATAGGGTGTAGGTAAGAGAGTACACTCTCTTCTTCTTCCGGCAAGGCTGGGGAGCAGAAGGTCCCTGTGTTGGTCCTCTCTGCTGCCGAGCCTGCGGAAGATTTTTTACCGGGTCAGATTTGGCCGTCCGGCTCTCCACGAGGGAGGTGGCGTGGTAAGATTTCATTAATGCTTTACTTTGTTAGTTACTGGGTGTTATCGTTGTATGCCGGGTGTTAAATAGCTCCTTTTTGTCCTTTTTCCCATTTCCCTTCCCCTCTTCCCTTGCTCCTTTGCGTATCCTTGCGGTGCAGTTGTTTGTATTTACAAAAATACAGAAGTACCTCTCTTTAGTGTGCTTTTGTTTTTTTCCATAGTTTTTTTCCTTTGGAAGGGGGGAAGTTTTGGGAGACAGGCAGACTGAGCGGTTGGAGAGCTTGGGAAAGCAAGGTCTAACAAGCTCAAGCAAGAAGCACGTGCAGCTTCCTATTTGTTTTTGTCTTGTGCCTCTTTATTAATCAGGAGGTTTGCAGAGTGAGGAGTAGCAAAAAAGTCTTGGAGCCCACCGCTCCCTGTGGCATCTCTGCTGGGATCAGCAGCTTGTCATCTGCTGTTCCCTGGTGGACCTCTGTGGGGATCAGCTCCTTGTCCTCTGGTGTTCTCTGGAGATCCTGTGTGGGGATCGGCTCCTTGTCCTCCGGTGTTCCCTGGAGGACCTGTGTGGGGATCGGCTCCTTGTCCTCCGGTGTTCCCGGGAGGACCTGTGTGAGGATCGTCTACTTGTCCTCCGGTGTTCCCCGGAGGACCTGTGTGGGGATCGGCTCCTTGTCCTCTGCTGTTCCCCGGAGGACCTGTGTGGGGATCGGCTCCTTGTCCTCTGCTGTTCCCTGGTGGACCTGTGTGGGGATCGGCTCCTTGTCCTCTGCTGTTCCCCGGAGGACCTGTGTGGGGATCGGCTCCTTGTCCTCTGCTGTTCCCTGGTGGACCTGTGTGGGGATCGGCTCCTTGTCCTCTGCTCGTCCCTGTGTGATCTCTGTGGGGATCGGCTCATTGTCCCCTGATCTTCCCCTGAGGACCTGAGTGGGGATCGGCTCCTTGTCCTGTGCTGTTCCCTGCGGGACCTCTCCCGGAGTCGTCTCCTTCTCCCCTGCTGTTCCCTTGAGGACTGCTGGCGGGGCTGTTGCTGATTTTCGCCCTCGCTTGAGGATGCTGGCATTCCCTCTTGAGGCACTGGCTCTTGGTCCTCTTGAGGCGCTAGGATCCCCTCTTGTGGCGCTGGGATCCCCTCGTGAGGCACGGGGATCCCCTCTTGAGGCGCTGGCCCTTGGTCCTCTTGAGGCGCTGGGATCCCCTCTTGTGACGCAGGGATCCCCTCCTGAGGCGCTGGCCCTTGGTCCTCTTGAGGCGCTGGGATCCCCTCTTGTAGCGCTGGGATCCCCTCTTGTGGCTCTGGAATCCCCTCTTGAGGCACTGGGATCCCCTCTTGAGGCGCTGGCCCTTGGTCCCTTTGTGGCGTTGGGATCCCCTCTTGTCGTGCTGGGATCCCCTCTTGAGGCGCTGGCCCTTGGTCCTCTTGAGGCTCTGGGATCCCCTCTTGAGGCGCTGGGATCCCCTCTTGAAGTGCTGGGATCCCCTCTTGAAGCGCTGGGATACCCTCCTGAGGCGCTGGGATCCCCTCTTGAGGTGCTGGCCCTTGGTCCTCTTGAAGTGCTGGGATCCCCTCTTGAAGCGCTGGGATCCCCTCTTGAGGCGCTGGGATCCCCTCTTGAGGCACTGGCCCTTGGTCCTGTTGAAGCGCTGGGATCCCCTCTTGGAGCGCTGGGATCCTCCCTTGAAGCGCTGGGATCTCCTCCTGTGGCGCTGGCCCTTGGTCCTGGTCCCGATCACGATCCCGAGCCCTGCTCCGCCGCCTCCGTCTTCTGGAGGGCTGATGTCCCTGGTCGTGCTCAGCCTGGCTGTGGCCATCGTGGTGACGCCTCGAGGACCGCCTTCGCTCCCTCTCCCGAGCCATGGCTCGGCCACGGCCCTCGCCTCCTGGGGAACGTCTGCGGACAGGGAGAAGCCGCATCCACGGCTGAGTAGGGCGGGGGCTTTCCCTGCTCTCATAGCTTGGGACTGTGTAGACGTTGTGTCCTTCGGGTCCCTCCTTACGGATGATGTGGGAGAGGGGCTGTCGGCAGTAGGCACAGTAGTCTCTTAGCTGTCCCCACTGCCAGATGCAGGAGAAGCAAAATTTATGTTGGCACCCCTGCACGCAGGCTTCATCTGTGATGGGGCCCAGGCAGATGGGGCAAATGGGGCCCTCGGAGGTGTCCGTGTCCGTGTCCATGTCCTGGGGCCCCTGGCTGGTGCTGTCCGCCGCGGCAGAGTTGCCTTCTTCCTGCGCCTCCTGCTGTGATGCCATCACGCCTGGCAGGGAAAGCAATGCCGAGGTGATGGCAGGAATTGGGACGTCGAACGCGCGGTTCCTGACCTCTCCACAAAGGCCAGACCAGAAGGGTTTGGGTGTGGCAGGTTGGTCCTGCGTCCCCTCACCCGTCACAGGTCTGTCCTCCACGCACGAGGAGAGCACTGTGACCCTGCCGGGCTGTGTCGTGCCTTTAGTAGAGTCAGGTCATGGGGGTCCCATTGTGACATTCCAGAGCTTTTGTGGGCCACGCCCAGATTCAGCCAATCAGAGCACAGTTTGGGTTGGAAGAGACCATCCAGTTCCAACCCCCTGGCCTAGAGGACTGGACCACCACCACCACCAACCCCCTCGTTGAGACTGAGGCGGGACGTGAGACCGGCCGGAGGTCCCAGAGCCCCGGTGGTGTCTCTCACTCTTCTCTCGCGCACTCTTTTCCCCCTTTCTTTTCTTTTTTCCCCCTTTTTCTTCGTCTTCCTTCCTCCCCTCTTCTTCTTCTAAGGAAACAGTTGAGTGGGTTTTGGCAATATTTGCCCTCGTTTGTGCCTTAATCTCCCGGGGGGGTTCCCAACCCACAAGCCCCAGCAAGTCAGCCTATCTTGGTGACCGTAACAGAGGGGAAGTCGTGTGAGGAGCGGCCGAAGTCCCTGGGTCTGTTCAGCGTGGAGAAGAGGAGACTGCGGGGAGACCTCATCGTGGGCTGCAGCTTCCTCACAGGGGGAGGAGCTGGTGATGAGCTCTTCTCTCTGGAGCCCAGGCAATGGCAGGAAGCTGTGCCAGGGGAGGGCTAGGGTGGACATTAAGAGAAGGTTCTTCCCCCAGAGGGTGGTGGAGCACTGGAACAGCTTCCCAGGGAAGCAGTCTCAGCCTGACACCATTGCAGAAGCCTTGGTCAAAGCCCTCAGCCAGACGGGGCAAACGCTGGGGTTGTCCTGTGCGGGGACAGGAGTTGGACTCGATGGTCCTTGTGGGTCCCCTGCAACTCAGGACTTGATGGTGTGGTTCTGAGCTGGGCATTAAGTGGATGTTCTTAGCTTGTGCCTCCAGGGATGGGGCCGCCACCACTTCTCTGGGCAACCTGGGCCAGGGCCCTCCCGTGCTCACAGGAGAACATTTCTAACTCAGATCTCATCTCAGTCTCCCCTCTTTCCACGGACAGTCGTTCCTCCTCATGCTGTCTCTGCACTCCCTGATCAAGAGCCCCTCCCCAGCTTTCCTGGAGCCCCTTGCAGTCCTGGGAGGCTGCTCTAAGGTCTCCCCAGAGCCTTCTCTTCTGTAACTGTTCCGAACTCCCCTATCCTGGGTAGATTCCCAGCGCTCAGGGACGCCGTTGCTGGCTCTGGCCGTGCTTTCTGCTGGCAAATCTGCTCCTCTCTCGCTCAGCGTGCTGGCAACTTCCTGGGGGATACCGGGAGGCTGTGCCGTGCCCGCCTTGCCCCTGCCTGGAGCTGAGGGCAACAGTGCAGCAGAGACACCAGCCGTGCCCAAACTGCCCCCAAGTGTGGGGCCAGAGGGAGAGGGAGGGGATTCTGCCCCGATACCGAAACTGCCGGCCAATAGACTCTCTCAGACTCGTTGTGGAGTTTGAGAAAGCAGCTCCTTTCTTTCAGGGAATGATCCCATCAACCCTGTATAATGGGACAAGAGCTGGGACAGCTGGGTGGAGGTCTCCCAGGCTTGGGGAACCACACTAAAGCAAGGCAGAAACATCTTCTTTTTAAAAAGCCCACATTTTGGCACCGACCCTCTCTCCAGGAACCCAGACCCCCACTTGTCCTGATTTCAAGTCTACCTGCGGGAGTACAAAGCACGTGCAGCTTCCTGTTTGTTTTTGTCTTCTGCCTTTTTATTAATCAGGAGGTTTACAAAGTGAGGAGTTGCAAAAAACTCTGGGAGCCCACGGCTCCCTTTGGTATCTCTGCTGGGATCAGCTGCTTGTCCTCTGGTGATCCCTGGAGGACCTCTGTGGGGATCAGCTCCTTGTCCTGCGCTCTTCCCTGGAGGACCTGAGTGGGGATCGGCTCCTTGAGCTGCGCTCTTCCCTGGAGGACCTGAGTGGGGATCGGCTCCTTGTCCTGCGCTCTTCCCTGGAGAACCTGAGTGGGGATCGGCTCCTTGAGCTGCGCTCTTCCCTGGAGAACGTGAGTGGGGATCGGCTCCTTGTCCTGCGCTCTTCCCTGGAGAACCTGAGTGGGGATCGGCTTCTTGAGCTGCGCTCTTCCCTGGAGAACCTCAGTGCGGATCGGCTCCTTGAGCTGCGCTCTTCCCTGGAGGACCTGAGTGGGGATCGGCTCCTTGAGCTGCGCTCTTCCCTGGAGGACCTGAGTGGGGATCGGCTCCTTGAGCTGCGCTCTTCCCTGGAGAACCTGAGTGGGGATCGGCTCCTTGAGCTGCGCTCTTCCCTGGAGAACCTGAGTGGGGATCGGCTCCTTGTCCTACGCTCTTCCCTGGAGGACCTGAGTGGGGATCGGCTCCTTGTCCTGCGCTCTTCCCTGGAGGACCTGAGTGGGGATCGGCTCCTTGTCCTGTGCTCTTCCCTGGAGGACCTCTGCCGGAGTCGTCTCCTTCTCCCCTGCTGTTCACTTAAGGACTGCTGGCGGGGCTGTTGCTGATTTTCGCTCTCGATTGAGGATTCTGGGATCCCCTCTTGAGGCGCTGGGATCCCCTCTTGACGCGCTGGGATCCCCTCTTGAGGCACTGGGATCCCCTCTTGAGGCACTGGCCCTTGGTCCTCTTGAAGCGCTGGGATCCCCTCTTGAAGCGCTGGGATCTCCTCCTGTGGCGCTGGCCCTTGGTCCTGGTCTTGATCACGATCCCGAGCCCTTCTCCGCCGCCTCCGTCTTCTGGAGGGCTGATGTTCCTGGTCGTGCTCAGCCTGGCTGTGGCCATCGTGGGACGCCTCGAGGACCGCCTTCGCTCCCTCTCCCGAGCCATGGCTCGGCCACCACCCTCGCCTCGTCGGGAACGTCTGCGGACAGGGAGAAGCCGCATCCACGGCTGAGTAGGGCGGGTTCTTTGCCTGCTCTCATAGCTTGGGACTGTGTAGACCTTGTGTCCTTCGGGTCCCTCCTTACGGATGATGTGGGTGAGGGGCTGTCGGCAGTAGGGACAGTCGTCTCCTCGCTGACCCCACTGCCAGATGCAGGAGAAGCAAAATTTATGTTGGCACCCCTGCACGCAGGCTTCCTCTGTGATGGGGTCCAGGCAGATGGGGCAAATGGGGCCCTCAGAGGTGTCCGTGTCCGTGTCCATGTCCTGGGGCCCCTGGCTGGTGCTGTCTGCCGCGGAAGAGTTGCCTTCTTCCTGCGCCTCCTGCTGTGATGCCATCACGCCTGGCAGGGAAAGCAATGCCGAGGTGATGGCAGGAATTGGGACGTCGAACGCGCGGTTCCTGACCTCTCCACAAAGGCCAGACCAGAAGGGTTTGGGTGTGGCAGGTTGGTCCTGCGTCCCCTCACCCGTCACAGGTCTGTCCTCCACGCACGAGGAGAGCACTGTGACCCTGCCGGGCTGCGTCGTGCCTTAAGTAGAGTCAGGTCATGGGGGTCCCATTGTGACATTCCAGAGCTTTTGTGTTCCACGCCCAGATTCAGCCAATCAGAGCACAGTTTGTGTTGGAAGAGACCATCCAGTTCCAACCCCCTGGCCTAGAGGACTGGACCACCACCACCACCACCCCCCTCGTTGAGACTGAGGCGGGACGTGAGACCGGCCGGAGGTCCCAGAGCCCCGGTGGTGTCTCTCACTCTTCTCTCGCGCACTCTTTTCCCCCTTTCTTTTCTTTTTTCCCCCTTTTTCTTCGTCTTCCTTCCTCCCCTCTTCTTCTTCTAAGGAAACAGTTGAGTGGGTTTTGGCAATATTTGCCCTCGTTTGTGCCTTAATCTCCCGGGGGGTTCCCAACCCACAAGCCCCAGCATGTCAGCCTATCTTGGTGACCGTAACAGAGGGGAAGTCATGTGAGGAGCTGCCGAAGTCCCTGGGTCTTTTCAGCGTGGAGAAGAGGAGACTGCGGGGAGACCTCATCGTGGGCTGCAGCTTCCTCACAGGGGGAGGAGCTGGTGATGAGCTCTTCTCTCTGGAGCCCAGGCAATGGCAGGAAGCTGTGCCAGGGGAGGGCTAGGGTGGACATTAAGAGAAGGTTCTTCCCCCAGAGGGTGGTGGAGCACTGGAACAGCTTCCCAGGGAAGCAGTCTCAGCCTGACACCATTGCAGAAGCCTTGGTCAAAGCCCTCAGCCAGACGGGGCAAACGCTGGGGTTGTCCTGTGCGGGGACAGGAGTTGGACTCGATGGTCCTTGTGGGTCCCCTGCAACTCAGGACTTGATGGTGTGGTTCTGAGCTGGGCATTAAGTGGATGTTCTTAGCTTGTGCCTCCAGGGATGGGGCCGCCACCACTTCTCTGGGCAACCTGGGCCAGGGCCCTCCCGTGCTCACAGGAGAACATTTCTAACTCAGATCTCATCTCAGTCTCCCCTCTTTCCACGGACAGTCGTTCCTCCTCATGCTGTCTCTGCACTCCCTGATCAAGAGCCCCTCCCCAGCTTTCCTGGAGCCCCTTGCAGTCCTGGGAGGCTGCTCTAAGGTCTCCCCAGAGCCTTCTCTTCTGTAACTGTTCCGAACTCCCCTATCCTGGGTAGATTCCCAGCGCTCAGGGACGCCGTTGCTGGCTCTGGCCGTGCTTTCTGCTGGCAAATCTGCTCCTCTCTCGCTCAGCGTGCTGGCAACTTCCTGGGGGATACCGGGAGGCTGTGCCGTGCCCGCCTTGCCCCTGCCTGGAGCTGAGGGCAACAGTGCAGCAGAGACACCAGCCGTGCCCAAACTGCCCCCAAGTGTGGGGCCAGAGGGAGAGGGAGGGGATTCTGCCCCGATACCGAAACTGCCGGCCAATAGACTCTCTCAGACTCGTTGTGGAGTTTGAGAAAGCAGCTCCTTTCTTTCAGGGAATGATCCCATCAACCCTGTATAATGGGACAAGAGCTGGGACAGCTGGGTGGAGGTCTCCCAGGCTTGGGGAACCACACTAAAGCAAGGCAGAAACATCTTCTTTTTAAAAAGCCCACATTTTGGCACCGACCCTCTCTCCAGGAACCCAGACCCCCACTTGTCCTGATTTCAAGTCTACCTGCGGGAGTACAAAGCACGTGCAGCTTCCTGTTTGTTTTTGTCTTCTGCCTTTTTATTAATCAGGAGGTTTACAAAGTGAGGAGTTGCAAAAAACTCTGGGAGCCCACGGCTCCCTTTGGTATCTCTGCTGGGATCAGCTGCTTGTCCTCTGGTGATCCCTGGAGGACCTCTGTGGGGATCAGCTCCTTGTCCTGCGCTCTTCCCTGGAGGACCTGAGTGGGGATCGGCTCCTTGAGCTGCGCTCTTCCCTGGAGGACCTGAGTGGGGATCGGCTCCTTGTCCTGCGCTCTTCCCTGGAGAACCTGAGTGGGGATCGGCTCCTTGAGCTGCGCTCTTCCCTGGAGAACGTGAGTGGGGATCGGCTCCTTGTCCTGCGCTCTTCCCTGGAGAACCTGAGTGGGGATCGGCTTCTTGAGCTGCGCTCTTCCCTGGAGAACCTCAGTGCGGATCGGCTCCTTGAGCTGCGCTCTTCCCTGGAGGACCTGAGTGGGGATCGGCTCCTTGAGCTGCGCTCTTCCCTGGAGGACCTGAGTGGGGATCGGCTCCTTGAGCTGCGCTCTTCCCTGGAGAACCTGAGTGGGGATCGGCTCCTTGAGCTGCGCTCTTCCCTGGAGAACCTGAGTGGGGATCGGCTCCTTGTCCTACGCTCTTCCCTGGAGGACCTGAGTGGGGATCGGCTCCTTGTCCTGCGCTCTTCCCTGGAGGACCTGAGTGGGGATCGGCTCCTTGTCCTGTGCTCTTCCCTGGAGGACCTCTGCCGGAGTCGTCTCCTTCTCCCCTGCTGTTCACTTAAGGACTGCTGGCGGGGCTGTTGCTGATTTTCGCTCTCGATTGAGGATTCTGGGATCCCCTCTTGAGGCGCTGGGATCCCCTCTTGACGCGCTGGGATCCCCTCTTGAGGCACTGGGATCCCCTCTTGAGGCACTGGCCCTTGGTCCTCTTGAAGCGCTGGGATCCCCTCTTGAAGCGCTGGGATCTCCTCCTGTGGCGCTGGCCCTTGGTCCTGGTCTTGATCACGATCCCGAGCCCTTCTCCGCCGCCTCCGTCTTCTGGAGGGCTGATGTTCCTGGTCGTGCTCAGCCTGGCTGTGGCCATCGTGGGGACGCCTCGAGGACCGCCTTCGCTCCCTCTCCCGAGCCATGGCTCGGCCACCACCCTCGCCTCGTCGGGAACGTCTGCGGACAGGGAGAAGCCGCATCCACGGCTGAGTAGGGCGGGTTCTTTGCCTGCTCTCATAGCTTGGGACTGTGTAGACCTTGTGTCCTTCGGGTCCCTCCTTACGGATGATGTGGGTGAGGGGCTGTCGGCAGTAGGGACAGTCGTCTCCTCGCTGACCCCACTGCCAGATGCAGGAGAAGCAAAATTTATGTTGGCACCCCTGCACGCAGGCTTCCTCTGTGATGGGGTCCAGGCAGATGGGGCAAATGGGGCCCTCAGAGGTGTCCGTGTCCGTGTCCATGTCCTGGGGCCCCTGGCTGGTGCTGTCCGCCGCGGAAGAGTTGCCTTCTTCCTGCGCCTCCTGCTGTGATGCCATCACGCCTGGCAGGGAAAGCAATGCCGAGGTGATGGCAGGAATTGGGACGTCGAACGCGCGGTTCCTGACCTCTCCACAAAGGCCAGACCAGAAGGGTTTGGGTGTGGCAGGTTGGTCCTGCGTCCCCTCACCCGTCACAGGTCTGTCCTCCACGCACGAGGAGAGCACTGTGACCCTGCCGGGCTGCGTCGTGCCTTAAGTAGAGTCAGGTCATGGGGGTCCCATTGTGACATTCCAGAGCTTTTGTGTTCCACGCCCAGATTCAGCCAATCAGAGCACAGTTTGTGTTGGAAGAGACCATCCAGTTCCAACCCCCTGGCCTAGAGGACTGGACCACCACCACCACCACCCCCCTCGTTGAGACTGAGGCGGGACGTGAGACCGGCCGGAGGTCCCAGAGCCCCGGTGGTGTCTCTCACTCTTCTCTCGCGCACTCTTTTCCCCCTTTCTTTTCTTTTTTCCCCCTTTTTCTTCGTCTTCCTTCCTCCCCTCTTCTTCTTCTAAGGAAACAGTTGAGTGGGTTTTGGCAATATTTGCCCTCGTTTGTGCCTTAATCTCCCGGGGGGTTCCCAACCCACAAGCCCCAGCATGTCAGCCTATCTTGGTGACCGTAACAGAGGGGAAGTCATGTGAGGAGCTGCCGAAGTCCCTGGGTCTTTTCAGCGTGGAGAAGAGGAGACTGCGGGGAGACCTCATCGTGGGCTGCAGCTTCCTCACAGGGGGAGGAGCTGGTGATGAGCTCTTCTCTCTGGAGCCCAGGCAATGGCAGGAAGCTGTGCCAGGGGAGGGCTAGGGTGGACATTAAGAGAAGGTTCTTCCCCCAGAGGGTGGTGGAGCACTGGAACAGCTTCCCAGGGAAGCAGTCTCAGCCTGACACCATTGCAGAAGCCTTTGGTCAAAGCCCTCAGCCAGACGGGGCAAACGCTGGGGTTGTCCTGTGCGGGGACAGGAGTTGGACTCGATGGTCCTTGTGGGTCCCCTGCAACTCAGGACTTGATGGTGTGGTTCTAAGCTGGGCATTAAGTGGATGTTCTTAGCTTGTGCCTCCAGGGATGGGGCCGCCACCACTTCTCTGGGCAACCTGGGCCAGGGCCCTCCCGTGCTCACAGGAGAACATTTCTAACTCAGATCTCATCTCAGTCTCCCCTCTTTCCACGGACAGTCGTTCCTCCTCATGCTGTCTCTGCACTCCCTGATCAAGAGCCCCTCCCCAGCTTTCCTGGAGCCCCTTGCAGTCCTGGGAGGCTGCTCTAAGGTCTCCCCAGAGCCTTCTCTTCTGTAACTGTTCCGAACTCCCCTATCCTGGGTAGATTCCCAGCGCTCAGGGACGCCGTTGCTGGCTCTGGCCGTGCTTTCTGCTGGCAAATCTGCTCCTCTCTCGCTCAGCGTGCTGGCAACTTCCTGGGGGATACCGGGAGGCTGTGCCGTGCCCGCCTTGCCCCTGCCTGGAGCTGAGGGCAACAGTGCAGCAGAGACACCAGCCGTGCCCAAACTGCCCCCAAGTGTGGGGCCAGAGGGAGAGGGAGGGGATTCTGCCCCGATACCGAAACTGCCGGCCAATAGACTCTCTCAGACTCGTTGTGGAGTTTGAGAAAGCAGCTCCTTTCTTTCAGGGAATGATCCCATCAACCCTGTGTAATGGGACAAGAGCTGGGACAGCTGGGAGGAGGTCTCCCAGGCTTGGGGAACCACACTAAAGCAAGGCAGAAATATCTTCTTTTTAAAAAGCCCACATTTTGGCACCGACCCTCTCTCCAGGAACCCAGACCCCCACTTGTCCTGATTTCAAGTCTACCTGCGGGAGTACAAAGCACGTGCAGCTTCCTGTTTGTTTTTGTCTTGTGCCTTTTTACTAATCAGCAGGTTTGCAAAATGAGGATTAGCAAAAAACTCTGGGAGCCCACGGCTCGCTGTGGGATCTCTGCTGGGATCAGCTGCTTGTCCTCTGGTGTTCCCTGCAGGACATGTGTGGTGATCGCCTCCTTGTCCTCTGGTGTTCCCTGGAGGACCTGAGTGGGGATCGGCTCCTTGTCCTGTGCTGTTCCCTGCGGGACTTCTGCCAGAGTCGTCTCCTTCTCCCCTGCTGTTCCCTTGAGGACTGCAGGCAGGGCTGTTGCTGATTTTTGCTCTCGCTTGAGGATGCTGCGATCCTTTCTCGAGGAGCTGGCATCCCCTCTTGAGGCGCTGGGATCCCCTCTTGTGGCGCTGGGAACCCCTCTTGTGGCACTGGGATCCCCTCTTGTGGCGCTGGCCCTTGGTCCTGGTCCCGATCACGATCCCGAGCCCTGCTCCGCCACCTGCGTCTTCTGGAGGGTTGGTGTCCCTGGGCGTGTTGAGCCTGGCTGTGGCCATCGTGGTGACGCCTCGAGGACCGCCTTCGCTCCCTCTCCCAAGCCATGGCTCGGCCACCACCCTCGCCTCGTGGGGAACGTCTGTGGACAGGGAGAAGCCGCATCCACGGCTGAGTAGGGCGGGGGCTTTCCCTGCTCTCAAAGCTTGGGACTGTGTAGACCTTGTGTCCTTCGGGTCCCTCCTTACGGATGATGTGGGAGAGGGGCTGTCGGCAGTAGGCACAGTAGTCTCTTAGCTGTCCCCACTGCCAGATGCAGGAGAAGCAAAATTTATGTTGGCACCCCTGCACGCAGGCTTCATCTGTGATGGGGCCCAGGCAGATGGGGCAAATGGGGCCCTCAGAGGTGTCCGTGTCCGTGTCCATGTCCTGGGGCCCCTGGCTGGTGCTGTCCGCCGCGGAAGAGTTGCCTTCTTCCTGCGCCTCCTGCTGTGATGCCATCATGCCTGGCAGGGAAAGCAATGCCGAGGTGATGGCAGGAATTGGGACGTCGAACGCGCGGTTCCTGACCTCTCCACAAAGGCAAGACCAGAAGGGTTTGGGTGTGGCAGGTTGGTCCTGCGTCCCCTCACCCGTCACAGGTCTGTCCTCCACGCACGAGGAGAGCACTGTGACCCTGCAGGGCTGCCTCACACCTTAAATAGGGTGAGGACTGGACTCTCTGTCCAGGAACCCAGACCCCCACTTTTCCTGATTTGATGTCTACCCGCAGGAGCACTGTGGTGGATTGACTTTTGATCCACGCAAGTATTCCATTGTTGATGATATTTTGAGCAATGCCGGCCGTGCATTGCTCTTTCAGTCCGTTGTGCACAACCCTGCCTATGTGGCTACACACAAGGACACTTTGTCCGTGTCAAGCCTGATAGAGGAAGCTGGTTAAGTAGAAGAGATGCAAAGCTACAAATAAGAAGCTTGCTAAGAAATTTGCTGATCGCTAAGAAACTTGCTAACTGCAAGCAGAGTTGCGTCAGCGACATCGTGATGTGTACTGATGTATATTTAACCAATCATAAAGCTCTGGCTAGCGTATGAACACCTGAACGTATCCAATCAATGACTGAACCCTGTCGCGTGAACCCTGGTAATTTTCTATATAAACAGTGTATCTTTAGTAATAAATGGAGCATTGACTGAATCTCTGTGAGACTGCGGCTTTGACTCCGAGCTCCCACGCTTTGTCTGGCGCCCGGCCCGCGTTTCACTCACTTTTCCTGATTTCAAGTCTACCTGCAGGAGCACTGTGGTGGATTGACTTTTGATCCACAGAAGTATTCTATATCTTCCTTTAACGGTACCCGACATATAAATAGGGTGTAGGTAAGAGAGTACACTCTCTTCTTCTTCCGGCAAGGCTGGGGAGCAGAAGGTCCCTGTGTTGGTCCTCTCTGCTGCCGAGCCTGCGGAAGATTTTTTACCGGGTCAGATTTGGCCGTCCGGCTCTCCACGAGGGAGGTGGCGTGGTAAGATTTCATTAATGCTTTACTTTGTTAGTTACTGGGTGTTATCGTTGTATGCCGGGTGTTAAATAGCTCCTTTTTGTCCTTTTTCCCATTTCCCTTCCCCTCTTCCCTTGCTCCTTTGCGTATCCTTGCGGTGCAGTTGTTTGTATTTACAAAAATACAGAAGTACCTCTCTTTAGTGTGCTTTTGTTTTTTTCCATAGTTTTTTTCCTTTGGAAGGGGGGAAGTTTTGGGAGACAGGCAGACTGAGCGGTTGGAGAGCTTGGGAAAGCAAGGTCTAACAAGCTCAAGCACGAAGCACGTGCAGCTTCCTATTTGTTTTTGTCTTGTGCCTCTTTATTAATCAGGAGGTTTGCAGAGTGAGGAGTAGCAAAAAAGTCTTGGAGCCCACCGCTCCCTGTGGCATCTCTGCTGGGATCAGCAGCTTGTCATCTGCTGTTCCCTGGTGGACCTCTGTGGGGATCAGCTCCTTGTCCTCTGGTGTTCTCTGGAGATCCTGTGTGGGGATCGGCTCCTTGTCCTCCGGTGTTCCCCGGAGGACCTGTGTGGGGATCGGCTCCTTGTCCTCCGGTGTTCCCGGGAGGACCTGTGTGAGGATCGTCTACTTGTCCTCCGGTGTTCCCCGGAGGACCTGTGTGGGGATCGGCTCCTTGTCCTCTGCTGTTCCCCGGAGGACCTGTGTGGGGATCGGCTCCTTGTCCTCTGCTGTTCCCTGGTGGACCTGTGTGGGGATCGGCTCCTTGTCCTCTGCTCGTCCCTGTGTGATCTCTGTGGGGATCGGCTCATTGTCCCCTGATCTTCCCCTGAGGACCTGAGTGGGGATCGGCTCCTTGTCCTGTGCTGTTCCCTGCGGGACCTCTCCCGGAGTCGTCTCCTTCTCCCCTGCTGTTCCCTTGAGGACTGCTGGCGGGGCTGTTGCTGATTTTCGCCCTCGCTTGAGGATGCTGGGATTCCCTCTTGAGGCACTGGCTCTTGGTCCTCTTGAGGCGCTAGGATCCCCTCTTGTGGCGCTGGGATCCCCTCGTGAGGCACGGGGATCCCCTCTTGAGGCGCTGGCCCTTGGTCCTCTTGAGGCGCTGGGATCCCCTCTTGTGACGCAGGGATCCCCTCCTGAGGCGCTGGCCCTTGGTCCTCTTGAGGCGCTGGGATCCCCTCTTGTAGCGCTGGGATCCCCTCTTGTGGCTCTGGAATCCCCTCTTGAGGCACTGGGATCCCCTCTTGAGGCGCTGGCCCTTGGTCCCTTTGTGGCGTTGGGATCCCCTCTTGTCGTGCTGGGATCCCCTCTTGAGGCGCTGGCCCTTGGTCCTCTTGAGGCTCTGGGATCCCCTCTTGAGGCGCTGGGATCCCCTCTTGAAGTGCTGGGATCCCCTCTTGAAGCGCTGGGATACCCTCCTGAGGCGCTGGGATCCCCTCTTGAGGTGCTGGCCCTTGGTCCTCTTGAAGTGCTGGGATCCCCTCTTGAAGCGCTGGGATCCCCTCTTGAGGCGCTGGGATCCCCTCTTGAGGCACTGGCCCTTGGTCCTGTTGAAGCGCTGGGATCCCCTCTTGGAGCGCTGGGATCCTCCCTTGAAGCGCTGGGATCTCCTCCTGTGGCGCTGGCCCTTGGTCCTGGTCCCGATCACGATCCCGAGCCCTGCTCCGCCGCCTCCGTCTTCTGGAGGGCTGATGTCCCTGGTCGTGCTCAGCCTGGCTGTGGCCATCGTGGTGACGCCTCGAGGACCGCCTTCGCTCCCTCTCCCGAGCCATGGCTCGGCCACGGCCCTCGCCTCCTGGGGAACGTCTGCGGACAGGGAGAAGCCGCATCCACGGCTGAGTAGGGCGGGGGCTTTCCCTGCTCTCATAGCTTGGGACTGTGTAGACGTTGTGTCCTTCGGGTCCCTCCTTACGGATGATGTGGGAGAGGGGCTGTCGGCAGTAGGCACAGTAGTCTCTTAGCTGTCCCCACTGCCAGATGCAGGAGAAGCAAAATTTATGTTGGCACCCCTGCACGCAGGCTTCATCTGTGATGGGGCCCAGGCAGATGGGGCAAATGGGGCCCTCGGAGGTGTCCGTGTCCGTGTCCATGTCCTGGGGCCCCTGGCTGGTGCTGTCCGCCGCGGCAGAGTTGCCTTCTTCCTGCGCCTCCTGCTGTGATGCCATCACGCCTGGCAGGGAAAGCAATGCCGAGGTGATGGCAGGAATTGGGACGTCGAACGCGCGGTTCCTGACCTCTCCACAAAGGCCAGACCAGAAGGGTTTGGGTGTGGCAGGTTGGTCCTGCGTCCCCTCACCCGTCACAGGTCTGTCCTCCACGCACGAGGAGAGCACTGTGACCCTGCCGGGCTGCGTCGTGCCTTTAGTAGAGTCAGGTCATGGGGGTCCCATTGTGACATTCCAGAGCTTTTGTGGGCCACGCCCAGATTCAGCCAATCAGAGCACAGTTTGGGTTGGAAGAGACCATCCAGTTCCAACCCCCTGCCCTAGAGGACTGGACCACCACCACCACCAACCCCCTCGTTGAGACTGAGGCGGGACGTGAGACCGGCCGGAGGTCCCAGAGCCCCGGTGGTGTCTCTCACTCTTCTCTCGCGCACTCTTTTCCCCCTTTCTTTTCTTTTTTCCCCCTTTTTCTTCGTCTTCCTTCCTCCCCTCTTCTTCTTCTAAGGAAACAGTTGAGTGGGTTTTGGCAATATTTGCCCTCGTTTGTGCCTTAATCTCCCGGGGGGTTCCCAACCCACAAGCCCCAGCAAGTCAGCCTATCTTGGTGACCGTAACAGAGGGGAAGTCGTGTGAGGAGCGGCCGAAGTCCCTGAGTCTGTTCAGCGTGGAGAAGAGGAGACTGCGGGGAGACCTCATCGTGGGCTGCAGCTTTTTCACAGGGGGAGGAGCTGGTGATGAGCTCTTCTCTCTGGAGCCCAGGCAATGGCAGGAAGCTGTGCCAGGGGAGGGCTAGGGTGGACATTAAGAGAAGGTTCTTCCCCCAGAGGGTGGTGGAGCACTGGAACAGCTTCCCAGGGAAGCAGTCTCAGCCTGACACCATTGCAGAAGCCTTGGTCAAAGCCCTCAGCCAGACGGGGCAAACGCTGGGGTTGTCCTGTGCGGGGACAGGAGTTGGACTCGATGGTCCTTGTGGGTCCCCTGCAACTCAGGACTTGATGGTGTGGTTCTGAGCTGGGCATTAAGTGGATGTTCTTAGCTTGTGCCTCCAGGGATGGGGCCGCCACCACTTCTCTGGGCAACCTGGGCCAGGGCCCTCCCGTGCTCACAGGAGAACATTTCTAACTCAGATCTCATCTCAGTCTCCCCTCTTTCCACGGACAGTCGTTCCTCCTCATGCTGTCTCTGCACTCCCTGATCAAGAGCCCCTCCCCAGCTTTCCTGGAGCCCCTTGCAGTCCTGGGAGGCTGCTCTAAGGTCTCCCCAGAGCCTTCTCTTCTGTAACTGTTCCGAACTCCCCTATCCTGGGTAGATTCCCAGCGCTCAGGGACGCCGTTGCTGGCTCTGGCCGTGCTTTCTGCTGGCAAATCTGCTCCTCTCTCGCTCAGCGTGCTGGCAACTTCCTGGGGGATACCGGGAGGCTGTGCCGTGCCCGCCTTGCCCCTGCCTGGAGCTGAGGGCAACAGTGCAGCAGAGACACCAGCCGTGCCCAAACTGCCCCCAAGTGTGGGGCCAGAGGGAGAGGGAGGGGATTCTGCCCCGATACCGAAACTGCCGGCCAATAGACTCTCTCAGACTCGTTGTGGAGTTTGAGAAAGCAGCTCCTTTCTTTCAGGGAATGATCCCATCAACCCTGTGTAATGGGACAAGAGCTGGGACAGCTGGGAGGAGGTCTCCCAGGCTTGGGGAACCACACTAAAGCAAGGCAGAAACATCTTCTTTTTAAAAAGCCCACATTTTGGCACCGACCCTCTCTCCAGGAACCCAGACCCCCACTTGTCCTGATTTCAAGTCTACCTGCGGGAGTACAAAGCACGTGCAGCTTCCTGTTTGTTTTTGTCTTCTGCCTTTTTATTAATCAGGAGGTTTACAAAGTGAGGAGTTGCAAAAAACTCTGGGAGCCCACGGCTCCCTTTGGTATCTCTGCTGGGATCAGCTGCTTGTCCTCTGGTGATCCCTGGAGGACCTCTGTGGGGATCAGCTCCTTGTCCTGCGCTCTTCCCTGGAGGACCTGAGTGGGGATCGGCTCCTTGAGCTGCGCTCTTCCCTGGAGGACCTGAGTGGGGATCGGCTCCTTGTCCTGCGCTCTTCCCTGGAGAACCTGAGTGGGGATCGGCTCCTTGAGCTGCGCTCTTCCCTGGAGAACCTGAGTGGGGATCGGCTCCTTGTCCTGCGCTCTTCCCTGGAGAACCTGAGTGGGGATCGGCTTCTTGAGCTGCGCTCTTCCCTGGAGAACCTCAGTGCGGATCGGCTCCTTGAGCTGCGCTCTTCCCTGGAGGACCTGAGTGGGGATCGGCTCCTTGAGCTGCGCTCTTCCCTGGAGGACCTGAGTGGGGATCGGCTCCTTGAGCTGCGCTCTTCCCTGGAGAACCTGAGTGGGGATCGGCTCCTTGAGCTGCGCTCTTCCCTGGAGGACCTGAGTGGGGATCGGCTCCTTGTCCTGCGCTCTTCCCTGGAGGACCTGAGTGGGGATCGGCTCCTTGTCCTGTGCTCTTCCCTGGAGGACCTCTGCCGGAGTCGTCTCCTTCTCCCCTGCTGTTCACTTAAGGACTGCTGGCGGGGCTGTTGCTGATTTTCGCTCTCGATTGAGGATTCTGGGATCCCCTCTTGAGGCGCTGGGATCCCCTCTTGAGGCGCTGGGATCCCCTCTTGAGGCACTGGGATCCCCTCTTGAGGCACTGGCCCTTGGTCCTCTTGAAGCGCTGGGATCCCCTCTTGAAGCGCTGGGATCTCCTCCTGTGGCGCTGGCCCTTGGTCCTGGTCTTGATCACGATCCCGAGCCCTTCTCCGCCGCCTCCGTCTTCTGGAGGGCTGATGTTCCTGGTCGTGCTCAGCCTGGCTGTGGCCATCGTGGGGACGCCTCGAGGACCGCCTTCGCTCCCTCTCCCGAGCCATGGCTCGGCCACCACCCTCGCCTCGTCGGGAACGTCTGCGGACAGGGAGAAGCCGCATCCACGGCTGAGTAGGGCGGGTTCTTTGCCTGCTCTCATAGCTTGGGACTGTGTAGACCTTGTGTCCTTCGGGTCCCTCCTTGCGGATGATGTGGGAGAGGGGCTGTCGGCAGTAGGGACAGTCGTCTCCTCGCTGACCCCACTGCCAGATGCAGGAGAAGCAAAATTTATGTTGGCACCCCTGCACGCAGGCTTCCTCTGTGATGGGGTCCAGGCAGATGGGGCAAATGGGGCCCTCAGAGGTGTCCGTGTCCGTGTCCATGTCCTGGGGCCCCTGGCTGGTGCTGTCTGCCGCGGAAGAGTTGCCTTCTTCCTGCGCCTCCTGCTGTGATGCCATCACGCCTGGCAGGGAAAGCAGTGCCGAGGTGATGGCAGGAATTGGGACGTCGAACGCGCGGTTCCTGACCTCTCCACAAAGGCCAGACCAGAAGGGTTTGGGTGTGGCAGGTTGGTCCTGCGTCCCCTCACCCGTCACAGGTCTGTCCTCCACGCACGAGGAGAGCACTGTGACCCTGCCGGGCTGCGTCGTGCCTTAAGTAGAGTCAGGTCATGGGGGTCCCATTGTGACATTCCAGAGCTTTTGTGTTCCACGCCCAGATTCAGCCAATCAGAGCACAGTTTGTGTTGGAAGAGACCATCCAGTTCCAACCCCCTGGCCTAGAGGACTGGACCACCACCACCACCCCCCTCGTTGAGACTGAGGCGGGACGTGAGACCGGCCGGAGGTCCCAGAGCCCCGGTGGTGTCTCTCACTCTTCTCTCGCGCACTCTTTTCCCCCTTTCTTTTCTTTTTTCCCCCTTTTTCTTCGTCTTCCTTCCTCCCCTCTTCTTCTTCTAAGGAAACAGTTGAGTGGGTTTTGGCAATATTTGCCCTCGTTTGTGCCTTAATCTCCCGGGGGGTTCCCAACCCACAAGCCCCAGCAAGTCAGCCTATCTTGGTGACCGTAACAGAGGGGAAGTCGTGTGAGGAGCGGCCGAAGTCCCTGGGTCTGTTCAGCGTGGAGAAGAGGAGACTGCGGGGAGACCTCATCGTGGGCTGCAGCTTCCTCACAGGGGGAGGAGCTGGTGATGAGCTCTTCTCTCTGGAGCCCAGGCAATGGCAGGAAGCTGTGCCAGGGGAGGGCTAGGGTGGACATTAAGAGAAGGTTCTTCCCCCAGAGGGTGGTGGAGCACTGGAACAGCTTCCCAGGGAAGCAGTCTCAGCCTGACACCATTGCAGAAGCCTTTGGTCAAAGCCCTCAGCCAGACGGGGCAAACGCTGGGGTTGTCCTGTGCGGGGACAGGAGTTGGACTCGATGGTCCTTGTGGGTCCCCTGCAACTCAGGACTTGATGGTGTGGTTCTAAGCTGGGCATTAAGTGGATGTTCTTAGCTTGTGCCTCCAGGGATGGGGCCGCCACCACTTCTCTGGGCAACCTGGGCCAGGGCCCTCCCGTGCTCACAGGAGAACATTTCTAACTCAGATCTCATCTCAGTCTCCCCTCTTTCCACGGACAGTCGTTCCTCCTCATGCTGTCTCTGCACTCCCTGATCAAGAGGCCCTCCCCAGCTTTCCTGGAGCCCCTTGCAGTCCTGGGAGGCTGCTCTAAGGTCTCCCCAGAGCCTTCTCTTCTGTAACTGTTCCGAACTCCCCTATCCTGGGTAGATTCCCAGCGCTCAGGGACGCCGTTGCTGGCTCTGGCCGTGCTTTCTGCTGGCAAATCTGCTCCTCTCTCGCTCAGCGTGCTGGCAACTTCCTGGGGGATACCGGGAGGCTGTGCCGTGCCCGCCTTGCCCCTGCCTGGAGCTGAGGGCAACAGTGCAGCAGAGACACCAGCCGTGCCCAAACTGCCCCCAAGTGTGGGGCCAGAGGGAGAGGGAGGGGATTCTGCCCCGATACCGAAACTGCCGGCCAATAGACTCTCTCAGACTCGTTGTGGAGTTTGAGAAAGCAGCTCCTTTCTTTCAGGGAATGATCCCATCAACCCTGTGTAATGGGACAAGAGCTGGGACAGCTGGGAGGAGGTCTCCCAGGCTTGGGGAACCACACTAAAGCAAGGCAGAAACATCTTCTTTTTAAAAAGCCCACATTTTGGCACCGACCCTCTCTCCAGGAACCCAGACCCCCACTTGTCCTGATTTCAAGTCTACCTGCGGGAGTACAAAGCACGTGCAGCTTCCTGTTTGTTTTTGTCTTCTGCCTTTTTATTAATCAGGAGGTTTGCAAAGTGAGGAGTTGCAAAAAACTCTGGGAGCCCACGGCTCCCTTTGGTATCTCTGCTGGGATCAGCTGCTTGTCCTCTGGTGATCCCTGGAGGACCTCTGTGGGGATCAGCTCCTTGTCCTGCGCTCTTCCCTGGAGGACCTGAGTGGGGATCGGCTCCTTGAGCTGCGCTCTTCCCTGGAGGACCTGAGTGGGGATCGGCTCCTTGAGCTGCGCTCTTCCCTGGAGAATCTGAGTGGGGATCGGCTCCTTGAGCTGCGCTCTTCCCTGGAGAACCTGAGTGGGGATCGGCTCCTTGTCCTGCGCTCTTCCCTGGAGAACCTGAGTGGGGATCGGCTTCTTGAGCTGCGCTCTTCCCTGGAGAACCTCAGTGCGGATCGGCTCCTTGAGCTGCGCTCTTCCCTAGAGAACCTTAGTGGGGATCGGCTCCTTGTCCTGCGCTCTTCGCTGGAGGACCTGAGTGGGGATCGGCTCCTTGTCCTGCGCTCTTCCCTGGAGGACCTGAGTGGGGATCGGCTCCTTGTCCTGTGCTCTTCCCTGGAGGACCTGAGTGGGGATCGGCTCCTTGTCCTGCGCTCTTCCCTGGAGGACCTGAGTGGGGATCGGCTCCTTGTCCTGTGCTCTTCCCTGGAGGACCTCTGCCGGAGTCGTCTCCTTCTCCCCTGCTCTTCACTTAAGGACTGCTGGCGGGGCTGTTGCTGATTTTCGCTCTCGATTGAGGATGCTGGGATCCCCTCTTGAAGCGCTGGGATCCCCTCTTGAGGTGCTGGGATCCCCTCTTGAGGCACTGGCCCTTGGTCCTCTTGAAGCGCTGGGATCCCCTCTTGAAGCACTGGGATCTCCTCCTGTGGCGCTGGCCCTTGGTCCTGGTCCTGATCACGATCCCCAGCCCTGCTCCACGGCCTCCATCTTCTGGAGGGCTGATGTCCCTGGTCGTGCTCAGCCTGGCTGTGGCCATCGTGGTGACGCCTCGAGGACCAGCTTCGCTCCCTCTCCTGAACCATGGCTCGGCCACCACCCTCGCCTCCTGGGGAACGTCTGCGGACAGGGAGAAGCCGCATCCACGGCTGAGTAGGGCGGGGGCTTCGCCTGCTCTCAAAGCTTGGGACTGTGTAGACGTTGTGTCCTTCGGGTCCCTCCTTACGGATGATGTGGGAGAGGGGCTGTCGGCAGTAGGCACAGTAGTCTCTTAGCTGTCCCCACTGCCAGATGCAGGAGAAGCAAAATTTATGTTGGCACCCCTGCACGCAGGCTTCATCTGTGATGGGGCCCAGGCAGATGGGGCAAATGGGGCCCTCGGAGGTGTCCATGTCTGTGTCCATGTCCTGGGGCCCCTGGCTGGTGCTGTCCGCCGCGGAAGAGTTGCCTTCTTCCTGCGCCTCCTGCTGTGATGCCATCACGCCTGGCAGGGAAAGCAATGCCGAGGTGATGGCAGGAATTGGGACGTCGAACGCGCGGTTCCTGACCTCTCCACAAAGGCAAGACCAGAAGGGTTTGGGTGTGGCAGGTTGGTCCTGCGTCCCCTCACCCGTCACAGGTCTGTCCTCCACACACGAGGAGAGCACTGTGACCCTGCAGGGCTGCGTCGTGCCTTAAGTTGAGTCAGGTCATGGGGGTCCCATTGTGACATTCCAGAGCTTTTGTGGGCCACGCCCAGATTCAGCCAATCAGAGCACAGTTTGGGTTGGAAGAGACCATCCAGTTCCAACCCCCTGGCCTAGAGGACTGGACCACCACCACCACCACCCCCCTCGTTGAGACTGAGGCGGGACGTGAGACCGGCCGGAGGTCCCAGAGCCCCGGTGGTGTCTCTCACTCTTCTCTCGCGCACTCTTTTCCCCCTTTCTTTTCTTTTTTCCCCCTTTTTCTTCGTCTTCCTTCCTCCCCTCTTCTTCTTCTAAGGAAACAGTTGAGTGGGTTTTGGCAATATTTGCCCTCGTTTGTGCCTTAATCTCCCGGGGGGGTTCCCAACCCACAAGCCCCAGCAAGTCAGCCTATCTTGGTGACCGTAACAGAGGGGAAGTCGTGTGAGGAGCGGCCGAAGTCCCTGGGTCTGTTCAGCGTGGAGAAGAGGAGACTGCGGGGAGACCTCATCGTGGGCTGCAGCTTCCTCACAGGGGGAGGAGCTGGTGATGAGCTCTTCTCTCTGGAGCCCAGGCAATGGCAGGAAGCTGTGCCAGGGGAGGGCTAGGGTGGACATTAAGAGAAGGTTCTTCCCCCAGAGGGTGGTGGTGCACTGGAACAGCTTCCCAGGGAAGCAGTCTCAGCCTGACACCATTGCAGAAGCCTTGGTCAAAGCCCTCAGCCAGACGGGGCAAACGCTGGGGTTGTCCTGTGCGGGGACAGGAGTTGGACTCGATGGTCCTTGTGGGTCCCCTGCAACTCAGGACTTGATGGTGTGGTTCTAAGCTGGGCATTAAGTGGATGTTCTTAGCTTGTGCCTCCAGGGATGGGGCCGCCACCACTTCTCTGGGCAACCTGGGCCAGGGCCCTCCCGTGCTCACAGGAGAACATTTCTAACTCAGATCTCATCTCAGTCTCCCCTCTTTCCACGGACAGTCGTTCCTCCTCATGCTGTCTCTGCACTCCCTGATCAAGAGGCCCTCCCCAGCTTTCCTGGAGCCCCTTGCAGTCCTGGGAGGCTGCTCTAAGGTCTCCCCAGAGCCTTCTCTTCTGTAACTGTTCCGAACTCCCCTATCCTGGGTAGATTCCCAGCGCTCAGGGACGCCGTTGCTGGCTCTGGCCGTGCTTTCTGCTGGCAAATCTGCTCCTCTCTCGCTCAGCGTGCTGGCAACTTCCTGGGGGATACCGGGAGGCTGTGCCGTGCCCGCCTTGCCCCTGCCTGGAGCTGAGGGCAACAGTGCAGCAGAGACACCAGCCGTGCCCAAACTGCCCCCAAGTGTGGGGCCAGAGGGAGAGGGAGGGGATTCTGCCCCGATACCGAAACTGCCGGCCAATAGACTCTCTCAGACTCGTTGTGGAGTTTGAGAAAGCAGCTCCTTTCTTTCAGGGAATGATCCCATCAACCCTGTGTAATGGGACAAGAGCTGGGACAGCTGGGAGGAGGTCTCCCAGGCTTGGGGAACCACACTAAAGCAAGGCAGAAACATCTTCTTTTTAAAAAGCCCACATTTTGGCACCGACCCTCTCTCCAGGAACCCAGACCCCCACTTGTCCTGATTTCAAGTCTACCTGCGGGAGTACAAAGCACGTGCAGCTTCCTGTTTGTTTTTGTCTTGTGCCTTTTTATTAATCAGGAGGTTTGCAAAGTGAGGAGTTGCAAAAAACTCTGGGAGCCCACGGCTCGCTGTGGGATCTCTGCTGGGATCAGCTGCTTGTCCTCTGGTGTTCCCTGCAGGACATGTGTGGTGATCGCCTCCTTGTCCTCTGGTGTTCGCTGGAGGACCTGAGTGGGGATCGGCTCCTTGTCCTGTGCTGTTCCCTGCGGGACTTCTGCCAGAGTCGTCTCCTTCTCCCCTGCTGTTCCCTTGAGGACTGCAGGCAGGGCTGTTGCTGATTTTTGCTCTCGCTTGAGGATGCTGCGATCCTTTCTCGAGGAGCTGGCATCCCCTCTTGAGGCGCTGGGATCCCCTCTTGTGGCGCTGGGAACCCCTCTTGTGGCACTGGGATCCCCTCTTGTGGCGCTGGCCCTTGGTCCTGGTCCCGATCCCGATCCCGAGCCCTGCTCCGCCACCTGCGTCTTCTGGAGGGTTGGTGTCCCTGGGCGTGTTGAGCCTGGCTGTGGCCATCGTGGTGACGCCTCGAGGACCGCCTTCGCTCCCTCTCCCGAGCCATGGCTCGGCCACCACCCTCGCCTCGTGGGGAACGTCTGTGGACAGGGAGAAGCCGCATCCACGGCTGAGTAGGGCGGGGGCTTTCCCTGCTCTCAAAGCTTGGGACTGTGTAGACCTTGTGTCCTTCGGGTCCCTCCTTACGGATGATGTGGGAGAGGGGCTGTCGGCAGTAGGCACAGTAGTCTCTTAGCTGTCCCCACTGCCAGATGCAGGAGAAGCAAAATTTATGTTGGCACCCCTGCACGCAGGCTTCATCTCTGATGGGGCCCAGGCAGATGGGGCAAATGGGGCCCTCAGAGGTGTCCGTGTCCGTGTCCATGTCCTGGGGCCCCTGGCTGGTGCTGTCCGCCGCGGCAGAGTTGCCTTCTTCCTGCGCCTCCTGCTGTGATGCCATCACGCCTGGCAGGGAAAGCAATGCCGAGGTGATGGCAGGAATTGGGACGTCGAACGCGCGGTTCCTGACCTCTCCACAAAGGCCAGACCAGAAGGGTTTGGGTGTGGCAGGTTGGTCCTGCGTCCCCTCACCCGTCACAGGTCTGTCCTCCACGCACGAGGAGAGCACTGTGACCCTGCAGGGCTGCCTCACACCTTAAATAGGGTGAGGACTGGACTCTCTGTCCAGGAACCCAGACCCCCACTTTTCCTGATTTGATGTCTACCCGCAGGAGCACTGTGGTGGATTGACTTTTGATCCACGCAAGTATTCCATTGTTGATGATATTTTGAGCAATGCCGGCCGTGCATTGCTCTTTCAGTCCGTTGTGCACAACCCTGCCTATGTGGCTACACACAAGGACACTTTGTCCGTGTTAAGCCTGATAGAGGAAGCTGGTTAAGTAGAAGAGATGCAAAGCTACAAATAAGAAGCTTGCTAAGAAATTTGCTGATCGCTAAGAAACTTGCTAACTGCAAGCAGAGTTGCGTCAGCGACATCGTGATGTGTACTGATGTATATTTAACCAATCATAAAGCTCTGGCTAGCGTATGAACACCTGAATGTATCCAATCAATGACTGAACCCTGTCGCGTGAACCCTGGTAATTTTCTATATAAACAGTGTATCTTTAGTAATAAATGGAGCATTGACTGAATCTCTGTGAGACTGCGGCTTTGACTCCGAGCTCCCACGCTTTGTCTGGCGCCCGGCCCGCGTTTCACCCACTTTTCCTGATTTCAAGTCTACCTGCAGGAGCACTGTGGTGGATTGACTTTTGATCCACAGAAGTATTCTATATCTTCCTTTAACGGTACCCGACATATAAATAGGGTGTAGGTAAGAGAGTACACTCTCTTCTTCTTCCGGCAAGGCTGGGGAGCAGAAGGTCCCTGTGTTGGTCCTCTCTGCTGCCGAGCCTGCGGAAGATTTTTTACCGGGTCAGATTTGGCCGTCCGTCTCTCCACGAGGGAGGTGGCGTGGTAAGATTTCATTAATGCTTTACTTTGTTAGTTACTGGGTGTTATCGTTGTATGCCGGGTGTTAAATAGCTCCTTTTTGTCCTTTTTCCCATTTCCCTTCCCCTCTTCCCTTGCTCCTTTGCATATCCTTGCGGTGCAGTTGTTTGTATTTACAAAAATACAGAAGTACCTCTCTTTAGTGTGCTTTTGTTTTTTTCCATAGTTTTTTTCCTTTGGAAGGGGGGAAGTTTTGGGAGACAGGCAGACTGAGCGGTTGGAGAGCTTGGGAAAGCAAGGTCTAACCAGCTCAAGCACGAAGCACGTGCAGCTTCCTATTTGTTTTTGTCTTGTGCCTCTTTATTAATCAGGAGGTTTGCAGAGTGAGGAGTAGCAAAAAAGTCTTGGAGCCCACCGCTCCCTGTGGCATCTCTGCTGGGATCAGCAGCTTGTCATCTGCTGTTCCCTGGTGGACCTCTGTGGGGATCAGCTCCTTGTCCTCTGGTGTTCTCTGGAGATCCTGTGTGGGGATCGGCTCCTTGTCCTCCGGTGTTCCCCGGAGGACCTGTGTGGGGATCGGCTCCTTGTCCTCCGGTGTTCCCGGGAGGACCTGTGTGAGGATCGTCTACTTGTCCTCCGGTGTTCCCCGGAGGACCTGTGTGGGGATCGGCTCCTTGTCCTCTGCTGTTCCCCGGAGGACCTGTGTGGGGATCGGCTCCTTGTCCTCTGCTGTTCCCTGGTGGACCTGTGTGGGGATCGGCTCCTTGTCCTCTGCTGTTCCCCGGAGGACCTGTGTGGGGATCGGCTCCTTGTCCTCTGCTGTTCCCTGGTGGACCTGTGTGGGGATCGGCTCCTTGTCCTCTGCTCGTCCCTGTGTGATCTCTGTGGGGATCGGCTCATTGTCCCCTGATCTTCCCCTGAGGACCTGAGTGGGGATCGGCTCCTTGTCCTGTGCTGTTCCCTGCGGGACCTCTCCCGGAGTCGTCTCCTTCTCCCCTGCTGTTCCCTTGAGGACTGCTGGCGGGGCTGTTGCTGATTTTCGCCCTCGCTTGAGGATGCTGGGATTCCCTCTTGAGGCACTGGCTCTTGGTCCTCTTGAGGCGCTAGGATCCCCTCTTGTGGCGCTGGGATCCCCTCGTGAGGCACGGGGATCCCCTCTTGAGGCGCTGGCCCTTGGTCCTCTTGAGGCGCTGGGATCCCCTCTTGTGACGCAGGGATCCCCTCCTGAGGCGCTGGCCCTTGGTCCTCTTGAGGCGCTGGGATCCCCTCTTGTAGCGCTGGGATCCCCTCTTGTGGCTCTGGAATCCCCTCTTGAGGCACTGGGATCCCCTCTTGAGGCGCTGGCCCTTGGTCCCTTTGTGGCGTTGGGATCCCCTCTTGTCGTGCTGGGATCCCCTCTTGAGGCGCTGGCCCTTGGTCCTCTTGAGGCTCTGGGATCCCCTCTTGAGGCGCTGGGATCCCCTCTTGAAGTGCTGGGATCCCCTCTTGAAGCGCTGGGATACCCTCCTGAGGCGCTGGGATCCCCTCTTGAGGTGCTGGCCCTTGGTCCTCTTGAAGTGCTGGGATCCCCTCTTGAAGCGCTGGGATCCCCTCTTGAGGCGCTGGGATCCCCTCTTGAGGCACTGGCCCTTGGTCCTGTTGAAGCGCTGGGATCCCCTCTTGAAGCGCTGGGATCCCCTCTTGAAGCGCTGGGATCTCCTCCTGTGGCGCTGGCCCTTGGTCCTGGTCCCGATCACGATCCCGAGCCCTGCTCCGCCGCCTCCGTCTTCTGGAGGGCTGATGTCCCTGGTCGTGCTCAGCCTGGCTGTGGCCATCGTGGTGACGCCTCGAGGACCGCCTTCGCTCCCTCTCCCGAGCCATGGCTCGGCCACGGCCCTCGCCTCCTGGGGAACGTCTGCGGACAGGGAGAAGCCGCATCCACGGCTGAGTAGGGCGGGGGCTTTCCCTGCTCTCATAGCTTGGGACTGTGTAGACGTTGTGTCCTTCGGGTCCCTCCTTACGGATGATGTGGGAGAGGGGCTGTCGGCAGTAGGCACAGTAGTCTCTTAGCTGTCCCCACTGCCAGATGCAGGAGAAGCAAAATTTATGTTGGCACCCCTGCACGCAGGCTTCATCTGTGATGGGGCCCAGGCAGATGGGGCAAATGGGGCCCTCGGAGGTGTCCGTGTCCGTGTCCATGTCCTGGGGCCCCTGGCTGGTGCTGTCCGCCGCGGAAGAGTTGCCTTCTTCCTGCGCCTCCTGCTGTGATGCCATCACGCCTGGCAGGGAAAGCAATGCCGAGGTGATGGCAGGAATTGGGACGTCGAACGCGCGGTTCCTGACCTCTCCACAAAGGCCAGACCAGAAGGGTTTGGGTGTGGCAGGTTGGTCCTGCGTCCCCTCACCCGTCACAGGTCTGTCCTCCACGCACGAGGAGAGCACTGTGACCCTGCTGGGCTGTGTCGTGCCTTTAGTAGAGTCAGGTCATGGGGGTCCCATTGTGACATTCCAGAGCTTTTGTGGGCCACGCCCAGATTCAGCCAATCAGAGCACAGTTTGGGTTGGAAGAGACCATCCAGTTCCAACCCCCTGGCCTAGAGGACTGGACCACCACCACCACCACCCCCCTCGTTGAGACTGAGGCGGGACGTGAGACCGGCCGGAGGTCCCAGAGCCCCGGTGGTGTCTCTCACTCTTCTCTCGCGCACTCTTTTCCCCCTTTCTTTTCTTTTTTCCCCCTTTTTCTTCGTCTTCCTTCCTCCCCTCTTCTTCTTCTAAGGAAGGAGTTGAGTGGGTTTTGGCAATATTTGCCCTCGTTTGTGCCTTAATCTCCCGGGGGGGTTCCCAACCCACAAGCCCCAGCAAGTCAGCCTATCTTGGTGACCGTAACAGAGGGGAAGTCGTGTGAGGAGCGGCCGAAGTCCCTGGGTCTGTTCAGCGTGGAGAAGAGGAGACTGCGGGGAGACCTCATCGTGGGCTGCAGCTTCCTCACAGGGGGAGGAGCTGGTGATGAGCTCTTCTCTCTGGAGCCCAGGCAATGGCAGGAAGCTGTGCCAGGGGAGGGCTAGGGTGGACATTAAGAGAAGGTTCTTCCCCCAGAGGGTGGTGGTGCACTGGAACAGCTTCCCAGGGAAGCAGTCTCAGCCTGACACCATTGCAGAAGCCTTGGTCAAAGCCCTCAGCCAGACGGGGCAAACGCTGGGGTTGTCCTGTGCGGGGACAGGAGTTGGACTCGATGGTCCTTGTGGGTCCCCTGCAACTCAGGACTTGATGGTGTGGTTCTAAGCTGGGCATTAAGTGGATGTTCTTAGCTTGTGCCTCCAGGGATGGGGCCGCCACCACTTCTCTGGGCAACCTGGGCCAGGGCCCTCCCGTGCTCACAGGAGAACATTTCTAACTCAGATCTCATCTCAGTCTCCCCTCTTTCCACGGACAGTCGTTCCTCCTCATGCTGTCTCTGCACTCCCTGATCAAGAGCCCCTCCCCAGCTTTCCTGGAGCCCCTTGCAGTCCTGGGAGGCTGCTCTAAGGTCTCCCCAGAGCCTTCTCTTCTGTAACTGTTCCGAACTCCCCTATCCTGGGTAGATTCCCAGCGCTCAGGGACGCCGTTGCTGGCTCTGGCCGTGCTTTCTGCTGGCAAATCTGCTCCTCTCTCGCTCAGCGTGCTGGCAACTTCCTGGGGGATACCGGGAGGCTGTGCCGTGCCCGCCTTGCCCCTGCCTGGAGCTGAGGGCAACAGTGCAGCAGAGACACCAGCCGTGCCCAAACTGCCCCCAAGTGTGGGGCCGGAGGGAGAGGGAGGGGATTCTGCCCCGATACCGAAACTGCCGGCCAATAGACTCTCTCAGACTCGTTGTGGAGTTTGAGAAAGCAGCTCCTTTCTTTCAGGGAATGATCCCATCAACCCTGTGTAATGGGACAAGAGCTGGGACAGCTGGGAGGAGGTCTCCCAGGCTTGGGGAACCACACTAAAGCAAGGCAGAAACATCTTCTTTTTAAAAAGCCCACATTTTGGCACCGACCCTCTCTCCAGGAACCCAGACCCCCACTTGTCCTGATTTCAAGTCTACCTGCGGGAGTACAAAGCACGTGCAGCTTCCTGTTTGTTTTTGTCTTCTGCCTTTTTATTAATCAGGAGGTTTACAAAGTGAGGAGTTGCAAAAAACTCTGGGAGCCCACGGCTCCCTTTGGTATCTCTGCTGGGATCAGCTGCTTGTCCTCTGGTGATCCCTGGAGGACCTCTGTGGGGATCAGCTCCTTGTCCTGCGCTCTTCCCTGGAGGACCTGAGTGGGGATCGGCTCCTTGAGCTGCGCTCTTCCCTGGAGGACCTGAGTGGGGATCGGCTCCTTGTCCTGCGCTCTTCCCTGGAGAACCTGAGTGGGGATCGGCTCCTTGAGCTGCGCTCTTCCCTGGAGAACCTGAGTGGGGATCGGCTCCTTGTCCTGCGCTCTTCCCTGGAGAACCTGAGTGGGGATCGGCTCCTTGAGCTGCGCTCTTCCCTGGAGAACCTCAGTGCGGATCGGCTCCTTGAGCTGCGCTCTTCCCTGGAGGACCTGAGTGGGGATCGGCTCCTTGAGCTGCGCTCTTCCCAGGAGAACCTGAGTGGGGATCGGCTCCTTGAGCTACGCTCTTCCCTGGAGGACCTGAGTGGGGATCGGCTCCTTGTCCTGCGCTCTTCCCTGGAGGACCTGAGTGGGGATCGGCTCCTTGTCCTGTGCTCTTCCCTGGAGGACCTCTGCCGGAGTCGTCTCCTTCTCCCCTGCTGTTCACTTAAGGACTGCTGGCGGGGCTGTTGCTGATTTTCGCTCTCGATTGAGGATTCTGGGATCCCCTCTTGAGGCGCTGGGATCCCCTCTTGAGGCGCTGGGATCCCCTCTTGAGGCACTGGGATCCCCTCTTGAGGCACTGGCCCTTGGTCCTCTTGAAGCGCTGGGATCCCCTCTTGAAGCGCTGGGATCCCCTCTTGTGGCGCTGGCCCTTGGTCCTGGTCCCGATCACGATCCCGAGCCCTGCTCCGCCACCTGCGTCTTCTGGAGGGTTGGTGTCCCTGGGCGTGTTGAGCCTGGCTGTGGCCATCGTGGTGACGCCTCGAGGACCGCCTTCGCTCCCTCTCCCGAGCCATGGCTCGGCCACCACCCTCGCCTCGTGGGGAACGTCTGTGGACAGGGAGAAGCCGCATCCACGGCTGAGTAGGGCGGGGGCTTTCCCTGCTCTCAAAGCTTGGGACTGTGTAGACCTTGTGTCCTTCGGGTCCCTCCTTACGGATGATGTGGGAGAGGGGCTGTCGGCAGTAGGCACAGTAGTCTCTTAGCTGTCCCCACTGCCAGATGCAGGAGAAGCAAAATTTATGTTGGCACCCCTGCACGCAGGCTTCATCTGTGATGGGGCCCTCAGAGGTGTCCGTGTCCGTGTCCATGTCCTGGGGCCCCTGGCTGGTGCTGTCCGCCGCGGCAGAGTTGCCTTCTTCCTGCGCCTCCTGCTGTGATGCCATCACGCCTGGCAGGGAAAGCAATGCCGAGGTGATGGCAGGAATTGGGACGTCGAACGCGCGGTTCCTGACCTCTCCACAAAGGCAAGACCAGAAGGGTTTGGGTGTGGCAGGTTGGTCCTGCGTCCCCTCACCCGTCACAGGTCTGTCCTCCACGCACGAGGAGAGCACTGTGACCCTGCAGGGCTGCCTCACACCTTAAATAGGGTGAGGACTGGACTCTCTGTCCAGGAACCCAGACCCCCACTTTTCCTGATTTGATGTCTACCCGCAGGAGCACTGTGGTGGATTGACTTTTGATCCACGCAAGTATTCCATTGTTGATGATATTTTGAGCAATGCCGGCCGTGCATTGCTCTTTCAGTCCGTTGTGCACAACCCTGCCTATGTGGCTACACACAAGGACACTTTGTCCGTGTCAAGCCTGATAGAGGAAGCTGGTTAAGTAGAAGAGATGCAAAGCTACAAATAAGAAGCTTGCTAAGAAATTTGCTGATCGCTAAGAAACTTGCTAACTGCAAGCAGAGTTGCGTCAGCGACATCGTGATGTGTACTGATGTATATTTAACCAATCATAAAGCTCTGGCTAGCGTATGAACACCTGAATGTATCCAATCAATGACTGAACCCTGTCGCGTGAACCCTGGTAATTTTCTATATAAACAGTGTATCTTTAGTAATAAATGGAGCATTGACTGAATCTCTGTGAGACTGCGGCTTTGACTCCGAGCTCCCGCGCTTTGTCTGGCGCCCGGCCCGCGTTTCACCCACTTTTCCTGATTTCAAGTCTACCTGCAGGAGCACTGTGGTGGATTGACTTTTGATCCACAGAAGTATTCTATATCTTCCTTTAACGGTACCCGACATATAAATAGGGTGTAGGTAAGAGAGTACACTCTCTTCTTCTTCCGGCAAGGCTGGGGAGCAGAAGGTCCCTGTGTTGGTCCTCTCTGCTGCCGAGCCTGCGGAAGATTTTTTACCGGGTCAGATTTGGCCGTCCGTCTCTCCACGAGGGAGGTGGCGTGGTAAGATTTCATTAATGCTTTACTTTGTTAGTTACTGGGTGTTATCGTTGTATGCCGGGTGTTAAATAGCTCCTTTTTGTCCTTTTTCCCATTTCCCTTCCCCTCTTCCCTTGCTCCTTTGCATATCCTTGCGGTGCAGTTGTTTGTATTTACAAAAATACAGAAGTACCTCTCTTTAGTGTGCTTTTGTTTTTTTCCATAGTTTTTTTCCTTTGGAAGGGGGGAAGTTTTGGGAGACAGGCAGACTGAGCGGTTGGAGAGCTTGGGAAAGCAAGGTCTAACCAGCTCAAGCACGAAGCACGTGCAGCTTCCTATTTGTTTTTGTCTTGTGCCTCTTTATTAATCAGGAGGTTTGCAGAGTGAGGAGTAGCAAAAAAGTCTTGGAGCCCACCGCTCCCTGTGGCATCTCTGCTGGGATCAGCAGCTTGTCATCTGCTGTTCCCTGGTGGACCTCTGTGGGGATCAGCTCCTTGTCCTCTGGTGTTCTCTGGAGATCCTGTGTGGGGATCGGCTCCTTGTCCTCCGGTGTTCCCCGGAGGACCTGTGTGGGGATCGGCTCCTTGTCCTCCGGTGTTCCCGGGAGGACCTGTGTGAGGATCGTCTACTTGTCCTCCGGTGTTCCCCGGAGGACCTGTGTGGGGATCGGCTCCTTGTCCTCTGCTGTTCCCCGGAGGACCTGTGTGGGGATCGGCTCCTTGTCCTCTGCTGTTCCCTGGTGGACCTGTGTGGGGATCGGCTCCTTGTCCTCTGCTGTTCCCCGGAGGACCTGTGTGGGGATCGGCTCCTTGTCCTCTGCTGTTCCCTGGTGGACCTGTGTGGGGATCGGCTCCTTGTCCTCTGCTCGTCCCTGTGTGATCTCTGTGGGGATCGGCTCATTGTCCCCTGATCTTCCCCTGAGGACCTGAGTGGGGATCGGCTCCTTGTCCTGTGCTGTTCCCTGCGGGACCTCTCCCGGAGTCGTCTCCTTCTCCCCTGCTGTTCCCTTGAGGACTGCTGGCGGGGCTGTTGCTGATTTTCGCCCTCGCTTGAGGATGCTGGCATTCCCTCTTGAGGCACTGGCTCTTGGTCCTCTTGAGGCGCTAGGATCCCCTCTTGTGGCGCTGGGATCCCCTCGTGAGGCACGGGGATCCCCTCTTGAGGCGCTGGCCCTTGGTCCTCTTGAGGCGCTGGGATCCCCTCTTGTGACGCAGGGATCCCCTCCTGAGGCGCTGGCCCTTGGTCCTCTTGAGGCGCTGGGATCCCCTCTTGTAGCGCTGGGATCCCCTCTTGTGGCTCTGGAATCCCCTCTTGAGGCACTGGGATCCCCTCTTGAGGCGCTGGCCCTTGGTCCCTTTGTGGCGTTGGGATCCCCTCTTGTCGTGCTGGGATCCCCTCTTGAGGCGCTGGCCCTTGGTCCTCTTGAGGCTCTGGGATCCCCTCTTGAGGCGCTGGGATCCCCTCTTGAAGTGCTGGGATCCCCTCTTGAAGCGCTGGGATACCCTCCTGAGGCGCTGGGATCCCCTCTTGAGGTGCTGGCCCTTGGTCCTCTTGAAGTGCTGGGATCCCCTCTTGAAGCGCTGGGATCCCCTCTTGAGGCGCTGGGATCACCTCTTGAGGCACTGGCCCTTGGTCCTGTTGAAGCGCTGGGATCCCCTCTTGGAGCGCTGGGATCCTCCCTTGAAGCGCTGGGATCTCCTCCTGTGGCGCTGGCCCTTGGTCCTGGACCCGATCACGATCCCGAGCCCTGCTCCGCCGCCTCCGTCTTCTGGAGGGCTGATGTCCCTGGTCGTGCTCAGCCTGGCTGTGGCCATCGTGGTGACGCCTCGAGGACCGCCTTCGCTCCCTCTCCCGAGCCATGGCTCGGCCACGGCCCTCGCCTCCTGGGGAACGTCTGCGGACAGGGAGAAGCCGCATCCACGGCTGAGTAGGGCGGGGGCTTTCCCTGCTCTCATAGCTTGGGACTGTGTAGACGTTGTGTCCTTCGGGTCCCTCCTTACGGATGATGTGGGAGAGGGGCTGTCGGCAGTAGGCACAGTAGTCTCTTAGCTGTCCCCACTGCCAGATGCAGGAGAAGCAAAATTTATGTTGGCACCCCTGCACGCAGGCTTCATCTGTGATGGGGCCCAGGCAGATGGGGCAAATGGGGCCCTCGGAGGTGTCCGTGTCCGTGTCCATGTTCTGGGGCCCCTGGCTGGTGCTGTCCGCCGCGGAAGAGTTGCCTTCTTCCTGCGCCTCCTGCTGTGATGCCATCACGCCTGGCAGGGAAAGCAATGCCAAAGTGATGGCAGGAATTGGGACGTCGAACGCGCGGTTCCTGACCTCTCCACAAAGGCAAGACCAGAAGGGTTTGGGTGTGGCAGGTTGGTCCTGCGTCCCCTCACCCGTCACAGGTCTGTCCTCCACGCACGAGGAGAGCACTGTGACCCTGCCGGGCTGCGTCGTGCCTTAAGTAGAGTCAGGTCATGGGGGTCCCATTGTGACATTCCAGAGCTTTTGTGGGCCACGCCCAGATTCAGCCAATCAGAGCACAGTTTGGGTTGGAAGAGACCATCCAGTTCCAACCCCCTGGCCTAGAGGACTGGACCACCACCACCACCACCCCCCTCGTTGAGACTGAGGCGGGACGTGAGACCGGCCGGAGGTCCCAGAGCCCCGGTGGTGTCTCTCACTCTTCTCTCGCGCACTCTTTTCCCCCTTTCTTTTCTTTTTTCCCCCTTTTTCTTCGTCTTCCTTCCTCCCCTCTTCTTCTTCTAAGGAAACAGTTGAGTGGGTTTTGGCACTATTTGCCCTCGTTTGTGCCTTAATCTCCCGGGGGGTTCCCAACCCACAAGCCCCAGCAAGTCAGCCTATCTTGGTGACCGTAACAGAGGGGAAGTCGTGTGAGGAGCGGCCGAAGTCCCTGGGTCTGTTCAGCGTGGAGAAGAGGAGACTGCGGGGAGACCTCATCGTGGGCTGCAGCTTCCTCACAGGGGGAGGAGCTGGTGATGAGCTCTTCTCTCTGGAGCCCAGGCAGTGGCAGGAAGCTGTGCCAGGGGAGGGCTAGGGTGGACATTAAGAGAAGGTTCTTCCCCCAGAGGGTGGTGGAGCACTGGAACAGCTTCCCAGGGAAGCAGTCTCAGCCTGACACCATTGCAGAAGCCTTTGGTCAAAGCCCTCAGCCAGACGGGGCAAACGCTGGGGTTGTCCTGTGCAGGGACAGGAGTTGGACTCGATGGTCCTTGTGGGTCCCCTGCAACTCAGGACTTGATGGTGTGGTTCTAAGCTGGGCATTAAGTGGATGTTCTTAGCTTGTGCCTCCAGGGAAGGGGCCGCCACCACTTCTCTGGGCAACCTGGACCAGGGCCCTCCCGTGCTCACAGGAGAACATTTCTAACTAAGACCTCATCTCAGTCTCCCCTCTTTCCACGGACAGTCGTTCCTCCTCATGCTGTCTCTGCACTCCCTGATCAAGAGCCCCTCCGAAGCTTTCCTGGAGCCCCTTGCAGTCCTGGGAGGCTGCTCTAAGGTCTCCCCAGAGCCTTCTCTTCTGTAACTGTTCCGAACTCCCCTATCCTGGGTAGATTCCCAGCGCTCAGGGACGCCGTTGCTGGCTCTGGCCGTGCTTTCTGCTGGCAAATCTGCTCCTCTCTCGCTCAGCGTGCTGGCAACTTCCTGGGCGATACCGGGAGGCTGTGCCGTGCCCGCCTTGCCCCTGCCTGGAGCTGAGGGCAACAGTGCAGCAGAGACACCAGCCGTGCCCAAACTGCCCCCAAGTGTGGGGCCGGAGGGAGAGGGAGGGGATTCTGCCCCGATACCGAAACTGCCGGCCAATAGACTCTCTCAGACTCGTTGTGGAGTTTGAGAAAGCAGCTCCTTTCTTTCAGGGAATGATCCCATCAACCCTGTGTAATGGGACAAGAGCTGGGACAGCTGGGAGGAGGTCTCCCAGGCTTGGGGAACCACACTAAAGCAAGGCAGAAACATCTTCTTTTTAAAAAGCCCACATTTTGGCACCGACCCTCTCTCCAGGAACCCAGACCCCCACTTGTCCTGATTTCAAGTCTACCTGCGGGAGTACAAAGCACGTGCAGCTTCCTGTTTGTTTTTGTCTTGTGCCTTTTTATTAATCAGGAGGTTTGCAAAATGAGGATTAGCAAAAAACTCTGGGAGCCCACAGCTCCCTGTGGGATCTCTGCTGGGATCAGCTGCTTGTCCTCTGGTGATCCCTGGAGGACCTCTGTGGGGATCAGCTCCTTGTCCTGCGCTCTTCCCTGGAGGACCTGAGTGGGGATCGGCTCCTTGAGCTGCGCTCTTCCCTGGAGAACCTGAGTGGGGATCGGCTCCTTGTCCTGCGCTCTTCCCTGGAGAACCTGAGTGGGGATCGGCTCCTTATCCTGCGCTCTTCCCTGGAGAACCTGAGTGGGGATCGGCTCCTTGTCCTGCGCTCTTCCCTGGAGAACCTGAGTGGGGATCGGCTCCTTGAGCTGCGCTCTTCCCTGGAGAACCTCAGTGCGGATCGGCTCCTTGAGCTGCGCACTTCCCTGGAGGACCTGAGTGGGGTTCGGCTCCTTGAGCTGCGCTCTTCCCTGGAGGACCTGAGTGGGGATCGGCTCCTTGAGCTGCGCTCTTCCCTGGAGAACCTGAGTGGGGATCGGCTCCTTGAGCTGCGCTCTTCCCTGGAGGACCTGAGTGGGGATCGGCTCCTTGTCCTGCGCTCTTCCCTGGAGGACCTGAGTGGGGATCGGCTCCTTGTCCTGTGCTCTTCCCTGGAGGACCTCTGCCGGAGTCGTCTCCTTCTCCCCTGCTGTTCACTTAAGGACTGCTGGCGGGGCTGTTGCTGATTTTCGCTCTCGATTGAGGATTCTGGGATCCCCTCTTGAGGCGCTGGGATCCCCTCTTGAGGCGCTGGGATCCCCTCTTGAGGCACTGGGATCCCCTCTTGAGGCACTGGCCCTTGGTCCTCTTGAAGCGCTGGGATCCCCTCTTGAAGCGCTGGGATCTCCTCCTGTGGCGCTGGCCCTTGGTCCTGGTCTTGATCACGATCCCGAGCCCTTCTCCGCCGCCTCCGTCTTCTGGAGGGCTGATGTTCCTGGTCGTGCTCAGCGTGGCTGTGGCCATCGTGGGGACGCCTCGAGGACCGCCTTCGCTCCCTCTCCCGAGCCATGGCTCGGCCACCACCCTCGCCTCGTCGGGAACGTCTGCGGACAGGGAGAAGCCGCATCCACGGCTGAGTAGGGCAGGTTCTTTGCCTGCTCTCATAGCTTGGGACTGTGTAGACCTTGTGTCCTTCGGGTCCCTCCTTACGGATGATGTGGGAGAGGGGCTGTCGGCAGTAGGGACAGTCGTCTCCTCGCTGACCCCACTGCCAGATGCAGGAGAAGCAAAATTTATGTTGGCACCCCTGCACGCAGGCTTCATCTGTGATGGGGCCCTCAGAGGTGTCCGTGTCCGTGTCCATGTCCTGGGGCCCCTGGCTGGTGCTGTCCGCCGCGGCAGAGTTGCCTTCTTCCTGCGCCTCCTGCTGTGATGCCATCACGCCTGGCAGGGAAAGCAATGCCGAGGTGATGGCAGGAATTGGGACGTCGAACGCGCGGTTCCTGACCTCTCCACAAAGGCAAGACCAGAAGGGTTTGGGTGTGGCAGGTTGGTCCTGCGTCCCCTCACCCGTCACAGGTCTGTCCTCCACGCACGAGGAGAGCACTGTGACCCTGCCGGGCTGCGTCGTGCCTTAAGTAGAGTCAGGTCATGGGGGTCCCATTGTGACATTCCAGAGCTTTTGTGTTCCACGCCCAGATTCAGCCAATCAGAGCACAGTTTGTGTTGGAAGAGACCATCCAGTTCCAACCCCCTGCCCTAGAGGACTGGACCACCACCACCACCCCCCTCGTTGAGACTGAGGCGGGACGTGAGACCGGCCGGAGGTCCCAGAGCCCCGGTGGTGTCTCTCACTCTTCTCTCGCGCACTCTTTTCCCCCTTTCTTTTCTTTTTTCCCCCTTTTTCTTCGTCTTCCTTCCTCCCCTCTTCTTCTTCTAAGGAAACAGTTGAGTGGGTTTTGGCAATATTTGCCCTCGTTTGTGCCTTAATCTCCCGGGGGGTTCCCAACCCACAAGCCCCAGCATGTCAGCCTATCTTGGTGACCGTAACAGAGGGGAAATCATGTGAGGAGCGGCCGAAGTCCCTGGGTCTGTTCAGCGTGGAGAAGAGGAGACTGCGGGGAGACCTCATCGTGGGCTGCAGCTTCCTCACAGGGGGAGGAGCTGGTGATGAGCTCTTCTCTCTGGAGCCCAGGCAATGGCAGGAAGCTGTGCCAGGGGAGGGCTAGGGTGGACATTAAGAGAAGGTTCTTCCCCCAGAGGGTGGTGGTGCACTGGAACAGCTTCCCAGGGAAGCAGTCTCAGCCTGACACCATTGCAGAAGCCTTGGTCAAAGCCCTGAGCCAGACGGGGCAAACGCTGGGGTTGTCCTGTGCGGGGACAGGAGTTGGACTCGATGGTCCTTGTGGGTCCCCTGCAACTCAGGACTTGATGGTGTGGTTCTAAGCTGGGCATTAAGTGGATGTTCTTAGCTTGTGCCTCCAGGGATGGGGCCGCCACCACTTCTCTGGGCAACCTGGGCCAGGGCCCTCCCGTGCTCACAGGAGAACATTTCTAACTCAGATCTCATCTCAGTCTCCCCTCTTTCCACGGACAGTCGTTCCTCCTCATGCTGTCTCTGCACTCCCTGATCAAGAGCCCCTCCCCAGCTTTCCTGGAGCCCCTTGCAGTCCTGGGAGGCTGCTCTAAGGTCTCCCCAGAGCCTTCTCTTCTGTAACTGTTCCGAACTCCCCTATCCTGGGTAGATTCCCAGCGCTCAGGGACGCCGTTGCTGGCTCTGGCCGTGCTTTCTGCTGGCAAATCTGCTCCTCTCTCGCTCAGCGTGCTGGCAACTTCCTGGGGGATACCGGGAGGCTGTGCCGTGCCCGCCTTGCCCCTGCCTGGAGCTGAGGGCAACAGTGCAGCAGAGACACCAGCCGTGCCCAAACTGCCCCCAAGTGTGGGGCCAGAGGGAGAGGGAGGGGATTCTGCCCCGATACCGAAACTGCCGGCCAATAGACTCTCTCAGACTCATTGTGGAGTTTGAGAAAGCAGCTCCTTTCTTTCAGGGAATGATCCCATCAACCCTGTGTAATGGGACAAGAGCTGGGACAGCTGGGAGGAGGTCTCCCAGGCTTGGGGAACCACACTAAAGCAAGGCAGAAACATCTTCTTTTTAAAAAGCCCACATTTTGGCACCGACCCTCTCTCCAGGAACCCAGACCCCCACTTGTCCTGATTTCAAGTCTACCTGCGGGAGTACAAAGCACGTGCAGCTTCCTGTTTGTTTTTGTCTTCTGCCTTTTTATTAATCAGGAGGTTTGCAAAGTGAGGAGTTGCAAAAAACTCTGGGAGCCCACGGCTCCCTTTGGTATCTCTGCTGGGATCAGCTGCTTGTCCTCTGGTGATCCCTGGAGGACCTCTGTGGGGATCAGCTCCTTGTCCTGCGCTCTTCCCTGGAGGACCTGAGTGGGGATCGGCTCCTTGAGCTGCGCTCTTCCCTGGAGGACCTGAGTGGGGATCGGCTCCTTGAGCTGCGCTCTTCCCTGGAGAACCTGAGTGGGGATCGGCTCCTTGAGCTGCGCTCTTCCCTGGAGAACCTGAGTGGGGATCGGCTCCTTGTCCTGCGCTCTTCCCTGGAGAACCTGAGTGGGGATCGGCTCCTTGTCCTACGCTCTACCCTGGAGGACCTGAGTGGGGATCGGCTCCTTGTCCTGCGCTCTTCCCTGGAGAACCTGAGTGGGGATCGGCTCCTTGTCCTGCGCTCTTCCCTAGAGAACCTAAGTGGGGATCGGCTCCTTGTCCTGCGCTCTTCCCTAGAGAACCTTAGTGGGGATCGGCTCCTTGTCCTGCGCTCTTCGCTGGAGGACCTGAGTGGGGATCGGCTCCTTGTCCTGCGCTCTTCCCTGGAGGACCTGAGTGGGGATCGGCTCCTTGTCCTGTGCTCTTCCCTGGAGGACCTCTGCCGGAGTCGTCTCCTTCTCCCCTGCTCTTCACTTAAGGACTGCTGGCGGGGCTGTTGCTGATTTTCGCTCTCGATTGAGGATGCTGGGATCCCCTCTTGAGGCGCTGGGATCCCCTCTTGAGGTGCTGGGATCCCCTCTTGAGGCACTGGCCCTTGGTCCTCTTGAAGCGCTGGGATCCCCTCTTGAAGCACTGGGATCTCCTCCTGTGGCGCTGGCCCTTGGTCCTGGTCCTGATCACGATCCCCAGCCCTGCTCCACGGCCTCCATCTTCTGGAGGGCTGATGTCCCTGGTCGTGCTCAGCCTGGCTGTGGCCATCGTGGTGACGCCTCGAGGACCAGCTTCGCTCCCTCTCCCGAACCATGGCTCGGCCACCACCCTCGCCTCCTGGGGAACGTCTGCGGACAGGGAGAAGCCGCATCCACGGCTGAGTAGGGCGGGGGCTTCGCCTGCTCTCAAAGCTTGGGACTGTGTAGACGTTGTGTCCTTCGGGTCCCTCCTTACGGATGATGTGGGAGAGGGGCTGTCGGCAGTAGGCACAGTAGTCTCTTAGCTGTCCCCACTGCCAGATGCAGGAGAAGCAAAATTTATGTTGGCACCCCTGCACGCAGGCTTCATCTCTGATGGGGCCCAGGCAGATGGGGCAAATGGGGCCCTCAGAGGTGTCCGTGTCCGTGTCCATGTCCTGGGGCCCCTGGCTGGTGCTGTCCGCCGCGGAAGAGTTGCCTTCTTCCTGCGCCTCCTGCTGTGATGCCATCACGCCTGGCAGGGAAAGCAATGCCGAGGTGATGGCAGGAATTGGGACGTCGAACGCGCGGTTCCTGACCTCTCCACAAAGGCCAGACCAGAAGGGTTTGGGTGTGGCAGGTTGGTCCTGCGTCCCCTCACCTGTCACAGGTCTGTCCTCCACGCACGAGGAGAGCACTGTGACCCTGCAGGGCTGCGTCGTGCCTTAAGTTGAGTCAGGTCATGGGGGTCCCATTGTGACATTCCAGAGCTTTTGTGGGCCACGCCCAGATTCAGCCAATCAGAGCACAGTTTGGGTTGGAAGAGACCATCCAGTTCCAACCCCCTGGCCTAGAGGACTGGACCACCACCACCACCACCCCCCTCGTTGAGACTGAGGCGGGACGTGAGACCGGCCGGAGGTCCCAGAGCCCCGGTGGTGTCTCTCACTGTTCTCTCGCGCACTTTTTTCCCCCTTTCTTTTCTTTTTTCCCCCTTTTTCTTCGTCTTCCTTCCTCCCCTCTTCTTCTTCTAAGGAAACAGTTGAGTGGGTTTTGGCAATATTTGCCCTCGTTTGTGCCTTAATCTCCCGGGGGGGTTCCCAACCCACAAGCCCCAGCAAGTCAGCCTATCTTGGTGACCGTAACAGAGGGGAAGTCGTGTGAGGAGCGGCCGAAGTCCCTGGGTCTGTTCAGCGTGGAGAAGAGGAGACTGCGGGGAGACCTCATCGTGGGCTGCAGCTTCCTCACAGGGGGAGGAGCTGGTGATGAGCTCTTCTCTCTGGAGCCCAGGCAATGGCAGGAAGCTGTGCCAGGGGAGGGCTAGGGTGGACATTAAGAGAAGGTTCTTCCCCCAGAGGGTGGTGGAGCACTGGAACAGCTTCCCAGGGAAGCAGTCTCAGCCTGACACCATTGCAGAAGCCTTTGGTCAAAGCCCTCAGCCAGACGGGGCAAACGCTGGGGTTGTCCTGTGCGGGGACAGGAGTTGGACTCGATGGTCCTTGTGGGTCCCCTGCAACTCAGGACTTGATGGTGTGGTTCTAAGCTGGGCATTAAGTGGATGTTCTTAGCTTGTGCCTCCAGGGATGGGGCCGCCACCACTTCTCTGGGCAACCTGGGCCAGGGCCCTCCCGTGCTCACAGGAGAACATTTCTAACTCAGATCTCATCTCAGTCTCCCCTCTTTCCACGGACAGTCGTTCCTCCTCATGCTGTCTCTGCACTCCCTGATCAAGAGCCCCTCCCCAGCTTTCCTGGAGCCCCTTGCAGTCCTGGGAGGCTGCTCTAAGGTCTCCCCAGAGCCTTCTCTTCTGTAACTGTTCCGAACTCCCCTATCCTGGGTAGATTCCCAGCGCTCAGGGACGCCGTTGCTGGCTCTGGCCGTGCTTTCTGCTGGCAAATCTGCTCCTCTCTCGCTCAGCGTGCTGGCAACTTCCTGGGGGATACCGGGAGGCTGTGCCGTGCCCGCCTTGCCCCTGCCTGGAGCTGAGGGCAGCAGTGCAGCAGAGACACCAGCCGTGCCCAAACTGCCCCCAAGTGTGGGGCCGGAGGGAGAGGGAGGGGATTCTGCCCCGATACCGAAACTGCCGGCCAATAGACTCTCTCAGACTCGTTGTGGAGTTTGAGAAAGCAGCTCCTTTCTTTCAGGGAATGATCCCATCAACCCTGTGTAATGGGACAAGAGCTGGGACAGCTGGGAGGAGGTCTCCCAGGCTTGGGGAACCACACTAAAGCAAGGCAGAAACATCTTCTTTTTAAAAAGCCCACATTTTGGCACCGACCCTCTCTCCAGGAACCCAGACCCCCACTTGTCCTGATTTCAAGTCTACCTGCGGGAGTACAAAGCACGTGCAGCTTCCTGTTTGTTTTTGTCTTGTGCCTTTTTACTAATCAGCAGGTTTGCAAAATGAGGATTAGCAAAAAACTCTGGGAGCCCACGGCTCGCTGTGGGATCTCTGCTGGGATCAGCTGCTTGTCCTCTGGTGTTCCCTGCAGGACATGTGTGGTGATCGCCTCCTTGTCCTCTGGTGTTCCCTGGAGGACCTGAGTGGGGATCGGCTCCTTGTCCTGTGCTGTTCCCTGCGGGACTTCTGCCAGAGTCGTCTCCTTCTCCCCTGCTGTTCCCTTGAGGACTGCAGGCAGGGCTGTTGCTGATTTTTGCTCTCGCTTGAGGATGCTGCGATCCTTTCTCGAGGAGCTGGCATCCCCTCTTGAGGCGCTGGGATCCCCTCTTGTGGCGCTGGGAACCCCTCTTGTGGCACTGGGATCCCCTCTTGTGGCGCTGGCCCTTGGTCCTGGTCCCGATCACGATCCCGAGCCCTGCTCCGCCACCTGCGTCTTCTGGAGGGTTGGTGTCCCTGGGCGTGTTGAGCCTGGCTGTGGCCATCGTGGTGACGCCTCGAGGACCGCCTTCGCTCCCTCTCCCGAGCCATGGCTCGGCCACCACCCTCGCCTCGTGGGGAACGTCTGTGGACAGGGAGAAGCCGCATCCACGGCTGAGTAGGGCGGGGGCTTTCCCTGCTCTCAAAGCTTGGGACTGTGTAGACCTTGTGTCCTTCGGGTCCCTCCTTACGGATGATGTGGGAGAGGGGCTGTCGGCAGTAGGCACAGTAGTCTCTTAGCTGTCCCCACTGCCAGATGCAGGAGAAGCAAAATTTATGTTGGCACCCCTGCACGCAGGCTTCATCTGTGATGGGGCCCAGGCAGATGGGGCAAATGGGGCCCTCAGAGGTGTCCGTGTCCGTGTCCATGTCCTGGGGCCCCTGGCTGGTGCTGTCCGCCGCGGCAGAGTTGCCTTCTTCCTGCGCCTCCTGCTGTGATGCCATCACGCCTGGCAGGGAAAGCAATGCCGAGGTGATGGCAGGAATTGGGACGTCGAACGCGCGGTTCCTGACCTCTCCACAAAGGCAAGACCAGAAGGGTTTGGGTGTGGCAGGTTGGTCCTGCGTCCCCTCACCCGTCACAGGTCTGTCCTCCACGCACGAGGAGAGCACTGTGACCCTGCAGGGCTGCCTCACACCTTAAATAGGGTGAGGACTGGACTCTCTGTCCAGGAACCCAGACCCCCACTTTTCCTGATTTGATGTCTACCCGCAGGAGCACTGTGGTGGATTGACTTTTGATCCACGCAAGTATTCCATTGTTGATGATATTTTGAGCAATGCCGGCCGTGCATTGCTCTTTCAGTCCGTTGTGCACAACCCTGCCTATGTGGCTACACACAAGGACACTTTGTCCGTGTCAAGCCTGATAGAGGAAGCTGGTTAAGTAGAAGAGATGCAAAGCTACAAATAAGAAGCTTGCTAAGAAATTTGCTGATCGCTAAGAAACTTGCTAACTGCAAGCAGAGTTGCGTCAGCGACATCGTGATGTGTACTGATGTATATTTAACCAATCATAAAGCTCTGGCTAGCGTATGAACACCTGAACGTATCCAATCAATGACTGAACCCTGTCGCGTGAACCCTGGTAATTTTCTATATAAACAGTGTATCTTTAGTAATAAATGGAGCATTGACTGAATCTCTGTGAGACTGCGGCTTTGACTCCGAGCTCCCGCGCTTTGTCTGGCGCCCGGCCCGCGTTTCACCCACTTTTCCTGATTTCAAGTCTACCTGCAGGAGCACTGTGGTGGATTGACTTTTGATCCACAGAAGTATTCTATATCTTCCTTTAACGGTACCCGACATATAAATAGGGTGTAGGTAAGAGAGTACACTCTCTTCTTCTTCCGGCAAGGCTGGGGAGCAGAAGGTCCCTGTGTTGGTCCTCTCTGCTGCCGAGCCTGCGGAAGATTTTTTACCGGGTCAGATTTGGCCGTCCGTCTCTCCACGAGGGAGGTGGCGTGGTAAGATTTCATTAATGCTTTACTTTGTTAGTTACTGGGTGTTATCGTTGTATGCCGGGTGTTAAATAGCTCCTTTTTGTCCTTTTTCCCATTTCCCTTCCCCTCTTCCCTTGCTCCTTTGCATATCCTTGCGGTGCAGTTGTTTGTATTTACAAAAATACAGAAGTACCTCTCTTTAGTGTGCTTTTGTTTTTTTCCATAGTTTTTTTCCTTTGGAAGGGGGGAAGTTTTGGGAGACAGGCAGACTGAGCGGTTGGAGAGCTTGGGAAAGCAAGGTCTAACCAGCTCAAGCACGAAGCACGTGCAGCTTCCTATTTGTTTTTGTCTTGTGCCTCTTTATTAATCAGGAGGTTTGCAGAGTGAGGAGTAGCAAAAAAGTCTTGGAGCCCACCGCTCCCTGTGGCATCTCTGCTGGGATCAGCAGCTTGTCATCTGCTGTTCCCTGGTGGACCTCTGTGGGGATCAGCTCCTTGTCCTCTGGTGTTCTCTGGAGATCCTGTGTGGGGATCGGCTCCTTGTCCTCCGGTGTTCCCCGGAGGACCTGTGTGGGGATCGGCTCCTTGTCCTCCGGTGTTCCCGGGAGGACCTGTGTGAGGATCGTCTACTTGTCCTCCGGTGTTCCCCGGAGGACCTGTGTGGGGATCGGCTCCTTGTCCTCTGCTGTTCCCCGGAGGACCTGTGTGGGGATCGGCTCCTTGTCCTCTGCTGTTCCCTGGTGGACCTGTGTGGGGATCGGCTCCTTGTCCTCTGCTGTTCCCCGGAGGACCTGTGTGGGGATCGGCTCCTTGTCCTCTGCTGTTCCCTGGTGGACCTGTGTGGGGATCGGCTCCTTGTCCTCTGCTCGTCCCTGTGTGATCTCTGTGGGGATCGGCTCATTGTCCCCTGATCTTCCCCTGAGGACCTGAGTGGGGATCGGCTCCTTGTCCTGTGCTGTTCCCTGCGGGACCTCTCCCGGAGTCGTCTCCTTCTCCCCTGCTGTTCCCTTGAGGACTGCTGGCGGGGCTGTTGCTGATTTTCGCCCTCGCTTGAGGATGCTGGGATTCCCTCTTGAGGCACTGGCTCTTGGTCCTCTTGAGGCGCTAGGATCCCCTCTTGTGGCGCTGGGATCCCCTCGTGAGGCACGGGGATCCCCTCTTGAGGCGCTGGCCCTTGGTCCTCTTGAGGCGCTGGGATCCCCTCTTGTGACGCAGGGATCCCCTCCTGAGGCGCTGGCCCTTGGTCCTCTTGAGGCGCTGGGATCCCCTCTTGTAGCGCTGGGATCCCCTCTTGTGGCTCTGGAATCCCCTCTTGAGGCACTGGGATCCCCTCTTGAGGCGCTGGCCCTTGGTCCCTTTGTGGCGTTGGGATCCCCTCTTGTCGTGCTGGGATCCCCTCTTGAGGCGCTGGCCCTTGGTCCTCTTGAGGCTCTGGGATCCCCTCTTGAGGCGCTGGGATCCCCTCTTGAAGTGCTGGGATCCCCTCTTGAAGCGCTGGGATACCCTCCTGAGGCGCTGGGATCCCCTCTTGAGGTGCTGGCCCTTGGTCCTCTTGAAGTGCTGGGATCCCCTCTTGAAGCACTGGGATCCCCTCTTGAGGCGCTGGGATCACCTCTTGAGGCACTGGCCCTTGGTCCTGTTGAAGCGCTGGGATCCCCTCTTGGAGCGCTGGGATCCTCCCTTGAAGCGCTGGGATCTCCTCCTGTGGCGCTGGCCCTTGGTCCTGGTCCCGATCACGATCCCGAGCCCTGCTCCGCCGCCTCCGTCTTCTGGAGGGCTGATGTCCCTGGTCGTGCTCAGCCTGGCTGTGGCCATCGTGGTGACGCCTCGAGGACCGCCTTCGCTCCCTCTCCCGAGCCATGGCTCGGCCACGGCCCTCGCCTCCTGGGGAACGTCTGCGGACAGGGAGAAGCCGCATCCACGGCTGAGTAGGGCGGGGGCTTTCCCTGCTCTCATAGCTTGGGACTGTGTAGACGTTGTGTCCTTCGGGTCCCTCCTTACGGATGATGTGGGAGAGGGGCTGTCGGCAGTAGGCACAGTAGTCTCTTAGCTGTCCCCACTGCCAGATGCAGGAGAAGCAAAATTTATGTTGGCACCCCTGCACGCAGGCTTCATCTGTGATGGGGCCCAGGCAGATGGGGCAAATGGGGCCCTCGGAGGTGTCCGTGTCCGTGTCCATGTCCTGGGGCCCCTGGCTGGTGCTGTCCGCCGCGGCAGAGTTGCCTTCTTCCTGCGCCTCCTGCTGTGATGCCATCACGCCTGGCAGGGAAAGCAATGCCGAGGTGATGGCAGGAATTGGGACGTCGAACGCACGGTTCCTGACCTCTCCACAAAGGCAAGACCAGAAGGGTTTGGGTGTGGCAGGTTGGTCCTGCGTCCCCTCACCCGTCACAGGTCTGTCCTCCACGCACGAGGAGAGCACTGTGACCCTGCCGGGCTGTGTCGTGCCTTTAGTAGAGTCAGGTCATGGGGGTCCCATTGTGACATTCCAGAGCTTTTGTGGGCCACGCCCAGATTCAGCCAATCAGAGCACAGTTTGGGTTGGAAGAGACCATCCAGTTCCAACCCCCTGGCCTAGAGGACTGGACCACCACCACCACCACCCCCCTCGTTGAGACTGAGGCGGGACGTGAGACCGGCCGGAGGTCCCAGAGCCCCGGTGGTGTCTCTCACTCTTCTCTCGCGCACTCTTTTCCCCCTTTCTTTTCTTTTTTCCCCCTTTTTCTTCGTCTTCCTTCCTCCCCTCTTCTTCTTCTAAGGAAACAGTTGAGTGGGTTTTGGCAATATTTGCCCTCGTTTGTGCCTTAATCTCCCGGGGGGTTCCCAACCCACAAGCCCCAGCAAGTCAGCCTATCTTGGTGACCGTAACAGAGGGGAAGTCATGTGAGGAGCGGCCGAAGTCCCTGGGTCTGTTCAGCGTGGAGAAGAGGAGACTGCGGGGAGACCTCATCGTGGGCTGCAGCTTCCTCACAGGGGGAGGAGCTGGTGATGAGCTCTTCTCTCTGGAGCCCAGGCAATGGCAGGAAGCTGTGCCAGGGGAGGGCTAGGGTGGACATTAAGAGAAGGTTCTTCCCCCAGAGGGTGGTGGTGCACTGGAACAGCTTCCCAGGGAAGCAGTCTCAGCCTGACACCATTGCAGAAGCCTTGGTCAAAGCCCTCAGCCAGACGGGGCAAACGCTGGGGTTGTCCTGTGCAGGGACAGGAGTTGGACTCGATGGTCCTTGTGGGTCCCCTGCAACTCAGGACTTGATGGTGTGGTTCTAAGCTGGGCATTAAGTGGATGTTCTTAGCTTGTGCCTCCAGGGAAGGGGCCGCCACCACTTCTCTGGGCAACCTGGGCCAGGGCCCTCCCGTGCTCACAGGAGAACATTTCTAACTAAGACCTCATCTCAGTCTCCCCTCTTTCCACGGACAGTCGTTCCTCCTCATGCTGTCTCTGCACTCCCTGATCAAGAGCCCCTCCCCAGCTTTCCTGGAGCCCCTTGCAGTCCTGGGAGGCTGCTCTAAGGTCTCCCCAGAGCCTTCTCTTCTGTAACTGTTCCGAACTCCCCTATCCTGGGTAGATTCCCAGCGCTCAGGGACGCCGTTGCTGGCTCTGGCCATGCTTTCTGCTGGCAAATCTGCTCCTCTCTCGCTCAGCGTGCTGGCAACTTCCTGGGGGATACCAGGAGGCTGTGCCGTGCCCGCCTTGCCCCTGCCTGGAGCTGAGGGCAGCAGTGCAGCAGAGACACCAGCCGTGCCCAAACTGCCCCCAAGTGTGGGGCCAGAGGGAGAGGGAGGGGATTCTGCCCCGATACCGAAACTGCCGGCCAATAGACTCTCTCAGACTCGTTGTGGAGTTTGAGAAAGCAGCTCCTTTCTTTCAGGGAATGATCCCATCAACCCTGTGTAATGGGACAAGAGCTGGGACAGCTGGGAGGAGGTCTCCCAGGCTTGGGGAACCACACTAAAGCAAGGCAGAAACATCTTCTTTTTAAAAAGCCCACATTTTGGCACCGACCCTCTCTCCAGGAACCCAGACCCCCACTTGTCCTGATTTCAAGTCTACCTGCGGGAGTACAAAGCACGTGCAGCTTCCTGTTTGTTTTTGTCTTGTGCCTTTTTACTAATCAGCAGGTTTGCAAAATGAGGATTAGCAAAAAACTCTGGGAGCCCACGGCTCGCTGTGGGATCTCTGCTGGGATCAGCTGCTTGTCCTCTGGTGTTCCCTGCAGGACATGTGTGGTGATCGCCTCCTTGTCCTCTGGTGTTCCCTGGAGGACCTGAGTGGGGATCGGCTCCTTGTCCTGTGCTGTTCCCTGCGGGACTTCTGCCAGAGTCGTCTCCTTCTCCCCTGCTGTTCCCTTGAGGACTGCAGGCAGGGCTGTTGCTGATTTTTGCTCTCGCTTGAGGATGCTGCGATCCTTTCTCGAGGAGCTGGCATCCCCTCTTGAGGCGCTGAGATCCCCTCTTGTGGCGCTGGGAACCCCTCTTGTGGCACTGGGATCCCCTCTTGTGGCGCTGGCCCTTGGTCCTGGTCCCGATCACGATCCCGAGCCCTGCTCCGCCACCTGCGTCTTCTGGAGGGTTGGTGTCCCTGGTCGTGCTCAGCCTGGCTGTGGCCATCGTGGTGACGCCTCGAGGACCGCCTTCGCTCCCTCTCCCGAGCCATGGCTCGGCCACCACCCTCGCCTCGTGGGGAACGTCTATGGACAGGGAGAAGCCGCATCCACGGCTGAGTAGGGCAGGGGCTTTCCCTGCTCTCAAAGCTTGGGACTGTGTAGACCTTGTGTCCTTCGGGTCCCTCCTTACGGATGATGTGGGAGAGGGGCTGTCGGCAGTAGGCACAGTAGTCTCTTAGCTGTCCCCACTGCCAGATGCAGGAGAAGCAAAATTTATGTTGGCACCCCTGCACGCAGGCTTCATCTGTGATGGGGCCCAGGCAGATGGGGCAAATGGGGCCCTCAGAGGTGTCCGTGTCCGTGTCCATGTCCTGGGGCCCCTGGCTGGTGCTGTCCGCCGCGGAAGAGTTGCCTTCTTCCTGCGCCTCCTGCTGTGATGCCATCACGCCTGGCAGGGAAAGCAATGCCGAGGTGATGGCAGGAATTGGGACGTCGAACGCGCGGTTCCTGACCTCTCCACAAAGGCAAGACCAGAAGGGTTTGGGTGTGGCAGGTTGGTCCTGCGTCCCCTCACCCGTCACAGGTCTGTCCTCCACGCACGAGGAGAGCACTGTGACCCTGCAGGGCTGCCTCACACCTTAAATAGGGTGAGGACTGGACTCTCTGTCCAGGAACCCAGACCCCCACTTTTCCTGATTTGATGTCTACCCGCAGGAGCACTGTGGTGGATTGACTTTTGATCCACGCAAGTATTCCATTGTTGATGATATTTTGAGCAATGCCGGCCGTGCATTGCTCTTTCAGTCCGTTGTGCACAACCCTGCCTATGTGGCTACACACAAGGACACTTTGTCCGTGTCAAGCCTGATAGAGGAAGCTGGTTAAGTAGAAGAGATGCAAAGCTACAAATAAGAAGCTTGCTAAGAAATTTGCTGATCGCTAAGAAACTTGCTAACTGCAAGCAGAGTTGCGTCAGCGACATCGTGATGTGTACTGATGTATATTTAACCAATCATAAAGCTCTGGCTAGCGTATGAACACCTGAATGTATCCAATCAATGACTGAACCCTGTCGCGTGAACCCTGGTAATTTTCTATATAAACAGTGTATCTTTAGTAATAAATGGAGCATTGACTGAATCTCTGTGAGACTGCGGCTTTGACTCCGAGCTCCCGCGCTTTGTCTGGCGCCCGGCCCGCGTTTCACCCACTTTTCCTGATTTCAAGTCTACCTGCAGGAGCACTGTGGTGGATTGACTTTTGATCCACAGAAGTATTCTATATCTTCCTTTAACGGTACCCGACATATAAATAGGGTGTAGGTAAGAGAGTACACTCTCTTCTTCTTCCGGCAAGGCTGGGGAGCAGAAGGTCCCTGTGTTGGTCCTCTCTGCTGCCGAGCCTGCGGAAGATTTTTTACCGGGTCAGATTTGGCCGTCCGTCTCTCCACGAGGGAGGTGGCGTGGTAAGATTTCATTAATGCTTTACTTTGTTAGTTACTGGGTGTTATCGTTGTATGCCGGGTGTTAAATAGCTCCTTTTTGTCCTTTTTCCCATTTCCCTTCCCCTCTTCCCTTGCTCCTTTGCATATCCTTGCGGTGCAGTTGTTTGTATTTACAAAAATACAGAAGTACCTCTCTTTAGTGTGCTTTTGTTTTTTTCCATAGTTTTTTTCCTTTGGAAGGGGGGAAGTTTTGGGAGACAGGCAGACTGAGCGGTTGGAGAGCTTGGGAAAGCAAGGTCTAACAAGCTCAAGCACGAAGCACGTGCAGCTTCCTATTTGTTTTTGTCTTGTGCCTCTTTATTAATCAGGAGGTTTGCAGAGTGAGGAGTAGCAAAAAAGTCTTGGAGCCCACCGCTCCCTGTGGCATCTCTGCTGGGATCAGCAGCTTGTCATCTGCTGTTCCCTGGTGGACCTCTGTGGGGATCAGCTCCTTGTCCTCTGGTGTTCTCTGGAGATCCTGTGTGGGGATCGGCTCCTTGTCCTCCGGTGTTCCCCGGAGGACCTGTGTGGGGATCGGCTCCTTGTCCTCCGGTGTTCCCGGGAGGACCTGTGTGAGGATCGTCTACTTGTCCTCCGGTGTTCCCCGGAGGACCTGTGTGGGGATCGGCTCCTTGTCCTCTGCTGTTCCCCGGAGGACCTGTGTGGGGATCGGCTCCTTGTCCTCTGCTGTTCCCTGGTGGACCTGTGTGGGGATCGGCTCCTTGTCCTCTGCTGTTCCCCGGAGGACCTGTGTGGGGATCGGCTCCTTGTCCTCTGCTGTTCCCTGGTGGATCTGTGTGGGGATCGGCTCCTTGTCCTCTGCTCGTCCCTGTGTGATCTCTGTGGGGATCGGCTCATTGTCCCCTGATCTTCCCCTGAGGACCTGAGTGGGGATCGGCTCCTTGTCCTGTGCTGTTCCCTGCGGGACCTCTCCCGGAGTCGTCTCCTTCTCCCCTGCTGTTCCCTTGAGGACTGCTGGCGGGGCTGTTGCTGATTTTCGCCCTCGCTTGAGGATGCTGGGATTCCCTCTTGAGGCACTGGCTCTTGGTCCTCTTGAGGCGCTAGGATCCCCTCTTGTGGCGCTGGGATCCCCTCGTGAGGCACGGGGATCCCCTCTTGAGGCGCTGGCCCTTGGTCCTCTTGAGGCGCTGGGATCCCCTCTTGTGACGCAGGGATCCCCTCCTGAGGCGCTGGCCCTTGGTCCTCTTGAGGCGCTGGGATCCCCTCTTGTAGCGCTGGGATCCCCTCTTGTGGCTCTGGAATCCCCTCTTGAGGCACTGGGATCCCCTCTTGAGGCGCTGGCCCTTGGTCCCTTTGTGGCGTTGGGATCCCCTCTTGTCGTGCTGGGATCCCCTCTTGAGGCGCTGGCCCTTGGTCCTCTTGAGGCTCTGGGATCCCCTCTTGAGGCGCTGGGATCCCCTCTTGAAGTGCTGGGATCCCCTCTTGAAGCGCTGGGATACCCTCCTGAGGCGCTGGGATCCCCTCTTGAGGTGCTGGCCCTTGGTCCTCTTGAAGTGCTGGGATCCCCTCTTGAAGCGCTGGGATCCCCTCTTGAGGCGCTGGGATCCCCTCTTGAGGCACTGGCCCTTGGTCCTGTTGAAGCGCTGGGATCCCCTCTTGGAGCGCTGGGATCCTCCCTTGAAGCGCTGGGATCTCCTCCTGTGGCGCTGGCCCTTGGTCCTGGTCCCGATCACGATCCCGAGCCCTGCTCCGCCGCCTCCGTCTTCTGGAGGGCTGATGTCCCTGGTCGTGCTCAGCCTGGCTGTGGCCATCGTGGTGACGCCTCGAGGACCGCCTTCGCTCCCTCTCCCGAGCCATGGCTCGGCCACGGCCCTCGCCTCCTGGGGAACGTCTGCGGACAGGGAGAAGCCGCATCCACGGCTGAGTAGGGCGGGGGCTTTCCCTGCTCTCATAGCTTGGGACTGTGTAGACGTTGTGTCCTTCGGGTCCCTCCTTACGGATGATGTGGGAGAGGGGCTGTCGGCAGTAGGCACAGTAGTCTCTTAGCTGTCCCCACTGCCAGATGCAGAGGAAGCAAAATTTATGTTGGCACCCCTGCACGCAGGCTTCATCTGTGATGGGGCCCAGGCAGATGGGGCAAATGGGGCCCTCGGAGGTGTCCGTGTCCGTGTCCAAGTTCTGGGGCCCCTGGCTGGTGCTGTCCGCCGCGGAAGAGTTGCCTTCTTCCTGCGCCTCCTGCTGTGATGCCATCACGCCTGGCAGGGAAAGCAATGCCGAGGTGATGGCAGGAATTGGGACGTCGAACGCGCGGTTCCTGACCTCTCCACAAAGGCAAGACCAGAAGGGTTTGGGTGTGGCAGGTTGGTCCTGCGTCCCCTCACCCGTCACAGGTCTGTCCTCCACGCACGAGGAGAGCACTGTGACCCTGCTGGGCTGTGTCGTGCCTTTAGTAGAGTCAGGTCATGGGGGTCCCATTGTGACATTCCAGAGCTTTTGTGGGCCACGCCCAGATTCAGCCAATCAGAGCACAGTTTGGGTTGGAAGAGACCATCCAGTTCCAACCCCCTGGCCTAGAGGACTGGACCACCACCACCCCCCTCGTTGAGACTGAGGCGGGACGTGAGACCGGCCGGAGGTCCCAGAGCCCCGGTGGTGTCTCTCACTCTTCTCTCGCGCACTCTTTTCCCCCTTTCTTTTCTTTTTTCCCCCTTTTTCTTCGTCTTCCTTCCTCCCCTCTTCTTCTTCTAAGGAAACAGTTGAGTGGGTTTTGGCAATATTTGCCCTCGTTTGTGCCTTAATCTCCCGGGGGGGTTCCCAACCCACAAGCCCCAGCAAGTCAGCCTATCTTGGTGACCGTAACAGAGGGGAAGTCGTGTGAGGAGCGGCCGAAGTCCCTGGGTCTGTTCAGCGTGGAGAAGAGGAGACTGCGGGGAGACCTCATCGTGGGCTGCAGCTTTTTCACAGGGGGAGGAGCTGGTGATGAGCTCTTCTCTCTGGAGCCCAGGCAGTGGCAGGAAGCTGTGCCAGGGGAGGGCTAGGGTGGAGATTAAGAGAAGGTTCTTCCCCCAGAGGGTGGTGGAGCACTGGAACAGCTTCCCAGGGAAGCAGTCTCAGCCTGACACCATTGCAGAAGCCTTGGTCAAAGCCCTCAGCCAGACGGGGCAAACGCTGGGGTTGTCCTGTGCGGGGACAGGAGTTGGACTCGATGGTCCTTGTGGGTCCCCTGCAACTCAGGACTTGATGGTGTGGTTCTAAGCTGGGCATTAAGTGGATGTTCTTAGCTTGTGCCTCCAGGGATGGGGCCGCCACCACTTCTCTGGGCAACCTGGGCCAGGGCCCTCCCGTGCTCACAGGAGAACATTTCTAACTCAGATCTCATCTCAGTCTTCCCTCTTTCCACGGACAGTCGTTCCTCCTCATGCTGTCTCTGCACTCCCTGATCAAGAGCCCCTCCCCAGCTTTCCTGGAGCCCCTTGCAGTCCTGGGAGGCTGCTCTAAGGTCTCCCCAGAGCCTTCTCTTCTGTAACTGTTCCGAACTCCCCTATCCTGGGTAGATTCCCAGCGCTCAGGGACGCCGTTGCTGGCTCTGGCCGTGCTTTCTGCTGGCAAATCTGCTCCTCTCTCGCTCAGCGTGCTGGCAACTTCCTGGGGGATACCGGGAGGCTGTGCCGTGCCCGCCTTGCCCCTGCCTGGAGCTGAGGGCAACAGTGCAGCAGAGACACCAGCCGTGCCCAAACTGCCCCCAAGTGTGGGGCCGGAGGGAGAGGGAGGGGATTCTGCCCCGATACCGAAACTGCCGGCCAATAGACTCTCTCAGACTCGTTGTGGAGTTTGAGAAAGCAGCTCCTTTCTTTCAGGGAATGATCCCATCAACCCTGTGTAATGGGACAAGAGCTGGGACAGCTGGGAGGAGGTCTCCCAGGCTTGGGGAACCACACTAAAGCAAGGCAGAAACATCTTCTTTTTAAAAAGCCCACATTTTGGCACCGACCCTCTCTCCAGGAACCCAGACCCCACTTGTCCTGATTTCAAGTCTACCTGCGGGAGTACAAAGCACGTGCAGCTTCCTGTTTGTTTTTGTCTTGTGCCTTTTTACTAATCAGCAGGTTTGCAAAATGAGGATTAGCAAAAAACTCTGGGAGCCCACGGCTCGCTGTGGGATCTCTGCTGGGATCAGCTGCTTGTCCTCTGGTGTTCCCTGCAGGACATGTGTGGTGATCGCCTCCTTGTCCTCTGGTGTTCCCTGGAGGACCTGAGTGGGGATCGGCTCCTTGTCCTGTGCTGTTCCCTGCGGGACTTCTGCCAGAGTCGTCTCCTTCTCCCCTGCTGTTCCCTTGAGGACTGCAGGCAGGGCTGTTGCTGATTTTTGCTCTCGCTTGAGGATGCTGCGATCCTTTCTCGAGGAGCTGGCATCCCCTCTTGAGGCGCTGGGATCCCCTCTTGTGGCGCTGGGAACCCCTCTTGTGGCACTGGGATCCCCTCTTGTGGCGCTGGCCCTTGGTCCTGGTCCCGATCACGATCCCGAGCCCTGCTCCGCCACCTGCGTCTTCTGGAGGGTTGGTGTCCCTGGTCGTGCTCAGCCTGGCTGTGGCCATCGTGGTGACGCCTCGAGGACCGCCTTCGCTCCCTCTCCCGAGCCATGGCTCGGCCACCACCCTCGCCTCGTGGGGAACGTCTGTGGACAGGGAGAAGCCGCATCCACGGCTGAGTAGGGCGGGGGCTTTCCCTGCTCTCAAAGCTTGGGACTGTGTAGACCTTGTGTCCTTCGGGTCCCTCCTTACGGATGATGTGGGAGAGGGGCTGTCGGCAGTAGGCACAGTAGTCTCTTAGCTGTCCCCACTGCCAGATGCAGGAGAAGCAAAATTTATGTTGGCACCCCTGCACGCAGGCTTCATCTGTGATGGGGCCCTCAGAGGTGTCCGTGTCCGTGTCCATGTCCTGGGGCCCCTGGCTGGTGCTGTCCGCCGCGGCAGAGTTGCCTTCTTCCTGCGCCTCCTGCTGTGATGCCATCACGCCTGGCAGGGAAAGCAATGCCGAGGTGATGGCAGGAATTGGGACGTCGAACGCGCGGTTCCTGACCTCTCCACAAAGGCAAGACCAGAAGGGTTTGGGTGTGGCAGGTTGGTCCTGCGTCCCCTCACCCGTCACAGGTCTGTCCTCCACGCACGAGGAGAGCACTGTGACCCTGCAGGGCTGCCTCACACCTTAAATAGGGTGAGGACTGGACTCTCTGTCCAGGAACCCAGACCCCCACTTTTCCTGATTTGATGTCTACCCGCAGGAGCACTGTGGTGGATTGACTTTTGATCCACGCAAGTATTCCATTGTTGATGATATTTTGAGCAATGCCGGCCGTGCATTGCTCTTTCAGTCCGTTGTGCACAACCCTGCCTATGTGGCTACACACAAGGACACTTTGTCCGTGTCAAGCCTGATAGAGGAAGCTGGTTAAGTAGAAGAGATGCAAAGCTACAAATAAGAAGCTTGCTAAGAAATTTGCTGATCGCTAAGAAACTTGCTAACTGCAAGCAGAGTTGCGTCAGCGACATCGTGATGTGTACTGATGTATATTTAACCAATCATAAAGCTCTGGCTAGCGTATGAACACCTGAACGTATCCAATCAATGACTGAACCCTGTCGCGTGAACCCTGGTAATTTTCTATATAAACAGTGTATCTTTAGTAATAAATGGAGCATTGACTGAATCTCTGTGAGACTGCGGCTTTGACTCCGAGCTCCCGCGCTTTGTCTGGCGCCCGGCCCGCGTTTCACCCACTTTTCCTGATTTCAAGTCTACCTGCAGGAGCACTGTGGTGGATTGACTTTTGATCCACAGAAGTATTCTATATCTTCCTTTAACGGTACCCGACATATAAATAGGGTGTAGGTAAGAGAGTACACTCTCTTCTTCTTCCGGCAAGGCTGGGGAGCAGAAGGTCCCTGTGTTGGTCCTCTCTGCTGCCGAGCCTGCGGAAGATTTTTTACCGGGTCAGATTTGGCCGTCCGTCTCTCCACGAGGGAGGTGGCGTGGTAAGATTTCATTAATGCTTTACTTTGTTAGTTACTGGGTGTTATCGTTGTATGCCGGGTGTTAAATAGCTCCTTTTTGTCCTTTTTCCCATTTCCCTTCCCCTCTTCCCTTGCTCCTTTGCATATCCTTGCGGTGCAGTTGTTTGTATTTACAAAAATACAGAAGTACCTCTCTTTAGTGTGCTTTTGTTTTTTTCCATAGTTTTTTTCCTTTGGAAGGGGGGAAGTTTTGGGAGACAGGCAGACTGAGCGGTTGGAGAGCTTGGGAAAGCAAGGTCTAACCAGCTCAAGCACGAAGCACGTGCAGCTTCCTATTTGTTTTTGTCTTGTGCCTCTTTATTAATCAGGAGGTTTGCAGAGTGAGGAGTAGCAAAAAAGTCTTGGAGCCCACCGCTCCCTGTGGCATCTCTGCTGGGATCAGCAGCTTGTCATCTGCTGTTCCCTGGTGGACCTCTGTGGGGATCAGCTCCTTGTCCTCTGGTGTTCTCTGGAGATCCTGTGTGGGGATCGGCTCCTTGTCCTCCGGTGTTCCCCGGAGGACCTGTGTGGGGATCGGCTCCTTGTCCTCCGGTGTTCCCGGGAGGACCTGTGTGAGGATCGTCTACTTGTCCTCCGGTGTTCCCCGGAGGACCTGTGTGGGGATCGGCTCCTTGTCCTCTGCTGTTCCCCGGAGGACCTGTGTGGGGATCGGCTCCTTGTCCTCTGCTGTTCCCTGGTGGACCTGTGTGGGGATCGGCTCCTTGTCCTCTGCTGTTCCCCGGAGGACCTGTGTGGGGATCGGCTCCTTGTCCTCTGCTGTTCCCTGGTGGACCTGTGTGGGGATCGGCTCCTTGTCCTCTGCTCGTCCCTGTGTGATCTCTGTGGGGATCGGCTCATTGTCCCCTGATCTTCCCCTGAGGACCTGAGTGGGGATCGGCTCCTTGTCCTGTGCTGTTCCCTGCGGGACCTCTCCCGGAGTCGTCTCCTTCTCCCCTGCTGTTCCCTTGAGGACTGCTGGCGGGGCTGTTGCTGATTTTCGCCCTCGCTTGAGGATGCTGGGATTCCCTCTTGAGGCACTGGCTCTTGGTCCTCTTGAGGCGCTAGGATCCCCTCTTGTGGCGCTGGGATCCCCTCGTGAGGCACGGGGATCCCCTCTTGAGGCGCTGGCCCTTGGTCCTCTTGAGGCGCTGGGATCCCCTCTTGTGACGCAGGGATCCCCTCCTGAGGCGCTGGCCCTTGGTCCTCTTGAGGCGCTGGGATCCCCTCTTGTAGCGCTGGGATCCCCTCTTGTGGCTCTGGAATCCCCTCTTGAGGCACTGGGATCCCCTCTTGAGGCGCTGGCCCTTGGTCCCTTTGTGGCGTTGGGATCCCCTCTTGTCGTGCTGGGATCCCCTCTTGAGGCGCTGGCCCTTGGTCCTCTTGAGGCTCTGGGATCCCCTCTTGAGGCGCTGGGATCCCCTCTTGAAGTGCTGGGATCCCCTCTTGAAGCGCTGGGATACCCTCCTGAGGCGCTGGGATCCCCTCTTGAGGTGCTGGCCCTTGGTCCTCTTGAAGTGCTGGGATCCCCTCTTGAAGCACTGGGATCCCCTCTTGAGGCGCTGGGATCACCTCTTGAGGCACTGGCCCTTGGTCCTGTTGAAGCGCTGGGATCCCCTCTTGGAGCGCTGGGATCCTCCCTTGAAGCGCTGGGATCTCCTCCTGTGGCGCTGGCCCTTGGTCCTGGTCCCGATCACGATCCCGAGCCCTGCTCCGCCGCCTCCGTCTTCTGGAGGGCTGATGTCCCTGGTCGTGCTCAGCCTGGCTGTGGCCATCGTGGTGACGCCTCGAGGACCGCCTTCGCTCCCTCTCCCGAGCCATGGCTCGGCCACGGCCCTCGCCTCCTGGGGAACGTCTGCGGACAGGGAGAAGCCGCATCCACGGCTGAGTAGGGCGGGGGCTTTCCCTGCTCTCATAGCTTGGGACTGTGTAGACGTTGTGTCCTTCGGGTCCCTCCTTACGGATGATGTGGGAGAGGGGCTGTCGGCAGTAGGCACAGTAGTCTCTTAGCTGTCCCCACTGCCAGATGCAGGAGAAGCAAAATTTATGTTGGCACCCCTGCACGCAGGCTTCATCTGTGATGGGGCCCAGGCAGATGGGGCAAATGGGGCCCTCGGAGGTGTCCGTGTCCGTGTCCATGTCCTGGGGCCCCTGGCTGGTGCTGTCCGCCGCGGCAGAGTTGCCTTCTTCCTGCGCCTCCTGCTGTGATGCCATCACGCCTGGCAGGGAAAGCAATGCCGAGGTGATGGCAGGAATTGGGACGTCGAACGCACGGTTCCTGACCTCTCCACAAAGGCAAGACCAGAAGGGTTTGGGTGTGGCAGGTTGGTCCTGCGTCCCCTCACCCGTCACAGGTCTGTCCTCCACACATGAGGAGAGCACTGTGACCCTGCCGGGCTGCGTCGTGCCTTAAGTAGAGTCAGGTCATGGGGGTCCCATTGTGACATTCCAGAGCTTTTGTGGGCCACGCCCAGATTCAGCCAATCAGAGCACAGTTTGGGTTGGAAGAGACCATCCAGTTCCAACCCCCTGGCCTAGAGGACTGGACCACCACCACCACCACCCCCCTCGTTGAGACTGAGGCGGGACGTGAGACCGGCCGGAGGTCCCAGAGCCCCGGTGGTGTCTCTCACTCTTCTCTCGCGCACTCTTTTCCCCCTTTCTTTTCTTTTTTCCCCCTTTTTCTTCGTCTTCCTTCCTCCCCTCTTCTTCTTCTAAGGAAACAGTTGAGTGGGTTTTGGCAATATTTGCCCTCGTTTGTGCCTTAATCTCCCGGGGGGTTCCCAACCCACAAGCCCCAGCATGTCAGCCTATCTTGGTGACCGTAACAGAGGGGAAGTCATGTGAGGAGCGGCCGAAGTCCCTGGGTCTGTTCAGCGTGGAGAAGAGGAGACTGCGGGGAGACCTCATCGTGGGCTGCAGCTTCCTCACAGGGGGAGGAGCTGGTGATGAGCTCTTCTCTCTGGAGCCCAGGCAGTGGCAGGAAGCTGTGCCAGGGGAGGGCTAGGGTGGACATTAAGAGAAGGTTCTTCCCCCAGAGGGTGGTGGAGCACTGGAACAGCTTCCCAGGGAAGCAGTCTCAGCCTGACACCATTGCAGAAGCCTTTGGTCAAAGCCCTGAGCCAGACGGGGCAAACGCTGGGGTTGTCCTGTGCAGGGACAGGAGTTGGACTCGATGGTCCTTGTGGGTCCCCTGCAACTCAGGACTTGATGGTGTGGTTCTAAGCTGGGCATTAAGTGGATGTTCTTAGCTTGTGCCTCCAGGGAAGGGGCCGCCACCACTTCTCTGGGCAACCTGGACCAGGGCCCTCCCGTGCTCACAGGAGAACATTTCTAACTAAGACCTCATCTCAGTCTCCCCTCTTTCCACGGACAGTCGTTCCTCCTCATGCTGTCTCTGCACTCCCTGATCAAGAGCCCCTCCCCAGCTTTCCTGGAGCCCCTTGCAGTCCTGGGAGGCTGCTCTAAGGTCTCCCCAGAGCCTTCTCTTCTGTAACTGTTCCGAACTCCCCTATCCTGGGTAGATTCCCAGCGCTCAGGGACGCCGTTGCTGGCTCTGGCCGTGCTTTCTGCTGGCAAATCTGCTCCTCTCTCGCTCAGCGTGCTGGCAACTTCCTGGGGGATACCGGGAGGCTGTGCCGTGCCCGCCTTGCCCCTGCCTGGAGCTGAGGGCAACAGTGCAGCAGAGACACCAGCCGTGCCCAAACTGCCCCCAAGTGTGGGGCCGGAGGGAGAGGGAGGGGATTCTGCCCCGATACCGAAACTGCCGGCCAATAGACTATCTCAGACTCGTTGTGGAGTTTGAGAAAGCAGCTCCTTTCTTTCAGGGAATGATCCCATCAACCCTGTGTAATGGGACAAGAGCTGGGACAGCTGGGAGGAGGTCTCCCAGGCTTGGGGAACCACACTAAAGCAAGGCAGAAACATCTTCTTTTTAAAAAGCCCACATTTTGGCACCGACCCTCTCTCCAGGAACCCAGACCCCCACTTGTCCTGATTTCAAGTCTACCTGCGGGAGTACAAAGCACGTGCAGCTTCCTGTTTGTTTTTGTCTTGTGCCTTTTTATTAATCAGGAGGTTTGCAAAATGAGGATTAGCAAAAAACTCTGGGAGCCCACGGCTCCCTGTGGGATCTCTGCTGGGATCAGCTGCTTGTCCTCTGGTGATCCCTGGAGGACCTCTGTGGGGATCAGCTCCTTGTCCTGCGCTCTTCCCTGGAGGACCTGAGTGGGGATCGGCTCCTTGAGCTGCGCTCTTCCCTGGAGAACCTGAGTGGGGATCGGCTCCTTGTCCTGCGCTCTTCCCTGGAGAACCTGAGTGGGGATCGGCTCCTTGTCCTGCGCTCTTCCCTGGAGAACCTGAGTGGGGATCGGCTCCTTATCCTGCGCTCTTCCCTGGAGGACCTGAGTGGGGTTCGGCTCCTTGAGCTGCGCTCTTCCCTGGAGGACCTGAGTGGGGATCGGCTCCTTGAGCTGCGCTCTTCCCTGGAGAACCTGAGTGGGGATCGGCTCCTTGAGCTGCGCTCTTCCCTGGAGGACCTGAGTGGGGATCGGCTCCTTGTCCTGCGCTCTTCCCTGGAGGACCTGAGTGGGGATCGGCTCCTTGTCCTGTGCTCTTCCCTGGAGGACCTCTGCCGGAGTCGTCTCCTTCTCCCCTGCTGTTCACTTAAGGACTGCTGGCGGGGCTGTTGCTGATTTTCGCTCTCGATTGAGGATTCTGGGATCCCCTCTTGAGGCGCTGGGATCCCCTCTTGAGGCGCTGGGATCCCCTCTTGAGGCACTGGGATCCCCTCTTGAGGCACTGGCCCTTGGTCCTCTTGAAGCGCTGGGATCCCCTCTTGAAGCGCTGGGATCTCCTCCTGTGGCGCTGGCCCTTGGTCCTGGTCTTGATCACGATCCCGAGCCCTTCTCCGCCGCCTCCGTCTTCTGGAGGGCTGATGTCCCTGGTCGTGCTCAGCCTGGCTGTGGCCATCGTGGGGACGCCTCGAGGACCGCCTTCGCTCCCTCTCCCGAGCCATGGCTCGGCCACCACCCTCGCCTCGTCGGGAACGTCTGCGGACAGGGAGAAGCCGCATCCACGGCTGAGTAGGGCGGGTTCTTTGCCTGCTCTCATAGCTTGGGACTGTGTAGACCTTGTGTCCTTCGGGTCCCTCCTTACGGATGATGTGGGAGAGGGGCTGTCGGCAGTAGGGACAGTCGTCTCCTCGCTGACCCCACTGCCAGATGCAGGAGAAGCAAAATTTATGTTGGCACCCCTGCACGCAGGCTTCATCTGTGATGGGGTCCAGGCAGATGGGGCAAATGGGGCCCTCAGAGGTGTCCGTGTCCGTGTCCATGTCCTGGGGCCCCTGGCTGGTGCTGTCTGCCGCGGAAGAGTTGCCTTCTTCCTGCGCCTCCTGCTGTGATGCCATCACGCCTGGCAGGGAAAGCAATGCCGAGGTGATGGCAGGAATTGGGACGTCGAACGCGCGGTTCCTGACCTCTCCACAAAGGCAAGACCAGAAGGGTTTGGGTGTGGCAGGTTGGTCCTGAGTCCCCTCACCCGTCACAGGTCTGTCCTCCACGCACGAGGAGAGCACTGTGACCCTGCCGGGCTGCGTCGTGCCTTAAGTAGAGTCAGGTCATGGGGGTCCCATTGTGACATTCCAGAGCTTTTGTGGGCCACGCCCAGATTCAGCCAATCAGAGCACAGTTTGGGTTGGAAGAGACCATCCAGTTCCAACCCCCTGCCCTAGAGGACTGGACCACCACCACCACCCCCCTCGTTGAGACTGAGGCGGGACATGAGACCGGCCGGAGGTCCCAGAGCCCCGGTGGTGTCTCTCACTGTTCTCTCGCGCACTCTTTTCCCCCTTTCTTTTCTTTTTTCCCCCTTTTTCTTCGTCTTCCTTCCTCCCCTCTTCTTCTTCTAAGGAAACAGTTGAGTGGGTTTTGGCAATATTTGCCCTCGTTTGTGCCTTAATCTCCCAGGGGGTTCCCAACCCACAAGCCCCAGCAAGTCAGCCTATCTTGGTGACCGTAACAGAGGGGAAGTCGTGTGAGGAGCGGCCGAAGTCCCTGGGTCTGTTCAGCGTGGAGAAGAGGAGACTGCGGGGAGACCTCATCGTGGGCTGCAGCTTCCTCACAGGGGGAGGAGCTGGTGATGAGCTCTTTTCTCTCTGGAGCCCAGGCAATGGCAGGAGGCTGTGGCAGCCCCAGGTGTTTCAGTCTTTCCTCGTAAGAGAGATGCTCCAGTCCCTTCATCACCTTTATTGAGCTGGACCATTCTACAGAAACCTGTACAACTCTCTTTACAAGGCTTTTATTTCATTATTGTTTTGGGTCTTCTGACTCTTGTGGTGCTGTAGGGGTGTCCGTGCTGTTAAATGTGTGGTACTGGCTGTTGGCTTCCATACCTTTTTCACTGGGGATTAGTGGACACGTTCTCCTTTTGTTGAGGTTTACCATGGATGGCTTAAACAGCAGAGGCCTCTGAAGGTCCAGTACCAACGCATGTTAGAAGTGAAAGAAAAAGGAAAAGGCCGTGTTCATATGTGGAGTAGTTATAGAGGACTTTGTTCTTGGTCCAAATGTTGCGCAGAGCAGTGGTGACTGCCCCATCCCTGGAGGTGTTCAAGGCCAGGTTGGATGGGGCTTTGAGCCCCCTGATCCAGTGGGAGGTGTCCCTGCCCATGGCAGAGGCTGGAACTGGATGGGCTTTGAGGTTCCTTCCCACCCAAACCATTCTGTAATTCTGTTATTTGTTCTTAATCTGATTATTTTCCATTTTCAGAGGGTGGAAGCTTGTCCTGGCAATCCAGTGACCACTGTTGCCCTCGTGCTTAACGAGCCTGCTGCTAATTAACAGCTCAAGCAGGGAAAACTGTGCAGTTGTTCTTTTCCAATTAATGTGAAAGGGTTGTACAACCAGAAATCATTGTGACTGTTGAGGAGAGTCTTTAATTAAATGACATGTCTAAGTCACTCTTGGTGTAACTCGTGTGCTGGACGATGCTTTCCAAAGATCTTTCAGTTTGAGTTGTAACGTTTAAAATCTAGGTATATATTCCCTGTAATCCTTAGTTGTGTAAAGTTCTCATCTTTTTGCTCCAAAGTGTATCCTGTAGCGTTGCAGCAGCCAGTGTTGAAGCACCTATTTATCATTTTTCTGCAGTCAAAGATTTTAAAATTGCCCAAAATGGTAATAAATAGGTATGTACTCTCAGCAGCTACTGTGCAAACATTTACAGGCAAGGCATTTGAGCACATGGATTATAAAATGGTTTATAATCCTTTTTATTGGATTATTATTATAGCAATTTTATTTAGATTTCACATGGCAGAGAAATGGACTTGGCTGCACAAGAAGATGGAATCCATCAGGGACAAGAGCACAGCTGTAGGTGACCAACTGATAGGGCTGACGAGCTACAGGCTGACAGGCAGCAGGGCCAGGCACTCCTCATAAACTTGAAGTGATTCACAGTAGTTGCCACTTTAATTCAGTGTATTTTTTAACAGTCAGACAGCACAGGTATATTTTGTCTGTATTAACGAGTCTCTGGAAAAGCCAAGGGTTCCTTTGCTCTTTTCCCAGTGTGTGTTTTCCAACGGGGTTTGGATCAGCTCATAGGATCATGGAATGTTTTGGGTAGGAAGGGACAGAATCATAGAATGACCCCAGTTGGAAGGGGACCCACAAGGACCACCCAGTCCAACTCCTGTCCCTGCACAGGACACTCCCAACACTCACCCCCTGTGACTGAGGGCACTGGCCAAATGCTTCTGGAATGCTGGCAGAGCAGGTGCCCTGACTGCTTCCCTGGGGAGCTGTTCCAGTGCTCCACCACCCGCTGAGGGAAGAACCTCTTCCCAATGGCCAATCTCCCCCTGCCCCGGCACATCTTCCTGCCATTCCCTTGAGTCCAGAGAAAAGAGATCAGCATCTGCTCCTCCTCCCCTTGTGAAGAAACAGAGACCTCACAGCTCACCCAGTTCCACCCCCCTGCCATGGGCAGGGACATGTCCCACTGGATCCAACCTGGCCTTGAACACCTCCAGGGATGGGGCAGCCACCACTGCTCTGGGAAACCTGGGCCAGGGCCTCCCCACCCTCACAGCAAAACATTTCTCCTGAAGATCTCATCTCAGTCTCCCCTCTTTCAGCTGAAAACCCTTCCTCCTCATCCTATCCTTGCACTCCCTGATCAAGAGCCCCTCCTCAGCTTTCCTGGAGCCCCTTTCAGTCTTGGGAGGCTGTTCTAAGGTTCCCCCAGAGCCTTCTCCTCTCCAGGCTGAACAACCCCAACTCTCTCAGCCTGTCCTCACAGCAGAGGGGCTCCAGCCCTCGGATCATCTCCGTGGCCTCCTCTGGACTCGCTCCAGCAGGTCCATGTTCTGTCAGTTGTAGTCACACCCTGTCAACCTGTGAACAGCCTCTGCCTTCAGGCAGTGCCTGGTGTAGGTGTTGGTAGTTGAGGATGGTGCTGATGGGAGATAATGACTGAAACATTGAAATACTGGGAAACTTTTGGGAAATTATTTTCTGAGCAGTTATATTCTTCCTTTGGGGATGAGACTCCACACAAAGTGCCTCTCTTTATTGCCCTGGTACCATTGTGGAATCCCCCAAATTGTGTCTTGATATTTGCTGAAATGCTTGTGAAGTTAGAAATGTCAGTAAGTTCTGGATGTGGTTAATAGATTTCTTAAGTCTCCCCAAATACTGTCCTTGGTTTCTCATAGATTTAGCAAAGCTTGTTAGAGACAGGACAGAAATAACCTGGATACTGAGGAAAGAGAAGTGTTTTCTAAGTATTGATTATTGTGAAAGAAGACCCCAGATCTTGTGTTATTGGGAGGCTACATAGCCACAGTTTTTCGACCCAGCCTCATCTTGGCTTCCTTGTTCACTGCCTCTAGGTCATAATTTCTGGTTTTCTTCTGTGTTCTTCAGTTCACCAATCACAATTATCTCAAAATGGGTTTGAATTATGTGCTATAATCCTATCAGTCTGTAATAAATAACCTTGAAGTATTTGTTAATCAAACTTAGAGAATAATGTCTTGTTCGCTCAAGTATGTTTAATTCTAATGTTATGTTACCTTGGTAATTTGAATTTTTGTATATTTTTTTAATCAAGCATGAAAACTAGGAACTGTCTTGCTTCATTGTAATAAGCAGCTAGGAGTAATTTGCTGATCAAGCCAACTGAGCAAAGGGAATAGTGTAGCTGCCCCAAAGATGAGAACAACCTGCTTAGCAGAATGTGTTTAGCCATCATATTATTAAAATGTATTGTTTTAAGCAAATGTTAAACTGTTAATATTATATTACTATGGCGGTCTGTCGTCTTTTACACGGAAAATCTGTTTTAGCTGACTCTACAGCAAAGTTTTCAGGAGTTGCCTGAAGCCAGCAGCAGTGTGCGAAAAGATAAGATAAAGGAAGCAGGAGTCACCAGGCTGGAGTTTTATGGCCTTGCTGGTATCTGGTACGAGGTTCCCAAGGAGACTGGAGGGGCCATCTGCCTTTTGCAAGAAATGACATAACCCCCTCCTGTTAAAACACTGAGGTGCCAGAAAACACAGGCCGAAGAGGGGCCACAGACCCCCCTGAAAACCTTTCCAGCGATTGTGCTGGGGATAAAAAGGACTGTTTGAATCATCTGTGGTTGCGAGTCATGGTGGAGCTGCCAGGCCCTCCTGGCCACCCAGCGCTGCTTTTGCTTTCCTACCTAAATAAATACTTAGAAAACTTGATTGGGATTCTGTTCCCTTCATTCGCTTATAACAAGTCTTTCTATAAAGTGAAATGTCGGTTATATAAAGTCCCTGGTGGATTGTGTTGCCAAGAGAGGAAACAAAAGGAGTTTCTTTTCATTGATGTTTTAAAAGCCGCATTTAGAAGCGGGAGGATCGGCGGCAGGAAGGGTAATTTCTGCAGCTGGGTGCTTGTTAGAGATGGGCAGCGAATCCCCCGAGCGGGGCGAAGGCTCGAAAGAGAACGGCGGAGACCCCTCTGTCCGCAACCCCCGCAGCGGCAGCGCTCCCTGGGGTGGGGACGGCGCAGGGGAGGTCACGTGGGTGGGGGCGGTCCCGCGGGTGGTTGATGTCGCGGGGCGCGGTCACGTGGGTGATGAAGGCGCGGGGGTCACGTGGGTGATGACGGCCAGGGGGCGGTCCCGGCAGCAGCCGCGGGAGATTTCAAACGTCTTCCTGGGAGCGGTGGATCCGCAGTTTGTGAAGGCGGCGAACCGGAGCGCGGCTACAGGAGCGGGGCACGGCACGGCACGGCAGTCCGCACAGGCAGCGTGAACAGGCAAGGAGCAGCCACCTCGTCAGTCTCTCAGGTGATCTTTTTTTCTTATCTCGACTAAAGCTGATAATGGTTTCCAAAAGAAAGGCAGCTGTCACTGCTGTGAGCACCAGGAGTGCATCGACACAAACGGAACCCTACAAGAAGGATCCGGTCATACAGGTCTCTGGCTGCACAGACTGTTTGAGCCTGGCAGCATTAGCTCCAGAGGACAGTGTGAGAGGCACCTGTGTGCGATGTGAGCAGGTGAATGATTTGCTGTGCATGGTAGCAGAGCTTAAGGAAGAGGTAGAAAGGCTGTGGAGTATCAGAGAAAGTGAGAGGGAAATTGTCTGGTGGAGTCAAACCCTTTCAATCTCTAAGGAAATTCAGCAGGGGAGTGTGAACCCCTACCTCTCCTGCCACCAGGCAGATGGAGGTATAGAGAAGTCTCCCATGGCATACTCCTGGATAAACTGGCAGCCCATGGCTTGGACAGGTGCACTCTTAGCTGGGTTAAGAACTGGCTGGATGCTGGGCCCAGAGAGTGCTGGTGAACGGGGCTGCGTCCAGCTGGCGGCGGGTCACCAGTGGTGTTCCTCTGGGATCAGTGCTGGGTTCAGTTCTGTTTAACATCATCAATGATTTAGATGAGGGGATTGAGTCCATCATGAGTAAGTTTGCAGATGACACCAAGTTGGGAGGGAGTGTTGACCTGCTGGAAGGCAGGAGGGCTCTGCAGAGGGACCTTGATAGGCTGGAGAGATGGGCTGAGTCCAATGGGATGAAGTTCAACAAAGCCAAGTGCCGGGTCCTGCACTTTGGCCACAACAGCCCCATGCAGCGCTACAGGCTGGGGACAGAGTGGCTGGAGAGCAGTCAGATGGAGAGGGACCTGGGGGTGCTGATTGACAGGAGGCTAAATATGAGCCAGTAGTGTGCCCAGGTGGCCAAGAAGGCCAATGGCATCCTGGTACCAGGAATGGTGGGGCCAGCAGGATGAGGGAAGTGATCCTTCCCCTGTACTCGGCGTTGGTGAGGCCACACCTTGAGTATTGTGTTCAGTTCTGGGCCCCTCAGTTCAAGAAAGATATTGAGGTGCTGGAGAGGGTCCAGAGAAGAGCAACAAAACTGGTGAAGGGACTTGAGCACAAGTCCTGTGCAGAGAGGCTGAGGGAGCTGGGGTGGTTGAGCCTGGAGGAGGCTCAGGGATGACCTCATCGCTCTCTACATCTGAAAGGAGGTTGTAGACAGGTGGGGGTTGGACTCTTCTCCCAGGCAATCAGCAACAGAACAAGAGGGCACGAGCTTAGACTCTGCCAGGGAAGGTTTAGGCTGGATATCAGAAAAAAGTTCTTCACAGAGCGAGTAATCAGGCACTGGAATGGCCCAGAGAGGGGGGGGATTCACCATCCCTGGAGGTCTTTAAAATAAGACTGGATGTGGCACTTAGTGCCATGATCTAGTAATCATGATAGGGTTGGATTAAGGGTTGGACTTGATGATCTTGGAGGTCTCTTCCAACCCAGATAATACTATGATTCTATGATTTTGGGACTGCTGCTGAGGAGCAGATTATACCACCTACCCCAAACCAGAAGAGCATTGCTGGGAAGAGACCCCACCTGGAGTCCTGTGTCCAGTTCTGGAATCCCCAGCATAAAAAGGAAAAGGGGTTGTTCAGCCTGGAGAAGAGAAGGCTCTGGGGAGACCTTAGAGCAGCCTCCCAGGACTGAAAGGATCTCCAGGAAAGCTGGGGAGGGGCTCTTGATCAGGGAGTGCAGGGATAGGATGAGGGGGAATGGCTTTAAATTGGAAGGGGGAAGATTTAGATGAGACATGAGGAAGAAATTGTTCACGATGAGGGTGGGGAGGCCCTGGCCCAGGTTGCCCAGAGCAGTGGTGGCTGCCCCATCCCTGGAGGTGTTCAAGGTCAGGTTGGATGGGGTTTTGAGCCTCCTAATCCTTGGGGGAAGTGTCCCTGCCCATGGCAGGGGGTGGAACTGTATGGGCTTTGAGGTCCCTTCCAACCCAAACCATTTCATGATTCTATGATTTGTAATGATCGGTTCTGCAGAAAATGGGTTATTTGGCTAGAAAAATTATCATAAATATGCATAAAGCACATGGAAGAAAAAGAAGCAATTACTTTGCCTTTAAAAGCTAGAACCAGTTTAGCAGAACAGATGGGTTGCATAAATCTGGCAAAAATGAGGGCAAGAGGGTTTTGTGTGTGTGTGTGTGGTGCCCAGTCCAGTGTTTGGGTGATAAAGAATTTATTGTAGCTTGGAGATTGTTCATTTTCCTGCCCTTTCAGAGCAAAAGCAGTGGCTGGGATCGCTCACTGTGTGGAACTACAGATGAGACTCCATCACTAAAGAGTTGGTCTGCAGCACCGTAAATCCCTCTTTGTTGTCAGAATGAATCTTCTCTGCTTCCCAGGCTCTCACCGAGTGCCCATGATAAGCGATTTTCCTGTCTCAGTTGTAGTCAGGGTGATGTTGATATCATGGAATGGGTTGGGTTGGAAGGGACCTCACAGCCCATCCAGTTCCACCCCCTGCAATGGGCAGGGACACCTCCCACTGGATCAGGGGGCTCTAAGCCCCATCCCACCTGGCCTTGAACACCTCCAGGGATGGGGCAGAACCACTGCTCTGGGCATTCTAAAAAAGGAAATTAGGATTATTGGAAAAAAGGATTTGAAGAGTAATCCTCAAGGGATGCTCCAGCTGGTGGTTATTATAGTTAGGTGTTAATTTTTTTTAAAGCTTTACAATTTTCTATTTCATTTTTTGCTAGCTTGATTATTCTTTGGGTTTAGTTGTAATATAAGTACACAGAGGTTTAAGAAGGATCTAAATTGAACGTAATTCTATATTAATTTGAATAAAACAAGTGATATTCCTTAACTAGTGGATGCACTTTCTTTATACATTAATAAGCTTTATAAGCAGCGAGTCAGTGTTAGAGCATCTGCTTCTGCTCCTAAGAAGCAAATAGGTGGATTTTGTGTCCTATTGATCTCAGAATTACCTGTCTGATGCTAAAAATCAATCAAAGAGCCCTTCTGAGCAGTCCCAAGGCAGGATCCTTTTTATTAAGCCTGCCCGTGATTTATAGGTTTACCGTTAGTGTTAACATAGACTTAAAATATCAATACTTCATTCTAACACCTTCAAAGTTGCATTGATTCTTCCATTATCTGAGCTCCTTCTCTTGTGTGGATGCTGCCCACAATTTTGTTGTGGTTACATGGATATATTTGCTTGAGTCCAGCTACAAACACACTGAAGCAGTTGGTTTGTATGGAAATTCTAATGATGGTCAGCATCTACTCTAACTGTAAGAACAAAAAGATGGACCTTATCAATTTACCTGGTGATTTCTTGTTGGAAATGGTGAGTGCAGCTTTCTCAAGCAGCTGGGCTCTTACTGCCTTCACCAGTGTAATACAGAAGGAATTACTCAGGACCACCATCCCCTGTACCAGGAAACCAAAACACTATTTAATGCAATTATTGTGTTGATACCACTTTTGTTTCACTGATGGATTTGCACCATTGCAAAACTTTGGGAAAGAGCAGGGATATGAGTTTTGATCTTGAAAGATTATGAATTTTTGTCTTTCCTCAAAATTGCAGAGAAATGGAGAGTCTGTAAATCATGGCAGGGTCAGATCATAGAATCATGGAATGGTTTGGGTTGGAAGGGACCTCAAAGCCTATCCAGTTCCACCCCCCTGCCATGGGCAGGGACACCTCCCACTGGATCAGAGGGCTCCAAGCCCCATCCAGCCTGGCCTTGAACACCTCCAGGGATGGGGCAGCCACAGCTTCTGGCATTGTAAAGAGGAAATGAAGGTGGTTAGAAGAAAGGATTTGAAGAGCCGTCTTCAAGGGATGCTCCAGCTGGTGGTATTAGTGTGAAGCCATCAAGGGAATCCGTGGGACCATTTGATGACAGAAGTGTGTAAGAGGCTTCAAAGGAGTGACAAGACCCACAGGCAAGACTGAAAGGACTAATGCATAGAATTTGAGAACAGGCTGTGTGTGATGGTGTTTCCCATTGCCATGGGTGGAGACCACACTGAGCTGCAAGGACTGGCTTTGATTCTTTCTGGTTTTCCATCCTCATTGAACCTTGGGCTCCCTCTGGAGAAAGAAAGGATGAGATGTGCTGCACCAAGTACCGGTGCTTTACTTGTTGGCTGAATCTTGAGGGTTTGCCCCAAGTACTGAGCTCAACGTGAAGTCTCCGTTCTGTCTGCTGTGAGGGTGAATTATTCATTTTATTCACGATTTACAGCATGCGGCAATTATCCCACAATCTGCGTGTGTTTTAAAAGTTAATGGAGAAGAAACACTGACTTTAAAAATCAATTTGAAAGCTTCCCAGTGGCTCTGGCTGCCTCAGCTGGTCACAAAGGGCAAAGCCACCATCCCTGCTATCTGACTGCATTAACAATGAGGTCTCTGCATGTGTAAACGAATCAGAGCACTCTGTTCCTGACACCACAGAATCACAGCATGGTTGGGGTTGGAAAGGGCCTCAAAGCCCATCCAGTTCCACCCCCTGCCATGGGCAGGGACATCTCCCACTGGATCGGGGGCTCCAGGCCCCATCCAACCTGGCCTTGAACACCTCCAGGGATGGGGCAGCCACCACTGCTCTGGGCAACCTGGGCCAGGGCCTCCCCACCCTCATCCTGAAGAATTTCTTCCACATGTCTCATCTAAATCTTCCCCACTTCCAATTTAAAGCTGTTTTTCACTCATTCTCTCACTACCTGCCTTTGGAAAAACTCCACCCCCCCCAGCTATCTGGAGCCCCTTTCAAGTACTGGAAGGCTGCTCTAAGGTCCATCTGAGGCCTTCTACAAGTGCTGTAAAAATATCTGGCTGAACCGGTCTGGACTGTGATCCTGCTCAGGAAAAAGATCTCCTTACAAGGTTTCAGAAGGTTTGCACGGTTAAAAAGTTATGGTGAAGGTTGGGATTGAGGGGAGAGACTTGTGTCCTTTAGCTAAGAGTTTGCACCTTTTCCAGTATTAAAGCCAAGTCAAAGCAGGACCTGTAGGAAACCAGGCTCCATGTGCATCAACCCATTGTATGGGTTCATTTCTAGGCATTTTGGTTACTGTTGGAGCGGGTCCTGAGGAGACCACGGAGATGATCCAAGAGCTGGAGCCCCTCTGCTGTGAGGACAGGCTGAGAGAGTTGGGGTTGTTCAGCCTGGAGAAGAGAAAGCTCTGGAGAGACTTTAGAGCAGCCTCCCAGGACTGAAAGGGGCTCCAGGAAAGCTGGAGAGGGGCTTTTTCCAAGGGCCTGGAGTGATGGGACGAAGTGGAACAGCTTTAAATTGCAAGGGGGAGATGTAGATGAGATCTTAGGGAGAAATCCTTCACGATGATTGTGGGGAGGCCCTGTCCCAGGTTGCCCAGAGCAGTGGTGGCTCCCCCATCCCTGGAGGTGTTCAAGGCCCGGCTGGATGGGGCTTTGAACCCCCTGATCCAGTGGGAGGTGTCCCTGCCTATGGCAGCGGGTTGGAACAGGGTGGGCTTTAAGATCCCTTCCAACCCAAACCATTCTGTGTCCCTTAGTGACGAACACAGGGCTTTAAATACTTAGAATCTGCTTAGTAAAAGCAGAATCAAATTATTTTTTACCCATGCAATTTTACATCCAGTGTTTCAGGCATAAAAATTATTTCATGCATCATTTATTCACAATGCATTAAAAATCTGCATTAAGTTCTCTACTGCTGGAAAAATACCGTTAAGGATATCAAATTATCTTTATTGCTGCTTTCATGTGTGGCCATTCCTGCTGCACACTGTGGTTGGGCATTGAGGGGTTAAGATTGAAATATTGCTGTGGGTTAAAATCAACTGCACTAATTACTAATACCTATGTTTGTGCCCCTGGACTGGGCACTGGGAGGCCACACCTCGAGTGCTGGGGTCAGTTCTGGGCCCCTCACTCCAAGAAGGACATTGAGGGGCTGGAGAGCGTCCAGAGAAGGGACCGGAGCTGGGGAAGGGGCTGGAGAACAGGGGTTGTGGGAGCGGATGAGGGAGCTGGGGCTGTTTATCCTGGAGAAGAGGAGGCTGAGGGGAGACCTCATCCCTGTCTCCAACTGCCTGAGAGGAGGCTGTGGGGAGGTGGGGGTTGATCTCTTCTCCCCAGGGACAGGGGATGGGATGAGAGGAAATGGCCTCAAGTTGCCCCAGGGCAGGGTCAGATTGGACATCAGGAAAGATTCCTTCCCTGAAAGGGTTCTCAGGCCCTGTCAGAGGCTGCCAGGGAGGGGGTGGAGTCCCCATCCTGGAGGGGTTTAAAAGCCGGATGGATGCGTTTCTCAGGGATCTGGTTCAGTAGTGGACAGGGATGGTTGGACTCAATGATCTCAGAGGTCTTTCCCAACCAAGCAATTCTATGATTCTACAGTCTTCATGAAGCTATATGGTCTCTAAAAAATACTTTAGCTGATTTTTATTAATACTCATTTTAATTTCATTGCACGTGCTCAGTTGCTGTGTTTGGAAACACAAGGAGTAACTGTTCCTTATTCAGTCTCTGAATAAGGTTGTAAAGGTCTTTACCATGTCATTGTCTCTGATCTTTTGTTCAAGTGGAGCAAACTGTGTGGACTCTCATCCTGTAGTTCTTTCAGCATGCTTCACTCCACCTGATGTAGGTGCATTTTGCAATGGGACTGGCTGCAGCTGAAAGGGTGGGCACATAGTTTTATTTACTTTAATTTTTTATTTAATTTTTATGTGAATTTTTTGTTTATTTTTTATTAAATGTATTTTTGTATAATTTTTATTTAATTTTTGTTTAATTTTTATTCTGTGCTGCTCAGTTTTGAGCTGGTGTTTTCAAACAGCTTCCTACAATGTCTCTGCGGTCTCTTTCCTGCAGTATTGACTATGCAGTATCTCTTTTTGTGTACAAAAGGTACAGACTTTTATTTCTTATTTTGAAATGACAGATTCTGAATTCCATCTACCATTGTTATTGCCCTTCAAATCTTCTCAAGCAGCAGTAATTTGATCATCTTGAATAAATTCCCTGCAGCCTCCTCAGGTCGCTGTCAGCCTCCCCTTCCAGATCTCGTCTGATGAGGTCTGATGTCATTTGCAGTCCCCCCTTTAGTGGGCTCGTACGTGCCCATAAGCCATGCTGGAAACTCAGGTGGAAATATGGGCACCCTCTTTGGTCTGTGGATGCCACAAAATAGCTTGTTTTCTTTTTTTTTTACCCCCCAATCTCTTTATATTCCTAATTCTCACTGAGCTTGGAGTGTAGGAAATAGAGACCTTGGCAAAAGAAAGACAAAACCATAAAAACAAAACACAAAAATACGGAAGGTGCGTGAAGGCTGCCCAAACCAACTGATGGATTTCAAGGGCCAGGGTTGTGTTAGATAAACAAAAGGTGTTTTAAACTGAGGGGGAATGAGTGCCTTACGTAGGTAATGGAATAACTTGGAGTAACTCAGATGCGGTTATAATGGTGTAGAAAAAGGGTGAAATTATTAATGTGGGTAATGGTGGGGAAAAAAATGCTAAAAGCTGAGCATAAATAGGTAATTAGCTGAGGTTAGGGAGTGCATCTAGGAAAATACCAGGGATGCTGCAATAAAAAAAGGGATTGCTTGAAGTCTGTAACCATTCATGTGGTCGATTTTAAAAATCGGCTGAGGCAACCGCTGCCAGCTCTCGCTTTTCAGTGGCTCAGCACCGGTGTTCTCCTTTATAGATCTCAGCTGCATCAGTGCCAGAGCTGTATCATGGATTTTAAGATGTGGAAAATGCTACCTTGGGATCTGGGGACATCAAGGAAATCCAATATCGTGATGTGTTTGAATTACCTTTGATGGAAAGCACAAAGAGAAGGAGCCTTAGGTGTTAGGTGTCCAGGAAAAGGAGGTGGCCATCAAAATGTTGCCTGCTCTGTTGAGGGAAGAGGAGAGGGTTCAGAAGCTCTTTGCAAGAGAATAAACTCGTGATTTTCCTCTCATTTAACTCAAAAGGCAGTGAAGGCCAGTGGTGTGTAATAGAGGAAGGATTATCATGTGCAATAAAATCAGGCTTGTGGGGCATCATCAGCCTGGCCAGGAAAACGTCGAAAACTGAAACCTGTTTGGTACATTCAATGTTGATTTAACCTGTCTTAAAGATCCAGTCCCAACACCCTGTTCTTACCAGTGAAGCCTGGTGCTCTTGGTTTCTCGTGGGTAGGACTGGGAGCCTGAATTGTAAAACATAAGAATGGGGAAATTCTGCTCAAAACGTAGAATCATGGAATAGTTTAGGTTGAAAGGGGCCTCAAAATCCATCCAGTTCCACTCCCCTGCCGTGGGCAGGGACACCTCCCACTGGATCAGTGGGCTCAAAGCCCCATCCAACCTGGCCTTGAGCACCTTTAGGGATGGGGCATGAATGTGATTTCTTTCTTAAGGCAGGAATTATGTTACAGAAGTTTTCGTAGTGCTGTATGAGGAAAAAAAAAGGTAACATTGAGGCCCTTGCCCAGGTTGCTGAAGAAGTTGTGGATTCCCCCTCCCTGGAGGTGTTCAGGGCCAGGATGGATGGGGTCCTGAGCAGCCCAGTCTAGTGGAAATTGTCCCAATTGCAGGTGAGCAGAGACGTGGATTGCAAGAGGTACTTGTTTCTAAGTTGTCAGTAAACAGTGATAGCATGGAGAACCAACAGGGCAGGGTGACATCGTATCTGGTACCATGTTGACATCATCCGTAGAGTTGGGTGGGGTTTGGGTCTCTTTTTATGGGTTTTGTTTTCTACAGAGCCATAGAATAACTTGAAAGGTACATCTGGAGGTCTTAGGTAGGACACTTCCAAGGGTGCTTTACTGTGGTCATGGTTAAGTGGGAAGAGTACAGAATTGCCAAAAACGTTATATTTTTGGGTCTTCTGGAAAGAAATCCTAAGTATTTCACACATGTGACCAGGCTGTCAGAGCGTACTGGAGGATGCACTGATTTCTGCCAGCTCATCCATCCTTTAAACGATTCAGTGTCAGTGCCAAAGGTCATTGCACATCACTTCAAAATTAGCTCGTTTGCCAGACCCTTCTCACTGAGTTAACAGCAAATTTGGCCTTTGCACTAACGAGCTACTTCAGCATTATGAAGGCAGCTGAAGAGGATCTATTTAATCCTTGAATTAGGCTTCTGTCTTGTAAGAATTATTTTATTGGGCTACGGTAGGCTGAGGGAAAAGCCAGTGGTGAAGCTGAGCATCTGCATCTCATACATCGTGCTGCCCCTTGCCAGAGGTCCCAGCTGAACTGGACCATTCCCAGTTACCTAAATGCCACCTAAGACTTCATGTGGGAGGAGAGCTGCAGATCAGGAATTGATTGGGTGGTTGCATCCAGAGGGTGGTGGTCAATGGCTCAATGTCCAGATGGACATCAGTGACGAGTGGTGTCTCTCAGAGGTCCATATTGGGACCAGTGACACAGACAGTGGGACTGAGTGAACCCTCAGCAAGCTGGCTGATGGCATCAAGCTGAGTGCTGTGGTTGATGTACCTGAGGGTTGGGATGCCATCCAGAAGGACCTAGAAATGCTGGGGAAATGGGTCTGTGTGAACCTCGTGAGGTTCAGCAGGGCCGAGTGCAAGATCCTACACCTGGGTCAGGGCAGCCCCCGGTATCAGTACAGGATGGGGTGTGATGGGATTGGGAACAGCCCTGGGGAAAAGGACTTGGCGTGCTGGGGGAGGAGAGTCTCAACATGAGCCAGCAACGAGCACTCCCAGCCCAGAATCCCCCGTGTGCTGGGCTGCACCCAGAGCAGAGGGACCAGAGGGGAGGGAGGGGGTTCTGTCCCTCTGCTCTGGGGAGACCCCATCTGGAGACCTGTGTCCAGTTCTGGAATCCCCAACACCAGTCTGAGATCTTGGGAAGAAATGTTTTCCTGTGGGGCTGGGGAGGCCCTGGCCCAGGTTGCCCAGAGCAGTGGTGGCTGCCCCATCCCTGGAGGTGTTCAAGGCCAGGTTGGATGGAGCTTGGAGCCCCCTGATCCAGTGGGAGGTGTCCCTGCCCATGGCAGGGGGTGGGACTGGGTGGGCTTTGGGGTCCCTTCTAAGCCAAACCATTCTTTAATTCATCATTTTAAAAAGGTGAAAAAAAAACCCCAAGCCAAAGCAGAACACACACACACTGCTGCCCCCACCCAACCAAGAAAAGCCCAACTAATTGATTTTCTCAGAAATTAGCTTTGTCATTGCCAGAATTTAGTGACAAAAGCAAATGAAACATAGCTATTGGAGGATTCTTTGCAGAGGGATGATATGAAGGAAGGGGTTTGATGAGGGGTGTGTTTGGAATGGAAATGAGTCCTTCCAAACATCTGAATCTTTTGGAAGCACAAAGAACAAATAATTTCTGAAGCTTATTTTATGCTTATTTAAAGTTTATTTAAGTGTTTATTATGCTGGGCTTAATGTAGACACTGAAGGAGGATGTGGAAAGCAATAGGAGGATCCAAAGGGTTATCCCATGTTGCAGCAACTCTTTAATGTGAAAGCAAACTGCTTTATTGCTGCTCCATCCTGGTCTATTGTGGGCTTTTAGGAGAACATTTAGATTGCTCTCCTTGGCAGTTGGAGTCTCTCCTTGGCATTGGCCCTGTCATAGCACTCCACAAAACTGCTCCTTGTGGATAAAGTTTTTATTTAGGTTATTAAGGCCCTTTACAGCAAAATATAGGATTAAAATGTCAGGTGGGTTTTCCAAGGCCACCTCTTGCTCCGTGGCTGCAAAGATTACAGGAAAATAATTCTCCTTGAGAGAGGTGAAGGTTCTGGAGGTGCCATTGTTAACTCTTCTGCCTGTAATTAACCAGGCTGCGAATGGCTTTCGCTGTGCCCGTTTGCACTCGGCTGGCCCTGGGAGGTTAATTACTGCTTTATTGTGGTCTCTTGAATGGAATCCTGATCTTTAACGTCTGGAGACAGAAGTTCTGCATCTAAAATGTAAAAGGTCTTGTAAAAAAAATCCCCCCCCCAGCTTTCCTGTAGGTCCCCCTACTGGAATGCTGCAATGGAATGCCACAAGGTCGCAGCCTTCCGGTGCCTGAAAGGATCTGCAAGAAAGCTGGGGAGGGAATTTTAAAAAGGGCCTGGAATGATAGAAAGAAGGAGAATGGCTTTAAATTAGAAGGGGGAAAGTGGGGAGGCCCTGGCCCAGGTTGCCCAGAGCAGTGGTGGCTGCCTCATCCCTGGAGGTGTTCAGGGCCAGGCTGGATGGGGCTTTGAGCCCCTGATCCAGTGGGAGGTGTCCCTGCCCATGGCAGGGGGTGGAATTGGAAGGGCTTTGAGGTCCCTCCTCTGGTTGAGATACCAACTGCATAAACGTGCTCAGCTGATGTTGGGATGGAAAAAGCCATCTTGCACATGGACTGAACGTGCTGATGATGTGAACTACTGATTTTCTGAAGAGTTTGAGTGGGCTGAGGGTGATTTTGTGTAATAATTGGTATTTGAGAGTTGTCTCCATCTTTCACGTTTCTATTCAATTGGCTGTAATCCATCACTCTAATTGCCTTTCCTTGGTCAGTTAAATTTACATGCTTGTCTCCATTGTACTTAAAAGGCTGTAGGTACAACCTTTCTTTCTTATTTAGATTAGGGATATTACTTTTCTGGTTTCTGAAAGGTCATGGTGTCCCTTTTCCCAACATTGATAGTACGTGTCAATTTTGGAGCATTAGACCAGAAATGTGAGGTGGTTTTCCTCAATTTCACTGGTTTATTAGTCCTGGTGCATGGAGCTCATCTGATGATAATGTGAAGGGTTTCCATGGATGACCTCTGATGTTGCAAACCAGCTCAGCTCCTTTGGTTGCCCTGGAGCTACAGCAGTTTGGATCAACCCAAGATATTTTCAAGGGGACCAGTGAATAGTGCCTGGGTGACAGTGGCAGCGATTTAACGGGGAAGAGGGGGAAAGACTTGCAGTGGATCATTTACTGGGCACTGGGGAGGCCACACCTCGAGTGCTGGGGTCAGTTCTGGGCCCCTCACTCCAAGAAGGACATTGAGGGGCTGGAGAGCGTCCAGAGAAGGGACTGGAGCTGGAGAAGGGGCTGGAGAACAGGGGTTGTGGGAGCGGCTGAGGGCCCTGGGGCTGTTTATCCTGGAGAAGAGGAGGCTGAGGGGAGACCTCATCCCTGTCTCCAACTGCCTGAGAGGAGGTTGTGTTGAGGTGGGGTTGGTCTCTTCTCCCCAGTGACAGGGGATGGGGATGAGAGGAAATGGCCTCAAGAGGCACCAGGGCAGGTCCAGGAAAAATTTCTCTATGGAAAGGGTTCTGAGATCCTGTCAGAGGCTGCCAGGGTGGGGGTGGAGTCCCTATCCCTGGAGGGGTTTGGAAGATGGGTGGATGAGTTTTTCCAGACTGTGCTTTAGTAGCTGACAGGAACGGTTGGACTCGATGATCTCAAAGGTCTTTTCCAACCAGATGATTCTGTGATTCACTGCTTCCCCTGTCTGGGATTGCCCTGCTATAAAAGATGTTGAGCTGAGTGGCTGCAGCACTTGTGTGGCCATTCTTGAAGGCATTTAGTGCTGCCTTACTGATATTTGCTTAATTTGCCCACTGTATCGATAAGAGCCACCCAGTTGTGGATTGATTCAACCATTGCAGAGGCTGGATTGGTTTGGAAAAAAATCAATTTCAAAAATAATCTCCTTTAACCAGTAAAACTTGTTCTGTGTGCAAGATCTGAACAGGGGCTGAATGACTGGAAAAGGAAGTCGTTTCAGCAGTTAAGTCATAGAATGATGGAATGGTTTGGGTTGGAAGGAACCTCAAAGCCCATCCAGTTCCAACCCCTGCCATGGGCAGGGACACCTCCCACTGGATCAGGGGGCTCCAAGCCCCATCCAACCTGACCTTCAACACCTCCAGGGATGGGGCAGCCACCACTGCTCTGGGCAACCTGGGCCAGGGCCTCCCCACCCTCATCCTGAAGAATTCCTTCCGAGTGTCTCACCTAAATCTTTCCCCTTCCAATTTAAAGCTGTTTTTCATCATCCTGTCGCTCCAGGCCCTTGGGAAAAGCTCCTCCCCAGCTTTCCTGGAGCCCCTTTCAGACCTTGGAGGCTGCTCTAAGGTCTCCCCAGAGCCTTCTCCTCTCCAGGCTGAACAACCCCAACTCTCTCAGCCTGTCCTCACAGCAGAGGGGCTCCAGCCCTTGGATCATCTCCGTGGCCTCCTCTGGACTCGTTAACTGACGAAATTAACGTTGGCACTTGTCACTTAGTAAATTAAACCTTGTGGTAAGGATGAGTTCACACTCTTACTGTAGATGCAACATGATTGTCCCTGCTGGAATAAACCAGCAGTGCAGATAGCAGAGGAATCCTTCTATACGTTGTTCTATTTCTGTTGTGTTTTAAGTACTGGGTACAAGTTCCAAATTGCTGGAGCCTTTACACTTTGCTGCTTTTCTTGTGGTGGTGTTTTTTTTTTCCTTTTTAAACTGTATTGGAGAAAATCATAACCCTGTTTTACGAACCATGCAAACAATTAGTTTCTCAGCCTGCACTGACTTAATGCACCACTAATTTATTTTGTATCTACTGTACTGGCAAAAGTGAAATCAATAGTACAAATGTAGTATAATTTTAATACATTACTGTCAGCAGAGCGAGGAAAACTAAACCTCATAAATGTTTAATATTTCATTGTTATTTTTGTAAATAATGGATGCATAGTGGAAAGGCTTAGCTGTGCTATTGATTTGCCATATACCTGAATTTAGTAAAGATGTTTCTCATATATACACAATTAGGATAGGTAAAACCAAACAAACCCAGAGCCTTTATCATACGTGAGCTCAGGTCTTCACTTATCAAAGGTTTTCTTAGAAATATTTTTTCAGAAATGTTGACATTTTCCATATTGAGATCTTTATTGAAAGTTTTAAAGCGAAAGGAACTCATCTTCCTGCTTTTTCTAACCTCGTTTTTCCTTTAAAAGATGAAATCCCTAAATATGTGATCACAAATATATGGATTCTTATTTAGCAGCAGTTTGTCACTGCTGTCCTTCATGATGTGCATCTCTTGAGATGATTGGTTTGATGAGAAAAGTACAATTGACTCCATCTTAAAGGTCTTTTCCAACCCAAACCGTTCTGTGACTGAATGGTCTGCACTAGGATTATCAGGGAGATTTGGGATGCAGGATGGCAATCAAAGCATGAGGCTGGGACAGCTTTGCTGCCAGTTAAGGACAAAGAATAACTGTGACCTTCCAGTTTGGCTGCCTTCTACCTTCAGCTGAGCTCCGGTGCACCGTGGAGCTGCAGCTGGTGGAGCTGCAGCTGGTGGAGCTGCAGCTGGTGGAGCTGCAGCTGGTGGAGCTGCAGCTGGTGGAGCTGCAGCTGGTGGAGCTGCAGCTGGTGGAGCTGCAGCTGATGGAGCTGCAGCTGGTGGAGCCTCCTGATAGATGAAGTGCAGGGCACAACTGCCCTTTGAGGCAGGTGTTGGTGTGACCGAGACCTTCCTGAGAGATGCTGTAATGGGGAATTGTGTTGTCCCAAGGTGGCTTTTCCAGTGTTTTATTACCTGTTACTTAGAACCTTCTTGCCTTTCTTGCTTCTAAATCTTGTGTGAATCTTTTCCTAATTACTTTCAGTCTGCAGACTGAGGGACGTGGAGAAGGCCTGTTGCCTCTTCATTTAACCAGGGTGTTTTGTACGTTGGTGGTCCTTAACCCTTCAGTGTTCTCCTGTGTTACTTTTTCACAAGGCCACCCGTGTGCTGGGCTGCACCCAGAGCAGTGGGACCAGCAGGGTGAGGGAGGGGGTTCTGCCCCTCTGCTCTGCTCTGGGGAGACCCCACCTGGAGTCCTGTGTCCAGTTCTGGAGTCCCCAACATAAGAAGGAAAAGGAACTGTTGGAATGGGTCCAGAGGAGGGCACGGAGATGATCCAAGGGCTGGAGCCCCTCTGCTGTGAGGACAGGCTGAGAGAGTTGGGGTTGTTCAGCCTGGAGAAGAGAAGGCTGTGGGGAGACCTTAGAGCAGCCTCCCAGGACTGAAAGGGGCTCCAGGAAAGCTGGGGAGGACTTTTTACAAGGGTCTGGAGTGATGGGATGAGGCGGAACGGCTTTAAATTGGAAAGGGGGAGATTTAGAGACATTAAGAGGAAGCTCTTCAGGATGAGGGTGGGGAGGCCCTGTCCCAGGTTGCCCAGAGCAGTGGTGGCTGCCCCATCCCTGGAGGTGTTCAAGGCCAGGCTGGATGGGGCTTGGAGCCCCCTGATCCAGTGGGAGGTGTCTCTGCCCATGGCAGGGGGTGGGACTGGGTGGGCTTTGAGACTCCTTCCAACCCAAACCATTCTGTCATTCTAATCTTTCCTTGGAAGCCATGTTCTCCAAATCTGTCTCCTTCCCTCTACTTGGCACTTCCCAGTTAATTTAGATGCTTTGTAAGAGTGATGTTAATGACCAGACCCTGTGCTCCAGACCTCACCAGGGCTGCACAGAACCTTCCAGTGTTTGCTATCCAGTGGTCCAGTTAATAATGCTCAGTGTGATATTACCTTTTCCTCTCTGATCTATTGAAATCTTCCACAGTACCTGTCAGTGTGACCAGCTGAAGGTTTTCAATCCTCTTTCTCGTCTGTATTTTAATTTTACGCAAATGTAGAGCTTTTGTACTTGTGCTTTTTGAATTCCACCCCACCATTTTTCCTTTTTGGATGCTCTCTCAGCTGCCACCATAACTGAGATTTTGTTCCTCATCTACTCAGGTGGTTGTGATGTGTTTTGCTTTCTTGTCTTCCACGGACTTTGTAGATGTCCTTTTTTGCTCTTTTGTCTGGCTCATTTAGGAAAGCAGTGAATGGAATCACAGAAATGAGGAAATTCTGCTTCTCCTTCCCTTGCTCTGTCAGTTTAACAATGCTCATGGAGTTTTCTCCCTAAGTCCTTTAGGGAATGCAGATGTAGTTGCTGTCATGAGAGAAGCTGTCAGAAGGGTCTCTAAGATAATGGCACATTATCTGCTCCTCCTCTGACCACAAGATTCGCTGCTGTGAGCGAAGTCAGCAAAGGAAATGAGTTAGGCTGACTCTGAGTTTAGCAAACATGTGCTGCCTCTGTCTTATCACCTCATCAGACCCTTAGGTTTTGCTTTGTCTTTCCAGGCATTTGCTCTGGTTGCTCTCCAGTAACTGCCCCTGGAGCAGAGGTATCGCTCCACTCTTGTCTGCCCTGCACTTGGGTTTTGCAGATACTCATCAGAAAACAAACATGGGTTTCCCTCATCCATGACGTGATTAAACATCCTTTGAGTGTGACTGGAAGATGCGTTTGAATGATAGCATGAAAATAAGGAGGTGAGGTTTTTTCTTTTAGTCCAGGGAGAAATTCCTTCTGGCCATAGAATCATGGAATCAGAGAATTAGCCAAGCTGGAAGGAACCCTCAAGGACCATCGAGTCCCAACTGCTGTCCCTGCACAGGACACTCCCAACACTCACCCCCTGTGACTGAGGGCATTGGCCAAATGCTTCTGGAATGCTGGCAGAGCAGGTGCCCTGACTGCTTCCCTGGGGAGCTGTTCCAGTGCTCCACCACCCGCTGGGGGAAGAACCTCTTCCCAATGGCCAATCTCCCCCTGCCCTGGCACATCTTCCTGCCATTCCCTCCAGTCCTGTCCCAGGGCACCAGAGAGCAGAGCTCAGCCACTCTTTCCCCTCCCTCCCTTGGGAGAAGGCACAAACAGCTCTGAGATCCCCTCTCAGGCTCCTCTTCTCCAGCTGAACAGACCCAGGCACTTCAGCCTCTCCTCACACACTTCCCCTCCAGACCCTTCTCCAGCTTTGGGGCCTCCTCTGGACACTCTCCAGTGCTTTGATGTCCTTTTTCTCCTGTGGTGCCCAAAGTGCCCCCAGTGCTCCAGGTGGGGCCTCCCCAGTGCAGAGCAGAGCAGGACAATCCCCTCCCTCTCCCGGCTGGCGATGCCGTGCTGGATGCCCCCCAGGACACGGTTGCCCTCTTGGCTGCCAGGGCACTGCTGGCTCATGGCCAACTTGCCATCGCCCAGAGCCCCCAGGTCCCTCTCCTCAGGGCTGCTCTCCAGCCTCTCCCAGCCCAGGCTGTCCGTGTGTCCAGGGTTGCTGTGTCCCAGGGGCAGAACCCGGCCCTTGCCCTTGTTAAACTCCATGTGGTTGGTGATCGTCCAGCCCTCCAACCTCTCCACATCCCTCTGCAGGGCCTCCTTGCCCCCAAGAGTGTCAACAGCTCCCCCCCAGCTGGGGTAATAAAAGTCCTGCATCCAGGTGATTTATGGAGAGATAAAGGGTATGGCGCCTAATTTTGATTTAATGTTAAAATCTGGTTTACGGTGCAGCCTAAGCCAGGTGTTACAGGAATTCAGTAGTGAGGAAAAGGAGAGGGTTTAGTGTGAGAATTGTGTTGACTGATCCCTGTTGGCAATGACCTGGCAGGGACAGGGGCTGGAGGGAGAGTGGCTGCTCCTCCACCTTGACAACCAAAGCCAGTGCAGAGTTAATGAGGAGACTATAAAAGCCTGGATGAAATGAGGACAAGGTCCGTGCTGAGCGTTTGTCTAATTATAAAAAGAGGGAGAGAGAGCTGAGAAAAGGATTCCCTTCAGGAAGTGTGAAGAGCCGAGTGTGTCTGAGAGGAGGGGAGCCTGAACACCCTCATCTGTTTGAGCTGCCCCGCTTGGGCTCCAGCGGCGGTGTCCGGAGGGCAGAGGTCTCCTGTGGGTCATGGGGTCTGTCCCACAGAGGTTTCTGCTGGCCTCAAACAGCACTCAACCAACACCTTCTTGTGAGCAACTGGCTCGGGTTCTGAGATTGTTTGGATTTAATCAGTTTTGCCTGCCAGAGTAATTCTGGGCAGCTTTTGGCTGCAGGTGGGATCCTTATTGTAACTTAGCAGCTATTCCTCTGACGCTTGACTTTGTTTACTGTAGTCTGTGGGATTGCAAAGCAGTCCTGGCATGTGATGGGGGAGACACTGTGCAAAGCCATAATGAATATTTTTGCTCAAGAAGAGTTTAATTCAAAGGATTTAACACTTCTGGCTGAAGTAGTAGTGTCCAATGATGTGCCTTTAGGAAATCCACGTGCAGTGAGAACAGCAAAGAGAACATCTTTAACTGAAGCTGGTTTACTTTCTATTCTATTTAAAGCAAGAGGTTGATAAGGAATAAGGGATGACTTTCAGACTTGCAGGCTGATAGCCAGTCCAAGATGCTGCCTGGAGAACCATCCATAGATCACCTTTTTGAGCAATAAGGGATTTAATAGAATCACAGAACGGTTTGGGTTGGAAGGGACCTCAAAGCCCACCCAGTTCCACCCCCTGCCATGGGCAGGGACACCTCCCACTGGATCAGGGGGCTCAAAGCCCCATCCAACCTGGCCTTGAACACCTCCAGGGATGGGGCAGCCACCACTTCTCTGGGCAACCTAATCTTCCTAATGTCTCATCTCAATCTCCCCCTTCCAATTTAAAGCCCTTCCCCCTCGTTGTGTCACATCAGACCTTTGGAAAAAGCCCCTCCCCAGCTTTCCTGGAGCCCGTTTCAGTCCTGGGAGGATGCTCTGAGGTCTCCCTGGAGCCTTCTCTTCTGAACAACCCCAATTCTCTCAGCCTGTCCTTGCAGCAGAGGTGCTCCAGCCCTTCGATCATCTCTGTGGTCTCCTCTCGACCTTCTCCAATAGCTCCTTCCTGGGCTCCTTCCAGAAGTGGACACAGGACTCCAGTTGGGGTCTCCCCAGAGCAGAGCAGAGGGGCAGAATCCCCTCCCTCCCCTCTGGTCCCATTCTCTGGGTGCAGCCCAGCACACGGGGGGTTTCTGGGCTGGGAGGGCTCGTTGTTGCTCACGTTGAGCTTCTCCTCCCCCAGCACTCCCAGTCCTTCTGCTCAGGGCTGATCTCCATCACATTCTCCCCCATCCTGTATTAAAACAGCAGATTGTGGTTGTTATTTGTACAGCTGCCTCTGTGGACAGAAAAACTCATCTACTTTTTTCTACTCCCACTTTCATCGAGCTCATCTCATGGCACGCACATGTTCTTCCGATCCATTGCGTGCTGTGTATGGCTCTAAGATGGGATCTGGGTCCCGATCTCATGGCAAAGCTCTGCAAGACCTGGCATGGACGTTGTGCTGAATTTGAGTAACTCTTTCCATTTTTGGTAAGCGGTGAATCAGGTTTAGGCTGATTAGCAGAGATCTAAGGTGGCTGAGGAGCTTTCCACCTGCACGGCAAGTTGTCAGGAGTGGACTAATGTGTGAATCCTTCCTACAACATGGAAGAAAAGGAGTGGAATGGGGAAAATGCCTGGCATTGCCTGGCAGAGAAGGCCCTGGGGGTGTTGGTTGGCAGGGGCTGAACATGAGCCAGCAGTGGCCCAGGGGGCCAAGAGGGCCAATGGCATCTTGGGCTGTGTCAGACACAGCGTGGGCAGCAGGAGCAGGGCAGGGATTGTGCCCCTGCACTGGGCACTGGGGAGGCCACCCCTCGAGTGCTGGGGTCAGTTCTGGGCCCCTCACTCCAAGAAGGACATTGAGGGGCTGGAGAGCGTCCAGAGAAGGGACCGGAGCTGGGGAAGGGGCTGGAGAACAGGGGTTGTGGGAGCGGCTGAGGGCCCTGGGGCTGTTTATCCTGGAGAAGAGGAGGCTGAGGGGAGACCTCATCCCTGTCTCCAACTGCCTGAGAGGAGGTTGTGGGGAGGTGGGGGTTGGTCTCTTCTCCCCAGTGACAGGGGATGGGATGAGAGGAAATGGCCTCAAGTTGCCCCAGGGCAGGGTCAGATTGGACATCAGGAAACATTTCTTCCTGGAAAGGGTTCTCAGGCCCTGTCAGAGGCTGCCAGGGAGGGGGTGGAGTCCCCATCCCTGGAGGGGTTTAAAAGCCGGACAGATGAGTTTCTCAGGGATCTGGTTTAGTGGTTGGACTCGATGATTTCAGAGGTCTTTACCAACCAGATTATTTCATGAAAATGGCTTTAAGAAACTTCTTCCGTGTTTCTCTGTTCCTTGCATCATTTCATCTCTCTGTGTGAAAGACTGAGAAGACATCTGCTGTGTCACCCACGGTTTCCTTATGCTGAGATCCTGGTGTTCTTGGACCATGTGTGTGTTTGTTGCTAGGAAGGCAGGACTGCAGAAGGATGATTGCTTCTGTCTCCAGCCTCTGCTTTTGAAAATGAAATTCAGCTCCAAGCTCTTTGCCAGGCCGTGCTCTCTGCACTGCAATCCTCTCTCTGCAGTCTCTTAGCTGAATGCTAATTTCCTGCCGTTGATCACTGCCACATCAATTATCCCACGGCTTCCTCCCTCCCACCCTGCCCTTTGCTCGCCCTCACTTGCTCCTCACTGCCCCCTCCCCACAAAGAAAACTGCATTACAGAACTGGTAGGAGTGTGCTGGTGCTGCTGCTGGGCTTTCACACCGCGGGGAATCATTACAGTTTTGGACACTTGAGGGAGATTTAGGAACGCTTTCCTCCACAGCAGGTTTGGTGATTACAAGCAATAGCTGCCAGAGCACAGTTCCTGCTGGTGCACTTCACACACTGATGCTCTGCCTGGTGCCAGGTGTGGATGTGCTGTCGGCTGGGCACATTCCAGCACGATGGCACAGCCTGTCCTGGAGATGGTGGGGAAGCATCTGAGGCTCTGCTGCCTCAGATTCACTGATTGTGGACGTTTCCTTCCAAAAGTGAGCACCTGAATGCCAGCTGGAACTGCTGCATCCCAAAAGCTGGGTGAAATAACACCTGCCCTGCAGCAAGGAGACATGGGGAAGGGTCTCAGGGAAAGGTCTTTGCAATGCAAAGACATGGATCTGCTGGAGTGAGTCCAGAGGAAGTCACGAAGGTGATCCAAGGCTGGAGCCCCTCTGCTGTGAGGACAGGCTGAGAGAGTTGGGGTTGTTCAGCCTGGAGAAGAGAAGGCTCTGGGGAGACCTTAGAGCAGCCTCCCAGGACTGAAAGGGGCTCCAGGAAAGCTGAGGAGCGGCTTTTGATTAGGGAGTGCAGGGACAGGATGAGGGGGAGCAGTTTCCAGCTGAAAGAGGGGAGATTGAGATGAGCTCTTAGGGAGAAATGTTTTGCTGTGAGAGTGGGGAGGCCCTGGCCCAGGTTGTCCAGAGCAGTGGTGGCTGCCCCATCCCTGAAGGTGTTCAAGGCCAGGCTGGATGGGGCTTGGAGCCCCCTGATCCAGCGGGAGGTGTCCTTGTCCGTGGCAGGGGGTGGAACTGGATGGGCTTTGAGGTCCCTTCCAACCCCATTTCATGCTTCTAAGGTGAATTTGCTGATAACGGCCTTGGTTAGAGGAGAGATGGAGCCTCTGGGATGCAGACATCAAACATGTCCTGTGACAGCTGTGCCTTAATGATATTAATGGCAACAATAATAACAAGGGTAACTTAACGTCAATATAGGAGTTTATAGGAGTTTGACAGTTGGAGTTGATGATCTTAGAGCTTTTTTCCAATCTTAATAATGCTATGATTCTCTATTTTTCCCCATTTATCTGTGGAATTTGTGATTGTCCATCCTTGTGATTAGTGGCAACCTGTGTGAAGATAAGGAACACCCCCTGGATCCCAAGCATGAAGTAAAATTAAATTACATATTTATTAGCTATCATGATTTATGGAATCTTCCTGAAAGTGAAGAAGCCTTTATGAATCACAGACAATCTCAGTTATTAGGGGACATTTTAGTTAGAACCTAATTTTAAGGAAGAAGGCATAAATAGACTGACAGGAATAAGACTGTGAGTGGATGAAGCTGGTCTCCACAAATTTGTTCCCAATTTTTTTGCCCTGAGTGGAATTAAGCTTTCTGGTCCTTGGATTTTCTACCTAAGCTTGTCCTGATAGACTTTGAAGGACAGTTTGTTGTATGTGGAACCTTCTTGCAGTGAAAGGCAACTTTGCCCTGGGCAAAGGCAAAGCCAAAAACTTTCAAGTTGGATATTCAGTTCCCAGCAAAATTCCTTCTAATTTCCTCCACTGTGTAGACAACCTCTCAAACACTGAAGCTCACAAGGTGCTTCGCCCATGTGGGTGGTGGCACAGTGGCTGGAGGAGCTGTGGGTGGTGAAGAGGGGACATCCCCAACCAGCCTTGTGGTGCTTGAAATCCAAAGGGGTTGGCCAAGGTTGTCTGGTGAACCTTGTTCCTGCACAGTGTGGACCAGAGATGGTTCCTCTGTGCATGGAAGATGTTCCTTGTGCACCTCTTGGATGCTCAGCTTAAGATGTTTAAGTGATGATGACTTTTCTCTCCTGATAAGTTGTTGTAGCGCTTACAGTTCTCCTCAATTAAGCTTCTGATTGTTCTGAGGACCAATATGTGATGAGCAACTTTCCCCTATTAAACTGGAGATAAAAGCAGAGGAAATGTGATATCTGGGACTTGGGGACAGAAGAGAAAAGAACATAATTACAATTCCATTTCCTGCTCTATTTTTCTTTAGTGTTGTCTTGAGGATTGTAATTGTGTCTATTTTAATGATTTCTGTAGAGTTTATGATTTATAAACAAATGACAGCGACGCATCGGCTTAGTCTGCAAAGAATAAAAAATAGTGCCCCATAATTGAGTTCCTGTTGGAAATTCCATTAAAGCTTTTGTTTAATTTGAAAGTTTTATTTTTCAGGGAGGTTTCCATAACCCCTAATGCAGTTACCGAGCAGAAAACCCTGCAAAACTCTGCATATATTAAAATTCATTAATATTAAATTAATTACATAATGTACACTCTTTTGAAAGATGGAACATTACTTTTTGGTCACCTGAGTAAGAAAGTCTGCACTGATTTGGGGGAGAATTCTTTGATTTGAAAGCCTATTAAAATACATCTGCTGCTAGAGCTTATTTGCATGGAGTCAGCCAGAGGGAAGGTGTGACTTCTCCTTCTGCAAAACACCTCGAAGGTTTTATGAGTGAAACTGGGAGCAGTTCTGTTGGAGTGAATGATGGAAGGCAAATGGTAGAACCATGGAATGGTTTGTGTTGGAAGGGACCTCACAGTCCACCCAGTCCCACCCCCTGCCACAGGCAGGGACACCTCCCACTGGATCAGGGGGCTCAAAGCCCCATCCAACCTGGCCTTGAACACCTCCAGGGATGAGACAGCCAACACTGCTCTGGGAAACCTGGGCCAGGGCCTCCCCTCTCTCACCATGAATAATTTCTTCCAAATGTCTCATCTAAATCTTCCCCCTTCCAATTTAACACCTTTTTCCATCGTCCTGTCGCTCCAGGCCCTTGGAAGAAGCCCCTCCCCGGCTTCCTTGGAGCCCCTTCCTTGGAGGCTGCTCCAAAGTTTTCCCGGAGCCTTCTCTTCTCCAGGTTGAACAACCCCAACTCTCTCAGCCTGTCCTCACAGCAGAGGGGCTCCAGCCCTTGGATCATCTCCGTGGCCTCCTCTGGACCCTCTCAAACACTTTCATCTCCTTCTTACGTTGGGGATTCCAGAACTGGACACAGGGCTCCAGTTGGGGTCTCCCCAGAGCAGAGCAGAGGGGCAGAATCCCCTCCCTCCCCTCTGGTCCCACTGCTCTGGGTGCAGACCAGCACACGGTGGTTTCTGGGCTGGGAGCACTTGTTCCCAGCTCCTGTGGAGCTTCTCCTCCCCCAGCACCCCAAGCCCTTCTCCCCAGGGCTGTTCCCAATCCCATCGTCCCCTATCCTGTACTGGATACCGGGGGCTGCCCTGACCCAGGTGTTGGACCTTGCCCTTGGCCTTGTTGAACCCCATGAGGTTCCCACAGCCCCACCTCTCCAGCCTGTCCAGGTCCCTCTGGATGCCCAGGTCCTTCTGGTGTGGCCACTGCCCCTCTCAGCTTGGGGTCACCTGCAAATTGCTGAGGCCACACTCGATCCTGCTGTCAGTGTCATTAATGAAAACATTACCCAGCACTGGTCCCAGTAAGGAGCCCTGAGGACACCACTTGTCAAATACAACATTTTGGGGTTTACCAGTTGGTAAACCTTCAGAGGATTTCACAAGGGTTGTTTACAAATAATGGAGGGGAGGGTGTTCAGAGCTGGAAGCAGCAGCCCCATGATGGTGATTTGCTTGTTAGAAGTGTTACAGACTCCTGTGAAAGGGTTTTTTTGACTAAATAAACGTCTTTTAGTCATTATAAACCAGTTAAGAATTTAATTAGGAAATGCAGTAATTGAATTTTCTGCTTTCGCTGTTGCAGGTGATATTCAACCTTGTTCAATTGGGAGAGAAACTGGTCAAACTTTCTTGTTGTGTAGGAAAGGGATTGATTTAAACTTCATTCTCAATCAGAGGAGAGGCTCGTGCTGGATCGTGGGTCATGTCAAACCATTCCCACGTCTATTTTTAAACAACTGCACTGTGTTTCTCTCTGGGTTAAAGGCAGGAAACTCAGTTGATACGAGTTCAGAATTTGGCATCGTGAGATACCTGGGGGAAGCAGAACTGCTGATGGTAACTGCTAACTGGGGGTGTGGGAGTGGCAGAACTGGGATGCAGACTGGTATTTTTGAAGGATGTTGTGGAGTTAAATAATTTAAAACCTCCTTGAGTTCTTCATTGAAAGTCTAGAGAAGAAATTCTCCTCTTCTTGGAGTTCAGTTGGGATTTGTCACAATGTAAATGAGCAGAATTTGAATCTGGCATCTTCGAGGGGAATAAAGGTTTGTCTTTCCACACGTGTTCGTGATGGGCACTGAGAAGTAGAAGGAATGGGGGCAATAATTGAACTTAAAAGACAAATAAGTAGGTCTGCATTTTTCAGTCTCATTTCCATCTCGGTAGAGTCAAGGGAAGAAGGGCAGTGCACCACGTGCTGCCACGGGACACACCTGTGATGGCCATAGAGACACAGAATGGGTTGGAAGGGACCTCAAAGCCCATCCAGTTCCACCCCCTGCCGTGGGCAGGGACACGTCCCATTGGATCAGGGGGCTCAAAGCCCCATCCAACCTGGCCTTGAACACCTCCAGGGGTTGGTTTAAAAATCCTAGTTTGTTCATCCTTTCGTTTTAGACCATCTATTGGCTTTTTCCTTACTTGTGGCTACTCTTGGTTTACACCTTTCTCTGGCCTCTCTCCCAGCAGCCAGTGAGGACACTGCTGTAAACCCTGTGCAGTGCTGAGGGCGCACAGGTTGCTGCTCCATCTTTAAAGTTTTTACCTTCTCTGTTTATCTTTTTTGCAACAATCTGACATTTCTGGTTCACATTTAATTTGTGACCGAATAACGTGCAGACAGTGTCCTGCAGAGCTGCAGCTGCGCCGTGGTTCCTCACCCTGGAGATCTTCCCATTTTTCCACATTGGATAACATTTTTTTTTCAACCTTTTCCTCTTTTTTTCTTGTGGTATGTAGGGATAAACCTTTGCTGAGTAAAATGTTGTTTCCTCCCTTGAAAGAAGAGTTTATTCTATTCCCAGTCTTCTCCAGTGTGCAAGATAATTCTGTATTCCAAGATTTTGATTCTGGCGATGTGAGTCAAAAAGCAACACGCGAACAGAATATTGGGGTTGTTAATAAAATTATCCTTTTGGAGTGAATACTGAGCAGCAGGGTTTATTTTGTTTTCCATGTGTGCTCATTTGAATGCTCCAGTCTGTCCCAGGAGCACACAGAAACACCAGCTCTTGGAAAGAAGGTGCATTTAAATGTTTTCCCGTATACCCTGCAATTTTATTTTTATTCTGGTCCTTATGATGTTCTCTTCGCTTGTTCATTGACAGGAGACTTATCTTGAGTGAGTATTAATCTGTTTTTAATTGTGCTGTCTAAAATGATGTAATATCTGCCAGTGGTTTCTAAGACATAAAATTTAGATGTTAAAAATGTGATTCATGTGGAACGGGAAAGGTTTGAGGGTTTCAAAACATCTCAGCAACTCTGGCATTCTGCCCAGTGCTAATGCCTATCTACTAGAAACAAATGGTAAGAGAACCTGAATTCTGGTTTTCTTATGAAATGGAGGGGGTTTCAATTTCGCTTTGGCATCATTTCCTCATCTCAGTTAATTTTTCATATTGGCTTTGAAGGTGTTTCTGGTTGTGAAAGGAGTGGAAAGAACCCCAGAAGCGCCGGGGCAGCTCAGTCCTGGTGGGTTCCAAGCGAGTGAGTGAGGATGTGACCGTGGAGCACAAAGCTGGGAGAAACAGGGGAACAGGATGGGGAGCATGAGAAAAAAGACTTGCTGAGTCATAAAATCATAGAATCATCATCCTTTCCTTCCCCAGAACTGCTGTGCTTAGGCTCGTGCAGCAGAGCACTGGGCAAAATTGACCCCAGAACTTCCTATTTCCAGTGTAAATCCATTTTCTCTCAAGTAGTGGAGCTGTGCACATGAGAAAAAGCAGGAGCTGAAAGCTGCAGAAAGTCGTGGAAATATTTGAACAAAATTAGGAAGTCAAGTTTTTCTCATTATCATCTCATCAGGGGAAGAAAAAAGGTCTGGTCTGACCAAGATGAGGACAATTTGGCAGGAGGCGCTTTCTGCTCTACAGACTCTCCTTTCCTTACCTTCTGTCACACATTTCGGGTTCCCCTTTAAGCAGAATTAACAGCAGCTCCTTCTGCAGCAACTGTTCTTTCCCTTGTTTGATAAAACATGGAACAATGCAGTGTTTGTGCGTTATCCGTGTGCTCGTAATAGACATTAATAAATAAATCCCTGCGAGGTGGCAGCAGCGTTTAGGAGATTAAAAACCCACTCTCTTGTTTTTCTGCATTTCAAATCCGTGTGACATCAAGGCATGTTAGTTGCAGTGGGAAGCTCTTTCCCTTTTCATGACTTTATGGATGACTCCAGTGCTTTGTGGAATTCTCCAGTGCTAAGAAATAAAAGCTGGAACCATGTTTTCATGCAGAAATTCAGAAGTTCAAGGCAAAAAATTTAGTTAATATTCAAAAATACTTGTTTTGCAGCACAGAAGGAGGTCAGTACAGCCTAGATGTCCCTCATCAGAGAGAGCACATCCATGGCCAGCGTGGGGTGGGAAGAGCTGAAGGGTGGAAAATGGAGATCTTGAAGAGCTTGAGAAGGTGCAAACGCTCCTAGCAGAGTGGCTTGGTGACAGAGGAACAGGTCTAGGGTGTGTCATCCTTGCATTTTTGATGTTAACACAGAATCACAGAATGGTTTGGGTTGGAATGGACCCTAAAGATGATCCACTTCCAACCCCCAGTGCTGGGTCCAGTCCTCTTCAATATCTTTATCAATGATCTGGACAAAGGGATTGATTTGCACCCTTAGTAAGTTTGCAGATGACACCAAGCTGGGTGGGAGGGTTGATCTGCTTGAAGAAGGGAGGCTCTGCAGAGGGATCTGGCGAGGCTCGATCCATGGGCTGAGACCAACGGGATGAGGGAAAACAAGACCAAATGCGGAGTCCTTCATTTAGGTCACAACAACCCCGAGCAGCTCCAGGCTTGGGGAAGAGTGTCTGGAGAGCTGCCTGGAGGAGAAGGCCCTGGGGGTGTTGGTTGGCAGGGGCTGAACATGAGCCAGCAGTGGCCCAGGGGGCCAAGAGGGCCAATGGCATCTTGGGCTGTGTCAGACACAGCGTGGGCAGCAGGAGCAGGGCAGGGATTGTGCCCCTGCACTGGGCACTGGGGAGGCCACACCTCGAGTGCTGGGGTCAGTTCTGGGCCCCTCACTCCAAGAAGGACATTGAGGGGCTGGAGAGCATCCAGAGAAGGGACCGGAGCTGGGGAAGGGGCTGGAGAACAGGGGTTGTGGGAGGGGCTGAGGGCCCTGGGGCTGTTTATCCTGGAGAAGAGGAGGCTGAGGGGAGACCTCATCCCTGTCTCCAACTGCCTGAGAGGAGGCTGTGGGGAGGTGGGGGTTGGTCTCTTCTCCCCAGTGACAGGGGATGGGATGAGAGGAAATGGCCTCAAGTTGCCCCAGGACAGGGTCAGATTGGACATCAGGAAACATTTCTTCACTGACAGAGCGGTGAAGCCCTGGCAGAGGCTGCCCAGGGCAGTGGTGGAGTCTCCATCCCTGTAAGGGTTCAAAAATTGTGTAGATGTGGCCCTTTGGGACTCTATGTTTATGTCCTCCGTATTCTCTAGACTCATTTTAAATACATTTGAAATACGATGACACAGCTACAGAAAATTGCTCTCTGTAGCATAGCTCACCATAAATGCTTCACCCAGCACTAATTTTTCCTGCTGCTGTTATCTGGCAATAATCCTTTCCTTTAACTTTTCATATTTTTGCATGACGTTTCCTTTAAGACCCTTGGAGTCTTGGAATCTCCATCTCTGGAGTTGTTCAAAAAACATGTACACGTGGTGCTTCCAGACATGGTTTAGTAAGCAGGGAGTGGTTGTGTTGATGGTTGAAGTTGATGATCTTGGACACCTTTTCCAAACTTAATGATTCTATAATTAAATTAAAAGAAAGTCTTTTTTTTTTTTAATTAGATAAATGCATGGGTTTATCTGTTTGGGTGATGAAAACAGCCCTTATCAGTTTGATTGCTTGAAGTCCATCTTCTTTGATAGGCTGAGAGAGTTGGGGTTGTTCAGCCTGGAGAGGAGAAGGCTCTGGGGGGACCTCATAGTTGCCTTCCCGTACTGAAAGGGGCTCCAGGAAGGCTGAGGAGGGGCTTCTTACAAGGGTTGGTAGTGACAGGATGAGGGGGAAAGGCTTTAAATTGGAAGGGGGAAGATTTAGATGAGATATAAGGAAGAAATTCTTCGCTCTGAGGGTGGGGAGGCCCTGGCCCAGGTTGCCCAGAGCAGTGGTGGCTGCCCCATCCCTGGAGGTGTTCAAGGCCAGACTGGATGGGGATTTGAGCCCCCTGATCCAGTGGGAGGTGTCCCTGCCCATGGCAGGGGGGTGGAACTGGATGGACTTTGAGGTCCCTTCCAACCCCAACCATTCCATGAACCAAAATACATCCAGTCTGCAACAAAAAAAATGCAATCTCTTTTTCGTGGTGTTTTTCTCCTGTAGCTTCAGCTATTTTAGAGTAACTTATAAGAGATTAACCTCCACACTGTAAGCAGTTAAACATCTCTTCCTACTGCAGCAGCTTGGTTTGAGATGCAGCAATTAACTAAAATTTGTTAGAATGGGGGGGATCTTTACTCTCACTTTCTAATTAATGCCTCTGCTTTAAGCTCTTATCCACTTATCCCTCCACGCATCCTATTGTTCTCCCCTCCAGATAGGGACTTCATGCAAACACCATTTTAATTACTTTTCTAATTAGTCAGCAGCAAAAACTTTGATGAAATGCCTCTTATTGAAATCTTTGCTGCTTTTTCTTTTTTTCATCCATTACAGGCAACTTCTCATTAGCTTCTTCAAGTCTAATTAAGTTTCTCTCCTCGTTCTCACATTCAGCTCTCCAGTGTCGCTCTCTGCTGATTCTTCTTGTGACATTACAGCCCAAATGACATCACAAAACCTCCTTTGTTTTAGTGGAGAATGTGTTTGAGAAAATTAAGACTTGGAGCAATGTTATTTTATTATTATTTCTAAAGGAGATTTATTTCTAGTTTGCTGAAAATTAAATAAAAAAGGCATTGGTAATTAATTATTTGTTAATTTCAGATGACTGAAATACTTTAAAGCTGAAATGTTATTACTGGGAATTCTGGGGGTTTTTTACATTTTAGGAACAAAATAAGATTTCTAACTATTTTAAATTTAGGAAAAATCTCTTCCCTGAAAGGGTTCTCAGGTTCTGGCAGAAGCACCCAGGGAGGGTGTGGAGTCCCCATCCCTGGAGGGGTTTAAAAGATGGGTGGGTGAGTTTCTCGGGGCCATGGTTTAGTAGTGGACAGGGATGGCCGGGCTCGATGATCTCAGAAGTCCTTTTCAACCAGATGATTCTGTGATTTTATGAAATTGCAAAAAGTGAGATGGCATCATTGGCTCTTGAACATTTGTGCTGAGGACACGATAAAGTGTTGAGAAACCATCACTGTCACTCCACCTGTGATTTTTAAAACACAAAAAGAAGAGGAAATATAATATGAATTGTACTTTTGAGTCTGGTTTGCCTCAGTTTGAGGGGTGTTTGTGTCATTTGAGGTCACCAGAAGAGCTGCTGTAGATGCCTTTGACCCTGCGTGCCTGCCTTTGGCTTTGTGCTGACCCCCAGAGTGGTGCTTTTAGTGCCATTAAAGGATGTTAAATCAGTTTAACAGAGGCCCTGGTGGCTCGGGCTGGTGGCACAGAACCACACTTTTGAGCAAAGGGGCTTCTCCTTCTCTTCCTTAGTGCCTGATGTTTGGCTCCGCTCGGCCCAGAGCGCGCCACGCGGCACCGGGCACAAGGGAGTCACGGGAAAACACTTTGCAAACCCAGTGCAAACAATTTATTCTCTGTCCTGAGTTATCCTCCTGCAGAGGGTTCCTGGTGGCCTCTCCACTAATGAAACAAATGCACCGGGTTCGTGATCTGAGGGCTGGAGCCCCTCTGCTGTGAGGACAGGATGGGGGAGTTGGGGTTGTTCAGCCTGGAGAGAAGAAGGCTCTGGGGAGACCTTAGAGCAGCCTCCCAGGACTGAAAGGGGCTCCAGGAAAGTGGGGAGGGGCTTCTTACAAGGGTTGGTAGTGACAGGATGAGGGGGAATGGCTTTCAATTGGAAGGGGGGAGATGTAGATGAGACATTAGGAAGAAATTCTTCATGATGAGGGTGGGGAGGCCCTGACCCAGGTTGCCCAGAGCAGTGGTGGCTGCCCCATCCCTGGAGGTGTTCAAGGCCAGGTTGGATGGGGCTTTGAGCCCCCTGATCCAGTGGGAGGTGTCCCTACCCATGGCAGGGGGTGGAACTGGATGGGCTTTGAGGTCCCTTCCAGACCATTCCATGATTCTAGGGTGTTCGACTGATTGTTGGACCGGATGAAGGTCTTTTCCAACCCTACTGATTCCATGACCCCTTCCTGTTTGCTGTTTATATTTTTTGCAATTCACGTCCGTGAGAAGGTGTTTCCAGCCCTTACTGCCAGATACCATGTGGTAACTCCCACCTTTCCCTGCCCCTTGGCTGTTCCTTGCAACTGTTGTCTCATTCCCTGCTTGCTTCTGGCACGAGACTTCCGGAACGGTGAGCAGGGATTTTGCTGCAGTGCTGACAGGATTCAGAGAGCGGAATCCTCAGGCTTTGAAAGTGGATCTCCACCCCCTGTGGATTTATCAGGGAGACAGAACTGTATGAAATACAATGGATAAATCTCAGTTTACCTTTGGAAACTTGCTATTTCTTCTTTTCCCCCCCATCTGCTTGTTTATCTCCAGTGCTTCTGGGAACTGCAAACAGTTCTTTCTGCCTGTGCTTCCAAGTCTTTTTACTGTCAGTGACTGTCCCCCATGGCAGGGGGGTTGGACCTGGATGATCTTTAAGATCCCTTCCAACACAAACCATTCTGTGATTCTAATTCTATGATTACCTGCCTATTCTTTAACCTTTGGGCACTTGGTTTCAGGCATTTTGTCCTAAAGCAGGGTGAGACTAGAATGCTAAAAAAAAGACTGAGGTGGAAATGAATATTCCCAGACATGAACCAAACCGTTTTTGCTTTGACTTTTTCAGCTTGACACAAAGTTCTTTAGATAAATCAGTGTTAAGTTCCAAAGAGCCTGCACAGCATCTGGATCACAGTGCATGAGGGTCTGCACTTGCCTTCAGGCTTCTCTGTCTTGCTTTGTCAAGGGATGAAGAGCCCCACCAGCAGTGAGGTCCTGGTGAGGTGGCAGCCTCAGGGCAGAGGTGTCACCTTCCCATCCCACGTCCTCACCAGGAACCACCAACCAGCTGTACCAGTACCTTGGTGCTGGTGAGGGGCTGCCCACAAACTCTTTCCTTGGAGTCCATCCTGCCCCTGGATTTCCCCATGTGAAAAGTCCTGTCCTGCTGGTGCTGGGACTCACCCAGCCCAGCACGTTGTGGTGGCACCTTGCCAAAAAGGGACGCCTGAACTTGGAAGAGTTGCTCTGCATCTCTGTTACACTCTTATTTTTCCTCTAAGCACATCTCATTCTGTGTCCTTCCCTCCACCCCGTTCCGACTTGGATCACACTACAGGATTTTAGAGGAATACCCAAAGTAACCACGTTAACCCATTTCTTGGGCTGTTTTCCTAAATCACAGAATCGTGGAATGGTTTGGGTTGGAAGGGACCTCAGAGCCCATCCAGTTCCACTCCCCCTGCCATGGGCAGGGACACCTCCCACTGGATCAGGGGGCTCATAGCATCACCTAAGGAGGTATAAAGGATGTATTTAGTATCTAAAGCAGCTTTGTGGTTTCCCCCTGTGCAGAACGTCCTTTCCTGCTCTCGTGCTCCTCTTGGCAGCTTGAGACACTCCATGTTGAGTGGCAGGGTGAGGTGCTCTCTGGGTCTAAGCCCTAGCCTGGGTCAAGTTATGTGACATGAGACTTTCCTGCTTTGCACGTAAAACAAACATTCCAGGGGTTAATACTCTCTTCAGATGATTATTATTCTCTGTTTGAAAAAAAATAAAAATATCTTTTCCAGTTTTAGTTTCCCTGTTTTTAGCTTCCAACTATTTCTTCTTGCTATGCCTTTCTTCATGAGATTAAAGCAGCTTTCACTCCTCTGACAGAAGTGCTTTCATTTTTATAGCAGTCCCTCTCGTTTTTCCCTTTCGGATGAACAAAAACAATGAATTCTTTGAATATCTTCAAATAAGATATTTTCTTTCCTCAAGTAAGATATTTTCTCTAACCTCTGAGATGTGTTGGTGGCTCTTTCCTGCATCTTCTCCAGTTTTTCACCCAGAAAAAGAGAAAATAATACCTGCACACAGCTCCCTGCATGTCTTTCAGCCCAGATTTCTCTGGTGCAGAATTCAGAGGTTAAGCATTTCCATTTATTCCTGCTCTGTCCTCCTCTCCTGGTACATATTGTTATTCTGGGAGCTGATATTGCTTGCTCACCATGACACCTGAGGTCACGTAGCACCACAGCTATATTGAAACAAGAAGGATTCTGTAAAGAATATATTTATTTAGTGTCCTATGGTTCAGACATTCTTGTTTCACCAGGACTTTTGTTGATTGCTCTCCGGTGTCATTCTTTTTGCCATCAGTTATAGCAGGAGTGGGAAAGCTGCAGGTGCTGTAGTGCTGCCCTGTCCTGCTCTGCTCTGCAACTGGTGTGGTTTAAATTCAGTTCAGACCAATTGGGAGTTGTCCTGTTGGCCCCAGGTCACCTTCCCATTAGTGGGTCCACAGGATGAGGCAGAACCCTCTGTGTATGAGGTGTTCCTAATTCTGCCTTGTTCACAGCTCTTCATCTCTTGGCCTTATCCCAAGGGATGTCATTTCACCAGCACCAATGGAAGCACATTCATCGTAGTGAGATCAGGACGTAGCCACGGGTCTCTGTTATCAGTAAATAGTGATGTGTTACAGAAAGCCTTTTAGATTGCTCTCTCTGGTTTGTTCACTTTACTATGAGAAGTTATCTACAAATGAAATTCTCATTTGTGGTTGGAGTGCAGCTTCTCCAGTATTTTCTTCTGGTTTCCATGGTAAATCTGACTGGTACTTGTCTGAGGAGGTTTAGTACCTGGCTCACAACTGCCAGGTAGGTTCTTGGCTGTTCCAATCCCAGTTCCCCCTGTTGGGATCCTCCTGGCCCTTGGACTCAGTTCCCTTTTGATATTGGCCCAAGAAATGAAGCTGATGCACAGACAGGCTTTTATTTAGCTTGGGTTTCATTGTGTTCCCTGTGCATTCCTGTACAGCCTGAAGTAATGTAAAATTAACCCTCTTCTGAGTTATTTACATGATCATGGGATCGTGGAATGGTTTGGGTTGGAAGGGACCTCAAAGCCCATCCAGTCCCACCCCCCTGCCATGGGCAGGGACACCTCCCACTGGACAGGGGGCTCCAAGCCCCATCCAACCTGACCTTGAACACCTCCAGGGATGGGGCAGCCACAGCTTCTCTGGGCAACCTGGGCCAGGGCCTCCCCACCCTCACAAGGGTAACTTTTTTTTTCTAATATCTCAACTCAATGACACATGTTCACTATTTTATAGTTGTGTGGACAACCAGATCATGGAAAGATGGGTTTAGAGCTTTACCAACACACAATGTAATAGAGCCCATTGTCTTATGTTGTTCACAATGATAAAAGATACCTTTGGGAGGCTTTTTACCGTTTGTGCATTTGCATTGACCTTCCTGCTCCAGGCATTGACCACTTCATATTTTTTCCCTCTGTGCCTCACAGGTGGTTTCCACCCCACCTCCTATAGTTGAGGCTGAACCCTGACCTTGTGCTGGGGTGCACTCAAAGTCAAGGAACAACAAAACAAAGTGCAAACACTGCCTCCTGCTCTTCTCCGTGTGCTTTGTCTTGGGTATTCCGTACGGACACGCCGCGCCTGCCGCAGGGGGCGTTAAGGTTTTTGTGATCTTGGGTGTCAGGTTTTCCCTTGGTGTCTGCTCTGGGAGGCTCAGCTCTGCAAAGACTTTTTGGAGGGGAGGAAGGGAATGTGCTGGGTGATTGTGGGATGATAAACAAAGTGTGAATTATGCATATTCTTGAGCGTTCACCTTCAGGAAATTGTAGGACTTGGGTAGTGGATGAGTGGCAAAGACGACATTGAACAGTAACTTTGTGAGCCTTATTTATTTATTTATCAGGGCACTCTTCTTGGAAGATTAATTATTGATGGAAAAGCCTTGAGGGATCATTTTTTTGTTCTCATTGTACAAGTTTTGGCCTAATAAAATAACTCTTCTTTTCTGGTGCTCCTGTACAATAAGCTACTAAGGCACAGGAGTGAATGGGACTATTCAGCCAGGATATGCAAATGGGAACATATTACAGCTCTCACTGGATTTTACGACTTTCATTAAGCACAGGAGAATGGTTGAGCTTCTGTACTTTGACTCACACCCACCCAAGATCATGAACAGCAGCTCAGCTCAGCTCCCCCCGCTCAGGGCGTGCAGAGTGCAGAGAAAGGCTGAGCAAGGCTCACACGGCCTCAAAACTGGTTTTGCCATTCATTAAGCTCAAATATCAACACCTTCCAAGAAATTAATGTACAAGGAAAGGATGGGTTTAGGCAGGGAGGGTTTCTGAGCTCAGACAGGACTGACAGTAATTCTGCACTGAACACACTGCCTGGGGTCAGTTCTGGGCCCCTCACTCCAAGAAGGACATTGAGGGGCTGGAGAGCGTCCAGAGAAGGGACCGGAGCTGGGGAAGGGGCTGGAGAACAGGGGTTGTGGGAGCGGCTGAGGGCCCTGGGGCTGTTTATCCTGGAGAAGAGGAGGCTGAGGGGAGACCTAATCCCTGTCTCCAACTGCCTGAGAGGAGGCTGTGGGGAGGTGGGGGGTGGTCTCTTCTCCCCAGTGACAGGGGATGGGAGGAGAGGAAATGGCCTCAAGTTGCCCCAGGGCAGGGTCAGGTTGGACATCAGGAAACATTTCTTCCTGGAAAGGGTTCTCAGGCCCTGTCAGAGGCTGCCAGGGAGGGGATGGAGTCCCCATCCCTGGAGGGGGTTAAAAGATGGGTGGATGAGGTGCTCAGGGTCAGGGTTTAGTAGTGGACAGAGACGGTTGGACTCAATGATCTCAGAGGTCTTTTCCAACCAGATGATTTACAATTCTATGAAATTCTTTTCCAATAAAGCAACTCTATTATTCTGTGATAATTACATCCCTGACTTCGAGTCACATAATGTGTGCAGTTGCTGCACAGGACTTGTAAACTATATCAGCTCAGATTTCTGCACAAAGCATCCAAACTTGTTCATTATTTTATGTACACATTAGTAGGAATTGCCTTCAATATATTTGATAATCCAAAGAAATAGAATCATGGAATGGATTGAGTTGGAAGGGACCCCAAAGCCCATATAGTCCCACTCCCTGCCATGGGCAGGGACACCTCCCACTGGATCAGGGGGCTCCAAGCCCCATTCAACCTGGCCTTGAACACCTCCAGGGATGGGGCAGCCACCACTGCTCTGGGCAACCTGGGCCAGGGCCTCCCCTCCCTCATTGTGAAGAATTTCTTCCTAATGTCCAATCTGAATCTTCCTCCTTCCAATTTAAGCCATTACTGTGTATCACAGGATGGTTCAGTCTGGAAGGGAACTGGAAGTCATACAGTCCATCCCCTCTACTCAAGCAGGGCCACCCAGAGCCAGTTACCCAGAACCATGTCCGGAAATCTGTGGAGTATCTCCAAGGGTGGAGACTCCACAGCTGCCCTGGGCAACCTGTTCCCATGTTTGGTAAATGAAGAGCTGCTCAAAGAGGGTAAAGGAGTTGTTTAATCTGCTCCAGGGTCCCTGGGTGATAAGCCCTGCCTTTCAGAGGGCACCAAAGAGAGCTGCAATGTAACACCCCTAAATTGTGACAGTCGCACCAGTTTTCTTTCAACCTTTACTATTTTTCTTGTTCTCTTGCAGACTCATAATTACAAATTCCAACTTAGACCTCTTATTAATAATCAGCCCTCAGCACTGCAAGCCTTGATGTTTTGTGTTTGTGAGGCACTGATAGCCTTTATTTGATCTTCCATCACTCCAGCTGAAGTAGCGTTGCCCTAACGCTGCCCGTGTAATCTGTTGGTAATTGGAGGAGCTCCTTCAGGCACCTTCTAATTGGAGCTGTGAACACAATACTTCATCATTACAACGAGCTAAGAGAAATCCTCCTTCATCAATTATGATTCTGCAACTCTTTTGAAAAGGAATTAGTGTTTTCTAATACCTTTCCTGTAAAAAGCACCTGCAGGTGGTTATTCCACGGAATAATTGCTTCAGGTTCCCTCTCTATGAAAGGAGAGAGTTTTGGTTGAATGTTAAGTTGTGGTCAGTTATGGGCAGTTGTAAAGGTCAGACTGTCTAATACCTGCCACCACAGCTGAGTGGGGGCTGCAAAGATTAATAGGAAAATGGTTAAAGTATTAGAAAAAGGAATCCCCAACATAAGAGGGAGATGGAACTCTTGGGAGAGGTCCAGAGGAAGCCACGGAGATGATCCAAGAGCTGGAGCCCCTCTGCTGTGAGGACAGGCTGAGAGAGTTGGGGTTGTTCAGCCTGGAGAAGAGAAGGCTCTGGGGAGACCTTAGAGCAGCCTCCCAGGACTGAAAGGGGCTCCAGGAAAGATGGGGAGGGGCTTTTTAGCAGAGGCTGGAATGACAGGATGAGGGGGAATGGCTTTAAATTGGAAGGGGGAAGATTTAGATGAGACATCAGGAAGAAATTCTTCGTGATGAGGGTGGGGAGGCCCTGGCCCAGGTTGCCCAGAGCAGTGGTGGCTGCCCCATCCCTGGAGGTGTTCAAGGCCAGGCTGGATGGGGCTTTGAGCCCCCTGATCCAGTGGGAGGTGTCCCTGCCCATGGCAGGGGGTGGGACTGGAAGGGTTTTGAGGTCCCTTCCAGCCCAAAGTATTCCATGAATTCCAGAAGTTTGCTGTGTTCTGTTTCCAGACCTCTGAAGAGGCTGCTGATCAAAGTTCAGGAAGGAGCGGGGATTGAGAAAAAGGGATTCATTTCTCAATGGGAAGGGGAAACGTCACCTTCTGAGTTCCCTGCCCAAAGCCCAGCAGAGGAATTGATACTTTAGGGTCAGGGGTGAAGATCAAGCATTCCTTGCAAGTCAGGGCTTCCTCCAAATTAGTGCTTTGGAAGCTTTGCAGATTTCCAGTGAGACAAAATCAGTTTAGTGTTAGAGATCAAGATTAAAATACACAATAAACCAGGATGAAGATACTACAGGAAAAAATGGGTCTGTCTTTGGAGCAGGTGGATTAGAGATCCCCAGAGATCCCTTCCAGCTGAAATTATTCTGTGATTTTGTGTTATCCAGTTTGCAAAAAGAGATTTCCATATAGAGGAGGTTAAATATATAGGGGGTTAAATATATTACCCGAATCCTCTTGGAAGAAATAACCTGTTTCAGGGTTGTAATGCTTTCTAAAAACATTAGTTTATGTTCATGCCAGAGCTCGTGGTCACTGCCATTGTTACTGTTTTATACACTGAGTTTATTTCATTCATCTTTACTGATAACGTTGTGTTTGATGACGTTGGTGATCAATAACAGGCTGTGGAAATATCACATAAGTAAATACAGCTCCTTATACTCAAGTACCGTTGAGGTACCTGTTTTATGAGCCCAGGGAGCAGGCTGGGGGAGAATTTCAGAGCTCAAAGTGCTGATTGTGGTGCCTCTCATCTCAGAGGAACATGAGAGCATCTTGTTTTTTGCAACATCATACTGGGAGCTCGGGGGGATGTATTCCCCATTCTCCCAGCTCCTCTCTTTGCGAGTGCTCTCAGAGGCAGCATGACCCTGCCCATCCTCACACCTTCCAGTTGTGTTTGACTGCATCATTTCACTTTGTGCTTCCCTTGTGTTGATGCCAACGGTTACTGAGCTTGGTTATGGGCTCCTCTTCCTTCCTCATCTCTTCGTTTCCAGCCATGCTATGGAAGTTTCACCATTATTATCTGTTATATTCACTGTAAATGCTTTGGGTCTGGCAAAGAGGGCAAGACAGTTCAGCAAATTAGTGATTGTGAGCTACCTTAAAAAGTGTATTGATCACACTACAGAGTTTTAGAAGAACAGCTCACGTCTTGGGCTGCTTTCCTAAATCATAGAGTCATGGAATGGTTTGGACTGGAAGGGTCCTCAAAGCCCATCCAGTTCCCAGGATTTTATACCCTGGAAAGGAGGAATTACTGACAATCTTCTGGTTTGGAACAGAAAGGATGTTCTCTTCAAGTCAGATCCTACTCATTGAAAACCAGCCCTCTTAATCCACCCTCCTTCTGCATTAACTCCTTGGGACTTGGCTGCCAATGAGATCAACTTGTAGACGTTGGGTTGGGAGGGACCTCACAGCCCATCCAGTTCCACCCCCTGCCAGGGGCAGGGACGCCTCCCACTGGATCAGGGGACTCCAAGCCCCATCCAACCTGGCCTTGATGGGACAGCCATCACTGCTCTGGGCAACCAGGGCCTCCCCACCCTCATCATGAAGAATTTCTTCCTAATGTCCCGTCTAAATCTTCCCTCTTCCAGTTTAAAGCCGTTATCCCTCGTCCCATCACTCCAGGTCCTTGTGAGGAGCCCCTCCCCAGCTTTCCTGGAGCCCCTTTCAGCCCTGGGAGGCTGCTCTAAGGTCTCCCCAGAGCCTTCTCCTCTCCAGACTGAACAACCCCAACTCTCTCAGCCTGTCCTCACAGCAGAGGGGCTCCAACCCTTAGATCATCTCCGTGGCCTCCTCTGGACCCACCCCAACAGTTCCATCTTGTTCTTACACTGGGGATTCCAGAACTGGAAACAGGACTCCAGGTTTTGTGCAAAACATTCAAAGCAATGCTTGCAGGCACTGAAAATTGCTGCTTTAGTAGCAATTTCAACAAGGAATGAAGGAGAATCGCAGTCTGGAACCTGTGGGAGCAAACAGGAATTTATCCTCCTGCACTGAACAGCCCAGAAGTCCTGGAGCTGCAGAGCACCAGGGGATAACAACACAACATTTAAGAAAACACTGTAAATTTTCCATTTACTATCTTGCAATAACTTTATTTTACTTAAAGAATAAATAATACGGAGCCTTTGCTAAAGGGCTTTGAGCCACAGGAGATATTTCAAAGTAAATCAACATTTGCTTTCTTGAGTCACAGAGAATATCGTGGCCCCGAGGCCATTTGAACAAATGGATGGGAATAGATGGGAAAGAGCACCCTGGGGCTACAAGGAGGGCTCAGAACCCTTTTTACTGCTTTTAATGTCTCTGCACACGGAGCAGCGAGGATTTGGTACAAAGGGATGTGTGTGTTTGCTGATAATTTTGGTGTTAAATAGCTCAGAGTAACACATAGTTGTGGGTGGCTGTGAACAATCAGAACCTTTGCTGTTAAATCCTTTTAACTTTTTTATTTCATAAAGAGAGCAGGAAAAGAAATGCTCACTGAGACTGGAATCTTGAGAAATTAAGGTTTGCCACAAAAGCCATGGGCAATATGATCCCAATAAAACCTGTATCTGAATTTTGTAGGTTTGCAAAGTCCCTATGGGAGAGAGACCTATGGTGAATTATTTTAGATATGTGCTTTTTGGTGATGATAAAGGAGAAAAATGTTAATTGTGTGTTATTATTATTACTACTACTGCTGCTATTATTATTATTATTATTATTATTATTATTATTATTAAATTATGTCTTCCCAGCTCATCATTCTTGAAATAACTGTGGTCCTCTGTCAGTGCTCACAGTGCAGGTGGTGGCACATCATCATTTGCCCTGGGTTATGGCTGTAGCACACTTGGGTTATGAGCTTTGTAAGCAGGGCCATCTTTCCCGAGTGCATCTTTTTATGTCCAGATATTTCAGGACACTGAGTGAGTTTTCATAGCTTTTAGGCTTTTCAAGCTGATCCATCTTATGCTTTCCCTGTTACAGCCTTGCCAGTACCTGCAGTTAAATGTCCTCTCTTCTGCTGGACTTCACCAACTCCCTTTTGCTTCCTCTTTACTGAAACAAACTGAGGTGTTCAAGGCCAGGTTGGATGGGGCTTTGAGCCCCCTGATCCAGTGGGAGGTGTCCCTGCCCATGGCAGGGGGTTGGAACTGGATGGGCTTTGAGGTCTCTTCCAACCCTTCCATGGCTGTATGAAAAGAAACCCTGAGAGGGGTGTTTTCTTCTTACCAGATGCAAATGGAAAGGTTATTAATACTGATATTTATGAACTGCTTCTGGGTGTTGCTTGGAGAGAAGCTGATGCACGTACTTAGGGTGAAGTTATTCTCCTTTGCAGCACAACAAATACTGCACAATCCCTCCAGTTAAAATATGGTGTTCAGTCAACAGGATGGAGAACTTGCTCCCAAGTGAACTGAAACAACCGATTGAGGGGATTTTCGATGTAACAATTCATTAACCTGTAAAGCAAGTAATTAAAATAGAGTTCACAACATTGGAGTAATTTGCAAAGGCTGATGAAGGTCTGATGTGTTAATGAAGAACAGGGACAACTGTGAGTTCCCTCCAAAAACAGTGACAGTGTGGCAAAAGGAATCATGTTGTCAACGGCACCACGAAGGCGCTCGTGCACTTACTGAGCACTGGGGAGGCCACACCTCGAGTGCTGGGGTCAATTCTGGGCCCCTCACTCCAAGAAGGACATTGAGGGGCTGGAGAGCGTCCAGAGAAGGGACCGGAGCTGGGGAAGGGGCTGGAGAACAGGGGTTGTGGGAGCGGCTGAGGGCCCTGGAGCTGTTTATCCTGGAGAAGAGGAGGCTGAGGGGAGACCTCATCCCTGTCTCCAACTGCCTGAGAGGAGGCTGTGGGGAGGTGGGGGTTGGTCTCTTCTCCCCAGTGTCAGGGGATGGGAGGAGAGGAAATGGCCTCAAGTTGCCCCAGGGCAGGGTCAGATTGGACATCAGGAAACATTTCTTCATGGAAAGGGTTGTCAGGCCCTGTCAGAGGCTGCCAGGGAGGGGCTGGAGTCCCCATCCTGGAGGGATTTAATAGATGGGTGGATGAGTTTCTCAGGGATCTGGTTCAGTAGTGGACAGGGATGGTTGGACTTGATCTCAAAGGGCTTCTTCAACCAAGCAATTCTATGATTCTAATCCTGGCCCAACTGAATTGGAGATCCAAACCGGAGCTATGACTTCACGCTCCGCCTCCTTTTGGCTGGATTCAGGACATGAGCCCTTGTCCTTGGTGCGCTCCTGAAAATGAGTGATTCCTTGGCAAACACCTCTTCTCCCCCAGAGAAGCAGACAGGATGCTTGAGTGCGGCGGCGCATCACGGGGCGAGGGCTGCAACACGGCCTGAACACTGATGTAAATCTTGCAGCGCTTCCTAATTAGGAGCACATCACTATTCACAGGGGGATCTGGGACCTGCCAGGGCTCTGTCACACAGCAGGCAAGTGGAAGATGAATGGCCTGATAACTCTTTTTCCAAGAGAGATTCATAGTGGGTCCTGCAGGTTGTCGTGTAACTTTGCCACAGTGGCTGTCAAAAGAATTACTGACCAATTTTAAGCCTCAGAAAGGCCATTAGATCATTCAGTCTGGTCTCTTCTGTAGCACAACACGTTAAATTTTATCCTGCTACTGCTGCCCTGAGCCCGAGCGTGTGCCTGGCTACAGCACAGAATCATTTGGGTGGAAAAGATCTGTGAGAACATCGAGTCCAACCATCCCTGTCCACTGCTAAACCAGATCCCTGAGAAACTCATCCACACGTCTTTCAAACCCCTCCAGGGATGGGGACTCCACCCCCTCCCTGGCAGCCTCTGACAGGGCCTGAGAACCCTTTCCAGGAAGAAATTTTTCCTGATGTCCAATCTGACCCTGCCCTGGGGCAACTTGAGGCCATTTCCTCTCATCCCATCCCCTGTCACTGGGGAGAAGAGACCAACCCCCACCTCCCCACAGCCTCCTCTCAGGCAGTTGGAGACAGGGATGAGGTCTCCCCTCAGCCTCCTCTTCTCCAGGATAAACAGCCCCAGGGCCCTCAGCCGCTCCCACAACCCCTGTTCTCCAGCCCCAGTGTGTTGGGGAACTCTCTGAGTCCCTGGGGCTCTTCTTAGCTGCGTTTATGACAACAGAGAATATTAATTCCACAGTTAATCAAGAATGAGGGTTATTCCACAGTTCCTGTTCAAAGGGTTGTTTCAGGTATTGCAGCTCAGCCCTCGGCATGAATTCCTCTTTCCTTTTTCATTTCCAAATAGGGATGACATTTGAAATGGCTCCGCGCTCACTGTGCACGGTGAAATCCCGGGGCTGCAGAACTCACCTTCTCTCTGCACATCTGGTGCTGTTTTGGGCCAGAATAGGACAAAACTAGACAGGAGCTCTGGGGCCGCAGTGATATTTGGACATATTTATAGCATCTGGAGGAGTTAAGTAGAGCTTAACAGACCTGGGGCATCATATTTCTTTCTTGAGCTGATGCTCATAAACACGGTGCTTTGAAAGTGTGAAGCCAAATGTGCCGTGAGCAGGGAGCACCATTGTTATTGGGCAGTCTAGGTGGAATTGCTCTGTTCTGTGAAAAAAAAAGTCCATATCTTTAATTGCTGTGTTACCTATTAAAGGTCGAATTGTTCAAATTGTTGGAATGGGTCCAGAGGAGGCCACGGAGATGATCCAAAGGCTGGAGCCCCTCTGCTGTGAGGACAGGCTGAGAGAGTTGGGGTTGTTCAGCCTGGAGAGGAGAAGGCTCTGGGGAGACCTTAGAGCAGCCTCCCAGGACAGAAAGGGGCTCCAGGAAAGCTGGGGAGGAATTTTTAGAATGGACTGGAGTGGCAGGACGAGGTGGAACAGCTTTAAATTGGAAGTGGGGAGATTTCAATGAGACATTCGAAAGAAATTCTTCACGATGAGGGTGGGGAGGCCCCGGCCCAGATTGCCCAGAGCAGTGGTGGCTGCCCCATCCCTGGAGGTGTTTAAGGCCAGGTTGTTTGGGGCTTTGAGCCCCCTGATCCAGTGGGTGGTGTCCCTGCCCATGGCAGGGAGTTGGAACTGGATGATCTTAAAGTCCCTTCCAACCCAAACCATTCCATGATTCTATGAAAATGGCAATGACATTTGGGAATCGAGAAGAAAGCAATCAGTGGTTGAAACCAGTGAGTTGACTTTGCACTCCAGTGTGTTGCAGACCTGGATAGATGACTCATGACTGACATCAGGATTCCTGCTAATCTTTTGCTTAGAAGGCAGATATTGCTTCAGACCTTCAACATTAATTCCCAGTGTTTAACTGAAATTAAATTAGGGAGGAAATTCTGTGTGTTTTTCTTTAATCAGTTTATAAATACATTGAAAAATCATAAGTCTCCACTTAATTAAAAAGATATTACAATGGCAGAAGATAAAATACTCCTTTTTGTTAGATATTACATGTGCTTTTTCACCCAAACAGACTGCAATTACCAAAGCATAAGTTAAGAAGAAGGACGAGTGTAAGAGATGTATAGAATATGTTGTTTGGGTCTTTTTTTTTTCTAGTTGAGTTTCTCAGGGATGTGGTTTAGCAGTGGACAGCGACGGTTGGACTCGATGATCTCAAAGGTCTTTTCCAACCAAGTGATTGTTTGGTTCTAGGTTGGTACAGATGAATAATAACCACCTGCCAAAACGGTGCCTGTGCCGTTACCTGGTTCAGCAGAGCTCCCTCGGCACCCGGAGCCAGCGCCGAGTCGCGCTGCAGGATCAGCCCGGCCCTGTGGCCCAGGTCAGGCAGCTCTCACCACGCTTGGAATAACGAAAATGCTGTGCTGGCAGCAGCACAAAGCTGTGCTTGAAGTGGTGTTGGCTCTGCCAGTGGGACTGTGCTGCCCTGGCACAGGCTCCAAGCCAGCAAAGCGCAAACAGGCTCCGCGCGGAGCTCTCAACCGGGGAAGGGCTTCTTCTGCCTGGCAAAGCCTGTGTGTGGCTTCTGACCTTCCTGAAGAGAAGCACTGGTGTCTGTTTACCCCAGCAAAAGCAGCTTCTGGCTCTGGTTATGCCTTCCTAGTAAATCATAGACTCATGGAATGGTTTGGATTGGAAGGGACCTCAAAGCCCATCCAGTTCCAACCCCTGCCATGGGCAGGGACACCTCCCACTGGATCAGGGGGCTCCAAGCCCCATCCAACCTGGCCTTGAACACCTCCAGGGATGGGGCAGCCACCACTGCTCTGGGAAACCTGGGCCAGGGCCTCCCCACCCTCATTGTGAAGAATTTCTTCCTAAAGTCCTATCTCAAACTTCTGCCTTCCAATTTAAAGTCATTTCTATCCCTGCACTCCCTGATCAAGAGCCCCTCCCCAGCTTTACTGGAGCCCCTTTCAGTCCTGGGAGGCTGCTCTAAGGTCTCTCCAGGCTGAACAACCCCAAATCTCTCAGCCTGTCCTCACAGCAGAGGGGCTCCAGCCCTTGGATCATCTCTGTGGCCTCCTCTGGACCAAGGAGGCTGAGAGGAGACCTCATCGCTCTCTGCAGCTCCTGGAGAGGAGGTTGTGCTGAGGTGGGTGCTGGGCTCTTCTCCCAGGTAACAAGCAACAGGACAAGAGGAAATGGCTTCAAGTTGCACCAGGGGAGGTTTAGATTGGATATCAGAAAAAATGTCTTTATTGGAAGACTGGTAAAGCCCTGGCAGAGGCTGCCCAGGGCAGTGGGGGAGTCTCCAGCCCTGGAGGGGTGCAAACTGTGCAGATGTGGCTCTTTAGGACACCATTCAGCAGGCATGGTGGGGTTGGGCTGGTGGTTGGACTGGATGAGCTGAGAGGTCTCTTCCAGCCTGAACAATTCCATGATTGTAAAGCAGTAACATATGGATTCAGCTGTAATGATCTTGGCACCACTACCTCAAAGTTTGTGTGGAAGGGGAATAAGAATGCAAACCTTGCTGTTAATATAGATTAGAGCTGGTTAAAAAATGAAGAAGCAGAGGTGTTTGCTCTGAGTACCAGTTGGGATTGTATCAGCAGCTGCTGCAGAATTTGACAGGATTAAAAGAAATGATGATATTTATATCCAGTTTTGATGGATTTCTACTCCAAATACCATTGAATAAGTTCTTTGTTTAATATTGGGCTTAGAGTGAAACTGCTCCTGAGTGGTAAACTCTTTTATTGAGGTCAAATGAAGAATTTATTTCTCAGCAACTCTGATTTTTTTCATTTCTAATTGCTTGTAGAGATGAATTTTGAGCATGAATCTGTGCCTAAAACCTCTGCCTAAAGGTTTCTTGACAAACCTATGAAATTAAGCAAAACTCTAGTGTGGGAATTCAGATATTCTTTCACAGTTTTCTTTTTAAATACAAAATATTCTTATATGAAATTTCTCAATTAGAAGTTTTGGCAATTCCAGAAAACCACAAAACCACAACTCATAGGATAATAATTTAACAAGAAAGACTATTAGAGCATTATTTTTCCCTTGACAAATTAATGCGTCTTACAAACATTTAGAGGAGGTAACACTAGCAAACGGAAAAATGGCACCAATTAAAAATGAGCCCTAAGGCTGAGACATCAGAACTCAATTGTGAAAACAGAAGTATTTCCAATAAATCCATTTTATAAAGAGGTGCAAGAGAGTTGCTCCCTCAGAAGGGAACAACGGCAGCAAAAGTTTGATGTTAGATGAGCCAGAAGGATGAAAAATTGCCTGATTTACAGTGTGACCTCGGCGTTGTCGTGAGGAATGGCTGTAGAGGTAATTGGTGGAGAGTCCTTCAAGGTTAATGAAACCAAATGTTTAACCAGAAGAAAAAGGGAAGGGAGTTATTTTCTCTTTTCTCAAGTCTTCTTCAGCTCCAAAGTCTGAGCCTGGCACTGTCAAACCTCCAGCTTTGGGAAACGCGCTCCGCTTGGCTGCTGCTTTGGGTTCCTCCTGCAGCAGAAATGGAATCTTGGAAGCATTTCATTGGAAAAGGCCTGAGAATCCTTTCCATGAAGAAATGTTTCCTGATGTCCAATCTGACCCTGCCCTGGGGCAACTTGAGGCCATTTCCTCTCATCCCATCCCCTGTCACTGGGGAGAAGAGACCAACCCCCACCTCCCCACAGGCAGTTGGAGACAGGGATGAGGTCTCCCCTCAGCCTCCTCTTCTCCAGGATAAACAGCCCCAGGGCCCTCAGCCCCTCCCACAACCCCTGTTCTCCAGCCCCTTCCCCAGCTCCGGTCCCTTCTCTGGACGCTCTCCAGCCCCTCAATGTCCTTCTTGGAGTGAGGGGCCCAGAACTGACCCCAGGGGCACAATCCCTGCCCTGCTCCTGCTGCCCACGCTGTGTCTGACACAGCCCAAGATGCCATTGGCCCTCTTGGCCCCCTGGGCCACTGTTGGCTCATGTTCAGCCCCTGCCAACCAACACCCCCAGGGCCTTCTCCTCCAGGCAGCTCTCCAGACACTCTTCCCCAAGCCTGGAACTACTCAGGGTTGTTGTGACCTAAATGAAGGACTCCACACTTGGTCTTGTTTTCCCTCATCCCATTGCTCTCAGCCCATGGATCCAGCCTGTGCAGAGCCCTCTGCAGAGCCTCCCTTCTTCAAGCAGATCAACCCTCCCACCCAGCTTTTTGTCATCTGCAAACTTGCTCAGGGTGCAAGATGAAGGTCAAAATAGAATTCCACACAGAGATAACTGAGCTCAGCTCCCAACAGCCAAACAGTTTCTTCTCACCAGGATAAGTCCCTCCAGGCAGAGCTCATCTTCTCAGTGCAGTGCCTTGGCTCTTCCCAACAGCCAGTCCTACCTGGTTTTACAGCTACTTTGGGGCATAACTGCTTCAAATGTTGTGGTCTTGGGAAGGAGACAGACTGTCTGGTGCACCTTCTTGGTGCCCTGCTTATTGGGGCTTCACCCAGAGGTCCCTTGGACCTCATGGCTCTTTGCTTTGGAGGCTGTCACCCAGAAGACATCCACTCCTCGATGGAGGAGGTGGAGGGTCCACCAGTTCTGGCACAGCTTCTGCTCAAGCTCCCACCTCTTCCAAGATGCTCCATCTGGTTTCTCATTTTAATTTACCTGTTCTGCCTTCCCTGGGCTGGCAGGGAGCCCTCCTGGACCAGGCATTTTTCTCCCCATCGAGGTTTTTATCCCCTGTAATCGCATTTCCTCTCCAGTTCAGCTCTCAGCACATGGCATTTTTCCCAGTCCTTGAGTAATTTCTGTAGTTCTTTTCCACACTGATTTTTCGACCTCTTTTTAGAAACAGAAACACAAGCCCTATTTTCAGTGTATTGAATTCCCAGCTACACCACAGGAAGATGTACAGAGAGAGGATAATTCTTTTCCTCACCTATTTAAACACATCCAGGCATGACCATGGCCCAAAGAACCGTCTCTCCTGGGCTTCTTTCTGCTATCAGCTCTTTAATTCTTTTTGCCTTAAGATTTGTTGCTTGGTGCTCGTATCCTGGATTCTCCATTTCCTTTACCAGGGTCAAACATGCCCTTTGTAGGACTCTTTAATGGCTCTGCAGAGCACTGGGCTCTCAGATTGACTGAGCATCCTCCTTGGAACCTGTGGCCAACGGTCACCAGTGACCACCAGGGCCCTTTCATAGAAACATGGAATGGTTTTGGTTGGAAGAGACCCTAAAGATCACATAGTTCTACCCCCTGCCATGGGCAGGGACACCTCCCACTGGATCAGGGGGCTCCAAGCCCCATCCAACCTGGCCTTCAACACCTCCAGGCATGGGGCAGCCACCACTGCTCTGGGCAACCTGGGACAGGGCCTCCCAACCCTCATCATCCTAATGTTTAATCTAAATCTCCCCCTTCCAATTTAAAGCCATTCCCTCTTGTCCTGTCACTCCAGGCCCTTGGAAAAATCCCTTCCCCAGCTTTCCTGGAGCCCCTTTCAGCACTGGGAGGCTGCTCTAAGGTCTCCCCAGAGCCTTCTCTTCTCCAGGCTGAACAACCCCAACTCTCCCAGCCTGTCCTCACAGCAGAGGTTCTCCAGCCCTTGGATCATCTCCGTGGCATCCTCTGGACCCATTCCAACAGTTCCATCTCCTTCTTAAGTTGGGGATTCCAGAACTTGGCACAGGACTCCAGGTGGGCTCTCACTAGAGCAGAGCAGAGGGGCAGAATGCTCTCCCTGATCCTGCTGGTCCCACTGCTTCTGCTGCAGCTCAGGAAGGTCACCATTTGTTATAACTGGAGTGGAAAAGCCTGTGAAAAACAGCGTTAAAGAGGTAAACTGAAGGGTTTACCAGCTCCAGGCAGTGACCTTTGCAAACCTAACATGTTAAGTAATACCACTGAGCACTAATTTTTCAGCCTCTTGGACAGCCCTTCTCTGTGTTGAGAGATGAGCTGCAAAGCTGGTTACAGTTCTGCTCTTTAATGTTCTTAGCCTTCAGCTTCAAGTGGATCCCAGAGGCTCAGCAGGAAGGCGAGCCAGGGCCCTGTCCTTGCCCCTCCACTGCTGTCAGGAGGCAGGGGGGTGACTCACTGTATGCTTTTCTTCTCCCCCCACCTCCAGTCCCATCGACCCTGTTGGCCACAGCATCACTCTTTTCTTGCCTGCTGTGACCACGTTTTATTCAGAGTCTGGTGTTTCAAGGGGTGGATCCCAGTCTTGCAGGGGTGACCTGTGTTGTCTCTCATACTCAGCTGTACTTAAATACACTCAGCTTCCAGCTTAAAGACACTGAGCTTCCAGTTCACCATCCCTCGGTGAGAGGTTTTGCCCTAAGTGTATCTCTTGTCCATTTTATGGAGTCATGGAATCATAGAATGATCTGAACCACAAGGCCCATCCAGCCCAACTGCTGTCCCTGCACAGGACACTCCCAACACTCACCCCCTGTCACTGAGGGCATTGGCCAAATGCTTCTGGAATGCTGGCAGAGCAGGTGCCCTGACTGCTTCCCTGGGGAGCTGTTCCAGTGCTCCACCACCCGCTGGGGGAAGAACCTCTTCCCAATGGCCAATCTCCCCCTGCCCTGGCACATCTTCCTGCCATTCCCTCCAGTCCTGTCCCAGGGCACCAGAGAGCAGAGCTCAGCCCCTCTTTCCCCTCCCTCCCTTGGGAGAAGGCACAAACAGCTCTGAGATCCCCTCTCAGGCTCCTCTTCTCCAGCTGAACAGACCCAGGGACTTCAGCCTCTCCTCACACACTGCCCCTCCAGACCCTTCCCCAGCTTTGGGGCCTCCTCTGGACACTCTCCAGTGCTTTGATGTCCTTTTTCTCCTGTGGTGCCCAAAGTGCCCCCAGTGCTCCAGGTGGGGCCTCCCCAGTGCAGAGCAGAGCAGGACAATCCCCTCCCTCTCCCGGCTGGCAATGCCGTGCTGGATGCCCCCCAGGACACGGTTGCCCTCTTGGCTGCCAGGGCACTGCTGGCTCGTGGCCAACTTGCCATCGCCCAGAGCCCCCAGGTCCCTCTCCTCAGGGCTGCTCTCCAGCCTCTCCCAGCCCAGGCTGTCCGTGTGTCCAGGGTTGCTGTGTCCCAGGGGCAGAACCCGGCCCTTGCCCTTGTTAAACTCCATGTGGTTGGTGATCGTCCAGCCCTCCAACCTCTCCACATCCCTCTGCAGGGCCTCCTTGCCCCCAAGAGTGTCAACAGATGCCAAGGCTTTACGGTTATCCAGTAAATGCCAGAAGAACTCCTCCTCCAGAACCATCAAATCCCTCCTCATCTTCTTGGAACAGCACACACCTCGAGACACCCAGCTCCTTGCTTTGGCAGGAATGTTGTGACAGCAAACAGCTGGCTTTTTCCATTCCTGGCCATCAAGTGTCGCTGCCACTTAGGGATCCAGAGTGAGCTGCACAGTCTGGAAAAGTTCATTTTGGGGTCAAGTTTCCTGAAATAGCACCGAGCTCTGTGTGGTGGAGGAGGACCTAATCCTCCTGCCCCGGGGAGGAGGGGCTGGACCTGACCCTCTGCGGCTGCTGCGTCCCTTGCTGAGCATCTGCGAGAGTCGATGCGGGCACGGTCGCTGTAGGGTACAGAATTGGGGGGCTTCCTAACGAGGGGTTCAGCTTTGTGCAGTGGATCAGCCCCACTGCTGTGCTTCCTGAGCAGAGACCTGTCTGCACAGGTTAAACCAGCCCTGTAGCTGCTCTGGTGCCAGCAGGAGTCCAGCTGCTGGACGGTAAATCATCCTGATGTGGTCTCTGGGCTGGAGTAGCTCTGTGGTCACACAGGTGCTGAGCAGGGGGGAGCTGAGGGAGGAGCAGAGCCTCCATTCCCCATCCCCAGTCTCCTTCGTGGGGAAAGTGGGATTGAACCATAGAATTGTTTGGTTGGAAAGAAGAGTCCACAGAGTCCAACCGTCCCTGTCCACTACTGAACCACATCCCTGAGCACCTTATCTACCTGTCTTTAAAATTCCTCCAGGGATGGTGATTGCACCACCTTCCTGGGAAGGAGGGTATAACCTGGAGCACCCTTAAGGTGTTTTAAGGGAACTGTGAATAAGGCTCCCTTTGGGGTGGGAGGTGCTGATCTGGGTGCTTCTGTCCTCTCGGGAGAACACTGTGCTAGTCCAGAAATGATCTTACCAAAGGTTTCTTTCATGTCTTGCAGAGAATGAGGCTTTTATTTAGAGACACTGCTGCTCTACACAGGTTTTGGGTGTGTTGGAGAACCTTGCAGCTGTCTCAATATTTAGCAGCAAATTCCTTACTTATTTTTTCCCTGAAACTGCCCCCCATCCTTGTTCTTGACTGGTGTGGAGATATATGTCCACTGTCCATCCAAAAACTTGGTTCTGGAGGCTTCTCAGTGGCAGAGATTGGAGATGCAGTCCAGGCAGCAACCATGCTTCCCTGCCTTTTCTTCTTGTCATCTTCACCTTGAGTCTTTCCTCCTGAGGACTGGTCTGCAAGACCAGAGGAAAAGCTCTTTGGCCACCGCCATGGTGACAGTATCTGATGTGCCACTGCCCTGAAGCGTGGGGACTTGGGATGTGCTCTCTCATGAATAGAACCTCCAACCCCTTTGGGGTTCTGCTTGTTGTGCTGGTGCAGGAGGGCTGGAGATGACTTCTAAAGGACGAACGTGTGTGATCTCAGAAGAAATGGTAAAGCCTCAATCAAAATGGGATCTGTAAGCTGTTTGTGGTGGCAGATCTACAGAGGTGGTGGGTTTAGGTCATAGGATGGTTTCATAGAATCATGGATTCGTAGAATCATCTGGTTGGAAAAGACCTCTGAGATTATTGAGTCCAACTGTCCCTGTCCACTACTGAACCAGATCCCTGAGCACCTCATCTGCCCATCTTTTAAACCCCTCCAGGGATGGGGACTCCACCCCCTCCCTGGCAGCCTCTGACAGGGCCCTCAGAACCCTTTCTAACATTTTCCCAATGTTTGGTAGGGTGGGACCTTAAAGATCATCTGGATCCATGTCCTGAACTTAATGTTTATAGGCAGAAAACTGAGTTTAAGCTGATCTGTGTAAATAACTTTCTCTTGGGAGGTTTTTAAGTTATTTCTCATTTGACTGAAAATTTCAAAAACAGTGAAAAAACCTGAGGATTGGGAAATCTTGGTGTGTTTGTAAATAACTTAGGGAAAAAGATACAGAAAGCAGGACACGTCCGAGTCTGGGGATGCTGCAGCGTTGCTGAAGTTCCTTTTGTGCTCTAATGACAGAGAAGTCTGCCAGGCTTGGCTCTACTGCAGGCTTCACTCTCTGTAATTAAAAATCAATTAGTATGTTTAGCAATTATCTAATTAACTTACTAAAGCTATCATGTTAGATTCATATCCAAACATGCCTCTAAATTGTATGTGTTAGTACTAATGCAAATGATGCATTTATTGCTTCTGTAAGTTTGAATTAATTGAAGCGCGTGATATTTCTGTTAATTCTGCCTCTACCCAAACCCTGAGATTGGAGATCTTTGAATTAGGATCCTGACAGCATTCCTGGGAAAATAGTGTTAGGATCATAGAATCATAGAATCATAGAACTGTTTGGGCTGGAAGGGACCTCAAAGCCCATCCAGCTCCAACCCCCCTGCCATGGGCAGGGACACCTCCCACTGGATCAGGGGGCTCAAAGCCCCATCCGACCTGGCCTTGAACACCTCCAGGGATGGGGCAGCCACCACTGCTCTGGGAAACCTGGGCCAGGGCCTCCCCACCCTCACAGCAAAACATTTCTCCCTAAGATCTCATCTCAATCTTCCATCTTTCAGCTCAAAACCCTTCCCCCTCATCCTGTCCCTCCACTCCCTGATCAAGAGCCCCTCCCCAGCTTTCCTGGAGCCCCTTTCAGTCCTGGGAGGCTGCTCTAAGGTCTCCCCAGAGCCTTCTCTTCTCCAGGGTGAACAACCCAACTCTCATTTTATTTTGCAATCCTCTCTACACAGGACTTGCTGCCTGATGCTCAGGCATGAGAAATAGTGCAAAATTCATCCCCCACAGCAGCATCAGCTTGCAGGGAAGCTGCAATCAGTGCACAGTGACTTTCCATTGCTTTACTCAAAGGCTCAAAGGACTGAGCACCAGGCTGCACCTTGAGCAAGGTGCCCATGCTTGGCTGGTGGTCCTTGACCCACAATTCTCTTTTACACTGGGATCTTGGTGCAGTGAGGACCATCTCCTGCCCAGCTGTGTTCACAGCATTTCCCATCTGTACCTGCTCTCAGCCAGATCCTCTCTGTGATGACAGAAAAGCCACGTGATGCCGAGGACCCCGCTGTTTCCTGCAGGGTGAGGTCAGATTCATTACTGAGTTAGCATTTAGAAAGCCAGCTATAAAGCCAGCTGAGGTGGTTTTCTCTGCTGCAGCTCTAACAGGTAAAAGAAAGGACAAAAAATAAAGGAAAACATCCATCTTTTTGCACCCAGCTCCAAAGTGGGAAGTGGGAACAGCTTTTACAGCCTCTATTCTTTCTGAAACTGCTTGAATGCCAATGTTTCCTGGGAACCTTTGTATTCAAACAGGGTGTACAGGAAGGTGAAATAGCTTTGCAGAGCCAAACATTTATTTAGTCAAGCAAACATCAATGATTTGGACGTTTGCTAATGGGAATCAGAGAGAAACCAGAGCAAAAGGCGTGTCTGGATAACACAGACCCCGTTTCAAATGGTGGGTTTGAGCTATGAGTTGGGATTACTGGGAGGGATCCCTGTGTGTTCAGGCAGAGGGCCTGAAAGCTGACAGATGCTGCTCCTGGGGTTGTCTGGAGCTCAACCCCTTGGCAGCTTTGGGGTGGCTGCAGTTATGGGTGTTCAGACAGTAATAAAGACAAAATCGTAGAATGGTTTGGGTTGGAAGGGACCTCAAAGCCCATCCAGTTCCACCCCCTGCCATGGGCAGGGACACCTCCCACTGGATCAGGGGGCTCAAAGCCCCATCCAACCTGGCCTTCAACACCTCCAGGGATGGGGCAGCCACAGCTTCTCTGGGAAACCTGGGCCAGGGCCTCCCCACCCTCACAGGAGAACATTTCTGCCTAAGTTCTCAATCTCCCCTCTTTCAGCTCAAAACCATCCCCACTGGTCCTGGCCCTGCACTCCCTGATCAAGAGCCCCTCCCCAGCTTTTCTGGAGCCCCTTTATCAAAGCAGGACTGGTGTTTGAGAGCGTGTTTAGACACAATTTCTGGTCTTCGACAGGATCATAACTTCAGTGTCCTGGGGGTGACAAGAGGGCAGAGCCAGGCTGGGGAACAAGGCTGTCCAGGGGGGCAGGGGGAGAAGGTGGCAATAATTCTGCTGATGGGAAGAGAGAGATAGGAGGCAGCCAGAACAGGAAGCAGCAACACTTTAGAGAGAAGTCTTCTTGTAGAATGGTAATTTCAGATTAAAATCAGATATAAGAAAAATGCTCTGTATTCACCCATCACAGTGGTGTAAAGATGTGGCTCTGAGGGCTCTTTCAACAAATGTTTCTTCATCAGTAATTATGGGATGGTAAATTGTGTGCAAAGTCTTTAAAGCAGGTAAAGGTTTCTGTTTTATGCCACTTTATGCAAGATACATCATTTTGTAAATAAATATTCCCTTCTGTCCTCAGCTTCTGATATCTTAAAGATTAAGGCCAGGCTGGATGGGGCTTTGAGCCCCCTGATCCAGTGGGAGGTGTCCCTGCCCATGGCAGGGGGTGGAACTGGATGGGCTTTGAGGTCCCTTCCAACCAAAACCGTTCCATGTGTCTGTGATTTATTATCATAACTTTTACTGAGAAGGAACAGAAACATTTCTTTCTCTTACAGCACCCAAGGCTGTTGGAGTGAACAGCAGGCACTAAACCTGGGGACTGGTTTTATCATTCTTACCATCTTGCTGACATTCATCGGCTTCTGCCAAACGCGCTTTCTCCGCTTGGTGTTTCGCAGCTACATGAGATGCTCTTAAAAATTTATAAGTGCATGTTACAAAAGAGAGACTTTCAAGAGCAGAAGCCCAGTGACTTGCATTCCTGTTCTGCCACCCAGAATAGAAAATGCATTAAGGTCTGTTTAAAGTTTCTTTTGTGGCTGCTTTACAGCCTGCTGGAGCAGCTGAGTTGGGTCACAAGTTTGGACTAATTTGGAAGTTGTCTCCAAGAAGCAAGCAATTATCCTTTTTGCGGCGTCATCTCTGTGGTAGCAGTGGGGAATGCAGGTTTGTTTGTGCCTCTGGAAACATCAGAGAAGGGCAATAGATCCATAAACTAAACCTAAAAGCATTTATTCTCTTTTAAACTGTAGTCATGGAAGGAGCCCCCTGTCCCCTTCCTTCATCCCACTGGAGGTGTTCAAGGCCAGGTTGGATGGGGCTTGGAGCCCCCTGATCCAGTGGGAGGTGTCCCTGCCCATGGCAGGGGGTGGAACTGGATGGGCTATGAGGTCCCTTCCATCCCAAACCATTCCATGGTTCTATGATTCTCAGGCTATGGAAGAATAAAACATCTGGAAAATAGATAAAGAAAAACTAACCTCCCCAAAACCAAGTGAAAAAACCCACCAGTGACCTTAGTAGGGCAAATTCCAATAAATAGGGAACTGAGAGGTAAGATCCTTTGGAACCAAGCCCATGTGAAGGAAAAGAGCTCAGGAAAGTTGGCAGTTCTTTAAAAATGCCATTAAGGGCACAGGAACGATCCATCCCAATGCAGAGGAGCTGTAAGAAATGTACTGAGAGCCCACGGTGGGGAAATGATGAGCCCTTTCATTGCCTCGGAGCGGAAAGGGATTGTACACAAAGCCAAAAGTGGCTCAGCTCTCTGCAAAAGAGAGCGTAGGAGGGTGCTGAAAGCACAGAGAGAAAAACAAAAAGCCAAAACACAAAGGCAGGGTCAAGTAGGAAGCACTCAAGAGCAGCTGAACGGCTGCATTAGCTGCAAGAGGAGACCCAGGAAACTTCTGATTCACAAGTGGATGAATGGGATGTGTGGATGATGCCTTCAGAGGTGACTGAAGTGCCAAGTGCTTCCCTTTTCTCCCATCTTTGCTTGAAAACAGGACCAACCAGCACAGCCACCAAAGGTGTGAATACTCAGGCTAAAGAAGGGGGAAGACTTTCAGTAGAGTGTTTGTCTAAGGTGGATGTTGCTGAACCAGGTTTGACAGCACTGGTTTGTTCTTGTGGAGCTCTCCAGGTGATCTCATGGCCATTTGCAGAAGATTGGGGGGCTCAAGACTGGACAAGGATAACAAAAGCAAGGGTGAAATCATACCCTGGGTGAAATTAATCCTTGGAGTGGAGGGTAGAGTCAAAACAGGACTGAAATAGGGCTCTGTGCTGGAGATGATGTCAATGGAACCGTCCCCGTTCACAGCAGCTGAGGCTCTTGGGATTTATCACAGAATCATGGAATGGGTTGGGTTGGAAGAGGAATTTACAGGTCATCCAGTTCAGCCCCCCTGCAGGAGCAGGGACATCTTTAACTGGATCAGATTGCTCAGAGCCCATCCAGCTTTGTCTTGAATGCTTCCAGGGATGGGGCCTGCACCACCTCCCTGGGCAACCTGGGCCAGGGTTTCACAACTCAGTGTAAAAAATCTCCTCCTTGTGCCTAGTCTAAATTTCCCATTCCTTAGTTTAAAACCTTTTCCCCTTGTCCTGTTGCAACAGGCCTTGCTAAAATTCTGTTCCCAGTTTTCCTGGAGCCCCTTTCAGCACTGGGAGGCTGCTCTAAGGTCTCCCCAGGGCCTTCTCCAGGCTGAACAACCCCAACTCTCTCAGCCTGTCCTCACAGCAGAGGGGCTCCAGCCCTTGGATCATCTCCGTGGCCTCCTCTGGACCTGTTCCAACTGCTCCAGGTCCTTCCTGTTCGCATCCTTTCTATTAGTTTAACAGAAGCCAGTGTTGAGTACAAAACAGTTGGTAGCTGTGAGCTTTCCATTTGGGATAGCACAAGCCCTATCCCAGCTTTACTAGATGAAGATTATATTTTGAAAGGACAATGCCTGTCGTTCAAGAATACCTTCCTGGACCAATGCTAGAGATCTAGTTTACCCTTGCAGAGCATTTACATGGACATTAGACATTAGGAAGAAATTCTTCACCACAAGGGTGGGGAGGCCTTAGGCCAGGTTGCCCAGAGCAGTGGTGGCTGCCCCCTTCCTGGAGGTGTTCAAGGCCAGGTTGGATGGGGCTTTGAGCCCCCTGATCCAGTGGGAGGTGTCCCTGCCCATGGCAGGGGTGTTTGAACTGGCTGGGCTTTGAGGTCCCTTCCAACCCAAACCATTCCATGATTTGTTCTGGGTTATTGATGTTCTGACTGCCTGTTGGCCAAGGAGATGCTTTGTGAGCACGAGTGAAGGGGAGCATCTGAGACGAGCCAACTTGGGTCTAGGATCCGTTTTCTCCTATTTATCCCTACTCTTTCCCCTTGACAACACAACTGAACGTCACTGGAGAGGAAATGTAGAGGAGGAGAGGCATAACTGCACATCTGCTCAGGGCTGTTCTGAAACAGATGTGGGCAGCAGAAACGTCCACACGGGTACGGCCGCTTGCGTTCATGAAGGATGGCTGGGAAGAGAGCAAGGGAAAAGGACTGGAGACCAAATTGATTCTGCTAAGCACCACGCTTCCACAAGAGGTCTGCACCAGCTGCTGTGGGAGCTGCTCTGGATGGGTTTGTGCCTGGTGCTGTCCCCCAAAGCTTTGCTTTTACTGGGATGACCCATTCCGTGGTCTGATGTGTCAGGAAGGTGTTGAGCTGGAAGGAGGCAGTGGAGAAGCAAACAGGGGCTGAGTTGCAGTCTTGACTTTGCTATTCTCAGCCTTTGTCCCAGAGCAAGTTTTGTAGCCTTGCTGTTTCATGCTTTGAAGAAGAGAATCATCTGTTCGGGGCTCTCACAGTGCAGCACACTGAGGTCCTGAGTTAGGGGCAGAGCTGCTTCTCTTCCAGGGCAGGGATTGTGTCCTTGCACTGAGGAGGCCACACCTTGAAACCTGGGGTCAATTCTGGGCCCCTCACTCCAAGAAGGACGTTGAGGGGCTGGAGAGCATCCAGAGAAGGGAACGGAGCTGAGGAAGGAGCTGGAGAACAGGGGTTGTGGGAGAGGCTGAGGGCCCTGGGGCTGTTTATCCTGGAGAAGAGGAGGCTGAGGGGAGACCTCATCCCTGTCTCCAACTGCCTGAGAGGAGGCTGTGGTGGGGTGGGGGTTGGTCTCTTCTCCCCAGTGACAGGGGATGGGATGGGAGGAAATGGCCTCAAGTTGTGCCAGGGCAGGGTCAGATTGGACATCAGGAAAGATTTCTTCCTGGAAAGGGTTCTGAGGCCCTGTCAGAGGCTGCCAGGGAGGGGCTGGAGTCCCCATCCCTGGAGGGGTTTAAAAGTTGGGTGGATGAGGTGCTCAGGGATCTGGTTCAGTAGTGGACAGGGATGGCTGGACTTGATCTCAAGGGCCTTTTCCAACCAAACGATTCTGTGGTTCTCTCTAGTGCCAGAGCAACAATTTCTGTTGATCCAGAGAGAGGTGAGCTGGATCTCACCTCTGATCCCAGAGCAGAAAGCCATGGGCAGTCTGTTTCAGCCCCTCCCCTTGCTGCCTGCGTTTCATTTACCCTGTAGAGCCTCTCTGAGGCGCGGGACGCGCGGCTCTGGCCTCCTGCGGTTGTGCCACTGATGTACCCAAGGTACTTTATCCTCTGCGAAGCCTCCAGGGTTTTTCTGACCCGAGTGTACAAATAGGACACTGCACAGCATTGCTGAGGGAGTGAAGGCCACGTCACGAAGTGGGTGCCTCATTTGTGCCCACGGGAGCAGTTCTGGTTGCATTTCGTCGTGGCGTTGCAGCGAGCTGAGCCTTTACAAGTCGGAAATTAAATCAGATAGTGATGTAAACCTGCAGAGGAGAACAGGCAGCTGTAATGGTTCTTTATTGCTTATTTCATCTGCTGTTGCATTTTGCCATCGTCTGGTGCTTAGTGAAGTGTATGATTTATTCATAGAAGACACTGTCACAGCCAAAGGGTTGTACAATAAACCACTGACAAGGCCTGTGCCAAGAGCCATTAGGAATAGAGAACAATAATCGAGACACAAAGTATTTACAGACCGAGTTGTCTTTAATTTAGAATCCTTTACTAAGGCTTGATGATAATTACATCACATTTCAAATCAGCCAACACTGACAGGCTTCTCCGTTCTCCCCACTGGTATGAAAAAATCGCCAATAATTGAAATCTACTTTAAGGAGCCACAACATATTAAAGTCATCTTAAGGTCATTGAAGCACTCGTGCATGCTGGAAGAGCCAGATTTTTCTTACTTAATACTTGTGCCAGGCTGGCAGAGGAGTTGGCGTGGCAAGTACGGCTTAATATCATGTTGGGTTGATCCTCATCTGAGATCTGTGGATCCTCATCTGTTGGATCCTAATTTGTGATGGGTCATTGAGGACAGGCTGGGAGAGTTGGGGTTGCTCAGCCTGGAGAGGAGAAGGCTCTGGGGAGACCTTAGAGCAGCCTCCCAGGACTGAAAGGGGCTCCAGGAAAGCTGGGGAGGGGCTTTTTCAAAGGGCCTGGAGTGATGTGACCTCAAAGCCCATCCAATTCCACCCGCCCTCCATGGGCAGGGACACCTCCCACTGGATCAGGGGGCTCAAAGCCACATCCAGCCTGGCCTTGAACGCCTCCAGGGATGGGGCAGAACCACTGCTCTGGGCAACCTGGGCCAGGGCCTCCCCACCCACTCAGGAAAACATTTCTACCTAAGGTCTCATCTCAGTCTCCCCTCTTTCAGCTCAAAACCATTCCCCCTTCTCGTATCCTGATCAAGAGACCCTCCCCAACTTTCCTGGACCCAGCAATGGCCCAGGGGGCCAAGAGGGCCAATGGCATCTTGGGCTGTGTCAGACACAGCGTGGGCAGCAGGAGCAGGGCAGGGATTGTGCCCCTGCACTGGGCACTGGGGAGGCCACACCTCGAGTGCTGGGGTCAGTTCTGGGCCCTTCACTCCAAGAAGGACATTGAGGGGCTGGAGAGCGTCCAGAGAAGGGACCGGAGCTGGGGAAGGGGCTGGAGAACAGGGGTTGTGGGAGCGGCTGAGGGCCCTGGGGCTGTTTATCCTGGAGAAGAGGAGGCTGAGGGGAGACCTCATCCCTGTCTCCAACTGCCTGAGAGGAGGCTGTGGGGAGGTGGGGGTTGGTCTCTTCTCCCCAGTGACAGGGGATGGGAGGAGAGGAAATGGCCTCAAGTTGCCCCAGGGCAGGGTCAGATTGGACATCAGGAAACATTTCGTCATGGAAAGGGTTCTGAGGCCCTGTCAGAGGCTGCCAGGGAGGGGGTGGAGTCCCCATCCCTGGAGGGGTTTAAAAGATGGGTGGATGATGTGCTCAGGGGTCTGGTTCAGTAGTGGACAGGGATGGTTGGACTCAGTGGTCTCAGAGGTCTTTTCCCTCAGGTGGTTCTGTGATTCTGTGCAAACAGGGCGATCGTGCTGCAATGGGAGCAGCAGCCCCAGGGAAGGGGTTAACAGCACCCGAACGTGTCCCAGTAGTGGGAGTTTTTGGAGATGCTGCAGACAGGGCTATGGCTTTTCCTCACGTTGGGATGTCAGTGAGACATCTCTCCGAGCCGAGGGTGCCCACGTTGTTCGTCGCCATCTGGAAGACAGAGTCATTTATTATTTTGAACATTATTTATTATTTGCTAGACAAGGGCATCGGTGGCAGCACAGCAGGAACAGGAGATGGATAGAAAAAAAGCTTCGGTACCTGGATGATGTTTGTGACATCTTGCTGGAATAAAACAGGTTTTAGAGATCACTTTGTATGAGGTAAATGCCTCCTTTCTCCTCAACTGGTATTTCTTTTCGACAGGAGTCCTTAGTTTTGCTGTGTCATCGTGCTTCCTCTAAGAATTAGGGGCATTTTCTGTTTCTGAGGGTCTACGTGCACTGTAAGTGCTTGGAGGTGGAGAGAACTCCTTGTCCTGTGCTCGTTTAGCCTGATTCCCATAAAATCTTGGCCAGCCTGGAGAAGACTGGGTGCTCCACACCACCATTCATGGAGAAATAAAGGGATCCTATGCTGCCACTGGTAGCATTTTCAAGGCTCTTATAATGCTGTGTGGCTTCAAAAAAGCCAAGCCCAGATAGAGAGTGGATGGTGAAGAAGAGCAACTGAGTCATCCCAAAGGCAAAAATATTGCTTTGGACATTTAGATCCTTTCCCCAGTCTGCTGAACTGGGACTCTTCTTGCACTGTGTGTCCTGGGAACAAAATAACAATAGAAAATGTGGATTGCCTGAGCATAAAAGCTTTGAGTTTTGGGAGGGGGGGTGGTCGTTAAGGGGTTAATGCTGTCCAGTGTCTACCGACGTGCATTTCCTCACCTTTTGTGGCTACTTTTTGGAAGGAAAGTTAGGAATACTCTGCTCTGCCTGCTTTGCCAGCGCGGGGCTGGGGATGATGCAGTGCAGCGTGGAGGTGGTTGCTCTGCAGGTGAGTGCAGTTGCAGGGCTCTGACGATTGAGAGCAGCATCTCCACGGCTCGGTGTCTTCTCCGGAGCCCCGCGGAAGAGGAAAGTGAAGTGTGGTCGCTCGCCAATATTTCCATTCGCTGTAACTTTGTTCTTGCTTTATTTCTCTGTGATCTCAGGTGTTGCAGAGCTGTGAGGAATTGCTGAGGGCTTTGAGAGAGCGCGTTCTGCTTCCTTTGTGATGCACAATGAAAGCAGCAGGAGTAAGGAATCTGTTTGCATACCTAACAATGTAAAAAACCCTTTAATTAGCAGCCAACCCAATGGAAGTAGGAAACAAAGCACATCCAGAGCTCTGCCTCTGAGTGGGGATGCCTGTTGTGTTTATGGTCCCTTCCTGAAAGACTGGAGGGTTCTTTTGTTGTAAATTACAACCCCGTTCTCCAAAGAGTTTAAATGGGCTTTATTATTCCCAACAGTTCTGAAGAGGATCTGATGTCCCTGAAAAAGAGTTTGTAGTATGTGCAGTGGCTTTTGTCACACCTCCAGCACAGCAGATCTCCTGGCTTGAAGCTGTTTCAGCCATAGCTGTGGTTGGGGACAAGAGGTTACCCTGGATATACGTCTGGTCCAACCCAGTGCTTATGTTTTAATCAGCTTTAAATAACATTTCCTAAGAGTTTTCAGCAGCTGATGTGGGTGAGTGAACCCCTGGGTGACCATGGTTGCTCTACCAGGGTTGAAAAAGATTTTGAGGATGATTGTTTAATGAATATCAAATTAAATTGGGCATCATGAGTACTTTTCTGTGCAAGGTGGGTTTTGACAGCAGGTTTAACTAGATGGTGACTGGAAAAAAATGAACAGTACACAAACACACAAGCTCTTGGAAATTCAGAAGGATGTTCCTGGTATGAGCTCCCAAATCTTTACACAAGTTGAAAGGTCCAGTTGGAATTTTTATTGAATGTTGTTTTTTAATTCCTCCACTTGGTGTAGTTTCTACAAGAGCAAAGGCTGAGGGCTCCAGTCTTATTTCTGAACATCAGGTGCAGCCAGAGTCCCCGTTTCAGAGGGAAGGTTCTGTCTCATCCCTTGGGGTTCAGGGTGACCAATCGGATGCTGTCACCAGTTGGGCCATGGCTACCTACCCCAAGGTCTCAACTGGCAGTGATGGGAGGAGATGGGAACCAACCTTCACCCTGAATCAAAGGTTCTTTCCCCTCCTCACAGCATCTGGTAGAGTTCTGCGGTGTCTTCTGCTTTGGAGGATGCTTGTAGGGCCCCAACAGAGATTCCTTCTGGAGCTTATGCCGCTTCTCCAACGAGAGGCAGCACTCAGCTGTCCCAGGAACACACAGACCAGGAGTGAACCACAAAAACACCAGTCAAAAGCATTAAACTGCTCCCACTTCTCTAGGAAATTTCCCTCCTCCTCCTCTCTGTGGCTGCAGGAGTGTCTCACTCTTGAGGCCTTCATCCATCCTCCCTCCTACCTGTCCCCTGGACCCCTCGTGGGTCGTGGGACTTGGAGTAAATATAAACAAAACAGGAGTCCACCCCCACTGCGAGAGTTAAAAGGTGGTAAAATATAAAGAAAGAGAAAAGAAATTGTTATTTTCAGGAAATAACTTTCAGCACCGAAAGCTGACCAATTGCCAGGGGTGGTTTTAGTGGAGCTATCAGTGTTTCTCACATCTTGTCTCTCTTGAGCTGGTGGCTGTGGGGTGGGATTAGGTCTAAATGCCAGCCTGGTACCGTGGCTGGTGCACCCTGGGGACCAGGCCGACCCCAGCCTCTCCCCCTGCTCGTTTCTGGAGCTCTGCATCTCCAAATGAATCCCTTCCTCTGCTGCTTTCCACACTGATTATGTGGCAGGGGATTCTGACTGTCCTACCAAAGCTTCCCCTACCATAGCTTCCCCCAATTTCTTCAACAATTACATCCAACAACCCACTCTTTTTCATCTGTGAGCATCATTCACACTTGAAAGGACTTTGCTGTTAAGAGTTTTCTCCAGCCACGGCTTTCAACAAGCGTGAGATGCCGATAGCTTCAAAAATCCTGCTTGGAATATGACATTAATATTTGATCTTCATTGAAGCCAAAGAGTTGTCTGACTTCTTCAGACAATGCAGAGAATAATAAAGCTTTTGTTTGTTCTTCCCGCAAGAGAGGGAACAAAAAAGGAAGCTTCGTTTCTGCTGATGTAAAGCGAATGCTAATGAGGGCCCCTGTTAGCAGAGAAGCTGCAGCCAAGCTCCCGGTGTTCCAGAGTTCCAAATAGGCAGGAAGGTGAGGGGGGAATCGGAGTGGCAGCAGGAGTGTCCATCCAGGCACCGGCCGATTGTACAGCTCACTCGGAAAGGGAAAATGCAAACGGGGTTGGGGCGATGCTTCCCCCCGAGTAACAAGTGATGGGACAAGAGGAAACGGCCTCAAGTTGTGCCAGGGGGGGTTTGGATTGGATATGAGGGAAAAAGTCTTTACTGGAAGAGTGGTGAAACATTGGAAGATGCTGCCCAGGGCAGTGGGGGAGTCTCCATCCCTGGAGGGGTTCAGAAAACGTCTGGATGTGGCACTTCAGGCCATGGTTCAGCAGGCACAGTGGGGCTGGATGGATGGTTGGACTGGATGAGCTGAGAGGACTCTTCCAACCTCAATGATTCAATGAGGATGTGTTACCATATCAAAATCATAGAAGCTGAGAATCATCTAAGTGGGAAAAGGCCTTTAAGATCAAGTAAACCTGTCTAGTCCCACCATGAACCTTAACGCTGCTAAGCCACCACTAAATTGTGTCCCTAAATTGTAAAGAAATAACCCATTTTCACTGTAAATGGAGGAGAGGGTTTTCTTAGAGTTTGGTCAGCAAAACTTCTCCCAGTTATTGTAACGTTCCTGTCTTGAAAAATAGACAAAATAAGCAAAATAAAAAAATAAAAAATTACAAAACTGTCACAAATCTACTGAGAAGGCTGAGGACTTGTATTTTTAGGGAATAATTCTGAATAATTGCATAATTCTGAAAATTAAGACTTTTATCTGTCTTCTCTCACTGAAATTTCAATTGACCATCCGATTGCTGCTTTTTAACAAATTAACTGTGCGTTTCCCTTCATTAGGAGGAAATCCCCGTGCTCACAGATGGTCCTGAATAGCAGGGGAGAGGGTTGAAGCTTCTGGATTTAACCTGAGAAACAGCAGCACTGGGTAAGTTTCAAGAACAACCTCAATTTTTGTATTTTTCTACGTTATATTCTCGATCCATGTCCTTCCTGCTGTGCCAGTGCTGGAAATGTTTGGGCTTTAATTACTTCCTTGCTATAATAAAAGGTTGGGGGGGAGAGAAGTAGCCATAAAGGGAGGAGTGGGAAGGCTTTTGGCAGGAGGAAAGGAAGGAGAAAGAAAGTTACAGCCTACTTAGAAAGTAATGAAATGAGCAATTACCACTCTGGTGGAAATGAGGTGATCTCAGATGAGAAAGTCAGTTCTGAGATATCCTCAGCAAACGCATCTTTCAAGGATGGGACCTTCTCCAAAAAGCATTTTAACCAAAGTAATTTTTATGGGAACAGTTTTATCTTTGGGTTGGGAGCAAAACATGCAAAGTCTACTGATTCCGAGCAGACATATTTATAGTGTTAAAATAATGCTGAGCCAATTTTCTGGAAATCTCAATTATTTTCCCTGTGTAGATGGTAAAGTCAGCCGAGGGTCGGCTCTAACACCTGTGAAAGTCAACGAGAGGTTCTGCATTAACTCTCCAGAGCTGAAGGAGTTTGGTTCTCAGCTGCAAAACCTTTAAGCTTTGCTATTTCTGAGCTATGTGAAAGGAAGATTCACACTTTGGTAAATTGTACCCTGGGAGTTACAGAAGGTTGGTGCTCGTTTTCCACAGGCATTGGGGGGAGAAATAAGATATGCAAGCAAGACCTAAAAATCACAGACTCACAGAATCGTTTGGTTGGAAAAGCCCTCTGAGACCTTTGAGTCCAACCCTCCCTGTCCACTGCTAAACCAGATCCCTGAGCACCTCATCCAACCATCTTTTAAACCCCAACAGGGATGGGGACTCCACCCCCTCCCTGGCAGCCTCTGACAGGGCCTCAGAACCCTTTCAGGGAATAAATTTTTCCTGATGTCCAATCTGACCCTGCCCTGGTGCAACTTGAGGCCATTTCCTCTCGTCCCATCCCCTGTCACTGGGGAGAAGGGTGCAAATCAAACATAAAAATCCAAGTGAGTTCTTTCTGTTGTGCTAAAAGCGATGCCGGGTGACTGTTCTGTTTCATTTTAGTTCTTACATCTCGTGGTTAAGGCTGGGAGGTGTTTTAGAACAAAAGACTCACCCCTGGAAGCAGAAGGAGTTGCCTGACAAAGCAGTTGTCCCCTGTGTTATTGAGTGGTTGATGTTCTGGAGGAATAACCTGTCAGATTTTTCTCTCCAGCCATCGAGAGGGACATTTCTCATTTCTACCTTTGTCTGCATTGAGTAATTATAGTCATTTTTGCCCTTAATGGATATTTTCACTTTATAATTCAATGTTTATATTGGTGTAGAATTCAGAGGCTTTATGCTGTGTAGAGCTTCACCATGGTAGATGAGCAAGCTGCTAGTGAGAGCTGTTCCTTGCCCTAGGAGTGTCTGACCTAAAGGACCAGGCTCTTAGGGATTGGTTGGACAAGGACTTTTTTTCACAGGAAGTAAAAATAGAATCATAGAAACACAGAATCATAGAATGACCTGAGTTGGAAGGAACCCACAAGGATCATCGAGTCCAACGCCTGTCCCTGCACAGGACACTCCCAACACTCACCCCCTGGGGCAGAGGCTGAGAGGGGATCTCAGAGCTGTTTGTGCCTTCTCCCAAGGGAGGGGAAAGAGGGGCTGAGCTCTGCTCTCTGGTGCCCTGGGACAGGACTGGAGGGAATGGCAGGAAGATGTGCCAGGGCAGGAGGAGATTGGCCATTGGGAAGAGGTTCTTCCCCCAGCGGGTGGTGGAGCACTGGAACAGCTCCCCAGGGAAGCAGTCAGGGCACCTGCTCTGCCAGCATTCCAGAAGCATTTGGCCAATGCCCTCAGTCACAGGGGGTGAGTGTTGGGAGTGTCCTGTGCAGGGACAGCAGTTGGGCTGGATGGGCCTTGTGGGTCCCTTCCAACTGGGGTCATTCTGTGACAATAACAGTCAGCCCATGGGTAAGCTCACTTCTGGCTCCAGGGTGCTGTAAGCGCAGGCTGGTAACACCTTTGAGACATAAATAAAAACCAGAGCCCTCTGGATGTGGTGGCTGTGAGAGAATGTGTCATGTTACACATCATTTCTGTGCAGACTCATCAGAAAGTGCTGTCTGGATAAAAGCAAGTGGTGTGACTGAAGAGGTTGTCCTCTCAGCACTTTCTGCTGCTCTGCCTGTTGCTGGAGTTGTTTTTAAACCTGCACTTCTCTCACTGGAATAAATCGGAATTAAAAGGAAGTCCCATTCCTCTTTCCCAAGTGACAAGAACCATAGAACAGATTGAGTTGGAAAAGACCTTAAATCCCACCCATTTCCACCCCGTGCCATGGGCAGGGACACCTCCCACTGGATCAGGGGGCTCAAAGCCCCATCCACCCTGGCCTTGAACACCTCCAGGGATGGGGCAGCCACCGCTGCTCTAGTTTTCTAGTTTTTCACTTTTAAGTGTCTGACCCTCTTAAAAAATCAGCAGGAGTGATGGCAGAAACATGTAAAATCAAAATAGAATGGGAATTAATTACCTATTTGTGAATTATGGTGACGTTAAATATTTAAAAGGCTGAATTTTTAAAGTGCAGATGCAATAAACACCAACTATTAATGCAGGAAAAAAAGATTAAACTTACATGAGATGCCTGACATTTTTTCTATACCTGTTTGAAGCAAAGTGTCTCTTGGTGCCTGCCTGCCTGGTGGGAGCAGCTCCTTTCATTGTTTGATTTCCATCTCAAAGGAATCTCCACATCAAAGGTCAAAATCATCAATAGTGAACCAAACTAATTAAGAGCACTTTGGGTCATTATTAAACACACTTTTTAACATGATTTTAATTTAATTCTTCTCATGTCCACCAACTTGATGAACTTTTTTACAGTTTCTGTGTTCTAGAAATTTAATCGGGCTTTTATTGTTGTGTTCTGAGTTAATTATACAGCAAACCAGGTTTATCTCTTATATATTAAATCTAGCAAGGGCTCTTTTAACAATCAATTGATATTTAATTACAACACAGAAGCTGCCCTATTAAATCTAAATTAAATGCTCATTCAAGACTATTAAAGTGCTACCAGACCATCAAATAGCAAATGCAATACAATGCAGCATAAACCCTTCTGCCGTTGGTTTGCCAGTGCTGCCTTGTAAACCTGAGAAGAAAAGGTGACCTCAGATGGAATTTGCTTCAATTTCTGGTGAATTCCTTAGAAAAGTTACAGCTATAAAATCAGTTTTACTTAATGAGTGGTAGCAATGACAAAAGGGCCTTCTTTATATCTTGTAGTGTAATGGCTTAGAAGGGAAGGATTCATGAGATGCTGAGAAGCACAGAGAAGGTAGAAGACAGTCCAGGTCTCTCCTTGTTTTCCTCCTCTTCTGGCAGCTCAAGGGGAGCAGGTCCTTAGCAGGCAGGCACAGCATTGGGGAGAGTGTGATAGAAAGTTAATGGGCAAAAAGAAAGATAAACATTGAATTAAAATGCCAAAACTTGAATTATTTAGTAAAACCATAGAGTCATAGAATCATAGAACCATTTGTTTGGAAAAGACCTCTGAGATCATCAAATCCAGTAAGCCCTGTCCACTACTGAACCAGATTCCTGAGCACCTCATCTGCCCCTCCAGGGATGGGGACTCCACCCCCTCCCTGGCAGCCTCTGACAGGGCCTCAGAACCCTTTCCAGGAAGAAATCTTTCCTGATGTCCAATCTGACCCTGCCCTGGGGCAACTTGAGGCCATTTCCTCTCATCCCATCCCCTGTCACTGGGGAGAAGAGATCAATCCCCCACCTCACCACAGCCTCCTCTCAGGCAGTTGGAGACAGGGATGAGGTCTCCCCTCAGCCTCCTCTTCTCCAGGATAAACAGCCCCAGGGCCCTCAGCCGCTCCCACAACCCCTGTTCTCTAACCCCTTCCCCAGCTCCGGTCCCTCCTGGACGCCCTCCAGCCCCTCAATGTCCTTCTTGGAGTGAGGGGCCCAGAGCTGACCCCAGTCATCAGTTTCCAGAGCAAATGTGGAAAAATGCATCATATTTTATTAATTCCTATATATTTCTTGTTGAGAACAAGTGTGGATTTGGCCAATTACCAATAATGAACAGGTTTGGAGCGACCATATCTTCTACTGATGACCTGATCCAAGCTGTTGGACCTGGTTTTGTTGTTCTGGCTGAGCCACTGGAGAAAGGCAAATTGTGAATGAATATGAATGTAAAAGCCTGCTGCTTCTTAAATGTGTGGAATTCAGTGCCATTGGTTGGTCTTACTTTGTGAGTCCACAGGCACCCAGAGCATCCGAGCAATGTCGTTCTCAGTATTCGCTGGGTCTCAGCGATATCTGAGCTCCCTTGGCTGAGCCCCTTCTTGTCCCTGGGGACTGTCCAGTCTCTCCCCTGGTCCCCTTCCCCACCTTCGAGCAAAGAGCTGCTCAACACCAAAGCAAGGCCAAGGATGATGCAAGGGAACAGGGGCTGGAGCATTTCTTTGACTAAAGAGGCACCATATTTACACCAGGAAGAGGGTTTTATGAATTCCCATAAAACAAACAGTACTTAAGTATCCAAAAGGTTTTTTTGCAGCACGATGTGGAAGGCTTTTAAGTGAGTAATGTTTCATCTTGAGGAACCTCCATTACTCAGTGTAAGCCATTACTTCTGATGAGTTACGGGTCATTCATCAGTCAAATCTGTAATGTCTCATACATATTCATGCCTGTACGTTCTCAGAAGAATGATGTTCATTTTGGTTTCCCTTGACTTGTTTTCCATCTTCATTTACCTGCATGCTGTGAGCTTCCAGTTTAAAAGAAGTGGAGGTTTCTCTTTGGTCATGTTTATTGGGTCAGCTAGCAGTGGAGCAAACAGCTAGGAAGGTGCTGATGTCTGTGAAAGGCATCGGCCAGCAGAGTCCAGTGACCATTTGCCCCCTCCCTGGAGGTGTTCGAGGCCAGGTTGGATGAGAGAGTTGGGCTTGTTGGACCTGGAGAAGAGAAGGCTCCGAGGGGGAGCTCATAGTGAAATTCCAGGATTGAAAGGGGCTCCAGAAAAGCTGGGGAGGAGTTTTTTCCAAGGGCCTGGAGTGACAGGATGAGGGGGAACGGCTTTAAATTGGAAAGGGGGAGATTTAGATGAGACATTAGGAAGAAATTCTTCAGGATGATGGTGGGGAGGCCCTGGCCCAGGTTGCCCAGAGCAGTGGTGGCTGCCCCATCCCTGGAGGTGTTCAAGGCCAGGTTGGATGGGGCTTTGAGCCCCCTGATCCAGTGGGAGGTGTCCCTGCCCATGGCAGGGGGGTTTGGGACTGGATGGGCTTTGAGGTTCCTTCCAGCCCAAACCAGTCTGTGTTTCTGTGATACTGGGCACAGGCTCAGCACCTTGAACCTGACAGAGCCACCACAGAGATCAGCAGATGAAAGTTTCCAGTCCAAGGTGTATTGACACTCAAAATGCGTTTGATTACAGCAGAATCTGATGACCAGCAGCAGGTACAATATTGACATGTGAGAAGGAAAAGAACAGTTCCCAATTTTTCCACTTGCATCTCCCATCCTGAGGCCGTTCTGTCTTTTCAGTGGTGCTTCAAGGCTCACAACCCCACAATTGACTATTAGCATTTTCAGAGGCATAAAAATAAAGACTTCTAAAATCCCAGATTAAATACCCCTTTGATCTGGCCCAGGGAATGAAGCAGAACCTTAGAGGAGCAGAAGCACTGCCTGTTCTTCTTGCCTTCCTCACTTTACCTGCTGGGTGAGGCTCAAACAGCCTCTTTATATCCCGGTGCCTGTGTTTCTCTTTTGTCTCTTCAGATCAATAACCAGGCTGGGCAGAGGCAACGCTTTGCTGTAAGTTTGAACCTCGAGGTGCTAAACAATTTTCCTTTTAAGTAGCAGGTTTTGTCTATTATTCTTTTCCCTTTTCTTTTTCCCCAATGAAAGCACAAAATTGATTCTTTCTTTTGCAAGGTGAGACAAAAACCCTGCTCTTTTTACACAGAGGGGGAAAACTCTTTGAGCAGCAGAAGAAAGTCTGCTGCTTGCAAGAGCATCCAGGGAGTGTTTGTGCTGGTAGTTTGGAGCCAGATCTTTTACAAAAATATATCCCTTAGGCAACGAGAAGGTACTTCCACATTTAGAAGAAAAGGATTTAGCTGGTGATCCCTTTTCTTTTAATCAGCTTAGCATTGTGCTCTCAGCTTTCACCGAGTGACAGGAGACAATGATCCGTCGGTCAATATTTGAGGACATCAATTGCCAGAGGTGTGCCAAGGCAGGCTGGATCACCATCACTGGGGGCTTTACCATGCAGAACACCAGCTTTTCCAGTGCTCAAGTCCAGAAAAAAGCACTCAGCAGAGACCCTGCTTGGACCAAGCATCTCGAGCAGCTCCCGAGGCTCTCACTCCTCCCTCAGTGCTTTTTCCCAGCACATTTAGGGAATGTGCTGACACGTTTCAAAAGAAGCATTGCCAGCAAGGCAAGGGAGGGGACTCTGCCCCTCTGTTCTGCTCTGGTGAGGCCCCACCTGGAGTCCTGCGTCCAGTTCTGGAATCCACAACATAAGAAGGAGATGGAGCTGTTGGAGTGAGTCCAGAGGATGCCACGGAGATGATCTGAGAGCTGGAGCACCTCTGCTATGAGAACAGGCTGAGAGAGTTGGGGTTGTTCAGCCTGGAGAGGAGAAGGCTCTGGGGAGGCCTCAGAGCAGCCTCCCAGGACTGAAAGGGGCTCCAGGAAAGCTGGGGAGGGGCTCTTGATCAGGGAATGCAGGGATAGGATGATGGAAAACAGCTTTAAATTGGAAGGGGAGAGATTTAGATGAGACACTCGGAAGGAATTCTTCAGGTTGCCCAGAGAAGTGGTGACTGCCCCATCCCTGGAGGTGTTCAAGGCCAGGCTGGATGGGGCTTTGAGCCCCCTGATCCAGTGGGAGGTGTCCCTGCCCCAGGGAGATTGGAACTGGATGGGCTTTGAGGTCCCTTCCAACCCAACCCATTCCATGATTCTGTGATCTTATCTCTTCCCACTCTCCCACCAGGGATGCAGTGGTGGAAGCTCAGGAGTGCCAGACTGAATTCAGAGTGTTGCTAAAGCTCATTGGAACCTTACATATAAGTTTTAATTGGGTGTTGCTGGTTAGATTTTGTTTCAGCATTGCTGGTTTTATCCCTTGTTCTGTGGGATCGGGGAGTAATTTGTATTTTATTAGCCAAATACTGTCCTTTTTTACAGCTCTACAAGCCTGCTCTCAGATTTGATCCCTCCTCCTTTGATGGTAAGAAAAATTCCAAAGAATGTTCAGCATTACTCTGGATTTTTTACTCGTTGTTTCAGTGCCTAAGCATGCTCTTGGGAAGAAGGAACAGGATGGGGTTTCAGGTCCCTTCCAACCCAAACTGTTCCATGGTTCTGTGATAAGATACACTGTGTAATTATCTAATTGTGGGATGTAGCTGATGGAACAAGAGTGTTGAACTTGGATAAGCAGCCTAGGTGAGGGAGGAGCTGTGATGGGCTGGTTGTGACCATCCCACCTCTTCTCTTTGAGCTTCAGTAGCCACGTTTCTAGTGGTCCTCTGCATGGAGAGCATCAGACTTGTTCTCTCCTTTCCTGTCCATGCTGCATTTGAGCCCCTCCTCTCAATCACAAGAGAACATCTCAATGTGTGACCACTACAGAGCCCTTTCTCAGGTAAAAAAGTAACATTCAATGTCACTCTGGCTGGCTTTCAGAAAGATTTATGGGTCTTGTTGTCGAGCTGGATATTATAAATAATGACTTTACTTTAAGTAAAAAATTATTGGACAGATGCTGCCTTCATGTCAAGTTTGATTGAGTAAATGCCAATGAAAAGTAGTTCTTTGTAACAGATTCATCTTCTGTCATCGAGGATATCATTGTATCCTTGACAAGAAAGCATAAAAAGAACAGCAAAACAAATGTACTCATTAGGTTGGCTGAAAATTAAGTGGATCAGACCTGAATTGATCTCTTCCTCGTGGTACGGTTCAGTAGCCGACAGTGTCCTCTGCTCACCTTTGCTTTCAGGGTTCTCCTTACTGCATTTCACAAATAACAAGCGAAGCAAGGAGATGGCTGAGATCTGGAGACAAAACCCATGCCAAGGATATAAGAGAAGAACATGATACAGGCATTAACCCCGTGAGCCTGTGTGTAAAATTCATCTTCTGAAGCAACAAGGGCAGTGTTTGCACTTTCAGGTGTAGCTGGTGGTGGTTGCTCTCAGGCACATCCATTCATTCTCGATTGGGTTTTGCAAATAAACATAATTAACGCACGCAAATATGTGTGGGCCTTGAGCAGCCTGGTCCAGTGGGAGGTGTCCCTGCCCATGGCAGAGGGTTGGAGATGGGTGGTCTTCAAGGTCCCTTCCGACCCAAACCATTCCATGATTCTATGATGTGTGTGTATTTGTATGTGTGTGTTTTATACACGAGAAACAGCAGAGGAACAGGAACACCGCTCAGTCCCTAAGCTTGAAAGGCTGTGCCAGACACAGCGTGGGCAGCAGGAGCAGGGCAGGGATTGTGCCCCTGCACTGGGCACTGGGGAGGCCACACCTCGAGTGCTGGGGTCAGTTCTGGGCCCCTCACTCCAAGAAGGACATTGAGGGGCTGGAGAGCGTCCAGAGAAGGGACCGGAGCTGGGGAAGGGGCTGGAGAACAGGGGTTGTGGGAGCGGCTGAGGGCCCTGGGGCTGTTTATCCTGGAGAAGAGGAGGCTGAGGGGAGACCTCATCCCTGTCTCCAACTGTCTGAGAGGAGGCTGTGGGGAGGTGGGGGTTGGTCTCTTCTCCCCAGTGACAGGGGATGGGATGAGAGGAAATGGCCTCAAGTGGCCCCAGGGCAGGGTCAGATTGGACATCAGGAAACATTTCTTTCATGGGAAGGGTTCTCAGGCCCTGTCAGAGGCTGCCAGGGAGGGGGTGGAGTCCCCATCCCTGGAGGGGTTTAGAAGACAGGGAAATGAGTTCCTGAAGGATCTGGTTCAGTAGTGGACAGGGGCGGTTGGAATCGATGATCTCAGAGGTCTTTTTCAACCAGGTGATTCTTTGATTCTATGAAATATCTGAGAATAACAATGGAAAATGCCTCTGTGTTTCACAGTAAATGGGTATTTGTAGGGTATTAATGTTACAGGACTGACCTCTGTGTGCAGCAATGCTGAGAGAGAGATTGTGCCTTTAGGGTCTGCTCCAGAGCACGCTGGGAGTTAATGGGAATCTGTCCCCTCGCTGTAAGGGGTCGCACTGGGCCTTTCCAAACAGCACTGTCTGTTGGAAAGGTGAGGAGGACAGGGGGTGGAGGGGGGCTGAGAGGGAAGGAGAAGTGTGGAGCACACGTGGACACTCCCCTGACACAGTCACATCCCAGCAGTCACCAGAATTCCTGCTTGCCTGCTTTTGGAAGTGGCCAAGGCAACGGCTTATGCAGTCTCCAGATGTCTGGAAAGCCACACTTGGCATTGGCCACGTTTCTCCCAATCACCTGTTTATGAGCTGCCCCGTGAGATTTTTTGTTTCATACAGTGTTGGAATAGTTTGCAACTGATGTCTTATTGATTTATGCTGTGTTAATAGAAATTCACCAGGTGAAATATAAATGAGTTTTCAAATGGATGCTGTAAATATCCCTGATTAAGTCCATAGTTAACTTTTCTGAGTGGGCTTATACTCTTGCTTATAACTGGCTCATTAGCCTTTATCTTGACTTTTATTAACTGTACACAAACAAAACCACCACGGTGATGGTTTACTAGACAAAGAGAAGAAAGCAGCTGCCTAAGTCCTCTGCGCACAGCACAGGTTGAGAGGGGCCCAGCCCCAAATGACAGAATCAGAGAATCATCTGGTTGGAAAACACCTCTGAGATCGAGTCCAGCCGTCCCTGTCCACTGAACCAGATCCCTGAGAAACTCATCCACACATCTTTTAAACCCCTCCAGGATGGGGACTCCACCCCCTCCCTGGCAGCCTCTGACAGGGCCTCAGAACCCTTTCCAGGAAGAAATGTTTCCTGATGTCCAATCTGACCCTGCCCTGGTGCCTCTTGAGGCCATTTCCTCTCCTCCCATCCCCTGTCACTGGGGAGAAGAGACCAACCCCCACCTCACCACAACCTCCTCTCAGGCAGTTGGAGACAGGGATGAGGTCTCCCCTCAGCCTCCTCTTCTCCAGGATAAACAGCCCCAGCTCCCTCAGCCACTCCCACAACCCCTGTTCTCCAGCTCCTTCCCCCCCTTTTCCATACTAAGTTATACATTAGAATAAATTGATTTTATCCTTATTTATCTCCTTTCTGAGCATGGTTTGTACCAAGTTCCACCTCCTTCGGTGAGTGAGTGAAGTAAGTCAGATGCCCCAGGAAAAGCCAGTTAAAAGAACCCAGCCTCACCCAGGGAGTGAAGCTCAGTGTTTTGCTGAATTGTTGTTATGATTATTTGGAAAATCTGATAATGACTTAGTTTGAAATGCATCAAATGTTCTTGGAGCCTGCTAACTGATCGTTGCAAAAATAATCATTATGGTGCTTTATGCTGAAGTGTTTGTTTTGTACTAATTGTTCTGACCTTCTTCATCTGTATTTGATGAGATTCCTATGCATAATTAAAAGGCCCTCCAAGAAAAAAAAAATTAGTCAGCAAACTAATCTATAGGACAAGTAAATGTGGATCATTCCTATCACCTTAATTCATTTATAATTCAGCTTTACTTTCTCTTTAAGTTTTGCCTTCATCAGTGCTTCTTATGAGCTAATTATAAGCCTTTTAGCCTGTTACTAAGATGCAGGGAGACTTTTTTCCCCATTGTGCAGCCTAAATTCTTGATTAGAAGGTGATGGAGCTGTTGGAGTGAGCCCAGAGGAGGCCATGGAGATGATCCGAGGGCTGGAGCCCCTCTGCTGTGAGGACAGGCTGAGAGAATTGGGGTTGTTCAGCCTGGAGAGGAGAAGGCTCTGGGGAGACCTTAGAGCAGCCTCCCAGGACTGAAAGGGGCTCCAGGAAAGCTGGGGAGGGGCTCTGGATCAGGGAGTGCAGGGACAGGATGAGGGGGAAGAGTTTTCAGCTGAAAGAGGGGAGATTGAGATGAGATCTTGGGGAGAAATGTTTTGCTGTGAGGGTGGGGAGGCCCTGGCCCAGGTTGCCCAGAGCAGTGGTGGCTGCCCCATCCCTCCCTGATCAAGAGCCCCTCCCCAGCTTTCCTGGAGCCCCTTTCAGTCCTGGGAGGCTGCTCTAAGGTCTCCCTGGAGACTGTTCCAGCAGATCTGTATCCTTCACTTGTTGGGGATTCCAGAACTGGACTCCAGGTGGAGTCTCCCCAGGGCAAAGCAGAGGTGCAGAATCCCCTCCCTCCCCTCTGGTCCCACTGCTCTGGGTGCAGCTCAGGATTTGGTGCTTGGTTCCCTCTCAGCAGGGCTCACCAGGCCCTTGCACGTGCAGTGGAGGGAGAGAAGGCAGCTAAGGGAAGGATGAAACTTGCAGACACCACAGGGGAATAAGAGGGGGAGAAGAAATCTTTCCAGGGGTGGAGATGTGACTCACTGGAGCAAGGGAGCAGGCTTGAGCCCCTTTGCATCCCAAAATTGTCTTGAAAACTACTTTGTCTTTATCTGCACCTCTTGAATTTTTGGAGATCCTTTCACTGCTGTATTGGTAGTTTGAGTGGATCCAGATTATTGCTTTTTTAACCCCAGTTCAAGGTTTATAGCTATTGGAATTAGTGATTTCACCACCACTAATGTGGATATTGTTCCTTACTTCATTGTAAGGAGTTCTGTTTCACCTTTGCCTTGCCAACTTAACCGGGAGCCAACACCAACGCAGTGGAGAAGCCTTGAGACCCTGAGAGCTTTGGACTTTATTGAGGGTTTCAATCTGTACTTTCAATTAAGCAAAGCACCACTGTACTGGCAGTTTCTGTACTTTCAATTAAGCAAACTGCCACTGAAGTGTACACTAATTTAGCTAATTTGAAGTCATAAAATATGGCTATTTGCTGGCTTCAAATCTACATGGATAGATGCTTTAACCTCAAGTAATCGAGGTATTTCTGTGCCATTCTGTCTAGGTGGTTAAAAACCCAACCAATTTGTTACCCCCTGTTAATCAGCAGATAATTGCACCAGCTGCTTGGCAGCCTCAGCAGAAGGGGACTCCTGTAGAATCTGCTCAGTGGTATGGGGGAAAACCTGTGAAATTTGACATAGAATCATGGAATGGTTTGGGTTGGAAGGGACCGCAAAGTCCATCCAGTTCCAAACCCCTGCCATGGGCAGGGACACCTCCCACTGGATCAGGGACTCCAAGCCCCATCCAATCTGGCCTTGAACACCTCCAGGGATGGGGCAGCCACCACTGCTCTGGGAAACCTGGGCCAGGGCCTCCCCACCCTCACAGGAAAACATTTCTCCCCAAGATCTCATCTCAATCTCCTCTCTTTCAGCTGAAAACCCTTCCCCCTCATCCTGTCCCTGCCCTCTCTGATCAAGAGCCCCTCCCCAGCTTTCCTGGAGCCCCTTTCAGTCCTGGGAGGCTGCTCTAAGGTCTCCCCAGAGCCTTCTCTTCTCCAGGCTGAACAACCCCAGGAGGTTCTCCAGCCCTTGGATCACCTCCATGGCCTCCTCTGGACTCACTCCAGCAGATCCAGGTCCTTCCTGTGCTGAGGACTCCAGAACTGGACACAGGACTCCAGGTGAGTTCTCCCCGGAGCGGAGGGGCAGAATCCCCTCCCTCATTAATGAGGGGTTATGGAATAAAAAACCTAGTTCAAGCTGTTGATCTGTGTAAGGACTGGATCCTGTTTGGACTTACTTGGCCAAGGAGCTGGGAAGCTCAGCCCTAAATAGTTTTGCTCATGTCTCTGCATGAAAGCGAAGTGCTGAGCCCCAATTTCAATATTAAATGCCAAGTGAGCCAGATTTGGTCTCCATAACTAGAAATGCACACAAGCACATTTCTAAATCAGACCAGGATGTTTTCCAAGGTGTTATAAATGCAGGTGACATCTACTGCATTCACTAAAGAGAATTAAAGGAGATAAAACTTAAAAAGAGAGGACCTGAAGCTGAGAGCTGAGTATTCAGACTCAAATGTCCAGCAAAGCAGTGCCCACGTGGCTGCATAACAGGATTTGCATCTCTTTAGTGTTCTTACCTCCTCCAACCTTGACATTTGGAATTGGTCAATAGATGCAAAATCGCATCGATTCATTAATTTTTTAAAAGCAATCTTTGAAAAGCAACCGAGATGCATTTTGAAGAAAAGACGAGTAGTTAGAAAGGTTAATTGTTTCAAGTGGCTTGGTAAAATCAATAGGAGTTGGAGCTCTAATGCTTTCTGGGCAGGGGTTTGTGGAGAAGAAGCTGACGGCTGTAACTCTCCCTGCTGGAGCCCAGGAAGGTTTGTTCCTCGTGGAAAGAAAGCAATGGCTATCTAAGGGATTGAGGGCTCTGTCTTTGAGCAGGAGAGCAAATCAGCTCCTTATAAATAACAGAAAATAAAGGAAATGTTGTTTTTGCAAAGGAGAAACCAGAAGTCTTTGGTTGCAGGTGTGCATATGGACCACCCAGAAGCTATTTCAAAAGCCCTTGGTGAATGCTGCAGAGACGGTTCCTCAGGAAGCAGAATTAAGGGTTTTCCTTCATCCCTCTTGAGGGACCTACGTTGTGTCACAGCTTTTAAGGACTTTTTCCTCTGCTGAGGACCATTTGAAGGGTAGAGAAGTGGTGGTGCTCACTCAGCATCTGTGCTCTCCGTGCTGTTTGCACAGCCCATGGCTTCAACCTTCACCTGCATCTGGGTGAGACAAGGCTCACGATTTCTTGGAGGTAGAAGGGTTCAAGCTCTTGATACAGGATCAAAGTGCTTTGTAGGTGTGGGTTTTGGATGAACTCTGAGGTCAATCACAGAATCATTAAGGTTGGAAAAGACCTCGAAGACTTGGAGAACAAATCCTACGAGGAATGGCTGAGGGAACTGGGGTTGTTCAGCCTGGAGAAGAGGAGGCTGAGGGGAGACCTCATCACTTCTACAACTGCCTGAGAGGGGGCTGTGGCAGGGTAATTGTTGGTCTCTTCTCTCAAGTGACAGGTGATAGGACAAGGGGAAATGGTCTCAAGTTGCACCAGGGGAGGCTCAGACTGGATATTGGAAAGAATTTCTTTACCAAAAGGGTTCTCAGGCACTGGAACAGCTGCCCAAGGAGGGGGTGGAGTCACCATCCCTGGAGGGGTTTTAAAAAACAGGCAGATGAGTTTCTGAGGGACGTGGTTTAGTGGATAATGGGTCCAATTGGACTCGATGATCTCAAAGGTCTTTTCCAACTGGAAGATTCTATGGTTCTATGATCACCCAGCCCAACCCCACCATGCCTGCTAAAGGCAGAAACCAAACATTCTCTCTCTCCTTTGCCCCTGAAAAAAGCAGAGCCTCAAAGCAATCAAACAAAAAGCATCCCCTGATTCTGGGTGCTGTGTTTGGGATGTGTTGGCCGTGGGTTTGTAGAGACTTGAGCAGCCCTGCTCAGAGCCCAGCTCCTGCCTTGCCCCTGCCACCACTGCCACGGTCCCACTGTGCACTTGGTGCCATCCCCAGCACAAATGTGACAACAGCTCAGAGATTGACTGAATCAGCTTTTCTCTGGCACAATTCACAGCAGGGTGAGTTCTTGACTGCACTGCAAAGCAGAGCAGAGCTGCAGCACTGCACGGGTTTGGGTTTGGGTTTGTGTTTGGGTGGGAACACTGAGGAATTGTAAAAGTTGCTTCAGGCAATGTCACTGTGGAGTAAATGTAGCTGAAAGTGAAGCAGAAAACAAGATGGGACTTTGCCCCTGCACACCTCTGGTATCATTTTCCTCCTGGCATTCCCAGCCTGTGCATCTCATCCTTACAGCTTGTGACAGAAGCACCTGAACCCTCTCCCTGCCCAGCTCCTCACATGCACCAATCCCAAACCCACAGCTGCAAGAGAGATATTTGTCTACCTCTGTAAGTTTTAATAAGCAGCTTGAAATTGGGTTCCTAACACAATTCTCTGCATTTAAGCGATCTTAGTTATATTCAGAAAAGAAAAATCACTAATCTGGGGTTTAACCACTGCGTTTCATCAGTTTGGATCAACTCAGTACCAATATTTCCACTAAAACTGTACGGGTTTTTTATAAAAAATGAATTAATTTTTTTATATGCAGGTATATAAAATGATGTCCAGTTTAAGCTGGACGTGAACTGGCAATGTGTGATTGCCACCCGTGTCCTGGGCTGCATCAGGAGGGTGAGAGAGGGGATTCTGCCCCTCTGCTCTGCTCTGGGGAGACCCCACCTGGAGCCCTGTGTCCAGTTCTGGAGTCCTCAGCACAAGAAGGACCTGGAGCTGTTGGACCAAGTCCAGAGGAGGCCACGGAGATGATCCGAGGGCTGAGAGAGTTGGGGTTGTTCAGCCTGGAGAAGAGAAGACTTGGAAAAGATCTTGTTGCAGCCTTTCAGTACTTAAAGGGAGCTGATAAGAAAGATAGGGAAAAAAAATTTAGCAGAGCCTGTAGCAATAGGACAAGGGGTGATGGTTTTAAACTAAAAGAGGAGAGATTTAGACTGGACATTAGGAAGAAATCCTTCAGGATGAGATTGGGGAGGCCCTGGCCCAGGTTGCCCAGAGCAGTGGTGGCTGCCCCATCCCTGGAGGTGTTCAAGGTCAGGTTGGATGGGGCTTTGAACCCCCTGATGCAGTTGATGTCCCTGCCCATGGCAGGGGGTGGGACTGGGTGACCTTCATGGTCCCTTCCAACCCAAACCACTCCATTATTCTATATACGTAGTGACCTCTAAGCTATCTCATTCCTCTTTAAAACGAAGGAACATATATGTATTTTCACCAGAAAGGCTGATGTTTCTCCAAGTAAAAGAATATTTTGAGCATTTGGGTTGTCTACACTTCTGCTCCTTTCAGGAAATGGTCAGAGAGAGAACTGCAAACTCTTGAGATGCCTCTGAGGTTTGTAAATGTGTTATCGTGTTTGCTCAGGCATGAGTTACTGAAACAAGACCAAAGCATCAGTTTGGAAAATGGAATATTTCACTCTCAGACACAAATTTGTTCAAGAATAGTGGTTTCGCTGGTAATGTCAAGTTATTAAATAGCACTGGTCAACATAGAACCCTTGCTAAAATTTTATATTAAAAAATAACCTTTATTCTGCAAATCATTGACTCACAGAATAGTTTGGGTTGGAAGGAACCTCAAAACCCATCCAGTTCCACCCCCTGCCATGGGCAGGGACACCTCCTACTGGATCAGGGGGCTCCAAGCCCCATCCAACCTGGCCCTGAACACCTCCAGGGATGGGGCAGAACCACTGCTCTGGGAAACCTGGGCCAGGGCCTCCCCACCCTCAGCGTGAAGAATTTCTTCCTGATGCCTCATCTAAATCTTCCCCCTTCCAATTTAAAGCTGTTCCTCCTCATCCTGTCCCTGCACTCCCTGATCCAGAGCCCCCCCTCCCCAGCTTTCCTGGAGCCCCTTTCAGTCCTGGGAGGCTGCTCTAAGGTCTCACCACAGTCTTCTCTTCTCCAGGCTGAACAACCCCAACTCTCTCAGCCTGTCCTCACAGCAGAGGGGCTCCAGCCCTTGGATCATCTCCATGGCCTCCTCTGGACTTGGTCTAACAGTTCCATCTCCTCCTTATGTTGTGGATTCCGGAACTGGACACAGGGCTCCAGATGGGCTCTCACAGGAGTGCAATATTCTATGCAGTGTCAAACCTATAAGTTTTTTCCCAGGCACAAGCGGATTTTTGACAAAAATTTTAAAAAGGGCCTGAAATAAATCATTGTGTTTCCCCAAACTGGCTGTAAAGCATTTCACTGCTTGTTAATTCATGAGCATTTCAGTTAAATTGGTCTGGGAGCTGAAGCATTTTTGCTTTCTGTCATTTTGTTTGTGTTTGAAATACCAGTGGTTTTGCTGCCCCGGGAACGAAGGATCTGTCTTTTTTACTGTGCTGTGAATCATCTTGCAATTATATGTCTGGAGACCGACTGCATCCGGCTGCCTGAAACGGTGTTGTGATCTCTATTTTGGTGAAGAGAATTTCCTGCTGTATATCTGGGCTTCCACAGGACTGGAAAAAAGCTGCTTTTTGTTGACTTCAACGAAGAAATTTTCCCAGAGCACTTGAACATAAGGTTTGGGTGATGTGTAGGTGGCAATGTCTTTATGTCTTTTAGAGACTGCATCAGAGAGAAATGGCTTTTCTTCTGCATCAGAGAGGTGAATATGGGAATCGTCAGCATCAGAAGGAGATGGAGCTGTTGGAGCGAGTCCAGAGGTGGCCACGGAGATGATCTGAGAGCTGGAGCCCCTCTGCTCTGAGGACAGGCTGAGAGAGTTGGGGTTGTTCAGCCTGGAGAAGAGAAGGCTCTGGGGAGACCTTAGAGCAGCCTCCCAGGACTGAAAGCTCCAGGAAAGCTGGGGAGGGGCTTTTTCCAGGGGCCTGGAACGATGGGATGAGGGGGAACAGCTTTAAATTGGAAGGGGGAGGATTAGTAGTTTAGTAGACACGGTGGGGTTGAGCTGGCAGTTGTACTGGATGAGTTTAGGGGTCTTGTCCAACCTTAATGATTTTATGATTCTGTTGTTCCTGGATTCCTCATCTCCCTCTTTTACCTGGTTCAGGTGTCTACTCTGACACGAAGGAGCATCTTCCTTCTCAAACCATCTATTCATGTGCTTGTATTTTCCCTGATAGGTTGATCACCCTGACTGAAATCTCCCTGCCTGACACACACGACAGAAGGAGGGCTGAGATGTGTCAGATAAACCATAATATGTCTCATCTGCCTCAGCGAAACAGTCTACACTAAGGTAAGGATGGGAAAATCAAAAATAATTTGATTATTAACTTTCCAAGGTGAAAAGTGCTTTTTTTTTTTCCCTGAACAAAGTGTTGGGCTACTAGGATTAATGGAGATGGTCCTTATTAAACGGGTAGTTTCTTCTCATGGTAATAAAAGAATTTATGAAAGGCCATGGCAGTTCAGCACATACTTGCTTGAAGTACTTTCAGAGGCTGATCTGAGAGCTGTGCAGAGAATGCAGAATTAATCAGGTGCTTTGGACTATGAAAAGCTGCAAAGAAGGAAAGGAAAAAAAAAGAAATGGAATGAAAAGGGAAAAAGGAAAGGCTGAACTGCCCAAAACTGAAGTGGTACCCAGGGACCCCGTTAGCAGGAGTCAGCAAAAGAAGTGACCTTCATCACTGAAGTGCTGACTGGGCACTTCTCGAGCTCTGCTTTCCAGCATCTCAGAGAAAGAAATATCAGGCAAAAAAAAATGTGTGCTTGGAATAAACAGCACTTCACAGGCTCTACATGGACTGGATTCAAAGGAGGATCCTGGCAGCATCCCAGTTTGGACCTGTAAATGACAGAAGGATTTGTGCTTTGTTGCTGACTGCCTGGAATATTATTTAGACTATTTAGTCCCTGGCTCTAAAAGGGAAAAATGGGTGTAATAATTCTTCTCTTCTCCAGCTTCTGTCATATCTCTTGAAAGCTCTTCAGTGCAGGAATAACCTTTTGTTTTTCCTATAAATATACCTGTACTGGGCATGTGGAGACCCTGCAGAAACACTGGGTAACTGATCGGTGTGGTTTAAGTGGCTGGACCATTAGTGTAAAGTCAATATAGAGTGACAGCGAATCATGGAATGGGTTGGGTTGGAAGGGACCTCAAACCCACCCAATTCCCCCTGCCACAGGCAGGGACACCTCCCACTGGATCAGGGGGCTCAAAGCCCCATCCAACCTGGCCTTGAACACCTCCAGGGATGGGGCAGCCACCACTGCTCTGGGAAACCTGGGCCAGGGCCCCAACACCCTCACAGGAAAACATTTCTTCCCAAGATCTCATCTCAATCTCCCCTCTTTCAGCTGAAAATCGTTCCCCTCATCCTATCCCTGCACTCCCTGATCCAGAGCCCCTCCCCAGCTTTCCTGGAGCCCCTTTCAGTCCTGGGAGGCTGCTCTAAGGTCTCCCCAGAGCCTTCTCTTCTCCAGGCTGAACAACCCCAACTCTCTCAGCCTGTCCTCACAGCAGAGGGGCTCCAGCTCTTGGATCATCTCCATGGCCTTCTCTGGACCCATTCCAACAGTTCTTCTCCTTCTTACATTGGAGATTCCAGAACTGGACACAGGACTCCAGGTGGGGTCTCACCAGAGCAGAGCAGAGGGGCAGAACCCCCTCCCTTGACCTGCTGGCAGTGCTTGTTTTGATGCCATTAGCATGAACACTCTTAATAATGTGATATAAAACCCCTGGGATGGAAGTCATCATGGCAAGTGAGGAGTTTCATGATTTCTTTATGATAACTGCTATCTTTTTCATTCCTAAATAGTTTTGTTGTTGTTGCTGCAGCCTCTGCTGTTGCATCTGATGGAAGAACAGCTGGTCAATTATTTCCTACAGTCAGAGGCAACGTTCAGGGATTCAGAAACTGGACTAAACCAAAATCTGGACAACAGAGGACTTGGCTCGTTTGTGTGTTGTATCAAAAGAGCTTGCAGCAGCTGCCTTTGCCTGCTGGGTGCTCATGCCAATTAATCCTCCAAGTTGTTGTTTTAATAAGGAGATTGAAGGAAGGAACCTGGGTGCAGCACAGGTGTGGAAAGGTCTCCTCCAAACAATCTCCATATGTGGTGGCCTCACAGTTTCCAGCAGATGGGTCAGAGAGCATCAGTCACAGCTTCAGCTTTCACTGATGTTGCAGCTCTGTTTGACTTCCAGTTTGCTGCCTGCCAAAGCCCAAAAGAACTCATCTGGGAAATGGCAAGCAGAGCAGTTTGGAAAGTGGAGAAGTGGGACAAGAGCAAGGTCAGCCGTGGTGGAATCAGGACCAGTCTCTTGTCATCACCTCCAAGTACCAGGTTTGTTTTGTTCATAGTGCTTCAGCACTTCCCATATAATTCCCATAAGAGTGTGTGAGCACTCATGTCCTTGTTGGCTAGGAGCTCCAGAGCCTGTTAGGGCAATGAAAATTAAAACAAGATCTTTCTTGATTAACTTCCACAGTTTTAGTCTCTAAATTGTCAGGCATATTGCAGAAACTGTTAGAATAGACTAGAACTGCTTGGTTGGAAAAGACCTTTGGGATCATTGAGTCCAACTGTCCCTGTCCAATACTGAATCAGATCCCTGAGCACCTCATCCACCCATCTTTTAAACCCCTCCAGGGATGGGGACTCCACCCCCTCCCCGGCAGCCTCTGACAGGGTTTGAGAACACTTTCTGGGAAGGAATTTTTCCTGATGTCCAATCTGACCCTGCCCTGGGGCAACTTGAGGCCATTTCGTCTCATCCCCATCCCCTGTCCCTGGGGAGAAGAGACCAACCCCCACCTCCCCACAGCCTCCTCTCAGGCAGTTGGAGACAGGGATGAGGTCTCCCCTCAGCCTCCTCTTCTCCAGGATAAACAGCCCCAGGGCCCTCAGCCGCTCCCACAACCCCTGTTCTCCAGCCCCTTCCTCAGCTTCTTGAGTAAGGCAGGAAGGATGTGCTAAGAGAAAAGAGGAAGCCACTCGAAGCCAATCATTCTTTTTCAAGCACTGCCAGCCTTTGCAGAATTACAGCATGAATTTACAATCACTAACAGCTGCCCAAAGCCATGGGGTCCTCTTTAGTCCATCAGTTCCTTCCCTAGCAACCTGTAACGTTGCCCTGTGTAAGCTGGTGGTGTCTGAAGCTTTGCTGAGAGGACATAGGATAGGATGTTGGAGAAGACCTTTCTTCTAAATCCATGTGGGAATCCAGTAGCCTTCTTTATTTCTGAATTTCCGTGGAACAAATAGCTATTTCTCCACTTTAAACACCACGAAAATGGTGCTGCACAGCTTTCAGAAAAAAGCTGAAGCATACTGATACCTTCATTAAAGAAAGAGTAATCCAATGGTCTTTATTGACACTTGTCCAACGAGATTGACTATTCTTAGAGCAGAAATATTTTTACAACTGCTTTAAAAGGTGCAGAACTGGAAAACTCTCACATGCCACAGCTTGAGTTTTTCTGCTGTCCTGAACACAAAGAGCTTTCCAGGGATTTTGGGTTTGTTTGTTTTTGTAAAAACACTTCCTTTGGCTACAAACTCAGAAAGCTCTCTAAAAATCCACTTATTTTACTGCATTTTTTTGTGGTAAAGGGAAAAAAAAACACATAAAATCAATTTTAATTTTAAACTTTACAGTTTTCACCCACAGGAATTTTTGAGCAGGTCAATGGTTTTTAATTAGCTTTGGCTCACCTTGTAGTTTCTGTTTCAGTCGTGTAGAAAGATTTGTAACTGCAGTGTACAGGGAGGTCCACCAAGGTGGAGCCTCTGCTTGCTTGAGAGAGCTTTGTCTGATTTGTGTCTGGAGGACTCCAGGGAAGGCCATGATTGATAAATGAGTGGTAATAAAGGAGTAAGTAAGCTGTATTTTGATGGTGTGGAGTCCAGCTCCACGGAAGAGTTGCCTCCTAAAGCTTCACCAGCCCAGGAGATAACGGCCCTGGCTCGTGTGCCCACAAACAAGAAACACAGGGTGTCAGTCCACCCCTTGTACATGTGCCAAAGGGTACGTGGCCCATCCCTGGAGGTGTTCAAGGCCAGGTTGGATGGGGCTTGGAGCCCCCTGATCCAGTGGGAGGTGTCCCTGCCCATGGAAGGGGAGTTGGAACTGGGTGGGCTTTGAGGTCCCTTCCAACCCAGACCATTCTGTGAGTCTGTGATTCCATGATTCTGTGAATTCTGTGAATCTTGGACTCAGAGGATGTTTTGGGTTGAAAGAGACCTTGAAGGTTGATGTTCTGTACTTCCAGATGGAAAACTCTGCATCTCACAGCCTCTCATTAATATTTTTGCACCAGCATTCCAGCTTATCACATATCATCATTTTTTTCTCCACATGAAGAGAAAGCTTTGCCATGTTTGGAAGATTAACAATTACAACTCATTATTCCAGATACCTATTGATTTCCCTACATTTCCTTTGCCTTCATTACTGGTGAGGAGGATGTTTGTGGGTAAACATTTGCACTCAGCCAGAATTCCTGCCCTCTCCACCCAGTAATGTTACAATCAAGTTTTTTTTTGACATTACCCATTTGTCACCATGGGAACAATTCTGTGATCCCAAACATGGGCTGTGGTGAGGGCTGATGACAAAGGTGGCATTAAAAATCTTTGCTATTAGCTGGAATAATAATAATAAAAAAAAAGCATGACAGGTAATAAATGAGAAAATTCTCAGCATTATGGTTGGAGAACTCTGCTCAGTTCTTGCCCTGTTTCCATGCATTAAGCTGAGATGAATCTTCACGAGGTTGCTGTCTGCCTTGGAGAAAAATAGCTGCTGGTCAGAGCTTCATTTTGTAGGATACATCTTCATTACAAGAATAACATTTAGCCAGTATTATTTTCTTGAGAAGCTGAATATAAACCTGAAAATGATTGGGAAGAAAAGTATTTCCCTTTCCACATTTGATTTTTAAATAGTTGATACAGATGGATTATTTTTATTATTATTTGATGAAGTGAAAAGAAACCAAATAGGAGCCTCAGGCTCGAATGGATTCTTATCTTAGCAGAAGAGTTTCATCATGACAAGTTTTCTACTCTGTCTACAGGATAGAATCACAGAATGGTTTTGGTTGGAAAAGACCTTTAGGATCATCGAGTCCGACCATCAATCCGCCACTAGACCACATCCCCAGGTAGGACATCTACTCCTCTTTTAAACCCCTCCAGGGTTGGGGACTCAACCACCTCCTTGGGCAGCCTCTGCCAGTGCTTGACAACCCTTTCAGTGAAGAACTGAACCTTGGTGGTGGAGCAGAGCTGTCCTGTCCCCACAGGCAGCAGTGCTCTTTGTTCCTGGAGCGTGCTAGACCTGTTTCTTAGACCTGTCCTTCCAAAATCTTCAGCACCCAGACCAGGGCAGGAGGTCGCGGCCTCAGCGATGCCCATTGCAGCTCTTCTTGCCTCCTTTTGCATGCCCAGGGAAAATCCTGGAGGTGGGGAGACCTGTGATCCACCTCAGGAATGCTTTCAGGGCCTGGTGCCCATCACTCCCGATGACGTGGGTGGAAGAGGGACCTCTGTGAGCCACAGCCAGGGCCGGAGCTACCGAGAGGGCTGCACAGCCCATGCACGAGGCCTTTTGGTGCTTGGTGGGGACTTGTGACCTCCTTTTTTCCTCTCTGCCAGCTGTTGCTCCTGGCTTTGCTGAGAATCCCATCATCCCTGGGGTTTAAGGCCTTCTGCAGGAGCTGCTGTGATGCACAGAGACATCGCTCGCGCCGACGCCGCTGCCCGGCTCTTTCTCTTGATTTCTCATTATGGAACGAGGCAGCCGGTTCACACCACAGAGCCTTTAACTCATCCTCATGGGCAAACCTTTACAAAAGCCTTGTGGCTTTCAGCTCTCAGAAAGGCCACAGAAAGCTGGTGTTTCTGACAGTAAAAGCCTTTCCTTCCATAGGGAAGAAGGGAGAGAAGAACCACATTTTTCCAGCTCAGTTTAATCAACCAATTTTAATCAAGAGGGTAGATAGGATAAACCAGGAAAGTGATACATTGGGATGTTATGCCAAGCCCCAGATAACGTCCATTGGGGTGGGAGAGGTCAGAGAGGAGAGGAAAACATTAATACAGATGATTTAAAAGCTGAGTTATGCCAAAGCATAGAAGAAAAATGGAGCAAAAGCAGCTTCTGAGACTCTTAAGCACAATGGAATTGTCTTTCCTGCATGTCATTAGCAGTTGGCATTATTAATGACACAGGTGTCACGTGAACTTCTGCATCGTTGGGTTTGACAACCTGGTGCTTTGATACTTCACTGTGGAATGCCTTCTGGAAAACCATTCATAGAATCATAGAATGTCCTGATTGGAAGGGACCCACAAGGATCATCGAGTCCAAATCCTGTCCCTGCACAAGACAACCCCAAAGCTCACCCCACGTGGCAGCACTGAGCCTCCCTGCTGCCTCTTCTCCTGGAGTTAAGGAGCCTATAAACCATCCACCTCCAGCTTTTTTGAAAGTACCAGCCTAAAACTGCCCTTTAAGTTCCACTGCCATGGTCTTCATCACTCCATAAACCTCTTAGAAGATTTCCCAATTAGCCAAATCACCTCCTCACAAGCATTTTTCTTGACAAGGTTTGGATTACACCACTTGGCCAGATAGTCTGTGGAGCATCCAGGTTGCACCCAGGGAGGTTCAGATTGGACATCAGGAAATATTTATTCCCTGAAAGGGTTCTCAGGCCCTGTCAGAGGCTGCCAGGAAGGGGGTGGAGTCCCCATCCCTGGAGGGGTTTAAAGATGGATGGATGAGGTGCTCATGGATCTGGTTCAGTAGTGGACAGGGATGGTTGGACTTGGTGATCTCAGAGGTCTTTTACAACCTGGCAGCCTCTGACAGGGCCTCAGAACCCTTTCAGGGAAGAAAGAGAAGTATCAACTCACTCTTGGATTTTGTATTTTTCATGCTTTTCTGAGGAAGGAGAGGAACACAAATGACCTTCAAATCTTACAGGGAAAACTGCTTTTCTCCAGTGCTTAAACAACAAGTGTAAGTAGAGCTATCTGTGTTGGGCAGAGATAACTCTGCAATATGCATTCAGTGATACTGATGCAATATGTTAATATCCAGAGCTTATTTCATACATCTTCTATTTAAAGGAGTGAGCATTGAAGTCCTCCTGTGTATCATATCTCACCACAGCAAAGAAATGTGACTGTTTCCTATTATCCCTATCATTTCGCAATTCATCTCTTGAGAACCCTTGGAATTTTTACTCCTGAGAGTTTGCTGCTCTTGAATTTCTTATGCTTTTCTTCGTTAGGTTCCTCAGAGACTTCAGTCAAGGTCTCATTCTAAGCTCCTGTGAGAGCTCCAAGTGCCACAGACAAAGAAGTTTTGCATTGTATTTTAAATGGAAAGACGAATCAACCCCCCAATATTTCACTTTCTGGCTATTTCACTCTTCAGTCAATTTATTTCCTCTTCCTTATCAAGAGGTCCTGTGGTCATCCAGTAAATTTCTGGGAAGTCAGTGTTACCTTCTCTTGCTTAGATGGAATTCCTTATTGCATGTCTCTGATCAGATGTTCATTGAATTAAAGACTCATGGAATGGTTTGGGTTGGAAGGGACCTCACAGCCCATCCAGTCCCACCCCCTGCCATGGGCAGGGACACCTCCCACTGGATCAGGGGGCTCCAAGCCCCATCCAACCTGGCCTTGAACACCTCCAGGGATGGGGCAGCCACAGCTTCTCTGGGAAACCTGGGCCAGGGCCTCCCCACCCTCATTGTGAAGAATTTCTTCCTGATGTCTCATCTAAATCTTCTCCATTCCAATTTAAATCTCTTCCCCCTCATCCTATCACTCCAGACCCTTGGAAAAAGCCCCTCCCCAGCTTTCCTGGAGCTCCTTTCAGTCCTGGGAGGCTGCTCTAAGGTCTTCCCAGAGCCTTCTCCAGGCTGAACAACCCCAACTCTCTCAGCCTGTCCTCACAGCAGAGGGGCTCCAGCTCTCAGATCATCTCCGTGACTTCCTCTGGACTCGCTCCAACAGCTCCATCTCCTTCTGATGCTGACGATTCCCATATTCACCTCTCTGATGCAGAAGAAAAGCCATTTCTCTCTGATGCAGTCTCTAAAAGACATAAAGACATTGCCACCTACACATCACCCAAACCTTATGTTCAAGTGCTCTGGGAAAATTTCTTTGCTGATGTCAACCAGAAAAACAGCTTTTTCCCAGTCCTGTGGAAGCCCAGATATACAGCAGGAAATTCTCTTCACCAAAATAGAGATCACAACATTAAGGTTGGGAAAGACCTCTAAGATCATGAAGTCCAGCTGTCATCCCAATACCACCATGGCCACATTGCTCACATCTGGTCCCAACCCTGCGTTAACCCTCTGGAATGAACACGACAGTTGTGTTGACACTGCATGGGAAGAAATCAAACCTTTACTCTGCTCATCTCTATAAATGACTGTTCCATCAAAAAACCCACAGTGATTCTGATAAAATAATGCTTTTAAGGTAGAAAACTTGATGCCAAAGATATTTAAGGGTACTGACTGATTTATTTTTATTATTTAAGGTTGAATATTCTGAACATCTTTGAGTTGCCACAAATATTAGTTTATATAATACTCTGTATTATTCATCTTATCAGAAAATATATAATCAACCCATTTGACCTTTATTAAAATGTGAATTACCTGCAATCCCCTCTTTCTTATTGTTACAGTTCTTTTGTATTTCTCAACCACACAGAATTTAATAAATCTTTGCAAGACTTAATAAAGAGCAGAAGATTTATATATGTATTAAGACATTCATTTAGACTTCAGAGCTGTATTGAGTTTATTTGCATCAGGTTCCTCATCACGTGGTAGTTACCATATTTATTGCATTCTCTCCATTGCTTCTCACAGCACGTGCACATGAATTGTCCCTGCAAGAACATCTGTACAGATGTTTCGTTCATCAGGGAAACATAAGAGGAGAAGAGGCTGATTGGCCAAGACGTTTGACAGAGTAATTGAGAGGTTGGGGGTTCAAGTCACTGCTGCTCATCGTGTGGCGGCTCCCGGAAAGCTCAGTTGCCTGGTGTTCTTTTCCAGAAGGGCCCTACTATTTCAAAGAATATCAGAAAACTGCTTCAATTTTAGCAAGAAACAAGTGTGGCATTTGCAAAGCCAATTATGATCCTTTGTGATCGTAGAAGCGCTTGGTTGGAAAAGACCTCTGAGATCATCGAGTCCAACCATCCCTGTCCACTACCAAACCAGATGACTGAGACACTCATCTGTCCATCTTTAAACCCCTCCAGGGATGGGGACTCCACCCCCTCCCTGGCAGCCTCTGACAGGGCCTCAGAACCCTTTCCATGAAGAAATGTTTCCTGATGTCCAATCTGACCCTGCCCTGGGGCAACTTGAGGCCATTTCCTCTCATCCCATCCCCTGTCCCTGGGGAGAAGAGACCAACCCCCACCTCCCCACAGCCTCCTCTCAGGCAGTTGGAGACAGGGATGAGGTCTCCCCTCAGCCTCCTCTTCTCCAGGATAAACAGCCCCAGGGCCCTCAGCCGCTCCCACAACCCCTGTTCTCCAGCCCCTTCCCCAGCTCCGGTCCCTTCTCTGGATGCTCTCCAGCCCCTCAGTGTCCTTCTTGGAGTGAGGGGCCCAGAACTGACCCCAGCACTCGAGGGGTGGCCTCCCCAGTGCTGATCCCATGATGAGACTTTAGTTAGCAATCAGCCCTCATTAATATTCAGTTGGGTGAAGCCCAGATCTTCTGTGAAAACCCTTGAGGTCTCAACATGACTGCATTTCTATTACTTGAAGAGGTAACTCTAAACACAAACAACCTCCCGTACCTTGTGGATGCCACCAGGACAGGTCGTGGTTTGAACAATGTGAAATTTCCTTGAGACCATTAACTTGTTTTCCTGTGGTGTTTTTTGAGCTGAAGTAGACTTGTTTTTTTAATTTCAGCCAAGGCTCATCTGAGAAACTTCATTTCCTGGAAGTTTTCTGCATGTTTTTCAGACAGTGTTTGTCTGCAGCAGTGATAACAGAGGCTCGGGATGCAGAAAGGCCATGGTCACACTTATTCCTATGGAAACCAAGGACATCCTGGAGCTGGTGGAACCCCATCAGCCAAAGGGTGGGGTGGACAGGAGAGGTGACCCCAACCTGGCCAACAGAGGATTCCATCCCATACACCTCATACTCTGTACAAATCTGAGGGGTCACGAGGGTCTCTCTCTCTCTTTTTGATGGCCAATGTCCAGTGAGAGCCTCACCTGTCCTTTGTCCCCTGATCCATATCCTTGCATTCCTGGATCCAGTTCCTGGGTCCAGCTTCCTCCTAGCCTTGGACCCTTCCCCTTGTGTCTGCTTGGCTGTGTCTGTGGTGACGTAGTCATTGAGAGGTGGGGGGGCCATTTCATATATTACTACATATTTTATTATTTTCTTATTCTTTTTTGGGTTTGTTATTGTTATTGTTGTTACAACTACGGCGACAATGGTGATGATTATTATATAGTCTATATTCTATATTATATATTATTTTATATAATAATTTTATATTATTATTATATCTATTATTTTATTAAAGCTGTAGTTTTAGTTTTCCAACCTGCAACTCTTTTCGTCTTGTTTCCCTTTCCCTGGTTGAGGGGGAGGGAATTGAGAGCCCAACTGCTTGGTTTTAGCTACCAAAATTGGCCAGGTTTGGGCTAAACCATAGCCACCTCTTTTATCCAATTGCCTGGAATTAATTATTTGTAGGAAATCTCTAATTTTTCCTCTTTTTATCTACTGCCCATCCCACAAAAATGCAATTTTTTGTTTCTTTATCTATTTATTTCTTTTTTAAATGTATTTATTTTGCAGTCTGTGTGCAACTCTGGAAAAGAGTCGAGATATTGGTTGAAGCAGTTCCAACAAGAAACACGGAGAATATTGCTTGTGGATGTGAAAAAGGGAGGTTTCTTTGGAGGAACTGCCAGTCTGTGGAACTCCACATCTGTCTCAGCATTTATAAAGCTGTTCCCAGACCTCAGAGGAAGATTGGAACACGCCTCACCCACTGAAACAGAACCAATGTCGCCTGGAAAATTGTATTAGAGTGGCCCAGATGGAGATTGTCAAAATATAAATCTTTGTAAGTAACTGATATCCATCTCAGGGAACAAAGAAACAAACAGCACATGGAGGGCACTGCTAATGAATCCCATTATTCATGATGCTGTTAATGACTCAGGCTCGGGTACCTCGTGTAATTAAATTACAAGGCAGCAGAGTTTAGGCAGATGGAGCCTGTCAGAATTCGAATGTGCTGCAAACTGCATTTCATACCAGGAGCAAGACTAATTGTTTCATCAAGATTTATATTCTAGCACTGTTTTTATGGATTAGAATCCAGCATTTCAGGTTTTGTTTTGCCAAATAGATGTGAAGGGGGAGGAGGCTGAGGGGAGACCTCATCCCTGTCTCCAACTGCCTGAGAGGAGGTTGTGGTGAGGTGGGGGTTGGTCTCTTCTCCCCAGTGACAGGGGATGGGATGAGAGGAAATGGCCTCAAGTTGCCCCAGGGCAGGGTCAGATTGGACATCAGGAAACATTTCTTCCTGGAAAGGGTTCTGAGTCCCTGTCAGAGGCTGCCAGGGAGGGGGTGGAGTCCCCATGCCTGAAGGGGTTTAAAAGCTGTGTGGATGAGGTGCTCAGGGATCTGGTTCAGTAGTGGACAGGTGTGGTTGGACTCGATGATCTCAGAGGTCTTTTCCAACCAGATGATTCTGTGTTTCTATATTTACCTGTTATATTGTGGGACCTCTGAGATACCTTCTGGGAAGTTCTGCTTCTTCCATTCCTCTGATGGGACTCCATCCAGTTTGCAGACCTTGGTCCTGAGGCACATCATTGCTGTGAGGGAGTCCCAGGTATGCTGAGAGTTTTCTCCCTGTGGGACTCTACTTCCCTGACCTCCAAACCTCCTTCTCCCTCCTCCCCAAAATGCAGCTTTTCAGCTCTTCAGTGCTTTTTTGGTTGCTCAGACCACAACCTGCTAAGATACATCCTACCACAACAAGCCTATAAATCATCTTTGTTTGGAGGGGAAGCTGTGCATGTGTTGTAGCTCCATTTTCCTGTTTGGTTTGGGTTTTAGTTGGGTTTTTTTTTTCCACATCTCTTAATTAAATCATGCATTTAAGTGAAAAAAAAAGTCCTGCAGTCCAAGGCATAATCACCTCCCTGCACTGAACAAGGCACATCCTGCACTCAGATTATTACATATTAGACTATGCTCGCAGCTATTAAAGGTCAGAGAAGCAGCACTGGGGAGCACGTGGCTGCTGCAGGATGGCAAAAGCCTCACAGAAGGCATTCCAAGAGCCACGAGGTCGTTTGCAATCCACCAAGGCTAATTAAGTTGTTCTCAGTGTCAACAGCTGAAAAGCCATTCGAAATAGTTTGTTGTAGGAGCTTTGTTAAGCAGAATATTGGCCGGATTGGGTGAGAGCAGATAATGTGCAATGGAGAATTCCTCACATCTGGAACAATCAGAACATGTTCTAAAGAAAAGCTAATTACAATGGTTCCTTTTTGTGCTAATTAGCAGGTTTTGTATGGGGAAAACTCCACTTTCCCAGCCAACTCAGGGGACCTGGGAAAGCCACAACTTTTGTCCTGTTACAAGTTGGAAGACAGGAGGGCTGAGAGGAGATTTTGTGGCTGTTGCTGTTTCTTGTTGCACCCAGGAGGCTCTGCAGAGCCACCACCAGTAAACTGAGGTGAGCCAAAAAGATTTCAAGGTTTAATGGGGGCTGTCTGAGCACAAAAAAAATACCATTTCCATCAGGACATCCTTCTACCCTTGAGTCATGGAATGGTTGGGGTTGGAAGGGACCTCAAAGCCCGTCCAGTTCCACCCCCTGCCATGGGCAGGGACACCTCCCACTGGATCAGGGGGCTCCAAGCCCCATCCAACCTGGCCTTGAACACCTCCAGGGATGGGGCAGCCACCACTGCTCTGGGCAACCTGGGCCAGGGCCTCCCCATGCATCCTGAAGAATTTCTCCCTGAGATCTCATCTCACTCTCCCCTCTTTCAGCTGAAAACAGTTCCCCTCACCCTGTCCCTGCACTCCCTGACCAAGAGCCCCTCCCCAGCTTTCCTGGAGCCCCTTTCAGTCCTGGGAGGCTGCTCTAAGGTCTCCCCACAGCCTTCTCTTCTCCAGGCTGAACAACCCCAACTCTCTCAGCCTGTCCTCATAGCAGAGGTTCTCCAGCCCTTGGATCATCTCTGTGGCCTCCTCTGGACTCACTTCAACAGCTCCAGGTCCTTCCTGTGCTGAGGACTCCAGAACTGGACACAGGACTCCAGGTGGGGTCTCCCCAGAGCAGAGCAGAAGGGCAGAATCCCCTCCCTCCCCTCTGGTCCCACTCTCTGGGTGCAGCCCAGGACATGGGGGGTTTCTGGGCTGGGAGCTCACACTGTTGGCTCATGTTGAGCTTCTCCTCCCCCAGCACCCCAAGCCCTTCTCCTCAGGGCTGCTCTCCATACATTCTCTGCCCATCCTTTATCTGGGCTTGGTTGCCCTACCCAGGTGCAGGACCTTGCCCTTGTTGAACTTCATGAGGTCTGCACAAGCCCAGCTCTCCAATCTGTCGAGGTCCCTCTGCATGACACGAATATACTTTGAAAAACTCTGCAGGGAGCTCCAAAGCAATAGGGATATTGACTAAGCTGAACGCTGAGGAGCCCGGGCTGTGTATTTGATCCACTACAGCAACGCCGTGAAGTTTCACTCCCTGCTTATGCTCTGCTCACTGCTGCTACAGAGAATGATTTTCTTTGACTGCTTCTTCTGCAGGCATTTAATTTCTGTTGAATGAAAAAAAAGTGTTTCTCTAGAACTGAAGCAGTCTCTGGGAATTTTATCCTCCTCCTAATAAAGGAGATGATCTATTGAGATATTTACTTTCGGGTCACTGAGAACTGAAATTGAATATTTTTATTTCTGTCAGCCCCGTTGTGGTCTCAGCACCACTTCTACCACACAAAGTCCCTAAATCTCACCCAATTCTCAGGCACATGATTTTTTTAACATGGTCCGTCCGGGAGAGCCCATATTTCAACAAGACCAAGGTCCAAGGTCAAGACCAAAGTTCAACAAGACCAAGTGCAGAGTCCTTGGCCCAGGTGGCCAAGAGGGCCGATGGCATCTTGGGCTGTGTCAGACACAGCGTGGGCAGCAGGAGCAGGGCAGGGATTGTGCCCCTGCACTGGGCACTGGGGAGGCCACCCCTCGAGTGCTGGGGTCAGTTCTGGGCCCCTCACTCCAAGAAGGACATTGAGGGGCTGGAGAGCGTCCAGAGAAGGGACCGGAGCTGGGGAAGGGGCTGGAGAACAGGGGTTGTGGGAGCGGCTGAGGGCCCTGGGGCTGTTTATCCTGGAGAAGAGGAGGCTGAGGGGAGACCTCATCCCTGTCTCCAACTGCCTGAGAGGAGGCTGTGGTGAGGTGGGGGTTGGTCTCTTCTCCCCAGTGACAGGGGATGGGATGAGAGGAAATGGCCTCAAGTTGTGCCATGGCAGGGTCAGATTGGACATCAGGAAACATTTCTTCCTGGAAAGGGTTCTGAGTCCCTGTCAGAGGCTGCCAGGGAGGGGGTGGAGTCCCCATCCCTGGAGGGGTTTAAAAGATGGGTGGATGAACTTCTTAGGGACAGGGTTTAGTAGTGGACAGGGATGGTTGGACTCGATGATCTCAGAGGTCTTTTCCAACCCGATGATTCTCTGATCCTCTGCCCATCTCCAGCCCCTCTGCAGGGTGAGATTAGCATGCAGAGCCCATCCTCACAGCAGACCTGGAGCCAGCAGACTGCTTTCCACCCAGGTGACCTTGATAAATTTAACCAGTGAACTGCAATTAAAATGAACCGAGGCGGCTCCGCTCTAAGCCGAGACATTTCGACCATCTCAGTGGATGGCGCTGGGATGTTGGGCGTGAAAATGCCAGGGATCCATCAGATCACTTTGTTCTACACAATGCAGAGAATTTAATGTCTCTCTGCTTGATAAAAAAAGAAGTCAGCTTGTCCTCACTGTTCCTCTTCGTAATATAAGTGACTGTGACAAGGAATGTAAGTCGCTGTGGCACAGACAAGGAAGGATGTGGTGGAGAAGCCCAAATTCAATTGGCTGTTGAGTTTAGTACATGTTGTAACTTTTATATAATTATCCAATTGGAGGTGTCCATTTGAGGAGAGATCAATAGATGGAGAAAGAATAGAGATTAAAAATACTTTAATAAGAGATTAGGAATCAAATTCTTGACCAATCTGATGTTTACATGGAATCGTGGAATGTGATGAGTTGGAAGGGGCTCACAAGGATGATCCAGTCCAACTCCTGTCCCTGCACAGGACAACCCCAACACTCTCCCTGTGGGGCTGAGGGCTTTGGCCAAAGGCTTCTGGGATATTGCCAGGCTGTGACTGCTCCCTGGGGAGCTGTTCCAGTGCTCCAACACCCTCTGTGCAGTTTTACCTCTGGTGTCTTTTCTGTAAAGGACTACCAAAAAAAATGTTCCAAAAATGAGCCTCTGTTTTTCCTGCCTTTCCTAAGGAACAATTTATTGCATTTTGGGACCTGAGCAGTTTCTATCCACAGCTGTTCCTGCAGCACCACAGCCTGCTCTGACATAATTCAAGGTAGCTGTTGTGGCTTGGGTGAGCTGTGTAAATTTAGGCTGCCTGACAATCCTGCTTGCAAATGTTTGGGAAGGTCTGAGCTCTGAAATCATGCAGGATCTGCTCCCTTTTTTCCCACTGCCAGCCCCCTCCTCTGTGCTCCTGAGACCACGCAGCCTGCGAGTGACAGAGAAACACCCCCGAATGTCGTGTTTGGCTGCTGGAGAGGCAACGCACGGCTCCAGAGCTGCTGGATTGGTGGTTCAGTTGGTTCTTTAGCTCTGTAAATGCTAAAATAGCTGCAGCAGTTGGAAAATGCCAAAGCTGGCCATAGCCTGTCTGCTTTTGAATTATTCAGGATATGGCTCACAAAGAGCTGGAAAGCGTTCGGCAGCGTTTGCCAGGTTGCCACGTCCACACGTGGGGCTGTGTTTGCATCTGTGAGGGCAGAAATCCTGGCTTTGAGAATATCCCCTGGAAACACAGCACCATGTACAGGGATGCATCACTTCACACGAAATTACAGAATCATGGAATGGTTTGGCTTGGAAGGAACCTCAAAGCCCATTCGGTCCCACCCCTTGCCACGGGCAGGGACACCTCCCACTGGATCAGGGGGCTCAAAGCCCCATCCAGCCTGGCCTTGAACACCTCCAGGGATGGGGCAGCCACAACATCTCTGGGCAACCTGGGCCAGGGCCTCCCCACCCTGACCATGAAGAATTTCTTCCTGATGTCTCATCTAAATCTCCCCTCTTCCAATTTAAAGCCGTTCCCCCTCATCCCGTCCCTGCACTCCCTGATCCAGAGCCCCTCCCCAGCTTTCCTGGAGCCCCTTTCAGTCCTGGGAGGCTGCTCTAAGGTCTCCCCACAGCCTTCTCTTCTCCAGGCTGAACAACTCCAGGTCTCTCAGCCTGTCCTTACAGCAGAGGGGCTCCAGCCCTCTGACGAAGCTCTGAGGACATTTGAGCCAAAAGCAAACTGGTCGATGTTCACACAGCATTTTCTCATTTTCATGTGATCCCGTTCTTGGCAGTGTAAAATGTGTTTTGTTGCTCATCCGATTTCACAACCTCTTGGAGCTTTGGCTGGGGGGAGTTGCTGGAGCACGTCCAGAGGAGGGCAGCAGAGTTGGTGAAGGGGCTGGAGAACGAATCTTCTAAGGAGTAGCTGAGGGCCCTGGGGTTGTTTATGCTGGAGAAGAGGAGGATGAGGGGAGACCTCATCTCTCTCTGCAGCTCTGTGAGAGGAGGTGGTGGTGAGGTGGGTGCTGGAAGCAGTAGGATGAGAGGAAATGGCCTCAAGTTGCACCAGGGAAGGTTTAGATTGGATATTGGGAAAATGTCTTTACTGACAGAGTGGCAAAGCCCTGGCAGAGGCTGTCCAGGGCGGTGGGGGAGTCTCCATCCTGGAAGGGTTCAGACAATGTGTAGACATGGTGCTTTGGGACAGGTTTTAGTAGCACCTGGGGTTGGGCTTGATAAGTTTAGAGGTGTTTTCCAAACTCTATGATTCTAAGTTTGTTGAAAAACCTTGAGATCTCAAGAGTCTCAGAGGTGCTGGTGGAGAGGGCTCTCTGCTGTGAGTGGTATGAGGAGAACAGCAGATGTCCTGCACCCACAGCTTCACAGGGCACTTTGCTTGTGTTGAGAGTGTTCAAATGCCATTTTCACCTGCAAATGACTAAGCAGGCTCTATATAAATTCTAAAGTCAGGGTTACTCCCCTGGATATGTGGCTGGCATCAGCACTGTGTCTCCACTGAGGGGATTTCTTTTTGTAGCACAGGTAGGAGAAGGCTGCAATTGTTGACCTGCAGGATGCTCCGTGCTCAGAGTGCCAGTCCCACCCCACCCAAGTGCAAGAAAAGAGCACAGGACAGTGTGTGTAATGAGCAGAGAGCTCATTAAGAATTAGAACATCTCATTTGCATAAAACTTGAAGTACTTGTTTATCCTTCTTTGCCAAATTCAAATTCATTGTGAATCTGGAAAGGGCAGCTGGGTAAATTTACTGACAAAGAGGAATCCTCTGCCTCTCAATGAGCTGCTGGAAGTGGGATGAGCAGCCTAAAGAAGTGCAGCTGTTTTTCTCTTCCCTGGGTATCCCTGTCTTGAGACAGCCTGGGGTGTGAGAGGCTGGAGAGCAATGCCTGGTTGGTGGCAAATTGTAAATGACCCAACAGAGCTTGGGAAACCAAGAGGGCAACCGTGTCCTGGGGGGCATCCAGCACGGCATCGCCAGCCGGGAGAGGGAGGGGATTGTCCTGCTCTGCTCTGCACTGGGGAGGCCCCACCTGGAGCATTGGGGGCACTTTGGGCACCACAGGAGAAAAAGGACATCAAACCACTGGAGAGTGTCCAGAGGAGGCCCCAAAGCTGGGGAAGGGTCTGGAGGGGCAGTGTGTGAGGAGAGGCTGAAGTCCCTGGGTCTGTTCAGCTGGAGAAGAGGAGCCTGAGAGGGGATCTCAGAGCTGTTTGTGCCTTCTCCCAAGGGAGGGAGGGGAAAGAGGGGCTGAGCTCTGCTCTCTGGTGCCCTGGGACAGGACTGGAGGGAATGGCAGGAAGATGTGCCAGGGCAGGGGGAGATTGGCCATTGGGAAGAGGTTCTTCCCCCAGCGGGTGGTGGAGCACTGGAACAGCTCCCCAGGGAAGCAGTCAGGGCACCTGCTCTGCCAGCATTCCAGAAGCATTTGGCCAATGCCCTCAGTGACAGGGGGTGAGTGTTGGGAGTGTCCTGTGCAGGGACAGCAGTTGGACTGGATGGGCCTTGTGGGTCCCTTCCACCTCGGGTCATTCCATGATTCCATGGGATGCTGCAGTGTGTGAACTGTTGCTCTGAACCACTACGTCTTGCCTCGGACTTTTGCTGTCACTCAGGGATGTGTTTATGGTGCCACAAAGTCACTGCAGTGGGAAGGGGAGAAACACAAGTGCATTCCTCTTAATCCCAGTACACGCTGACACAGTAACACTGCTCTTTCCCTGCTGTCAATACCTGGAGCAGGACAAGCAGCAGGAGCTCCTCTGGACTCTTCCCCACCTCTGGGTATCTCCCAGCAAGGGATGGAGTTACTTTTCTGTAAGGACAGGGCCAGAGGGTTTACATTTACATGCAAAAGTAATCAGTGTCTGAAGTTGCCACTACACCAAAACCCTCCTGATGGTGGTCCTGCACTTCAGCCAAGTAAACAAAACAAGGGGTCAGCTTCCAGCTTGGTTGAATTCCTTGTGCTCTGCTCTGGGGCACGATGCATGAATAGCTGAAATCAATGAAACTGCAGGTTTATGTGTATAAAAGTTCTGGGTTGCTACCTATGGACCAGTACGTGCAGCCAAGGTCATGCAGCTCCTGGTACTTGCTCTAAGCATTGCATCCAGCTTCTTGCTCTCCAGATTAGGTGCTAGACAGGCTTGGGTTTAACTTATTTTTGCTTAAAGGACAAAGCAATCTCTTGTCCCAGTCTCTGGCTGCTTGTGTTTAAGGTGAGTCTAATTTATGCAAGGGACTAACTGGGATTTGATGAGGGAGAGGGACACCAGCCAGGGCAGGTGGCCAAAAGCTTTGCTGTGCTGGGTGTGTGTGGCCAGGTCTCGTTAGGGGTGGGGGCTACAAGAATGGTTTCTATGAGAAGCTGCCAGAAGCTTCCCCCCGTGGTCCGACAGAGCCAACGGCAACCGGCTCCAAGAGGGACCCACCGCTGGCCAAGGCTGAGCCCAGCAGCAGCAGGGGTGGCACCCAGGAGATAAGAGGAAAAAAACCCACTGCACATGGGAACTGCAGCCAGAGAGAGCAGTGGGAACGTGTGAGAGAAACCACTCTGCAGACACCAAGGACAGTGCAGAGGGAGGGGAGGAGTTGCTTCAGGTGCTGGAGCAGAAATTCCCTGCAGCCTGTGGAGAAGACCGTAGTAAGGAGGGCTGTGCCCCTGCAGCCCACGGAGATCCATGGTGGAGCAGAGATCCCCCTGCATTCCTGGAGGTTAAGGGTGGAGCAGAGAGCCCCATGGGGCCAAAGAATTAAGGGTGGAGCAGAGACCCACCTGCAGCCCATGGAGGTTAAGGGTGGAGCAGAGACCCACCTGCAGCCCATGGAGGACCCAGTGCTGGAGCCGATGGATGCCTGAAGGAGGCTGTGATCCTCTGGGAAGTCTATGCTGAAGCAGTCTGTTCCTGAAGGATTGCAGCCCGTGGAAGGGACCCATGCTGGAGCAGTTAGTGAAGAGCTGCAGCCCATACAAAGGACTCATGTTGGAGAAGTTCCTGAAGGACCGTCTCCCATGGGAAGGACCCCATGCTGGAGCAGGGGAAGAGTGTGAGAAGTCCTCCCTCTGAGAAGGAAGGAACTGCAGAGACAATGTGTGAGGAACTGACCACAATCCCTGTTCCCCATCCGTCTGCAGCACTTGGGAGAAGAAGGTGAGGAAAACTGGGTGTGATGTAGAGCCTGGGAAGGGGAGGGTGGGGGGAAGAGGTGCTTTAAGGGTTTATTATTATTCTTACTCAGTATCCCACTCTGATTTGCAATATATTAAGCTATTTTTCCCAAGTTGGGTCTGTTTTCCCTGTGATGGTAAGGGGTGAGTGGTCGCTCCCTGTCTTTATCTCAACCCACGAGCCCTCTGTTGTATTTTCTCCCCAGTCCAGCTGAGGAGGGCAGTGACAGAGTGGCTTTGGTGGGCACTTGGCATCCAGTCGAGGTCAACCCACCACGGCTGCTTTCCACACACCTTTCCTTAGCCTGACTTGCTGTGGTCTTGCACGGGATCTCTTATCTCCCAGGGTGAGAGGCAGCGTTGCCTTCGTGTCCCCACTCCAAGCTCCCTGTCCCGTGGAGCTGGCACCTCCCTGGCTGTGAATCCCTGGGCTGGGCTCCCGTGTGCCGCGTCCACCATGAAAAATGAACTTTCAAATAAAGAAGAAATGCAGTCCTATAAATCTGTTGAGGAAAGGGAGTGGAATACGCTTTGCACGTGCTTGGGGTGTAGAATGAGTGACTCAGCCACGAAGCTTTTCTTCTAAATATAAAGCAAGGGGTGGGGGGGGGAAGCTGTGCAGAAACCAAGCAGCCTGCAGAGACACCACTGGTGCTTTTCCAGCAGGGATGGGGCAGAGTCCCCACCCTCCTCTCCCTGCAGCACAGCCGAGCTGCCCAGGAGGGGCACTGAGCCCCAGCTGCCCCGTGCTGGGGCCACAGCTCTCACACTGTGCACAGAGGGGTGCTCACCCAGCAAAACACCCCCTCTGAAATCAGAGAATCATGGAATGGTTTGGGTTGGAAGGGACCTCAAAGCCCATCCAGTTCCGCCCCCCGCCATGGACAGGGACACCTCCCACTGGACAGTTGGCTCCAAGCCCCATCCAGCCTGACCTTGAACACCTCCAGGGATGGGGCAGCCACAGTTTCTCTGAGCAACCTGGGCCAGGGCCTCCCCACCCTCATTGTGAAGAATTTCTTCCTAATGTCTCATCTAAACCTTCTCCCTTACAATTAAATGTTGGTTTGCACCACTTTTCAGATTGTTCATAGGAAGAGGGAACTGCCTTGATTTCTGAGCTGCTACATTTTGCTCATTGTATTTATTGTTTCTTACTGTGTTCGTTCCCCAGAGGGACCTGGTGTTGCTTAGCCTGGAGAAGAGGAGGCTGAGGGGTGACTTCAGTGCTCTCTACAACGGCCTGAAAGGAGATTGTAGCAAGGTGGGTGCTGATCTTGTCTCCCAAGGAACATGGAATAGGATGAGAGGAAATGGCCTCAAGTTGTACCAGGGCAGGTTTACATTGGATATTAGGAAATATTTCTTTACTGACAGAGTGGTGAAGCCTTGGCAGGATGGTGGTGGAGTCTCCATCCCTGGAGGGATTCAAAAAACATGTGGCTGTGACAGGGTTCAGCAGGCACGGTGGGGTCAAGCTGGTGGTTGGACTGGATGAGCTTAGAGGGCTCTTCCAACCTTAATCCATTACCAATGTGTATTGTGCCTTGAAGTTGGTCTATTCAGCCATCCATCATTGCTGGAACTGCTTTGTTTTTCTCCCCTAACTTACAGCTCAGGCTTGGTTTGCCTGAATGTCTTCTCTTTTGTTATTAACTTCACTTTTAGTTACAGTTTTTCACCCAGGCAAATACCCTGCCTGCCTGATCATCCCTGTGTGCCTCAACATGTGACTGTGCCGTGTGGGAGAAGAGGGCTTGAGGCTCTGACCCATCACTCAGAGCTGAGAAGGTGCATTTATGTCTCTGCCAAACTCTCATTTTCTCTCTCTGTTCTTTAAGTGCGATACCTTCAGGCGAAAACCGCTCTTTTTAGATGGTCAGTCAAGAATTACAGCTTCTTGCCTTACCTGAGTGCTCCTTTTGTACTTCTCTGTGTTTATTCCTTGCCTTTGAGGATGGATAGAGCAGACATTCATCGAGTAAAACTCTTGGCTGTGGGAAACTAATGTTAGCCTGGATGCCTGGAGCGTTCTGCATCCATCTCCAGTAATACCTTTCCCTGCAAGTGGCAGAGCTCCCCTGGGTAAGAAGCAGAGCAACCTCTGGTTTGCACAGAGCTTTCAGGGGAAATTTAGCCCTTCCTGCCCAAAACTGTGGTTCCCACAATGACTCAGCCCTTCCTGAATGGTGAAAGTGTCTAAAATCCACCCATCTGCTTTTTTGTTCTTAAAGCAGGATTTGTTGTCTTTATTGTGCAAGGCAGAACGAATTATGGGGGGAAATAGTTAAGGGCTTTGGGTCCATCATTACTCACAAGGGTGGTTGTGCTTTATTTTGACTTTTGACTTTACTGGGGAGACCTCATTGTGGTCTGCAGCTTCCTCACAAGGGAGGGAGAGGGGAAACAGGGGCTGAGCTCTGCTCTCCGGTGACCTTTGATAGGATCTGAGGGAATGGCAGGAAGCTGTGCCAGGGAAGGGTTAGGTTGGATATTAGGAGAAGGTTCTTCCCCCAGTGGGTGGTGGAGCACTGGAACAGCTCCACAAGCCTGATAATATTCCAGCAGCATTTGGCCAACACCCTCAGTCACACGGGGTGAACGTTGGGGTTGTGCTGTGCAGGGACAGGAGTTGGACTCCATGGTCCTTGTGGGTCCCTTCCAACTCAGGACGTTCTATGATGGAAAAATAATGAGACCTGCACTTCCTGGCCAGCCTGGTAGATCCTCTCAGCCTATTTAAGTCACCTCATGCATCGTTGCAGTTCCACATCCCCCTTACTCACAGCACTAAGGGACAGGTGGGGAGGATCTGCAGGAGGTGCAGGTGTGGCTGCAGCAGCCTGGGCTTGGCCATCGGAGCCACCCAGCTGCATGGTGTGCAGAACACTGCCCAAAATACAGCTACAGAATCACCAAGGTTGGAAAAGACCTCTAAGATCAAGCCCAACCATCAGCCCAACATGTCTACAAAACCCTGTCCAAAAGTGCCACCTTTACATGTTGATTGAACCCCTCCAGGGATGGAGACTCCCCCACTGCCCTGGGCAGCCTCTGCCAGGGCTTCATCACTCTGGCAGTAAAGAAATGTTTCCTGATGTCCAATCTAAACCTCCCCTGGGGCAACTTGAGGCCATTTCCAAAATACCAAATTAAGCTCTATTTTAGATAAGAAAATGCCTGTGAATAAAGCTAGAGATAGAGTTTCTTCTTTCTGTGGAATAACTTGTCAAATCTCAGCCAAAGCAGTCTTGTGATTCACTCAGAACTTGTTATTTCACTTCTTCTGAGCTATCAATCCCTGGCCATCTGCTCAGAGCAGGCTTAGGCTGCTTTGAGATCTCTGCTCAGCTTCTAGTAGAGGCCCAACAAACTTAACTGAGAGTGAATGCTTTATCATCCTGCTGGGCTGCAAGAAAGGCTCATCAAGGAGGTGTGTTTCAATTTTAAATGTGTTTGGTCAAAATATCTATTTCTTAAATATAATCAAATAAACCCCATCACCACTGCAACCAAACCCACTTTGAAACCATCAGCTGGGACCTAAACCATGAGCGTCAGCTTTACAATAGCTTTGTTTAATTTGGAGAGTGCTCTAATGGTCTTGAATTAGCTCAGTTTCTCTGGTTGGATGTTGTGTATTCAAAAATAAAATAGTTGCAGGGAGACATAAATTATTAAATAGGGATAATTTCACCTGACTTCTGCGTGGCTTCATTTCAGACTTGATCAATCTAAGGTTGAACATGAAATTTAGTCATTGAAAACAGAATTACCAACTGTAACAAGAGCTGTGCTGGTGTTGGACTGTGAGGTCTTTGTGCCAACTATGTTTTAATTGACAGTTGGACTTGGATGATCTTGGAGGCCTTTTCAACCTTAATAAAAACGATTCTATAATTTTAAATTAAGACTCTGCCTGGTTTTGCCCAAAGACCTCCTGCATCAGCACTGTTCCTCTGTGTTACCTTGCAAACCTCACACGTGTGGGAATGACTATGAAATAAAAACAGGCTTGGGCTTGTTCACATCCCCCTGCTGTTTTTAAGATGAAAGCACATAGGAAAGCAATTTAGAGTGAGAGAACACTTCTCAATTCAAAAAAAATATTGTTTTTATGGAAGCCTGGAGTGTCAGCTGGGTTGTGAACCAGAGGAGAAACGTTATGTTTCAGACTTACATCTCCTGTACAGCGCAGGACTGTTAAATACCTCACAGGTCCACCAGGAATCTGAAATTCTCCAATCAATTAAAGCAAGCTAATTCAAGGCAGCAGCATCTGTCAGGCCTTCTTTATAATTGTTTCCATGATTTAGACCTTTTTTTATGTACTGTATCTAAGTTGTCAAATATTTCAAAGCTCTATTTTCTTTACTTTTGTGATTATTTTTTTTCCCCCCACAGATTGATCAAGATTTTTTTCCTGTGGCTCAAAAAGACTCATCTTGGTCCTCCCCCAACTTTTCATAGCTCAGCAGGTTTCAGTATTTTGTTTGGATGTTTGAAAACGTCCCATTGGGATAGATAAATGCTTTTGGGCTTACCTGGCTGCAGCAAGGTGTGTGCATCACTCCAAGTCCCATTAATGACCCCCAAGTCCCATTAATGACCCCCAAGTCCCATTAATGACCCTACTCTAAGGAGCAGCAATTTTCCATGGTCAGTTCTGACTTTTAACTAACTCAGGCAAACATCTCTCTATATATATTTTCCACTGCAACAAAGATAATCCTTTGGAAAGGACCGTGAGGACCTGTTTTCATTGAATCCTCCTCCTTAGCTTCACCTCTCCAGGTGGTGACATCCTCTTCCAGATGGTTAAAGGCTGCAAACGCCCAAGCAAGCACCCTGTACCTCCTTTGAGAATCATAGGATCATCTGGTTGGAAAAGACCCCTGAGATGAGTCCAACCGTCCCTGTCCACTACTGAACCAGATCCCTGAGCACCTCATCCACCCATCTTTTAAACCCCAACAGGGATGGGGACTCCACCCCCTCCCTGGCAGCCTCTGACAGGGCCTGAGAACCCTTTCCATGAAGAAATGTTTCCTGATGTCCAATCTGACCCTGCCCTGGGGCAACTTGAGGCCATTTCCTCTCATCCCATCCCCTGTCACTGGGGAGAAGAGACCAACCCCCACCTCCCCACAGCCTCCTCTCAGGCAGTTGGAGACAGGGATGAGGTCTAGAATCCTTGGGGTTGGAAGAGGCCTTGAAGACCATCCAGTTCCAACTGCCCTGCCATCTGTTTGAGTGCTGCCTGCAAGGAGAGCAAGACCAGAGACACAACACTTAAAACACATCAGAGCTTCCCTAGTGATGTCCAGGATCACAGAACGCTCTGAGTCCCTCACAAACTCATCTAACCACTATTTTGTGTCTCTGCTCCCAGTGGCCCTGCAGATCTCATCGTTTGCCACCACCTCTCCCCCTCAGAGCACTGTGTGGGGGTCGCCCCCTCCCACCGCTGTGTCCGTCCATCCTTGCAGCTCGAGCTGATCCATGGAAACACCTGGTGGAAAGGAGCCTTTCCCAAGCTGCTCTTGGCGTGCAGCCCTGCTGCAGCAGCACACACCTGGCTGGCTGCTCGTCACCTCTCTGCCAGTGAGGACATCAGGAGCCAACTGAAGGTAAAGAGGTTTATCAGGACCCTTCCAACCCCCCGAGGGAGCATTTGCCCCATCCTCTTCCCAAACGTGCCCACTCCACCTCAGTTGTGTTTGCTTCCCAGCCTTCCCATCTCTGTTGCCAAATTTGTGCTAACAGCTTCCTCAAGCCAGGCTTTAAGCCAGAAAGCATTTGTGCAGTAATAAGGTTAAGTTTAAGTGCTCCAACCCCACTGGGTGTGCTGTGTGTTCATAGACTCACAGAACAGTTTGAGATGGAAGGGACCTCACAGCCCATCCAGTCCCACCCCCTGCCATGGGCAGGGACACCTCCCACTGGATCAGGGGGCTCAAAGCCCCATCCAACCTGGCCTTGAACACCTCCAGGGATGGGGCAGCCACCACTGCTCTGGGCAACCTGGGCCAGGGCCTCCCCACCCTCACTGGGAAGAATTTCTTCCGAATGTCTCATCTGAATCTCCCCCCTTCCAGTTTAAAGCTGTTCAGTCACTCTGGTGTGGGGTTGGCTCCAGCTGCTCAGTTTGGGCAGTTTAGGAGTGGATATGGAATATTTCCAACCTCACTCATGGACAGGGCAAAAGTGAGCTCACATCAGTATCTCCCAGTAGCCATTTTTGTCCATTATCAGTTAATAGAAATTAAAGTAATTGATGGAGATTTTTATTATTCTTTTTTTCCGCTGAAAGACAAAGATGCTGAGATGCAAGAATGAAGTGGGTTTGACTTCTTTTTGACTTATGCTTCTTGATTTATGTTCTGTTTCAAACCAACTGCTCTGATATCATTTAAATGGGGGGAAAGGATTTCAGTTTATTTGTCAGTTCAGGGTTTGGAGGGGCAGTGTGTGAGGAGAGGCTGAAGTGCCTGGGTCTGTTCAGCTGGAGAAGAGGAGCCTGAGAGGGGATCTCAGAGCTGTTTGTGCCTTCTCCCAAGGGAGGGAGGGGAAAGAGGGGCTGAGCTCTGCTCTCTGGTGCCCTGGGACAGGACTGGAGGGAATGGCAGGAAGATGTGCCAGGGGCTGAGCTCTGCTCTCTGGTGCCCTGGGACAGGACTGGAGGGAATGGCAGGAAGATGTGCCAGGGCAGGGGGAGATTGGCCATTGGGAAGAGGTTCTTCCCCCAGCGGGTGGTGGAGCACTGGAACAGCTCCCCAGGGAAGCAGTCAGGGCACCTGCTCTGCCAGCATTCCAGAAGCATTTGGCCAATGCCCTCAGTGACAGGGGGTGAGTGTTGGGGGTGTCCTGTGCAGGGACAGCAGTTGGACTGGGTGGTCCTTGTGGGTCCCTGCCAACTGGGGTCATTCCATGATTCTATCATAACCCAATTTTCAGCCTGCTCCAAACACACTGGTGATGTTTTCTCCCCAGGAGCTTTTCCTGTGCTCTGTTTGAAACCAGACAATTGTTAAATTCCAGGTTTTCTTGAGAAGCCCAGCTCCTGCCCAGTGCCAGTTCAGCTGCTTTCCCAGGAGCACAGCCCAAGAGAGCAGAGCATCCCTTTTGAAGTCAAGACATTAAAACACAGGAAATAATTGAATAATTCCAGCCTTACCTTTGCACCAAACCACATCCTCGGACTGGCAAGTTTCCCTCCACAGGGATGCTCCTCAGGCTTGGACAGCTGAGGGCTTCCAGGATCTAAGTGAGTCCAATTAATCTCTCAGCAGCAGGAAGGGGAGCAGAGAGCCCTGTTAGCACTGAAGCTGCTTTGACTCCTGAAGGATCAATAACGCTTATTTGCAAGTGTTTAGAGTACATTATTTGCATTTGTGAAGGTAATGAAAAAAACTATTGAATTTTAATTAGCATTTGCTGGCTCTTGTGGGAGAACTCGGAGTCAATTCACAGACACCTCCAGTATATTTCCAGACAAGGTTGTGGGTAAAATTCAGACTAATTTCTGATGTTCTGCCATTAGAAAAATAAAACACACCTCCAAAGCAAAGATTTCCATAAACTACCCACTGCCACAAGTTATTATGGAAGGATAATAATAGGTCTATTGTTCAATAAATTGTTTTGTCATTTTGAGTTTCTGGTAACTGCTGAGAAGAAAAATTAAATAAATAAAATGACCAATTTTCTTTTATGAAACCAGGTTTCAGTTGGGAAAAATGACTTCTTTTCTGCAGCATATAATAACATTTAGATGAATAGATCAGCTTCTTTTTTTCCTTGCTACACACTCCAGAATAAATAATTGTACTAAATGTCCATGTAAATGTTTTAGATAGAAAAATACACAATGGGAGGTAATAAATACTGTAAATCAGAATGGTCACATAATGTAGGATCATTATTCACACGATGAGAATGGGAGTGAAGCCTGAAAAGGCTTTTCAGACAGGAAGCATGGGTAGAATATGAGACAGGCATTTCAAAATCAGTCTTAAAAATTGCTTAGCAAGGTTGTGTTCACAGAAAACTTGAAATATTTGAGCTGCAGTGTTATTAATGTGTAGACAGAGCTGGGACATTCAGGTTCTATAACTCTCAGTTATTTCTGTCTTTAACTTTTCTTAGCTCTGGACTCCAGGTGGGTTTTAATTTTTATTTAAATACATGTTTCTGGACCAGGAATAAGAAAACTCTCCTTTATTGATCGTACTTACTTCAGGTTTGAGAGTGAAGCGAGGATTTGGACTCCTCAAGAATCCATCTCAGCTACTGAGAGGAATCACTTCCTGGATAGTGAAGAGGGATAGAGTCATTATCTCTTGCCACTGTCGAGGCCCTGGCATCAGCTTTCGAGGGAGTGAGCTGGGCAAGGAGCACGGCCCTGCTCTCCTGGGTGATGGCCAAGCCACCAGGAGGCATCTTGGCATTGCTGCTGCCTCCAGCAGGACTCCAAACCCAAGCAAAGCTGTGAGTAGAACCAACCCCTGGGTAAAGAACCTCTCTTCCACCAGCAGAAATGTTTTTTCAGCTGAGCACTCAGCTTTGAAACCCCCAGAAGCCTGAAATCCGAGTGCTTGTCCCTCAGTCCTACACCGTGGATGAAATTTGTGTCTTTTAAATGAACTGTGTTTAAGGAATGGAGATGAAATGGCAGTAACAGCACAACATTTTCTGGCACTCTCTGCTGCTCTTCAGTACAGCAAATCTGGGTCAAGATTATTTTAAAAGTAGCCTTCCAAGTGCGAAGCATCAATCAGACACAGAACATTTGCCTGAAAATAGTGAATATAAAATGGGCACAAAACTGCTGGAGAAGCACAGGGTGCAAAAAACATTGTTCCTGCTCCCAATAATGTCTCAGCAGCTTCCTAGCACATAAAAACGAGCTGTAATCACACATTTTGCTTTACTTCTCTCTGTCACACTGATGGCCAATTTATCCCCAGCAGCGTATTTACAGGCCTGCTTGTGGAATTGAGATTCTTCTCCGGAGCGGATGCTGCATTGCCTTGGAGCACGCCAGGATTTAATTGAAGCAGCATGAGAGAGCTGATGAATGGGATGCTCAGAGCCAGGGGATGGGAGCTGGGGCAGAATTTCAATGGAGGAATTAAAAAAGAACAAAAAAACCTCAAACCCAACCTGTATTAGCCTTCTCAGCAAGTAGCAGAGCTGATTCAAGATCATATTCCAAGCTATTTGCTTCAAACTATTGACAGGCAACTGATTTCCGATCATGGACCAAAGTTCTCACAGTGTAATTCTGTGTTGGGTGGTGCTGTGCATGAGCACTCGATGTGGATGAGGTGTAAGACACGTTTGAGATGCTGACAGAGAACACCAAGAATCACAGATTGACCCCAGTTGGAAGGGACCCACAAGGACCACCCAGTCCAACTGCTGTCCCTGCACAGGACACTCCCAACACTCACCCCCTGTCACTGAGGGCATTGGCCAAATGTGGAAGACTTTTTCATTTTGTTTTTCTTCTTATGTACTCCAGACAGGCCAAATCCTGTGCTGCTGTTCTTAACTCTGACCTGTAAAAGCAACAAACCATCTGTTCTCACCTTTGGGATCAAACAGCACGAGGCCAGAGCATCTCCTGTACAAAGACAGGCTGAGGGAACTGGGGTTTTTCAGCCTGGAGAAGAGAAGGATCTGGGGGGACCTTAGAGCAGCCTCCCAGGACTGAAGGGGCTCCAGAAAAGCTGGGGAGGGGAGGGACAGGATGAGGGGGAAGGGGTTTGAACTGAAAGAGGGGAGATTGAGATGAGATTTGAGGGAGAAATGTTCTCCTGTGAGGGTGGGGAGGCCCTGGCCCAGGTTGCCCAGAGCAGTGGTGGCTGCCCCATCCCTGGAGGTGTTCAAGGATGGGGCTTTGAGCCCCCTGATCCAGTGGGAGGTGTCCCTGCCCATGGAATTGGAACTGGTTGGGCTCTGAGGTCCCTTCCAACCCAAACCATTCCACGATCTATGATTTTATCATTCTTTGTGGTCAGTCTGGCCATATAGAAATAAAACAAGCACATAAAATACTGGTCTTTTATTATGTGCTTTGTGTGGAAGGGTTTGGTGCTGTGATACCACAGGGGTGAGTGTTAAACTGCAATTGTAAGGGCATGGTATTCAATGAGTTAAATTTTGACATGCTGTTTCTAGATAATCACATGAAGGCTGAAGAATCCCAGTGATTTCAGTATGAGCTGACATCGAGGCAGCTCTGCACGGGCCAAAAGCACCCATCAGATCTCCTGAGAGGGCTCTTGCAAGGCCTTGCTTGAGATCCATAAAGTAAACACAGCTGCAGGAACTTCAAGCAAGCTCTAGGGCTGACTATAGACTCCCAGTTAATCTTTTCAGCCTCCTTTCTTATGGTCTGAAATGCTGTAATTCCCTTCCTTCTCCTCTTTCACTGCAGCACAATATTCAAGTGGAACATTCAAGGTTCTCATTGACAGATGCAACAAAATGTACTGCACTATCTCCCAGTTGTCCTTGCACAAATCCCTCAGGTTGCTGATGATTTCAGCTGGTTTTCCAGTGTCTTTCTTAAGATGCTCCTGATAAGGCTTTTCATTTCCCTGTAGGAACCTGAAGCTCAGCAAAATCCATGCCCTGAATAAGTAGTTATCCACTGGAGCTGCTGCATCGCTTTCCTCTCGGTGGATCGATGTTTTATGCAGCGAGATGTGAGGAAGGACAGCATATAAATCAACTTAGTGGGAAAGACAGAGCTCAGAAGTAGCTTACACGATGTTTTGGGGGAGTTATATCACCCTGTCAGGACCAGACACCTACCAAACTGCACGTGGGCAAGGCTGGATCCTCTCCAGATTCCTTGGTCAGCCAAACACCAGCTGGAGGAAGACTTCCCAGGCTTGGCATCACTGGGAAGTACTCACCAGTTTATTTATGGTCACTGTTATCTTCTTTCCTTGCTCCCAGTGCCAGAGATTTTAGGTGTTGAGTTCTGTGCAATGAATTTGTGAGAACAATTCACTCATCCATTGAAAATAAGATTTGTTGAAGTGATTAAATAATCACCCAGCCCAGTATTTTGTCTTCTATACAACCAACAGGGAAAGAAGACGAGGACACGTTCAGAATGACCCTGGCACTGATATGTCCCCTCCTGTAAAAGGGACACAGCCAGCAGAGCACAGGGACACCCACAGCACAGGGAAGGTGGCACGTGGAGAGGAGCAATGAGTAGCACCCCTCGAGCATGCTCAGGTATCCTGTGACCTGTGTTAGAGGGCTTGGAAGGGAGAATTATGGGGAAGAGACCTCAAAGCCCATCCAGTCCCACCCCCTGCCATGGGCAGGGACACCTCCCACTGGATCAGGGGGCTCCAAGCCCCATCCAGCCTGGCCTTGGACACCTCCAGGGATGGGGCAGCCACAGCTTCCCTGGGCAACAGAGAATTATTTCAGGGGCTCAGTGCCCTGAGCCTGGAGATGGTACCAGGAGGGGGATTGTGCCAGGATTGGGACCACGGGCGAAGACGCTTCAAGAGCTCCCACTGTCATGTGTGTGTTGTGTATTTTTTTGCATTAGCTTCTGGGTGTATTAAAACATTAATCTGCAGCTCTGCCTGAAAGCTCCTCTGCCAAACTCCCCAAAGGATCTGTGTATTAAAATCACTCAGGTATTCACATCCTTCTCATATAAATACAGTTCCAAATTAATGGAACTGGTGCAAAGTCTTGTAAATTACCTGTCTTTTTTTTTCTACTTTTTAATGAGCACCGGTGCAGATGAACCAACCAGAGGATGCCCTGAGTGTGCACAGGTCAGCAGGCACTCAGTAGTCAGCACCCAGCACGGCAGCTCCACCTCTGCTCATGTCCTGACACATCAGCAATTCCATGGGGAAGGCTCTCAAAAACCTCAGTCTGGGAGGAAGTTTGTGGTCTCCCCCACCTTGAATGAGAATGAGCTGGGAAAGCAGGAAGGGAAGCAAACGCTCCTGCAATTTGGGGAAGTGATCCTGGTTTCAAACACCACTTCAGGGATTCAGGCTGTGGTGCTGCTTAGCAACATTCCAGCTGTGGTCCTTCCCTCGCTGCGAGCTCCAGCGGTTGCACTGCTGCAATGGAGAAGATATTTTTTTACAGCTATTTTCTTCTGCTCATCTTCCTAAAACGTTGTGGGGTTTGTTGCTATTCCTAAAATAGATTTCTCTGCTGTGCTTTGGGTTCCACTTGACAGACAGCAACAAATTCTGGTTTCTGTTCTTTCTCCCATCGCTGAACGTTGGCAGAATCCTGCAGCCCTGCTCGCACACACGGCAGTGTTGGCCTGGACTCATCCTTCTCCTCAGCCAGAAGATGCTCCCCTCAGGTGCCCAGAGCACCACTGCTCGAATGATGGGGCTGTCTCTAAAGGTGTTTCACAAGGCTTTTGCTGGGAGTGGTCAGTGCACGTGTGGAGATTCTGAATTTGAGCTCTAAATCTGCAGAAAGGCTTCAGCAGGGTTGAAATCAGAATGCAATCACAGAAGGGTTTGGGTTGGAAGGGACCTCAAAGCCCATCCAGTCCCACCCCCCCTGCCATGGGCAGGAACACCTCCCACTGGATCAGGGGGCTCCAAGCTCCATCCAACCTGGCCTTGAACACCTCCAGGGACGGGGCAGAACCACTGCTCTGGGCAACCTGGGCCAGGGCGTCCCCACCCTCACAGCAAAACATTTCTCCCGAAGATCTCATCTCAATCTCCCCTCTTTCAGCTGAAAACCCTTCCCCCTCATCCTGTCCCTGCACTCCCTGATCAAGAGCCCCTCCCCAGCTTTCCTAGAGCCCCTTTCAGTCCTGAGAGGCTGCTCTAAGGTCTCCCCAGAGCCTTCTCTTCTCCAGGCTGCATTTTTTAAATAAAAAATTTTGTTCCCAAATTCAAACAATCCTTGTATTTATTTTTTTAACCACTCTGTGTGTATCCAGTGTAATCTCTGCCATTCCTTCTGCACTTACCTTGTTCTCTGGAGCCACCTGCTCGCTGGCAAAATGCTTTTCCTGAGGTAGTTTGGGAAAAGAACTGTTTGTACTCCACGAAAATTATATTATTTTCCCAAAGAACACAAGTGTTTGGTAAGTGATGCAGATGGATTATTGTGCTAATTGTCCAAAAGCTGCATCGCATCCCTCTGCCAACAGGTGGGAAATTCAATCTTCCTGACTCTTGTTACTAACTTGCACAGCTTTATATGCTCCAGGGTATGATAAGAGCTGGGGAAAAACAAACCACCCGTAATGAGTTACCATAGAAAACTGACGTTTTCAAAATCAGTTTTCTTTATTGTGTAAAAAAAAAGACAATTAAAGTTCCATTCTCATTTTAATTTAAAGGAAATCGGCTCCCTTTAATAATTTGGCTCCCTTTCCCATAAGAGGCTGGACCAGATGAGGTTTGAGGTTCCTTCCAGCTGAGCTACTTTATGATTCTGTCATTGAGGTGTTCTGACTCCCCTGTCCCCAGCTGGACTCTAACACTGACACCCAGCAGCTACCAAAGGAGTATTTGTTTTTTTCAGACTGTGACCCCACGCAGAGCACCCAGGTCCCAGCTCAGCCTTTGGCTTCTGCTTCAACACGGGGAGCACTGATTGAGCCCTCGGAGCAGCCTGGCAGGAGCCATGGGAGAAAGAAGTTAATTTTGGTTTATTTGAGTTTATTAACTGTCTCAAGGTGACAAGGTGATGTTGATCTACCTTGATGTGTTGTTGTGCTGTTCCAGCTGTTGGCCCTGCACTGCTGCAACTCAACACTCGGCCACGGAGCTGCTGCCGCCACCCAGGCACAGCCTTGGTTTTCCTGGTGCATCCATATCCACAAATTCATCACTGATTAAGAGGAGACACCTTCTCACCCAGGCTGAACTTCACTGACTCGTGGCACTGTTTTCTAAGCTTTATCAGGCAGCCCCAGAATGTGTTAAATTGTTCTGATACATTTTGCTTGTTAGAGGAACCACAGTTCTAATTAAGATCAAAACCAAGTTATGACTCAGAGTCCAATAGAAGTACAATGTGAATAACATACCCTTACATTTAATTTACTTACCCATAGGCTGAACATCCCCATGAATGTAAGAAATGCAGGAAAACAATTATTGTAATTAAAAGGAAAGATTTGATTAAGCTAATTTACATCTCAGTCCAGTCTCGGATACATCAAAGTCTCTCACCAGCCTGTCCATTAAGAGAGAAAATCAAAGTGGTTAAATTGAATTATAGATTAAGATCTTGTTGACAAACACAAGAAAGCAAGAGACCGACAGAAATAAACAGAAAGGAAGATGCAACAGACTCATTGGCAAAACCAGAAGAGTTTCAAAAGCTCCTGGCATGAGTTCAGATGTATGGGTTATAAAACCCGAGGTGATCGCGGGAAGCCTCAGGATTTGTCCTTCCACATAGCACAGGAATGAAAACAGGACAGAGCAACACAGGGCTGGAAAATCAAAGAATAGAGAAGTCAGTGTAGACTTTGGTCACTTTTGGAATCGCTTCGTTGGAAAAAAGCTTTGAGATCATCGAGTCCAACTGTCCCTGTCCACTACTGAACCAGATCCCTGAGCACCTCATCCACCCATCTTCCAAACCCCTCCAGGGATGGGGACTCCACCCCCTCCCTGGCAGCCTCTGACAGGGCCTGAGAACCCTTTCCAGGAAGAAATCTTTCCTGATGTCCAATCTGACCCTGCCCTGGGGCAACTTGAGGCCATTTCCTCTCATCCCATCCCCTGTCACTGGGGAGAAGAGACCAACCCCCACCTCCCCACAGCCTTCTCTCAGGCAATTGGAGACAGGGATGAGGTCTCCCTCACGTCCAACCTGTCCTTGAACACCTCCAGGGATGGGGCAGCCACAACCACCCTGGGCCAGGGCCTTCCCACCCTCATCCTGAAGACTTTATTCCTGATGTCTCATCTAAATCTCCCCCCTTCCACTTCAAAGCCATTCCGCCTCATCCCATCACTCCAAGTCCTTGGAAAAGCCCCTCCCCAGCTTTCCTGGAGCCCCTTTCAGTCCTGGGAGGCTGCTCTACGGTCTCCCTGGAGCCTTCTCTTCTCCAGGCTGAACAACCCCAACTCTCTCAGCCTGTCCTCACAGCAGAGGGGCTCCAGCCCTCGGTTCACCTTTGTAGTCTCCTCTGGATCTGCTCCAACAGTTCTGGAGTCTCCTTCTTATGTTGGCGATTCCAGAACTGGACACAATACAGAGGTTATTAGGAGCTGGGAACACTCCTAATGCCCAGCAGTGAGGAGAAGACTCCCGTCTCCTCCAGCAGGGGCTGCAGCAGGCAGTGAGGCTCCTGCGCTGTGTCTGTAGCTGATGCAAAATGAAAAGTAAAAGTGTTAAAAATCATTCTCACTCTCTTCCAGCCATCCTTACAGCTGCCACAGCCTGAGGGGAATGTTTGGTTTGGGGTTTTTCCTGTGGCATTGAAAGCAGAGGAGCCCTCCCTGTGTCACGAACACCACGGCAGGCAGGGGTAAATCCTGCGTGCTCTCGTGTGCTTGCAGCAGGGTGCTGGGTTCGATTTGTTCAAAGCCAGTGCTTGCATTGTGCCGGGGGAGGCTGGGAGGGGGTGTTCACAGGCTCGGTCCCTGCCCTGTGCCCCAGGCAAACAAGCGACAAAGGCAACACCGACACGGAAAGCTGTGGATGTCATCCTGGGCATAGACCAAGATGAGGGTTGGAGGTAAAGCAGGGGAACATTGGCTACGTTGTCTCCTGCCAAAAGGCTATGGGCAGCCTTGGTTGGCCGGGGAGGTTGTGGCTGCCCCATCCCTGGAGGTGTTCATGGCCGGGTTGGATGGGGCTTGGAGCCCCCCGATCCAGTGGGAGGTATCCTTGCCTATGGCAGAAGGTGGAACTGGGTGGGCTTTGAGGTCCCTTCCAACCCAGACCATTCCATGGTTCTAAATCTGTACTTAAGGAATAGGAAGGGGACACAGGTGGCTCCTGAGCTGGAAGGAAAGGTCCATCACCAGGAATGGAGATTACAGAGTGGTTCTTTCCTTTTGTGTGCTGTGTTTTTCCCAGTCTTGCCATGAAATCTGTAGCAACACGAAGCCAGCAGATATTCTGTTCAGGACAGAGAATGCAGTTCCTCCTCACACAAAGCACAGCTCAGTCTGAGGACACCACAGGTAATAAAAACTGACACTGTTTCAGAACTGACTAGGCAATTTCATGGAAAAAAAAATACCTGTAGGGCTTTGCAGTAGGAGCAGAAACGTTAAGGATCTCTCAGACTGCTTCGTGTTTTCTCTGTCAGCACCTTGCCCCAAGCCAGAGTCCCCCCTGCAGTACCTCTTGCAGACATCAGCCCATCCGTGCTTGCATCCTCCCATCAGGTTCCCATCACTGAAACACCGAGATGTGCCTCCAGGAGAGAAGGCAGAAAGTGGCTCTGCAGTGATTTGCCAGTGCTGCAAAAATATAGAGATTAAAAATGCTGCCTTTTATAACATAGATAGAAAATGATCCTTTTTTTGGATCTTCTTTTCCCCTTGATTTAAAAGCACTTTTACTTAAACTGCTACTGAAATCTTTGGTAACATTTTTTAATCATTCAAAAAACAATTCCATCACTGGGTATCACCGACTGCTACTGTGGTTCTTCTAACCACGGGGACTGAATGTGCTGTTAGGAATGTGTTAAATTGGAAGGATTGTTCTACCTCGATTCTGCAAAACCAACTCAATGGTGATGTTTTCCAAATATGCTTTCTCTTTTTTTTTTAAGTGGATCCAGTAATGGAAGAGGAAGAGAACCATATGAAACACAAGTAATATTTTCATTTTCTAATGCCATGTAAATGCCATTAAAAAGCTCCAGAAATTTGTGAAGGAACATTCAGCAGAGGAACTGTCTTCTCTTTTTTTTCCCCCCCTTCTGATTTTGAAAGCAAGCTGTGCTTTGCTTAAGTTCCTACCTTATTCAGACACCTTTCTCAGGGTACTTGGTGCAGCGACATTCCAGGCTGCAAAATTGTATTACTGTGACTCGTGAGGACCCGAGTTTATAGTCATAATTCACTGCTGTTTTCTCTCACACCTCGGTGATGCTGATGAGACAAGACACATCGTTTAGTTTCCAGCTGCAAGACGCGGTGCCTGCAAGGATTTAGCTTCCAGAAAGAAAACCAGAGCTGCTCCTTTGGCCAGCGTTTGGAAACAAAGAAAACCCAACAGCCTGAGACACTGTTAAGCAGGGATTCTTTAATTTCGGGGCCGGAGGAGCACTGTGCCTGTGAAGAGCGCTTGGGTCTCCTTGTTATATTTATTCAACGCATACATATTCACCACAGTTGCCCCAAATCATTTCACTGTTCTCCTCCCGTTCCTGGAACTAATTACTTACCGCCCTGTGTGGGATTTACAATACAACAGTAACGCCTTACTGTCCTCTTAATCCAGTTCTGGGTGTTCCCGGTGATGCTTTGTTTTCTTTCGCAGGTGTGTGATCGGTGATTTCCTTATCTGATCGGCGATTTCCTTATCTTTAGCACATAGCAGTGGAGCACAGTGATCCTCGATGTCATCATTAACCACGATTAACATCTAACGTTGAAGATTACACGTCCCCTTGTCTCAGTTTACAGCTGATTTCCTTCCTGATCAAAGCTGGAATTGATCACCTGCAGGGTATTTTATCAGCAGGATCTGGAACAGCTGGGCAGGTGGATCTGCTCCAGAAGAACTGGATATTTGCCTTTTTTCCATGCCTTTTGCTTTTCAGAGGGAAGTGCAGTAAGGCTGGTCTGGAAAACCACTTTAATAAACTGCTGGGATGCTCTGGGGTCGCTGAAGTGTTACCAAGAGAATTCCCATACGATCTGCCCCTGGGTCCCCCCCAAGACCTGCTCAGTCAAGGGAGGGAAGGGTCCTTTGGTGTCTACACAGAAAATTGGAGACAACAAATCTCCCAGGGTAAATCCAAACAGTGTTTATTTTGGGCACGGCCAAACCAGCCAATCAATGTTTTGGGCAAGGCCAAAATATGGAATCAAATATTTGGGTGCACTCCGAGTTGCCACTTCCCAAAAGTTGCAAAATACAGATCCCACTCAGTTCAGATCCCAGACCAATCCCCTCAAGGCAGCTGGACAAAACCAACACAACTGGGATCTGATCCGATCCGATGCACAGCGGTGCCTTGGAAAACAGAAGGAAAGGAACGAAGAGAGAGAGAGAGGAATAGGAGTGGGAGAGGAAAATAGTCACCACTCCATGGGCCTCTGGAAAACGTGGTCTTTGAGCACGATGTCCTGTGGTTCTTCAGTATCTCCAGGCAGTTCCATGGGGTGGTGGGTGCACCCTGCCTTCTTGGGGGGCTTCTAATTATAGGACAAGTCCCTGCCCCCCCCCCCTTTAGCATGAGGGGGGGGCTTGCTGCGAAATTCTTGAGTTGGTGCATGGCAGCAGCTCCTTTGGGAAGGTTCTGGAATCGGGGCTGGGGGCTCCAGGGTCAGCGGTGGTTCAACAGCCCCTGCCAGAATCCCCTCTGCCCGAGCCCTCTGGGGTCAGATGGGGGGGGGCAGCACCTGCTGCATCTCTGCCCCCTCCTCTGCAGCAGCACCAGCCCTGCAGCAGCCACAGCACCGAGGAGGGGTTAAAGACAGCACCACAAGGAGAGTCAGAGGATGGTTAAGACTTAAACCGGTCGATATTTAAGACAACAATAGAAGTGGAGTCAGTCTTTACAATAGTTCCTTCCTCTCCTGACTTTACCCTTAAAGCATTCATAACTCAGGGCAGAAGGTGCTACACATTCCCCAGGAGACAATCACCAGGCTGTTGGGTTTTTATCTCATCTCCATTGGGTGCATCTCTGTCACCTATTTTTTTCTCAGCTGCAGGGCATCACTGAGCTGGAGAAACCTCAGCTGACAGTGAGCAGCAGGTGATCTGTCCGTGGGACCCCTGCTCTGACGTTCTGGAACTTCAGGTGGGCCCCTTCTAGGGATTATTGCTGGAACTGGCCTGGAGATTTCACAGACAAACTGAAGTGGTGCTGTTGTTTATGTTTTATTTTCTGCCACCAGACAAAACTCCTACTGGAAGTTATTTTTTTCCCCTCTGATAAAGCCCTGTAGTTCTTGCCACCATTTTTTCACTTCTCACCCAATAGATTCCTCTAGAAAATGTGAGAGGTTTTTTTTCCTTTCATTGAATCATGGAATGGTTGGGGTTGGGAGGCACCTCAAAGCCCATCCAGTTCCACCCCCCTGCCATGGGCAGGGACACCTCCCACTGGATCAGGGAGCTCAAAGCCCCATCCAACCTGGCCTTGAACACCTCCAGGGATGGGGCAGCCACCACTGCTCTGGGCACCCTGGGCCAGGGCCTCCCCACCCTCACAGCAAAACATTTCTCCCTAAGATCTCATCTCAATCTCCCCTCTTTTAGTTTAACCATTATCCTTTTGAAGGAGAATAACCAGACAGCTGTTTGAATCAAAATTGGCTGAAATCGTGGAGTTAGAAGGATTGTTTTAAACCACATTTTCTATGCAATCAGCTCTCTGAATCAATCGACAAAGTTGATTTCTGATTGCATAAGGTATTTAAAACATAAAGAATATTGTAACCATATACTTTTCAGTCTGAGTTATGTTTGTATGCTCATGAAAATCCATACACTGACTTTTTTTTGACTGGCACAAAGATTTCCTGTATTAATTTTTACAAACTTTGCAAATTGCTTCTGCATGTCACGTTATTGCCATCCTTTTAATGTTTTTATGATTTTTTTAAAAGCTTATTCAATATTTTTTTTTAAAGCACAGATAACCATTCTTTAGTTTTTTCTAGGAAAAGATAAAGTGATGTGGAGGTTAAGAGTAACCTTGTAGAAGGAAGAGTTCAAATGCATGAAGGCCTCAGTCCATCACAGGAGGTTGTCCTGCAGACCTATCCATCTGGCCACAGCTCCCATCACTCAATGGGAGAGCTGCCTTCTGCAGAGGATGTGGTGGCACTGCTCAAGCATCTGAAATCGATGCAGAATGGTTTTCAGCAGAAAGAGGGGAGATTGAGATGAGATCTTAGGAGGAAATGTTTCCTTGTGAGGGTGGGGAGACCCTGGCCCAGGCTGCCCAAAGAAGCTGTGGCTGCCCCGTCCCTGGAGGTGTTCAAGGCCAGGTTGGATGGGGCTTGGAGCCCCCTGATCCAGTGGGAGGTGTCCCTGCCCATGGCAGGGGGTGGAACTGGATGGGCTTTGAGGTCCCTTCCAACCCAACCCATTCTATCATTCTAAGGAGGCTTCATTGCAGCCCAAGAGCAAGAGACAGAGAGTGCATTTGTGGCTCCTGCTCCTCCTGGATATCCTGAGAGTGGTCAAGTATCTTGCTGGGAATCGTGGCCAACTTTGAAGGCAACTTCATCTCTCCACTTCCTGGCACTTGCCAAAGGCTCCTGGGACATCTCTGAGATCATTAAGAGCAGAGCCTCCATCCCTGGAGGTGTTGACAAGACGGGTGGATGAGTTTCTCAGGGATGGTTCAGTAGTGGACAGGGATGGTTGGACTTGATGGTCTCAAAGGCCTTTTCCAACCTATAAAAAGTGAACTCCTGTTCAGAGCAGGGCAGAAGTTTCCTCTCTTTTGCTCTCTTGACCAGCAGGATCGATATATAGAGGTCTCCCCTCCTGTCCTGTCATGCTACTACTGACATGTGGTTGAATTGAGACACTGGAAGGGACTTGTGTTCTGCCTTTTGCCTTTTTGACTTCTCTGAATTCTCTTCTGATCATCCTTTGCATATTTTCCCTTGCTTTTGTTTTTTTTTGTTGTTGTTGTTGTTGTTTGTGAGAACTTTGGTACCCAGGGATGGTTCCAGGCCATGAAGGCAAAATCATTTCTTGGGTAGTTTGCTGATCTGAATACCACCCAAAGCCAGAAGGCAGAAATATTGCAAACTCCCTAATACTGACAGAATACTTTGTCCTTTATTTATGGGACACTCAGGCCACTGATGTGCTGGATGGAGAAATTTGTGTTGCTTCAGGGAGAAACACGAAACAGCACGAATTATCCATCAATTTTCTATCTGCCATCTGTTTCTTTGCTCAAAATCTAATGTGGGTGGGGTGGAGTGATAAGGAAAGGCAGCGAGTTTAGAGTGTAATAAACTGAATGCAGAAGTCTAAGAAAAGAATGCAGAAAGGCACAAGACTACAGAAGAAAAAACAGGGTGGGTTTTTTTCTTTTTTGGTTGGGCTTCTTGGTGCTCCTTTTAAATATCTGAGTCCTGGAATCATAGGATCATTAAGGTTGGAAAAGATGTCCAAACTCAGTCCAACTCAGTCCCCAAGTGCCACGGCTCCATGCTTTCTGAACCCCTCCAGGGATGGAGACTCCCCCACTGCCCTGGGCAGCCTCTGCCAGGGCTTCACCACTCAATCAGTAAAGACATTTTTTCCTGATATCCAATCTGATCCTTCCCTTGTGCAACTTTGGCCATTTCCTCTTGTCCCATCACTTGTTACCTGGGGTAAGAGCCCAGCACCCACTTCACCACAACCTCCTTTCAGGATGCTGCAGAGAGCAATGAGGTCTCTCCCCTCCAGCTCCTTTTCTCCAGGCTAAACAGCCCCAGGTTCCTCAGCAGCTCTTTATAAGACTTGTTCTCCAGACCCTTCACCAGATTCTGGCTGAATTAACTGAATATTTTTACCCACTTCCTTTTGATTTAAACAATAAATTTAAAGCAAGTAAAAAGATATATAAGAAAAAAAATCACATTCTCTCCCATTTTATTTCTGAGCTGTGCAATTCCTGTTGATCCACGTGCATCCACATGTCTCCAGCCTCAGCCTCATTTAGTCTCTCCTGTATATATAAATTTAAGCAGGAGCTGGTCATTAAAACTATTTTGCTGAGTCCCACTGAAAGTTGTCTAAAAGCCAGCTTTTACTTTCAGTGATTTCATCAGGGAATAAGAACTAGGAAAGGAAAGATGCTGAAATACCTCAAACACACAATCTTTACCTTCCACTAATACTTTCAAAAGTATTAACCTTTAGTTGACAGATCTATTTGTTGAGTATTGCGCCGTGGATTTGCTGGGTGGATGATGAAAAGCTTTGAATGCTCCCTCTGCTTCTTTGTGAAGAGTAACAGATCAGCTCCCTGACACCAACCTCTGTGGTGTCACCTCCACTAAGAGCTCCTCTTCTACTCTCCTGAGCACTCTCAGATTATCTGTTTTGGGAGGAACTGTTTTAAGACCTCCCCTACATTTTCTTTAAATCCCACATCTCTAAGTAAGTTTTGCATGAAGGTGTGAATCACAGAATCATCTGGTTGGAAAAGACCCCTGAAATCATCGAGTCCAACCGTACCTGTCCACTGCTAAACCAGATCCCTGAGACACTCATCTGCTCATCTTTAAACCCCTCCAGGGATGGGGACTCCACCCCCTCCCTGGCACCCTCTGACAGGCCCTGAGAACCCTTTCCATGAAGAAATGTTTCCTGATGTCCAATCTGACCCTGCCCTGGGGCAACTTGAGGCCATTTCCTCTCATCCCATCCCCTGTCACTGGGGAGAAGAGACCAACCCCCACCTCCCCACAGCCTCCTCTCAGGCAGTTGGAGACAGGGATGAGGTCTCCCCTCAGCCTCCTCTTCTCCAGGATAAACAGCCCCAGGGCCCTCAGCCGCTCCCACAACCCCTGTTCTCCAGCCCCTTCCCCAGCTCCGGTCCCTTCTCTGGACGCTCTCCAGCCCCTCAATGTCCTTCTTGGAGTGAGGGGCCCAGAACTGACCCCAGCACTCCAGGTGTGGCCTCCCCAGTGCCCAGTGCAGGGGCACAATCCCTGCCCTGCTCCTGCTGCCCACGCTGTGTCTGACACAGCCCAAGATGCCATTGGCCCTCTTGGCCCCCTGGGCCACTGCTGCCTCATGTTCAGCCCCTGCCAACCAACACCCCCAGGGCCTTCTCCTCCAGGCACTCTCCAGACACTCTTCCCCAAGCCTGGAGCTGCTCGGGGTTGTTGTGTCCCAAGTGCAGGACTCAGCACTTGGCTTTGTTGAATCTCCAAGTATCAGAGCAAATACCCAAGCCCACAGGCAATCAAACTCTCTCTCAAACACGTCCCTCTCCCTATGACAGTGCAAGAGTTAATGCACTTTTATAGACCTGTAGCTTCTTCAGCATCTCATGGTGTGTAGAAGTGGTCCCTGCTTTTAGACACCTCATGGAGAGGTTTCATAGCCTGATGTCAATCATGACAAATGTGCCAGCCAAGTGGAGCACTCAAACTCTAAATGAGAAATGATTACTGCAGGAATAACTTGATGAATTTGGAGAAAATCAGAGATCACTTTCTGTCCAGACAGTCTGTTAAGGAAATTAATGGGAAGGTTGTTGGAATGATAATAATCTGTAAAAGCATATGTCGTGAGTAGCTAATAATGTCCTTTCTTTGTTGGAAGTGATTATTTTTCATTTAGCAGATCTGAGCAGCTAAAGAACTCACATCTTTGCTCATTCCATTCCTCAGTACCAAATTAGAGTACAATGAGTGATGTTATCCTAAGGGTAAAACATAAATAGAACAATATATTAAACCTGAGCTGTAAGTAACCATGTATTTTCTCAAATAGCTCTTTTAAAAATTACATTTTCTGAACTCCTTGAATTATGCAGTGTATTTGAAGCATGAAAGCAGTCACAGCTTACATGGCCTGAACACATATCTGTTATTTTATTGCCAATTTTCACATCAATGGGACTAAATAGACAACTGCAAATGTTTTGGAGTGAAATAAGCAGGTCTGAGTTAAGGTAAACTAGGAATGGATTATTATTTATAAGGACCCATGAGTTTGTATAGAGTGACACCACCTTAATTACTTTTTAAGGGTTTGTGGTGTCACAGTTCTTACAATATTTATTTTTTTATCACTTTATTTCTTTTTCCCATTGAAGAAGAAGAATTGCACTGGGCACCTTGTTATGTAGCCAAAGCCTAGGAAATAGATTCGTTATCTGAGCTACTGCTGTGATTATGTAGCACAGGAAGGACATGGATCTGCTGGAGCAAGTCCAAAAGAGGCCACGGAGATGCTCCAAGGGCTGGAGCCCCTCTGCTGTGAGGACAGGCTGAGAGAGTTGGGGTTGTTCAGCCTGGAGAAGAGAAGGCTGTGGGGAGACCTTAGAGCAGCCTCCCAGGACTGAAAGGGGCTCCAGGAAAGCTGGGGAGGGGCTTTTTCCAAGGACCTGGAGTGATGGGATGAGGGGAGATTGAGATGAGACATTAGGAAGAAATTCTTCACGCTGAGGGTGGGGAGGCCCTGGCCCAGGTTTCCCAGAGCAGTGGTTCTGCCCCATCCCTGGAGGTGTTCAAGGCCAGGCTGGATGGGGCTTGGAGCCCCCTGATCCAGTGGGAGGTGTCCATGGCAGGGGGGGGGTGGAACTGGATGGGTTTTGAGGTCCCTTCCAACCCAACCCACTCCATGTTTCTGTGCCTGCAATGAGGTACCCACTGCCTCGAACCAGCAGTCACTGTCTGTCCTTGATGCTCCACGTTAAAGAAGTTCTGTTGTCCATTATCATCACCATCGCTCTAGATTTCAGGACTATCAGTGTCAGCTTAAAGTTTGGGGCAATACATGTGAGTTAGGGGAAGCTCAGTCTTTGAGAGGGAAATTTTAGGCACAGTAAACAGATTTTTTTAGGTAGAGTTTTTTGCTCACCTTTTCCTGAAGATATCTCTGTTCAGACACCTTTCAGAAGATATCTGAGCAGAGACCTCTCCTTCCTATTATCGATTGGGACCACAAACATCTGTTTCCAGTACCAGCAGAGAGACTCTTTCTCATCTCTGACTTTAGAATGTGAGATCTTTTACATGATAAATTTGAACTTTGGATTTGAACTTTGGATTTGAAATTTGAATTTTGCCCTTCTTACCGTCTTCTCCTTGGATGTATCCAATTCCACATGAGAGCATTGGTTCTTGGGTACAGGCACTGTCCGTTCTCATTCTGTGTTTCCAGATAAAGCAGACAATGATGGGTTCTTCCCAACGTCCCTCATCTTCACAAGGAGAAACTCTTCTTTCTTTGGGGGACATCTGCAAGATGTGTGGTGTCTGTGAAAAGAAAAATGAAGGACGTGCAGCGAAAAGGTGTCTGGGGTGGAGACAAGAGGGGGGCTGAACAAAGTCAGAGCAATGGGAGGAGCTCCATGGTAGAGGAGGTAGAACTCCAAGGAGAATGTATTCCAGGGATAACCCAATGCAAAGGGAAGGTGCAAGAATGAAGGAGCAGCAGCAGAACAGAGTGAGAAAGGAGTGGCACAGAGAGCATGCTACAGTTTTCCCTGATTTTAAACCAGAGATGATGTGAAGACTTCACAGATTTATCCAGTTACACCTCTGGGTAAATCTCCTATAGATAATTAAACATCCCTGCGTGGTTTGGAGACGAAGCATGTGTATTGGCCATGCTGTTCCTCTGAGACTGGATGCACAACCTCTGGCTGTATCAGGAGGGGTTCTCCTGTCACCAGAGCAACATGAGAGGCTGATGGCATCTCCATTTACCAGCGAGACTGCTGCTGCACCAGACAAACGTGGAATCATGGAATCACAGAACCATCTGGTTGGAAAAGACCTCTGAGGTCATCAAGTCCAACTGTCCCAGTCCACTACCAAACCAGATGACTGAGACACTCATCTGTCCATCTTTAAACCCCTCCAGGGATGGGGACTCCACCCCCTCCCTGGCAGCCTCTGACAGGGCCTGAGAACCCTTTCCATGAAGAAATGTTTCCTGATGTCCAATCTGACCCTGCCCTGGGGCAACTTGAGGCCATTTCCTCTCATCCCATCCCCTGTCACTGGGGAGAAGAGACCAACCCCCACCTCCCCACAGCCTCCTCTCAGGCAGTTGGAGACAGGGATGAGGTCTCCCCTCAGCCTCCTCTTCTCCAGGATAAACAGCCCCAGGGCCCTCAGCCGCTCCCACAACCCCTGTTCTCCAGCCCCTTCCCCAGCTCCGGTCCCTTCTCTGGACAAGCTCCAGCACCCTCAGCACACAGAATTTAATTAAAGAGAGATCTAAATCTGATCACACAGAGACAAAATTTAAATTGAAAGAACAAGAAAGCCCATCTAAGCTTTCTGGCAGTACTTTTTCTTCACCTCAGAAGGTCTATTGTTTCACTACAGTGAACATTTCAACCTGCATTCAGCCACAGTCACCAGCCACCTGCAGAGGGGAAGTTTGTTGTCTCCACATTCCAGGAGAATTCATATCTACTTTCCTAAATTACCAGATGCATTAAATGCATTGTGTGAAAAAAACCCAAACAACTCACAATTTCTCGTGCTGCAGAGCATGATAGATTTCACTTAACCACAACAAAGCCTCATCTTAGGTACCAATTCCCATTCTCTGTTCCGGATGATCCATCATTTTCAGGACAGGCTAATCTTGCTCAAAGAAAGGGAAAAATTCCTATTCTTCTCCCTATCAAAGCTTTCAGATGCATTATGCTGGCATTTTAATAGATGAATGCCTGCAGAACTCGAGGCATATTCATCCTTTAAATGTTAAAACGTACAAAACAAGGTATATTATACATAATAACTCCTCCACCATCTCCTGAGCATTAAAAAGCAGAGATTTATGTTAAAAATGGCACTGCTAATATTATTGAGACCACACAACACTCTGATTCTTGCTGAAGGGATATTTTAATATCACAGTCTTGATACAAGAGGCTTGACAACTCTCTCCCAGGCTTAGGTCTTTGGAGGCCTGGCTTTCAAAACCTGTCCAGAGGAAGGGTGTTGCTTCAGTTAATTTACATAATGGATGGTTGGTAACTATGAGCCCTTCGTATGAATTTTGAGTATGTTTGGCTGGAGAAATCATTCACAGTCAAATAAAAAATGCTTCTTGGGCAGTGCTGGTGGCCAGACTCGTGCCAGGGGAAAAGCATCTGCTGCTGGAGTTCAACCTGGATGAGGCTGCAAGAAGCCAAATGAAGTTCTAAAGCCAAATTCAATGACTTTGTGGGAGCAGAGCGATGATGGCCTGTGGAAATATTTACTGCTGGATTTGTGTAATGGAGTTATCCATTCTAACTAATTAATCTAATTTATCATGGAAAGAAAAAGAGAGAAAGGGGGAAAGATGCTGAGAACGTTGAGTGAAGTCCTTTTCATCCAGATGGATTTACACGACCTTAATAAGTAAAATTTGCCAAGGGAAGGAGAGTCCATCCTCTGTGAGATCACAGAATGGTTTGGGTTGGAAGAGACCTTCAATTCTAAACCCCCTGGCATGGGCAGGGACACCTCCCACTGGATCAGGCATTCCTTGGAACAGACCTGGGAAAACCCTCAGGTGGTCTGTTCCTGAGGTTCCCAGAGCCCTTAAAATGCCTGCACTGCTCTCTCACCAACATCCTGCATTTTCTCAACCTTCCAGCCGAGTTGCCTGAGCTGAAATCCCTAGGGCTGCTCCTTGGTCACAGGGAGAGGTGATCCTGCCACGCCGTGGATGCAGCTCTCGATCTCTGCAGAGACCTCTCCAGCTTCAGTTTTTAAAGCAGTGCTGGACAGTCCTCCCTGACTTCATGAGGAGCCGGGATGGGAGTTAAAAGTTCACATCTGGAACAACTTTCCCCTAGAATCTTTAGCAACAAGTAACTTACAGATGCATTTTATCACGTAGCAACCAGCAAGATGTCACAGCAGGGTTTACCAGGTCCACTCGCTGGGCTCGTGGTGGTTCCTTTATGGCCATCTCGAAGTGCCAAAAGTTAAGGGGACCAAACTGCCAAGGGGTTCCACTGCCATCAAAGAGAGGAATTTACTGTTTTGCAAGAGTGGCACAGGATGGACAGAGTAGGGGAAAGGGAAAGAAAAGATAAAGTAAAAGGGAGGACAGAAGATTGTAGCTCCCATCAGGGGTCCAAGGCGTCCCTGTGGTCACAGGTCCCAAACAGCATCCTGAAGGTCCTTGTTGGGATCCTGTGGTGGGGAGATCCCAGCCAGGCTTCGTTAGGAGCATCTCCTCTCCCTGTGAGTTGTGGCCAATCTCTGCCTTCGTTTCACAATCCAGACTGAACTGTGCAGGCACAAAAAATCCCACTTCACTCCCCAAAACTGCACGTGCGCCACCTCACGTTTGAGGGTCTTTCACTTCCTCACATCATCTTCCTCTCGTGTCTGCTGGGTGACCTCAAGACCCTCTGAGAACCTCCCTGTGTGCTCCTCTTCGTTGGCCTCAGAGGCAGGAGGAGGTGGCGCAAGCTTGGCTGACGCAGCAGGTGATGTCCATCCACTGGACAGCAGCCCTGAGGCCTTGTCACGGTTGTAAAATCCAGTCCCAGGTATCAGGGAACAGCTCAGCATTCCTCCTACCAGGTTTTTTTTTCCTTTCAGAGTGTTTGCTTCTTGGTACCTCTCCAAGTATCCTGATGGTGATGTTGAGACAAGCACTGTTCTTCGGAGCGACTCTTACACCAGGGATACAGCAGTATCTCAGGACAACCATTTCTCACTTAAAGCTTCTCATTTTTGAGCTTAAGGAGCAGCAGAAGGTTTGAAACATGGCCAGTCTTGCTGGTGGAGATGGAGGCCCATGCTGGATGTGTCAGACCTGAATTTACAGCCTCAGCACCCCAAGGGTCCCTGGCCACGCTCCTAGGGCCGGTTTCTGTGCCGCCGTGGGGTGTTTGGGAGGCACAAGGCTGTGCAAGCTGTCATTCAGCACTTCACAGCAGCAGGATGAGATTTAAAGGAAGAGCAAAAGCAAAAAAAGGCAGAGAACGGGGAGGAATTGGGAGCAAAGAGGGCTGCAGCTGGAAAGAACATGAGACAAAGTAAGGCACTAGTAGAAATGAGAGAGAGAAAAATGTCATTCTGTTATTTCACAGGCAAGAAGAAAGAACAAGGCTTCAGTACCTAAAGCCCATTTTATCAGGCTTCATAGGAAATAAAATATGAATACTAATTAGGCTCTCCTGAGAATTAATATTAACGCAGCCAACAACAACCCAGGGCAGCATCAGTGAAACATTATTTATCTGAGTTATAGAATTCTGAATGGTTTGGGTTGGAAGGGACCTCAAAGCCCATTCAGTCCCACCCCCAGTGGGCAGGGACACCTCCCACTGGATCAGGGGGCTCAAAGCCCCATCCAACCTGGCCTTGAACACCTCCAGGGATGGGGCAGCCACCACTGCCCTGGGCAACCTGGGCCAGGGCCTCCCCACCCTCACAGCAAAACATTTCTCCCTAAGATCTCATCTCAATCTTCCCTCTTTCAGCTGAAAACTCTTCCCCCTCATCCTGTCCCTGCACTCCCTGATCCAGAGCCCCTCCCCAGCTTTCCTGGAGCCCCTTTCAGTCCTGGGAGGCTGCTCTAAGGTCTCCCCAGAGCCTTCTCTTCTCCAGGCTGAACAACCCCAACTCTCAGTCTGTCCCCATAGCAGAGGGGCTCCAGCCCTTGGATCATCTCTGTGGCCTCAGCTGGACTCACTCCAACAGTTCCAAGTCCTTCTTATGCTGGGGATTCCAGAACTGGACTCAATACTCCAGGTGGGATCTCATGAGAGCAGAGTAGAGGGGGAGTTAAAAATATTCAACTCATCAAGACCTTGTGAAATCCATCTGAGTATTTATGGATCTGAACGGCAAATTCTAAATCATCAGCCATTACCTTGGAAAACTCAGAAAGGGCTGGCAAGGTCCCTGGGGCACAGGACAGAGCAAATGCAGGACCTCTCTTCAAAAAGAGGAAAGATAAGGAGACAGAACTAGAGAGTTATCAGCATAACCTCTGCAGAGGAGGACGCTGGAACACTGTTTAGCAGTCTATTTATATGTGCTCAGGCTAAGGTGATAAAACATCCAATGTGATTTTCTCAAAGGCAGGCGTGTCAAGCCAACAAATTTTCTGTTATCAGAAAAGCAATTGGAACAGAGTCACTATTTTTGCTCTGGCAGCTCCTGTTACATAGTTGTACCTGACATCCCCAGGAATGAAATATGACGGAGGTGAAATCGCCAGAGTATTTATGGGCCATCAGCTGAAACACTGTGATATTGGTTATCAGGGGTCTATTTTAGGGCGTGTGAAATGTGCCTTGCAAGGGCTGCCCTGGATTCAGCACTCTTAAATATTTTTCCTGGCATGTAGATGATGAAACAGAGAATCGGGGACGCGCTCACGTGAGGCCGTTGGTAGTGGTGATACTGAAGAGTTATTTGGACAGAAATAGCCTGAGGTTTGCTTAGAAGCTTTTGATTCTGTTTTAGAGCAGGGAGATGGAAAAGATGACCTCCAGACCCTTCACCAGCTCCGTTGCCCTTAGAAGTCCTACATCCATAGCTGTCCTAGAAGCCCTGCATCCCTTTCCCAGCCTGCAGCTGACCCAAAAGCCAGCTTCTCCCTCTGGTCTCAGGCTTTGAGGAACATCCACCACCACCTTCTCCCACCTTTTCCACTGCACACAGAGAGCATGACCTGCACTCAGCTCTGAGTTTCTGGCTTCCTCTGCCCTCTCCTGCTCCTCTATTAAGATACTTTGCTAACAAAGCCTCAGAACAGGTTAAAAGCAGTGGAGGGGATTATCAGGAATGCACATACCCTTTGCATAAAAGGATTTATTGGTGTGCCCATCTCTAGTGCCCCCAAGTAACCTCACTTTTCCTCCCGTGCACTGTACATCAGTTTATTAGTTAGCATGAACTTTGAAATAGTTAACATTTCTGGAATCAGATATGAAATAAGAGCCTTGGGTTTTGGTGCTGGCCTGAATATTGGAAACACGGTTGAATTTTAATCCTATTTTAAATGTCCTGCTATGAATTTCCCACGTGTGTAATGAGAATGGCAGCATTTCCCACCTCTCAGCCTTTGGCTCTCTGGTGCCTCGAGGCCATCAGCGCTTCAGGACAGCGGTTGCACTGCCAGGTGTAGCTCCACTCCCCCTTGTGATGGGTTGGTTGTCTTGGCTAAAGCATCTGTAGAATTGCAAAAATAATTATGGGCATTAATATGAAAGACCTTGCTGTTTAGCATCAACGAATATAAATTCAGAAGCATGAAATTTAAACTCAGGATGTTGAATTCCATTGCCATTTTCTAACTCCTTGGGATGTGCTTTACCATTTGTTTGTCTTATTTTGTCTTGTACACGAAGCATTTTGTGTCAATAAAGTCATTTAGGGGAGACTGGCAGAGTTCTTGGCCTTTTATAAATTAGCGTTATGGAATATTACCTGCTTCTTTCAGTCTCACCCCACAGCCCTCATGATTTATGACATTTAATGACACTTGATGGCATAACACACATATTTATTTTATAATCTCTGCCATGCAAAGCACTGCACAATGAAAAATGTCATTTTTTATGGCACCTAAGAGATTCAGAAAGAAAATGCAGAAAACTGCACTCGATTTCCATTCTGGCAGTCACATTCATTAAAGCAATTAAATTAAATTGAAATTAACTTCAGGAGATCTTCCACATGCTTAAAAGAGTGTATTTCCCCATGATCTTTTTTTGTAACTGTTCTTTTGACATTTCTGCCTGATCAGTTAAGAAATGATGATTAATGACACTTAAGAAATGAGCTTGATTGCCCTGAATGCTTGAAGGGGTTATTTATGAACATATTGGAGCGTTGAACACAGAGCATTGATTCCCTTGCACGAGATGGCAAACCTCAGTCCCCTCCACACTCACAGGGCTCAACAATTCACTCAGAATAAATAACAACCCCTCTCATTTCCCTTCTTCACATCTCAAAGCCCTTCACGGACCTGACCACACCTCCTCATGGTACTGGAGCAGGTTAAGGAAAAGGAGTCGAATGTTCATAAATCAGGGAAGTCTCTGCTCCACGGTTACTCCTCACCCAACAACAAATCGAGCACTGAATGGCTGAAGAAATGGACAAACCCCACACTCTGCATACCCTCAGTTCTGTTGTATCGCTTTCCACAACTCCCTAAAAGGAATCATAGAATCACCTGGTTGGAAAAGACCTCAGAGATCATCAGGTCCAACCGTACCTGTCCCCTTACTAAACTAAGAAACTCATCTATGAAGGAGGTTGTGGTGAGGTAGATGCTGGTCTCTCCTCCCAAGTAATAAGTGATAGGACGAGAGGAAATGGCCTCAGGTTGCGCCAGGGGAGATTTAGATTGGACATCAGGAAACATTCCTTTACTGACAGAATGGTGAAGCCCTGGCAGAGGCCGCCCAGGGCAGTGGGGGAGTCTCCATCCCTGGAGGGGTTCAAAAAATGTGTAAGTGTGGCATTTTAGGACATGGTTCAGCAGGCACGGTGGGGTCGGGCTGATGGTTGGACTGGATGAGCTGAGAAGGCTTTTCCAACCTTAATGATTCAATAATTCCAAGATCATTTACTGATAAAATACAGTTCTGCTGACCAAACAGCTGGAATTCCAGGGTCTTTTTGTTAGCAGCTGAAAACCAGATCCCTGGGCACGTTTGGGGATTGAATAGTTATCAGGATACTTACCAACAATCCAACAGCAAGACAATGATGGCAAACAGAAATCAATAGTCTGGCTATAATAAATGTTGTGATGTTTAAGTGGCACTTGTAGAGTGCTGAGTTGGAAGGGACCCACAAGGATCTCTGAGTCCAGCACAGGACACTCCCAACACTCATCCCGTGGGGCTGAGGGCATTGGCCAAATGCTGCTGGAATATTGTCAGGCTTGGGGAGCTGTTCCAGTGCTCCACCACCCTCTGGGGGAAGAACCTTCTCTTAATGTCCACCCTAGCCCTCCCCTGGCACAGCTTCCTGCCACTGCCTGGGCTCCAGAGAGAAGAGCTCATCACCAGCTCCTCCCCCTGTGAGGAAGCTGCAGCCCACGATGAGGTCTCCCCGCAGTCTCCTCTTCTCCACGCTGAACAGACCCAGGGACTTCAGCTGCTCCTCTTAGGGCTTCCCCTCTAAACCCTTCACCAACTCCATGCCCTCCTCTGGGCACTCTCCATTAGAATCATAAGGTTGGAAGAGACCTCTGAGACCACCGAGTCCAACCGTCCCCGTCTCCCCACTAAACCATGTCCCTAAGAAACTCATCAACCTGTCTTTTAAACACCTCCAGGGATGGAGGCTCCACCACCTCCCTGGGCAACCTGTTCCAACCCCTGACCACTCTCTCAGTGAAGAAATTCTTCCTTAGCTTTAGACCCTTCTTATGCTGTGGCACCCGAAACTGCCCCCAGTGCTCATCCATGGTGCAGCTCATGTGTCCTGTGAGGGTATCTCTAGAAGCATTTCCTTTCAGGGATGGTAAAGATAGTTGTGTCCTTGTTACAGATCCAGGATCAGACAGAGATTTCTAATAAGACTGTACAAATGGAATTCCTATTAATCACTGCACACCCCCAACCTTTAAGGGTGCACCCTCCCCCTTTTCCAAAAATCAAGGTTTGGAAGTCAAGCAGAACAAGGGGATGAGTTACTTTTTACCCTCTGTCTAATGGATGGTCCATGCTTCCCCTCGGAAGGGTTTCCAAAGCAGCAGTAAATAGTCCCCCTGTTGAGACAACAGAATATTGCGCTCCTGCAGAGAAGAATTTGCATTTCATTTGCAGATTATTATACCCGAGGCTTAGTCTAAACTGCTTTCAAACTTCCTTTGCTCCTGTTGGGTGTTCACCTCTGTGTCCACACAGGATTTAGAAACTCAAAAATGATCCTCACAACACGTCCAGGGCCGTATGTTTCACCACAAGAAGTTTGAAATAAGAAACACGCATCGTTTTGCACAGATTGTAAATGTAAAATGGGCAGATTAACAAATCCAGGAAGAGCCACGCTGGCTTTCATTCACACAGATATTCTTTCTGTAGAGCACAACGGAGCTGCAGGATGTAACTGCCTGTGAAATTCAAAATTAGGCTGAATTTCTTTTGGAACACAAAAGTATTGCATAGAATCGCACCGGATCGTGGAGTCGTGCAGGCTGGAGGCAGCTCTGGAGATGGTCTCATCCAAGGGGCAGTAAGAACAATTGTTCAGTGCTGTGTTCTACCAGGTTTTCGCTGGCTCCAGGCATGGAGACTCCACAATTTCTCTGGGCAACCTGCTCCAGTGCTCAAACAACCTCACTTTAAAGTGAAGTTTTTAAGATATTAAGTGGACTTTCCTGTGTTTTATAATTCATGGCCATTGCTTCCACCCCCGGGCATCCCTGAGAAGAGCCTGGCTCCATCTCCCTTACTGCCCACTATCAGGCAGTGGATAAGATCCTCCCCCAAGCCTTCTCCTTTCCAGGATGAACCAACCCAGCTCCCTCAGCCTTTCCCCATACCATAAACACTCCAGTCCCTTGTGTGCCTTCGCTGGGCTCTCTCCAGTAAGCCCAGGTCTCTCTTGCCCTGGGGGCCCAGCCCTGGCCCCAGCACCCTGGCTGTGTCTCAGCAGAGCTGAGCAGAGGAGCAGGATCCCACCCCTCTCCCTGCTGGCCACGCTCTGCCTGACACAGCCCAGGAGGCTGGTGGCCACCCTCTACCATGAAGACACATTGCTGGCTTCTAAAGCTGCTGTCTAACACTGTAACATCACCCTTCTTTTTCAAGGCCAGGCTGGATGGGGCTTTGAGCCCCCTGGTCCAGTGGGAGGTGTCCCCATGGCAGGGGGCTGTAACTGGATGATCTTTACAGTCCCTTCCAACCGAAATCGTTCTACAATTCGTCTTCCCTGTATATTTGATCTCCATGTTGTATCACTCACCTTTGTAGTCCTTTTGGTTTAAACCACTCTCAGGAGTCAGAGCTGCTCGTGGTGAGGAGCTGGTGGGGTGGGGGTGGCTGGCAGAGTCCTGCTGCCTCTGACAGCAGCGCTGTCTCCAGGCTCTGTAATTGGTCTCAGATTCTCCCATGCCATATTTTTTGCTTGAGGTCTGCTACAACTGTCCCTGTCTCAAAACTCAAATGCCATATAGATGTGTGTATTTCCTTTACCTACAGGAAAACTGGGGCTCCCTCTCAGCCAGTGAAGGGATAGGATGAGGGGGACAATTTTTCAGTTAAAAGGGGAATTTCAGCACTGAGAGAATGAAATAGGATCATAGAATAATTTTGTTGGACAAGACCTTTTAGATCATCGAGTCCAGCCATACCTGTCCTGTTCCTGATGATGCTCCTTCCCAAGGTGTGGTGGTGCAAAAAGTTGTCCTCATCCAGGCTGGGCAGGGACTGGGTTTGTGTAGGGCAAGGGATGCATCACTATCCCAAACTTCCTCCATGATCAGTGAGTAAACTGCAAAAGGAAACTCCCGAGACCTATTCCAGCCCAAGTTTGCAAGAGTTCAAATGTAATTAATGAGGAAAGGGTGGTAGAGAAGGAGGGCTGCTCAGCACCAGCCCTGGGGGGTCACTGGGGGCTCTTCCTGAACAAAGGTTGGGAGAAGAGCAGAGCTGTTGGCATCACCTTGTTCGGTGACACGGAGCCAGAGAGCACCAATGGGTCAAATCCAGCACCCGGCCACAGAGCTTTATGCATTGCAATTCCAGGGCCAGGTTGGAAGCATGAGACCTTCCTGCCTTGCATGACACAAAAGGACAGTGTGGATCAAGAAGAGGTTGCACCAGGGCAGGTTCAGACTGGACATCAGGAAAAGTTTCTTCATGGAAAGGGTTCTCAGGCCTGGACAGAGGCTGCCAGGGAAGGGGTGGAGTCTCCATCCCTGGAGGGGTTTAAAAGATGGATAGAAGGGTTTCTTGGGGACAGGGTTCAGTAGTGGTCAGGATGGTTGGACTGGATGATCTCAGAGGTCTTTTCCAAGCAGGTGATTCTATGGTTCTAAAGGGGTCTCTCCAAGGGATGAGGATGTAACCACGCTCTGCTGTTTCTCAGACCCCCCCCACAAACGAGCAGTGCTACAGGTTCCTGTATCCCCTCAGCTATGAACTGTTCAGGCAGTGACAATAACAGTGGCCAGGTTTGGCTTTTCAGCTTATGAAACAGCAGCATATTTAAAGATTTAGCTACAGGGTTTTTTCCAGACCAGCAGTGGAGACCTTGCATGTGTGAGCTTGTCATCCCTTTAAGCTGCTTTCCTTAGGAGAAACAGCCACGGTGATGTTTGCTGCTTAAGATGCCCAGGACGTACAGCAACTTCAGCACCCAAATTACTTTTATGATATATCTAATTACCCTTTGGCCTTCAGCTCTGTACGTTTGCCATGGGCATTGCTGTCTCCTGCCACCACCTGGGAGCGAGGTACATTTGCAGAACTGCAAAACATGTTTCTTATTTCCAAGATAATGCATAGAAAACAACTTATTTTAGAATAATTATTCCTCTCTCTTTTTTGTTTTTTTTTAAATCGTAGAATGGTTTGGTTGGAAAAGATCTTTGAGATTATCGAGTCCAACCATCCCTGTCCATTGCTAAACCAGATCCCTGAGCACCTCATCCACCCATCTTTTAAACCCCTCCAGGGATGGGGACTCCAACCCCTTCCATGGCACCCTCTGACAGGGCCTGAGAAGCCTTTTGCCAGCTTTGCAAAGAACAACTGCACAGTGGTACTGAGGAAAATGCTGGAAGCCCTGACATGAATAAATAAGAAATAGAATAAGAACCCCCCCCCCCCCATTTTCTCATTCCTGTCTGCAAGCAGTTGACTTATTTCCTAAGAAAGGTGGGTTTATATCCCTTTCCAAAATAACAATGGACCACGTAAACCCCATTAAAACACTGAAAGACCATTGAACATCTCACAGATGAAATAGATCTAAATAAATTCAGAGAAGAGTTCTTCTAACGTCCTTCAAAAGTGTGTCAGATACTCCTGTCTGACTGCATGTTACATTACCCTGCCATTAAAAATGTATTATCTTTCGAAGGAAAAGCAGAGATTAATGACCCTAACCAAAGTGATGAATTCACTGTGCAAGATGAGGTAGAGTTCTGAAACAAGCCAGCAAACAGAGGAAAGAAATAGTAAAACTAGATAAATAATAGAACAAGAAGGTCAGAGAAGGAGAAATTAATAGGCAGTTATTTTAAATTATTTGAATTCCTTTCCCTACACTTCATAAAAATATTAACCAGCTTCATATATATTTGTATTTTCTCGGTGCTGACTTTCCTCTACAAGGAAATCTCTCCTTCTGGAAGTCTTATGTCAGAGTGGAAAAAATCCATGTTGCAGTAGGAATGGAGGCTGTGTTTGAGATGAGACCTGAAAATGGAGCCTTTCATTGGCTGAGTCTGTGCTGTTTCTGACCAACCTCCCAGGGCACCAGGGCTTGGAGACCGAGGGATTCATTGCATCAGGGTTGTCCTTCTGTCCAGCACCAGTCCCACCACTGTTTCATCATGAAACAACAAAACAGGTTGGGTTGGAAGAGACCATTCCCATCTCCCTGCCATGGGCAGGGACACCTCCCACTGGATCAGGGGGCTCCAAGCCCCATTCAACCTGGCCTTGAACACCTCCAGGGATGGGGCAGCCACCACTGCTCTGGGAAACCTGGGCCAGGGCCTCCCCACCCTCAGAGCGAAGAATTTCTTCCTGATGTCCATCTAAATCTTCCCCCTTCCAATTTAAAGCCATTCCCCCTCATCCTATCACTTCAGTCTCTTGTGAACAGTCCCTCCCCAGCTTTCCTGGAGCCCCTTTCAGTCCTGGGAGGCTGCTCTAAGGTCCCCCCACAGCCTTCTCTTCTCCAGGCTGAACAACCCCAACTCTCTCAGCCTGTCCTCATGCAGGAGGTGTTCCTCTGAAATGCCGTGAAGAACTTCCTTCCAAACAACCACACTTTGCTTTTAGTGTTCAATCACCCCCTCTGTCAGCCTTATATGAATTACAGTCCCTGAAACTGATATTTGTTACCTGCAGAATATTAACGTGGTTAATAAGAGAAGCAGTCGCCCACCAGTAGCTCTGACACAGCCAACAAGGTATTAATGATATTTTTTATCATTACAATTTGCTCCTACAAATCCATCAGGCCAATTTACAAATCTTTTTCAGCTTGAACAGGAGGATTTTTGAGGCCAGGACTTTTAAATATTGGCACTTTTCCCTGCCATTTGGGCATGCCATTTCCTCAAGCAGCACGGAGCAGTCGCAGGGTCAGTTTGCTCCCATATTCAATTGACTCTGTTCAGAGGAATCTATTTGCATTTATGGTAAGCCCCGTGCACTGGGTGGGTTGTAGAGGCCACGAGGTGGGTGAGGTTGAAGCAATTCCTGGGGCTGCGTGGTGGGCAGTGACACCTGCAGATGACACAGCGGTGTGAGAAGCCACCGTGGCTGTCCTGTTGGGCAGAGAAAGGCACTGCAATTGCAGATGGGATTGCAGAGTTTCTGCCTCTCCAAGGCTGCAGGGAGCTGGGGAGGACACAGGGCTCTATGACACAGCTTGAAAGTTTTCCATTATCCTCTGTCACCAGTTCCCATGGACACCTAACACTGGGGTGGGGAGGCCCTGGCCCAGGTTTCCCAGAGCAGTGGTGGCTGCCCCATCCCTGGAGGTGTTGAAGGCCAGGTTGGATGGGGCTTGGAGCCCCCTGATCCAGTGGGAGGTGTCCCTGCCCACGGCAGGGGGTGGAACTGGATGAAATTTAAGGTCCCTCCCAACCCCAACCGTTCCATGGTTCTAAGTGCACCCTTTGCAGCAGAGAAAAGAATGCCACGAGTTTATTCCCTACCAGCAGCCCTTACTGGGAACTGCAGGGATGGGGGGGCAAACATCATGAGAACAAAAATAAATGGGTATAAACAAACCATTTGCAGTGCTGTGCTGGAGACAGAAATAAAGGTAACTGCAACAGCAGGAGAAAGGAGGAGTTCCTGAAACAGGCACTGCTGCAGGAGACTGGTGCTGTCCCATGGATTCGAAAAGGCATCCCAGCTCAGATCCACCCCCGGGGCAGAGCAGCAGGAGCCCAAGTGGAGAGCAAAGCCAAGAGTGATCAGTGCAGTCCCCAAAAGCAAAGGAGAGAGTCAGTGCTCAGCGTGAACACTGGTGGAGGCTGAACCTGCTGTACAAAGAAACAGAGGAGAAAAATAGCATTGTGAAAGCAGGCAAAAAGTACCCTCTCAAGGAAAGGAGTGCTATGCATGAATAATGCTGACTCTGGGAACTGCAGCAGGGCTGGAGCTGCCTTTGGGGTGTTTAAAATATATGGTGGTCTTGTAAACCCATATTTGCAATTCAGCCAGGCTGTGATGTTCCACTCTTCCAGGCAATGATTAGAAATACTGGTCATGGTGAAGTGCAATTATTCATTCCTTGAGGGGAATGCATCTGTGGTGTGCTGAGCACCACCTAAAACCTCCACCCACTCTGCTGTTACCCACCCTCCTGTTTCAGGCACCCTTAGGTGGTCCAGTGATGTGCTTTGGGCAAGGCTTGCGTCCTGCCCCAAGGCAGCAGCTGAGCCCTTCCCAATGCCCAGGAGCTCCTGGCAGATTGCAGCCTCCAAGCAGGACCAGATGTCTTACACAGAGGAACCAAAGACACCTGAACATCTAATCATGGAATCACAGAAGCATCTGGTTGGAAAAGACCTCTGAGGTCATCAAGTCCAACCATCCCAGTCCACTACCAAACCAGATGACTGAGACACTCATCTGTCCATCTTTAAACCCCTCCAGGGATGGGGACTCCACCCTCTCCCTGACAGCCTCTGACAGGGCCTGAGAACCCTTTCCATGAAGAAATGTTTCCTGATGTCCAATCTGACCCTGCCCTGGGGCAACTTGAGGCCATTTCCTCTCATCCCATCCCCTGTCACTGGGGAGAAGAGACCAACCCCCACCTCCCCACAGCCTCCTCTCAGGCAGTTGGAGACAGGGATGAGGTCTCCCCTCAGCCTCCTCTTCTCCAGGATAAACAGCCCCAGGGCCCTCAGCCGCTCCCACAACCCCTGTTCTCCAGCCCCTTCCCCAGCTCCGGTCCCTTCTCTGGACGCTCTCCAGCCCCTCAATGTCCTTCTTGGAGTGAGGGGCCCAGAACTGACCCCAGCACTCGAGGTGTGGCCTCCCCAGTGCCCAGTGCAGGGGCACAATCCCTGCCCTGCTCCTGCTGCCCACGCTGTGTCTGACACAGCCCAAGATGCCATTGGCCCTCTTGGCCCCCTGGGCCACTGCTGGGTCATGTTCAGCCCCTGCCAACCAACACCCCCAGGGCCTTCTCCTCCAGGCAGCTCTTCAGACACTCTGCCCCAAGCCTGGAGCTGCTCGGGGTTGTTGTGTCCCAAGTGCAGGGCTCAGCACTTGGTATTGTTGAACCTCTGCAGCCAAGCAGAACAGAGTGGCAAGGCTGCAAACATAGGAAACATCAAGATTTTGCAGTTTGGATCAAGAGGAAAGCACTATCACAGAGCCAATGCTCTTCTTTTGTAGTAAAAAAGAAAGCATTTTACTGCTTTCTGGGATTTATGACATTTTCTACTCAGTGCACACCCTTCTGTGCACAGATATGGAATGGTTTTAGAAAAGAGTTACTGCCAAATAGCATTAATGTGTTTAAAACTGGCAGTCTCTGAGGTCTTGAGCTGCTGACAACAATCCAAGACATGACACGATGCAAACAAGAGATACCTATGGCAGCAGAGTCCTTCAGAGCTCCAAGTTCTCTCAGTTCTCCTGGCCAGGACTCGGCAGGTGGATAAGGAATTAGTGATGGAGTTTGTACCACCAGAAAAACAGAAGCATTAATTTCGAAGAGCTGCAATGGCAGATCAGAAATTCTTAGAGCCCACACTAAATAAATCATTAAGAGCAGTGTCTGCTGGAGCAGAGGAGAATAGCATGGCAATTGGAAAGAGATTTCTCTGTGTGGTCTCCACCAGGACACAGATGGGCTGTGCTGGGTTGCCCAGTAGGCAATGAAAGCTCACACTGATAGAAAAGAGAGAGATGATTTTTAAAATGGTTGATATTTCAAATGGCTGATATTCCTGACAAAGAGAATAGCTGGGAGCTGAGGTCCAAGGATACAAAATGCTCATCACATCACCCCAGGTAGCATCGCTAATAGAGGTGGGAGAGAGGACACAGGTGATGGTGAGATGTTCTCTAAGGGTCCAGACCTGACCTGGGGTAATGAAGAGCATTGGTAAAAGGAAGGAATCCCCCCCAGAGTACTGAGATTTGTGCATCAGCCTTGTTTCTTGCAGTAAAAAAACCTCTCATCAGTAGATATGAGTCTCCTCTCACCCACAGATGATGTTTCTCCTCTACTTTCTCTCCTGGTCCCTACACCACTCCACCCTTCCACCATCTTCCTCATATCCTCTTTAATCCCCTTATTATTCTCTACTTTCACCTCTCATTGTCCTCTAGTTGTTTGTTTGCAGAGCACAAGCACAAGTTAGACTTCAAAAAATCAACAATGACTCTACTCATCTCTTTCACACCAAGCCCAGGAAAGAGCTTTGTCCTTTGTACCTTCCCAGATGTCTTTAAAAATACACAGGTATTAAATGGTGGAGCAGGGAACATGGGAATCATAGGATCATTTAGGTTGCAAAAGACCTTTAAGACCACCCAGTCCGACCATCAGCCCAGCCCCTCCGTGCCCACTAAACCAGCAGATCTAGAAATACTTTAATGGAAGAGGAAATTATCACAGAGAGAGGAATGAGAAATCCATATAAAGTCCTTTTATAAACAAGGCTGCCCTTGACTCTCATCTTTCATCACTTTTACCCTTTTTGACAACAGGTGTGGCCTTTGGGGAAAGCCTTTTCCTCTCCTCCTTTCATGATAGACCAAAGGAACAACAATATTCTTGCGGTCTTAAAAGGAAAGAGAAGGAAAAAACCCACAGGTGTTTCTGATGAATCAAATCACCTTTTTTCCTGTAAATGCCTGGTTTAAATTTGACATCTTAACTTTGCCAAGTATGATACACAGATGGCTTCTCTACTTGTACCACCGTGTCAGGGCTGTCAATCATTTGTATGACTTCAGTGCTTATCACAGTAGAGACGGAGAAAGGAGCACAGAGTTCAGCCTTTGACTGCCTTCTTCTTTTCTGCAAACTTAGAATCACAGAATTACAGAATGGGTTGGGTTGGAAGGGACCTCAAAGCCCATCCAGTTCCAACCCCTGCCGTGGGCAGGGACACCTCCCACTGGATCAGGGTCTCCAAGCCCCATCCAACCCGGCCTTGAACACCCCCAGGGATGGGGCAGCCACAGCTTCTCTGGGCAACCTGGGCCAGGGCCCCCCCACCCTCACAGGAAAACATTTCTTCCCAAGATCTCATCTCAATCTCCCCTCTTTTCAGCCTAAAATGGTTTCCCCTTGTTCTATCCCTGCACTCCCACACTTCATAATAACTCCTTAATAATGAAAAGGAAGGGATAAACAAGATGACTAAAAAGGAACAGCAATTTGATCAACTGAGAGTTCCGAAAAGCAAACTCCACAAACTCTTCTCTCCTTCTCCTCTCCTTTCCCCTATTCCTCCTTTTCTTTGCTGAAATCTTGGAGAAGGTTGGCTTGGCTTCCAAACGTGTCAACCAAAACCAGTTGCTGAGACATCTGAAGCCTTCTTGAGGGCTGGCATTTGTCTGTCATCCTCTCCCAGTCTCCCTGCTGTGTCCCAACCTTGGACATGTGCTTTGATCAGGAGATGGCAACGCACCTTGTGAAAAGTGGAGGAAGTTCTGCTGCTTTAAGTTACCAACAAATTATAATGGGAAGAAACTGCCCCCCCTCAGCACTTATTCTATTTGGAGGAAATATAAGGGTTTCTATCTTCAGCACAGGGTTGGGGAAGGACAGAATGAGAGCACAAAGCTTGCAAGAGTGGGACAGAGAAAGAAACATCCAAGAGGTGAAAGCACCACTTCACTGCAGTGCACAGAGCTTACTGAGGAGATATCTATTAGCATTGGCATTGTGGGATTTAAAAACCCTTCCCTGGGCAGCTTCTTGATAAATGTAAGCTCACAGCACAGCCCCTTCTGTGCAGTGAGTGTGTGCCTCAAAATCCCTCCAACTGGCACTAAAATTTCCTCCTAACTGCCTTTTCTCTTTAGCTGGAGGTTGGGGAGAGGGAGGATGTTTCCAGCACAGCAAATCATAGGATCATAGGATGACCCAAGGTGGAAGGGACCCACAAGGACCACCCAGTCCAGCTCCTGTCCCTGCACAGGACACTCCCAACACTCACCCCCTGTCACTGAGGGCATTAGCAAATGCTTCTGGAATGCTGGCAGAGCAGGTGCCCTGACTGCTTCCCTGGGGAGCTGTTCCAGTGCTCCACCACCCGCTGGGGGAAGAACCTCTTCCCAATGGCCAATCTCCCCCTGCCCTGGTACATCTTCCTGCCCTTCCCTCCAGTCCTGTCCCAGGGCACCAGAGAGCAGAGCTCAGCCCCTCTTTCCCCTCCCTCCCTTGGGAGAAGGCACAAACAGCTCTGAGATCCCCTCTCAGGCTCCTCTTCTCCAGCTGAACAGACCCAGGGACTTCAGCCTCTCCTCACACACTGCCCCTCCAGACCCTTCCCCAGCTTTGGGGCCTCCTCTGGACACTCTCCAGTGCTTTGATGTCCTTTTTCTCCTGTGGTGCCCAAAGTGCCCCCAGTGCTCCAGGTGGGGCCTCCCCAGTGCAGAGCAGAGCAGGACAATCCCCTCCCTCTCCCGGCTGGCGATGCCGTGCTGGATGCCCCCCAGGACACGGTTGCCCTCTTGGCTGCCAGGGCACTGCTGGCTCATGGCCAACTTGCCATCGCCCAGAGCCCCCAGGTCCCTCTCCCCAGGGCACAGATGACATCAAGCAGCCTGACAAGAATCCATGAATGGGAGAATTGGACACCTTAGAAATGAATAATCACCCAGCACAGCTCACTAACAGGAAACAGGAAAAATCTGAGACTCCACTGTCTAATCTGCAACTCTGAGCAATTTTCTTTCCCCACGTTTAATTTTTTGGCTCCAGTAAATCCAATCAGATAGTGATTTATTAGGAGTTGCTGTTTTGTGCCATTTCCTCTTCAATACTAATATTCACCAGTTCATTTCCTTGTTGACAAAGAAAGTCAATATTGCAATATTGCCATGGGCAGGGACATCTCCCACGGGATCAGGGGGCTCAAAGCCCCATCCAACCTGGCCTTGAACACCTCCAGGGATGGGGCAGCCACCACTGCTCTGGGCAACCTGGGTCAGGGCCTCCCCACCCTCACAGGAAAACTTTTCTCCCTAAGATCTCATCTCAATCTCCCCTCTTTCAGCTCCAAGCCATTCCCCCTCACCCTACCCCTGCACTCCCTGATCAAGAGCCCCTCCCCAGCTTTCCTGGAGCCCCTTTCAGTTCTGGGAGGCTGCTCTGATGTCTCCCCGGAGCCTTCTCTTCTCCAGGCTGAACAACCCCAGCTCTCTCAGCCTGTCCTCACAGCAGAGGGGCTCCAGCCCTCGGATCATCTTTGTGGCCTCCTCTGGACTCACTCCAACAGCTCCAGGTCCTTCCCGTGCTCAGGACTCCAGAACTGGACACAGGACTCCAGGTGGGTTCTTCCCAGAGCGGAGCAGAGGGACAGAAGCCCCTCCCTCACCCTGCAGCCCAGGACAGGGTTGCCCTTTCTGGGCTGTGAGCACACATTGTCACCTCCTGGTGAGCCTCTCATCCACCTGAAGATCAACAGAGTCCGTGCCTACCTCTGGCACCAACAGTTCACGGGGACTGAGTGGTGCGATCGCTATAGAGGCTGCAATAAGGGCTCCTTGAGTTCTAGGTTTTAGGGAAATTTTGTCTGAAGTATTAAGCTTTTAATCATTGGAGAATCCAGCTCCCTGCCAGAGCGAGTGTTGCTGTGTTCCTCAAGTGTAGAAGTTTTACTGCTAATCTGCAAATGATCTGCTTTCATTTCTCCGCGCGCGCCTCTGCAAGTATCATCATTCAATCACCCTTCTTTCATGATCTCCTTCAGCTATTTGTGGATTTAATGGGGCACATCCCAATCCAGACAAGTTACTGGGATCTCAGAAGGCCTGGTGGTGTTGTTGGAGCTGAAATAAGCTTGGAAACTACATAAAGGTTGGGCCATGCCAAAGGTTGAGGGAGGCATCAGGTCCTGGCCAGGAGAAGATCTCCCCAGGGCTCCAACCAGACCCAGCACTACCAGCACGTACGAGATCTGATCTCTGTGGAAGAGACAGGGGGGTCCTGGGGGGGGTGTTTTAGTACCACATTTTCAACTCTCATTTAGAATATAAAAAAAGCTTTTTAGTTCTTGAATTGCCAAACAATTATGGAATAGATGATTTGTAAAGGCTTAGAAATGAGAGAAGAGAAAGGAAAACAGATGCATTCCAGAGGAAACATTTCATCACACGAATGCAGGGATCATAAATGCAAATGAGGGACAATTGCTGAAGAAGAGTTGATAGCAGTACTTGGATATTTGTCTGGTATGTCAGCAACAATAAATCATAGAACCACCCGAGCTGGAAGGGACCCCAAAGGATCATCCAGTCCAAATGTATCTTTGTACTTGTCCTCTGCTCTAACGAGCACCCTGGTGGTTTGGACTGGCTTGTGGAGGGCCTTCCCATGTAGGCTGATGCCTCTAGTGCTGTGACAAGCCTGGGTACCACAGGCCTCATCTGATCCACTCACCACCAAGTGCAACCCTACAGAGATGTCAGCTGGAAAGCAGCATTGTCCCTCAGCCTGGGCACGCAGGAGCGATCGGCCAGACCAAAATACCATCCTGATTTGTTACCCTGTCCATAAACAGAGAGAAACAAGACTTCTGCACACAATGCTGCTCTTTCAATGCTGATGAAACCAGCAGCAGATACTGAAAATGCAGTGCTCCATGGTGGAGCTATTGCATAAGGGCTGAAACTGCTGATACCAGGACCACCTCGTGGCTACTGCCCATGCCAAGAGGTTGTCACGAGCAACGTCTTGTTTAGGGTTGGAATGTAAGAGACTACAGAATAAAAGAAAAAAAGCCCCTGGATAAAGAAATGGGAAACTGATCATTTTCAGTGCAAGTGAGGGAATCTAGCTGATTCAGAAGTCTTAGAACCTTCTCTAGCCAAATATCCTGCTTTATACAGACAACTGTCCTTGAGATGAGCATCTGGTAAAGATAAGAAAAGAGTCTGTAACCTCCAGTCTTTAAGGAGAGAGTTACACAGAATAGAGAGGATAAAGTGCAGTGACAACTGCTCTGGGGACTCTGCCAGGCATCCTGAAGGACTGTCCTAATGAGCTGAATTATTTCTGCAGTGGTTTATCTCCCCAGAGCTGTTATTTTGAAGACTTCTTTCAGCTTGTGACAAGATCTTGACCTCACAGGAGCTGAACTGATAAAGATGTGGATGTAGTGATTGTACTGCGGCTCCAGTCTTCACAGTATCTGCTTGATCACTCACATGGAAGAGCACTCTCCAGGAAAAAGATATGGCCAGGCTTAAGCAGACCTGCAGTACAGCTGATCAAAAATGAAGGAAAATGATTTGGGAAGATATCAACAGCTTCTGGCATGGCAGGACATTCCCCTGCAGAGCAGAGCAGGCACACGGTGGCAGTCCTCAGGTGTCCATTCTGCAGTCTAATGCGGTGACAGCATCTCAAACAACACCTAAATTTCCACCCACCTTGCAGAAATACAGCCTGTTGTAACCAAACACTCCCCTGGTCTCCGTGCCAGGCATCAGCAAAGCTGTTCTGAAGGGGATAAGACAGAGGAAGCCAATACTTGTCCATGAAACGCAGCCTTCACGCAATCAGCACTTTGCGTGCAGCGCCCTCACAGCTTTAAACAGCACAAGTTTCTTCTCCCCCCACAGACCTGTGCCAGGGACTGAAGGGTCTGTATGCCCAGAAACAGAGGTCACACAACCTCATGAAGTTGAGCAAAGGCTGAGTGCAAGATCCTGCACCTAGGCTGGGGCAATCCCAGTATCAGCACAGACTGGGAGATGGATTGCCCGAGAGCAGCCCATGCGGAGAAGGGCTTGGGAACACTGGCAGATGAAAAATCAGATATCACACAACAACATGTGCTCCCAGCCCAGAAAGTCAACTGTATCCTAGGCTGCCAACAAAGAAGTGTGATCAGCAGGTCAAGGGAGACTATTGTGCCCTCTTCTCCACTCTGGTGAGACCTCATCTGGAGTCCTGCATCCAGCTCTGGGGTCCCCAGTACAAAACAGACCTTTGGGAGAAGGTCTGAGGGAGATCCAGAAAAACAACCACAGGACTGGAACACCTCTCCTGTGAAGAACTGCTGAGAGAGCTGGGGTTGTTTAGACTGGAGAAGGGAGGATTTATTGTGGGCTTTCAATACGTATGGGGCTTAGAAGATGGAGAAAGATTTTCTGCGAAGGATTGTAGGACAAGGTTCAATGGTTTTGAGCTGAAAGAGGGTAGATTTAGAGTGGATATAAGGAAGATAAGGCTGGTGAGACCCTGGCCCAGGCTGCCCAGAGCAGTGGTGGCTGCCCCATCCCTGGAGGTGTTCAAGGCCAGGTTGGATGGGGCTTTGAGCCCCCTGATCCAGTGGGAGGTGTCCCTGCCCATGGAATTAGAACTGGATGGGCTTTGAGGTCCCTTCCAACCCAAACCATTCTGTGATAAAAGTCAAAGAAGAATTTGACAGCAAATGAAGTGGACCAGCTTTTACATAAACTCTTCCCAGACATTTCAGGTCTGTCACCCCAGATTATGCATAAAGCTATTAGTTCATTTTTTCTCTGAATCATTACTACCAACTGTGCTAACGAACATAAAAAAGACTAATGGATTCCTTGAGGGAAAATTTATATGCAGGGTCAAATATTTTTTCTTTTTTAAAAGAGGAAGGCAATTATCACTACTTTTATTTAATGACGCCTTCTTTGAATATGTGTCATATTTCTTGGAATAAAAGGCTACAAATTTGAGCATTCACTTGATACAGAATTATTGATTCATCCAGCATCAAATCTACTCATAATTACAGACAATGAAAAGCTCTTCTCCCTTCTAACAGTGTCAAGCTGCTAATGCCAATCAAAAATGCTGAAGAACATTATGAAAATTGAACAATGCAAGATGAATGTTGAGACTTACTGCTCAGCACAATCCTGTGAGGGGCTGGATGTCATCTGGGCTCCTGGCAAAATGACAGTCTTATTTTCTTGTAATCTGCAAAGGAAGAAGAGCACAATCGTTGTGCAGTAAGGAAGATCAGCGTGTGTTTGGAGTGTAATTGCAGCATGGTCTGCACAGTTTGAGTTATGGCCAAGAGATGATTTCTTATAAAATATTTTTGGCAGAGAATGACCCATGGCAAGGGGTTTTTAAGCAAAATCTATGTACGTTGTCCATTTCATTTAAAATCATAGAATCACTTGGTTGGAAAAGACTTGAGCTTGAGTCCAACCATCCCTGTCCACTACTGAACCAGATCCCTGAGAAACTCACCCATCCATCTTTCAAACCCCTCCAGGGATGGGGACTCCACCCCCTCCCTGGCAGCCTCTGACAGGGCCTGAGAACCCTTTCCATGAAGAAATGTTTCCTGATCTCCAATCTGACCCTGCCCTGGGGCAACTTGAGGCCATTTCCTCTCATCCCATTCCCTGTCACCAACCCCCACCTCCCCACAGCCTCCTCTCAGGCAGTTGGAGACAGGGATGAGGTCTCCCCTCAGCCTCCTCTTCTCCAGGATAAACAGCCCCAGGGCCCTCAGCCGCTCCCACAACCCCTGTTCTCCAGCCCCTTCCCCAGCTCCGGTCCCTTCTCTGGACGCTCTCCAGCCCCTCAATGTCCTTCTTGGAGTGAGGGGCCCAGAACTGACCCCAGCACTCGAGGGGTGGCCTCCCCAGTGCCCAGTCCAGGAGAAGGATGACTTCCCTGGCCCTGCTGCCCACACTGTTAGAAACTGTGAAACGACTGAAATGCCCTGTTCTGCACTGAAACACAAACCCACAGCTTTTTGAGTTTTAATTTTAAAATACTATCTTTAACTTTCTGGTCTGATAGGAGGTTTTCATGATGGTCTAGGAGAGGCCACGCTCCACTTCCTTCTGAAACATTAGTGAGAACAAGCACCAGTCATCATGGACTCTTCCCTCTTACTGACTCCTCACGAGCACAATCCAACACAAAGAACTCTGACTCCAAACATCTGCACGAGCAATGCAGAATTTTCCTGAGGTTTGCAATTAAATTTGCAAGGGCTGTGTTTGCCTTGCAATACTGACAGGCAAAGGTGTTAAAAGCCACGTGGTTGGGTACCTGAGGAGCTGCCTGTGCTTTCCCAATGTCAAAAGTCTGCACCCTCTCCTCCTTCTGGTCCATGGAAAGTGCAGAAACTTGGCTCCTCTGAAAAGAGCCCACAGAGATTTAAGAGGTTTAGCCTTGCATTTCACCCACAAAATGTTGATAAACTCTGCAGAAAGACACAAGGCCTCAAAGAACAGGGAGGGGATTGGCAATGATGAGGCCTCAAATCGAATCTGGGGTTCAGTTTTGGGCTCCTTGCTACAAAAAAGACATTGAGGGGTTGGAGCACGTCCAGAGATGAACAACAAAGCTGGTGAAGGTTCTGGAGAACGAGTCTTATGAGGAGCAGCTGAGGGAGCTGGGGCTGTTCAGTCTTAGGAAAAACAAGTTCAGAGGAGACCTCATCACCTGCAACTCCCTGAAAGGAGGCTGTGGTGAGGTAGGTGCTGGTCTCTTCTCCCTGGGAAGATAAAGGGAAATGACCTCAAGTTGCACCAGAGGAGGTTTAGATTGGACATCAGGAAGAATTTCTTTCTTGAGAGAGCAGTGAAGCCCTGGCAGAGGCTGCTCAGGGCCGTGGAGGAGTCTCCATCCCTGCAGGGGTTCAAAAAACATGCAGATGGGGCACTTTGGTACATGGTGCAGTAGCACAGTGGGGTTGGGCTGATGGTTGGACTGGGAGAGCGCCCAGATCTCCAGGGCACAAGGCCTTGTGTAAAGCAACATAACCTTTTCTTTCATCCATTACCTCTCTGTGAGGTGAGAAGTGGTGGCTGCCCCATCCCTGGAGGTGTTCAAGGCCAGGCTGAATGGGGCTTTGAGCCCCCTGATCCAGTGGGAGTTGTCCCTGCCTGGGGCAGGGGGTGGAACTGGATGGGTTTTGAGGTCCTTTCCAACTCAAACCATTTGATGAAATAAAAAAGTGACTCTCTTAGTTATCAGAGCAATACTGAGGAGCAAATAAGCTACAAATTTCCATGAACAGTGTATAAACCTGCCTGGTTACTGACAGCTGGATTACTTCTTTAGGAAATTGGATTAAAGTACATTAATTAATTTGAAGAAAGTGAAATCACACAAGAGCAGCCAGACTTCTGTTCCAAAATAAACAATCCTTTCTCAAGAACAGTCTCAGATTCATCGCCTTTTCAAGCCATAAATGTCATGAAGTCACAAAAAACTATTTCAAGCCACCCAGAAATGCAGCTGCAGGTGTATGGCATTACAGATGCTGGTTATGTGGATTTCACAGGAATCTGGGTTAAGAGGAAGCAAACAGCCCTGATTTTGTGAGGAAGAAAGGTTGCCCTTTGATGACTGAGCTTGCAACACAGACATTGCATGGGATGTGGTTGGAGGAACAAGGCAGAGAAGGACAGGAGGGAGCAGCAGCCACAGCTTTATTTTGAGACATGGATCCCAGCAGTGGTTGCTCTACATAAAACAGGACCTCCAGCTGCTGTCTGACTCCCATGAACCAGGCAAAGGCAGGGTCTCCAAGTTTACACACACCAGTGGTTTATCACTCCCTGGAACACAGATGGTGCTATGGGCATCCTAGGTATGGCATTCCATCTCTTCTTCCTCTCTTGCCTTTCATCTTCCCTTCTAGGCTGTGAGTTCCTTGGATAAGGAATATTTTAACAGAATAGCATTCTGTTCCTGGCATTGTAGAGCCTCCATGGCTGCAAAAGTGTTAATAATAAATAACAATAATGGTTTGAGTCAGAAGGAACCTCAAAGCCCATCCAGTTCCACCCCCCCTGCCATGGGCAGGGACACCTCCCACTGGATCAGGGGGCTCCAAGCTCCATCCAACCTGGCCTTGAACACCTCCAGGGATGGGGCAGAACCACTGCTCTGGGCAACCTGGGCCAGGGCCTCCCCACCCTCACATTTTTTCCTAAGTTCTCATCTAAATCTCCCCTCTTTCAACTCAAAACCGTTCTCCCTTGTCCTGTCCCTGCACTCCCTGATCAAGAGCCCCTCCCCAGCTTTCCTGGAGCCCCTTTCAGTCCTGGGAGGCTGCTCTAAGGTCTCCCCAGAGCCTTCTCCTCTCCAGGCTGAACAACCCCAACTCTCTCAGCCTGTCCTCACAGCAGAGGGGCTCCAGCCCTTGGATCATCTCCGTGGCCTCCTGGATCTGCTCCAACAGCTCCAGGTCCTTCCTGTGCTGAGGATTCCAGAACTGGACACAGGGCTCCAGGTGGGGTCTTCCCAGAGCGGAGCAGAGGGGCAGAATCCCCTCCCTCCCCTCTGGATGCAGCCCGGATACAATTTACAAAGCCAACATTCTCACCACTGGACTCACACCAACGGGTGCTGCTTTAGTAACTTAAAAATAACCCAAGTCACCAAGGTGAGAAAGCAGAACCTCTGCTCATCCCACTTGTCTCAGACTTTTAGCCAGGTCATGAGAGCCCACAACAGTAATTAATTGAATAGGGTATAAATTAAATACATCAAATTAGTATTGCAAAATATTTGCAAAGTCCATGTTTTGGAATGTTTGAGATTATTAACTAAAATATTGGAGCAAATTCATTCCCCCAGCCCATCTTTTTGAGTTCAGGAGGAAAATGGGAGGAATACATCACACACTTAGTGTGGGCCCCTATCTCTGCCCGTGTGTTTGCCAGCAGCTTCTCTTTCCCTTCAGAACATGTATTATTTATGTTAAAGAACAGCACCCAGCACCAAAGAACTTGGCCCTCAGTCTGCTCTCTTAAAGCAGGGGAAATGCAAGGCCATGCTGCAGGTTCTCTCTTTCCTAGAGAATGGCTTTATATGCTAATTCTGGGGCTGCTGATGCAGGTTGGGAAGCCTTAGCATTCTGCACACCCGTGGCAAGGTGGGGTGGGATGATTTTAGGTTGATGTTCATTTTGAGACTTCATAATGTGGTAAAAAAAATGTACTTCATTCCCCTGTTCCCCCCCCCCCAAAGGCTCATAAAATATTCACCATTAAATTAATACCAAAAGCATTTTTGGGGGGTTATTTCTGCTTTTTATTTCCTCAGGTTGGGGTTTGGCTTTTACTTAAAGCAGAATTTTTCTGTTTCAAACCCAGCTGCGATTTTGCAGCAACAATAAATAAATCCCAAGTTATTCTGGCTCTGTCCTGCAGTCTTTGTGATTTTTCTCACCTGAAGGCAGTACTGGAGTAGCAAACCAAGCACGAGGCTGGCAGCACTGCCAATGGGCTCAGTGCTTCTGGAGATTCATGGACCTCTGCCCATGGTGGAGACACAAATGATCCAAAACTTCTGCTTCAAAGGCACCTGCTGAGAGTGAATGTCTCTGCTTATTTTGTCTTCTGGGAGAGAGAGATGTGTGGACACTACTGAAACAGTGCTCACCAGGGAACAGCTTTACTCCTTCAGCTGATCCTGGAGACAGGAGCACTTTGCCAAGGAGCTTTCACCATTGCTGGATGTCACAGAATGGTTTGGGTTGGAAGGGACCTCAAAGCCCATCCAGTTCCACCCCCTGCCATGGGCAGGGACACCTCCCACTGGATCAGGGGGCTCAAAGCCCCATCCAACCTGGCCTTGAACACCTCCAGGGATGGGGCAGCCACTGCTTCTCTGGGCAACCTGGGACAGGACCTCCCCACCCTCATCCCGAAGAATTTCTTCCTCATGTCTCATCTAAATCTTCCCTCTTCCAGTTTAAAGCCATTCCCTCTCATCCCATCACTCCAGGCCCCTGTGAAAAGCCCCTCCCCAGCTTTCCTGGAGCCCCTTTCAGTCCTGGGAGGCTGCTCTAAGGTCTCCCCAGAGCCTTCTCCTCTCCAGGCTGAACAACCCCAACTCTCTCAGCCTGTCCTCACAGCAGAGGGGCTCCAGCCCTCAGATTGTCCTCCTGGCCCTCCTCTGCCCACCTCCACCCCAAGTAGCTTGAGGCTGGGTGCAGAATGTGGTGGTGGAGGGAGCTCCACCACCCAATGCAAAGGGAATGGGGATTCAAACCACACAGAACTGAGCAAAGACACCCAACTTAAGTGCGTTGGGGCCCCAAGATGAGCAGGCTGTGGAAGAAGACAACCATCACCTGGACTAAACAGTATCTGGTGATCACAAAAAGTCTTTGAAAATAAAGAAACTTAAAATGTAGCAAATTATCATCAACTTTTTTAAGAAGAGGCCTTGGGGTGGAGAGAGGTAAAAGCAATTTGATGCTACCAGAGGCAGCCCAGATGCCACCATGACCTCTCCAGGGTAGCATTCCTTCAGGTACCACACAAATGCTCTGGTTTTGTGTGTGTGTAGTTACAACTTTCTGGGACTAAAGACAGATTTTCAGGAATCCAGAGTCATTTATTACAATTTTGTGAGTGTCTGGAGTCGTGGCTCACCTGTTCTATCACTGCTATTGATCCTGAAACTTGGAGTTCACTGATTGTCAGTTAATTAAGCGTAGTTAATAAATCCATAAACCACTTCAGCCCTGATTTGGTTTGAACTATGTGAGCCAAGCACTTTCTCCCCTGCAGCAAACAGGTAGTGGTGATAATTCCCTTCAGCGAATCCATCATTTCCAGAGGATGCAGAAAGGGATGGGGGGAGAACCTGGGCTGCACCCTCAGTAGTTGGTGTGTGTTGATCTAAACCCACCAGTTCAGCTGCAGACCATGGCTGGGACATCCAGGTGGAGCAGGGGATTCCTACCCTGCCCCTTTTTCCCCACTGCACGAGCAAAGCCAGTAACAGAGATGAAGCTTCCTACGAATGACAACTTAGATGGGACCTCCTAGTATGAGGAGCATTGTGTAATGAGAATATTAGAGTTACATATTAAAAAATAAATCAAAATGCTAAATCCCGTGTGCTTCTTTCACTCACTTTGTAACTTCTTTTTGATGAAATACCTATTTTATAGAATTGTCTGATTGGGAAGGACCTCTGAGATCAAGTCCAACCGTACCTGTCCACTACTAAATCCTGTCCCTCAGAGCAGAACCATCAGTGAAACAGTTACACAAGCATCAAGGTCACTTCCGTCTTTCAGCTGGGACCACGAGATGTTGCCTGTGCCAAATGCACCTCTTCACAGCTGGAGCAGAAGGCCTTTTCCAACCTATGGTTCTGCATGGCTGAGCGAGGAGGGAGCAAGGAAGAGGTCTGCAAGCAGGTCAGAAGTTTCCTCCAGGAGGGAAGGTGAAGGGGAGGAAGGAAAAAAAGAACTACATCCCAAAAGTGGTAGGAAGGGAAAGTTACCATAGCAACCAGCACCACCTTTGCTGGAGAAAGTGAGGAACGAATCAAAGATAAGAAAGAAGTAATCAAACCAGCTTAAGGAATATAAAAAAATAGAAATTGTTTATGAATTATATATAAGGCCTCTAAGAACTCAGATAAATCAATTCAAAGGAAAATAGATATGTTGAGTGAATTTAAAGAAAAGGAGAAGATACCATTTGCATTCCAGCACTTCACTATAAATTATGGATCTTTGGCATCGCTGCTTTGTTTGGGAAACAACTTGGTGAGGGAAGGGAACTATTGAAGGCCAAATATTTGAATATAACTCAGACTCTGAGATGGAGCTGATGAGAAACCACCAGTCTGGGAGAAAAGGCACTTTGGTTTATCCTGGAGAAGAGGAGGCTGAGGGGAGACCTCATCCCTGTCTCCAACTGCCTGAGAGGAGGCTGTGGGGAGGTGGGGGTTGGTCTCTTCTCCCCAGTGACAGGAGATGGGATGAGAGGAAATGGCCTCAAGTTGCCCCAGGGCAGGGTCAGATTGGACATCAGGAAAGATTTCCTCACGGAAAGGGTTCTGAGGCCCTGTCAGAGGCTGCCAGGGAGGGGGTGGAGTCTCCATCCCTGGAGGGGTTTAAAAGATGAGCAGATGAGGTGCTCAGGGTTCTGGTTCAATAGTGGACAGGGTCAGTTGGACCTGATGATCTCCAAGGTGCTTTCCAACCAAATGATTTTATGATGCACTGTGGCTCTTCTAAATAGTCTACAAAGATGTGGAAAGGCTGAATTGGCCTGAAAAGTACCTTGCCCTAAAAGGGAGGTGTTTTCTGTCCCAGTGCACAGTCATCCTAAGAAATTACTTGTCAGGAGGGACTCAGTGGGGAAAAAAGGGACTAAATATGGTTAGGAGGAGTCAGGCTTCAAGATACAACAGCAAAGACACAAAATTTGAGCAAAGCCTCCACTACAGAGTTTTGCAAGGACTCAGAAATCTTTGTGCCTGCTAAATAATCATCAGGTCATAGGATGGCTTGGGTTGGAAAGGACCTTAAGACCCTCACAGACCAGTGGGTGCTGTAAATGCCAGGGGGAGCACCCAGGACCACAGGGACTGCCGGGCTGGCCCTCACCTGCAGTGTCTGTGGTCTGCTGGAGATGGGTTTTCCCAATGAGATGGAGAGGTTTTCTGCTTGCTTTCCCTTCAGGAAGGTGGAGGGGAGCTGGTGGGTCACATCATACCTATGAATTTTTCCCAACATCCAAAACATTTCCCTGAGGTTTCATTTGCATCTTCCATTCGTGTACCCAAGAAGCTCAAAGATGTGTTGCTCTCTCCCAAAGTTCTGATGCCACTGATCATCGGCCTAGACAATCACATTGGAATGCTGCTCACATTTCTCCACGAGCAGTGTGCACTTGCCCAGCATCTCCCTGCTCCAAGGTTATCCTTGGTGTTTGCATTCTGCTTCTCTGCTCTGCCAGAGTACGTTAAAGACTCCCTCTGTAACAAGCATCCCACTCATCAACCTTGAGCTTCCAAAAGCAACCTCATGGAGAAGGTTAATTTATATATATCTGTGTGAATAAAGTGCCAGGTGCTGCAATAGCTGCTGTTTTAAATAGAATCATGGAATGATTTGTGCTGGAACTCAGAGCCCATCCCCTGCCATGGGCAGGGACACCTCCCACTGGATCAGGGGGCTCCAAGCCTCATCCAGCCTGGCCTTGAACACCTCCAGGGATGGGACAACCACAGCTTCTCTGGGCAACCTGGTCCTCCCCATCCTCAGTGTGAAGAATTTCTCCCTAAGATCTCATCTCAATCTCCCCTCTTCCAGCTGAAAACCATTCCCCCTCGTCCTGTCATAGAATCTTCCAGTTGGAAAAGACCTCTGAGGTCATCAAGTCCAACTGCACCCATCATCTGCTAAACCACGTCCCTTAGAAAATCATCTATCCTTTTTTTAAATACCTCCAGGGATGGTGACTCCACCCCCTCCCTGGGCAGCTGCTCCAGTGCCTGAGAACCCTATCCCTGCACTCCCTCCCCAGCTTTCCTGGAGCCCCTTTCAGTCCCGGGAAGCCGCTCTAAGGTCTCCCCAGAGCCTTCCCTTCTCCAGGCTGGACCATCACAGGGAGCTCGTAGCTGCTCTTGGTGGACACAGGCAGGGCCTCTGCAGTTCCACCTCAGGCTGGATTGTGTCCCAGGAGCTCTTCAGTGCCTCTGACAGAGCACACACGCCCAGCCCATGCCCAGCTCTGTCTCCGGGCGCCCTGCGCTGCGCTCGCGTCGCTGAGCTCAGAACAGCTTTTAACACATTTTCCAATTTGCCCACTGACAGGTTTAGTGGTGTGTGGAGAAGCCAATGGAAAGTAAAAAAGATCTGAACTAACAGAGAAAAATGCCTCTCCCACCACTGCCTCCTCCTCCTCCTCTGTTTGCAGCCGGGTGAGGAGCAGAACCTTGGCAGCCTGGGGCACGTCCACCAAAAGTAAAATGTCAGTTCTCAGGGCAGGTTGGATGGGGCTTGGAACCCCCTGATCCAGTGGGAGGTGTCCCTGGGGATGGAACTGGATGGGCTGTGTCCCTTCCAACCCAAATCATTCCATGATTCTACAAACATTTCTAGGAAATTCTTTTTATTGCTAAAGCAGCTCAAATGCATCAGAAGCAGAAATCAATACCTGATGCTCTTTTAATTAATAATTTTCCACTGTCTGCAGCCAATTAAAAGAACATTTTAAAAGCCTGCAGTGGGACATTTTGCTATTGGAAGTCCTTTCAATTCTGCTAATCCCTGTTTCAATTATAACACTGGATATCTTTTAATAGGGGTGGCAAGAGCTGATGTTTGCCACACTGACGTGACCTGTGAGACTGAGGGTGATCCTCAGATTCTAATCTAAGGGCTGGGATAATGAAAATATCTCTGTCTGTCGGAGGCATGTGGAAATAGCAGGGAAGAGGGATCAGTTTGCATCAATAATGGGAAGAAAAATGAAATATTTTCTTGCCTAAATGCATAAAACATCTGTCTGATCTGAAAAGCTGCAAAGGGACAGGAAATGGATTCTTATTTTTCCAGGCATATTTAATGCAAGTGAATGAAAGCCAGGGCTGGTGCAGTACTGCTCCAGGGTTTGGTTCTACGCAGCAGACATAGCTCAGAGGGCAACTGCACACGAGCCCATAAGGGCTGAGTGTCCCTGCTTCCCAAGGAAACACTGCTGGGAATGCTTGTAGTTACTGCAGGTCTGAGAGTCAAGGTGTTCTTGCATCCCCCACCTCTCCTCTTCTGCTGTTGCACAGCACAAGCACCCACTGGAGCCAACAGAAGCCTCATTATTTTCTCTGATCAGTTCTCTTGGATTAGACAGGGATTTTGTCAGGGAAGTAGAAGAGGAGAAGAAGCAAAACAAAGCAGCATCACCATCACTTTAAGTGTGATATTTTGAGAAAACTGTAAAATCCATAGCATTTACCTCCCTACTAAATAGTTAAGCCCATTGAAGGATTTTCAGCTAATTCAATCAATTAATTTGTTGAAAGCTCTGGCATTAAAGTAGGGAAAATAATTTGCCATTCCCAACAGAATATCTAAGAGAGCAGCTCCTGGAGCACCGAGAAGACAGGCTTTGAGAGGCATAAATTCAGACTCAGGGTGCTCACTGTGAAGACTTAGGGCAGTTTAAAGGTGCTCTTCTCAAACTATTTACTTGTTTCAAATATATGTACAGAAAAAGGGAGGCAGAGGGACACCTCTGGAGAAGGGAGGATTTGTTGTGGGCTTTCAGTACCTATGGGGCTTAGAAGATGGAAAAAGACTTTTTGCCAAGGATTGTAGGACAAGGTTCAATGGTTTTGAGCTGAAAGAGGGTAGATTTAGACTGGATATAATCAAGATAAAAGTGGGGAGACCCTGGTCCAGGTTGCACAAAGAAGCTGTGGCTGCCCCATCCCTGGAGGTGTTCAAGGCCAGGTTGGGATGGGGCTTTGAGCCCCCTGATCCAGTGGGAGGTGTCCCTGCCCATGGCAGGGGGTGGGACGGGATGGGCTTTGAGGTTCCTTCCAACCCAACCCATTCCATGATTCTGTGGATGTGTCACTCCCCTGGTGGAGATTTAAGCTGTCACCTCCAGCAGCCCACGGGGGCATCGTACAGACTGGGCAGAGCCCCCCGTGGAGTCAGGTCTGTGCTGCCCCTGTTGGTAAGGCTGGAAGAACAAAAACATCACCACCTTTACCTGCACAGGTGCAGACAGTTAAACATCTGTATTTCCTGCACAGGTGCAGACAGTTAAACATCTGCATTTCCCTCAAATCAAAGGGACAGCACAAAAGGCAGAAAGAAAGCAACAAAGATGAAATAATTTACAAACAGCCTCTTGTATGGACAATAATTAAACAGCCTGAACTCAGCCTGGAAGGACGAGCTTAACAGAGACCTCTAAAGTCATAGAATCTCTGGATGGTTTGGGTTGGAAGGGACCTCAAAGCCCATCCAGTTCCACCCCCCCTGCCATGGGCAGGGACACCTCCCACTGGATCAGGGGGCTCAAGACTCTTCAGACTTGTTCAACAACTGCGTTGAGGAGTTGATTTCCACAGACTTCTTGGTTTTTGAAGCCCCCTCAACACGTGCTGCAAACCATTAAACATTTTACAGCAGAAGCAATCTACACCTGCCTGCTACAAGAGAAAAGAGAACAAGAGCACACAGCAGAAGCTGGCACAGGTCTGATTGTGCTCTTGCACTGACCAGTGGCAGGGAGATGCAGTTTCATACATGGAATCATTAAAGATGGAAAAGCTCATCCACTCCAACCACCAGCCCAACCCATGTCCCAAAGTGCCACAATCACACAGTTTTTTAACCCCTCCAGGGTTGGAGACTCCCCCACTGCCCTGGGCAGCCTCTGCCAGGGCTTCACTACTCCATCAGTACAGATATTTTTCCCAATATCCAATCTAAACATCCCATGGTAACTTGAGGCCATTTCCTCTCATCCTAACCACTTGTTGAAGATCTATCAGCAATGCAGCAGGTTTATACCAACACAATCCAAAGCAGAGCTGATCCAGAAGGCAGAGGTTTTTCTGTTTGTTTTGGGACAACGTTGTTTAAAGACTTAATAAAAAGGCAAACATTTAATTTCAAGTGGACTCACTTCACAGATAGAGAACTGCTATTCCATGAATGACCCTGCCTTTTCTCCAGGCAGCCTAAACACTCAATTTCCTTTCCCAAGGATATGGCAAATTACCCAGGGAAGCACTTATTTCTGCTTAGGAAATCTCCATGTCAAGCAAAGGATGGGTATTCAGAACAACAGTCACTTTAAAGCACATCACCAAGAGTTTTCATTTACTTCTCACTAATTTCACATTAATTTCACACAGTTCACTTAACAGAGCCACTGCATTTCAAAAATAACATGTGGGAGAAGAGATTCATGGAGTAAAACACTTAATTTCTTTGCATGCTGCAATTCAGCACAACCCCCAAAGACCAGGAGTGCAACCCCACATCTCCCATTGGAAATGAAAACAGTAAAGAACAATTTTATCAGGTTTTAATGCAAACGTGTCCAACCCTGCTATAAACAGGTAATGATACACCTGGGGGGCATCCAGCACAGCACCACCAGCCAGGAGAGGGAGGGGATTGTCCTGCTCTGCTCTGCACTGGGGAGGCCCCACCTGGAGCACTGGGGGCACTTTGGGCACCACAGGAGAAAAAGGACATCAAAGCACTGGAGAGTGTCCAGAGGAGGCCCCAAAGCTGGGGAAGGGTCTGGAGGGGCAGTGTGTGAGGAGAGGCTGAAGTGCCTGGGTCTGTTCAGCTGGAGAAGAGGAGCCTGAGAGGGGATCTCAGAGCTGTTTGTGCCTTCTCCCAAGGGAGGGAGGGGAAAGAGGGGCTGAGCTCTGCTCTCTGGTGCCCTGGGACAGGACTGGAGGGAATGGCAGGAAGATGTGCCAGGGCAGGGGGAGATTGGCCATTGGGAAGAGGTTCTTCCCCCAGCGGGTGGTGGAGCACTGGAACAGCTCCCCTGGAAGCAGTCAGGGCACCTGCTCTGCCAGCATTCCAGAAGCATTTGGCCAATGCCCTGAGTCACAGGGGGTGAGTGTTGGGAGTGTCCTGTGTAGGGACAGCAGTTGGGCTGGATGGGCCTTGTGAGTCTCTTCCAACTCAGGGCATTCCATGGTCTATGGTTTCATGTCCAATACACACACATGTAGAATCATAGAACCTTCCAGTTGGAAAAAGCCTTTGAGATCGAGTCCAACCACACCCATCATCTGCTAAACCCTGTCCCTCAGAAACTCATCTGTTTTTTAAACACCTCCAGGGATGGTGACTCAAGCTTTTCCCTGGGCAGCTCTTTCAGTGCTCGACCAAGCAGCATCTGATAAGATAGAGGCAACTTGTCAGCCAGGACAAGAACTGGGCTGTTCCCAGCTATCGAGCCTTCCCTAGGAAACCTTCCCAAAGATACAGATGCTCTATCATCACGTGAATCCACCTTGCCATGAATACTGAGTGGTTCAAGTATTTCAATTCAGCATAATTTAAAGTAGTTATGACATCTCCATCTTCCTCCAACCCATATCAAAAAGTAGTTAGGAACCCAGTTTATTCCGATTTGTGCTTGGAAACAAAGTTTTTCAATGATTAAACAGCAGATCTCTGGTTTTCCACAGTCGTTTTGTTGACTGATGCTCAGCAGCTCTGCTGAGAGAGACAGCAACGTCAGCTTGCCCTGACATAATTGCAGTGTAAGAGATCTAAATATTCCAATTCATTAAATAAATGATGAAAGTGGTGGGGGGGAGAAGATAAACAGTGGAAGTGGGGAAAAAAAGGAGAATAAAAGACTTCAAGAATGAATACAGAAAATTTACCCAGAACCAGATTATCTCATCTACATTAGAGTCAGTGAACTTGTTAGATTGCAATTAGAAGCACCCAAAGAGCTCTGGTGTAAGAAACTCCTTGACATTCCTCCAAGAACAGAGAACCTGTCTCACTAAAGCACAGGTTGGTCTCCAGAAGGATCCAGTTTTCACCTGGGATGCCCAGGGCTGCTCTATTTTATGCTTCTCAGCAGCTATAGCAAACTCAATTAGCAGTCAGTAAATTATTCATGTACTTGCACCAGTAAATCATTATCAATCAATAATTAAGCTGCACATATTGAACAGCAGTTAAAGGGCAGGATTTTTCTAGCAGTGTTCAGCTTTCCCAGGGCCAGTGCAGACTGCAGAACCCCATGGACAGTGAGCACAGCTCAGGCTTGAACACAGCTCTCCCCAGAAGAGCCCAGCTCAGCCCTCAGGCTGGATTTGGTCCCTTTGCTTCAGTCCTGCTTCTCCCTAGAGGTAATGAGAGCCATGATCGCCTCCATCCCACATTACCAGTTATCCAAAAGAAAAAATCAGATGTTCTTTCTTGCAGAATGTCCCACATACTGAGAATACAACATCACTGTGGAAAGTAGGGGGTTTTTTTAGCCAAGTTCATGTTAAACTTACCTTTTCCTTGGTCAAGATCAACTCTATCAACAGGGAACACTGTTGCATTCGGAATAGGGAGCTGTTTGGTTTAATATCTGTGCATCCAGCACGGCATCGCCAGCCGGGAGAGGGAGGGGATTGTCCTGCTCTGCTCTGCACTGGGGAGGCCCCACCTGGAGCACTGGGGGCACTTTGGGCACCACAGGAGAAAAAGGACATCAAAGCACTGGAGAGTGTCCAGAGGAGGCCCCAAAGCTGGGGAAGGGTCTGGAGGGGCAGTGTGTGAGGAGAGGCTGAAGTGCCTTGGTCTGTTCAGCTGGAGAAGAGGAGCCTGAGAGGGGATCTCAGAGCTGTTTGTGCCTTCTCCCAAGGGAGGGAGGGGAAAGAGGGGCTGAGCTCTGCTCTCTGGTGCCCTGGGACAGGACTGGAGGGAATGGCAGGAAGATGTGCCAGGGCAGGGGGAGATTGGCCATTGGGAAGAGGTTCTTCCCCCAGCGGGTGGTGGAGCACTGGAACAGCTCCCCAGGGAAGCAGTCAGGGCACCTGCTCTGCCAGCATTCCAGAAGCATTTGGCCAATGCCCTCAGTCACAGGGGGTGAGTGTTGGGAGTGTCCTGTGCAGGGACAGCAGTTGGAATTTATGATCCCTGTGGTTCCTTCCAACTTGGATCATTCTATGATTCTATATATAGTCAGGAAAATCAGAAAGTCAGACATGAGACTAAGTAAGAAAAATAAAGATCAAAACCCTAAAGTGGAATTGAAAACCTATGTCAAAAAACCTATTGGATTTCCATGTGTATGAGAACATGTGCCTGTATCCTTATTAATAGAGAATGTGGGTAACTCATGCTCTGTCCCTGGAGGCGTTCAAGGCCAGGTTGGATGGGGCTTGGAGCCCCCTGATCCAGTGGGAGGTGTCCCTGCCCATGGCAGGGGGGTGGAACTGGATGGGCTTTGAGGTCCCTTCCAACTCAAACCATTCCACGATCTTTCTATGACACAAAGACCCTCGTGTTTGTCTGCAGCTCCTTCCCCTTTTGCTGTTGTGATTTCAGCTTTTTTTGGGCAGCAAGGAAGGATGAGCCTTGAGGAGAAGTTTGAAGGAAGATTAAGAGATAGACTTCGTTCTCTACCTCTTCCAATCAGCAGGTCACAACAACTGATCTTGCTTTTGAAGTTTTTCAAAGAAACACAGATGATTTTTAGATGAATTTTAAACACTCAGGTGTGGTGGTGCTGGGCAGACTGTTGCCTTTGGCTGTTTTGACAGCACAAATACAGCTTGACCAAGGTGTTAGTGGGACTTGAGTAACTAAATCAACTTAGGTAGATTCATAAATGCAATACAGTCAGAGGGAGATAAAAAGTAAGTTATTGCTGTTCAGAGAGTACAAGATAACTACTTTTAAGCTAAATTCTTTTTTTAGGTCAACTTCTCCTTGGAGAGAAAATTCAGAAATATGCTATTAATAAGCAGCCAGACAGGAGCTGTAAGAGTACCTAAAGTACCAAAAAAGCACACACCTGTGCAATTAACAACTCAGCCATTAATTAGAAGGAAAACACAAGTTGCCAGCACATAGTGAACGCTCACACACAGACTTGGAAGCAATTATCATGACCATTTTGCTGGCAGACCACAACCCAAAGCATCAATAACACATTTAATCCACTTACAGGGCCTTGCAAGGGAGCAGGGAATTGTCAGTCCTAGGGCAGTGACCTCGGCATTCCAAGCATTTGGTAAAGGGATGCAGAGGTTTGCTTGGGCTGCAGACCAAGCCTGCAAACACCACAATTTAAAAGAACAAGGATGAGGGGAAATAGCTTTAAATTGGAAGGTGGAAGATTGACATAAGACATGAGGAAGAAATTCTTCATGATGAGGGTGGGGAGGCCCTGGCCCAGGTTGCCCAGAGCAGTGGTGGCTGCCCCATCCCTGGAGGTGTTCAAGGCCAGGTTGGATGGGGCTTTGAGCCCCCTGATCCAGTGGGAGGTGTCTCTGCCCATGGAATTGGAACTGGATGGGCTTTGAAGTCCCTTCCAACCCAAACCCTTCTGTGATTGCATTCTGATTTCAACCCTGCTGAAGCCTTTCTGCAGATTTAGAGCTCAAATTCAGAATCTCCACACGTGCACTGACCACTCCCAGCAAAAGCCTTGTGAAACACCTTTAGAGACAGCACAGATCAGATGTGGTAACACTGAAATGAGGCAGAAGCAGGACAAGGGAGCACTGGCAGCCCCATCATTCGAGCAGTGGTGCTCTGGGCACCTGAGGGGAGCATCTTCTGGCTGAGGAGAAGGATGAGTCCAGGCCAACACTGCCGTGTGTGTGAGCAGGGCTGCAGGATTCTGCCAACGTTCAGCGATGGGAGAAAGAACAGAAACCAGAATTTGTTGCTGTCTGTCAAGTGGAACCCAAAGCACAGCAGAGAAATCTATTTTAGGAATAGCAACAAACCCCACAACGTTTTAGGAAGATGAGCAGAAGAAAATAGCTGTAAAAAAATATCTTCTCCATTGCAGCAGTGCAACCGCTGGAGCTCGCAGCGAGGGAAGGACCACAGCTGGAATGTTGCTAAGCAGCACCACAGCCTGAATCCCTGAAGTGGTGTTTGAAACCAGATTCACTTCCCCAAATTGCAGGAGTGTTTGTTTCCCTTCCTGCTTTCCCAGCTCATTCTCATTCAAGGTGGGGGAGGCCACAAACTTCCTCCCAGACTGAGGTTTTTGAGAGCCTTCCCCATGGAATTGCTGATGTGTCAGGACATGAGCAGAGGTGGAGCTGCCGTGCTGGGTGCTGAGTGCCTGTGATTCTAGGATAATCCAAAATCTGCTTATTTTCCTTGCACAAACCCACTTCCCAACTATTTTTCAGGTAAGTTCTGAAGCATTAATACCTCTCTCCCAGTAACACAGGGTGGACTTCACCCAGCAGCCCCTCTTCTCCCCAAACCATTGCACCCAGAGCTCCACAACTGGGCTGAGCAGTGCTGAGCAGCAGGAACACACTGCTCCTGGGTGGCACTTGATGCCTGAGTGTTTGCATTTCAGATCTGTGATCTTCTACACCACTGCCTTGTGGATGACAATGCTATTTTAGAAACCTCTCTAATCACAGGGGGTTTTTTGTCAGTTGAAGGATTTTAATGGCTCATTCGCTGCAAAAGATGCATTTTGAAATTGGTACAAAAGGTTTCTCTGTTGAACAAGGTATTTACATTTCAAACTTGAATCTTACCTAAGTATTTTAGCTTTCCACATCGTTTATCTTTCTGTATATCTATAAAAAACCCCTATTTTTTTTAAACTGATTTTATCTACCCAGTACAAACCTCAGCTTACCCCTAATGCATTCCTTCCTACATCTCCTACAGTTTATGACAGGACATGAAAACAGACAAGACACTGATTTGACTTCCAGCACGCAGAAGTTCTTACCTGGAAGGAAAGCTATATTTAGCCAACAAAATAGATGATCAGTTTTAGATTTGGCTCACAAATGTGCAGTTTCTCTTTTGAGGTGTAATAGGGCTTTGATGAAGTTAGGACTTTCAATAACATAAGAAGCTGATACTGGTTGTCCATCAGTTAAAGTCAGAATTTCATCTTCTGGCTCATTCCCAGCAGGCTTTTACAGGAAAGACAGCTTTGCCCTTCAACAATGGTTTTGCCTTTTTTTTTTTTAGCCAGGGCATAAAGGAAAAGGAATTTATAGAAAAATTATACAACACATTGTCTGGCAGCCCAATCATTTCCTTCAGAAATCTGCATATGCCCACAGACCAGAGGAGGCAGAAATCACCTCATCCAGCTTTAAACAAGCCAGTTTGGCTTCCTTAAAAAGATGGTGCAACAACAGAGGAGGCCCTGGCCCAGGTTGCCCAGAGCAGTGGTTCTGCCCCATCCCTGGAGGTGTTCAAGGCCAGGTTGGATGGGGCTTTGAGCCCCCTGATCCAGTGGGAGGTGTCCCTGCCCATGGCAGGGGTTTGGAACTGGATGGGCTTTGAGGTCCCTTCCAACCCAAACCATTCCATGATGGGGGCTTCAGCTGAGATACCTTTCCCCTGGTTAAAGCCACACCAGGGTTTCTCCACATAGAGCAGAGCTATAGGAAAAAGAAATGTAACCATATCCTTCATGTGTTCATCAGTATTTCATGGTTACTGAACCACCCTCTGCCTTGGAGGCTCTGGTCCTCCTTTGATTTGTATAGATTTTATGGCTGTGCCACTCTTTGTATTTCAGCAATTGAGGTATTTCACTGTTTCCAATCCACCCTAAAATGACAAATTATGGCTGAGATTATCCAGAAACAACCTTGAAATGTAAAAACCCCAAATTTATTAAGATTCATGGGTAGTTTAAGTGAAAGCATACAGTAGAACTGATCTTAACACAGTAAATTATAGGGAGATAGTCTCACCTCAACCTGGCAAAATAGGAAATTAATTAAATCACAGCATTGAACAATGAGAGTCATTAACTGTAAAAATCAGCTGCCAAGGAATACATTTGGATTTAATCTCTTAAAAACTCCAAACTTGAATGCCTTTCTGGAAAATACACCTTAACCAACCATAATTTATAAGGTAAAATTCAAATTAATCAAGAAATAGGAGACCTTTGACATTAAAATTATAGCACTTTAAAATTTTGTTTCAAATTACAATGGTCCTTGTTCAAACTCACCCCACATCTCACCAGGAGGACTCACTCTCCTCAAAGCTCAGCCCCAGCAAAACTGAAAGCACCCAGCTAGGGAAGGCTGGCTTTTGTTTTCCACTTCAATTAAAGTGATTCCAGACAAAATTCGGAACACCTGGAAGCAATCAGTGATCAGCTGAAGGCAATCACAAGAGGGACTCCTTAAAGCCACAGGACAGAGGGTGTGCTCCATCGAGGATTCCCCTTTCTGCTCATCATTTTGTGACTCTCAGGAAAGGGGAAACTTATGAAGAATTATCTTAAATTCCTTAAACAGTTGTTGCTGGTTCCCAATATCCTAAGATCATCAAAAAACCCAGGGCATCTTTTCTGAGCTGTTTTGCCTACTTGTCTCTTTTATTGCCTTCCTGGCCTTGAAAACACTTCTTGTTACTCATTTTTGAGTAATGCAGAATTTTTCACACAAGAAAAAGTTACTTTGATTTACACTGAGGAAAAGCTGCTTCTAGTCATGGACCATATATCCTGTAACAAATGGCTGTGGAGCCCTTCATTAAGAAATTGTTATGTTGAAGAGTTATTTCCAAACCTCCCAAAGAGCTCTGAGAAAAGCCCTGGAGAAGAGCACAGGGAAATCCCCTTCAAAGACCTGGCTGGGAAACCCAGGCTGAGTTCTTCACTAAAAATAATTAGAACTGGTACAGCCTGAGGAATAATTCAATACTCTTTATTAGCAGCTTCCACCTGCTCTCTCCCTTGATTTCCCACCTCTTGGGAGACTCCTAACTGGATCTCATCACAGTAAATCACTTTTGGGGAAGGGTTGTCACCATTGTCAAACCAGCTAAAAGCCCCTCTGAGGTGGAGGGGACAGAACTCAAATTGACTGGCAAAAACCATCTCACAAGATGAGATGGGCCACGTTGGGGCCTGGCCAAGTGTCTCTGATCAATGTCAGCAAGGATTCATCTCACAGCTGGAGGCAAAGGGGTCCTGGGAGCAAAAGCCAGCACAGAGAAGAATGAGGATTTGTTGGCTCAGGGGCACCATGGAGAACCATAGGATCATGGAATGGGTTGGGTTGGAAGGGACCTCAAAGCCCATCCAGTTCCACCCCCTGCCGTGGGCAGGGACTCCTCCCGTTGGATCAGGGGGCTCAAGGCCCCAAAACACATCTCTTCCTGCATCCAGACCTCTCCTAAAGCTGTGCTGTGCTACATTTTCCAGACCTACACGGGGCCAGTTTGGATATCTCTGGATTTGCTGCCTGATGGATGCACACTTAAAAGCTCCCATGTCCCAAGACTGAGGCGGATGAGTACATGAACATCATCACTTCCAAGGGATTATTCCCTTGAGCAAAACTGAGCAGATGCATAAATTTGGCAGGATTAAGAACTTCAGTTGCATTTCCCAAGTTATTTCAAAGCGGAGCATAATGGGTGTTGGTGGAACTCTGAAAACTTGACCAAAGCTGGAGTAATTAGAATTGACATCAGTTTTCCATTGGATTAAAGTAACCAAGATGAAAAGAAACCTCAGCAGCACACGGAGGTGTGCCTGGAAAACTGATTAACATACATTAAAATAAAGAAATATGTTCCTAGTGATGGTTCCTTATGAAGTCTGGTCTCCTTTAAGGTTAATCAAAAGAACCAATAAATCTAACACATTCTGACTAATGTCTACAGCTCAAAGCAAAATGCAGAATTTAGTCTGGATCTCAATACGATCGCGTTCCTTAAGGAACTAAAATTAAAGTGTATTAGAAAAATAAATATACCACTTAAAAAGTGAAACAGAACACGTACTTTCAGCAGTGAAATTAAATTTCACTACGTGCAGCAACAGCAGAAGCAGGAAGATCAGCTGTTCAATTAATTTTTCATCCTGAATAAAAAAATATCCCTATATTACAGAGGAAATGCATTTACTACGCCAGCAAGGTATATAATGGATGTCTCAGATGTGAGAAGATTTTCATTAGGAATGACAAACCAAGAGAATATGGTCTCCTGCATACCAGCAAAGGAAAGAACTCAATATAATCAATGATATTGAAGGAAGTTTTACTCAGGTACCACTTCTTCAGCCCTCTATGAAGAGGCTGTCTCTGTCCCAATCATCTCAGCAAAGGAGCCAGATCCTGGGCTTTGCTTGGCCTGTGCAGGGGTGCTCAGGGGGGGCTCTCCAAGAGGCACAGAGCTCTAAAATCCTTGTTCCCCCTGCTTTTGCACTGGAGCACACACAGCAGTTTATTGGCTCCAGAAGGAATCATTGAGGTTGGAAAAGATCTCTGAGCTCATCCACTCCAACCATCAGCCCAACCCCACTGTGCTCACTGAACCCTGTCCCCAAGTGCCACATCCACACAGTTTTTGAACCCCTCCAGGGATGGAGACTCCCCCACTGCCCTGGGCAGCCTCTGCCAGGGCTTCACCACTCCTTCAGTAAAGAAATTGTTCCCAATATCCAATCCAAACCTCCTTTGGTGCAACTTGAGGCCATTTCCTCTCATCCTAGGAGGACAAAGCACACAGCTCTCCCTGCTTCAGCTGAAGATGCTATGCATGAGGTGACACAGCCACGTTGTCTTTTGTGGTCACTTTCTTTGATGTTGTGAATTCTGGGATTTTTCCTGAACTGGCCAAACTCAACCAGGGGAAGAGCTACGTCTGGGCTCATCATTGCAGGGACGGTGGTGGGAAGCAACACGATACAAAAGCACTCACCAGTAGGAACTGGTTAGAGCTGTGTTTGCAGGGAGCACCAGTCCTGCTGGTGTGGTGGTCCTGCACACCACAGATCCCCAGAGGGGGTTAGGTTGGAGATAAAAGCCTGGCTAAACCTGCAGGAACTCCAAAAGTTCTCGGCACGCTCAGAAAAGCTGCAGTGTGCAAAGGCTGCAGGGGCTGGTGGAAAGGACACGTTTAGAGGGTGTGAGCAAGTGCAGGACAAAGTGGCAGCTGCCCTGAGGTTATCTTCAATGCAACTTTGGAATCTTGTGCCAAAACCTCTATTAAATAAAGACCTGAGCATTCAACTCAGCACCCTCCCTGGACCAGGGCAGGAGCTGACAGGAAAGCAGTCGGTCTTGTCCTTTCCTGGCCCAAGGTAGGGTTTGCAACCTCTCCTCAGATTCCCTTCCAGCCTCTTGCTCCTGCTGGTCCTCATTTCTCACAGATTAGCCAGGAGTGAGTCAGTGCCAGTCAGCAGCCTGTTCACCTTGTACCATCCCATGGCCCTCCTTTCCCTTCAGGGCCACATCCTAAAATTAATCCCAGCTTCTCCCTCTAGACCCCTGTCCTTGCCCTCAGCTCCAGCATCCCAGCCAACCCCTAACCTGCAGACTCCCTGGACTGTTCACTGCAACGTTTGGGCAGATTTCACAACCTCCATTTGCTCCAAACACCTCTCAGTGCCTTCAGGTTCCTTCTTCCCCGAGTTACTCCAAGCCTCAATATCACCCAGAGTCCAACAAGGTGGAGACATCAGCAGCTCCTGGAAACAGATGAATTGCAAGCAGAAATCTTCCACTTCCCTATTATCTCCAGAGGCATATTTTGCCAACTGCCCTACAAACACCAGTCCCATCCATCTCTCCATTCCCAGCGTGGGATGATGGATTTGTGATGATTTACATCCTGGCATTAGACATACAGAGAAGTCCAAACTAAACAGAGCCTCATTTTACAGGTGGGTTAAGACTGAGATACCATCAGGAAGGCCCCACACATCGCCTGACACAGTTTCTGCCTTTAAACACAAAACAAATATAAAATTCTGCCTGATTACTCATTTGAAAAATGCACTTCTATTGTGAGGCCGGTGTCTAAGCTAAGGGGAAATTCCTTCAGTTTCAGTGCTGATGACATTTTTAGATCACCTGGATCATAACCCGAATGTCACAGACCATTAAACTTCATCAGGAACCTCTGTATCCACTCCCTGGCAGGAGGCAAATGGAAATATTTCATTCTTTGCAAAAGGCTAAGGTGTTCCAGGCCACAGGAGACCAACACACTGTGGATGCAAGGGCAGGCAATTGAATAGATGACCCGTGCCAGATTGTCCTGTGGAGGAAGGTAGGAAAGAGCAAACCCACCTCTATTAGTTCCACCTGGTCAAAAATTCCTGCATCACCTGCAAATAAGCCGGATTGCCCTGGGAATGTGAAGGAGAACCATCCTGCAGCCACAAGTACAGCCCTCACAGACACCCTGCCCACCTCCAGCTGTGACAAATATCTACTGCTCCAAGGTGAGGGCAAGGAAACAGAGCCAGGAGGAGTGTGAGCAGCTGTGTCTGGAGGTGGGGTCCTTCCTGGCACCTGCAAGCAATTGCCTGAAGCCATGAGAGATGAGGTTTGATTATAATCACAGTCTCTACATGCTCAGGGCACGCTGAGGGCAAGGCAGGCTTTCCTCTTCCCCCTCTTGGCTGTGAAGGGGGGGTGGGAGCTGGAAAGAGTCACAGAACCATCTGGTTGGAAAAGACCTCTGAGATCATGAAGTCCAACCGTCCCTGTCCACTACTGAACCAGATCCCTGAGCACCTCATCCACCCATCTTTTAAACCCCTCCAGGGATGGGGACTCCACCCCCTCCCTGGCAGCCTCTGACCTCATCGCTCCCTGAGAGGAGGCTGTGGGGAGGTGGGGGTTGGTCTCTTCTCCCCAGTGACAGGGGATGGGATGAGAAGAAATGGCCTCAAGTTGTGCCAGGGCAGGGTCAGATTGGATATTGGGAAACATTTCTCTGCTGCCAGAGCGGTGAAGCCCTGGCAGAGGCTACCCAGGGCAGTGGGGGAGTCTCCATCCCTGGAGCAGTAGACTTGCTCTCATATTTAAACTCCCAGAGATGTACCTGGAATCTTTCTACACTGGGTGGCATCGCTTCCTTTAGCACTCAAACCCTTGCTGTGGTGACACGGGCAGGAACGTGTGGGCCTCTCACATCCAAAGCACTTTTTGCTGACAATGGTTCTTTCACAGTCAGTTTGTCAAGTTTCACCTGTAGCTCAGGGAGAGCTGTGAGACCTACAGCCACCCACCAGCCCAGGCTGTACCCAGACCTACAGTTGGTCCCCACTGACAGGTAAAAGGCACAGAATCCTCCTGTTTTCTTTGCTTTTCTTTTGAATTACAATTAAGTCTCCATTATCCAGAGCCCAACTTAATGCAGGCAGGTGCAGCCCCTCATCCTGACAGCTCTCATGTCCCACAGAGCCTTGCTACCACCATCACAATGCTGTTGTCACTGCTAACAGCTCTTCTATCAGATCTGCATCCAGTGCTTCTACCAGGCAGCCTCATTGTACCCAACCCTGAACAAATACCCAGGGACACACATTCCCCACCACTCAAAGGGCTTCTGTCCCAGATGTTCCCTAGACTGAATCAAATAGAAAACATCAAACTGCACTTCCAGCCAGGTTTCCTGTCAAATAAGTCTCTTTAATTAAAAAGAGCTCTTGAATTGGGGTTTTTTTTAATCAAATCATTAGCTCCACATCAGAATTCATTTGTGTTCTAACCCAGCAGGGAATGGGGCTCCGGCTGAGAAGCCTCTTGCTGAGTCAGCAGCCAGACCCGGGACAAAAATTAGAAAGAGGTTTACAGGTTCTTCAAGCCTCAGTCAGTCTCTCTCAGTGCTTTCACACAGGAAAAACTCACTACTTATTAGCAATTAAGACAATTTATTAGTGAGTTTTTGAACATTTTGTCCTTTAAAGAAAAGCAAGAGTTCTACTTGTCTTATTTCTCACTTTCTGTCTGGAAGAGGTAAAAAATAGTGACTGGGAGGGGATCTCAGAGCTGTTTGTGCCTTCTCCCAAGGGAGGGAGGGGAAAGAGGGGCTGAGCTCTGCTCTCTGGTGCCCTGGGACAGGACTGGAGGGAATGGCAGGAAGATGTGCCAGGGCAGGGGGAGATTGGCCATTGGGAAGAGGTTCTTCCCCCAGCGGGTGGTGGAGCACTGGAACAGCTCCCCAGGGAAGCAGTCAGGGCACCTGCTCTGCCAGCATTCCAGAAGCATTTGGACACTGCCCTCAGTCACAGGGGGTGAGTGTTGGGAGTGTCCTGTGCAGGGACAGCAGTTGGACTGGATGGGCCTTGTGGGTCCCTTCCAGCTCAGGTTCTATGATTCTTTCAAACTTCTCAAGTCTCATCTTTCCTTGTTGCCCAAAAGAAGCTGAAACCACAATAGAAGGGGAAAGAGCTGCAGGCAAACATGAGGGCCTTCGTGTCATAGAATCACCATGGTTTGGGTTGGAAGAGACCTCAAAGCCCATCCAGTTCCACCCCCCTGCCATGGGCAGAGACACCTCCCACTGGATCAGGGGCTCAAAGCCCCATCCAGCCCGGCCTTGAACAGCCCTCAGCCCTAATGGAAGGACTGGATGCCACGTTGACCCCAAGGGATTGGGGAGGAAAAGAACCTACAAAGAAATGTATTTTTCCTGGCTGGGTTTTCTGCTGCCCACTAAATCTTCCCTACACTCCGAGATATTCATTCCAGCCTCCCCTCCCCAGGGAGCAGTGACAGAACATCCTTAATGGGAGGCTCATGTCCAAAAAAATCCCCACCTTCACATAAACAAATTGTCATTGTGTTCTCAACTGCCCTTCAAGCCCATTCAAAATGGGACAAAAATTTCAGGTCTTATTAAAATGAAAGTAGAGGGATAGCCAAGACAACTCACAGAAGGGTTGTGTAAGCCCTGTTCCCTGAGGAGTTGGGCTGAAAATGTCAAGTATTACTGCACACAGCAGAAGCACAACTCTTTTCCTCCATCCTAAATACACTGGGATTTACATCTCTCATCAGAATGTCATTTTTTATAGCTTATTTTCTATTAGTTTTCATTCTGTAATTAAGGAATATGAGAGAACTGTTCTGTTTTAGCAGGATTAGAGCAAATAATGGGGATTGTGAAAGGCCCAGAGCCACCACAGTAATACTTTAATCCTTGCAAATACCACCCTGGTCCCCTGTCATTAACAGAAAAAGGCCACATACTTAAAACACTCCCAAGAAGAATAAAAAGTGTTCCCCAGGCAGGACCAGCAATCCTGGCACTCGACACGCTTTGCCACTCACAGTCAGAGTGATAACACACAAAACCAAGCAAGAGATGAGGAGAGGCATTGACCTGTGGTAAAGGCCAGGCTAATTTTAGGCTGAGATGGTCCTGTTCCCACAGATAAAATTTTCCAGAACCCAAATTCAGGTAAAATCAACCCAACAAACGGCGTTTTTGTTGGGAAAACAATGCCAAAATCAAACATTTTTTGCTGAAATGTTGGGTTTGTTTTACCAACCGACACAAATCTTCATGGAATGGGTTGAGATGGGTTCAGGGAGGTTCATGTCTTGGTCCACGAGGAAGACTGGAGACAGGATGGCATCTGCAGGCAAGGATGCAGAGCACCTCTGTTTGACTGTGGATATCTCACTCACCTGGGGTGTAAATTCAACATGTGCAATCCTTTAAAGAGTAATATTTAACATTGGCTGTGCTTGTGCTTCGTGGAATGTGCCCTTGGATCTCCTCCTGGCCTGGCATGGAGCTGAGACATAATTACCATGAGGGGAAGAGAGAGCAGGACAATGTGACTGAAAGAAAGTGAAGAACATGCTTCAACCCATCAGTGCGCTATGGAATATCCTAAGGACAGGACCACAGAGCCATGGAATGGGCTGGGTTGGAAAGGACCTTAAAGATCATCCAGTTCCACCCCCCTGCCATGGGCAGGGACACCTCCCACTGGGTCAGGGGGCTCAAAGCCCCATCCAACCTGGCCTTGAACACCTCCAGGATGAGAAGATCCAATGGGAGAGTGGAATTTTTAAAGTTGGAAAACGAGAGACCAGCACAGTTCTTTTTGGATGCTCAGAGATGTCAGTGTTTGAGGCCACTGGAGAGCAAGAGCTGTCAGGAAACTCTTGAGTTTTACCTTGTGAATGAATTTCAACATCCACTCAGAAGCTGAGAGCTGACAGTCACAGATCTGGTCAGGAAAACGATGGAGGCAACCACCACAACTGAAAAGGGCAAAGAAATGTCAGTGTTTGTGTAACAAGAAACCAAGTAGGCTTTTAGTCTCATTCCACCTGCAACAAAAATAGACTTCTAGTTGTGAAGGGTTGTAGAAATATTTATCTCCACACAGCCCAACACAACAGAGCCATGGAAGGAACCACGTGCGGTGGCTCCTTCTTCAGTGTTGGTTTGCTCTTTGGGCATTCATTTCTCCAGCAGTGAGATAAAAGAACAGGGGCTGTGGAAGCGGCTGAGGGCCCTGGGGCTTTTTATCCTGGAGAAGAGGAGGCTGAGGGGAGACCTCATCCCTGTCTCCAACTGCCTGAGAGGAGGCTGTGGGGAGGTGGGGGTTGGTCTCTTCTCCCCAGTGACAGGGGATGGGATGAGAGGAAATGGCCTCAAGTTGTGCCAGGGCAGGGTCAGATTGGACATCAGGAAAGATTTCTTCCTGGAAAGGGTTCTCAGGCCCTGTCAGAGGCTGCCAGGGAGGGGCTGGAGTCCCCATCCCTGGAGGGGGTTAAAAAACAGGTGGATGAGTTTCTCAGGGATCTGGTTCAGTAGTGGACAGGGATGGTTGAACTCAATGATCTCAGAGGTCTTTTCCAACCAAATGATTCTGAGTCTATGATATGGACACACCCAACACGGCCACAGCACTTTTCCCTTGACTCACACCGAACACCAGAGGAGTTCAATGGTCTACTTAGGCCTTTCCAAAACATAGAGTGGCTTCCCAGAAAACCTGGAGCCTTCGTGTTCTTAAATGTGCAAACACCACATTTCAGAGAGAAATAACTCTTCTTATTCTTAGCATTACATCACTCTGGAAACCTCTTGATTGAAAGAGTGCCTGACTGTGTTCATGCACAAAGCTCCTGGCCCTAAACTGGTATCTCAATGGAAGAGCTGGACAAGAAACAGAAATACCCAGGTCACACCTGGAGAATAGGTGCAGCTGCCACCCAGTACCCAAAGGGGGGCCACAAGAAAGCTGGGGAGGGGCTTTTGCCAAGGGACTGGAGTGACAGGATGAGGGGAAACGGCTTTAAATTGGAAGGGGGAAGATGTAGATGAGACATTAGGTTGAAATTCTTCCTAATGAGGGTCAGGAGGCTCTGTCCCAGGTTGCCCAGAGCAGTGGTGGCTGCCCCATCCCTGGAGATGTTCAAGGCCAGGTTGGATGGGGCTTTGAGCCTCCTGATCCAGTGGGAGGTGTCCCTGCCCATGGCAGGGGGGGTGGAACTGAATGGGCTTTGAGGTCCCTTCCAACCCAAACCATTCCATGTGATCAAGCCCATGGTTCCTGAGGTTCAGATGGGCAACCTGCACATTGGACCACGCAGCCACTGACCTTGAGGAACCCAGACTCATCCTGCAGTAAGGTTCAGGCTGGATCTGGAGACGCTGTGCTCCACCACCCCACTACACACCAGCGGGGACACACGGGACAGCTTTGTGTGCCCATCACCCCCCCCCACACACACATTACCTGTGCAGGGAAGAATGCTCAGGAACAGCCAGGTCTCCATGGCACACACATCTTCATGCAGGTTTCTCTTGTTTTTCTTCCTAGGGATTGTGTGGAAACATCAAGGAAATGGAATTCAGCCCTCAGCTGGGTAAACCTTGTTACTCTGCTGGCACCGAGCAAGGGAAGGAAAGAAGGTGGCAACACCTCTTTGTGGTCCAATCAAAAGCATTCAGTACCCAGCAAGAAGTGGTGGGATGGGTGGGAGAGGCATCTCCCAGGAAGGAAGGGAGAAATCCTGTCCCCAAAGGCATTCCCTCCCCCCTGCCCTTCCCCTCGCTGCGGAGGATCCTGGGGGGCAGGAGCAAAGGCAGCCGAGGAGGAGACAGCAGGTCCCGCTGGCAATTGAGAAGGTCACCAAAAATACAGAGTGGTTCTTTTCTTTCTTTATAAAATGTACATAAAGAACATCCACCCTCTGAGGTAAAAGTGAGACCAGGTTGCAATTTAACCAGATACATTAGCAACGATGACCAAAAATAAATCTACAGCGGGTGTTAGTAAAATAAGAGACCAGGTTTGGGGTATGTACAATATTGAGATTGTTAAAATGTAATAATCATTCTATGTACATTAAATACATACAATTACAGTTATTATATAGTATTTACACACACAAACACACAGATTTTTTCCCCCTTGCAGTTGGTGGTGTGCAAGCAGAAGCACATCTGATCTTTCCTGAGAAGGTGCTGAGGCTGCTAATTCGTACTCGCAGTCCATGTGTTTCTCCAGCCTCCTTGTAGTCACCTCTGTCAAAACCAATTCAATAGATTTGAGAGTTGTGGTCGTTGCAGTGTTCCTGTTGGATCCCTACAGGCAAAGCACTGCAAACCTCCAGCCTGCAGAAGGTGAAGGCTCGTGGCATGCAAAGATCCCGGAGCCCAAGGAGGTGACGTTTCTCCAGTTGTCAGCCATGACCTCAGCTGGGAGCAAAGCCTCGTTAATATCCCTTTGTCCAACAACATTCAAGTCTCTTTCTCAATGGGAAAAAAAAAATCACCAAGACTAGAAATGGAAGGAAATTGGTTGTAAATCACCTGTCATAGGTCCTGGGTGGGCTCCAATAAGGTGACATTCAACCCAACCATGTCATACAAAGAACCAGCCAGGAGAGACCGGGCTAGGTGAGGCCACGAGGGTGCGTGGAGACCCTTCTACGGCGCGAACGCAAACACGACCGTCCTATTTATCTTTCAGTTTCTTGTCAGGTGAGGTTTTTCAATTAAAACACCAGGGTTGCCCTCAGTGAGCCACAAGATGTGTTGAATGGCCGGGACCTCATTGCTGACCTTGAGTCAATTTGGATGACAAAGAGGGAGGAGGGGTTTAGTCCCCAAATGCAAAGTGTCACTGCTTTCTCTGATGATTTCATCAGTTTGTCCTCTCTTGAGAAGTCTCGTTATAACACAACCATGAGAGAAAGGGCTAAGATAGTCTTTTACTAAAGGGAAGTCACCACTGAAACCTCTGAAAGCCTTGCCCTCCAGAAGCACTCAGATGTAAGTGGATGACACCTTCACAGGCTTTGGATGTGGGGTTCTGGGGAGAAAATACAACATCCTTCCTTCCCATAACGTAAAGCTCATGGTCGAAGCTCCCTCAGATATAAAGGAAATATATAAAGCTCCCTCAGATATAGAGCTAAAAAGGAAAATTACGTTGTATTTTAGTATTTCCCACCGGGATGTACTATCCCAAATATCCTCTGTTTGGGTTTTGTTATATAACTTTTCTAACCCAGAGATACAAATATTGCAGCCTGGCCAAAAACAGCCCAAAAGGGGACCTGAAGGTGTTCTGGGGGTACAGAGGGAGAGGAGGTGAACAGCAAAAAGGGAGGAAATCATGTTTTAACGTTGCTGGCACACGAACAAATGACTCTGAACGGGCCACGGTCACATTTATGCTGGTAACAAGCAAACCAGTGGCCTCACGGCAAACCCCAAACACGTCCTCCCTCTTCCACATTTTGATTGGTGTTAAGATTGTTGAATTTGTGAGCAAGGGCGTGGTGGGTGGTTGCCAGGACCAGGAGCATCCAGCACAGCCCTCCCCAGCCTGAGTCCTGCAGAGCACCTGTCCCTGCCTACACCAGCAAGTGCCAGGGTGCATTGCCATGGGATCCACAGGGTGTCACCAGGGTTGGGGGTTTAGTGAAGGACAACAGAAAGGTTCTGAATCAACCTGACCCTGCCCTGGGGCAACTTGAGGCCATTTCCTCTCATCCCATCCCCTGTCACTGGGGAGAAGAGACCAACCCCCACCTCCCCACAGCCTCCTCTCAGGCAGTTGGAGACAGGGATGAGGTCTCCCCTCAGCCTCCTCTTCTCCAGGATAAACAGCCCCAGGGCCCTCAGCCGCTCCCACAACCCCTGTTCTCCAGCCCCTTCCCCAGCTCCGCTCCCTTCTCTGGACGCTCTCCAGCCCCTCAATGTCCTTCTTGGAGTGAGGGGCCCAGAACTGACCCCAGCACTCGAGGTGTGGCTTCCCCAGTGCCCAGTGCAGGGGCACAATCCCTGCCCTGCTCCTGATGACACCACAAACTGCCCAGAAACAAGGGAGCTGACAGCATCCATTCCACCTGGAGCCAGAAAGCTCCAGCCCCTGAGCACCACCAGTATGGACCATTATACCTCCAGACAACACCAGTTTACCAGGGGAAAAAGGAAGGCATCCCAGTGACGCCCACCCAGGGCACACATTGCTCCACAAAGACACGTACCACTTGGCGTACCTTACCTGGAAAGAGGCTTTATTGAACATAGCTGTAAAATTATCTCTTCAGTTGAATTACTGAATTTGCACAAACATTTCTCTACAGAATAAAAAAAATCAAGCCTTGTCATTGTTTTACTGCATCTCGTTGTGCTTTTTATACTCATATTTGCAAATGTTATACTCGTTGGTTTGTTTTCATGTTTGTACTCCCAATTTCTTGCATATCAGGTTTTGTTTTAAATCCTAGGGTGTCGAGAGAACACATAATAATAATAATATTAATAATTATAATAATAATATTCTTCTTTAGACAAAAGTCTTTTTTTTTTTAAATGAAGTTAAAAGCTGAGATAATTTAAGGAAAAAGGTCTTCAAATTGTAATAACCAACTGTAAGGGAACTTTACAATGCAGTGGAAAACCGGCTGGCTAACGGTACGTGTTTGGGTAGCTCAAAACCATTCGTCCAGCTTTTATTTGTGGGTGTTTTTTTTCTTGTTGTAAAAGTGGAATTCTTGTAATTCTCGTTAAATTTCGCTACAATAACAAAATAACCTTTCAGGCCCTGCACAGAGTCTGGCTGCAGGGCAGAGGCTCGGCGCCCACGGGGCTCGGCCGGCGCCAGGGTTGCCGAGGCCTCGGCGCTTCGCTCGGCGTCGCGCTGCCGGCCCCGTCCCACGCCCGCTTCCCCTTCCCTCCCCAACGGAGGGTGGAGTAAGAAAATCACTTCTGTGTTTTGACCACCTAAGCGTAGCTCCCTCCATCTCTCAACAGCCTTTCCCTCTGGTTGACCCACTCCATAACCTGAAAAAACAACAACGACAACAACAAACAAACAAAAAAAAAAAGAGTGCTGCTCCCATTTCCAGGACCAACGGAAGCGATTCTCTAATGGATAAGAAGCTGAAAGGCCATGGCTGTCTGGAAGGTTAAACAACACAGATCTCATCCGAAAGGGCTCACGCAGCAGCTCAGGTCCATCCGTCTCCAGGAGCGGCTCCGTCTCCTCCCTGCCGTCTGCACACCCAGGCTCCGTAGTTTGTTTAGAAAAGAGTTTGCACAAACCACAATTCCAAGCTTCTGCGTCGAAACTCCTTATTATCATCTTAATTGTATTTCATTATTTTATTTTTTTTTTGTTAAATCAGGCTTGTTTCATTGAAGGCACTTGGTTTCCATGGCAATCTTATAAAAGACGGTGGTTTGGTTTCTTCACTTCGTTGGAACAAGATGACTTCGCCGGGGAGGGGAGAGGGGTGTTCCGAGTGGCCGCAAGCAAACTCCGAGAAAGCCTGTGTAATATGTAAGCCCAGGGTGCAGATCCTGGCCAGGAATGCATGCAAAAGGAGACAGCGCACAGTTATCGAGCGTTAGCCATGAGAAATGGAACAGGAATGTGTCCGAAAACAGCTCCGATTTCGGGTTATTCTCCGGGGAAGGTGACAGCCAAAGTAGAAAGGGCCTACATTGATTGAACTCTAGACTAAAAACCTTCTGGAAGGGAAAATGAATGCCAGCTCTTCACATACCCTGTTTACAGTGAGGTGTTTCTCTCTCTGTCTGTGGTTTTTGTTTGTGTTTCCTCTCTCCTTTCCTCATTTTTTGTTTTTGGCAGGCCATTACTTTTCCATGGTAACAAGCAAACTATTCATTTGAAACAAAACCAGCCATGACTTTGTGCTTTGACAAGGGTTTCCGTAGCTCTTTTCCGAGAGTTCAACCAGATGATGCTGTATCCACAAAAGCACCTGAAGGTCTCTTCCTTACTTAGGCCAGATCTCGTTCTCACGCGTGGTTCACAGCGAGTTACGCTCCCGTGATGCCTTTTATGTCCCCAGTGCTTTTTAATCTTTCCTTATTATTATTTATTTATGTATTTATTTAACTTTTTGAGTCAGTCAGTGGAGGAATCTTTGGTAGTTTGTTTTTAAATGTCCATTTTACAAAGACTCTTTCTTCATGCCAGTGCCTGGTGAATCTTTTGTAGCCTCTGCCAGGATAAGGTCACCTCTGATGACTTAAGACAGACATGAGGATGATAACGGGGAGAAGTCGTATATGTGCTAATGTCCCGACAGCACCTGATCGTAAATCTACAAGAAGGGGGGAAAAACAGGAATTAAAGACCTGTCAAGACACAGTCAACGTTGCTACAAGGCTCAGGAGCACTCAATGCAACCACCCCAGCCTGTCCTACACACCAACACAGAGGCAACTGGGGAGGAGAAGGGGTGGTGCTGGCTCAGGCTGTCACACCGAGCACCACCGACCTCCCCTGGCACAGCCCTGGTCCTTGAAGGGACCTCCTACAAACTGGGGATGACAACAGGGCTCGCCAAACGACAGAGGGAGGAGACGCCGCGATGAAACACCACCGGGCTGCAGAGGTAAGGTCTGCATTACAATGCACACACGGGGGTGGAGGGATGGGACAGGGTCCACAGAGAGTCACGACACTGATACTCATTAATTTCATATTGTTTGGACCCACTGAATGTTTTGTTGATGCTGCTTTACTGGTTGGTCCAGCTCAAATCACGGCTGCCAGCCAGGCCCCACTGCTCTTGCCTCTGCCTATCAGGCCTCCACTTGTATCTCTGCTAAAGCAGCATCTTCCTATCTAACAAAGACATTCTGACCTCAAAACATGCTTCCAACACATTGTTCTCCTGGGCAAAATCCATTTTATATGTCTCAAATTCATAACCTCAAGAACAAATTTGCTCCTCTCTGCGTTTGGAAGAGCCTTTCACTTGTATCTCTGCTAAAAAAGCATCTTCCTATATGAACACATTCTGACTCCAGAACTTGCTTCCAACACGTTTTTCCCCTGAACAAAATCCATTTTATGTGTCTCAAATTCATAACCATGAGGAGCAATTTGCTCTTCCCTGTGTGTGGAAGAGCCTTTCCCTTGTATCTCTGCTAAAACAGTGTCTTCCAATCTGAACAAAGACTTTGTGACTCCAGAACTTGCTTCCAACACATTGTTCTCCTGGAGAAAATCCATTCTATGTCTCAAATCAATAACCATGAGATAATTTGCTCCTCCCTGTGTGTGGAAGAGCCTTTCACTTGTATCTCTGCCAAAGCATCATCCTCCTATCTCAACAAAGACATTTTGACTCCAGAACTTGCTTCCAACACGTTGTTCTCCAGGAGAAAATCCATTTTATGTGTCTCCAATTTATAACCAGGAGGAGCAATTTGCTCTCCCCCACGTGTGGAACAGCCACTTACTGTTGGCTGGCTGGTCTGACTTCATACACTCTCCTTCCACGATCGATACATCATCAATAGCAATATCCCCTTCAATGCCAGGGCCCCGGATCCCTTCAAATATGAGCTGAGAAAAGACAAAGAAGCAGCAGATCAGCAGGAGAGCAACAGAAAAACACCTCAGCTGCATTTTGCACAGCATTAAACTGCATTGGTGGGCTTGGGATCATGTACAAACACTTTCTACGGTGGAGCAAAATGCAATCCACTTTGCTCACCCTGGTAAGGTGAACACAAGAGGATGTGAGAGTCCTGGAGGCTTCTACACTTCAGAATGAGTTGAGCTGCTGTTGCCTCCTGAGTCATCTATCTGGTGTCTCCAGGTCAGCCTCACCACTATGCTAACTGTGTACATTTACGTGAGTACAGTATTTCTGGGCAAAGAGCAAGATTAAATGGAATTTTAAAGAGATTTGGAGTGTTTTTCCCAGAAATTCCTGCCACCTGAAGAGCAGAGGTGCAGCCTGAAGAACAGCACCTGCAAGGTGTTGGAGGAGTGAGCACCCACTCAACCTCAGAGCACATGAAAACACACAGGAGCCAGAAAAAATGCATAAAACCCCAGTAAAACGGGGTTTCTGGCTCTCGAAGTTGGCCCAACCGGTCCCACTTGACCCATCTCCTACACTGGACTCTCTCCTCGGCGTTCTGGTGGCACCTCCCTGCAGGCAGGAGGAGAACAGGAGCTGCCCCCCTGCAACCTGGCCCATTAAAGCCTGTGAGAAACCTCTCAGGAGCCAGGTTGGTGTTCCTTCATCCACAAGACAAAGGCCAAATGTACCCTGAGGTGTTGGGAAGGGACTACAAGAGATTCAGCTCCCTGAAGGTCCCACAATGATCTCCAATCATCTGTGGTGAAATATAACTCACGAGATCTCCTGCCAGGGCAGGAACTGATGACAGTGACAGCCCTGCTTCTCTCCCACCCCTTTCAGTGGCTCAACATCACGTCTAGAAGCTTTGATCCCTTCTAGGACTGGTTTTGTATTTATCAGGGGACATTGTGACCTGATTTATCACAGAGAGGGTCAGGGGAGAGAATCATAGAATGGGTTGGGTTGGAAGACATATTAAAGATCATCCAGTTCCACCCCTCTGCCACGGGCAGGGACACCTCCCACTGGATCAGGGGGCTCAAAGCCCCATCCAACCTGCCCTTGAACACCTCCAGGGATGGGGCAGCCAATACCTCCCTGGGGAACCTGGGCCAGGGCCTCCCCACCCTCATCACGAAGAATTTCTTCCTGATGTCTCATCTAAATCTTCCCCCTTCCAATTTAAAGCCATCCCCCCTCATCCTGTCACTCCAGGCCCTTGGAAAAAGCCCCTCCCCAGCTTTCCTGGAGCCTCTTCCAGTACTGGGAGGCTGCTCTAATGTCTCCCAGAGTCTTCTCTTCTCCAGGCTGAACAACCCCAACTCTCTCAGCCTGTCCTCATAGAAGAGGGGCTCCAGCCCTTGGATCAACTCCGTGACCTCCTCTGGGCCTCCTCCAACAGTTCCATCTCTTTTTTATATTGGTCACCCTGTGACTGAGGGCATTGGCCAAATGCTTCTGGAATGCTGGCAGAGCAGGTGCCCTGACTGCTTCCCTGGGGAGCTGTTCCAGTGCTCCACCACCCGCTGGGGGAAGAACCTCTTCCCAATGGCCAATCTCCTCCTGCCCTGGCACATCTTCCTGCCATTCCCTCCAGTCCTGTCCCAGGGCACCAGAGAGCAGAGCTCAGCCCCTCTTTCCCCTCCCTCCCTTGGGAGAAGGCACAAACAGCTCTGAGATCCCCTCTCAGGCTCCTCTGCTCCAGCTGAACAGACCAAGGCACTTCAGCCTCTCCTCACACATTGCCCCTCCAGACCCTTCCTCAGCTTTGGGGCCTCCTCTGGATGCTCTCCAGTGCTTTGATGTCCTTTTTCTCCTGTGGTGCCCAAAGTGCTCTCCAGCCTCTCCCAGCCCAGGCTGTCTGTGTGTCCAGGGTTGCTCTGCCTCAGGTGCACTAAAAACCAGGAAAGCTCTGCCCTTGGAGCAGGAGACTCCATCCATATTTTACTGAAGTGCCACACTGCAGGTTAATGACTCTAACAAGGTGGATATTAATGAAACAGGGAACTGTAATTAGGAGAACAGTCAGTTTTTCCCATAATTTACTCTGTTGCCTGAAAACAGTGTCTCAATAATTATCCCTCTGACAATTTTTCAACTCTACCCCCGATGATGGGATGTATTCAGCTCCAGAGGAAAGTTCTTCTCCTCTCCCCCATCTTGCCTTCCTGCTCCTTGGCAGCAGGCATAAACCAGTCAACACAGTTTAAAGTCAAGCCTTTCCTGCTAATGACAAATACAGTTTCCAGACAAAAGGACTCCATACAAGCACCACTGCCAGCTTTTAATTAAAATCTGCATTTGGCAGGGTGTTTTACGGTGCTGTCAGCCAGCTCGGCCACACGCTCTGAACAAATCACCCCAGAGGAGTGTTGGGAAGGGATGGAGAACAACCCAGCCTGCAGCTCCCAGCGGTTTGCAGGAGGTGCCAGATGATCAGAATCCCACGTCAGGATCCTGTAAAACCCATTATCTATGGCTTCACCAAACTGTTGTTAAAAATATTGGGTTTAGCTGAAGAAAAGAGGGGTTTCTGCACCCAGCGAGGGCCACTCTGCTCTCCTAACCAAGGAAATGAAACAATCACACAATTGGAGGATCATGGAATGGGTTGGGTTGGAAGGGACCTCAAAGCTCATCCAGTTCCAATCCCCCTGCCATGGGCAGGGACACCTCCCACTGGATCAGGGGGCTCAAAGCCCCATCCAACCTGGCCTTGGACACCTCCAGGGATGGGGCAGCCATCACTGCTCTGGGCAACCTGGGCCAGGGCCTCCCCAACCTCACAGAAAAATATTCCTCCCTAAGATCTCATCTCAATCTCCCCTCTTTCAGCTGAAAACCCTTCCCCCTCATCCCATCCCTGCCCTCCCTGATCCAGAGCCCCTCCCCAGCTTTCCTGGAGCCCCTTTCAGCCCTGGGAGGCTGCTCTAAGGTCTCCCCAGAACTTTCTCTTCTCCAGACTGAACAACCCCAACTCTCTCAGCCTGTCCTCACAGCAGAGGGGCTCCAGCCCTCAGATTGTCCTCCTGGCCCTCCTCTGCCCACCTCCACCCCAAGTAGCTTGTGGTTGGGTGCAGAATGTGGTGGCGGAGGGAGCTCCTCTCTCCCATCCACAGCAAATGATGGAGATAAACACCCAATGCAAAGGGAATGGGGATTCAAACCACACAGAACTGAGCACAGACACCCAACTTAAGTGCGTTGGGGCACCCATAAAACAAATCCCAGTCTGCATATTTCAGACAGAGGTTTTGCCTTTGCACTGAATGACTCTTTTCCCCAAAAGCCATTCTGTCCCCGAGGGGACCCGGAGGGGTTACAGAGAGGGGATGGAGAACGTGGCCCTGCACCTCCTGCCTGCCACAACAGTGCCTCAAACACACAAGGGTTTGCTCCTGGCACCTGCCCTTTTGGGTCTGTTCCAGTTCCAAACAGCTCACAGTGTGAACAGGAACTGCCCCTGACAGGTCTCTCAGCATCTCCCTCTGCAACCTGAGATGTGTGAAACCCCGTCACAACCTGCACAGAGTCCAGCTGTGCCGCGCCACGAGCCCTGCGCAGCCTGTGCTGCTGCTTTGCTGCCTTTCAGCAAAACTCAGAGATGATTCCTTTTTGGACATGGATTTCAAAACACCTCTAACACGGGCACCACACCGTGGACCCTCAATATTCTTTCAAAGGCAGAAATTTTGCATTCCGGTCGCTAATCAGAAACACAAAGATGTTTTATAGAGGACACCAACGTGTTCTGAAAACACAAAGACATTTTGTGCTGCAATTCTCCCATTAAACTGAGCTTTATGGTGGCCACCTACTTAGAGCAAGGAAAGCAAAAGGAATCACAGGAAAAAACCTCTGAGATCATCAAGTCCAATCATCTCTGTCCACTACTAAACCTGAACACCTCACCTGCCCATCTTTTAAACCCCTCCAGGATGGGGACTCCACCCCCTCCCTGGCAGCCTCTGACAGGGCCTGAGAACCCTTTCCAGGAAGAAATGTTTCTTGATGTCCAATCTGACCCTGCCCTGGTGCCACTTGAGGCCATTTCCTCTCCTCCCATCCCCTGTCACTGGGGAGAAGAGACCAACCCCCACCTCACCACAGCCTCCTCTCAGGCAGTTGGAGACAGGGATGAGGTCTCCCCTCAGCCTCCTCTTCTCCAGGATAAACAGCCCCAGGGCCCTCAGCCGCTCCCACAACCCCTGTTCTCCAGCCCCTTCCCCAGCTCCGCTCCCTTCTCTGGACGCTCTCCAGCCCCTCAATGTCCTTCTTGGAGTGAGGGGCCCAGAACTGACCCCAGCACTCGAGGGGTGGCCTCCCCAGTGCCCAGTTCAGGGGCACAATCCCTGCCCTGCTCCTGCTGCCCACGCTGTGTCTGACACAGCCCAAGATGCCATTGGCCCTCTTGGCCCCCTGGGCCACTGCTGGCTCATGTTCAGCCCCTGCCAACCAACACCCCCAGGGCCTTCTCCTCCAGACACTCTCCAGACACTCTTCCCCAAGCCTGTAACACTGCAGGGGGTTGTTGTGTCCCAAGTGCAAGGCTCAGCATTTGGCCTTGTTTTCCCTCATCCCATTGCTCTCATCCCACGGATCCAGCCTGGCCAGATCCCTCTGCAGAGCCTCCCTTCCTTCGAGCACATCGACACCTCCACCCAGCTTGGTGTCACCCACACTTACTAAGGGTGCACTCTGTCCCTTCCCTGTCCATAAGGCATCTTTCAGAGCTGAAATGAAGCTGTGATGTCCTGTGCCAGAAGGCAAGGGTCAGCATACAGATTCCCCCCCAATTCCCAAACACTCCCGTCCCCGGTTCGCGCCGCGCCAGCCGTTACCTGAAATGAAGTGGGGGGGTTTATATTAACACGGGCTTGGTTCCAGTGCTGTCCCTTGTTTCCACTCGAAGACCACAAGGGGTTCTCTATCGCGGTCTGACCCTTCAACCGCAGGTAAACGTTCAAGCTTCCTAGAAGAGAGGTGGAGAACTGGAATTGGGATTGTGCTCTGACAGAGCAGGGAACAGGCTGGGGAGAGCAGCATCCCCTGCCCACTCCCCTTCCTGCTTTCCATGCCAGGTTGGAGTGGATGTGGAGAGTTATTAGAGTTTCCTGTCGCAAACTGAAAAGATTTTAAACTTAGGAACACTGGGAACTGTCCATGTGAACCCACAGCAGAAGCAGAACCATAGAATTGGAATCACAGAAAGACCTGAGAAAGACCCACAAGGCCCATCCAGTCCAACTGCTGTCCCTGCACAGGACACTCCCAACACTCACCCCCTGTCACTGAGGGCATTGGCCAAATGCTTCTGGAATGCTGGCAGAGCAGGTGCCCTGACTGCTTCCCTGGGGAGCTGTTCCAGTGCTCCACCACCCGCTGGGGGAAGAACCTCTTCCCAATGGCCAATCTCCCCCTGTCCCGGCACATCTTCCTGCCCTTCCCTCCAGTCCTGTCCCAGGGCACCAGAGAGCAGAGCTCAGCCCCTCTTTCCCCTCCCTCCCTTGGGAGAAGGCACAAACAGCTCTGAGATCCCCTCTCAGGCTCCTCTGCTCCAGCTGAACAGACCAAGGCACTTCAGCCTCTCCTTATGTGATTTCCCTGCAGACCCCAGAGGTAGCTGAGTGCACAGGGAGAGAGGACAGGGCAGTCACACACATTGTTCCCTGCACTTCAGGAAGGTCAGGAGGCTTCCAGGGGTGAGATGGGCAAAAAGGCAAAATGGACTTTTCTGTGCTTTAATGCAAACGAGGCATTTTTAACCTCTTCACCCATGAAAAAAGGAGCAGCTTGGTTGCTTTATGCTCAGCTCTTGTTTATAAAAGTCTCCAGCTTCTCCTTTACTCTGCACATCATTTATCTAATGCAGAGCCACACTGCCTGGCAATCTATCTGAGAGATAGATGTGATGCCCTTATTTCTGCTAAGGAGTATTTTTTTAAGGACAATATAAACGTGTGAGTTAAAATAACTTTGGTGAAGTCTCGTGCTGCGACGAAAAACCCCACAGATCCGGGTCTGTTTCCACCACTGACCATTAAGTTACTGGTTCCAGCACAGACATTATTTGCAACAGGTAACATTGTTTGCATTCAGTGGCCCTTCTGTCTGGTATAACCACACCATCTCAGAACCACAGAATCTTTAAGGGTGGAAAAGACTTCTAAAATCATCCAGTCCAAGCACCAACACAACCCCAATGTGCCTGGAGTACCGCATCTACACGGTTTTTGAACCCCTCCAGGGATAGAGACTCCCCCACTGCCCTGGGCAGCCTCTGCCAGGGCTTCACCACTCTTCCAGTAAAGACATTTTTCCTGATATGCAATCTAAACCTCCCCTGGTGCAACATCAAGAACAGAAACCAGACCATGTTGATGCTGCAAGAGACAGCGAACGCATCAATTTCATTCATCAGGTGTCAGAAATTCACACAGTTTGGAGATTCTGTTCCTTCTCGCCCACCACTGTTCTCTGCAGAAGCAGCAGGATCTCTCTGCACATTATGAATCGTAAAATGGTTTGGGTTGGAAGGGACCTCAAAGCCCATCCAGTTCCAACCCCCTGGATCCAACACCTCCCACTGGATCAGGGGGCTCCAAGCCCCATCCAACCTGCCCTTGAACACCTCCAGGGATGGGGCAGAACCACTGCTCTGGGCAACCTGGGCCAGGGCCTCCCCACCCTCATCCTGAAGAATTTCTTCCTGATGTCTCATCTAAATCTTCCCCCTTCCAATTTAAAACCATTCCCCCTCATCCCATCACTCCAGGCCCTTGTGAGGAGCCCCTCCCCAGCTTTCCTGGAGCCCCTTTCAGTCCTGGGAGGCTGCTCTAAGGTCTCCCCAGAGCCTTCTCTTCTCCAGGCTGAACAACCCCAACTCTCTCAGCCTGTCCTCATAGCAGAGGGGCTCCAGCTCTCAGATCATCTCCATGGCCTCCTCTGGACCTGCTCCAACATTTCCATCTCCTTCTTGTGCTGAGGACTCCAGAACTGGACAGAGGACTCCAGGTGGGGTCTCACAAGAGCAGAACAGAGGGGAAGAATCCCTTCCCTTGACCTGCTGGCAATGCTGCTTTTGATGCAGCCCAGGACACGGTTGGCCTTCTGGGCTGCTAAATCATCACTTCTGCCTTCAGCTGAGAAAGTTCAGAGAGCCAAGTTCACAGAGGAGCACTGTTTTGAGAGGGCATTAGGCATGGCAGCTGGGAAGCTCATCCACACTGTGGAACCTCTCAGATCTGAGGCAGCTGCATGGTGACTCAGCTCCTGCTTAATAAAAAGGTCCTCTTTCCAGCAACCGCCAAACTCAGGGCCTTGTAAAAACATAAGGCTAAACGTGTAATGGAGCAGTGGATATTCCCAGCAGGGCCATTCCACCAGGGTGCCTGGAATGAAGCCACCCATCGTTGAAGGAGGCGGGGGAAGCGGTGCTCCAGGCAGTGGCTCCCACCTGCCCCTCGCTGCAGAGGACAGAAACGCAGCTCCCAACGAGGACCTTTGGTCTCTGCCTACACCAGTGCTACTGGGTAAAACAAAAGGCCCTGAAAGAGAAAGGGCTGGAAAGAAGGGGGAGGCTCAGGGGGGTTCCCTGGAGGAGCCTGGCAGCCAGACGGAGCAGGGATGCTCAGAGCAAGCACTGCTCAGCCTCAGCCCCTTTCCAAGAAGCAACAGCACTTGGGCAAGGTTGATGTTATTCAGCTAAACCCGTTCTCTCTTCCTCTCCCTTCATTCCAAGACCTTTTTTAACACCTGTGCTGGGTCTCTGGTCTGAAAAATGGCAGGGTCTTTGACAAGACTATTTAAAGAGACCTATGTATCACAGGATCACAGACTGGTTTGGGTTGGAAGGGACCTTAAAGACCATCCAGTTCCAACCCCCCTGCCATGGGCAGCAGGGACACCTCCCACTGGATCAGGGGGCTCAAAGCCCCATCCAACCTGGCCTGGAACACCTCCAGGGATGGGGCAGCCACCACTGCTCTGGGCAACCTGGGCCAGGGCCTCCCCACCCTCATTGTGAAGAATTTCTTCCTCATGTCTCATCTCAATCTTTCTCCTTCCAATTTGAAGCCATTCCCATACATCCCATCACTCTGGACCCTTGTGAGGAGCCCCTCCCCATCTTTCCTGGAGCCCCTTTCAGTCCTGGGAGGCTGCTCTAAGGTCTCCCCAGAGCCTTCTCTTCTCCAGGCTGAACAACCCCAACTCTCTCAGCCTGTCCTCATAGCAGAGGGGCTCCAGCCCTTGGATCATCTCTGTGGCTGCCTCTGGACTCGCTCCAACAGCTCCAGGTCCTTCCTGTGCTGAGGACTCCAGAACTGGACACAGGGCTCCAGTTGGGGTCTCCCCAGGGCAGAGCAGAGGGGCAGAATGCCCTCCCTCCCCTCTGGTCCCTCTGCTCCGGGTGCAGCCCAGGACACAGTGGTTTCTGGGCTGGGAGCGCTTGTTCCCAGCTCCTGTGGAGCATCTCCTCTCCCAGCACCCCAAGCCCTTCTCCCCAGGGCTGCTCTCACACTGTCCCTCATCCTGCAGTGGAACTGTGGGTTGCCCCAGGGCAGGTGTAGGACCCTGCACCTGCTGTTATTTCTCTAACAGACACACAGCAGTGCCAGTACCAAGCAAGGGCTGAGTTGCCAGTGGACTGTGCAGGCTGACACAGCCCACGCCGCAGGGCTGCTTGAAAGGGATAAATAAATTAGGTATGGAAAGCTTGTAATGCTATCACTGCCCAGGCTGCAGATTTAAGATTGTTCACAGCACCCTCAGCCTCTCCGTGTCAAATGAGGGTTTGGAAGATCTACAGGGCCTTTCCAAAGCGGATGCTGGGGGGAGGATGGGTTGGCTACAGCGTTTGCACTGAGATGTGGCCAGCAAAAGCTCATCTGAGGGTATCAAACTCTTCCAAATTCCAGAGAAATAGGTAATGATGGCTTTTCAGGCACTGGCAGAGGGGGTGGAGTCCCCATCCCTGGAGAGGTTTAAAAGCTGGGTGGATGAGGTGCTCATGAATCTGATTTAGCAGTGGACAGGGACGGTTGGACTCGATGATCTCAAAGGTCTTTTCCAACCAAGTGATTCTATCACTCTTGAGCAGGAGACAAAACCAGTGAGGAAGTGGTAACAGCTGTGAATGAAGGACTAAAGTTTCTCTTCTGACAGCATCCTGCCAAGAGAGAGCAGGGTTCTCTGGAGGTGTCACCAGCTGCAAGGCTGGGGTGACATGTGGAGCACCCACCATGGTGCAGACACAAACAGCTTTCACAGCCTGTTTTCCTTCCACATTTCCTTTGTGATGGCTCTCTAACGACACAAAAATTGAATGCTCTTGGAGTGGCAACTGGAAACGCCCCTCTTTGGGGTGCAGATGGGAAAATCAGGAAGGCAGATTGTTTTAAAAGATGGTGACAGCTACAATGGAAACACAGCCTCCTTCTGTCTTGTTACAGAGACACAATAAGGACAATGACTCTTCATTTCCTGATTCCCCAGCAAATGGCTTCTTGTTTGCTGCAAATGAAGTGATGGGAACTTCTACTTCTCTTATGCTTTAGGGATGATCTACCTTCTCCTTCTGAAGGGTGTGGAATGAAGTGCCTGCTGGCAGCCAGCACTCTGAGAGTCACCTCTGTGTGATCCATCAGGAATTACTGACTGGTGAGTAAGAACCATCTATTTCAGGTGAAAAAGAAACCCCTACTTTATCATTCTGAACCTAACTGCCATGGCATGGGATGCAGGTCCCTGTTTATCTTGTCAGTGCTAATCTCTCCCTGCAAAGGTGCCCAAGTGCCTCTCCTTATCGCTACAGAAACTCCAGCCTCTTCTCCTGAGACACCAAAGAGCTGAACAGTGGACACAGAAGCTGAGCTGGATAAACTGGTTGGCTGTTTGTTTTCAATATAGCACAGGAGCCCTGTTCTCAAGCTGATGTCACCAGTGTCTCTCATTTTTAAGACTGGAGAATGAAGGTTCTTCTCCCCTAAGCCTCCAGGAGCAGCCCATGCCAGCAAGAGAGCATCACTGCAGGATCGCTTTCCATCGGATTAGGGAACCTTCAAAATCTTGACAGAAATGCAGAAACAGTTTGATGAGCACTGAAACTGTTTGTGAAACAGGGTACTATGCCCCTGAGACATGGGAATAATAATCCTAACACTGCTTGGAAATCCAATCATAGAATAGTGAAGGTTGGAAGAGGCTTCTAGGATCATCCAGCCCAACCCCACCGTGTCTACCAAACCTTGTCCCCAAGCACCTCATCTATGTGTTTTTTGAACCCCTGCAGGGATAGAGACTCCCCCACTGCCCTGGGCAGCCTCTGCCAGGCCTTCACCACGCTTTCAGCAGAGAAATGTTTCCTTATATCCAATCTAAACCTCTCCTGGTGCAACTTGAGGCCACATGGGTAGTGATGACTAGGGAGAATAAAGCAACACTTGAGGCACCAAAGCCTGCTGAGCACTGCTGCAGCACTCTGGATGAAAATTCAAAGATTAATAGCCACAAATCTTCTCTGAGCACACTGTTCAGAAGGAACAGGCTGGAATTTATTTCAGGCAAACTCCCCTGCAAGACACTTCAATTCTCCGAGAAGTCAGGTCAAGAATCAGCAGCTCAAGGTTATTCAGAAGAGAGAACCTTCAGCACAGAGATCAGGCACGAGGGCTCAGTTGGCAGCTCCTCTCCTGCTCTTGTGGAGAAATCAGTGAGCTGGCAGTGCTTATTACAGCCCAAATTCCTAAATGAGGATAAAAGAAGCACCTTCTATATGTTGGCTGCAAATCCCAGAGCAGCGGTGAAGGGTCACAGCTTGTGATAAACCAGCCAATTTGTATTGGCAATAGGATTTAGAACTATCCACAAGGGATTAATCCTTAATAAAATGTAATTCTGCTGAAAAAAATACTACCAATTAATTTTTTCCTGCAGAACCGTTGAGGTTGGAGGCACCTCTGGAGATCAAACTGTCCAAATCCCTGCCTAAAAAGCATGGCAGGTTCGAGCAGGTTGCCCACAACCATGTGTAATTGGATTTTGGATATCTCCAAGGACAGAGACTCTACAGCCTCTCTGGGCAACCTCTGCCAGGGTTTGAGCAGCTTCATAATAAAGAAAAAAAAAGAAATAACATTTTTCTTATATTTAAACAGAATTGCCTCTATTTCAATTGGTGCCCAGTGTCTCTTATCCTGTCTCGAGCATCTCTGAGCTCCATGGTCTCTACACCCTCCCTTCAGGAATTCACTGATGACAACTCCCAAGCCTTCTCCTCTCCAGGATGAACCAACCCAGCTCCCTCAGCCTTTCCCCATACCATAAACACTCCAGTCCCTTGTGTGCCTTCGCTGGGCTCTCTCCAGTAAGCCCAGGTCTCTCTTGCCCTGGGGGCCCAGCCCTGGCCCCAGCACCCTGGCTGTGTCTCAGCAGAGCAGAGCAGAGGAGCAGGATCCCACCCCTCTCCCTGCTGGCCACGCTCTGCCTGACACAGCCCAGGAGGCTGGTGGCCACCCTCTACCACAAGGGTGCATCACCTGAAACGCTGTGTCATGAATAGATTTGATTCATCTCAGCAAATCACAGAATCATGGAATGGTTTGGGTTGGAAGGGACCCCAAAGCCCATCCAGTTCCAAACCCCTGCCACGGGCAGGGACACCTCCCACTGGATCAGGGGGCTCAAAGCCCCATCCAGCCTGACCTTGAACACCTCCAGGGATGGGGCAGCCACAGCTTCTCTGGGCAACCTGTTTTTGTACAGTTTATCCCAACCCTAAGATAACCCCAGATAAACTCTTTGACCCTTTCTGTTTGTGACCTTGCTCTTCACTGTCACCTACCAGAAACAGTCTGGTACAAGCCCATAAAAGGCTGTTTATATTTTTTCCCTCCTGGTGCAACGCAGAGCCAGGAGAATTTCAACCTGGGGCTGCTTTCATGTGCTTGCAGGGCAGAGACAATGAACAAAACTTATCGGCTCTATTTAAAACCTGAATTCTGCCTGAGGGCAGGTGAAGGTTTTCCAAAGCAGCCACAAGAATGCACTGTGAGGACGTGCTTGCCCTTGAAATATATAAAAAAACGCATCAAGTCAGGTCAACTTGGCACTTGAAAGCCTCTTGACACACTGGTAAGCACCGAGCACCCCAGAGGGATTTACAGGATTTATAAAAATTAGCTGTTTAGCATTTATACTGTGATATTTTCCTGCACCTTTTTTTAATTTTACACAAAGAAATTAAATGCATATGTTGAAAAAGCTATGACTAAAACCAGTCTTAGAGATCAAATATACAAACTGGCACAGTGACTTCTTCCTGACTTTCAGAAAGGAGCCCTGTGCTGCTGCGTCGCACACAGGCTGGGCTGCTCCGGATTCCAGCAGGTGTGGGGTGCTGCTGCTAATGGCCTGATCCTCATAGAATCATGGAATCACTAAGATTGGAAAAGACCTCAAAGATCATCCAGTCCAACCATCAGCCCAACTCCACCGTGCCTGCTGAACCATGTCCTGAAGTTGCATATCTACGCGTTCTTTGAACGCCACCAGGATGGAGACTCCCCCACTGCCCTGGGCAGCCTCTGCCAGGGCTTCACTACTGTCAGTAGAGAAATGTTTTCCAATATCCAAACTAAACCTCTCCTGGTGCAACTTGAGGCCCTTTCCTCTCGTCCTGCCACTTGTTACTTGGGAGAATTCTGAATCTCACAAGGAGTGACTCAAGACGTTGTGTTTGTATCGGGCAATGTCCAACCAAACATCATCTTTTCCGTTTTCACATTCCAAAGTTCCCATGCTCAAACCCCCACACATGCATGAAACACTTCTCACCCACAAGAGGGGTTCCTGCTAGAGTGCTGGTTGATGGAACACTCAGTTTTACAACATTTATGATGCTATCAGGCACCTCTCGTACCAGCTTTGGTTGCAACTGGTCCTTGCAGGTGCTGGCAGTCCTCCCGTGCTTTTGCTTCACACAGGAAGACATTGCACACATGGAATTGGGTTGGAAGGGACCTCAAAGCCCATCCAGTTCCAATTCCATGAGCAGGGACACCTCCCACTGGATCAGGGGGCTCCAAGCCCCATCCAACCTGGCCTTGAACACCTCCAGGGATGGGGCAGCCACCACTGCTCTGAGAAACCTGTTCCATTTTTCCTGCTGTTTTGCCCCCATGAAAAGACAAGGTCGTTGGCTCCTCTCACCTATGTGCTGTCCATACATGTGATAGTAGAAGCTAAAGCAATAGGCTGTGTTTGTAGCTCCATAAGGGTTTTTTGGAGCGACGCTGAAAACGGGACTAACGAGTCTGGCCTTTTCTCCTTCCAGCCTGGGGCGTGACGTCTCAATGTACATGTAGAAACCTAGGGGAAGCCCAAATGGAAACTGTTAGCTTGCACTCTTCAAATTCCAACACAAATACATGCAGGAGGATACCAGGCACCTCAAGCACCTTGATTAATTTCTCACATTCACAGAATCGTGGAATGGTTTTGGTTGGAAGCGACCTTAAAGATCGCCCAATTCCAACCCCCCTTGCCACGGGCAGCGACACCTTCCAGGGTCTGACATTGCCATGGTTTCTGGGATATATTCCCTCTGCATTAAGCCCATGTGTTTCCCACAACTGCTTCAAATATGTATTTTCTACCAGGTGTAAAATCAGGGTTAGTGGGTCAGTGCTGGTAAACAACTTCCAATTGATGGGACATCGTACATGAACAAGGAAAGAAAGAAATCTTTATAATGGCTTTCAGACTTCAGCCTCAAGGCTGCAATTTGTTCCTATACACAGTGAGGACCTGTAAAATAAAGGGGATATATCTTGATGGTAACCTCTCGAGGAACATTTTCAACTTGCCACGCTAATCACATGTTCGAAAGCTCACTTTCAGGAAAGAAGACAATGTAAGAATCATAGAATCATGGAATGGGTTGGGTTGAAAGGGACCTCAAAGCCCATCCAGTTCCAACCCCCCTGCCATAGGCAGGGACACCTCCCACTGGATCAGGGGGCTCAAAACCCCATCCAACCTCGCCCTGAACACCTCCAGGGATGGGGCAGCCACCACTGCTCTGGGCAACCTGGGCCAGGGCCTCCTCACCCTCACAGCAAAACATTTCTCCCTAAGATCTCATCTCAATCTCCCCTCTTTCAGCTGAAAAGTGTTCTCTCTCATCCTATCCCTGCACTCCCTGATCAAGAGCCCCCGCTGCAGGCCCCCTTATTCTGATCCTGGTCTACGCCTACAACAGAGATAATATTTATTTAATCCAACCAAGCAAATATGATGCATTATGTCTCCCCCCCCCCCCCTTTGGGGGCACACAGTAAAATAGCAGAAGTTACTGCAGCACTTGATAAATCCAGCACAAGATGTTTGACTCCTGTAATGCAAACACACACTGCAGTCAAGGCAGCACTGCTCCCTTTAGCTGGGGCAGCAGATTGAAAATCACACAGTTTAGAAATGCCCAGAGTAAAAATGGGAGAAAAAAAAATAATAATCTCATTGTGACAACCTGGGAAGGTCCAAGTTGGAATTTCAATGCCATAAAAAAGATTATTTCAAGATGTATCAGAATATTTCCCCTCTAGGCTGTAATGTGAAAGCAATCACTTGGCAAATGGCACATCAGAAGCCATACAAGGTGCTTAATGGCACCATTAGTTGGGACACACTGGCAATTTCTTTTAGAACTCCTTGAAGTTTGCTTATTCTTGGTATGATGAGGACAAATGATGGATGAATCAGCTGTCCTGGCCAGGCCCCTCAACCCAACGGAGCACAGGTCTCCCAGTGCCAGGTGACCAGGCCTCCCAGTGGATCTTACCTTCCTTGGAGCCGGTGCGATCGGCGTTGGGCCCCGTGTTGGGGGTGTACTTTGTGTCCCTCGTGGCAGTGCTTTGTTTTGTCCAGTCGAAATTGTCCGTGTCATCTTGAGTGAAAAGGCAAATGTTACCGTCCTCAAACCCGCAGTGGAACTCTCCTGGCAAGGCAGAAAACGAGCGGAAGTTCATTGGCTGACGCTTCTCATCCTACGCTTGTTTGTCAAAGGGCTCGTCAATAATAACAATCACAATCTAGAAAACAGCCACACATTTATTTTACACCAGTTTCTAGTGTTTAGTGAATGTTTTTGGATCAACCTCAACTCAAAAGAAACCACGGTCATCAATCGGTGTTGCTGTCACTTGAAATGATGTTCAAATTCATCGTACGGCTCCTCCTCACATATTCAGATCTCCACAACTGCTCTTAGAGACTTTGTCTCTTCTTGCCCAGCTAGCAGTTCTAAAAAGCTGAGAAGAACAGGCAGCACGTCCATAAAACATGAACCAGGGGGAAAAAAAATGGGTTATTTTGGTTTAAGAATAAGAACATCAGGGAAATGAGGACAGCAACTTTTCAAAATGAAAACACTACCTCCAAGTGACATCCCCTACTCTATTTTTGGTTTTCAATAGGGATGGGAAAGGAAGGAGTGGCCAAAATGGGAGCAAAGGAGCTAAAGGGTAGGCATGAAGAAAATCTGCAAAACTCAGGACAGTGAAGGATCGCTCAGGAAGAGCATTGAGTCCCCATCACTGGATGATAATAGACAATTAGGCAAATACCCAGGAGAAAAGGTTTTAGGTCTACCTGAACCTAAGGAGAAGTGACTGAATCATGACATAGAATCATGGAATGGTTTGGGTTGGAAGGAACCCCAAAGCCCATCCAGTCCCAATCCCCTGTCATGGGCAGAGACACCTCCCACTGGATCAGGGGGCTCAATGCTCCATCCAACCTGGCCTTGAACACCTCCAGGCATGGAGCATCCATGTCTTCTCTGGGCAATCTGGGTCAGGCCCTCACCATTATCTTCAGATGTGCTGACGACATCTCATAGACTCTCACTAAGATTTGTTATGTAATTGAGGTCAAGTAGTAAAAGCTTAAGTCTGAAGAATAAAAAATGCCAAGAAGCCCCAAAAGGGTTACAGGGATCCTCTCCTTTGTGAAAGAGAGGTCCACGAGACACAACCAGTCGAGTGAACCTACCTGCTGGGTTGGGATGGGATCAGAAAGTCCTACTGTCAGACACTTAGGAACCAAAAGAAATCAAAACAGAAAGGTTCCATTTTCATCTCAGAACAGAATAAGGCCCCACATAGCAAAATGTACAAAAGCTTAATTTTATGTGCACGAACAGTTCCTGCTGAGTTTACTCTTCCAGCAAAGTCAATTGATTTATCTGAGAAAACAAGCAAATCCCTTTTCTCTGGAGAGGAGGCAGCCAAATGCAAAGCGTGTCAGCTACAGCCTTCTTTACAGAGGTGCAATTTATATTCATTGTTATGAGGAACTCCAACACCAGGTGTCATGGGATTATTCATCTGTGTTAAAGTGAGGAGGTATATAAATGTTTGCAGGTTTGGGGTGTCAGTGAACTATAAATCCCCTTAAGCCACCGGAGCCTCCCTGTGAATCAGTGAAGACAGAGGGACCTGCAGCTTAGTTTGGATGTGTACTGCTAAGCAAGGAGGCTGCTCTGGAGCTTATTTAAAACCAGATAATGCTGCAGACTGAAAAAAGCAGGCTTGAAAAATTCATTCCAACCCACAGAGTGCATTCAGAGCACTTTCCAAGTGTCCCTCGTGCTGCTTCTGCCTCAAGAGCAACACAAAATGTAACCCCACCCAAAGCAATCAGCATAAAACATTGCTCTGTAAAACCAGTTTATCACAAATAAAAGTCCACAGAAAATTCCTTGGCTGTTGGCACCTCAAGCAGCTTGACTTGATTCCAAATAAATCCAGAACTCAGATCCTCCAGGAGAATGAATTTCCTAAATCCCAGTTCCTTACCATGGAATCACAGAATGGGTTGAGTTGGAAGGGACCTCAAAGCCCACCCAGTCCCACCCCCTGCCACGGGCAGGGACACCTCCCACTGGATCAGGGGGCTCAAAGCCCCATCCAACTTGGCCTTGAACACCTCCAGGGATGGGGCAGAACCACTGCTCTGGGCAACCTGGGCCAGGGCCTCCCCACCCTCTTCGTGAAGAACTTCTTCCTCATGCCCAATCTAAATCTCCCCCCTTCCAATTTAAAGCTGTTCCCCCTCGTCACGTCACTACAAGCCCTTTTAAAAAGCCTCTCCCCAGGGAAGGAGAGACTTATCTGGCAAACACAACTGATGACCCTCAGACCTTGCCCCTCGACTTGGTTTTGGAAGCAAGGTCTTCCGAATCCTGAAATTTGAACGATGGAGAAGCAGCAATTATTGGGAATCGTTCACTGGAGGGGAACCACCACGAGCATTGCAGGGAAACACAAGTCAAGGCATGATGGCAGCTCTTGCTGAGAGAAGAGCAGATCAAAGATGAGGAAGGAACAGACATGGGCAGATCACCCCCAAAAACCTTTGGAGGAGAAGCAGGTGAATAGGTGCAGACTGACAGCTCCATCCTTATCTCTGAGAGCAGGAAGAGAAGGTAAAAACCCTGACAAAGCTCTTGAAAGACACAGGGACTGAAGTGAAGCACTGACCAAAATGCCAGCTGTGCCTCTCATCCCCAAGAACAACTTTTACACGACCTGAGCTCCAAATCTGCTTGGTTTACACTATATTTTGTGCCCTTCCTATATCCATAGGATATACACAAGCCCTTCCTGTAGTGAAAATGGTGCTGCTTCTCCACAGGGTGATAAAAATCAAGCGCAGAGCGTAACTAAAGGAGCAAAGTTCTGACAATCAGATCCAGTCCTGCAGCAAAGCAAACGAACACAAAGCATTTCCAACCCTCCACTAGTTTCTAACACTGCCCCTCCAGGACCTTAAAAGCTGCATTTGCACATCGTGTCCCTGCCCTCAGAGCTTCGTTAAGAAATTCCACATCAGCAGAACAAGGGATTTTTCTTCAAGTAGGAAAAGAGAAGAAAAGATTCAGGGCAGATGGAAGAGAAGTGAAAGTTTGCTGTTTATTTAATAGGAAAACAGTGGTTTCATGTGGGATTGCCACTGGAAAAGGTCAGTGCTAAATATTCTTGGCACTGAGCGCTGATGGAAGAATAAAAATGGGAAGTGGTTCCCCAGGATTATGCAAGAATGAGGAGCATTTAAATAGATCTGGGTGGTCCTGATCTGTTCATTAACGGGGACACCAAGTGCAAGAGGAACAGCCAACCCCTTCCTCGAGCACCCATGGGTGCTCCAGCTCCCGACACCGCTCACACCGCTCTGCTTTGCTGAAAGCACTAAGTGAAGCCAATTCCTATCAAAGACAGCAGCCATTTTTTTTGTCAAAGCTCTGGAAGTGAATCCAAGTCATTAATGATTTCATTGCCAGTCGGGGCAAAATCTGAAATTGTTCTCATGGTGAAATATTCTTCATCGTAGGATGGATTTTTGTCATCTACTTCCATAAAATTCAAGTTGAAAATGGCTCTCTAACACCTAATTTCTTCCATTACTCAGGTGTAACATCCAGTTATGTTAAATGATAGGAAAGCCTTATGGTTCCCATTAAATGGTTTATATCAGATGTCACAAAATAACAGGTAGGTCTGAGGCTACGCCTGAGGGTTCACATCATGCAATGCTCCTTCCTAATCTATTGCAGACATTTCATAACAAAGGACTTATGCAATGTGATTATTCCAGAACTGAAGCAAGAAAACCATGATCTCAGATTCCAATCCAGGCATCTTGTCCCAGCTGAGTGCAGCTCTTGCTCTTCCTTCACAACGGTGCAAATAAAACCAGGATTCAGCCCAATAGGTCTAGAAAAAGCCAGAACTTTTGCAGAAAGCACGGACAATGAGGAGATTGGATTTGTTATGGGAGATGACAGAATCTCTCTTCTCCACCTTACTGGTTTGAAAGTGTTTGCAGATGAGGATTTCTCTCCTCTCAAAGGATTTCAATCAAAAATCTTCAGGGAAACGAAGCAAACCAAAATATTATTATCTCTTTGGTCATCTGAAAGAAGTGACACCGGGTCCCCTACACTCCTGGTGGGTAACTTTGACCATGGTGGATGAAGGAAAGTTGCTGGAGATGTCCTCCTCCCTCGAGCCAACACACTCTCTATTGAATGGGCAATTTGGATGCATCCAGGGCCCCACCTCGTGCTGTTGCTTTTAACTGAGCTATAGAGACACAGTGAAAATGAGACAATTCCAGATCTTCACATCACAGAGGACTACAGTGGGAAGCACTTGGGATTGTCATGTGCTTCTTCCTTAACATCATAGAGTATATATTTAATATATTAATTAGCAAGGGCCTCATCTACTGCTCATTTCAGTCACTGGGAGTGGTTCCTTCAGGTCCCATGAGCTTTGAACTAAGCCCTGATTAATTATTAACTCATTGCACAAGATCTTTTGCAAATAAGTTTAAAATTTACAGAAAGGCTATGCCATGGGGTGGGAGAGATGTAGAGAGAGGCTGCTCACACAGCCTGGAGCTGCTTTTCTGCCTGATTACAGAAGTAAAAACTGCAGACAGAATCCCATCCCCTTTATTTTTGGCTTATGACGTTAAAAGGAAGAGGAGTGAATCATAGAATGTTCTGAGTTGGAAGGGGCCCACAAGGACCATCGAGTCCAACTCCTGTCCCTGCACAGGACACTCCCAACAGTCACACTGTGGGTCTGAAGGTGTTGGCCAAATGCTTCTGGAATACTGTCAGGCTTGGGGAGCTGTCCCAGTGCTCCACCACCCGCTGGGGGAAGAACCTCTTCCCAATGTCCAATCCAACCCTGCCCTGGCACATCTTCCTGCCATTCCCTCGGGTCCTACCATAGGTCACAGGAGAGATCAGCACCTGTTTCACCTCCTCCCCGTGTCAGGAAGCTGCAGACCACAAGGAGGTCTCCCCTCAGTCTCCTCTTCCCCAGCTGATCAGGCCAAGTGCCTTCATCCACTCCTCACACAACTTCCCCCCTGAACCCTTCACCAACTTTGTGGCCTCCTCTGGACACTCTCCCGCAGCTTCGTATCTTCCACCCACAAGTACCAAAAACAACTCAAGAACTGCAAATGTAGTTCCTATCCAAGGACAAACAAACTGGGAAAATTGTGTAAATAGACTTTTCCTCCAAGATTTTTACCACACCTGGTACTTGATCTTTCAGGTTTTTAGCCTTTCCCATACCACCACCCGTGCACTCTGAGCTGCAACGCCCAGCAGTGGGGGTTTGTTTTAGAATCTGGAGCTATAATTTTTTCTTTCTCCATCTACTCTTGCTTTAGTGCCTTAGCAGAACAAAAAGAATGAGACCCTCAGCCACCAGCCCAGCTTGCACACAAAAATAATCCCAGAATCATAGAAGCGTTTGGTTTGAAAAGACCTTTGAGATCATCAAGTCCAACCATCCCTGTCCACTACTAAACCAGATCCCTGAGCACCTCATCTGCCTGTCTTTTAATCATCCCCAGGGATGGGGACTCCACCCCCTCCCTGAGCAATAGAAGGTGAGTCCTGCAGTGAAATATTTATGATTTCCTTTTTAACTACAAGGATAGTTCTTCCTACAAATATAAGCTAAAAAGATAAAGAAATACTTACGTAGGTGTGGATTTACTGGAGCTGGAAGACAGAGCAAAAAGAAAATTAGCACAAAAGAGAAATTGTAACTCATCAGTACTCAAATTATCCAAAATCTCCTGTTCTTCCCTCCCCTTGGGACCTTGATCACGGCTCCTACACTGAGACAGCCAGAGAAACTGGTAAATTCCACTTTTAGCAAATTCTGTGGCTCCCTGGCAACCCAACAGCAATGGCTTCATGGACAACGTGTACGTTCCATCACACGTACCTGCAGCCTGAGGAACAAGGTGCTGCAAATCAGCATCCAACCTAAATTACCAGTGCAGATACTGTTGGGGCAGGGACACAGCAGATCTCCATGGTGACGCCCTTGTACAGGAATCCAACACAAACTACAGAAGGGATGAACTCACCAAACGCGAAGGATCTGCGTTGGACATTGCTCATCACTTAAACTTTCATTTTAGCATTGTTCAAGAATCCTTAATGTGATGATTTACCCCCCCTGCTCAACGAATCGTGCTGTTTTGCAATTTGAGATGTCTATTCATGCATGAGTCTTAAGAAACAAAGAGCACTTGCATAAGCACAGAAAGCTTGTGAGAAGAGGTTTGATTTCATTAGACTGAGAGACACAACCATGAAAAAACATCAGAGTCTTCTGGCACATAAATAGGAGGATAAGGTCTAAAGAAATCTAAGATGAGAACAAAGGAAGGTGTGAAGAGTGTTGCCCTATAAAGCTGCCAGCAGAGCCAGCACACCCTGTGCCTGCTGGAGGAGCCACGGTCACCGACCAGGACAGAGATCCATCAGAACCGTAGATTGGGTTGGGTTGGAAGGGACCTTAAAGATGATCCAGTTCCAACCCCCTCGCCAAGGGCAGGGACACCTCCCACCAGGCCAGGCTGCTCAAGACCCCACCCAACCTGGCATTGAACACCTCCAGGGAGGGGCCATCCACAACTTCCCCGGGCAACCTGGGCCAGGCCCTCCCCACCCTCATGGTTCTGCCCCATCCCTGGAGGTGTTCCAGGCCAGGCTGGATGGGGCTTGGAGCCCCTGATCCAATGGGAGTTGTCCCTGCCCATGGCAGGGAGGTGGAACTGGCTGGGCTTTGAGGGCCCTTCCAACCCAACCCATTCCATGATTCAAAGTGAGTATCTAAAGGAAGGAGGGCTGACGTATTCCTGGGAGCAGCTGGAGGACTTTAGAGCCCGTTCGTACCAAACAGGCTGACACAGCTTTACGTAAAGTGATGGAGATTATATTTAAACTGTTCCTACGAGACGTGTGTGTTGTGTCAGCCTACAAAGCACTCATTAGTGCTACTGCAATGGCCCTGTTTGTATTTACAAGGCAATCTGTGCTCACTACCACAGGAACATATGTACCCACCAAAGAACTTGTCAAGCGGTGGCTGGCTGTAATTATCAATGTCACTCCTACTGTGACGATTGCTCTTTTCTCCCTCCTTTCTGCGTGAAGGGGAGAGAATAATTCATGGCAGGCGAAGGATTTCTCTAGGAAATGCTTCTGCCATGGGTAAGCTTTTCATTAAAGGGATGGGATACTGTGGAGTTTTTGTGTTGTATTTACAGCTCCAGCTTGGGATGGCAGGGTATGCCTCAAAGAGATCATTACTGAGGTCTGCATGCTTCAGTAGCCTGTCATTTGGACACTCAGGTGGCTACCAGAAGGCTAGCACACTGGGAGCTTGATTTTTATATATTAGCAATTTGTGTGGTAATCTCCAGTTGTGGCTTTAAATTCAAGATGTGAAGTTCTCTGCATCACGTACACGGGAGCCCAACCCAATAAAAACGGCTTTGCAGGCAGGACTAACGTGGCTTAATCTCACTGGGGCAGCCCCACCTGGAGCACTGGGGGCAGTTTTGGGTGCCACAGGTTAAAAAGGACATCAAACTGCTGGAGAGTGTCCAGGAGGCCAAAAGGATCATCCAGTCCAACTGCTGTCCCTACACAGGACACTCCCAACACTCACACCTTGTGACTGAGGGCATCGGCCAAATGCTTCTGGAATATTGTCAGGCTGTGACTGCTTCCCTGGGGAGCTGTTCCAGTGCTCCACCACCCTCTGGGTGAAGGATCTCTTCCCAAGGTCCAATCTAATCCTCCCCAGCACAGCTTCCTGCCATTCCCTCAGCTCCTCTCATTGGTCACCAAAGAGCTCAGTGCCTGCTCCTCCTCCCCTTGTGAGGAAGCTGTTGATGAGGTCTGCCCTCAGTCTCCTCTTCCCCAGACTGAAAAGACCAAGGGACTTCAGCCTCTCACTGTGATATGAATGGAGTGAAATCCTCTTAGCCTGCTTAAAGGTTAAAAAAATCAAGGAATTTGTGGTTGCCAAGGGAATCCTCACCAGTAACACAAATATATTGGTGCAATTTTAAACCTATGGAAAAGTTCTGTTACTCTGAGGGTGACAGAGCACCAAACAGGTTGCCCAGAGAGACTGCGAAGTCTCCATCCTTGGAGATGTCCACAACCTGAACGGACACGGTCCTGAGTCCTGCTTCTCCAAAATGAGAATTCCTAAAGTGGTGGGATGAGAAAGAAGGGTGGATGCTGGTGGAGGCCACTGTGCTCCCGGGGTACTGACTAAAACCGAGCACCGAGGAACGTGCACAACATCCCAATGAAAATAAGAACATTTGCGGTTTCCTCCTCGCCCGAGGTCTCAATTTAAAAAAATGTAATGGGAGAAAAAACATTAAAAAAATTCATCTTCCTTCTCCTTTTCCAAACATTCACATCATGTCCTGTACTCCCTGGGTAATGCTTCTAATTAAGTTTTTACTAATGCAGACCTGCTGCTGTGCATCCTACTCGCCCTTAACTGCTCATCAACGAACCCAGCGTTTTGGAGCGTAAGTATTGGATTTGCACTATAAAAATGTATGGGATATCATTATTTTATAGCTGAAGCTACAACATCCTTACAAACAGCCTGGTAACACTTTGCTGACACCACAGCCATCGGACAACGCCGAGATAAAAACGCGTGTTTTAAGCACGCAAAGCCCCAGCATTTCTGGGTCTCTCTTCAAAGGGAAGTCACTTTAGCTTTATCTCATTGATTAGCATCTGGCTCATCGTTTGCATTTGTCAGCACTGGGTATGGCTCCAAAAGCATCTCTCCATCTGGGGCACAAGGCAGCAGCTTCCTCTCTCCCGGGCGGTTGGATGTTGCGTTGGCAGCTCATCAGCACCTTTGGAATGGGATGTGATTCACATCTGTGCTAATGGCAGGGAAATTTTGCAGTAGACAAAATAAGCCTTTTATGCTGGATGGGAACGTTCTTCCTGCCAGCCAGGGGCTAGAAATGCAAATCACATAATGTTGCATTCAAACCTCAGACTCAGCCTGGTTGGGGACCTCAATCAGCCTCCTGAGACTAAATAGAGCAGCAGTGACTGAGTGACCAAAAGGGTGGGTTTTCTCCTTATTCAGAGCACTAAGTATTTAAGGATGAGAGGAAATGGCCTCAAGTTGCCCCAGGGCAGGGTCAGATTGGACATCAGGAAACATTTCTTCCCTGAAAGAATTCTCAGGCCCTGTCAGAGGCTGCCAGGGAGGGGGTGGAGTCCCCATCCCGGGAAGGGTTTAAAAGCTGGGCAGATGAGATGCTCAGGGATCTGGTTTGGTAGTGGACAGGGATGGTTGGACTCAGTGATCTCAAAAGATCTTCCCAATGAAATGATTCTATGATTAAGTCAGAGAAGACATTTCAAGGTGTGTGGAGCAGGTAGTGGTGGCCTGGCACGGGCCGGCTGTGAGCACACTTGCCTCCCTATCACGGAGACTCTGGGACTGCTGCAGAGAAATCCCAGATGTCTGAATGAAGCTTCTGCCCCTGATCACCTTCAAGAACCAGACTCCTACCACTCCTGTCAGAAAACAGATTCACAGAAGCACAGAAATACCTGGTTGCAAAAGGCCTCAGATCATCAAATCCAACCTCACCCATCCCCTTACAAAACCAGGTCCCTCAGAAACTCATTTTTCTTTTTTTTCTCTTCTTCCTTTTAAGCTTGCCTTTCAAACCCCTCCAGGGATGGGGACTCCACCCCCTCCCTGGCAGCCTCTGACAGGACCTCAGAAACCTTTCCAGGAAGAAATGTTTCCTGATGTCCAATCTGACCCTGCCCTGGGGCAACTTGAGGCCATTTCCTCTCCTCCCATCCCCTGTCACTGGGGAGAAGAGACCAACCCCCACCTCCCCACAGCCTCCTCTCAGGCAGTTGGAGACAGGGATGAGGTCTCCCCTCAGCCTCCTCTTCTCCAGGATAAACAGCCCCAGGGCCCTCAGCCGCTCCCACAACCCCTGTTCTCTAGCCCCTTCCCCAGCTCCAGTCCCTTCTCTGGATGCTCTCCAGCCCCTCAATGTCCTTCTTGGAGTGAGGGGCCCAGAACTGACCCCAGGATTTGTGGTAGGCATTTTCTTGGCAAAGAGAACCAATGAGGAGCAAAAGCCCATCTGGAATTGCCACAGAATGATCACCTTCTCCTCATTTGTACGCTCAGAGACACAGTACACAAGCCCTTCTATTAACTGAGATTTTGTTCTCATCAGCTTTGGGAAATGCAGACTTTGCAAACACTTTCCTGTAACAGGCAAACCCCAAGATTCATCCATCACCATCGTTAGTGAAACGTGCGACTACGTTCTTCAGCACTGATTGCTTAATGTAATTTTTCCCTTGATATTAATACAGTGATAAAAATGATTTATGATGAGATTGAGTAGGGCTGAGCTAATCATCAATTATGGAGAACTGCACACACGAAGCACAAGACATTTAATTTCTTTTCGGGTTTGTTTACTATTTTACATTATTTGATAATGATTTTTGAAAGTAATTCTTGATTTGTAGGTTCCTTTGGGATCTTCTGCTGCATGGGATGTGCTGCTTTGGGCTCTCTCAAGTATTTGCAAAGCACTATTTATTGTCAGATCCAGCTCCTGGAGCAACTGGACCTACAAGGCTAACTGTGACACGACCTGGGTGTCACCTGCCCTGGGGGAATAGCAAGGCTCCTCATGACAAATCATAGAATGGGTTGGGTTGGAAGGCACTTTCAAGCCCATCCAGTCCCAAACTCTTTGCCATGGGCAGGGACATTTTCCACTGGACTCAAAGCCCCATCCAACCCAGCCTTGAACACCTCCAGGGATGGAGCAGCCACTACTGCTCTGGGCAACTTTAGCCAGGGCCTCCCCACCCTCATCATAAACAATTTCTTCCTTATATCCAGTTTAAATCTCTCCTCTTTTAGTTTAAAACCATTCCTCCTTGTCCAACAACAGGCCCTGCTAAAAAGTCTGTCCTCAAATGATAAACTCATATTTTCCTGATTCCACATTTAGAAACATTTCCTCTGGCACACAAATCTCTTTCTCAATTATAAAACCTTTTCCCATTGCAAACTCACAACGTTGTCTTTAGGAGACCTACTCTGAGGTACCTCTTGCCCATTTCTACAGAAGAAATACATAAAAGGATTGAATTTTTCATCAAATAAATACCCTCAGAAAGGTATTCTGAGGGATTTTTCAGAGCTTTAGGAATTACCTCTGGCAGTGCTGGGAGGCTGAATGGAAGGATGTAAGAACACCACATTTTTCTTGTTAGACTAAAGTGGACAAATCTTTGTCGCAGCGCGACCTTTTAGAGGGAAATGTCTAAATGCCCTTTTCCACTTACACAGGACTGGAAACAATCACTGTTTAAAAAGAAAATCATTCACATAACAACTTCTCAGAAGGTACTCCTTTTGGGGCGAAAAGATGGATTTTGATGATACCAAAACACTGATTTGATACCGCTTGTTTGTAGATTTTTCTTCCAAACTCATTGCCCATCAAAGTCTTCCAAGTCAAAAGAAACCACTGAAATGAGCTGTTTCATGAGGCCAACATTAATCTATTCCATTTTTTCCTTTCGTTTCACAGAAAATTCAATATATTTTTTCATTCATAATGTTCAGAGATGTTTTTTCTCAATTGTGGAACTTCCTGGAGGTAGAGACCATCATTTCTACTCCCTTCTATCCAGAACCCTCCTTCCTGCAAGCCCACGCTCATCCCTTCTAATTATTTGCAGGACAACCCAGCACGGCCACAACCTGCACAGACAGAACCCACCACAATGCAGTCACTTAGAGATGAAGGTCTTCTCACCACTGTACTTGATGACCCGAATCGTTGAGTCCCCCTCCCCAAATCTGGTGATGGGCGTCAGACGGACTTCGTACGCCTCTGGTTTGATCAGCTCCGTCAGGTTGTAGGTAATGAGTTCTCCCTTTTGAATATTTCCATTCACTGTAATTTCCTGTTCCCACCAACGCTGTTGTCCAGCCTAAAATAAATGGAAAAGAAGGATGCAAACGTTGGGATAGATGATGTCATCACCTTGGAAAAGAACGGGAGCGCACGCAGACCCAACCACCCAGGAGGGTTAGAGATAAAGCACGAACACAACTTCTCCTGAAACAACCCATTATTGGGCATTTTTGTAGCAAAAAGAAGAGCCCACAGATCACAAATCCATTTTACTGAGAGGCCTCCCCTGGCTGCCACCCCCTTGTCCTCCTCCACCCACGCAGGTCCCACAGCAAACCTCGGGCAGCCCGCTGGGTGCAGGCTCCGTGCAGCACCCGGGTGCAGGAAAAGCCCAGGGTTACAGCAGGTCAGGAGGATTTCTGGTGCTCACCAGACAAAGATTACAACAAGAATCCAAGCACTCGGTTTGTGATGCTGTGCAAGGACCCAAGCAGAGGTTCTGGCATTTTCCAAAACCTTGCTGAATTGTTCCACCTTCAGGAGCCCAAATGTCCTTGCAAAGCTGCCAATGTTTCAAATCCACTTGTTAAAAAGTTAAACAACCTTTTTCATCCTTTAAAAAAGTACCATTCCCTTCAGTTCATGTCACCAGCCTTCTGAGGCTGGATTTACCACCTCTCAAATGCCACCCGTGGAAACGTGGAATGGTTTGGGTTGAAAGGGACATCAAACCCCATCCAAATCCACCCCCCTGCCATGGGCAGGGACACCTCCCACTGGATCAGGGGGCTCCAAGCCCCATCCAACCTGGCCTTGAACACCTCCAGGGATGGGGCAGCCACAGCTTCTCTGGGCAACCTGGGCCAGGGCCTCCCCACCCTCACAGCAAAATATTTCTCCCTCAGACCTCATCTCAATCTCCCCTCTTTCAGCTGAAAACCATTCCCCTCATCCTATCCCAGCACTCCCTGATCAAGAGCCCCTCCCCAGCTTTCCTGGAGCCCCTTTCAGTCCTGGGCGGCTGCTCTAAGGTCTCATGGAGTCTTCTCTAGGTTAAAACCTGACCCTTCAAGGCAGACCTGGTAAATTGACTCCTGATGTTTAGTACCCCCTTCCCTCCACGATTTTGAAGGACCGTTGGCCACCTGCAGTGGCAGAGGTGCTCTCTGTCCCCGTGCTGGGGCAGCCGGGGCTCCCCGAGAAGGCTGCTGCCTCCTCATTAGAGGCAATGACCTTCACAGGTGTCCCTTGGGGCATCACCTGAAGCTAATGAGGGCACACTGAAGAACAGAAATGCAGTTGGATTTCCAAACACTTAAACTTTTGTTAATGAGTGAGGAAAAAATAGGCCACCCATTAATGGCCTCAGTGCATAATTATCAGCAATCCTTGTAGTCTCTAAGACAGATGGATTTCAGAGAACAATGAAAGTCAATATGAGCAAAGAAGAGGCTGGTTGATAAAAAAAAAGCAAAGCATAGATTTTTTTTGGTGTGCTTTATAGACTGCAGTGTTTTTCACATCAAAACCCAGTTTCTTTTACTTATATTCCTCACTAAGAAATGAAAAGGAAAACAAAATCTAATTAAGAAAGTGGCATCCCAAGAATAATGTGCCACATTGTCTCCAACATTAATTTAACTGGTTTATAGACAAGCAGAAATCACACATTGCACTTGACATTGCAATAAGACTTGCAGATCTCTGCATTATTACAGACATTATTTGCAGGAAACAAAGGAAAATACATTAAATATTTACCATGCATCTCAAGACAACTGTGCAGGTGCAGTGATGCTGAGATGAGATGTTCCTACATCTACCACACCTGCCTTGCACTGAGGTTCTTACCTCTTACATGGTGATACAGAGTTGAGGAAGGACAGAAAACTTCCTCCAAAACTTTGATTTGCTGGTGTAATAAAACTGTACATGAAATTGGTGAATCCTAGCACTACATCAATCACACCACATCCAAATAGAATCACCTGGTTGGAAAAGACCTCTGAGATCATCGAGTCCAACCGTCCCTGAGCACCTCATCCACCCATCTTTTAAACCCCTCCAGCGATGGGGACTCCACCCCCTCCCTGGCAGCCTCTGACAGGGCCTGAGAACCCTTTCCAGGAAGAAATCTTTCCTGATGTCCAATCTGACCCTGCCCTGGGGCAACTTGAGGCCATTTCCTCTCATCCCATCCCCTGTCACTGGGGAGAAGAGACCAACCCCCACCTCCCCACAGCCTCCTCTCAGGCAGTTGGAGACAGGGATGAGGTCTCCCCTCAGCCTCCTCTTCTCCAGGATAAACAGCCCCAGGGCCCTCAGCCGCTCCCACAACCCCTGTTCTCCAGCCCCTTCCCCATAAACTCCATTTGCTGCAATATTTATGGACTCAAAATTCAAATTCATGGCAGGGAGACAGAGATTTCAATATTCTATCATTAAAGTATGTTACGTGAGTCCAGCTCTCTGGCTGTTAAATAACCTGGATGAGAAGCCAAAAGAATCGAGAGAGTTTCTTATAAAGTTGGGATGATGGAACAGCTCTAGACATCACATCCACTTTGGTGGCTCCAGAGTCAGTGTGTGTTTTACTGGATAAGCCTTGTCTCCAGGAGTCCTTTGTCCTTAAGAGCAAAGTGATGAGTGTGCTGAGAGAAGATGTTACAGGTAAGCATGGTAAGATCTGGGCTCTATTTTTACAGCACTGCATGGGGAATTGGCCTGTCTGGATCTTCTCTGGAAGACCCATCCTGGCGTGGTCAAACTGGGAAGCACTTCCAGAGAAAAGCTGGGAGGTGGAACTGCAACGCAGCCTTTGTGAGTGTCTGTAAGTTGACCAAGATATTGAGCCAGTCAAATAAAATGATCTTCTGTTTTCAATGTGCAAGGATTTTGGGGTTTGTATTGCTCAAACACAACTTCTGAATTTTCTGAACTCTTCAGGGCTATTTTTAAACGTCCTTCAAGTACATCTAAAACCACAAAAATGGTCAAGGTAAATGAGAAGTTTTTTTCTCAATGAGAAACCCTTTCACACACACCCTCTGCTCCCACAGTGAAAAATACATTAAAAAAATAAGATTCCTGAGAAATGCTGCTCTACCCAGTATTTCTGACCAGACCAAGCTGTGGTTGGAGTTGTCTCTTTACAGAAAATGATTCCAAGAGGGCATTTACAGCAGCTCCTGGCCCTGCTTCTCAAAAGCATTAGAACGAAGACCAAGTGTTTTATTGGCAATAGGTACTTAATTTTAAAATTAAAATGATAAGCACCAGCTTAGAGAATTCACAAATAGGGAACAAATTTACATGTAAATAACTGAGCCCAGAAATAGAAACCTAAAGTTTCCCTATTTTTTTTAATTTACCTCAACAGCTCTCAAAAAAAATTGAAGTGATGCTGACACAGTGGAAGAGAAACTGCTCTGTGGACCTCGTCAGCACTGCTGGTCCTTCAAAAAGGAAAACTCCCTGATCTCAGGTCTGATTTCAACATTTATTGTGTTCTTTTTTTTAAAAAACAAATCTATCAGTTGAATATGAGTGTTCTGGATGAGCTTTAAGGTCCCCTTAGAAATCTTTGTTCTCTAATGGTATTTCCTTGGCATCAGAAAAAGGGAACTGAAAAGGGCAGCGGTGTTTTATTGCAGCAGCCTGGAATCATCTCCCCCACGCTGCCAATGAAGGGGTATTTATTCCATGCCTGTTGCTGAGAAACACTATATTCTCTAAAAAACTTGAACACATAGATTCTTGAGAAATTAATCCTATGGGGTGATTAAATATTGATTGCCTATAATGCACGGTTATGTTAAGAAAAAAATAAACACATCCTTTGCCCATTGTACTTGGCCTATTGATTTCAACCATAAATTTCTTCATTGACTCAAAAAGTTAGACAAGCATCTCTTTAATTAATGACAGCAGAACACAGTGCAAATTAATCTACTGTAGGCTCCTATAAAAAAACTGTGGTGGTTTTTAGAGGCATTGCTTTACAATTTATAAACACGACAACTGATTTTCCTTAGTAAATAATGAGTTTCTTTGGCAGTTATGTACATTATAGGATCACAGTGCTTTGGGTTGGAGGGGAGTCCATCCAGTTCCAACCCCCTGCCGTGGGCAGGGACACCTCCCACTGGATCAGGGGGCTCAAAGCCCCATCCAACCTGGCCTTGAACACCTCCAGGGATGGGGCAGCCACAGCTTCTCTGGGCAACCTGGGCCAGGGCCTCCCCACCCTCACAGCAAAACATTTCTTCCTAAGATCTCATCTCATTCTCCCCTCTTGCAGCTGAAAACCCTTCCCCCTCATCCTATCCCTGCACTCCCTGATCCAGAGCCCCTCCCCAGCTTTCCTGGAGCCCCTTTCAGTCCTGGGAGGCTGCTCTAAGGTCTCCCCAGAGCCTTCTCCTCTCCAGGCTGAACAACCCCAACTCTCTCAGCCTGTCCTCACAGCAGAGGGGCTCCAGCCCTCGGAACCCTCTCTGGTAGGTAACTGTCTTTCTCCTTGCAGGGTGACATTAACAACCTGTCTGTATTTGTTCCTATCATTCATTTTACTTACTTTGTTTTTACCACCTTGTGGCCTTGCTTTAACGTGGCACACACAACTGCATAAATAATCTTCTCTCTCAGAGACAAAAAGTCTCTGAGTCTTTAGTAATTAGGAGCTTGGAGTACGAAGACGCAGAATATTATAGACACAGTCCTTATGGGTTACAAATGGATCCATGAGTGGTTCAGATGTCAGAAACATCTGTCCATGGTTCAAACTTATGGTCTGATATTTGAGGAAGAAAGAATTGGGAATACTTTAAAGAATGGCACTATATAAAGCTGGAAGGTAGGGAGTCCTCTTTAAATATGCATTACACTTCAGGTTTTAAAGATGGGGTGGAAAATGGTAACCTAGGAGAAGAGAGGTCATTTTTATCAGAGTAAAACCAAAATACAGCACAGTTCATAGAATCACAGAAACATACCTGCTAAAAAGTGGGAGATAAAATACACCATCTTCTGTTTTTCCAGACAAATGAATGATAATAAAAACATCTTTTAAGAATTAGGACATTTCCAGTCTATTTGCTAAGTAAACTGTAATTCAGGATATTTCATAGTTGGAAGGTTGTTGATGCTTCTTTACTTTTAACAACCTTACACAGGGGGACAAAGAGTAAACTCTTGAGTTACAACAGCTTTCTTTAATCAGAAAGGCAATAGGATTTAACCCCATTCCCTTTTTCCTTTGTGGCCAACGTGATGCATTCCTGGACACGGATGGGTACGAGAATCCCACCGTGGCACAGAGATGGAATTATCTACTCGGCACTGCAGCCAGCATTACAGAAGCTGCACAGAAACCCCCTCCACCAGGACATCGTGTAGATTTGAATACACCTGACCCTGTCCACCGCTGAATGAGAACAGGAGTTACAAATCCAATAAAGCCAAACGGTGGAGAGAAGGAAGTGCACAAAGCAGTGACCTGCTCCGGGCTCTCCGTGGAGTTTCTCATTATCAACCAGCTGGGACCGCAGACATCTGTCGACTGACAATAAAGGAGAGGTAGAAACTTCAATCTTTCAAATAACAAGCTTGAATGAGTTACTCTCTGGTTTACAGGTACCACTTGACTTTTTTATTACTTCTTTACAGCAGAGCTGCTCCTTTTCTAGGTCACCGTGGCTGCATCGCTGCCGGCGGCGCAGGGAACGCTGCTGTCGCCTGCTGAGGAGCAGAGCAGCCACCGTGGAGGCTGGAGCTGCAGAAGCTTCATGTCTGCTCCAGGAGTCTCACTTGTTTCAGTTCCTTTCATCCTGCTGACAGTAAATATCAGAGAGCTGGAAGCACTCGCTGAATGTTTGTGTAACTCGGGATTCACCAACTGCTGCCATTTATAAAAAACTACCTGAATCTGTCTTTGGGGGGAAAACTAATTATGGAATCTCCTCCAGGGGATGCCCAGATGGCTCCAGAACTGTTCTGCACGGGGAGCTGTGGCGAGGCCACTGCTGCTCCCCATTGAGGAGGTGGGATGGAAAAGCAGAAAAACATCCACAGCCACCCAGGGACATCTGAGCATGTGCTCAGGGAAGCGCAGAAGGCCCATCCAGTCCAACTGCTGTCCCTGCACGGGACACTCCCAGCATTCACCCCGTGTCTCTGAGGGCATTGACCAAATGCTTCTGGAATACTGTCAGGTTGTAACTGCTTCCCTGGGCTCTTCCAGTGCTCCACCACCCGCTGGGGGAAGAACCTCTTCCTAATATCCAACCTAACCCTGCCCTGGCACATCTTCCTGTCATTCCCTCGGATCCTTCAAATGAAACTTGGTAACAGAAAAGCACTCAGGGCTGTAATGTGTGGCCCTGACCTCTCCTCAGCACCATGAGCATCTCCATCACTACCATCACCCAAGTAATCCTAACCCTGTTAGGCTGTACCATGCCAAGATCTGGAGATGCATCCTCTCTGCTTATATTTTAGTGGAAACAGTGGAAACATCCCTGAACCAAAGGTAGGAGGTGGGATTTTGCTCTTGGTAAGAGCCACAACGTGTGGACTCCGATCAGTCACAACCTTGTCTGTGATAACACTGCATTCAAGTCAACACATCTTTTTTTTCCCTCCTTAAAAAAAAAGCCTAAAAGGTGATACAAACCAAGAGAATCCATTGTAAGACTTTAAAATGGGCTGACTCTCAGATGAATTCACTCAAACCTATGGGATTAAACAGGAGCTGTGCTGTTCCTCACCCCAGCCAGCAGCTTCTCCTGCTCTTTTGCTACTGCAAGAACCCTACCAGAAGAGTTTTTTCCACGTTTAACCCTGTTTCGTTAGGCATGCAAATTATTATTAAGTCATGTTAAAGCTGGTTTTGAGAAAGTCTTCTCCTTCCTTCTCAGTGACACATCAAACTCACAGTTCACATACTGGGAAACCAGGCTGGCATCGACTCTCACACATCAAAGCAGCCGCGCAGCCACGCCACGGGCGGGCTGGGCACCGCCAGCAATGCCAACACCACGGCCGTGGGTTTGCACATGAACCAGGAGGTTCAGCTACAACAGGCAGGATGACCTTCCTAGCAGGGGAACGAGAGATTTCACTATCAAAATGGCATCAAGATTGAGTTCCTAAGTTTAATTAAACACTTCATTCCAACAGGTGCATTTCCATGATTGAGAACTCATCTATCCCAAGACATTTCATATTTCAGTGGTGACAGCTCGTAGAGCCATAGCTTGGCTGGAAAAGACCTCTGAGATCATCGAGTCCAACTGTCCCTGTCCACTGCTAAACCAGCTCCCTGAGCACCCATCCTTTAAACCCCTCCAGGGATGGGGACTCCACCCCCTCCCTGGCAGCCTCTGACAGGGCCTGAGAAACCTTTCCAGGAAGAAATGTTTCCTGATGTCCAACCTGACCCTGCCCTGGGGCAACTTGAGGCCATTTCCTCTCCTCCCATCCCCTGTCACTGGGGAGAAGAGACCAACCCCCACCTCCCCACAGCCTCCTCTCAGGCAGTTGGAGACAGGGATGAGGTCTCCCCTCAGCCTCCTCTTCTCCAGGATAAACAGCCCCAGGGCCCTCAGCCGCTCCCACAACCCCTGTTCTCCAGCCCCTTCCCCAGCTCCGGTCCCTTCTCTGGATGCTCTCCAGCCCCTCAGTGTCCTTCTTGGAGTGAGGGGCCCAGAACTGACCCCAGCACTCCAGGTGTGGCCTCCCCAGTGCCCAGTGCAGGGGCACAATCCCTGCCCTGCTCCTGCTGCCCACGCTGTGTCTGACACAGCCCAAGATGCCATTGGCCCTCTTGGCCCCCTGGGCCACTGCTGGCTCATGTTCAGCCCCTGCCAACCAACACCCCCAGGGCCTGCCCTGCCCCTGAGTGCCCCACAGCCTTCTCCAGATGGATCTCAAAGGATGGATACTGCCCTCCTGTCACTGCTGAACTAACTCATTTTCTTGTGACATCTACAAGCTATTTACAAATGACCATATTTTTTCATACAACATAATTACTCCGTGCCAAATTAATGACCTCAGCTGCAATCAAGATGACAAAGCCAAGTCTTTTAGAGCACGGCAGGCTCTTCGCTGCTCAGTCAACGCCACAAACAAGTCAGGTTGTCTTGGGAAATGAACTGGAAAAACAAGGCTGCATTTTAAGCAGCCTCCATGAGTCTCTGCATAAATAGATCAAGGAGTAATAATGCGGGAAGACAAGCACATGATGCCAAAGTGCACTTCTAAGGGATGTGAATATACTGATTTTGCTTAACTTTTTAAGTAAGAGTGAATTTTTGCCAATAAATAGCAGCTCAACTGTCAGATATGAAGCTTTCAACAGACATTTCTTAAATACTTGAGACAATTGCTGCACGAGAAGAAATGAAATAGCCACGAGATGCTTAATGAAGTTCTCAGAATGGAAATGTGATGTTTTAAATCAGCTCAAACCCACAGATGCATTGCAGTTGGGTGCTCACACCCATTTGGTTTTTGAAAGGCAATATGGTTTGTAGTCAATTTAAATATATGCATGTTTTGGAGAGTAAATAATTCTCTAACAGCAAAAGCATGGATGAAGCAGTTGTCTATAGGAACAAATCACTGTCATCCTAACAAGTTGTAATTTTTGTAATGTACATTAATTGATTGAATTAATTAGTACACATTGACTGATATGTCCAAATATCCCTCACCTAGGAGCAAATAAAACCTGTCTTGAAGGAATTGCCAACCTAAGTGCATTATTCAAAAAAGAACAACTCTCATTTCCCATCTCTTCTCTCCAAACCGCAACTGAAATTTGCACAGGGCTTCTAAAACCAAGAAAAGCCTCAGCTGGATGAGCACAGCCTGCAGACCACTGGGGAGCAGAAACAGGTTTCGTTTCACAGTGGCACTACTCTCTTTTTAATTTATTGGCAAAATTTTTTACAATGATTTTGTTTCAGAATTACATACATCAAATTCCATAAGGACAGAATTCATGGCAAGAGACAGCGAGACTATGCCCAGTAAACAATCCCCAAGTGTCCAGCAGACATCCAGGATCTCTAATCTATTGGCCTGACACTGATACAGAAGTAAGATAAGAGAGGGGAGATTGAGATGAGATCTTGGGGAGAAATGTTTTCCCATGAGGGCGGGGAGGCCCTGGCCCAGGTTGCCCAGAGCAGTGGTGGCTGCCCCATCCCTGGAGGTGTTCAAGGCCAGGCTGGATGGGGCTTTGAGCCCCCTGATCCAGTGGGAGGTGTCTCTGCCCATGGCAGGGGAGTGGAACTGGATGGGCTCTGAGGTCACTTCCAATCGAAACCACTCTATGATTTCATGAACTCAACCAGTTCAGGGAAGGGGAGTTCGTGAGGGGACACAAATGTAACAGCTGAGGGACAACCTTTGGCCCAGACACCTTTCTCCACCATTCCACTTTGGGTTGCACCTCTCCTTCAGCACCCACTGGGGTGCAGACAAACTGCTGGGACAACAGAACTATGGCTTGAACAAGTGCATTGATGTTCTGGAACCATCTTCAATAAAGAGGATGAATCCTTCATCAGAATTAAAATTCTGCAACACCCAAAGACCTTTTTAAATATCTCTTTATGCTATATTTTACTATGATGAAAAGGATGCTGTGTGCCAGACACACAACTCTTAATTGCCATGAGTTTCTCAGGGACAGGGTTCAGTAGTGGACAGGTACAGCTGGACTTGACCTCAGATGTCTTTTCCAACCAGATGATCCCATGATTCTGTGCTTTGCCTAAAGACAAATGCCATAATTTTAATGCACATCTTCAATTTTCAAAGATACCTCACTCTGTTTCTTTGTTACTTTTCATTTTTGCAAGTCCTTTAATATTTATGAACAACTGTGTGACACCTTATAAAGCCAACACCATCAAGAAAACTGTTCCTGTCATTTAAAGATTTCTTTAAAACACTCTTGCATGGCAGGAATTTATAGAAAGAATAAGGCAGCGTGATGAAAAACACTTCCAGGGAAGGATATTTTTCATTTTAAAGGTGGATCTGATCAGCATCAAAGCCCTGAGAGCCTGCTGTTTGCACTCAGTGAACAACTACACAGCAGCAGGGTGAAGGAGCACTCATGAGAACACACATCTCATCTCATCCATGTTTGTGCTGTACGTGGAGCACGTTCTCATCAAGGGCCCAGCTCCTGCTCGAGGGGTGCCCACACACGGCTCGGTAGTTTAAAGAAAAGCACATCCTTGTTTGGATGGAGGAGATGATCAAGGACCACACAGGCAGAGCTCTGCTTCAGGGCACGCTCAGCTACACCAGGAAAGGGAGTCACAACCCTAACACGAGCGTTTAAATGTAGGTGAAACCAAATAACATGTTTACTAAAACAAATCACCCCGGTTTGAGTCATTTCTCTCACTAAATTGCTCTTCAGCTCACTCCAGTTTCTCCTGCATCTTTCCACAGTTTGGCTGATTCGCTGTGTTTCTGAGCAGGAATAAATCCATAAGGCAGAACAAAGGAGGGCTGAGTGTGAGCACCACACACGGGGTGAGGTTACAGCACAGGGCCAGGGCTTGGCAACGCTGGGTGAGAACTCACGCTCCTGAACACATAAGTCTATCTTTTCACTGAAGAAAAACATTCAATGAAAGCCTCAGGTGATGTCAACATCACTGCTTCAAGCACAAGAGCCCCAAGCAGGATTTGTTCTCTAAAGAATCACAGAATCATAGAATGACCTGAGCTGGAAGGGACCCACAAGGCCCATTGAGTCCAACTGCTGTCCCTGCACAGGACACTCCCAACACTCACCCCCTGTCACTGAGGGCATTGGCCAAATGCTTCTGGAATGCTGGCAGAGCAGGTGCCCTGACTGCTTCCCTGGGGAGCTGTTCCAGTGCTCCACCACTCGCTGGTCCATGTGCTTGACTGGTCCATGTGCTTTCACCACACTGGTGGGACCCCTTTCCCTGCTGCACATCTGTTCCCCATCCAATCCGACTGTGGAAGCGAGACCAGAGGAGGTCACGAAGATGATCCCAGGGCTGGGACACTTCTGCTATGAGGACAGGCTGAGAGAGTTGGGGTTGTTCAGCCTGGAGAAGAGAAGGCTATGGGGAGACCTTAGAGCAGCCTCCCAGGGCTGAAAAGGACTCCTGGAAAGCTGGGGAGGGGCTCTGGATCTGGGAGTGCAGGGATAGGATGAGGGGGAAGGGTTTTAAGCTGAACGAGGGGAGATTGAGATGAGATCCCAAACCATTCTATGATCATTTTCTGCCAGGTCCAAATGCCTCATCTTTGATCCTGTGGTCCCTTAGTAACCAGTTCACCTGTTTGGGAGGTGGTGGGCTGTAGTTTCTAGAGATGCAAACAGAAGAAACCCCAGGCAAGGCTCTACACATTCACATTAAACACAAAATGTGGACCCTAAAACAAATTCCCTTTCTTCACAAAAACCCTTACAGGTAAAATTTAACATATTCATTTTTATTCAAGCAATTCTTGCCTGCTGGGATTGCCGTGGTTTGATTTTCATTATGTAAACATAAACTCCTGCCATTTCATTACTAATTTTAATACCTAATTTATATAAACACTTTCATCTGGTTTCGTCAGGCAACAAGACACAGAAGAACATCCTGAACTTACTGTCTGTGGTTTGTGAACCCAGCACTTCATTTTCATAGAATCACAGACCCCTAGAATGGTTGGGGTGGGAAGGGATCTCATCCAGTTCCACCCCCCTGCCATGGGCAGGGACACCTCCCACTGGATCAGGGGGCTCAAAGCCCCATCCAACCTGGCCTTGAACACCTCCAGGGATGGGGCAGCCACCACTGCTCTGGGAAACCTGGGCCAGGGCCTCCCCACCCTCACAGCAAAACATTTCTCCCTCAGATCTCATCTCAATCTCCCCTCTTGCAGCTGAAAACCATTCCCCCTCATCCTGTCCCTGCACTCCCTGATCCAGAGCCCCTCCCCAGCTTTCCTGGAGCCCCTTTCAGTCCTGGGAGGCTGCTCTAAGGTTTCCCCAGAGCCTTCTCTTCTCCAGGCTGAACAACCCCAACTCTCTCAGCCTGTCCTCGTACAGGAGGTTCTCCAGCCCTCAGATCATCTCCGTGGCCTCCTCTGGACTCATTCCAACAGCTCCAGGTCCTTCCTGTGCTGAGGACTCCAGAACTGGACACAGGACTCCAGGTGGGGTCTCCCCAGAGCAGAGCAGAGGGGCAGAATCCCCTCCCTCACCCTGCTTGTCACAAAACGTGTATAACCTTTATCTCTGAATTTCTTTAGATATAATCAATAGGGTCTGGGTTTTTTTCAGAATTATCCATAAGAAATTTCCTAGACTGGGAGACAGAACCATTTTAATAAGGCAATTAATCCAATCAGATACAGATCCCAAACCACAGATTGCTATTTTGAAACTCAAGCCTCAGCCTGGTGAAGGGAAAGCACTGCAGGTATCAGTCCTGCAAACTGAAAATTGTAAAAACAGAGCCCTTGCTCCTCTAATCCAATTTACCAAAGCCAAGGACATCCATCAGAATGTGCCTTTGCATGTTGCACTTACTCTTTTTTTGCCAGATTCTCTCTGTCTTATGGCACAAGTGCAGACAAAATAGGAAGAAAGCAAAGCCTTCTTTAGACTTTCATAAAGAAACACACACTGTGAAGCCTTCAGGACATCTTCTGTCCCTCTGTAGAAGGAGGCTTAAAATTTTTCATGAGAACAACATTAGAAATATTCCAATATACGTGCAAAATTTCAACTCTCTCACTTCCTCCCCTGAAATTAATTAATATGGATGTGAGTAACTATCTCTCATTGCCAGCCTGGGAAAAAGCTGGGAGGGATAAAGATGGGTTCAAGCCTTTCTTTGGCACATGGAACTCGGATGGCAGATGTGCTCGCACATGCCCACGTGTACCAAGAGAGTTTTCACCACCTGTATGCTCTCTAAATTTGGGCAGCATGCAGGAGAACCTGTGGAACTGAAAGGAATACTTAAATCTTTGGTTCCTTTGGATTTGGTGAGCCAAAGGAGAAGTAAATACTATCTACATTGTGGCATTTCTCTGTGACCTTCTGAATGTTTCTGGATGCTGAAGGCTGGTGGCAGGACTGGCCACAAACTGAATTTATTGTCCTCAAGGGCTTACATAGAATCATGGAATGGTTTGGGCTGGAAGAGACCATCCAGTGCCACTTCACCTCCCACTGGATCAGGGGGCTCAAAGCCCCATCCAACCTGGCCTTGAACACCTCCAGGGATGGGGCAGCCACAGCTTCTCTGGGTAACCTGGGCCAGGGCCTCCCCACCCTCACAGCAAAATATTTCTCCCCAAGATCTCATCTCAATCTCCTCTCTTTCAGCTGAAAATTGTTCTCTCTCATCCTATCCCTGCACTCCCTGAGTTATAATGCTGTATAATCTAATTATTCCTAGCAGAACAATCTGTCTTTAAGAAAACACCCAGTCTGCCACATTCTATTATCAGGCTCCTTTGCCCTTTAAAGGTTTCATTATTAAGCACATCCTTTCCAATGCACAGGGGATGGGAGTTGGACTGGATGATCTGTAGAGGTCCCTTCCAACCCAAACCGTTCTGTGATCCTGTAATTTTCTGCATTGCTTTCTGCAACCACCTGGAAACTGCAAAAATAGAGCTAAACCCCTCATTAGAAACTCTTGTTTTTATAAAATGGCATTAAAAATATGGTCAATATGACAGACTTTAACAAACACATGGAAAATTCAGGAAGTCTGAACCTCCTGTCAACTGAATATTCCCAAGGTCCTGCCTGAATTCCATCTCCAGTGAAGCAGCAAATGTAGAGGTTGGGTAGAAAGGAACAGGTACTCAGGTTTTGCTTGGAGCATTCTTAATGCAAAAGCAATTTACTGATCAGATAAGGGAAACGGTGTTAATGGGATCAGGAGCAGATACCGACACAGTGACCCCACCCCGAAGCGACGTTTTGTGCTGCATTTGGAGATTAAAACAAAGATTAAGAGCTGCTGGAATTGACATCAGCAGCGTGATGGGCTGCAGGCTGCTCTCCAGCTCCAAACCCTCCCCTCGCCCAGGCAATCCTGTCCCTGCCATGAGCTTTGCACAACCGTGAGCGGTGCTTTCTGCCGCTCCCAAAGGATCCTCCTCCCCACTTTTATTTCTAAATATAAACAAGAGCAAAACCCAGTAAAAAATACATTGCTAAATGAAAGGAAAAGAGATCCGAAGGCAATTGGCTGGGAGCTACTCCCAGTAGGTGTCCAAAAAAGAAGAGCAGTTTAATTATCACCATTATTTCAGGGGGAATCGCTGCAATAATGGATGAGTGTGTCCGGATGGCTCCCCAGGTTCTACATCACCACGTTTGAAATGTGGCTTCAGAGAGACAAAAGGAAAATATTTAGATTGGGCTGCCAGAGGAAAGTAAAGAAACTCTGGATAATGAGATAAATAGCTCATTAAAAGTAAATTAAAATGAAAAGGAAAAAAGCTACAAATCCTAAACACAACTAATTTCATTATATAGTCTTTCACTTCATAGAATCATTTGGTTTGAAAAGACCATTGAGTTCATCAAGTCCAGCTGTCCCTGTCCACTACCAAACCAGATCCCTGAGAAACTCATCTGCCCATCTTTTAAACCCCTCCAGGGATGGGGACTCCACCCCCTCCCTGGCAGCCTCTGACAGGGCCTGAGAACCCTTTCCAGGAAGAAATCTTTCCTGATGTCCAATCTGACCCTGCCCTGGGGCAACTTGAGGCCATTTCCTCTCATCCCATCCCCTGTCACTGGGGAGAAGAGACCAACCCCCACCTCACCACAGCCTCCTCTCAGGCAGTTGGAGACAGGGATGAGGTCTCCCCTCAGCCTCCTCTTCTCCAGGATAAACAGCCCCAGGGCCCTCAGCCGCTCCCACAACCCCTGTTCTCCAGCCCCTTCCCCAACTCCGGTCCCTTCTCTGGACGCTCTCCAGCCCCTCAATGTCCTTCTTGGAGTGAGGGGCCCAGAACTGACCCCAGCACTCGAGGTGTGGCCTCCCCAGTGCCCAGTGCAGGGGCACAATCCCTGCCCTGCTCCTGCTGCCCACGCTGTGTCTGACACAGCCCAAGATGCCATTGACCTTCTTAGAAAGAAAATTATGGTTTTAATTTAATAAATCCTCTTGGGTACTGGGATAATGGAACTGATTTAAACCATAGAATTACAGAATGGTTTGTGTTGGAAAGAACCTCACAGCCCATCCAGTTCCAACCCCTGCCATGGGCAGGGACACCTCCCACTGGATCAGGGGGCTCCAAGCCCCATCCAACCTGGCCTTGAACACCTCCAGGGATGGGGCAGCCACCACTGCTCTGGGCAACCTGGGCCAGGGCCTCCCCACCCTCATTGTGAAGAATTTCTTCCTGAAGTCTAATCTAAATCTTCCTCTTCCAATTTAAAGCCATTCCCTCTCGTCCTATCCCTACAGGCCTTTGTGAAAAGTCCCTCCCCAGCTTTCTTTTATCCCCACCTGCTGCGACTGAACGAAGACATTTGTGCCCAGCAATGCAAACATGTACTAAAACTCAGCAATTTTCATTTCAAATTAGTTTGATTCAGACAGAGAGAAACTTTGAGCACAGGACAGCCAGCACCCTCCAGGTATCAAAGACCTTCCCTGGCTCTGTCCCAGCCAACTCCACCACTACCACAGTTACACAAGCACAAACCCCATCTGCTCCACATAAATATCATGGTCAAATTGTGTATTTATTTTGCAGCTTACAAAGCTCATCCCAGTAGGAGATTTGTGGGAGAACAAAACACCTCCTGCATTCATGTTTTAAAAGATATGTCTTCAAAAATCTCTCTTAATCCTTGATCTCTTTCTCCCTGCACGAGCTATTATTTCAGGCACTGAATACCCAAACATGCACTTTCTAAATCAATCAGTTGTGGCATTATTAAAGGAAAGTAATCTCAATGGGAGGGCATAAAACAAGACAAAACAATCACAGAATCATGGAATGGTTTGGGTTGGAAGGGATCTCAAAGCCCATCCAGTCCCACACCCCTGCCATAGGCAGGGACATCTCCCACTGGGTCAGGGGGCTCCAAGCCCCATCCAACCTGGCCTTGAACACCTCCAGGGATGGGGCAGCCACAGCATCTCTGGGCAACCTGGGACAGGGCCTCCACACCCTCATCATGAAGAATTTCTTCCTGAAGTCCAACCTAAATCTTCTCCCTTCCAACTTAAAGACATTCTCCCTCATCCCACCACTCCACGCCTTTGTAAAAAGGGCCTCTCCAGCTTTCCTGGAGCCACTTTCAGTCCTGGAAATCTGCTATGAAGTCCCCCCTCAGCCTTCTCTTCTCCTGGCTGAACAACCCCAACTCTCTCAGCCTGTCCTCACAGCAGAGGGGCTCCAGCCCTTGGATCATCTCCGTGGCCTCCTCGGGACCCACTCCAACATTTCCATATCCTTCTTAAGCTCGGGATTCCAGAACTGGACCACAGAATCATAGAATCACCTGGTTGCAAAAAACCTCTGAGATCATCAAGTCCAACCCTACCTGTCCCCTTACTAAACCAGGTCCTTAAGAAACTCGCCCACCTGCCTTTTAAACACCTCCAGGAATGGTGACTCAATCACTTCCCTTGGCAGCCCATTCCAATGCCTGACCACCCTTTCAGTGAAGGATACACAGGGCTCCAGGTGGGGTCTCCCCAGAGCAGAGGTGCAGAATCCCCTCCCTCCCCTCTGGTCCCTCTGCTCTGGGTGCAGCCCAGCACACGGGGGGTTTCTGGGCTGGGAGCACTCGTTGCTGCTCATGTTGAACTTCTCCTCAATGAGCACCCCAAGCCCTTCTCCTCAGTTCTGCTCTCTATCACACCATTCCCCATCCTGTGTTGATACTGGGGGCTGCCCTGATCCAGGTGTAGGACCTTGCCCTTGGTATTTTGTACAGATTTAGCTGGAGGAATGTGCAAGCACAAACAAGGATGAGTTTCATCCTGCCAAGGGGACTAAGGAGGTGTTGCTTTTTAATGAGAGCTTCCGCAACACACAGAGTGTTTCTTTCACTTTAACTGGTGATTAGAACTGGAGCTTGGTAGCAGTAACCTTCAACAATGACAGATGATATTTTTCTTGTGAAATGTTAAAGAGTAAGTTAATGGGGATGACTGTGTTAATTTAAAAACTCCTCTGCATGTGGGTTGGTCCCACACCTCCTCATCAGAGCCAAACCCCGATGGAAAGTTCACAGGGAAACTATGAAGACACAAGCAGGATTGGCTTTAGTGTGGTCAAGAATGATGTCTCGGTTCTCAAGGGTCACCAGGTGTTTCTGGAGGAAAGTTTCACCTATCCCTGTAGGAAGAAATTCTTCACAATGAGGGTGGGGAGGCCCTGGCCCAGGTTGCCCAGAGAAGCTGTGGCTGCCCCATCCCTGGAGGTGTTGAAGGCCAGGTTGGATGGGGCTTTGAGCCCCCTGACCCAGTGGGAGGTGTCCCTGCCCATGGCAGGGGGTGGGACTGGATGGTTTTGAGATCCCTTCCAACACAAACCATTCCATGATTCTACAATCCCTGTATTTATCTCCTTACATAGAATGCCTGATAAAAATATATAGATACACAGAGAGATAAAAAGTTTAATTGCTCTACAAGTTGCTTTGATGCAACCTTCCCAGCATATCTTGAGCCACAGCCTCTGCAAACCTCTGAGGAGCAGCTCTTTAATCTCTGCTCTTCACACTGCAAATGTGCAAATGAGTTTCCAGGAGCTGCAGCAGAGAACTACTTGTGCAAGGGGGTAAGAAACCTTCCAGGAGGAGGGGAAACAACTCTGACTCACTGAAGGTGAAAATGAGATAAAAAATTAATATAATATAATGAAAGAAAATGAGAAAGAGGAGAGGAGAGGAGAGGAGAGGAGAGGAGAGGAGAGGAGAGGAGAGGAGAGGAGAGGAGAGGAGAGGAGAGGAGAGGAGAGGAGAGGAGAGGAGAGGAGAGGAGAGGAGAGGAGGGGGAGAGGAGAGGAGAGGAGAGGAGAGGAGAGGAGAGGAGAGGAGAGGAGAGGAGAGGAGAGGAGAGGAGAGGAGAGGAGAGGAGAGGGAGAGGAGAGGAGAGGGGAGGGGAGAGGAGAGGAGGGGAGAGGAGAGGAGGGGAGAGGAGAGGAGGGGAGAGGAGAGGAGGGGAGAGGAGAGGAGGGGAGAGGAGAGGAGGGGAGAGGAGAGGAGGGGAGAGGAGAGGAGGGGAGAGGAGAGGAGGGGAGAGGAGGGGAGAGGAGGGGAGAGGAGAGGAGAGGAGAGGAGAGGAGAGGAGAGGAGAGGAGAGGAGAGGAGAGGAGAGGAGAGGAGAGGAGAGGAGAGGAGAGGAGAGGAGAGGAGAGGAGAGGAGAGGAGAGGAGAGGAGAGGAGAGGAGAGGAGAGGAGAGGAGAGGAGAGGAGAGGAGAGGAGAGGAGAGGAGAGGAGAGGAGAGGAGAGGAGAGGAGAGGAGAGGAGAGGAGGAAGGGAAGGGGAAAGGGAGCTCAGCATTCAAAAGGCTCTCCAAAGGCATTTCCTGCACGAAGCTTCTCCTCACCTGTCTAATCCCCAGGCGGTAGGCGAGGATGCGGTCCACGGCGTCGGGGTTCATCTGGGTCCACTGGAGGCTGTAGGAGTAGACGCGGGGCCTGTTCTGCCACAGGGGGTTGTAGGTGTCGTAGTAGAACTCGGGAGCGTAGGCTTTGCCTGCAGGAGATGGGAACAGGGAAAACAGAGAAACAGAAGGGTCAGGCAGCCAGTTTTGGAGCCAAGGGTTGATACCCAGCCTGAAACCTCTGCGTTTTGAGTCATTTTGTTAAATGTCCTCTTCGGAATCACAATTTGGAATTAGCTGCTTCCATCCAGTTTTTAAAGGCTTCAAGGCAATGTCTGGGCTTTTTTGATACCTCACTCCTCGAGGGCTTCCGTGGCCCAGGTGCGGGAGCTCCAGCTCCAAGCAAAGGCAAGCTGGAACCACGTTCCATGGCTCTGCACGAGTCCTTCATGGCCCAGATGACTAAAATAGAGACATCAAAACAAGCTGCACTGCACTGAGCAAAGAAAGACTCAGCAACAGCTGCTCCACCTGGCACAAATAATGCAAAATGACATCCGTGAGCTGGAAATACAAGATGGATATTTGCAGGGACTGCTGCCTTCATCACAGCACCTCCTCTCCAGCCTCCCAAGTGAAAGTGCACACAAGCTGTCCTTGGTAACCAGTGTGAGCTTACAGAATGTTATTGAACTGAACATGACAGAGGGAAATGACACAACCAGAGAATCACTGAGGCCAGAAAAGATCCCTCAGCTCATCCAGTCCAGCCATCAGCCCAATCCCACCGTGTCTACTAAACCATGCCCTGAGGTGCCACTTGTTGAACCCCTCCAGGGATGGAGACTCCCCCACTGCCCTGGGCAGCCTCTGCCAGGGCTTTGCCACTCTGGCAGTAAAGAGACATTTCACAGTGCATCTTGGTTACAGGAGTGTTTCACCAGAATGTTATTGCAGTCTTCATCCTTTACAAATATGGAAAATCAAAGGGTGATTTCCCAAACACATGAAAAATATTGTTTGAGTTCCCTAAGCCAACAACCCCAACTCTCTCAGCCTGTCCTCATACAGGAGGTTCTCCAGCCCTTGGATCATCTCTGTGGCCTCCTCTGGGCTCACTCCAACAGCTCCAGGTCCTTCCTGTGCTGAGGACTCCAGAACTGGACACAGGGCTCCAGGTGGGGTCTCCCCAGGGCAGAGCAGAATCCTTTCCCTCGACTGCTGACCAAACTTCCTTAAGTATGAATGAAATATGAATTATATAACAAAAAAGGAGAAAGGAGAAAATGTAAATATATCCCAATCCTGTGGTTATTGATCAAGCTTTTCTCTCTGGGTGTGCCATCCCCTCCAGCAGTTCTCTTTTCAAGGGATGAAAAGCCCTTTTAGCCAAGCTGGCTTTGCCCATTGCCCAGTGAAGGTGCCCATTCAATCACACCAGAGCAGAGCAGATATCCTAGGGTGGAAGAAGCAAAGCACTCTGAGGCAAAGAAGCAAAGCCAAACTGCTGTTTTAAAAGATGAAAGATAAATGAAAAGAGGATCAGTGGTCGATAAGATTGGTTTTCCTTATTTATGTGCAGTGGAAATAACGGAGAAGAGAATGCAAATTATAATCTTCCCCCCTTCTACTGCAGGTGGACACAATGGCATCTCTGGGGGTCTCCAGAAAAGATCCATAATTAGATGCTTGTCACAATATGGGCACTTGAACAACACAGTCACCTTTTGAGAAATAATGAGGACCCACGAAGGGCTGAATTATTCTAAAACCCCCGGAACAGAAGAGCTTTCCGGCGCGAACGGAGATGCTGAAAATTTAACAACACAATGTTAAGAGCACAACTTGTGAACTTCAGAAAGACAAGAGAGCTGGGCAGTGTTTTAGAGCACAGGGAAAGCAGATGTCATGGTTAGTGGCAGAGGAGCTCTGAGATACATAGGTTGGGCAGGTGCCACACATTGCCATGACCATTTGCTCTTGCTCAGGACACACATCCCAAGAATCCCCATCCAAAGGTGATGATGCCCAGCAAAGAGATAAATAAGGAGATGATGAAGGGTGTAACAGATATAGCAACAGCCCTTGGCTTCGTGTGGTTTCACTGTGGAGAGGCAGCAGCTTGCTTGGAGGAAACCACCTGCAGCAGAGGTCAGCTCAGTGCCAGCTTCAAGCTCTGGTTGTACTTGGAAAGGAGGAAATGGCCTCAAGTTGCACCAGGGCATCAGGAAAAACTTCTTCACCAAAAGTGTTCTCAGGCCCTGTCAGAGGCTGCCAGGGAGGGGGTGGAGTCCCCAGCCCTGGAGGGATTTCAAAGATGGGCAGATGAGGTGCTCAGGGACAGGGTTTAGCAGTGGACAGGGATGGCTGGACTCAGATCTCAGAGGTCTTTTCCAACCAGGTGATTCTATGATTGTGTGACCACACATTCCCAACCTGCACAGATGTCTCTGTGTGGGGTCACTGTCCCTCATATCTTAACGGGGCATCCCTTGGTGCTGCCAGCTCCACCCCCACCCACCTTCCTTCCTACAGCCAGGTCAGCTTCTCTTTCCCAAAGCAAATCCCCTTCTTTTGTTCCCAGTCCCCGAGACAATTCCCTTCTCGTTTTCTTTCACTCTCTTCAGCTTTCACAGCATTAAAACATTTCAGGACAAGCAGGCAGAGCTCAGCCCACCCCTGGGACCAAACCTCAGCAGGCTGCAGCTATGACCACCTGACCACTCCTCTGTTGCCCATTGAAAGAGATCTTGGTGCACCAGGAGGTACTCCATAGATTGATGGACTGACCACAGTTGGAGGGAAACACAAGGATCATCGAGTCCAGCTCCTGTCCCTGCACAGGACACTCCCAACACTCACCCCCTGTGACTCAGGGCATTGGCCAAATGCTTCTGGAATGCTGGCAGAGCAGGTGCCCTGACTGCTTCCAGGGGAGCTGTTCCAGTGCTCCACCACCCGCTGGGGGAAGAACCTCTTCCCAATGGCCAATCTCCCCCTGCCCTGGCACATCTTCCTGCCATTCCCTCCAGTCCTGTCCCAGGGCACCAGAGAGCAGAGCTCAGCCCCTCTTTCCCCTCCCTCCCTTGGGAGAAGGCACAAACAGCTCTGAGATCCCCTCTCAGGCTCCTCTTCTCCAGCTGAACAGACCAAGGCACTTCAGCCTCTCCTCACACACTGCCCCTCCAGGAAAGCAGGATTTCACCTCTCTCCTTACTCAGGTTTGCACAGAGGGGAAGAAGATCAACCCATGACCCAATTCCTCACTCCCATTCATCTGGATTCAGCACCACATCCCAGCCCTGCTGAGCTCCTGAATTATAGAAAAACTGCAGTGGGCTGGGATTATTGGTCCTGAGCAGCAATTTTTCCTTCTTGTGTCTTTAATTTCAAGAGGTCAAAGAGGTTTATTTTCTTGTTGGGTATTACTGGTGCATTTTCTGCATCTCTACTTAATGGCCATCAGATCAGCAGCCAGGAGAATGTTCCACCCACAGCCCCTATTCCAGGGCAGTGGTCAGAGGATTTACACAAGAGTCATAGAATCAATAAGGTTGGAAAGGACCTCTCAGCTCATCCAGTCCAACCACCAGTGCCTGCTGAACCATGTCCCAAGGTGACACCTCTCCAGAGTCCTCCTGCTCTGTCCCAGAGCCCTGTAGTTAGAATTGGCCACATATTAACTTCCATGACAGTCTGAAATAGAGTTCCAGGGAGATGCGACACCAGATCTCAAGAAATATCGATCTGAGGACGTGACTGTGATTAATTAATGTGGCACAAAGGCACGTTTGTCCCAAAGTCCTCCCTGAGCAGCACTTTCCAAACAGTAATGTGTCTTCTGGGTGGGATGAGAATACACTCACTTTGAAGATGTGTTGAGTGTGAGGACTTATTCAGTTGAAAAGTACTTCAAACAGTGGATGGGCAGCCAGGGACAGCTGAAAAAGGTCCATTCATAGGGAAAAATGGCTTAGTGCCTGCAGACAGCAGCAGTTATCTAAGCCAGCACCAAATGAGACAGCATCTGCCCCACAAGGAGTGTGGCTGCTCCACTGATGTGCTCAGGTAGAAAAAAACAGCACAGCATCTGGCAAACCAGTTCTGCTCTGCAGAGTGTGGAGGCTGCTGTGGTCCCAAAGTCACAGAATGGTTTGAGTTGGAAGGGACATCAAAACCCATCCAGTTCCACACCCCTGCTGTGGGCAGGGACACCTCCCACTGGATCAGGGGGCTCAAAGCCCCATCCAACCTGGCCTTGAACACCTCCAGGGATGGGGCAGCCACCACTGCTCTGGGCAACCTGGGCCAGGGCCTCCCCACCCTCACACCAAAACATTTCTTCCCAAGATCTCATCTCAATCTCCCCTCTTGCAGCTGAAAACCATTTCCCCCCATCCTGTCCCTGCACTCCCTGATCAAGAGCCCCTTCCCAGCTTTCCTGGAGCCCCTTTCAGTCCTGGGAGGCTGCTCTGAGGTCTCCTCACAGCCTTCTCTTCTCCAGGTTGAACAATCCCAACTCTCTCAGCCTGTCCTGACAGCAGAAGTTCTCCAGCCCTTGGATCATCTCCATGGCCTTCTCTGGACCCATCCCAACAGCTCCACGTCCTTCCTGTGCTGAGGACTCCAGAACTGGACACAGGGCTCCAGATGGGGTCTCCCCAGAGCAGAGCAGAGGGGCAGAATCCCCTCCCTCTCCCTGCTGCTTCTGCTTCTTCTGATGCAGTCCAGGGCACGGTTGGTTTTGTGGGCAGAGAGCACACACTGCTGGCTCGTGTTGAGCTTCTCATCCACCAGTGATGCTTTTATCCATACAGGATGCTTTTATTCATGTTTCTGAACAATAATTACTTTTTAATTTAAAGTGTCCCAGCTGACCAAACCGTAAGCAGACAGGCAATGCTCTGCTCCTGTATGGATGAGGTGACAGCACTTCACCAGCATTAAAGAGCAAACCATAGCAGGCTGTGCTACAACATCATTATTTTCTGATGGATAAGAGCCATTAAGTCACAAGCCTGGTTTCAGTAATTACTTATTTCATAATGAATTTGAGACTGGGTTGGGAAGAGGAACACGGCTCATCTCTCACCAATCCCAGCACAGTAGAACAAACACTGGGCTCTTCCCCTGTAACAGCCTCTCTCACTCACAGAGCCCTCTTGTAATTAACATCCATTAAAATCAAAGCATCGTTAAGGCTGGAACATTGATGTGAGATCTGAGGGTGAAATGTTTTGCTGTGAGGGTGGGGAGGCCCTGGCACAGGTTGCCCAGAGCAGTGGTGGCTGCCCCATCCCTGGAGGTGTTCAAGGCCAGGCTGGATGGGGCTTTGAGCCCCCTGATCCAGTGGGAGGTGTCCCTGCCCATGGCAGGGGGGTGGGACTGGATGGGCTTTGAGGTCCCTTCCAACCCAACCCATTCCATGATTCTGGTTTGGCCCCAGACACAGGCCTGTGTCCTACAGCTCAGCTCCAGAGCTCTCTGCTTCTAAAGCTGCACTATTCATCTTTATTATTCTAGAACTGTAGAATCATTAAGGTTGGAATGGACCTCTAAACTCATCCAGTCCAACCATCAGCCCAACCCCACCGTGCCTGATAAGCCATGGTCTGAAGTGCCATATCTACATGGTTTTTGAACCCTTCCAGGGATGGAGACTCCACCACTGCCCTGGGCAGCCTCTGTCAGGGCTTCACCACTCTGTCAGTGAAGAAATGTTTCAGAATATCCAGCCTAAACCTCCCCCGGTACAAGTCGAGGCCATCCCAGTACATCCCAGATATTATCTACTGACTGTCTACTGGTGTATGCTCAAAAACTGAGTGAAAGACAACACGAAAGTGACTCAGAAAGCACATCAACAAACAGAAAAGCCTCTTCAGCTGCTTATCACTGAATTCATCCCACTGCCTCAAATGCAGAAGCACTGCCCTCAACAGAAGTGGATTGATGCCCTGACTGAACTGACAGCTCTTAGAGAAACAAACTCCTCAACCAAGCGTAGGAGACCTTCCTTTGTTATTTTTTCAGATCACTCACTCATTTATCCATTAGAAACTTAAAAAAATACAATAATAATAATAATTCTAAAACAATTGTTTTGTTTCAGTTGCCAGTACACAGCTTCCAAAGCAACATAAGAAATGAAGAACACACACACTGCAAATTTGAACTGCAATGAGTGCAAACACAACCCACAGCTTTCAAGCAATGGCAATAAACTGAACAACGCCACCCTCTCCCTAATTATAGCAGCTGACTGCATCGCCCAGATGGAGTTTCAGAGCACAGGGTTAGTGTTTAGGCTGCCTTCTCACACAGAAACAAACAGTAGTAACTGTGCAGGCACAGCACGAGGAACGCTGACAGCTTTAGCAGACACTCAGAGCACTAAAAGCATCGTTTGCTTGAGTTGGCTCTTTATGTTCCCCTTCTCTTCATATTTCTTTCCCCTGATCAGCTTGGCATCAGATGACTGGAGAATGCAGCACCTTCACCATCTCTCTTCCATAATGGTAGCACCTATGGGGGTGCTGATGGATGGGGAGCTCAACAGGAGCAGGCAACGAGCACCCCCAGCCCAGAAACCCACCGTGTGCTGGGACCAGAGGGGAGGGAGGGGATTCTGCCCCTCTGCTCTGCTCTGGGGAGACCCCACCTGGAGTCCTGTGTCCACTTCTGGAATCCACAACATAAGAAGGACCTGGAGCTGTTGGAGCAGATCCAGAGGAGGCCAAGGAGATAATCCGAGGGCTGGAGCCCCTCTGCTGTGAGGACAGGCTGAGAGAGCTGGGGTTGTTCAGCCTGGAGAAGAGAAGGCTCTGGGGAGACCTTAGAGCAGCCTCCCAGGACTGAAAGGGGCTCCAGGAAACCTGGGGAGGGGCTTTTCCAAGGGTCTGGAGTGATGGGATGAGGGGAAACTGCTTTAAATTGGAAAGGGGGAGATTTAGATGAGACATCAGGAAGAAATTCTTCAGGATGAGGGTGGGGAGGCCCTGTCCCAGGTTGCCCAGAGCAGTGGTGGCTGCCCCATCCCTGGAGGTGTTCAAGGCCAGGTTGGATGGGGCTTGGAGCCCCCTGATCCAGTGGGAGGTGTCCCTGCCCATGGCAGGGGGTGGAACTGGATGGGTTTTAAGGAATCTTCCAACCCAAACCATTCCATGATTCTAATTTTTCTTGGCATCAGATGGTTGGAGAGTGCACCATCTCTACCATCTCTCTCCCATATTGGTAGCACATATGCACTTTAATGTTTCATGACAAGGAATTCAGCACAAGCGATGATCAGGGTGTCTGGCACTTTATAACAGCAACCATAAACGTTTAGGGGGAAATAAAATAAATCAGAGATTTACAAATGCTTCCCCTTTTAGCAAATTCAGCTCCAGACCTTTCTGTCTTTAAAATGCATGAAGAGTATAAATCCTAAACAAAACAATATATTTAACTGTGTAAAATACTGGGAAGACACGGAGTTTATGAAAAATGCTGCCCATTACTGTGCTCTGTTTTATTACAGGATATATATTTTATGAGAGATTTTTTAACAAGGAAGGGAAGAAACTTTGTTCTTTATTTGCATATGTGAAAGGAAACATATGTCTTCTAGCTCTGCTCCTCCTCCCAGCATGCTCCCAATCCTACAAGCAGATCACCCCCTCACCTGTAATCCCACACCTTCCACCTCTCCACACCCCCTTTTGGGCTTTCTGTCATCACTGACCCGACTGCCTGAGCCCATCCATCCCCAATCCAGGCTGGAAGGGGGATGATACACAAGCAGATCAGGAGGAACAGCACAAAGGAATGTGTTTCAGCATTTGAAAAGTCTCTCCCTACGATCTCCTGGCCAAAACCTCCTCTCAGAGGTGAACATCCACCCTCACAGGGCCTCAGTCCTTCTGGGAACTCCACCTGGATGGGTGTCAGCCACCCACCCTTATTCTCCCAAACTTTCATAACAGCTTCAGCAAAACAAACTTCCTCCTAATTGAAAGCTCATGTGCTTTGATTATCGGCCCCACTGGGGGTTCTGAGGGTCTCCTGCTCTTTTACATCATTTAGAGGCTCCACCTGTGGTCCTCCAGGATGTCACAAGGGCTTGTAATGATAAGACAAGTGGGAACAGCTTTAAATTGGAAGGGGAAAGATTTAGATGAGACATGAGGAAGCAATTCTTCATGATGAGGCTGGGGAGGCCCTGGCACAAGAATGACTTGAAACTGGACTTTCAAATGCCTATTGGAGCACCAATTTGAGTGTACACATACACTGCCCATCCCAAATGAGTTCACCAGGTACAGAAAGGTCTGCTTTGAACCATTAAGCCAACATCCCAGTTAACACCAACTCATATAAGTTTATGCCACGGGCTGTGCTACACATGTCATCCAGGAGATGCCTTCTCCACGTGCTCTTTAATGACCCCTTCCCCTCGGGTTCTCCTGCCCCAGTCCCTGCCCTCACACCTGGAGCTGCAGGACCGCAGCGCTGCCACCCAACGCCTCAGCAGCGACAACCAAACGTGACATCTGCTGGCTGAGCTGTGGAAGAGCCTGCACTGCTCTTCTCTGCAATCCATCCTCCTTCCAACACGGCATTCACAGGAAAAAAACAGTGCTCCTTTTCCCATTGAGATCAGAACTCACCGAGAACTACACACAGCGTGTGGCAGAGTTTCAGAACTTATTGTGGCCTCTCAATAGTAAAAGAGGCTGCAGAAAAGCTGGGGAGGGGCTCTGGATCAGGGAGTGCAGGGATAGGATGAGGGGGAAGGGTTTTCAGCTGAAAGAGGGGAGATTGAGATGAGATCTTGTGGAGAAATGTTTTCCTGTGAGGGTGGGGAGGCCCTGGCCCAGGTTGCCCAGAGCAGTGGTGGCTGCCCCATCCCTGGAGGTGTTCAAGGCCAGCTTGGATGGGGCTTGGAGCCCCCTGATCCTGTGGGAGGTGTCCCTGCCCACCCAAATCATTCTATGATTCTATTCTTTTGGGCTTTATAAATTGTTCTGGTTGAGGAAAAGCTTCAATACAATTTGATATTAGGTTTATAACATGGTACAAGGTATTTGGATTTCCTTTCAAACAGGTCAGGCTAAAACATGACCTGTGTAATGACATTTAGAGGGATAAATAAATCCAGTTTAGAGTGGTATCTGAAGATGTCTGATTGCCACAAGCTCACATGCCAGCTGGGAGAGGGAGGGGATTGTCCTGCTCTGCTCTGCACTGGGGAGGCCCCACCTGGAGCACTGGGGGCACTTTGGGCACCACAGGGTAAAAAGGACATCAAAGCACTGGAGAGTGTCCAGAGGAGGCCCCAAAGCTGGGGAAGGGTCTGGAGGGGAAGTGTGTGAGGAGAGGCTGAAGTGCCTTGGTCTGTTCAGCTGGAGAAGAGGAGCCTGAGAGGGGATCTCAGAGCTGTTTGTGCCTTCTCCCAAGGGAGGGAGGGGAAAGAGGGGCTGAGCTCTGCTCTCTGGTGCCCTGGGACAGGACTGGAGGGAATGGCAGGAAGATGTGCCAGGGCAGGGGGAGATTGGCCATTGGGAAGAGGTTCTTCCCCCAGCGGGTGGTGGAGCACTGGAACAGCTCCCCAGGGAAGCAGTCAGGGCACCTGCTCTGCCAGCATTCCAGAAGCATTTGGACACTGCCCTCAGTGACAGGGGGTGAGTGTTGGGAGTGTCCTGTGCAGGGACAGCAGTTGGACACAATGAGGTTTAGTAGTGGCCAGGGACGGCTGGTCTTGATGATCTCAAAGATCTTTTCCAAGCAAACGATTCGATGATTCTCTGACTGAGGAGCTCACAGTAGGGAAGGGATGGGCTGAGGCAGCTGCACAACTCAGTGCCAAGAGGGGAGAGCTTACAGCTGCCTAGGAAGTCCTGATAAGCTTAGAAATCATCAGGGGAGCCTGGCTGAGCTGCCAGGCTTGAGCTGTGTTGGATGGATGAAGCTGCAGGTGGGCATGGCCACGGGGCAGGTGTGGAGGGAGACCTGTGGTACCGGTCAGCGGGAGCGATGCTCGGGAACGGGTGTGTGGTGGTGGTCCCAGGCTCTCCTGTGGGGCAGGAGGAGGGAGGGAGCCAATCCAGTGGCTGCTGCCTGTTCCTTGCATTGTTCCCAAAAGGCCACACAGAGCCACTTCATCTCCCAGCTGCAAATGCTTCTCCTGTTACCCAGTGTTGCTCTCTCATCCCGAGATACCGTGTTTTGCCAGGCGCTGTCAGAGCTCCTCCACCTTCTCAGAAGCCACAGTTTTCGTTACGTGCTGTGATGACACGTTATTATTTATGATTTCATGACAGCATCCTGCTCTCTGCGTGACACCACTTTGGTTTCCCAACCATCCTTCATTTGTCAGGCTTCCAGCATTTCCTGGGAAGTGACACTGCCTCCCCCTTCCACGCCTGCAGGTCCAGGGGGGTCCTGCAGAGTTCTCTTCAGCGACAGGCAAATTGCTGCCTCCACCTCGTCAAGGAGCTTCTCTTTGCTTTCTGTTGAGCTGTGTTTCTCCTTGCTTTAGGAACCATTTTCTAGTCAGGCAGACGCACGTGTCTGCAACCTTGGGTGTGTACGTAGGGTGTATCTAAAGAAATCAATATATGAACTTGTGACAATCACAGGATCATGGAATGCCCTGAGCTGGAAGGGACCCACAAGGCCCACCCAGCCCAACTGCTGTCCCTGCACAGGACACTCCCAACACTCACCCCCTGTCACTGAGGGCATTGGCCAAATGCTTCTGGAATGCTGGCAGAGCAGGTGCCCTGACTGCTTCCCTGGGGAGCTGTTCCAGTGCTCCACCACCCGCTGGGGGAAGAACCTCTTCCCAATGGCCAATCTCCCCCTGCCCTGGCACATCTTCCTGCCATTCCCTCCAGTCCTGTCCCAGGGCACCAGAGAGCAGAGCTCAGCCCCTCTTTCCCCTCCCTTGGGAGTTGACCCCACCCTCTACGCCACAAATTAGACTTCAACCTCCGGATGGAATTCACTAACTTCAGCTTTGTCTTCTTGCTAGATGACAGGGAAAGCACAGTTGAGATCCAGTGATACCATCTTGTCACCTTCCTAAAAGGTCACATTTGGCGTTGCCTTCTCCACTGATGACGTGCAAGAACTAAACATCCCAAATTTTCAAACTCTGCCGAGCTGGGAAATTAATTGTCAAGAAGGCAGTCTCTGGCTCAGAGTCCACTGCCTTTCCTGGGCTTTGGACCAGGAGATCGGTGGAAAAACCTGTTAACACAGCAAGAACTGTCTTTCAGATTTGACCGCCCGTGGTTTTAACCGCCCTGGTCAAGCGCGCGGGGCCGGGCAGAGACCTGAGGGCTGGCAAAGCTCCTCTTAATTCAGATTCTCCACCAGCAGGAGCGAGTTCAGCAGGAACCACAACATTCTCAATACTCTGCGTGCTTTGGAAATGGGTCTTTCCTGTTGTACATTTTTAGAAGCAGTTCTGGGCTCCGTAGCACTGTTTGAATCTCCACGGCCTCCAAGGTCTTTAATTAAAATCAAACACCTACTGTGCCTGGCAGATGAATGAAAAATAGTTTTAAATGGTAGTGATACTTCAGTCGAGATTTCAAGACCACACGGGTTAAGGATACAGGTGACATATGGTCTTGGTCTATTTTTTTCACTTCCTACAGTTTCCAGCCATCAATGACCATCCCTGGATTGGCAAACTTGAGGAATATTTAAACAAGTGGGGGGTATAATTACTTATTGTGACATTTTTGGATGTGTTTCTGAGTTAAGCATTGATTAGTTAACATTAAACTAATGTAGATCCTAAGTTCTTATTGCCAAGGGCTCAGAATACAACAGAATAATCTGGGAAACCTGTGGTTGGGCTACAGAGAGCTGCAGCTCCCAAACCTGGGATGACCCAGATCATAGAATCATAGAACACACTGGATTGGAAGGAACCTCAAAGCCCACCCAGTCCCACCCCCTGCCATGGGCAGGGACACCCCCCACTGGATCAGGGGGCTCAAAGCCCCATCCAGCCTGGCCTTGAACACCTCCAGGGATGGGGCAGCCAACACTTCTTTGGCCAATCTGGGCCAGGGCCTCCCCACCCTCACAGAAAACTTTTCTTCCCAAGATCTCATCTCAGTCTCCCCTCTTTCAGCTCAAAACCCTTCCCCCTCATCCTATCCCTGCCCTCCCTGATCAAGAGCCCCTCCCCAGCTTTTCCGGAGCCCCTTTCAGTCCTGGGAGGCTGCTCTAAGGTCTCCCTGGAACTTTCTCCTCTCCATGCTGAACAACCCCAACCCTGTCCTCACAGCAGACGGGCTCCAGCCCTCAGATCACCTTTCTGGGAAGGAAGAGGAGGACGGACCCGTCCTTCTCATGAGGAGTAAGCAGTGTGGCAAGAGACAAAACTCAATCCAGACCTGAGGAGGAGACACGGTCCTTTTTCTGGAGGAAGAGACAGTCCATGTCCAACTGCAACTCCATGATGCATTCTCCATTGGAAACCATGCAGCCACGAGGTGATGCTCTCAAGAGAACGCTGTGCACAGGAATGCACTTCAAATTCCAGACCAAGGGTGGGAACAAATAAAACCCACGCTTCCAGTTTGACTTTAGACATGAAATTGGGATTCGAGGCTATTGTAATCAGTGACACAGCAAGAAATTTTCTCCCGTACTTGGGAAAGATATAAATGTTACTGCAACCATCATTAAACTTTACATGAGAGACTGTAATTTATATGGGCAGTTTATAGCCTGTTACATTCATTTCGACTTACTGGAAAGCTAATAACTTATAGTCAGCTTGTAATCAAATCTTCCTTTGAGAAACAGTGCTACAGACAGCGAGGATTTACAGGTAGTTTGCGTGGGTGTCTTCATAAAGAAATAAGTCCATCCTAACCATAATTTAAATTTATCAATCTACCAGGTCTCTGCATATTTAAACTTAACAGCCCATGGGTGCTACGTTGGTTGGAACTGAAGTAGAATCAGTTTCTAACTTTTCAGCCAAGGCTCATCTGAGAAACTTCATTTCCTGGAAGTTTTCTGCATGTTTTTCAGACAATGTTTGTCTGCAGCAGTGATAACAGAGGCTCGGGATGCAGAAAGGCCATGGTCACACTTATTCCTATGGAAACCAAGGACATCCTGGAGCTGGTGGAACCCCATCAGTCAAAGGGGCATAAAAGGGTGGGGTGGACAGGAGAGGTGACCCCAAACTGACCAACAGAGGATTCCATCCCATACACCTCATACTCTGTACAAAACTGGGGGATTACAAGGGTCAAGCCCTCTTCTTTGATGCCCAGCATCCAATATGAACTTCTTCTCTCCAGACAATGCCAGATCCTCACATTCCTGAATCCACTTCCTGAGTCCAATTCCCTTCTGCTGCTGAGTCCAGCCTGGGACCTCTTCCCCATGCCTCCTCTACGGCATCTGTGGTTTTAGTTTTAGTTTCCAACCCACAAGTCTCTCTCTCATTTCCCTTCCCCTTTCTTGTGGGGTGGGATTGAGGTCACAACTGCTCGTGTTCAGCTGCTGTTCAGGCCAGGCCAGGACTAAACTGTGACATCAAGGAACCTCCACTCCACGTAGGCCCTCACGGTTCCTCATGCAGCCTGTGTCATGGCCTGGGTCCTTCCAGCCTGGTGGAAAAGCTCTGGCTTTTGGTGAGGAGCCTGACTGGCAGTTGGAATTCCACTCCCACCCCCTCCAACTCCCCAAGAAAGGGAAAGGGAGACAGAGAAAGAGACTTGTGAGATGGAAATTATAGACTCCCCACTGCCCTGGGCAGCCTCTTCCAGGGCTTCACCACTCTTTCAGTAAAGAAATGTTTCCTGATGTCCAATCTGAACCTGTCCTGGTGCAACTTGAGGCCATTTCCTCTCATCTTACCACTTGTTACTTGGGAGAAGAGACCAACCCCCACCTCCCCACAGCCTCCTCTCAGGCAGTTGGAGACAGGGATGAGGTCTCCCCTCAGCCTCCTCTTCTCCAGGATAAACAGCCCCAGGGCCCTCAGCCGCTCCCACAACCCCTGTTCTCCAGCCCCTTCCCCAGCTCCGGTCCCTTCTCTGGACGCTCTCCAGCCCCTCAATGTCCTTCTTGGAGCGAGGGGCCCCAACTGAACCCAAAATTCAAGGCCTCACCAGCACTGAATATCCAGGCACAATCACTTCCCTGCTCCTGGTTGATCTAAGCCATGGCTGATCCAAGCCAGGACTTGCCAAAGGCTTGGAATTCTCTTGTTATATTGGGTTAAAAAAAGCAAAAAAAAAAAATCTTCAGTGTACACCAGAATGTTTACACCATTTTTTTGGTATTTAAAGAAAAAAAAGTTCATTTTGATCATTTAAACAACTTTGTTTCCTTCTTGGCACAATTCTACAAGGAACTAAAAGCCAACAGACTTCAAGGCTGCTCAGACCCAGCCGTCAGACAGAATGGGGGTGACCTTCCCATCTCGCCTCGAGGCGCCTGTTGACAGCTTGAACGAGCTGTGGTAAACCTAAAACATTCCCCAGCTGAGCAGCACTCGAGATCTGGGCACCCTGACCTCCAATTTGAGAGGAAACAGCAAAGTGGAGGAGGGGAGAAGCAAATGTTCCCAGCTTTGGGGGAGACGTGGCATCTTGCTTTGCTGTTCTGTCCAACGCCTCAGGGCACTGCTGAGCCCCACACACTTATTCACCACCCTGCTGCCATCAGTCTGCTCACTTGTGGGATTATTGTAACATCCAGAGAGGAAAGAGAGGGTTTCAACCACCAGGAGATGCCATCAGCAGCCATCCATGCATGGAAGAGAGGGCTGATTGTGCCACCATCACTGCTGACCTTGGTGGAAGGAGAAGGATAATAAGCTCAGTGCCAGATTGCTTCTAAGAGACCTCCTTGGTGGGAGGGTTGGGGGTTTCTTTGCCCTATATTTTTTCTTTTTATTTAGATGAGATCTTAGGATGAAGTGTTTTCCTGTGAGGGTGGGGAGGCCCTGGCCCAGGTTGCCCAGAGCAGTGGTTCTGCCCCATCCCTGGAGGTGTTCAAGGCCAGGTTGGATGGGGCTTGGAGCCCCCTGATCCAGTGGGAGGTGTCCCTGACCATGCCCATTCTATGGTTCTATGAACCACAGACATTGTTTTCTGAAGACAAATGGGCTTCAGCGTTGCCCCTACAGAGACTCTACACAGCGTAGAATGGGAAGAGAAAAAAGCAAACACATTTTTCCAGATTTAAGTTTTCATTAGCACCTTGTTTTAACTGCCCAGCTAGGCAGCCAATGCCCCTCTACACTCATTGAGGGCAGCAGCAGGGAGAGGAAAACACAGCTTTAAGCCTGGAAAATATAACTGTTCCTATTAATGAGAGAGGCTGAGGACAGGCTTCAGTATATGGAATTATTATAATCTGATTCTTGAGCCTGATTAGACCTTGAGTAGATTCCTTCCTTTAAGTCACCACCAGGAAGCAGTCAGTGATTTTAGTGGCTGGGTATTTTCAGCATGGGCAGCTGCACCCATCCTGGAGGATGCAGGGAATGGAGCAGGAATCCTCCCTCCTCTCAGCAAAGGAAGTTCTGAAGCCCCTTTGTCAACATTGAACCCTCTTATATCAATTTACCCCCAAAGTCTCCAAGGAAAGAGCCAAGGAGCTTGCCTGCAGAAGCACAGCCACCATCCCCAAGCAGGGGTAGGTAAAGCTTTGACCATTAGCCAGAGGCCAGTAAAGCTCCTACCCTGGGTAAAATAACAACACGATTACTGCAAGGCTCTCCAGATAAAGAATTAGAGCATAAAATCATATTATTGCTCCCCACTTGCACGTTTGTGAGGATCATGGGTTTGCTTGGAAGAAGGTGACCTTGTGGTGAGGGGAGGACAGCAGAGTTACAGCACCAATGATCAGCGCTGTGGTGTGAGGAGGAATATCCAAGCCATGGGAGTTTGCTGCAGTTCTGGGTTGGATTTTTGCTTAGAAATGAGCATAAAGTGTATTGGCACACAACTTAAATGGGTCAAAATCTTACTTTCTGGTATTTCTGCCAGATTTTTCTCCTCAGTGGTGACTACTGAGGTCCCTAGGCAGCCCCCTTCAACGGAGCAGACACCCCGAGCAGGAACGGGGACACAGGCGGGTACGGGCAAGCCCTCAATATTCCTCTGCTCCATTTGTCATAAAATCATAGACTCATTTCGTTGGAAAAGACCTCTGAGATCATTGAGTCCAACCATCCCTCTCCACTGCTAAACCAGATCCCTGAGCACCTCATCCACCCATCTTTTAAACCCCTCCAGGGATGGGGACTCCACCCCCTCCCTGGCAGCCTCTGACAGGGCCTGAGAACCCTTTCCAGGAAGAAATCTTTCCTGATGTCCAATCTGACCCTGCCCTGGGGCAACTTGAGGCCATTTCCTCTCATCCCATCCCCTCTCACTGGGGAGAAGAGACCAACCCCCACCTCCCCACAGCCTCCTCTCAGGCAGTTGGAGACAGGGATGAGGTCTCCCCTCAGCCTCCTCTTCTCCAGGATAAACAGCCCCAGGGCCCTCAGCCGCTCCCACAACCCCTGTTCTCCAGCCCCTTCCCCAGCTCCGGTCCCTTCTCTGGACGCTCTCCAGCCCCTCAATGTCCTTCTTGGAGTGAGGGGCCCAGAACTGACCCCAGCACTCGAGGTGTGGCCTCCCCAGTGCCCAGTGCAGGGGCACAATCCCTGCCCTGCTCCTGCTGCCCACGCTGTTTCTTTATTTCAGTAACATCAGGGGAGCTCCTAAGAAAGGGAAAGCTGGTCATGCTGGTGGATAACAATTATAACCTCTGTAAATATGAGCTGATTGGCTTGATGTTGCTCTTGGCTAGATGCACTGAAACAGTGCAATGTGATAAGTAAATAATTAAAGATTGGCTCCTTAATTAATGCAATATTTTGTGGTGAAAATATGCCACAAAACACAACACCACAAAATCCACATTCAAAGCTGGTTTTGCTCAGCAGCAAGATCATAGATTATTTGGTAAAAGTAGCTTTGTCAATATAACACCATGGGTAGCTTTGTTTAGTCCTACCCAGTGACATGATTACTACCTTAATCAGTATCTGACAAATTATATACAGCATTGTCAAGCCAGCACCATAAATGATGGACAGACTTCATGATGTAACCTAAACAAGGAATCACAGAATTATAGAATGGTTTAGCTTGGAATGGACCTTAAAACCCATCCAGTTACTCCCCCATGAGCAAGGACACCTCCCACTGGATCAGGGGGCTCAAAGCCCCTCCAACCTGGCCTTGCACACCTCCAGCAGCCACAGCTTCTCTGGGCGACCTGGGCCAGGGCCTCCCCACCCTCATCCTGAAGAATTTCTTCCGAATATCTCATCTAAATCTTCCCTTGTCCAATTTAAAGCTGTTCCCCCTTGCCTTACCCCTGCACTCCCTGATCAAGAGCCCCTCCCCAGCTTTCCTGGAGCCCCTTTCAGTCCTGGGAGGCTGCTCTAAGGTCTCCCCGGAGCCTTCTCTTCTCCAGGCTGAACAACCCCAACTCTCTCAGCCTGTCCTCACAGCAGAGGGGCTCCAGCCCTTGGATCATCTCCATGGCCTCCTCTGGACCTGCTCCAACAGCTCCATGTTCTTCTTATGTTGGAGACTCCAGAACTGAACTCAGGACTCCAGGTGGGGCCTCACCAGAGCAGAGCAGAGGAGCAGAATCCCCTCCCTGGCCCTGCTGGCCACTCTTCTGATTCAGCCCAGCATCACACAAGGATGTGTATCTGGCTACTTCAATTAAGAAGCTACAAGAATTTAAAGGGGATGAATCAAAATATCATTTCCCTTATTTATAAAAACATCTCTGGACACAAGCTCTAGTGAATAATTCAGCCCGAGGCAGCCACCAGCTCAGCACCCTTCAGCACAAGTGGTTAAAGCCTGCCACAGTTAGAAACTGCCGCAGAGAAATTGTTATACTGAGACTTGTCAGGTAACCTCAATTACAAATAGTCTCAATCCTAAATAACTCCCCAGGTGCACAGGATATTGCAAAACAACCCCTGCTGCAGCACCAGCCCTTCTGCCAGCAATGCAAGGGCTTGCTTGATCAATCTTTTCCACACTAGAAAATGCAGAGTTCAACCTTCCCTGCATTGAGGAGACCTGAGTTACTGCGGAAAAGGGGGGGTTCTCCAGCACTGAACTCCTTCCTCCTCCCACCCGGAGGCTTCTGTGCCACTCATGACATGTTTTGAGTCACAGAATGAAAGAATGACCTGAGTTGGAAGGGAAACACAAGGACCATCCAGTCTAATTCCTGTCCCTGCACAGGACAGTCCCAACATCCACACCTTGGGGCTGATGACGTTGGACAAATGCTCCTGGCATATTCTCAGGCTGTGACTGCTTCCCTGGGGAGCTGTTCCAGTGCTCCACCACCCGCTGGGGGAAGAACCTCTTCCCAATGGCCAATCTCCCCCTGCCCTGGCACATCTTCCTGCAATTCCCTCCAGTCCTGTCCCAGGGCACCAGAGAGCAGAGCTCAGCCCCTCTTTCCCCTCCCTCCCTTGGGAGAAGGCACAAACAGCTCTGAGATCCCCTCTCAGGCTCCTCTTCTCCAGCTGAACAGACCAAGGCACTTCAGCCTCTCCTCACACACTGCCCCTCCAGACCCTTCCCCAGCTTTGGGGCCTCCTCTGGACACTCTCCAGTGCTTTGATGTCCTTTTTCTCCTGTGGTGCCCAAAGTGCCCCCAGTGCTCCAGGTGGGGCCTCCCCAGTGCAGAGCAGAGCAGGACAATCCCCTCCCTCTCCCGGCTGGTGATGCAGCTCTTGTGCATCTGTTGTTTTTTCCTATTTGCTTCCAGCCTTGGCAGGGTTTTAAGGACACACTGCCCAAAAAAGACTTTCTTTTACTCTTTGGATATGATGTGCACCATCAACCACTGAATAAAATGCACGGATAGTGAAGCTGCAAACAGCACGAACCCAGCTTTTCTTTCCCACAAATACAATTTTGCTTGCATGTTCTTAGTCATTTTTAAGGCAGCTGCAGGTTAATTCTGCCTCAGGTTGGCCCAGCTGATATAAATCAACCCCCTTTTCCACATGTGATTTATTTCACTTTCATCTTCTCCAATCTGGCTCAAAATACAAATGCAGTAAAAACAGGTTTTGCAAGCTCTAGGTCCAGCATAAAGATTTCCATCCAGGCTGCTTTTAACACTGTACTAAAACCCTTCCTCTGAGCATTACTAATGCTTCTCTGCAGCCCCTGCAATGTGAACATTGCAGCATCGACTGCTACATCAAAACCTGGAAATAAAACCACTACAAATGAGCTCCAATAACTCCTGTTATTCCACCCAAAAGAAAAGCTCTGTGCTTTCACCAGATTCCTGCCACTGGGTTATTTATTTGGCTTTTCTCTGCATGTGTTTGTCAAATTGACCCATTTCTTTTCTGCATTCACATTCCTGGTGAAATTTAAGCCTCATTTTTAGCCACTTTGAAATTTTTCTTCCACACATCTTCAGTTCCCCAGTGCTTTAATCTCACCTGTCCTGATGAGATGTGGGATGAGAATACAACTGCTGCTCTTTCCTGAGAGCAGCTTCAACTCCACGTGTCAAAGAATCACCAAATTATAGAACAGCGTGGGTTGGAAGGGACCTTAAAGGCCATTCAGATCCAACCCCCAGATCTATGGGCAGGAACACCTCCCACTGGATCAGGTTGCTCAAAGTTCTGCAAGAGAACAACCTTCCCAGAGTCCAGGCCGTGCTCCTTTTACCATCATCTCTCCAAGAACATCTTGTTCTCAGGTTCTTCATTGGTTGGCATTTCCATCACAGATACCAGGAATGGGTTGGGTTGGAAGAGCCCTCAAAGCCCATCCAGTTCCAACCCCCTGCCATGGGCAGGGACACCTCCCACTGGATCAGGGGGCTCCAAGCCCCATCCAGCCTGGCCTTGAACACCTCCAGGGATGGGACAGCCACCACTGCTCTGGGAAACCTGGGCCAGAGCCTCCCCACCCTCACAGGAAACAATTTTTTCATAATAAATAGATTCAAAATATATATTTTCTAAATACTTTGGGTTTAACCTTAAAAAACTGAGGAAATCACAAAAGTCCTGGTGTTACTTTGAGCATCCTTGGCTCAAGCACACAGCACACACTCACAGGAGGGCACCAACCTGGGTAAGGCACACAGAGGGTCTGAGACAGAGTAGATCATGAAACTGCTTTACTACTAATTTTCAGTTATGTAGCTTGCTTTGGCATGGTAATAAATCACAGAAAGCCACCTGGATTGCCCCAGCCTTGGCAAAATAATTGCCTTAGAATAGGTTTCCATAGTCTTGGGTCCAAAGTGCAATGAAGAGTAAATTGAGCTGCATTTACTCATTTGAGCAAAAAGACTGTTTCTCCGCTTGCCTTCGGAGTCACGTTTATGATTAAACTCCAAAGACCCAGAGAAGTCAACGGCTGGGAAAACGGCCTATAAACATGAATCTTACTGGAAAAAAAAAAGGAGCTGAATTAAATTCTTTCCTTTATTCCCAGGACAGATGTGTGTGGAACATCTACCCTGAAACCCAGGGCTTCTGCAGAACAGCATCCCTGAGAGATCTCTGCAGCTCTTCCATGAAATCCATGCCCTTTCTGCTGGTAGCAGTGAAGCTGGTAATGATGCCCATTTTCCTAAACAAAGGCAGGGGTTCAGGGAGCTGGCAACAACCTCAAAAGCAAAACCTCCTTTAGATCTGGTTGTAGCTGGAGCCAAGTCAGGAACCAAGGATAAAATCCTCTACATAGTCTGAATTTCTTGCTTGTTGGTTTCTTCTCCCATCATTCCCTGCCAAGTAACTCATGGGAGCAATTCTGAGCTGAAATGGGGCTACTGGGTTGCATAAAGCAGCATTGCCAGTAGGGAGAGGGAGGGGATTCTGCCCCTCTGTTCCACTCCCATGAGACTCCACCTGGAGTCCTGCGTCCAGTTCTGCAGTCCCCCACTTAAGAAGGAGATGGGACTGGTGGAGCTGGTCCAGAGGAGGCCACAGAGGTGATCCGAGGGCTGGAGCCCCTCTGCTGTGAGGACAGGCTGAGAGAGTTGGGGTTGTTCAGCCTGGAGAAGAGAAGGCTCTGGGGAGACCTTAGAGCAGCCTCCCAGGACTGAAAGGGGCTCCAGGGAAGCTGAGGAGGAGCTCTGGATCAGGGAGTGCAGGGATAGGACAAGGGGGAATGGCTTTAAATTGGAAGAGGGAAGATTTAGATTAGATCTTGGGAAGAAATTCTTCACAGTGAGGGTGGGGAGGCCCTGGCCCAGGTTGCCCAGAGCAGTGGTGGCTGCCCCATCCCTGGAGGTGTTCAAGGCCAGGTTGGATGGGGCTTGGAGGCCCCTGATCCAGTGGGAGGTGTCCCTGCCCATGGCAGGGGACTTGGAACTGGATGGGTTTTGAGGACCCTTCCAACCCAAACCATTGTGATTCTATGATTCCACTGTGTCAATATCCACAGGCTGGGGCTGCTCCTTCTGGCCTCCAGAGAGGAACAGGGGTTCTGACCCACCACAGACCTCAGGAGAAGACTTTTTCACTTAACAGAGGTGCTTTTATTCCTCTCCAGTGGTTCAAAAAATGCCTGGACAACCAGCCTAGAGGGATGAGTAACCTCCCGCTTATGTGTCTCCAGCAACCAGAGGACCTCAGCTCAGGGCATGGGGTTGTTGCAGGATCAGGCAGCTGAGTTTTACAGTTATGGTAACTGATTTCCAGTAGAGGAAGAATCAAGACTTGCATGTCTAAACACCCGGTTTAACATTCAGATCCAAGATACTAAAGATAAAACACACATCAAGTTTGTCTCAAACCAGTGCATTAATTACACAACACGAGCAGATCATGGCAGGGGTTGCACATCCTCCCCACGCCTGTGATCTTGGGTAGTAACTTCACAGAGTGTTTTGGTTTTCAGTAAAGAAACACATTTCAAAACCCTTCTGTACTCGAGTAGCTTGAAGGTGCTCGAGACCATGGTCTGCGCACCCCGGTCCCAGAGCTCGCTGAGCAGAACAGAAGAGAAGAAGAAATTCAAGACTTATTGCAAACTTCAAATAGAAGTAATTTGCTGCTTGATGACTCTCTCAGGCCTCCACAAAAACAGAGTGGCAGATGCCTGCAGAGAAGGAATATTCACGTTTTGCATGTAAAGATGTTTATCCTCGGAACAGTGAAGGAAGATAAATCTCCTGTTTTTATAGAATCATAGAATCACCTGGTTGGAAAAGGCCTCTGAGATCATCGAGTCCAACCATCCCTGTCCACTACTGAACCAGATCCCTGAGAAACTCATCTATCCATCTTTAAACCCCTCCAGGGATGGGGACTCCACCCCCTCCCTGGCAGCCTCTGACAAGGCCTCAGAACCCTTTCCAGGAAGAAATTTCTCCTGATGTCCAATCTGACCCTGCCCTGGGGCAACTTGAGGCCATTTCCTCTCATCCCCATCCCCTGTCACTGGGGAGAAGAGACCAACCCCCACCTCCCCACAGCCTCCTCTCAGGCAGTTGGAGACAGGGATGAGGTCTCCCCTCAGCCTCCTCTTCTCCAGGATAAACAGCCCCAGGGCCCTCAGCCGCTCCCACAACCCCTGTTCTCCAGCCCCTTCCCCAGCTCCGCTCCCTTCTCTGGACGCTCTCCAGCCCCTCAATGTCCTCCTTGGAGTGAGGGGCCCAGAACTGACCCCAGCACTCGAGGTGTGGCCTCCCCAGTGCCCAGTGCAGGGGCACAATCCCTGCCCTGCTCCTGCTGCCCACGCTGTGTCTGACACAGCCCAAGATGCCATTGGCCCTCTTGGCCCCCTGGGCCACTCCTGGCTCGTGTTCTGCCGGTTTGTGTTGTTACCAACCTGCCCAGAATACAAACCACAAACAAATTAAGCTTTGATTTTGCTTTGAGGGACAGATCTCTTTGGAAGTCCATCAGCTGAAGCATGAACAGAGTTACCCAACGACACAGACAGCTCAGCCCAGCCCCTTGGTGCACCGAGACAGCGCCACGCGTACCTGTCACGAGGAAGCTGCACCGGCCAGCGCCCGCCTCGTTGATGATGTTGCAGTTGTAGATGCCGTAGCTGTCGCGGGAGAGGCTGCTGACGGTGTACTCGGTGGAGTCCTGCACGTCGAACTGCCCCGTGCGCAGCAGTTTGCTGCCCAGGCGCCACTCGTAGGTGAGGACCCGGGTGGGATAAGCCCTCAGCACCCGGCAGCTCATGGTGATGCTGCGGCCTTGGCCTTGCCGAATCTCCAAGAAGGTTGGCTCCACGGCGGGGGGGTCTGAGGAGACAGGAAGGGAGGTTTGGAAGTAAATTAGGGTGAAAGGCAAAGTTAAGCAGCCGGGTTATTTAAGGCTGGAGCACCACAGCTTCCACGAGATGGGAACTCAATATGGGTGAGTACACAACCTCGGTAGATAGCGATCAGCAAGTACCAGGAACGTGCACAGCCAGAGCTCTGTGTTCTGCTTATTGACATTTTCTGCTGAGCATTTGAAGACACAGCTCTGCTCCACCGACGTTATCGCTCGGTTCAACGGCCTTGGCCGGGCCTCGTGGATGGAAACCCCCAAACTGTGCAAAAGGGAGCACTGCGGCTTGAGCAACCAACAACCTTACCTTGCGAGGCAGGTGGGTGGTGGTGGAGGTGTCTCAAAGCAGCTGAGTGACACCTGGGGGGAGGCAGGGGCCTCACGGGCTGGTGCTGCTTCAGTTCAGAACAGAAACAGCCCCTGAAAGCACAGCCTGAGCTCCCCAACCTGAAGGCAAAGTGAAACCACTGAGTCCCCACTTCTGATGACACAAATGGCCTTGCTGAGGGCCGATCAACACTCCCAAACTGACTCAGTCCCACCTTGCCAAGAAGTGCCAAAGAGTTTTCAAAGAGTATAAAATTAGCAACAGAAACCCCTTTCTCTGGGGAGGAAAAATGACCAAGTCACCTGATGGTGGACAGGTTCATGGGCCTGGATCTCTCTTCCCCCTTACTCCAAGAAGGGACACCTCTGGGGTAAGAATCGTGCACCTCTGACTTGGTCAGATGTGAGGGTGGGGAGGCCCTGGCCCAGGTTGCCCAGGGAAGCTGTGGCTGCCCCATCCCTGGAGGTGTTCAAGGCCAGGCTGGATGGGGCTTGGAGCCCCCTGATCCAGTGGGAGGTGGATCCCTCAGCCTCCCCTCAGACCTGTTCCTATTTAATTCAGCCCGGGAGGCTCAGTCGTCCCAAGCCTCTCAGGGGAACCTCAGACCCCAACACACAGAGCACTTTCTGGAAGAGCAAGGGGCAAAAAATGAGCTAAAAGCCTTGAGTCAGTTTAGATGAATTGCTCAAGGAAAGGATGACCCTGGCAAGGTTGAGGCAGCGAGTGATTCTGTGTTCGGTGGGACCTGAGTTGTGGTGGCAGAAGATGGATTGATGAAGCAGCACAGAAGCCCCTTCACACCCCATCTCAGCAGCTCCCTTCAGGCTCCAACAAATACATAATCATATATTAATTTTTTCCTACCAACTCAAGTGGTAGTTTTGATATTCCAGTAAGCACAAACCGAGCCATTTTCCCATAACTCGAATTAAACCGCATTTTAAATAATTTAGATTTGCAGCTACAAACTCTGACAGACTTTTGATTCCAGCCAAACACCAAATAAATAAAATATAGCCAAGATAGAGCATATGCAAAAAAACAAACTTCACCCTCCTGTTTGCCTTTTGATAACCTAATCATTGCAGAAAAATGAGGGCAACCTGGACAGAATAATGTTGGCACTGAGCTCTTGTCAGCATTTTAGATGAGGTAATGTGTGTGGGAAACGTGGATGTGTTTGCAATTGGATACGGAGCAGTGAGAGACAAAGCATCCTGGTGCCTCAAAAAACACAACACACTTTTTTAGCCCAGGAGAAAGACAAAATCCTGAAAGCCTTCTCTGCCAGTGAGATACGTGAAATCTTTGCATTCGTATTAAAAGAGATGTTTTACAGACATAAAGCAAAGAAATATGAAATCCCTGATCAGCTCTGCAAGAGAATGATCTTCCCAAAGTCCAGGCTGTGCTCCTTTTAGAAAGGGCTCTCTTTTGCCATTATCTCTCCAAGAAAATCTTGCCCTTGGGTTCTTCATTGGTTGGTATCTCCATCACAGACACTGATCATAACATCCTAGATTCATGGGCTCATCTGGTTGGAAAAGACCTCTGAGATCATTGAGTCCAACCATCCCTGTCCACTACTGAACCAGATCCCTGAGAAACTCATCCACCCATCTTTTAAACCCCTCCAGGATGGGGACCCCACCCCCTCCCTGGCACCCTCTGACAGGGCCTGAGAACCCTTTCCATGAAGAAATGTTTCCTGATGTCCAATCTGACCCTGCCCTGGGGAAACTTGAGGCCATTTCCTCTCCTCCCATCCCCTGTCACTGGGGAGAAGAGACCAACCCCCACCTCCCCACAGCCTCCTCTCAGGCAGTTGGAGACAGGGATGAGGTCTCCCCTCAGCCTCCTCTTCTCCAGGATGTGACTTCCACGGTTAAAAATCATAGAATCACAGAATGGTTTGGATTGGAATGGACCTCAAAGCCCATCCAGTTCCACCCCCTTGCCATGGGCAGGGACACCTCCCACTGGATCAGGGGGCTCAAAGCCCCATCCAACCTGGCCTTGAACACCTCCAGGGATGGGGCAGCCACCACTGCTCTGGGCAACCTGGGCCAGGGCCTCCCCACCCTCACAGGAGAACATTTATTCCTATTAAGTCCCTTCTGTCTTCTTCCTCTGGTTTATTTCCTTATAAGAAATTTCAGCCTTATAAATCGGTTTTAAATGAAAGTTTCCCCTGCCTTTAAGGTCAAAATAGTGTTTACAATGCAATTTCCATCCATCCAGGAACAGATGGTACCCAGTGACAGAAAAGAGAATTAACTTTGCTTGCTCGTTTCGGAGTTACACTTTTGCAGGTAATAACTCTAATGGAAAAGGAAAGGGATGATAAAACCTACCCTAGATGGTAACAGCCACTCCCAACAGTGCATTTGAATGCCTTTTGTTTACAGGACACAGCGAGTTCGTGGCTAACGAAGGAGGCAGTGTCTCAGGCATCTTCCGAGAGTAACGATGCTCAGAAGGAAAACTCACCCTGTTTGCAACTTACTGGTGGTTAATTCATTTGCATTAGCTCTTCCCCAAGGCTTTAGCAATTTGATTTAATTTACTTTGCTGTCCTTACTGCTATCTTTCATAATTCTAGTATTAGTTTTTGAAAAATATATGGAAGAGCCGCAAAGGGAGTAAGAGTTCCTTCTCTTAAACAATTATCTTTGTGAAGCAAATAAGCTGGAGTTCAAATGGGCTTTATATCAATGTTTAATGAATTTTTTAGCCTAAGTACATTTGTGTCTTAAGGATTAGAAAAGGAAGGCTCCCTCTCTCATTCAAGAGAAATGACAGCGAGGATGCTTGTTTGTTTTAGGCCAGACAGCTGCTCTTCATGGCGCAGATCCTATCACTGTCTTCACTGTAAGGTTTGCTAAGGAGAAAACACACCATTCAGTGAGTTTATTTTGACTGTGTGGCCTTGAGCAGAGACTCTACCTGCTGATTTGGTTTCTCTAATTTGCATTCTAGCCTAAGCAAATTAATTAGTTTCTCCCTCCCAGCTCCAGGAACGGGAATAAATATGAGAACCTGATGCAGCTGCTTCAGTTTCCGTTCTATCTTGGCCACTTTTTATTTGAGCCACCCAATAGGAATGTTATTCTAATATTGTCCCTGCCCACAGCAGGGGGTTGGAACTGGGTCATCCTCACGGTTCCTTCCAACCCAGACCATTCCAGGTTTCCATGACCCCTGGAGGTGTTCAAGGCCAGGTTGGATGAGGCTTGGAGCAACCTGATTGAGTGGGAGGTGTCCCTGCCCATGGCAGTGGGGGTGGAATTGGATGACCTTCGAGGTCCCTTCCAACCCAAACCATTCTATGATTCTAACACCAATGCGTGTCAGATACAGAGGAGGAGTAACCTTGGAGTACTCTTGGAGTAGGTTTGCATCACACAAAATAAGACCAGTACAGGACAAATCAGGGGAGATGACACCAGCTCGAAGGGGACGGAGGTCTGGGTGGGCAGGGGGCCACAGCACTGCCTTGCAGACCAACCCAGGAGGGACTGGTGGTGTGAGAATGGGGACTTACATCCTCCAAGATGGGGAATGGTGCTAAACCACTACGTATTTAAAATCCCAGAGAATCCAAGACGATGTGAGCAAGCGCCGTTTCCAATACCTGATTGAAACACGCTGTAAATTATTTTATTGCCTGGGGGCTGTGCAGTGGAAAGTCAGAGTCATTCCAGCTTAAAAAGGCAGCTTTTCTTCTTGCCTTTCCATTTTTTCCTAAGTTATTGAGGGCACGCTTGCCTGTGAGGGAGAGTTACTGGCTAGGATTTGTATCCTGCCTGGTAATGAAGGCTGGGCTAGGCAGTCAATTTGAGTTTTCTTATGTTGTGTCTATGCCTGTGCCTCTGATATATCATGTCCAGGCTTGGATGATTACTCTCAGGAACATCCTTGTGGCATTTCCAGCAGAGGCAGCACTTCATCTCTCAGGCCACATCAGCGAGTATTTTATATTTATAAAGTAGGTATTAGAGATTATGTTGTAGGCAGTGGGGTTTGTGTGCTTTAATAGCAAAAAATGACTCATGAAAATACATGAGTAAATACACCAGAATTAGAAGCATGGAAGTTTGCTGTCTGATATCATAGAATAAACTGAAACACAGAATAGAGCCACAGAATCATCTGGTTGGAAAAGACGTCTGAGGTCATCGAGTCCAACCATACCTGTCCACTAGAATCATGGAATGGTTTGGGCTGGAAGGCACCTCAAAGCCCATCCAGTTCCACCCCTCCTGCCATGGGCAGGGACACCTCCCACTGGATCAGGGGGGTTGTACCTATATGTGTTTGTCCAGACCAAGAGAGCCGGTATAACGTGGATAATGCCTACTCAAATATTTTAGTAGCTCTTACCTTCCTCCAATACCATTTGTTCTGAACCCAAGATGAAGGAAGTCTGGGTGTTTTTGTTCAATACACAGCTCTGCAGACTTTCCTGGCAAAGCTGCTCAGAGCAGGAGCTCTCCTGGAGCCCCTGGAGTCAGCAGATTGATAGGAGACTTTGATTTTTGTAACAAGGCAACTCAGCAAAAGCTCTTAAAAAACTCCCCAGGCTCCCACGGATGGGGGAGCAGAGGTGGGGATGGGAGAGTGGTCTTGTGTATTAGACTTGGAGACAGGAGATACAGGGAAAGAAGATACTATTACACTATATTACTATTCCCTGCCCAGGGCAGTGGGGGAGTGTCCATCCCTGTTCAAAAGTCATGCAGACGTGGCATTTTGGACCATGGTTCAGCAGGCACGGTGGGGCTGTGCAGATGGTTGGACTGGAGGAGCTGAGAGGGCTTTTTCAACCTTAATGATTCCATGATTCTATGACTCTAAGAGCTGCTGAGTTAGCAGTACCTGGGATACTCAGGTTGGACGAAGCTATGAGCAACCTGTCCTAGTGGGAGGTGTCCCTGCCCATGGCGGGGCCGTTGGAACTGGATGGGCTTTAAGGTCCCTTCCAACTCAAACAGTTCTATGGTTCTACACCATCAGATGCTGGTGGGGTCTCCCAAAGCCATCCAAAGCCACCCAAAGCCACGTGTTGCTCACCTTCACAGGTGCTGTGTCAGACTGCAACGCCGGGGCCATCGCTGGGGATTTAAAGCTCAGTCTAAGAGCCGCTGCAGAGGAATCCTGCAAAACTGACTAAACCCCTAATAAAAACCCACACATGTAATTAATTCAAAAGAAAACCCACCTCCTAATGAAGTCCAATCTAATGGAGCCTAATCAAGAGGTGCCTTTCAGGAAGGAGAGCTCGGAGCTGCTGTGAATATTTCTCTGCAAAAAGCTCAGGGCTCATTAATGGTGGAAAGAGTCGTCGATGTCCAGAGAGAAGGGAAAGGAGGAGACCCAGTGGTGCTGTCACAGAATCACAGAACTGCTTGATTGGAAACGACCTTTGAGATCACCGAGTCCAACCATCCCTGTCCACTACTGAACCAGATCCCTGAGAAACTCATCTGTCCATCTTTAAACCCCTCCAGGGATGGGGACTCCACCCCCTCCCTGGCAGCCTCTGACAGGGCCTGAGAACCCTTTCCAGGAAGAAATGTTTCTTGATGTCCAATCTGACCCTGCCTTGGGGCAACTTGAGGCCATTTCCTCTCCTCCCATCCCCTGTCACTGGGGAGAAGAGACCAACCCCCACCTCCCCACAGCCTCCTCTCAGGCAGTTGGAGACAGGGATGAGGTCTCCCCTCAGCCTCCTCTTCTCCAGGATAAACAGCCCCAGGGCCCTCAGCCGCTCCCACAACCCCTGTTCTCCAGCCCCTCTGTTCCCTTCTCTGGATGTGCTCCAGCCCCTCACTTTCTATCATGCAGGAATGACTCTTTTCCACATCAGGAATGACTCTTTTCCACAAAGCACCGCAGCCATTTGGACAACTCAGTGCCAGTTTCAGTTCTGGAGGTTGAGGCCAGAACAGATCCAGACCCGGGCGGGCAGAACACCCCGACGAGTGGCCGTTAAAAGTGGTGGAAGGAATCCAGCCTCCAGCAGATCACTGGATGCTGAAAGAGGCTGGGGAAAGCTCCCTCTATTCATCTGCACTGCAGGACTCATTACCGTGCTGGCAAAGCCTCACACCATTTCCACCCCTCCGTAGTCGTTATTCCCACATCTTGCCACCCTCCAGCTGCTCTTTCTGGGCTCCTCCATCTATTCTGAAGGATTATCTTTCTCTGCCATTGAAAACTCAAAGGAAATGGCTCTTGGAGCTTTCCAGGTCCTGACTTGGTTTATTTAAAGTGGCAGAAAAAAAAAACCACCACCAAAAAATAAATTCTGCTTCAAAAAGCAGCCAGGCTGATGGCAAAGGCTGGAGAGTGTTCCCTTCCAAGGGATTGGTTTAAACACTCAACTGGACCATTTAAATGGTCTCGACCCAGCTCTGCTAAAGCCAACCAAGCACTACAAACCCTCTGATGGCAAAGATGCGCCAAACCTGGGGCTGGCATTCTGTACCTTAGACAAAAGGAGACCTCATCCCTGTCTCCAACTGCCTAAGAGGAGGCTGTGGGGAGGTGGGGGTTGGTCTCTTCTCCCCAGTGACAGGGGATGGGAGGAGAGGAAATGGCCTCAAGTTGCCCCAGGGCAGGGTCAGACTGGATATTACAAAAAATCTCTTCACAGAAAGGCTTCTGAGGCCCTGTCAGAGGCTGCCAGGGAGGGGGTGGAGTCCCCATCCCTGGAGGGGTTTAAAAGATGGGTGGATGAGCTTCTTAGGGACAGGGTTCAGTAGTGGACAGGGATGGTTGGACTCGATGATCTCAAAGGTCTTTTCCAACCAGATGATTCCCTGATTCTATGAACAGTGGGGCAGCTCTGCCTGCAGCATCCACCCTTACATTCCTTCTCCCCTGATGAATCCACCAGCCTCTCCTAAAGCCCAGGACCCTTTTCCTGGGGAGGTGGGGGAAGGAGAAGCACCTTCAGCTGTCTGTTTGCTCTCTTAGGAGCTGCAGCAGAGCTGCCCTTGCTTCAGGCACAGCTAAGAGAAGTCACCTCTCTTGATGCCATTTAAGATCCCTCTCAAAGAGGAGAATGGTGGAAGCACTGCACAAGTCTAGACAGTTAAATTAGTCAGTCTTTACAACTCTTAAGTGATTTAAAGCTGCTGTTAGCCCTTTAGATAGGCAGGGCATGATCTCCATGAAAATGCCTCCAACAACTTCCAGAAGCAGCTGGATAAAGGAGCATCTCAACCTCTGCCTGTATTTTCTTGAAGCTAAAAAATACTGCATTTTTCTAGATAAACAAAAATCAAACATGTACCCATTTGAAAAAATAATAAGCAGTCTCATAATCTATAAATAGCATTATGGTTTAAAGCTAACTGGTATGGAGTGTGGTGGCAGAACTGAGATTATGGGATGCAATAAAGGAAAAAAGTAACAAATGATAGGATGAGAGGAAACAGGCAGAAGTTGTACCAGGGCAGGTTTAAATTGGATATCAGGAAATATTTCTTTACTATCAGAGTGGTGAAGCCCTGGCAGAGGCTGCCCAGGGCAGTGGGGAAGTCTCCATCCCTGGAGGGGTTCAAAAATCCTGTGGCTGTGGAACTTAAAGAAAATTAAAACAAACCCTAAAAATCAAATAGATAACTGAGAAAACTAAATTGTTAACTGCACACTGGGCAGTGAGTGGGCCAAGTCCTGCATCAGCTGGGCAAGCACTTCTGCTTTGCTGTCAGCTCCATCCCTACGGCACTCACATCCACCTCCATCTCCCTCCCTTGGTACCTTTCCCCTTGGAAACTCTTTGGGGCAGGACCTGTTTTTATGGCCCAACACGGCCATCACCCACACAGGATGACACCACCACGGTGATTCCAACTCTGATAACACACTAATAAATGAAATATGACAGCACTAACAAGTACAAAAATATTTACCTCCGAGCCTCACAATACTCTGTGTTGTCAAATTCCGTTTACAAGCAGCAATTACTCTGGAAAAAGGAGAATAAGAGAAGCGTTGCCTTAGCACGAACGGATCTCGGCGAGGCAGGAGGAGGATGCTGAGGGTGACGGTGCAGCCACTCAGGTAATTGGATCTATTTATTCTAGGTTCTAATGGCAAATGCATCCTCCCTATCCGTGTACAAAGGGTCAGACAAATACAAATCTACTTTTATTCTTTAGGGATTTTCTTTTAAAAAAGAAAAAATAGCTTTTTCTCCTAATGAAGCTGAAATTGTGCAGAGAACACTCACTGTTGCTGGCAGGGGATGCTTAAATTGACATATTATGGAATCATAGAATGGTTTGGACAGGAAGGGACCTCAAAGCCCATCCAGTTCCACCCCCCTGCCATGGGCAGGGACACCTCCCACTGGATCAGGGGGCTCAAAGCCCCATCCAACCCTCAGCTGCTCCCAGAACCCCTGGGTTCCAAATCTTTCCCCAGCTCCGGTCCCTTCTCTGGACGCTCTCCAGCCCCTCAATGTCCTTCTTGGAGTGAGGGGCCCAGAACTGACCCCAGGATTTGAGATGTGGCCTCCCCAGTGCTGAGTCCAGGGGGACCATCCCTTCCCTGCTCCTGCTGGCCACACCTTCCCTGCTGGACGATCCCTTCCCTGCCTTGGCTGGCTCTGCTGTGGAGCAGCAAAAACCCATCAGAGAGGTTTTGGTGACACCGTGGTGTCACTGCAGGATCCCCACCAGGCTGCTGTTATTTCAGTTTTAGTATGTTAAACGCACCTAAGAAGATGCCTGCCAGCAATTTGTGCCTCTTGTGACCTTTCCCTGCCGTGAGCTCAGCCTCCTCTTCCACCTTTCCAGCTCCCCCCAATGCCATCCCTTAGTGCCTTGTCTCATTTATCCTGGTAAGAGTCCTGGAGCAGAAAACAGTGCGTTTAGTGCTGTGTGAATCTGTCATTACACCCACTGCAAGGAACTGTTCAAGCACTCAGAAACAAGGAAAACCACTTGTTTTTAACCAAAATTATCTGAAAACTAATTAGAACCTGACAGGCTTCAGCTGATCCTTGCTTTTGAAGAAGAAAATAGTTTGCTGAAAAGTAAAATTATTTAGAGAAAGTCAGTTCTTCCATTCAGATGTTTTTAAGACTGTTCTTATTGGCCACTTCACATGAAATCTGCTGTTTAACATTATATTTTTCGATGGAAGAACAAAAATGTAGTTGATACCATCATCATGGAATGATTTGTGTTGGAAGGGACCTTAAAGATTATCCAGTTCCAAACTCCCTGCCCTGGGTAGGGACATCTCCCGCTGGATCAGGGGGCTCAAACCATCATGTTTTTATGGAAGGAGTTGGTTTCAGGAGCCTCCTCATTTTCATATATTAATCCCCCATACAATTCTCTTTAACTTGTACACTGAAGGAACTGAGGAGATACTTCATCACCTTGGGCAGAGCGTTGCCCATCCTGGCCTGAGGAAATGTGTGAATGTGCTCCCTGCACTCTCAGAGCAAGAGCTAAACAGTCCTCTCTGCCTCCAGAGTTACTGGAAGGGCCTTTGATCAAAAGCTTAACTTAATGCATCCAAAGCAGTGGGAACAGAGCGTTGAGGGAGGGGATTCTGCCCCTCTGTTCCGCTCTGGGGAGACCCCACCTGGAGCCCTGTGTCCACTTCTGGAGTCCTCAGCACAGGAAGAACCTGGAGCTGTTGGAGTGAGCCCAGAGGAGGCCACAGAGATGATCCAAGGGCTGGAGAACCTCTGGTGTGAGGACAGGCTGAGAGAGTTGGGGTTGTTCAGCCTGGAGAAGAGAAGGCTCCGGGGAGACCTTAGAGCAGCCTCCCAGGACTGAAAGGGGCTCCAGGAAAGCTGGGGAGGGGCTCTTGATCAGGGAGTGCAGGGACAGGATGAGGGGAAGGGTTTTCAGCTGAAAGAGGGGAGACTGAGATGAGATCTGAGGGAGAAATGTTTTCCTGTGAGGGTGGGGAGGCCCTGGCCCAGGTTTCCCAGAGCAGTGGTGGCTGCCCCATCCCTGGAGGTGTTCAAGGCCAGGTTGGATGGGGCTTTGAGCCCCCTGATCCAGTGGGAGGTGTCCCTGCCCATGGCAGGGGGGTGGAACAGGATGGGCTTTGAGGTCCCTTCCAACCCAAACCATTCTGTGATTCCATGACCCTGATAATCTAAATTTCAGACCTGACAAAGTCTATATTTTAAGTTAGATGGATTCTGAGATAGGTAGATTTCAGAGTAAATTCCCTTTCCAGCAGCTTCAGCACCACATGTCAGGCTTGCAGAAGGATTTACAATTGCAGAATTCCTCTCACCACTTGCAAGAATTTGAAAACTTTGCTTTTGGGGTTAACATTGCACCCACTGGCTGCAGACATTTGCTGGGATTTTCCTGGCTGATCCCTCTGTCCTGGTCTGGCTTCTTGAAAGGACAACAAATTTGCTTTTCCTGCAAGCAGCAAGCATCACAGCAACTCGAAGATTAAATATTTGTGAAACGTTTGCAAGTGAAAAATATTCAAATGAGTAAACAAACAAGAAATAACTCAGGAGTAAAGCCGCAACATTAATTTCCCCCCCTATCTGCAAATCATTATTTGCTTTCTTTGACTGGCTCGAGTGAGAACGTGATTGAGGAATGAAGATGAGCTGCTACAAACAGCCATGAAACCAGGCCAATCCATAAACTTGCAAAAGTCTACTCTGCTGACGATTTTTATGGGCTGGGCTGCTATTCCCTGTATTTTTTGGGAGATGAAAAATGTAATGGCTGAAAACATAAATCTTGAACAATACGGAGGGAACAGTTTTTATCTAACAGGACATCACCCAGGCATCGGTGTCTTAACCCTTAACTCTGCAGGGGCAATCCAGGGCACCTGAACAACTCTCAGAGAATCACCAAGGTTGGAAAAGACCTCTAAGCTGATCCAGTCCAACCCCACTGTACCTGCTAAAACACATCCCAAAGTGTCACATCTACACATTTTTTGAACCCCTCCAGGGACGGAGACTCCCCCACTGCCCTGGGCAGCCTCTGACAACGCTTGGCAACCCTTGGTAACCTTTTCAGTAAAGAAATCTTTCCTGATGTCCAATCTGACCCTGCCCTGGGGCAACTTGAGGCCATTTCCTCTCATCCCATCCCCTGTCACTGGGGAGAAGAGACCAACCCCCACCTCCCCACAGCCTCCTCTCAGGCAGTTGGAGACAGGGATGAGGTCTCCCCTCAGCCTCCTCTTCTCCAGGATAAACAGCCCCAGGGCCCTCAGCCGCTCCCACAACCCCTGTTCTCCAGCCCCTTCCCCAGCTCCGGTCCCTTCTCTGGACGCTCTCCAGCCCCTCAATGTCCTTCTTGGAGTGAGGGGCCCAGAACTGACCCCAGCACTCGAGGGGTGGCCTCCCCAGTGCCCAGTGCAGGGGCACAATCCCTGCCCTGCTCCTGCTGCCCACGCTGTGTCTGACACAGCCCAAGATGCCATTGGCCCTCTTGGCCCCCTGGGCCACTGCTGGCTCATGTTCAGCCCCTGCCAACCAACACCCCCAGGGCCTTCTCCTCCAGGCACTCTCCAGACACTCTGCCCCAAGCCTGTGACGCTGCTCAGGGTTGTTGTGTCTCAGGTGCAGGGCTCAGCACTTGGCCTTGTTAAACCTCAGACGATTGTCCTCAGCCCATGAATCCAGCCTGTTTCCACCTCCCCAGGACCAAAGAACGTCCCTAGAGAACCAGGGACCCATCCTGCAGCCTCCACGCCTTGCTGAAACCTCCCTGGAATAAACTCTGCGCTTACTTTAAAGCATTGTTCAGCTGAAGAGCTCTTGCACACAAACATCTGCCGACTCTGCAGGGAGCTCTGAGGTCGTGTTTGGTTTTGCTAACCATGCACTTGGGCTCAAAGTGTTTTATGGACCCATAAAAGACTCTGCAGTCCCACAGTGACGCTGTAATGCAGACCCAAATCCAATGGCCCCATTGCCCGTCACCATCGCGCCGTGCGCGGCTGCAGGGCCTGGCCACTGCCTCTCCTTGGAGCTGCTCCACCAGCAACACACAGCCACGAATCAGGACATTTGTTTTAGAAGAGGATGAACAAGTCAGGGACAAAGATGTCACCAAAGACCTGTCAAACTTCTTTAAAATTCAGACACAAGGGAAATATTTCCATATATCCTCTTCCACGGGGCAGAATTCCTGCAGTCACCAAAGGGTTGATTTACACAGAGATCAACTCAAAGCAACATCTAAAGGAGTCCCACCAGAACTGGCTTTCTACTGCATCTCAGTGTGGCCTCCTTACATCTCATTCCTCCAGACCAACCCCACCTGAACTACTGTTGATAGGACCATCCCCTTCCCTGCTGTTAAAACTGTATTGTTTCCCCCACTCAAATCTCTTCACAGACCTCCTCGATATTTAATCAGGCTCCAAACAAGCTCCTCGCTTGGGGAGAAACTCAAGATTCAACACAACTTGAAAGGAACTGGTAACATAACGACCTGATGAGACATGGGAACTGCTATTATTATTTTAGTACCTGACTCAATGTCTCTTTCCATTTCCTGTGATCTGTTTGCTTATTTTCCCTGCTCTACGAGATGGGTCTTTCCATAAGTGGAACTTTCTCCTTAGACCTCAAAACAAACCCCAACACTGCTGCCTAGACAAGAGCAGAGATGGTCTCTGTTTCTCCTTCTCAGGCCAGTCCATCACAATATTTTCTGGGTATATTTCCAGAAATCCTTGCAGGAAGAGCCCTACCAAGTGTTGCAAAAGTGTGACTTATTAAACTTCTAACATTTGAAGATAATTTAGTATTTCCCTTCCAGAATTTTTTTACGTAGGTGAAGATAAAAACTGAACAACAAACAAAAAATATCCACTTAATGCCCAGCTTAGAACCACACCATCAAGTCCTGAGTTGCAGGGGACCCACAAGGACCATCGAGTCCAACTCCTGTCCCCGCACAGGACAACCCCAGCGTTTGCCCCGTCTGGCTGAGGGCTTTGACCAAGGCTTCTGCAATGGTGTCAGGCTGAGACTGCTTCCCTGGGAAGCTGTTCCAGTGCACCACCACCCTCTGGGGGAAGAACCTTCTCTTAATGTCCACCCTAGCCCTCCCCTGGCACAGCTTCCTGCCACTGCCTGGGCTCCAGAGAGAAGAGCTCATCACCAGCTCCTCCCCCTGTGAGGAAGCTGCAGCCCACGATGAGGTCTCCCCGCAGTCTCCTCTTCTCCACGCTGAACAGACCCAGGGACTTCGGCCGCTCCTCACACGACTTCCCCTCTGTTACGGTCACCAAGATAGGCTGACTTGCTGGGGCTTGTGGGTTGGGAACCCCCCGGGAGATTAAGGCACAAACGAGGGCAAATAGTGCCAAAACCCACTCAACTGTTTCCTTAGAAGAAGAAGAGGGGAGGAAGGAAGACGAAGAAAAAGGGGGAAAAAAGAAAAGAAAGGGGGAAAAGAGTGCGCGAGAGAAGAGTGAGAGACACCACCGGGGCTCTGGGACCTCCGGCCGGTCTCACGTCCCGCCTCAGTCTCAACGAGGGGGGTGGTGGTGGTGGTGGTCCAGTCCTCTAGGCCAGGGGGTTGGAACTGGATGGTCTCTTCCAACCCAAACTGTGCTCTGATTGGCTGAATCTGGGCGTGGCCCACAAAAGCTCTGGAATGTCACAATGGGACCCCCATGACCTGACTCTACTTAAGGCACGACGCAGCCCGGCAGGGTCACAGTGCTCTCCTCGTGCGTGGAGGACAGACCTGTGACGGGTGAGGGGACGCAGGACCAACCTGCCACACCCAAACCCTTCTGGTCTTGCCTTTGTGGAGAGGTCAGGAACCGCGCGTTCGACGTCCCAATTCCTGCCATCACCTCGGCATTGCTTTCCCTGCCAGGCGTGATGGCATCACAGCAGGAGGCGCAGGAAGAAGGCAACTCTTCCGCGGCGGACAGCACCAGCCAGGGGCCCCAGGACATGGACACGGACACGGACACCTCCGAGGGCCCCATTTGCCCCATCTGCCTGGACCCCATCACAGATGAAGCCTGCGTGCAGGGGTGCCAACATAAATATTGCTTCTCCTGCATCTGGCAGTGGGGTCAACGAGGAGACGACTGTCCCTACTGCCGACAGCCCCTCACCCACATCATCCGTAAGGAGGGACCTGAAGGACACAAGGTCTACACAGTCCCAAGCTATGAGAGCAGGCAAAGAACCCGCCCTACTCAGCCGTGGATGCGGCTTCTCCCTGTCCGCAGACGTTCCCCACGAGGCGAGGGCCGTGGCCGAGCCATGGCTCGGGAGAGGGAGCGAAGGCGGTCCTCGAGGCGTCCCCACGATGGCCACAGCCAGGCTGAGCACGACCAGGGACATCAGCCCTCCAGAAGACGAAGGCGGCGGAGAAGGGCTGGGGATCGTGATCAGGACCAGGACCAAGGGCCAGCGCCACAGGAGGGGATCCCAGCGCTTCAAGAGGGGATCCCAGCGCTCCCAGAGGACCAAGGGCCAGTGCCTCAAGAGGTGATCCCAGCGCCTCAAGAGGGGATCCCAGCACCTCAAGAGGGGATCCCAGCGCCTCAAGAGGAGATCCCAGCGCCTCAAGAGGGGATCCCAGCATCCTCAATCGAGAGCGAAAATCAGCAACAGCCCCGCCAGCAGTCCTTAAGTGAACAGCAGGGGAGAAGGAGACGACTCCGGCAGAGGTCCTCCAGGGAAGAGCGCAGGACAAGGAGCCGATCCCCACTCAGGTCCTCCAGGGAAGAGCGGAGGACAAGGAGCCGATCCCCACTCAGGTCCTCCAGGGAAGAGCGGAGGACAAGGAGCCGATCCCCACTCAGGTCCTCCAGGGAAGAGCGCAGGACAAGGAGCCGATCCCCACTCAGGTCCTCCAGGGAAGAGCGCAGCTCAAGGAGCCGATCCCCACTCAGGTTCTCCAGGGAAGAGCGCAGCTCAAGGAGCCGATCCCCACTCAGGTCCTCCAGGGAAGAGCGCAGCTCAAGGAGCCGATCCCCACTCAGGTCCTCCAGGGAAGAGCGCAGCTCAAGGAGCCGATCCCCACTCAGGTCCTCCAGGGAAGAGCGCAGGACAAGGAGCTGATCCCCACAGAGGTCCTCCAGGGATCACCAGAGGACAAGCAGCTGATCCCAGCAGAGATCCCACAGGGAGCCGTGGGCTCCCAGAGTTTTTTGCAACTCCTCACTTTGCAAACCTCCTGATTAATAAAAAGGCACAAGACAAAAACAAACAGGAAGCTGCACGTGCTTTGTACTCCCGCAGGTAGACTTGAAATCAGGACAAGTGGGGGTCTGGGTTCCTGGAGAGAGGGTCGGTGCCAAAATGTGGACTTTTTAAAAAGATGTTTCTGCCTTGCTTTAGTGTGGTTCCCCAAGCCTGGGAGACCTCCTCCCAGCTGTCCCAGCTCTTGTCCCATTACACAGGGTTGATGGGATCATTCCCTGAAAGAAAGGAGCTGCTTTCTCAAACTCCACAACGAGTCTGAGAGAGTCTATTGGCCGGCAGTTTCGGTATCGGGGCAGAATCCCCTCCCTCTCCCTCTGGCCCCACACTTGGGGGCAGTTTGGGCACGGCTGGTGTCTCTGCTGCACTGTTGCCCTCAGCTCCAGGCAGGGGCAAGGCGGGCACGGCACAGCCTCCCGGTATCCCCCAGGAAGTTGCCAGCACGCTGAGCGAGAGAGGAGCAGATTTGCCAGCAGAAAGCACGGCCAGAGCCAGCAACGGCGTCCCTGAGCGCTGGGAATCTACCCAGGATAGGGGAGTTCGGAACAGTTACAGAAGAGAAGGCTCTGGGGAGACCTTAGAGCAGCCTCCCAGGACTGCAAGGGGCTCCAGGAAAGCTGGGGAGGGGCTCTTGATCAGGGAGTGCAGAGACAGCATGAGGAGGAACGACTGTCCGTGGAAAGAGGGGAGACTGAGATGAGATCTTAGTTAGAAATGTTCTCCTGTGAGCACGGGAGGGCCCTGGCCCAGGTTGCCCAGAGAAGTGGTGGCGGCCCCATCCCTGGAGGCACAAGCTAAGAACATCCACTTAATGCCCAGCTTAGAACCACACCATCAAGTCCTGAGTTGCAGGGGACCCACAAGGACCATCGAGTCCAACTCCTGTCCCTGCACAGGACAACCCCAGCGTTTGCCCCGTCTGGCTGAGGGCTTTGACCAAGGCTTCTGCAATGGTGTCAGGCTGAGACTGCTTCCCTGGGAAGCACTTCCAGTGCTCCACCACCCTCTGGGGGAAGAACCTTCTCTTAATGTCCACCCTAGCCCTCCCCTGGCACAGCTTCCTGCCACTGCCTGGGCTCCAGAGAGAAGAGCTCATCACCAGCTCCGCCCCCTGTGAGGAAGCTGCAGCCCACGATGAGGTCTCCCCGCAGTCTCCTCTTCTCCACGCTGAACAGACCCAGGGACTTCGGCCGCTCCTCACACGACTTCCCCTCTGTTACGGTCACCAAGATAGGCTGACTTGCTGGGGCTTGTGGGTTGGGAACCCCCCGGGAGATTAAGGCACAAACGAGGGCAAATATTGCCAAAACCCACTCAACTCCTTCCTTAGAAGAAGAAGAGGGGAGGAAGGAAGACGAAGAAAAAGGGGGAAAAAAGAAAAGAAAGGGGGAAAAGAGTGCGCGAGAGAACAGTGAGAGACACCACCGGGGCTCTGGGACCTCCGGCCGGTCTCACGTCCCGCCTCAGTCTCAACGAGGGGGGTGGTGGTGGTGGTGGTCCGGTCCTCTAGGGCAGGGGGTTGGAACTGGATGGTCTCTTCCAACCCAAACTGTGCTCTGATTGGCTGAATCTGGGCGTGGCTCACAAAAGCTCTGGAATGTCACAATGGGACCCCCATGACCTGACTCTACTAAAGGCACGACGCAGCCCGGCAGGGTCACAGTGCTCTCCTCGTGCGTGGAGGACAGACCTGTGACGGGTGAGGGGACGCAGGACCAACCTGCCACACCCAAACCCTTCTGGTCTGGCCTTTGTGGAGAGGTCAGGAACCGCGCGTTCGACGTCCCAATTCCTGCCATCACCTCGGCATTGCTTTCCCTGCCAGGCGTGATGGCATCACAGCAGGAGGCGCAGGAAGAAGGCAACTCTTCCGCGGCGGACAGCACCAGCCAGGGGCCCCAGGACATGGACACGGACACGGACACCTCTGAGGGCCTCATTTGCCCCATCTGCCTGGACCCCATCACAGATGAAGCCTGCGTGCAGGGGTGCCAACATAAATATTGCTTCTCCTGCATCTGGCAGTGGGGTCAGCGAGGAGACGACTGTCCCTACTGCCGACAGCCCCTCTCCCACATCATCCGTAAGGAGGGACCCGAAGGACACAACGTCTACACAGTCCCAAGCTATGAGAGCAGGCAAAGAACCCGCCCTACTCAGCCGTGGATGCGGCTTCTCCCTGTCCGCAGACGTTCCCCACGAGGCGAGGGTGGTGGCCGAGCCATGGCTCGGGAGAGGGAGCGAAGGCGGTCCTCGAGGCGTCACCACGATGGCCACAGCCAGGCTGAGAACGACCAGGAACATCAGCCCTCCAGAAGATGGAGGCGGCGGAGAAGGGCTCGGGATCGTGATCGGGACCAGGACCAAGGGCCAGCGCCACAAGAGGAGATCCCAGCGCTTCAAGAGGGGATCCCAGCGCTCCCAGAGGACCAAGGGCCAGTGCCTCAAGAGGGGATCCCAGTGCCTCAAGAGGGGATCCCAGCGCCTCAAGAGGGGATCCCAGCGCCTCAAGAGGAGATCCCAGCGCCTCAAGAGGGGATCCCAGCATCCTCAATCGAGAGCGAAAATCAGCAACAGCCCCGCCAGCAGTCCTTAAGTGAACAGCAGGGGAGAAGGAGACGACTCCGGCAGAGGTCCTCCAGGGAAGAGCGCAGGACAAGGAGCCGATCCCCACTCAGGTCCTCCAGGGAAGAGCACAGGACAAGGAGCCGATCCCCACTCAGGTCCTCCAGGGAAGAGCGGAGGACAAGGAGCCGATCCCCACTCAGGTCCTCCAGGGAAGAGCGCAGGACAAGGAGCCGATCCCCACTCAGGTCCTCCAGGGAAGAGCACAGGACAAGGAGCCGATCCCCACTCAGGTCCTCCAGGGAAGAGCGCAGGACAAGGAGCCGATCCCCACTCAGGTCCTCCAGGGAAGAGCGCAGCTCAAGGAGCCGATCCCCACTCAGGTCCTCCAGGGAAGAGCGCAGGACAAGCAGCTGATCCCCACAGAGGTCCTCCAGGGATCACCAGAGGACAAGCAGCTGATCCCAGCAGAGATCCCACAGGGAGCCGTGGGCTCCCAGAGTTTTTTGCAACTCCTCACTTTGCAAACCTCCTGATTAATAAAAAGGCACAAGACAAAAACAAACAGGAAGCTGCACGTGCTTTGTACTCCCGCAGGTAGACTTGAAATCAGGACAAGTGGGGGTCTGGGTTCCTGGAGAGAGGGTCGGTGCCAAAATGTGGGCTTTTTAAAAAGAAGATGTTTCTGCCTTGCTTTAGTGTGGTTCCCCAAGCCTGGGAGACCTCCTCCCAGCTGTCCCAGCTCTTGTCCCATTACACAGGGTTGATGGGATCATTCCCTGAAAGAAAGGAGCTGCTTTCTCAAACTCCACAACGAGTCTGAGAGAGTCTATTGGCCGGCAGTTTCGGTATCGGGGCAGAATCCCCTCCCTCTCCCTCCGGCCCCACACTTGGGGGCAGTTTGGGCACGGCTGGTGTCTCTGCTGCACTGTTGCCCTCAGCTCCAGGCAGGGGCAAGGCGGGCACGGCACAGCCTCCCGGTATCCCCCAGGAAGTTGCCAGCACGCTGAGCGAGAGAGGAGCAGATTTGCCAGCAGAAAGCACGGCCAGAGCCAGCAACGGCGTCCCTGAGCGCTGGGAATCTACCCAGGATAGGGGAGTTCGGAACAGTTACAGAAGAGAAGGCTCTGGGGAGACCTTAGAGCAGCCTCCCAGGACTGCAAGGGGCTCCAGGAAAGCTGGGGAGGGCCTCTTGATCAGGGAGTGCAGAGACAGCATGAGGAGGAACGACTGTCCGTGGAAAGAGGGGAGACTGAGATGAGATCTTAGTTAGAAATGTTCTCCTGTGAGCACGGGAGGGCCCTGGCCCAGGTTGCCCAGAGAAGTGGTGGCGGCCCCATCCCTGGAGGCACAAGCTAAGAACATCCACTTAATGCCCAGCTTAGAACCACACCATCAAGTCCTGAGTTGCAGGGGACCCACAAGGACCATCGAGTCCAACTCCTGTCCCCGCACAGGACAACCCCAGCGTTTGCCCCGTCTGGCTGAGGGCTTTGACCAAAGGCTTCTGCAATGGTGTCAGGCTGAGACTGCTTCCCTGGGAAGCTGTTCCAGTGCTCCACCACCCTCTGGGGGAAGAACCTTCTCTTAATGTCCACCCTAGCCCTCCCCTGGCACAGCTTCCTGCCACTGCCTGGGCTCCAGAGAGAAGAGCTCATCACCAGCTCCTCCCCCTGTGAGGAAGCTGCAGCCCACGATGAGGTCTCCCCGCAGTCTCCTCTTCTCCACGCTGAACAGACCCAGGGACTTCGGCCGCTCCTCACACGACTTCCCCTCTGTTACGGTCACCAAGATAGGCTGACTTGCTGGGGCTTGTGGGTTGGGAACCCCCCGGGAGATTAAGGCACAAACGAGGGCAAATATTGCCAAAACCCACTCAACTCTTTCCATAGAAGAAGAAGAGAGGAGGAAGGAAGATGAAGAAAAAGGGGGAAAAAAGAAAAGAAAGGGGGAAAAGAGTGCGCGAGAGAACAGTGAGAGACACCACCGGGGCTCTGGGACCTCCGGCCGGTCTCACGTCCCGCCTCAGTCTCAACGAGGGGGGTGGTGATGGTGGTGGTCCAGTCCTCTATGGCAGGGGGTTGGAACTGGATGGTCTCTTCCAACCCAAACTGTGCTCTGATTGGCTGAATCTGGGCGTGGCCCACAAAAGCTCTGGAATGTCACAATGGGACCCCCATGACCTGACTCTACTTAAGGCACGACGCAGCCCGGCAGGGTCACAGTGCTCTCCTCGTGCGTGGAGGACAGACCTGTGACGGGTGAGGGGACGCAGGACCAACCTGCCACACCCAAACCCTTCTGGTCTTGCCTTTGTGGAGAGGTCAGGAACCGCGCGTTTGACGTCCCAATTCCTGCCATCACCTCGGCATTGCTTTCCCTGCCAGGCGTGATGGCATCACAGCAGGAGGCGCAGGAAGAAGGCAACTCTTCCGCGGCGGACAGCACCAGCCAGGGGCCCCAGGACATGGACACGGACACGGACACCTCCGAGGGCCCCATTTGCCCCATCTGCCTGGGCCCCATCACAGATGAAGCCTGCGTGCAGGGGTGCCAACATAAATTTTGCTTCCCCTGCATCTGGCAGTGGGGACAGCTAAGAGACTACTGTGCCTACTGCCGACAGCCCCTCTCCCACATCATCCGTAAGGAGGGACCCGAAGGACACAAGGTCTACACAGTCCCAAGCTATGAGAGCAGGGAAAGCCCCCGCCCTACTCAGCCGTGGATGCGGCTTCTCCCTGTCCGCAGACGTTCCCCAGGAGGCGAGGGTGGTGGCCGAGCCATGGTTCGGGAGAGGGAGCAAAGCCGGTCCTCGAGGCGTCACCACGATGGCCACAGCCAGGCTGAGCACGACCAGGGACATCAGCCCTCCAGAAGATGGAGGCCGTGGAGCAGGGCTGGGGATCGTGATCAGGACCAGGACCAAAGGCCACCGCCACAGGAGGAGATCCCAGCGCTTCAAGAGGGGATCCCAGCGCTTCAAGAGGGGATCCCAGCGCTTCCAGAGGACCAAGGGCCAGTACCTCAAGAGGGGATCCCAGCGCCTCAAGAGGGGATCCCAGCATCCTCTATCGAGAGCGAAAACCAGCAACAGCCCCACCAGCAGTCCTCAAGGGAACAGCAGGGGAGAAGGAGACGACTCCGGCAGAGGTCCCACAGGGAAGAGCACAGGACAAGGAGCCGATCCCCACTCAGGTCCTCCAGGGAAGAGCGGAGGACAAGGAGCCGATCCCCACTCAGATTCTCCAGGGAAGAGCGAAGGACAAGGAGCCGATCCCCACTCAGATTCTCCAGGGAAGAGCGCAGGACAAGGAGCCGATCCCCACTCAGGTCCTCCAGGGAAGAGCGCAGGACAAGGAGCCGATCCCCACTCAGGTTCTCTAGGGAAGAGCGCAGCTCAAGGAGCCGATCCCCACTCAGGTCCTCCAGGGAAGAGCGCAGCTCAAGGAGCCGATCCCCACTCAGGTTCTCTAGGGAAGAGCGCAGCTCAAGGAGCCGATCCCCACTCAGGTCCTCCAGGGAAGAGCGCAGCTCAAGGAGCCGATCCCCACTCAGGTTCTCCAGGGAAGAGCGCAGGACAAGGAGCCGATCCCCACTCAGGTCCTCCAGGGAAGAGCGCAGCTCAAGGAGCCGATCCCCACTCAGGTCCTCCAGGGAAGAGCGCAGGACAAGCAGCTGATCCCCACAGAGGTCCTCCAGGGATCACCAGAGGACAAGCAGCTGATCCCAGCAGAGATCCCACAGGGAGCCGTGGGCTCCCAGAGTTTTTTGCAACTCCTCACTTTGCAAACCTCCTGATTAATAAAAAGGCACAAGACAAAAACAAACAGGAAGCTGCACGTGCTTTGTACTCCCGCAGGTAGACTTGAAATCAGGACAAGTGGGGGTCTGGGTTCCTGGAGAGAGGGTCGGTGCCAAAATGTGGGCTTTTTAAAAAGAAGATGTTTCTGCCTTGCTTTAGTGTGATTCCCCAAGCCTGGGAGACCTCCTCCCAGCTGTCCCAGCTCTTGTCCCATTACACAGGGTTGATGGGATCATTCCCTGAAAGAAAGGAGCTGCTTTCTCAAACTCCACAACGAGTCTGAGAGAGTCTATTGGCCGGCAGTTTCGGTATCGGGGCAGAATCCCCTCCCTCTCCCTCCGGCCCCACACTTGGGGGCAGTTTGGGCACGGCTGGTGTCTCTGCTGCACTGTTGCCCTCAGCTCCAGGCAGGGGCAAGGCGGGCACGGCACAGCCTCCCGGTATCCCCCAGGAAGTTGCCAGCACGCTGAGCGAGAGAGGAGCAGATTTGCCAGCAGAAAGCACGGCCAGAGCCAGCAACGGCGTCCCTGAGCGCTGGGAATCTACCCAGGATAGGGGAGTTCGGAACAGTTACAGAAGAGAAGGCTCTGGGGAGACCTTAGAGCAGCCTCCCAGGACTGCAAGGGGCTCCAGGAAAGCTGGGGAGGGCCTCTTGACCAGGGAGTGCAGAGACAGCATGAGGAGGAACGACTGTCCGTGGAAAGAGGGGAGACTGAGATGAGATCTTAGTTAGAAATGTTCTCCTGTGAGCACGGGAGGGCCCTGGTCCAGGTTGCCCAGAGAAGTGGTGGCGGCCCCATCCCTGGAGGCACAAGCTAAGAACATCCACTTAATGCCCAGCTTAGAACCACACCATCAAGTCCTGAGTTGCAGGGGACCCACAAGGACCATCGAGTCCAACTCCTGTCCCCGCACAGGACAACCCCAGCGTTTGCCCCGTCTGGCTGAGGGCTTTGACCAAAGGCTTCTGCAATGGTGTCAGGCTGAGACTGCTTCCCTGGGAAGCTGTTCCAGTGCTCCACCACCCTCTGGGGGAAGAACCTTCTCTTAATGTCCACCCTAGCCCTCCCCTGGCACAGCTTCCTGCCACTGCCTGGGCTCCAGAGAGAAGAGCTCATCACCAGCTCCTCCCCCTGTGAGGAAGCTGCAGCCCACGATGAGGTCTCCCCGCAGTCTCCTCTTCTCCACGCTGAACAGACCCAGGGACTTCGGCCGCTCCTCACACGACTTCCCCTCTGTTACGGTCACCAAGATAGGCTGACTTGCTGGGGCTTGTGGGTTGGGAACCCCCCGGGAGATTAAGGCACAAACGAGGGCAAATATTGCCAAAACCCACTCAACTGTTTCCTTAGAAGAAGAAGAGGGGAGGAAGGAAGACGAAGAAAAAGGGGGAAAAAAGAAAAGAAAGGGGGAAAAGAGTGCGCGAGAGAAGAGTGAGAGACACCACCGGGGCTCTGGGACCTCCGGCCGGTCTCACGTCCCGCCTCAGTCTCAACGAGGGGGGTGGTGGTGGTGGTGGTCCAGTCCTCTATGGCAGGGGGTTGGAACTGGATGGGCTTTGAGGTCCCTTCCCACCCAAACCATTCTGTGATTCTATGATAAAAGAACTAGTGGAAATAGCAGGTGATGGTTATTAATACATATTGGTTTAAATCCTATCCACCTGTAATCGCTTTGGAAAGAGATAATTACATAACCATTCAGGTAGTCCATGTAACTGTCAATTTTACAGTGAAGAGACCTTTAACTCACACACAGTATTTCTCACTTCAAAAGCCACTTGAAAAGGAATTAAAGAAGAATTAAAAATTTCACTGTTAAGTATGATAATGCTCCCATGAGTTAATGCTTCAAGAAAAACTCACTGGCATTAAGTCAAAGAAAGAATTTTCATAGTGGTTGAATAAAACTACCCCAGGAAGGTTAAAGAAAACCTTAACACCCTTTAGCATTCACGATCCCAAACAACATCCAATATTCACTCAGTATTTGCACTCAGTGTGCCAAACAAACTTCTTAAAAGTCCAATTCTGAATATTGATGAAGTCCTCCCTAAGCTGATGCCTTTGAACCAAGGTGCTCAGCTGTGCTCCCTCAGTGATGCCGACAGGAATGCTGCACCCTTGCACTCTCCTGAAGTGACTCATGCCACTTCCCTTGAAATATTTATCAGGGAAATCAATTCTTTAGGCCACCCGGTCCCACAGGAAGCACCTCATCATTTGCAGGATCAGGCCCTAAAATACTGAACATTATTTTTCAACACAAGAATTGTGACCAGTAGACTGAAGAAGGGGATCTTCTGCTCTGGTGAGACCCCACTTGGAGCCCTGGGCAATGTCTTCAAGCACAGGAAGGAGATGGAACTGTTGGAGTGAGTCCAGAGGAGGCCACAGAGATGATCTGAGGGCTGGAGCGCCTCTGCTGTGAGGACAGGCTGAGAGAGTTGGGGTTGTTCAGCCTGGAGAAGAGAAGGCTCTGGGGAGACCTTAGAGCAGCCTCCCAGGACTGAAAGGGGCTCCAGGAAAGCTGGGGAGGGGCTCTGGATCAGGGAGTGCAGGGACAGGATGAGGGGGAAGGGTTTTGAGCTGAAAGAGGGGAGATTGAGATGAGATCTTAGGGAGGAATATTTTTCTGTGAGGTTGGGAAGGCCCTGGCCCAGGTTGTCCAGAGCAGTGGTGGCTGCCCCATCCCTGGAGGTGTTCCAGGCCAGGTTGGATGGGGTTTTGAGCCCCCTGATCCAGTGGGAGGTGTCCCTGCCCACTGGGCGTGGAACTGGATGAGCTTTAGGGTTCCTTCTGACCCAAACCAACCCATGGTTCTGTGTACAGAGCAACCAGTGACCACCACCATTGCAATTATCTGAGAGAAAAGCCCCAACCAGAGCAGGCTCTGACAGTGCCAAAACCACAAAGCTGTCTGGGAGAGGTACCTGAGTTTTTCTGTGCTCAGATACTGGAAGGACAGTTGCTGCTCACTGAAGTTAGGATGATGGCCAAAGCCTTCCAATTTTAGTGCAACTTAGCAGCCACAAAAGGATTTGATGGTCCATAGTGGAATAGCTTTTAAAACCAGATTCACCAAGAGAACTTTTATGCAGACAGTGATGAAGTTTTTCTCAGCTATAAAACTCCATGAATATAAAGTCTTCCCATTGGAACCATCATCACATTTCAAAGCTATTATTTTCACAGGAGCTACATTTAAACATTGTTATTGCTCAGCAAAAGCCAGCAGTGCTAGAGAGCTTTACACCAGCCCAGGGAAAGCTCCACCAATCTAATGTTGCTCTGCATTTATTAAAAACACTCTGCAACATTAACAGGAGATCCTAAAGTATTTCATAAAACCATGGAATGGTTTGGGTTGCAAGGGACCTTAAAGACCATCCAGTTCCAAGCCCCTGACATGGGGAGAGACACTTGAATGTCGGGATTGTCCTGTGCAGTGATAGAAGTTGGACTCAATGATCCTTGTGGGTTCCTTCCAAATCAGGTCATTCTATGATTCTGTGACCTCCCAGAGGAACGGGAGGCTCCAAGCCCCATCCAACCTGGCCTTGAACACCTCCAGGGATGGGGCAGCTTCCCTGGGAAACCTGGGCCAGGGCCTCCCCAACCTCAGCATGAAGAATTTCTTCCTAATGTCTAACCTAAATCTTCTCCCTTCAAATTTAAAGCCGTTCCCCCTCATCCCATCACTCCAGGCCCTTGTGAAAAGCCCCTCCCCAGCTTTCCTGGAGCCCCTTCCAGTCCTGGGAGGCTGCTCTAAGGTCTCCCCACAGCCTTCTCTTCTCCAGGCTGAACAACCCCAACTCTCTCAGCCTGTCCTCACAGCAGAGGGGCTCCAGCCCTTGGATCATCTCTGTGGCCTTCTCTGGACTCACTCCAACAGCTCCAGGTTCTTCCTGTGCTGAGGAATCCAAAACTGAATGCATTAACACAAGATCCTAACATATTTCACCAAATACCTTCTTTTGCTTGTTTTTTGGATAACAGTAAATGAAAGAAGATCTGAAAGGCCAAATAAGACAAGTAAATAGCATCAATTATACATCTGTGTGACTTCAAACCAAAGGTAAGTCCTGCCATTGTCCTTCAAGCCCTGGCACATGAATAAAAGTTCAGGACTAAAGCAGTAAATGATTCCCAACCCCATGTACTTTATAACGAAACCTTACAGAGCAATTTGGTAGAAATTTATGTCATGCAGCAGCCAGAATCAACCACTTATGTTTAATTTCCAACAAATTACAATTGTCCAGGGTAGTAATTCCACCTGTGAAGCGATTCCTTTTAATTTAGAACACGTATGTAGGTACAAATACGGGGCCACTGGAATCCCGTTCCTACAGGAAGCCCCGTGGCAGCAGGAGGTTTTCATTTGTGCTTGGGCTAATAGATCCTCTTCAGTGAATGAAGATATGCAAATTTTTATCATTGGGAAGATACATTATGAGAATTAAAATGCAATGCCTGCATGAAAATTAAATGGGGTATAAAAATAGCTGCGACGGGTTCTTTCTAATGACTTCTGTGGCAGATGTAGGGAAGATTAATGGCAACACAATAATGCCTTGGCTGAGCTTAATCACTAACACCTCAGTTAATATTGGCAAAGAGGAAATGAACAACAGGCAGGCAGCTACACCCAGACCCACCAGAACAGGGGAGGCTTAGAATCATGGAATCATCTGGTTGGAAAAGGCCTCTGAGATCATTGAGTCCAAGCACCCCTGTCCGCTACTGAACCAGATCCCTGAGAAACTCATCTGCCCATCTTTTAAACCCCTCCAGGGATGGGGACTCCATCCCCTCCCTGGCAGCCTCTGACAGGGCCTGAGAACCCTTTCCAGGAAGAAATTTTCCCTGATGTCCAATCTGACCCTGCCCTGGCACAACTTGAGGCCATTTCCTCTCATCCCATCCCCTGTCACTGGGGAGAAGAGACCAACCCCCACCTCCCCACAGCCTCCTCTCAGGCAGTTGGAGACAGGGATGAGGTCTCCCCTCAGCCTCCTCTTCTCCAGGATAAACAGCCCCAGGGCCCTCAGCCGCTCCCACAACCCCTGTTCTCCAGCCCCTTCCCCAGCTCCGGTCCCTTCTCTGGATGCTCTCCAGCCCCTCAATGTCCTTCTTGGAGTGAGGGGCCCAGAACCGACCCCAGCACTCCAGGTGTGGCCTTAACATAGGCAGAGGTGATAATGTCACTCACAGCTGCACAACAGCTCATAGAATCATAGCTCAACAGCACTCCTGCTGAACTCACATCAACAACCACAGTCCTGGTGGTTTTTTAGTCATCTGGTGGCAAATAAATCCTCCAGGAATACTTAATTTGTGACTTCTTTTTGTTCATGTGTAGCTGAAATACACAGATGAAATATGCTGGGACCCTTGGGCAATTAGGATTCTACAAACCAGAATCACAGAATCGTTTAGGTTGGAAACGACCTCTCAGATCATTAAGTCCAAGCATCAGCCCAACCCCACCATGAACTATCTGGACAGAGCAGCCAGCAGCATCCTCAGCCATCCCTTAACTACAGACACAGCACCAGCCACATCCAGTGCTACTGCAGCTCAGCCACCCCAGAGCGACCTTCACGGAACCACACAAGCATTAACGTTGGAAACACCCTCTAAGACCATCCATTCCAACCATCAGCTGAACACCCCACGCATACTAAAACATGTCCTGAAGTGCCACAGCCACTTTTTGAACCTTTTCAGGGATGGTGACTCCACCACTGCCCAGGGCAGCCTCTGTCAGGGCTTCACCTGCTGTGAGGGCAGGCTGAGAGAGTTGGGGTTCTTCAGCCTGGAGAAGAGAAGGCTGTGAGGGCACTTCATAGTGGCCTTCCAGTACTTGAAGGGGCTCCAGGAAACCTGGGGAGGGGCATTTTACAAGGGGATGGAGTGACAGGATGAGGGGGAATGGCTTTAAATTGAAAGAAGGAAGATTTAGATGAGACATCAGGAAGAAATTCTTCCCAATGAGAGCAGTGGTTCTGCCCCATCCCTGGAGGTGTTCAAGGCCAGGTTGGATGAGGCTTTGAGCCCCCTGATCCAGTGGGAGGTGACCCTGCACATGGCAGGGGGTGGGCTTTGAGGTCCCTTCCGACCCAAACCATTCTGTGATTCATTCTATGATTCCCCACTCCTTCAGTAAAGAAATTTTCCCTCACATCCAACCTAAACCTCTCCCGGTGCAACCTGAGGCCATTTCCTCTCATCGTATCACTTGTTACTTGGGAGAAGAGACCAGTACCTGCCTTACTGCAGCCTCCTCTCACCGACCTCTGGAGGACCATGAGGTCTCCATTCAGCTTCCTCCATCCTCCAAAGGATGGAGCGTGGTCTCCCAGCAATGCTGACGCTGCCTTGCAGGGGTCACCACATGGCAGCCATTCCCACGCACTGCCCACGCCTGGGAAGTTCCCGGGAAGCGATGCAGAAGGATTTTACTGCCTCAGGCACAAAATGAAACAAGGATAAATCTGTAAAAACAGGCCAGGGGAGAAGGCAGGGCAACGACACGCTGAGCAAGGAGCTGAGTACATCCAGAAACACCTGGGGGAGATTTCTGCACAATGTTTAGCAAGAAAAAGCATTTTTTACCTGGACAGGGGAGGAAAACATTCTAGGAAGAGCAGAAAATATAGAAATGGGAACATAAAACAAGTGTATGGGCTTAAAACAACCCAGAAATTCTTTTTAATGCTGCTCTCAATGGTATTTGCTGCAACCTTTGTTTGACTTGAATATGATACAGAATCATAGAATGTCCTGAGTTGGAAGGGACCCACAAGGCCCATCCAGTCCAACTGCTGTCCCTGCACAGGACACTCCCAACACTCACCCCCTGTCACTGAGGGCATTGGCCAAATGCTTCTGGAATGCTGGCAGAGCAGGTGCCCTGACTGCTTCCCTGGGGAGCTGTTCCAGTGCTCCACCACCCGCTGGGGGAAGAACCTCTTCCCAATGGCCAATCTCCCCCTGCCCTGGCACATCTTCCTGCCATTCCCTCCAGTCCTGTCCCAGGGCACCAGAGAGCAGAGCTCAGCCCCTCTTTCCCCTCCCTCCCTTGGGAGAAGGCACAAACAGCTCTGAGATCCCCTCTCAGGCTCCTCTTCTCCAGCTGAACAGACCAAGGGGCTTCAGCCTCTCCTCACACACTGCCCCTCCAGACCCTTCCCCAGCTTTGGGGCCTCCTCTGGACACTCTCCAGTGCTTTGATGTCCTTTTTATCCCATGGCACCCAAAACTGCCCCCAGTTCTCAGTTTCTTCACCCAGGTGCTTTATTTCTCTTGTGCACAAAGTCACTTTATAACCAAATGGGGCTTCTTTGGTTGATCTGTAGCAAAGAATTACCAATAAGAAAGCAAATTTATTTATTTCTGCGCCAGAGCTGGTTGTGTCCTTGGGAATTTGGGGCCATTTCATGTACAAAAGTCAGAGCATTAAGTTACTTTATATTTGGACATTTGGGCCAGATTGGGCTTTCATCTCCTTCAAAGGTTGGGCCACATCAACCTCAGAGACTACGGCCGCACTCAAGCCAACTGAGCTGCTCCTATTTCTTAAGCAGCCAAGGTCAATGCTTTTCAATCCAGAGGTCAGGGATCTAAACCTTGGAGACAGCTCAGCCTGGGACTGCTGCAGCCACAGAAAATGAGAGGGAATGGGTTTTGCATTAGAAGACAAATTGTGTTTTAGGTCACCAAGGCAACTTTTGACAAGTTTAAAAGAAAATATAAGAAAAGAAGTAGGTGAGGAATTTGTGGGAGAAGAGAACAGCTCAGGGACTCACTAGAGGAACAGGGGTGAAATGGGGAATTTTTAGATCAAGCCCATTCTCAGCCCAAACAGCCTCTTCTGGACCATTCCTCAGTGCCACCTCAGCGATGAGAGCCAGACAAGGCGTCCTCAGCTGAGGCACAACGACCGGTTTTGGGTGTGTTTACCCTGTTTGAATTAATTGCCCGGTGTTTTAGCAAACCTTACCTAGTGGCACACAGATGGGAGGAGGTGGAGACACTGTTTGGTGCCAATAGCTCAAGGGAGAGAAGCTTAAAGCTGCTCTCTGCTATCTAACTGCAATAATTGCAACACTGAGGAGTACAATTACCAGATGTAACTGCAGCACTGCAGCTGAGGGACAAGAGGAATGAATCACTCTGCCACCCTGATTAAAAAAGTTCCTAGAGAACTGGCATGGGACACTGGAAAACTCTGTTTCTCCCTGACAATGGAAGAGTTCCCATCCCTTCTTCCCACCTTTGTGACTTTCACAGTTAAAAAATCACGATATTTGTGACTTTCACAGTTAAAATTCATAGAATCATGGAATGGTTTGGGCTGGAAGGGACCTCAAAGCCCATCCAGTTCCACCCCCTGCCATGGGCAGGGACACCTCCCACTGGATCAGGGGCCTCCAAGCCCCATCCAACCTGGCCTTGAACACCTCCAGGGATGGGGCAGAACCACTGCTCTGGGCAACCTGGGCCAGGGCCTCCCCACCCTCACAGCAAAACATTTCTTCCCAGGATCTCATCTCAGTCTCCCCTCTTTCAGCCGAAAACCATTCCCCCTCATCCTATCCCTGCACTCCCTGATCCTGAGCCCCTCCCCAGCTTTCCTGGAGCCCCTTTCAGTCCTGGGAGGCTGCTCTAAGGTCTCACCACAGCCTTCTCTTCTCCAGGCTGAACAACCCCAACTCTCTCAGCCTGTCCTCACGGCAGAGGTTCTCCAGCCCTTGGATCATCTCCATGGCCTCCTCTGGACTCACTCCAACAGCTCCAGGTCCTTCCTGTGCTGAGGACTCCACAACTGGACACAGGACTCCAGGTGGGGTCTCCCCAGAGCAGAGCAGAGGGGCAGAATCCCCTCCCTCCCCTCTGGTCCCTCTGCTCTGGGTGCAGCCCAGCACAAGGGGGGTTTCTGGGCTGTGAGCACTCGTTGCCGTTTCACATTGAGCTTCTCATCCACCAGCACTCCCAGTCCTTCTCTTCAGGGATGCTCCTGCCAGGCTATGGTCACCTGGCCTCCACTGATGCTCTCAGCTCCTTCCCTTCACACCACTTCACTTCGCCTTAAGCACTAAAGTAGCCACTGCGGGCTACCCAGCTATTTAGAGTGTCTCCCCATGAAGTACAACACCTGCTTCTCAGTAGTTCATGCAGGGAATATTTACACAAACACTTCAGAAGAGATGAAAAACCCCTTTTACTCCTGCCAAAAGCCCCCAGATCCCATCTGCTTTGCTGATTGTATTTTTTCATGAAGGTGTAATGAATGGAAATTTTTGGGCAGAGAAGGGAAAGGCAATGCAAATAAAGTCTTCAAACACAGTTTTATAGGATGGAAGGGAAAACCAGTTCCTCCTGCAGGTATGGGAATTTTGTTGGCTTTTTGTTGGCAAAACTGTTTAATGCCTCCAGTGGAAATTCAGGGTTCATTAGAATCATTTGATTCACAGAATCTTTAAGATTGGAAAAGCCCTCTAAGCTCATCCAGTCCAATCATCAGCCCAACCCTGATGCTGAACCCTGTGCCCAACTGTCACTGCCACACGTTCTTTGAACCCCTCCAGGGATGGAGATTCCCCATCTGCCCTGGGCAGGCTCTGCCAGACCTCTCTGTCAATACAGAGATTGTTCCTAATAACCAATCTAAACCTCCCCTGGTGCAACTTGATCCCACTTCCCACTTCACGGGAACTCTGGGTTTTATTTCCCCTACCAGCCCTACAGCAGTACCACCACTCACAGCTTTTTTCCACGTGTCACTAAATCTCTGCCCACCCCACTCAAACCTTTCACTCAGTAATATCTGGATATTTGCTGCAGAGGCTGTTCCAGCATCTTGAGGTGAAATTTCCAGACAAATGACTGAAAAATAGAGGTCTGAGGAGGCAAAGGGCAGTGCTGGGGATACAATAAGGATTTGCAGGGTATGAACTGGAGATCAGGGTCTTACAGTGGGTCCCAGAGCGACCTTAGTACAAAGCAAATGATGGAGCCCCTCTGCTGTGAGGACAGGCTGAGAGTTGGGGTTGTTCAGCCTGGAGAAGAGAAGGCTCTGGGGAGACCTTAGAGCAGCCTCCCAGGACTGAAAGGGGCTCCAGGAAAGCTGGGGAGGGGCTTTTACCAAGGGCCTGGAGTGATGGGATGAGGGGGAACGGCTTTAAATTGGAAGAGGGAAGATTTAGATTGATCACTAGAAAGAAATTCTTCACGATGAGGGTGGGGAGGCCCTGGCCCAGGTTTCCCAGAGCAGTGGTGGCTGCCCCATCCCTGGAGGTGTTCAAGGCCAGGTTGGATGGGGCTTGGAGCCCCCTGATCCAGTGGGAGGTGTCCCTGTCATGGCAGGGGGGTTGGAACTGATCGGGTTTTGAGGTCCCTTCCAACCCAACCCATTCTAGGATTCTAAAAAATGCCGTGTTTTGAGGTTGGTGTTTGCTCTGCATCAGAAGGACCCTTGTCCTCTGGCTCGGTGTGACTCTGGAACAGTATTGAAATAAAAAAAAAAGCAAAACCAAGGAAAGCCAACCCAAAAATCAGTTTCTAAAGCTTTTGTGACACTTTAATCCACCGCCAGTCTTTGCTTTGACAAGAGAGCTGGCTGAAAATATCACATTAGATCATCTAATGAGCTGGGGGCTATGACAGCTCCGCTTGTGATTTTGAACATACCATAATTCAATTGCAAAACAAACCAGAACATGGGCGGCACAAAATGTATCTGCTGCCCTCTCTAATGAAATGTGAGGCTGCCTGAAAAGAAAACAAAGCAAACACAGTCATAATACAGACACTCAATAGTCCTAAGAACTGCAGCATCCATTAAGGATCACTAAAGAAGTCAACCCTGACCACGCAACAGGTCAGCCCAACCAGTCACTGGGTTTGGGGCATTCTGGCTGACCTGCATAGGTGTTTTGGAAAGCACAAAGGAAGAGAAAGCAGATAGATAACAACAGAACCTCCCCAGACCACTTCCTTCCTTTATTCACTGTAGGAATTCAAAAGGGAACAGACTATTTCAAAGGAAGAAACACTGAGCCCCGGTGATGGAGGGAGCAAATGGCACTGGAGAAAACAACGGGGTAACACAGCCTCCACAGGGGAAAGATGAAGATCCTGGAAAGGGGACACAGTGAAGGTGTGACCAGCAGGGAAAGGGAGGGGATTCTCCCCTCTTCTCTGCTCTGCTGAGAACCCAAACTGGAGCCCTGTGCTCAGTTCTGGAATCCTCAGTACAGGAAGGACCCGGGAGTGAGTCCAGAGGAGGCCACGGAGATGCTCCAAGGGCTGGAGCCCCTCTGCTGTGAGGACAGGCTGAGAGAGTTGGGGTTGTTCAGCCTGGAGAGGAGAAGGCTCTGGGGAGACCTTAGAGCAGCCTCCCAGGGCTGAAAGGGGCTCCAGGAAAGCTGGGGAGGGGCTCTGGATCAGGGAGTGCAGGGACAGGATGAGGGGGAACGGTTTTAAGCTGAAAAGGGAGATTGAGATGAGATCTTGGGGAGAAATGTTTTGCTGTGAGGGTGGGGAGGCCCTGGCCCAGGTTTCCCAGAGCAGTGGTTCTGCCCCATCCCTGGAGGTGTTCAAGGCCAGGCTGGATGGGGCTTGGAGCCCCCTGATCCAGTGGGAGGTGTCCCTGCCCATGGCAGGGGGTGGGACTGGATGGGTTTTAAGGTCCTTTCCAACCCAATCTATTCCATGATTCTAAGATCCAGGAAAAGAATCAGTTGCCACATAGAAACACCACCAGGATTTGAATCCAATTATTCCAAAGGAGTCACCTCCCCTCCTGCACTGGTGTCTCCCCAAAATAGCCTCATTTCACATCACAGAGCTTCACGCCTTCCATGGGGAACCGTAAAGGGGTTCAGTTGCTGTGATGCTACTGAGGCAGAGCAATATCAGCCCAAACCCTGGCACCCAGGATGGGTGGCACCCACTCCAAACCTCAGTTAGAGGTCAGCAACACGAGCAGCCACGGGGATGAGTGAGCCACAAGCTCCTCAAAAGAAATGAGCAGACAATAACCAACATCTTAAGTGCTGCTGAGTCCAAACAGCTCTGCACGTAAATGGGCAGCATTAAAACAGAGACTTGGGCTGAAATGACTCCACTGTGGGTGGAGTTGCCATAACGCAACGGCACGAGAACCTGGTTTAAGAGGTCATTTGTATTTTCTGAGAGCTGATCCCTGCAAATCAAATGATCTGGATGAAGGGCCTGAGTGCACCCTTAGTAAATTCACAGATGACAATACGGTGGGTGGAGGTGTGGATCTGCTTGAGGGCAGGGAGAGGGGCTCTGCAGAGGGACCTGGACAGGCTGGATCCATGGGCTGAGACCAACGGGATTGTGCCCCCGCACTGGGCACTGGGGAGGCCACACCTCGAGTGCTGGGGTCAGTTCTGGGCCCCTCACTCCAAGAAGGACATTGAGGGGCTGGAGAGCGTCCAGAGAAGGGACCGGAGCTGGGGAAGGGGCTGGAGAACAGGGGTTGTGGGAGCGGCTGAGGGCCCTGGGGCTGTTTATCCTGGAGAAGAGGAGGCTGAGGGGAGACCTCATCCCTGTCTCCAACTGCCTGAGAGGAGGCTGTGGGGAGGTGGGGGTTGGTCTCTTCTCCCCAGGGACAGGGGATGGGAGGAGAGGAAATGGCCTCAAGTGGCACCAGGGCAGGGTCAGATTGGACATCAGGAAACATTTCTTCCTGGAAAGGGTTCTCAGGCCCTGTCAGAGGCTGCCAGGGAGGGGGTGGAGTCCCCATCCTGGAGGGGTTTAAAGATGGTGGATGAGGTGCTCAGGGACAGGGTTCAGTGAGGGGACAGCGACAGCTGGACTTGATGATCTCAGAGAACTTTTCCAACCAAGCAATTCTATGATTCTATGAATAATTTCATCCCATTTAGGAAGACTGCTGACAAGTCACTGCCTTATGGATGGAACGGGCTCTGCTTGGGAAACCTGGACTTCATTTTGTATTTACATACAATTGCAAATAAATGTACAAATGCAGAAATGAATAAGTAAATGCATAAATAAACACTAAAGCCTCTGTTTTTGGGGCTGCCTTTAGCAGCCACATTCGCCTTCTGCGCCCAGCAATTTTATGCACAAGGGAATGAAGTCCATCATTTAATTGTTTCCGTCCTCCCTCAGGATTCCATAAAATTTTGTGTTATTTCTTGTAAGTCTTGGCAATTTTTCCCCCCAGTGTTTTACACATAATTGCCTTTTTGTTTCCAGTAAATCTACACATTGCTATTCTCTCTCTCTTCCAGCTGTTTCTGTCACTGTTCTAGTTCATCTACACGTTCAACCAATTTTATCAAGCTCCTTTTTATCTCCAAAATTGAATTTTCAAGGTTATTGAAGATATATGTTTTTCTCTATTTTCATTTCCTCTCTGAACTCCGCCAGGGCTCGTGTTAGATTTATTTTGGAGCTCTGCATAGTTAGTGGTGTTGCTGGGTTTATTCTCCCTCATTGCTATGAAAAATATACTGGAATATCCTTCCTTCCTATGTTTTCTTTGCCTTGGCCACCATTCTGTTCCACAAATCTTGCCTCTTTTTTCCACCAGAGACACACCAGCCAAACCACAGGTCCCTTACACAGATACCAACTGTCTTCCATTATTTGTAACTGGAGGAGGGAAAACAAATCACATCCCAATGGAATCCATACCATTACATCCAGTGTTACATCATTTTAAAAGAGTGGGTACTTGTAAGGAACTGATAAGGTTTGTCTCAAAAATTTAAGATCATAAGATCATGGAATGGTTTGGGTTGGAAGGGACCTCAAAGCCCATCCAGTTCCACCCCCCTGCCATGGGCAGGGACACCTCCCACTGGATCAGGGGGCTCCAAGCCCCATCCAACCTGGCCTTGAACACCTCCAGGGATGGGGCAGCCACCACTGCTCTGGGAAACCTGTGCCAGGGCCTCCCCACCCTCGCTGTGAAGAATTTCATCCTAATGTCCAATTTAAATCTCCTCCCTTCCTGTTCACAGGCATTAAGATGAGACATTGTCATTTCTCCAGCCCAGACCTTCACTTTGATGACTGAAGGAACTGTAACTGAATGGAAGGGGATAGCTAAAGGGAGTTGCTGATTAGAAAGAGAAGTTGCTGATAAGAAGAGTTCTACCAGAGGTGGGGTATTGTCTACAGGTCTGACACCTGATGTGTCAACAGGGAGCTGCTCAGAGCTCCATCCAACCTGACCTTGAATGTTTCCAGGGCTGGAGCATCTGCCACCTCTCTGGCCAACCTGGCCAGAGTTTCTACACCCTCAGTGTAAAAAATTTCATAGAATCATAGAATGATCTGAGCTGGAATGGACCCACAAGGCCCATTCAGTCCAACTGCTGTCCCTGCACAGGACACTCCGAACACTCACCCCCTGTGACTGAGGGCATTGGCCAAATGCTTTTCCTAATAGGAGTTTCTTCCTAATATCCAGTCTAAACCTTTCCTCTTTCTGTTTAGAACCATCACCTATAGTCCTATTGCAACAGGCCCTGAGAAAAAGTTTCTCCCATCTTTTTTACCAGCCCACTTTAATTATTAAAATACCACAATAAGGTCTCACCTGGGGCCTTCTCCAGGCTGAACAACCCCAACTCTCTCAGCGTGTCCTCATAGGGAAGGTGTTCCAGGTCTTTGATCATTTTTGTGGCCTCCTCTGGGCTCACTCCAACAGCTCCAGGCCCTTCCTGTGCTGAGGACTCCAGAACTGGACACAGGGCTCCAGGTGGGGTCTCACCAGAACAGAGCAGAGGGGCAGCATCACCTTCCTCTACCTCCTGGCAACAACACCCTGTGTGACAGAGTCACTGCTCAGCTAACACAGTCAAGTAGGCAAGAAACCATCTGGAAAATCTCCCTGCTGTCGTGATTTAAAATGCATTTAAGGCCCATTTACATCTCTGTATTCTTACATCAACGCTGGCTTTTAGAGCATTAAAGACTTATTCCTCTCCCCATCAGCCCCACTGTGCACATCCAGAACGCAATCCCGTCTCCTTATCTCTCCTCAGGAAGATGAAACATGGCAAATTGTTACAGTCTCCTCCTGTAACATCAAATCCTGCCTTACAGATGTTCCTTTTTGTGCCCAGCCGTGGTGAACACACTCAAATGCACAGACGAGGTCCCGGTGCTGCCTTGCAGAGAGACTCAGAGGGACACTTCTCTTCACATTGGGCACAACCCTGCCAGTGCATCCCAAGAGCATCCCAGGAGTAGGTTTTCATGCCAGCAATACCTCAGTGTTCCCCAGACCAAGCCCAGACCCTTCTCCACATCCACTCCAAAGCCCTAACAACAACCCATGTAAGCAAAACATTTGCCTTGGTCTCCAAGAACAGTGGCTTTCATTTTAACCATTGCATTTCTGACATCACCAAGGTCCTTTTCACTCAATAAATCTATTTTCCTCTCCACGAGCAACGCTTCCCAGGCAGATTTTGATGTAGGTTCAGCATTTCTCTGCTCCTGGGCCCTGTCTGATTTTACTTCTGAGAATCAGAAGTAAAAGCCTGCACAAAGTGCAAGAACAGTGCAGATAAACTGTTTCTGGCTACCCCAGGAGAGCTTCAGTGAACTGCCCTGGGGCATGTGGACCTTCCCACAGGGCATCAGAAACTTCCATCACAACGTGCTCATCTTCTGTGCCACAGCCATCACTGAGACATTAACCATAACTGTCCCCAGGACTGCTTTCTGAGGAACTCCTCCCTTCAGAGTAATATTTCTCTTTCACAATCTATCTCTTGCTGCTCACTGAGTTCAACTCTAGAATTAACACTGCCCAGCTCAGCACTAAACCACAGAACCACAGAATGGTTTGGGTTGGAAGAGACCTCAAAGCCCATCCAGTCCCACCGCCTGCCATGGGCAGGGACACCTCCCACTGGATCAGGGGGCTCAAAGTCCCATCCAACCTGTCCTTGAACACCTCCAGGGATGGGGCAGCCACAGCTTCTCTGGGAAACCTGGGCCAGGGCCTCCCCACCCTCATCATGAAGAAATTCTTCCTCATGTCCAATCTAAATCATAGAATCTTCCAGTTGGAAAAGACCTTTGTGATCAGCAGGTCCAACCGCACCCATCATCTCCTAAACTATGTCCCTGAAAAATTCATCTACCCATTTTTTAAACCTCTCCAGGGATGGGGACTCCACCCCCTCCCTGGGCAGCTGTTCCAATACCTGAACACCTTTCGGTAAAGAAACTTTTCCTAAAATCCAACCTGACCCTCCCTTGGCACAACTTGAGGCCATTTCCTCTCCTCCCATCCCCTGTCACTGGGGAGAAGAGACCAACCCCCACCTCCCCACAGCCTCCTCTCAGGCAGTTGGAGACAGGGATGAGGTCTCCCCTCAGCCTCCTCTTCTCCAGGATAAACAGCCCCAGGGCCCTCAGCCGCTCCCACAACCCCTGTTCTCCAGCCCCTTCCCCAGCTCCGGTCCCTTCTCTGGACGCTCTCCAGCCCCTCAATGTCCTTCTTGGAGTGAGGGGCCCAGAACTGACCCCAGCACTCGAGGGGTGGCCTCCCCAGTGCCCAGTGCAGGGGCACAATCCCTGCCCTGCTCCTGCTGCCCACGCTGTGTCTGACACAGCCCAAGATGCCATTGGCCCTCTTAGCCCCCTGGGCCACTGCTGGCTCATGTTCAGCCCCTGCCAACCAACACCCCCAGGGCCTTCTCCTCCAGGCACTCTCCAGACACTCTTCCCAAGCCTGTAACATTGCTCGGGGTTGTTGTGTCCCAGTTCACACCTGTAAGAAGAATTGAGCTTAGCCAATTGTAATGAGCACACACTTTCCCTCTGGATGGGATGGACAAGCACCAGCCTAAAACAACCACTGAAACCTCTAGAGAAAACCCCTAGAGAACCAGGCAGGTACAAGAAAGTGATCCAACAAAAAACTCAATGCAGACCTTGAAAACAAGGGTGGGGTGGGAGGAGGAGCTGGAGACCTATGGCCTGGAAACCTTGATTTCAATTCCCAGAAATATTCTGCAGCAAACAATCCCATAATTTGTGAGTGCCTGGAAGAGAACACTGAAACGAGTCACTGTCACTAGGGGTTTGTCAACAGCAAATCATGTCAAACCAATCTAAGTTTCTACTTTGAGAGTAAGTGAGCCAGGCAGCTGGGGAGAAACGGCTGATACCCTGCATCCTGGCCTGAGCCAGGCACCTGATGCTCTTTGCCATGCTGGTCATAGAATCACAGAACAGTTTGGGTTGGAAGAGCCCCTAAAAAGCCCACCCAGTTCCACCCCCTGCCACGGGCAGGGACACCTCCCACTGGATCAGGGAGCTCAAAACCCCATCCAACCTGGCCTGGAACACCTCCAGGGATGGGGCAGCCACAACCTCCCTGGGCAATCTGGGCCAGGGCCTCCCCACCCTCATTATTAAGAATTTCTTCCTAATGTCCCATCTAAATATTCTCCTTTCTGGTTTCAAGCCATTCTCCCTCATCCTATCATTCCAGGCCCTTGTAAAAAGCCCCTCCAGGTCCCTCAGCCATTCCTCAAAAGACTTGTTCTCCAGACCCTTCATCAGCTCTGCAGCCCTAATAAAACCCAGTGGTCTCTCTTTTCATCTCACCAAGGATGAACACAGGAGATATGCAGACCTGTGGATGTTTTCCCTCTGTAGCTCTCACAACACAACTCCATGCGTTGAGGTCACCAAAGACAACACAGGGAAAACACATCCAATGCAATTATTGATAAATAAGAGACTTCTTCACCAATGAAAGTCCTTGGCCTGGTTTTACCTTGTAAGCCTAAACACGTCTTAATTACCCTTACACACAAATTGCATCTGGTAACACTTCCAGTGGAAACCAGGACCTCCAAGAGGAAAAATAATGACCCCTCACTGCAGAAGTCAATCCCCTGTCGCTGTATTTTAAAGAAGAGCAGGTGCTGCTCGTGCTGTTGCACCCTCAGCATCCAAGCCAGTCCCACCACAAAGAGGAGAATGGGGATAACAGTCCATTAGCTGTAACAAACCACGTGAAGAGGACAAACTATGCCAATAATAAATACGAGTGATAAAATAAATCTGAATAAGCTGCTACACCTTGAGGGAAACAGTCGATTAAAAGAAGGATAAAAATGGCTTTATTGATATGAATAGGTATTAAAGGGCCTGGAAAAGTGAGAAATATGTATCAATTGTGAATGGTTTAAATATATTTTTTAAGGACCTGGACTACCTAGAAATAACAATTCCTCTAAAAAAGCACAGGATATGCCACCTCTTTGTTTACTCTCCAGAATTTTTATTTACCGACCCAAGAAGAAATGAAAGGTGTGAAATTTCCCTTTTATTATGCAGAAAGTTTCTGAATATAAGAAGGAAAGCGTGAAAAATCCTGTTATGGGAAATTTTCTAGCATAAACTCCCCTTGAGAAAGCAACTTGGGCAGCCACCAGCCCACAAAGACCCTCCATGGCTCTTGACTGTGCTCAAGAAAATGAAGTCATGATGTGGTATTGTTGCAGAAGCCCCATCCCTGGAGGTGTCCAAGGCCAGGTTGGATGGGGCTTGGAGCCCCCTGATGCAGTGGGAAGTGTCCCTGCCTGTGGCAGGGGGTGGATATTGGGTGGGCTTTGAGGTCCCTTCCAACCCAAACCATTCTGTGATTTAAATCCCTTCGCACTGAGCAGAAAGGAGGTGGAGCCGGGCAGCAAAGCAAAGTACAGGGAGCACAAGGCTCAACCCCAACTAAGCCATTGACATAGAAGATGCACAACTGATGTGTCCAGAGCTCTTTGAAGCCCTCGCCGCTTGCAAGACTCCAATCACCTTCAGTGCTTTAATTCAGAATGTGGTTTCTTCCAATGGGAGGAGAAGACCATAAGAGGATTTCATGTAACATGGACAACACAGATTTTTCCAAAGCCTGATTGAGCAACACAAAGAAGGATGGTCTCCAAAACAGCATCACCACCCCAGAGCAAGACAGCTCTTCCAAGCTTTCACAGAACCTCAGGACCTGCTGTAATGAGTCCAGCATCCTCTGGACCAGCTCCATTAGAAAAACCTGATTATGCACCAGCACAAATGAGTTCTAATTTCATTTGTGCTGCTGAGGGAAAGGAATGTGCGTGCTGGCACCGCTGGGTTTTTCCCCACAAGTAAAATGATTCGCAAAACTTCACATGAACAGCAGTGGCCCACAGGACTGAATAATAAACAGAAAAATAAAACATGTCAGGAAGGAGTAAAGAGAAAAGGGCAACTTTTCTTAAAATATGTATAAACCCTTAAAAGACTATTTTATGAGACAATCATAGCCACAAAGTCAAGCATTTAAAAGCTAAGACGGGAAGACAGCGATTTAGAGAGCAAAATGAATAATCATGTAAAAAAATACATGATGTAACACAGATGCATTCATGGACAAAATTAGTTGTGTGTCTATGTCAATCCAAATAACCTTAAGTTCTTAAATGCTTCGCTTTGTAATCATAGTTTAAGTTGAAATGCCAGTTTCGTTCATTATGGGAAGAAGTCTCCTAAGTAATATGGAACAAACAAAGAAATATATTTACCTTGCATCATCTTCAGTTAAAGTGGCCAATGGAAAAAAGCCCTGGCTGAATGCTCAATGTCATTGTTCACAGAATCAGAGAATGGGTTGGGCTGGGAGGGACACATCCCTAATATCCAATCTGACCCTGCCCTGGGGCAACTTGAGGCCATTTCCTCTCATCCCATCCCCTGTCACTGGGGAGAAGAGACCAACCCCCACCTCCCCACAGCCTCCTCTCAGGCAGTTGGAGACAGGGATGAGGTCTCCCCTCAGCCTCCTCTTCTCCAGGATAAACAGCCCCAGGGCCCTCAGCCGCTCCCACAACCCCTGTTCTCCAGCCCCCTCCCCAGCTCTGGTCCCTTCTCTGGATGTGCTCCAGCCCCTCAATGTCCTTCTTGGAATGAGAGGTCCAACCTGGAAGAGCTGGAAGGATGGATATGCCAGTGCCAGCAAAAAGCTACCCTGGTTAACAAGAGCCAAGTTTGTGTAAACAACCCTGGAAGAAATACTGATGGATTACAAAGTGCTCTTCACCCAAGATTATCAATTTGCCTCCTCAGATCCTTGATGCTTCTCCAGGAGAAGCTCAGCATTCAAAGACGCCCCGTTCTTCATATTTTAAATAGCAATACACAACATTTCCATCGACTCCCATTCCTCCTCTCACTCTCACTTCTGAAAAGAACACAAAACTTTTTGCCTGGAAGATTGTCTTTGGCCTTGCCCTCAGACACCGCTGTGAACTGCTCTGCGGTGTAAGACTCTCTTTTACATGACCCATTGTCAAAAAGAAACCTCCATGAATAATTCAGTCTCTCCCAATAACATCCCTGTTTACCCTCCAGGTTCTGGGGTTCGTGCTGCTCTGCTGTCTTTTGGAATTTCTAACAAGACACAGAAGCATCTCAGGAGGTTCTCCCAGCGACTACAGTTTTAATATTAAATAAGGAAAAAAAAAATTCAAATGATCTCATTCTCATTTATAATTTTTCATGTTGCCAGGCTTTGCATATTCATGACCTCTCCAGGTCACTACACACGCATCGCCTTTGACCTTGCTAAATGTCAAAAAGCTCCTGGTATTTTGCTTTGCTGATCAAGCCATCAATTATTTCCATATATTATGCCTCCCTTGCTCCGTTTGGGTCCCTTACACAGAAAGCCATAATTGCTTATGCACCATGCTGAAACCATTCTCTATCTGAGGGCTTTATAGAAAAGATTTTGACCTTTGCTTTATATAAAAGCACTAAGAGAGCCTTCTGGAAAATTTCTAGTCGAAGAAATAAGGAGTTGGGAATGTTGTACACTGGTTCAATAATATCTGGAAAGAATAAATGCAGATCCCTACAGAGCAGAGTGAATCTTCAGGGTTAGGTAGGCAGCAATACCAGGAAAACCTGCAACCCAGGGGTGTGGAGCCCCTCCAACACGACACACCAGGATGGAGAAAGCAACTTCAAACCAAGTTCACAAAGGCAAATGGGAGCAACCTGTATCTTCAAGTTTAACAACGTTAAACGCCATTCATTAATTAACAGATTCTAAAAAGACCTTGAAATATAAAAATAAGAAGGTTCAGTTCACAGAATCACAGAATGGTTTGGGTCAGAAGGGACCTCAAAGCCCATCCAGTTCCACCCCCTGCCATGGGCAGGGACACCTCCCACTGGATCAGGGGGCTCCAAGCCCCATCCAGCCTGGCCTTGAACACCTCCAGGGATGGGGCAGCCACCACTGCTCTGAGAAACCTGGGCCAGGGCCTCCCCACCCTCACAGCAAAACATTTCTCCCTAAGAGCTCATCTCAGTCTCCCCTCTTTCAGCTCAAAACCTTCCCTCTCGCATCCTGTCCCTGCACTCCCTGATCCAGAGCACCTCCCCAGCTTTCCTGGAGCCCCTTTCAGTCCTGGGAGGCTGCTCTAAGGTCTCCCCAGAGCCTTCTCTTCTCCAGGCTGAACAACCCCAACTCTCTCAGCCTGTCCTCACACCAGAGGGACTCCAACCCTCGGATCATCTCCATCACCTGCTCTGGACTTGAATGTAAATTCCCAGAGGACAAGGGGGAGCTCAGAGGGCAAATTCCTGTTAAAAAGTTTCTCATAATTACTTCTCTCAACCTCCATGAGTTTTAAGCTCATTAATTCTGGCGCTATTTTGGATGGAGAATAATTAATTCCTCTCTTTTGCAACAACCTAAAAAAGGGTTCTCAGGCCCTGTCAGAGGCTGCCAGGGAGGGGGTGGAGTCCCCATCCCTGGAGGGGTTTAAAAGATGGGTGGATGAGTTTCTCAGGGATCTGGTTCAGTAGTGGACAGGGATGGTTGGACTCAATGATCTCAGAGGTCTTTTCCAACCAAGCTTCTAACGTTTTATTTCATTCCTAATACAATATACAATATTTACATATAAATATTCCATCAAGACCATATTTAAACAGTCACAGAGCAGATAAGGCAATTTTTCTGAGCTGCCAAATTGTCCGTTGAAAGCATAAAATACTATTTTCTCCCATCCTCAGCTACAAATAAATCCACAATCAAATCAAAGTGGACCCAGTTCGGAACTCTCCTGTCGATGTAAAACCTGAACAACTAATTTATGCCCCACTGATGCACTCCAGATTTGCAAAGATGCACCTGAGATCATAATTCAGCCTCATATTTCTTCCTAATTAGCTCTGTTCCATTTCAAATAAAATCCCTGAAGAATGTTCCCCTTCAGCCTGATTTCATTAGTTGTATAGAATTTATTACTGAGTAGGAATGACAGACAGAATCAGAGAATGATGGAATGGGTTGGGTTGGAAGGGATCTCAAAGCCCATCCAGTCCATCCAGGGACACTTCCCACTGGATCAGGGGGCTCAAAGCCCCATCCAACTTGGCCTTGAACACCTCCAGGGATGGGGCAGCCACCACTGCTCTGGGCAACCTGGGCCAGGGCCTCCCCACCCTTGTTGTGAAGAATTTCGTTCTCATGTCTAACCTAAATCTCCCCCTTTCCAATTTAAAGCCATTCCCACTCGTCCCATCACTCCAGACCCTTGTAAAAAGCCCCTCCCCAGCTTTCCTGGAGCCCCTTTCAGCCCTGGGAGGCTGCTCTAAGGTCTCCCCAGAGCCTTCTCTTCTCCAGGCTGAACAACCCCACCTCTCAGCCTGTCCTCACAGCAGAGGGGCTCCAGCCCATGGATCATCTCTGGACCCACTCCAACAGTTCCATCTCCTTTTCATGTTGGGGATTCCAGAACCAGACACAGGACTCCAGTTGGGGTCTCCCCAGAGCAGAGCAGAGGGGCAGAATCCCCTCCCTCCCCTCTGGTCCTTCTGCTCTGGGTGCAGCCCAGCACACGGGGGGGGTTCTGGGCTGGGAGCGCTCGGTGCCGGCTCCTGTTGAGCTTCTCATCAATCAGAAACTGGAACTCAAATGGAAAGGAGAACTCAGGGGTCACAACGTGGCCAATTGTTCTGCCAACGAGGTTATCATGAAATATCTTTGATGTTTTAAGATCCTTTGCAAGTACTTGGAGACCGATGCATTAAGAAAACAGTTCCTATTATAAACAATATTTTATGAACCACCAAAGTAAAACTCCAGCACATAAACTCGAGCCCGACCTGCAGTGATGTCCACTGTGAAAAATGATCCTGTCCTTCCTGCTATCAGTGCCTGATAAGGTACACGATGTAAACATTTGATTATATTGTACCTGATGGCATTTTTATTTCCCAAGCATTCTCTTCCAGCAGTAAAAGTGGTGCATTTAAATTATTACTGGATTGCATCCTCGCTGCCAACAGCAGGCATTTGCCTATTTATTCTAACTTTTATTTCTCCAAATTTGCACACAAGAAAACAGTTGGGGCCGCAGGGCTCTGAGCATTGTCACCATTCATAAATCCCATTTTCTGCTTGGTTTTCTCAGTGCACTTCTCCTCAAACTCAACAGAGACAAGCCACCTTCAGAAGTACAACTCTAGACAACATAGTTGTCTAGACCAAGTCTTTTCAGATGCCACCAACTCAACTCAGAGCAAGGAAGCCATGTCCTAGAGACACTTCTGAGCTTATGGCAGGAAGGTTCATGCTTGATGGAGCTTCTATTTGTGGAATCACACAACGATCTCGTTGGAAAAGACCTCTGAGATCATCGAGTCCAACTGTCCCTGACCACTACTAAACCATGTCCATCAGAAACTCATCTGCCCACCTTTTAAACCCCTCCAGGCATGGGGACTCCACCACCTCCCTGGGCAGACTCTGCCAGTGCCAACAGAATAGTAGCACCTCAAGGGCACTCGTGAGCTTCATCAGGAGCTGAGGCTCCATCTGGACCAGTATTTTTCATCTGTGAGCACCACCTTTGGGGAAACGAGCACCAAAAGCAGCAGTATCAACAGTGCTGTTGCACAAGCACTTTGAGTCACCAGGAGCCAGCACAGGTCTCTAAATTAATTCATGATTCTATACTGGATATTAGAAACAATTTCTTTACTCCCAGAGTGGTGAAGCCCTGGCAGATTCTGCCCAGGGCAGTGGTGGAGTCTCCATCCTGGAGGGGTTCAAAAAGCCTGTAGATGTGGCACTTGGGGACAGGGTTCAGTAAACACAGTGGGGTTGGGCTGATGGTTGGATTGGATGAACTGAGAGGTCTTTTCCAGCCTTAATGACTCTGTGATTCTGAACAGTCGCACATGTGCCTGCTGTATTCACTCAGCATCCCTTTCCCACTCACAGGGATGCAGCAAACCACACCTGGGAGATAAATTAGTTAAATGGTGGCACTGCTGCTTTGAGAGGCTGATTGTGCAGGGTTAGCCCAGCTCTGCCAGTAAACTGCTCCTGGCATTTCACACAACCACAGAATCACAGAATCACCAGGTTGAAAAAGACCTCTGAGATCATTGAGTCCAACCATCCCTGTCCACTACTGAACCAGATCCCTGAGCACCTCATCCACCCATCTTTTAAACCTCTCCAGGATGGGGACTCCACCCCCTCCCTGGCAGCCTCTGACAGGGCCTCAGAACCCTTTCCAGGAAGAAATGTTTCCTGATGTCCAACCTGACCCTGCCCTGGGGCAACTTGAGGCCATTTCCTCTCATCCCATCCCCTGTCACTGGGGAGAAGAGACCAACCCCCACCTCCCCACAGCCTCCTCTCAGGCAGTTGGAGACAGGGATGAGGTCTCCCCTCAGCCTCCTCTTCTCCAGGATAAACAGCCCCAGGGCCCTCAGCCGCTCCCACAACCCCTGTTCTCCAGCCCCTTCCCCAGCTCCGGTCCCTTCTCTGGACGCTCTCCAGCCCCTCAATGTCCTTCTTGGAGTGAGGGGCCCAGAGCTGACCCCAGCACTCGAGGGGTGGCCTCCCCAGTGCCCAGTGCAGGGGCACAATCCCTGCCCTGCTCCTGCTGCCCACGCTGTGTCTGACACAGCCCAAGATGCCATTGGCCCTCTTGGCCCCCTGGGCACACATCTTCACCTGCTGTAGGGATCCTCCTCGACCCAGGAAATGGTATTGCCTATGCAAAAAGCTCTCCAAAAGGTGGAAGGACGATACAGAAGGACAGATGCTGTTCCTCACACACTGACCGTACCATGGACGCCAGCAGGTTCAAAGAGCTCCTGCAAGGGCAGCACAGTGGAGCTGTCTGCAAGCCAACCAGGTTATTTGGAGCTGGCTGCTCCTCTCCAGGCCAGAGACCCCAAGTTAACACGTTGGGCCTGAGAAAAACTCTGCTCTCAGCTTGTGCAGCCCTTGGGGAACCTGTGCTGGCAGGAATTCCTGGACCAGGGTTTGCTGTCCACAATGACAGCTCTCCCTCAGCTCTATCCCTAGGATCACGACAAGCTTCATCCTTCTTTCATCCCATGGTGGAAGGCACAAAAGAGCAAGAAATGAAAGCAAGCACTTTACAGGGTGGTCTTTTACTCTAGTTCTTCCCCTAGAGGTCTTCTCCAGTCTCTCACGGGAGACAAACACTACACTAACAACAACAACCAAATCCCAGCAGAGGTGTTTGGCTCTCCTGGTGCTCTGCTTCCATGATCCTAATAAATCTCCCAGAGAAAACCTAACAACACTCACAAAATCCCCCAAACAATGAAGATCAGAGGCAGTAAAGCCCTCAGCTTGTGATGAGAACCAACACACCTAAGACAAAACACCACACGGCAACAGCAGCAATAAGCAAAGGATATGGGGTTTATTGATCACATCAGATATTCTGTGTCTGTCAGAACTGCAGCATCCTCAGAATCTGTCACCAAAACCTCCAGGGCAGGAGCTCTTATCTCTATTTTACAGAAAGGAAACTGTAACAAAGAAAACTACCCCAGACACTTCCCTTAGGAGAGCCTCTGCTGGTTTCTGTGGAGGCTTCGCTCTCCACAGCCACGCAGGGAGCACAGCGTTCAGGCTGTTACACTGTTCAGTTAAAAATCCTCTCTAAGGCTGACTCAATTAGATTCCAGAATCATAAAAACATGGAATGGGTTGGGTTGGAAGGGACCTCAAAGCCCATCCAGTTCCACCCCCCTGCCATGGGCAGGGACACCTCCCACTGGATCAGGGGGCTCAAAGCCCCATCCAACCTGGCCTTGAACACCTCCAGGGATGGGGCAGAACCACTGCTCTGGGAAACCTGGGCCAGGGCCTCCCCACCCTCACCCTCATTTCTTCCCAAGACCTCATCTCAATCTCCCCTCTTTCAGCTGAAAACCCTTCCCCCTCATCCTGTCCCTGCACTCCCTGATGGGGAACCACAAACCCATGCACCTTATATAAATCAATGAGTTACTACATAAACAAAACACTGACTAAATCATTCTATGTTTATAACTGATAGAAGCATCTCAAATAAATATTGCAAAATTACTGAAAAGAACTGATTTTTATGACAATTGAATAAATGCTGTGCTGGTTACAGAACTGATGCTGAAGTTGATGTGAACACATGTACTTTCCTCCCACAAGAAAAATAAATCAAAGCATCCCATAATATCTGCTTTGTCCATTTGTCTCCGAATTGTCACTTGGTAGGATTTGAATAAAGTGAGTAGAAATCTAAGCAAGAACAGATTAAAGGAAAACCTGTAAATATCTGTTCTACTCCTGCTCATTATAACCATTTTCAAGTTGTGTCTCTCACCTTTCAGAAGATGCAAACTGCAGCACCTAAGGCAGCACTACAAATACACAAAAACAGAGGGTTTTTTTCACCAGTAAAACATGGAATATAATAGCAATCCAAGGAATGCATCCAGCAGCCTTTGGATGGTACCACCAGCTCTATCGGCCCTGACAATGACCTGTGCCCTGGTGGCATGTCCATTTACAGGACAGACTTGGGGCTCCCTCCATATATCCAACATCCTGTCCTTCCATGCCTTTCATCTTCTACCTTTTCATGATCTTTCTCCCTCCATAAATCATCTTTTCTGTGCAGTTAAAATCAAAACACCTATAATCATAGAATTGTTTGGCTGGAAAAGACCTTTGAGGTCATTGAGTCATGGAATCATAGAATGACCTGAGTTGGAAGGGACCCACAAGGCCCATCCAGTCCAACTGCTGTCCCTGCACAGGACACTCCCAACACTCACCCCCTGTGACTCAGGGCATTGGCCAAATGCTTCTGGAATGCTGGCAGAGCAGGTGCCCTGACTGCTTCCCTGGGGAGCTGTTCCAGTGCTCCACCACCCGCTGGGGGAAGAACCTCTTCCCAATGGCCAATCTCCCCCTGCCCTGGCACATCTTCCTGCCATTCCCTCCAGTCCTGTCCCAGGGCACCAGAGAGCAGAGCTCAGCCCCTCTTTCCCCTCCCTTCCTCCCTCCCTCTCCTCAGGGCTGCTCTCCAGCCTCTCCCAGCCCAGGCTGTCCGTGTGTCCAGGGCTGCTCTGCCCCAGGGGCAGAGCCTGACACCGTACGTGTCCCCTACTAAATCACATCCCTGAGGAAATGATGGCAGCTTGTTATAGGAGATCAGAAAGAGAAGCTGTGTCATCAGGAGAAGTCCTGGTCATGATAACCACAAAAGCCACCACCAGAATCATGGTCATAACAGTAATAATGACATGAGTAGCAATTCTTGAGTCAGCAAAGGCTCCTCCAGCGCTACCACAGCTCTGGGCAGCTCATGGGGTGGTTCAGCCCACTTGTGTAGGAACCAGTCTTCCATACAACAACCCATGTGCTTTAAGCCCACCATCAGTAGGAGATTCATCCCCCTGCCATCCTTTTATGCTCCTTAAGGAAAGACAGACCTCTCCAGGAGATTATCAGAGCTCCAAGCCACTTTCTGCAGTCTCTAGAAACGGAGCCAAAGACACTCCTGCTCCAGGTTGAGATCCATCAGTGGAGTGGGATGAAGTCAATCCTAATGCACATGAACCCACAACCAGGAGGAGCCCAAGAGAGAGGCCTCCAGCTCTCCTGCAGCCTTGACCTCAGGAGGCTCTCAGTGCCACTAACCACGTGTCTGCTGGCTGGGAGAGGAGAATGCTTTGATAAAAACCCGTGTCTGCACACCAGTAAATAGCCTGAAGAAAGCACTGCAGATACCCCAACGTGTAATCAAGCACATAAATCATTTGTTATGCAACAGACCTTGGAAAAAACAAATCAGTTGATTATTAGTGATAACGATGCATATTCAGCATCCTGTCCCTGGAGGCCCCAAAAGAGGTCAGAACGCCGTGAAAAAGCAAATTTGCCATAATATTTGGGCATCAGAAACCAGAATAAATGAGGGCTGCACAAGGCACTCTTCGAAAAAAGTGAAAATAAGACAAAACCAATATAACAGGCACATGAAAGTCATTTTGTGAACATCTTTCTCAGACACACAGCAATGAGAGGCTCGTTATTTCCCATGCACCACATCAAACCAGACTTTTCATTTTCCAGTAATAAATGCCGAGCATTTCCAATATAGTTTATTTCCCCTTATGTTTTCCTTCTCATTCCCAACGCTGATGGTTTGCATTCGGAGTCAGGGCAGGCAAGGAGGATCTGCATGCAAATCAGCAAGGATGGAACAGCATTTTCTCTCATTTTCTTCTTGTTTTACACAGCATCAACAGATGAGATCAGTATCAGATCTGCATTTCCAGCACACGCCCTCTTATCTCACGTGCTTGTTCCAGTGTCAAGAGATTTAAAGCCAGGCATTGAGAAAATGATTGCCTCACATGCCTTTTTCATATAAACAGGACTTCTACTTCATTTTTACTTCTATATTGACATTAAAATCGTGGATTTGGGGAACTATAGAGCTGAACATAAAAGCATCAAAGATGTAACAACCATAAGACACTCGCTGGCTGCTCAGAAAAACCACGAGGAAAGAAAATAAGGGTCTACTTACACTGTACAATGAGCTGCACCAAAGCTTCTCTGGGTTTCACGTTGAACCCATTGTATTGGCTGGTCTGGCACCTGTAGGTTCCTGTCATCTCCCTGGAGACGTTCACTATCCTCAGGATCCCATCGTAGCTCTCCGTCTGCATTGCCCCATCCGGCATCGCGACCTCCTTGTCTGCTCGGGACCAGAGGATGATGGGTTTGGGCTTCCCCGTCACCTGGCACTGCAGCTCGATCGTGTCCCCTTCCCGGGTGACCAGCGGTGACTTTTCTTGAGGAACAGTCAAATTGGGTGGGACTTCAAGAGAGAAAAAAAGATGGTTCAACAGTCAGCAGCACAGAGGAGAACAAGGGGGCTTCCTGGGTGTTACTGCATGGGCCAGCGGTGGCCCAGGGGGCCGAGAGGGCCAACGGCATCTTGGGCTGTGTCAGACACAGCGTGGGCAGCAGGAGCAGGGCAGGGATTGTGCCCCTGCACTGGGCACTGGGGAGGCCACACCTCGAGTGCTGGGGTCAGTTCTGGGCCCCTCACTCCAAGAAGGACATTGAGGGGTTGGAGAGCATCCAGAGAAGGGACCGGAGCTGGGGAAGGGGCTGGAGAACAGGGGTTGTGGGAGCGGCTGAGGGCCCTGGGGCTGTTTATCCTGGAGAAGAGGAGGCTGAGGGGAGACCTCATCCCTGTCTCCAACTGCCTGAGAGGAGGCTGTGGGGAGGTGGGGGTTGGTCTCTTCTCCCCAGTGACAGGGGATGGGAGGAGAGGAAATGGCCTCAAGTTGCCCCAGGGCAGGGTCAGATTGGACATCAGGAAACATTTCTTCATGGAAAGGGTTCTCAGGCCCTGTCAGAGGCTGCCAGGGAGGGGGTGGAGTCCCCATCCCTGGAGGGGTTTGAAAGTTGGGTGGATGAGGTGCTCAGGGATCTGGTTTAGTAGTGGACAGTGGACTCGATCTCAAAGGACTTTTCCAACCAAACCATTCTATGACTCTACGTAAACTCCATATCAAGCACTCATCTATACATGAACAACAGTGCTTACTGACTCCCTCATACACTGGAAAACCATTCTATTTATGAGATAAAGTCCTCAGCTGCTCGAAGTGGTTCAAGTAAGGTTTGACAGCCTCACCTATGACTCCCATCTGTGTCTTCTGACATGTCAATACTCTGCACCAGTGCCCGTCAGCGCGTCGGACAACCGGCTGCAGCTCACACTTTATTGCTGGAAGTTATGGTTCTCCTTTTTATGAGTATTTGGCACTAAACCCCTTTTTTATAACTGGCTGCTGATTTTATCCAGCTCGTAATGGCCACGCAATGAGGAAGAATAATGGCAAACCAAAAATCAGCCCAGAGTTCAAGACCTGAAATCGTAACACAGTTGGTGCCTTCCTATCACAGGGGGTTATCAAAGTGCTGGTGTTATCTTAAGAGATTTGCATTAACAAATCCAGAAGAAATATGTAACCAACTGTTTCCAGCAAGAGTCAGACAGCCCCTTGGAGCAGGATCTGGGGATGCCCATCCTTCCTCCTCTCTGCAGTCTCACAAGAGCAACACTTCCTAATTGTCTCCGGATTATCGGTCGAGGTTCTGAATCACCAGCCCTCGGCAGCAAGGAGAGGAGCTCACTCTCCATGGAAGAGACAACTCTCTGCAGGGTGCTGGCTCAGGACAGAAGTCACAGAATCAGAGTGGCTGGGGTTGGAAAGCACCTCTGGAGCTCATCCAGCCCAACCTCCTGGTAAAGCAGGGTCATCTCCAGTAGTTGCACAGGAACGTGTCCAGCTAGGTTTGGATTCCTCCACAGAAGGAGACTCCACAACCTCCCTTGGAAGCCTGGTCCAGTGCTCCCCAGCAAAGCAGCATCGTCTGCATGTGGGCATCCCAGTGAGCTTCCACTGCTGATCCCATCAGAGGTGGCCCCTCTATCTCAGCCATTTAGCTACTGTGTTTGATAATGGCAAAGCACTGCAAGTTCCACCAACCTTATAAGAAGAGTTTTGCCACATCCAGCTATCACGCCCATCTCTCCATACCTACACTGGATTTACAGCCAACCTTTTCCTCCTCTCTCACCACAACACCCACGAAAGTTCCACCTCTGAAGCTGTCTGTGATCTCCAGATGACACACGGTGTCTTTGGCACCATGGACCCTCACTTAGGGGAGGACTTGGGCTGCTGTGGGGTCGGTGAAGATACAGAAAAGGCTGATTTAAACATTGCCTTTAGTGCCTTCTGAAAGCTCAGCTCTACTTATGGATCTTCTGTTCTGAACCACATAGAGAGATGCTATGAGGACAAGGCTGAGAGAGTTGGGGTTGTTCAGTCTGGAGAGGAGAAGGCTCTGGGGAGACCTTAGAGCAGCCTCCCAGGACTGAAAGGGGCTCCAGGAAAGCTGGGGAGGGGCTCTGGATCAGGGAGTGCAGGGAGAGGACGAGGGGAACGGCTTTAAATTGGAAGAGGGAAGATTTAAATCAGACATTAGGAAGAAATTCTTCACAGTGAGGATGGGGAGGCCCTGGCCCAGGTTGCCCAGAGCAGTGGTGGCTGCCCCATCCCTGGAGGTGTTCAAGGCCAGGTTGGATGAGGCTTGGAGCCCCCTGATCCAGTGGGAGGTGTCCCTGCCCATGGCAGGGGGGTGGAACTGGATGGCCTTTGAGGTCCCTTCCAACCCAACCATTCCATGATTCCATGATTCTATGCCTTCTTTTTTTAAACCAGTCCCTTTGAGCTTTACCTCTCCGCACTGCCTTGCCCTCGACTACTTTGCTGGAGTGCCAGGACTGATCAAATACAGCTGCACCACAGCTCCTGTCTGCAGAAAGAAATAATCAAAGGGTATTTTCAGTCCCCCAGAGACAGAAATGACAGAAAGAGCTCCAGTTCTCCCCTGGGATATCCCCTGTACCACAGAATCACAGAATGGTTTCAGCTGGAAAAGATCTTTAAGATCATCCAGTTCAACCATGGATCCAGCCCCACTAAGTCACCACCAGACCATGTCCCCAGTTCCGACATCTACTCATCTTTTAAACACCTCAGAACTTAAATCAGGGACTTTCATAGGTACCAAAATGCTGTTTTCAGCTGGTTTTGAAAGCTTTAACATCTCCTTCTGGATGTGGTGGGACAAGCAAAAGCAAAAATAGCTTTTTTCTGTGGGAAAGCAAAGGAAAAATTATTTTACACTTAAAAATAGAAGAAAAAAGAAAAAGAAAAAAGAGAAGGACTGCTTAATAAAACATTCCTGACATTAATAAAACATTCTTATTTTTCACTGAGGCCCCTGTGTGCCTCAGCAGGGTCTGAGCACAGGTCAGTGCCCAGGAGACCAGGATCACCTGGATGAAGCCCAGAGGAGAACCAGCCAAGGAAGATGCCCTGGTGGGGAAGGGCTGCAGGACATGAGATCGACCACCCCAGGGAAGGGAGGGTGGCAGAAAGCAATGACAGCAGCATTGGCAGAGCCCGATCGCAGCCCAGAGCAAGGACAGAGAGGCCAAAGGGTGCTGAAGGCAGCGAGGGAGGATTCAGCAGGAGCAGGTGAGTGCTGCTCTGTGGTTCTCCAACGTATTCCAGTTGCATTTCTCCACCAGCAAGTGCCCTTCCCTCTCCCTCATTTCGACATTCCATGCTTTTGCTGTGAAGGGCACGGTGCTCGTGATGGACCCACATCAGCCAGGAGGGACTCCTCCACCTTCTCTCCTGAAACCAAGTCCACCAGACAGAAACCAAACGGCCACTTCCTACAACAATGCTGTAGGTGATTGTCCTCCTCTGCCCTGCTCTGGGGAGACCCCACCTGGAGTCCCGTGTCTGGTTCTGAAATCCCCAACATAAGAAGGAGATGGAACTGTTGGAGTGGGTTCAGAGGAGGCTTCGAAGAGCTGGAGCCCCTCTGCTGTGAGGACAGGCTGAGAGTTGGGGTTGTTCAGCCTGGAGAAGAGAAGGCTCTGGGGAGACCTCAGAGCAGCCTCCCAGGACTGAAAGGGGCTCCAGGAAAGCTGGGGAGGGGCTTTTTCCAACGCCCTGAATTGACGGGACGAGGGGGAATGGCTTTAAATCAGAAGGGGGAAGATTTAGATTGGACATTAGGAAGAAATTCTTTGCAGTGAGGGTGGGGAGGCCCTGGCCCAGGTTTCCCAGAGCAGTGGTGGCTGCTCTATCCCTGGAGGTGTTGAAGGACAGGTTGGATGGTGCTTTGAGTCCCCTGATCCAGTGGGAGGTGTCCCTGCCCATGGCAGGAGGTAGAATTGGATGGGCTTTGAGGTCCCTTCCACCCCAAACCATTCCATGACTCTAACAGAGACTAAACTGGGAAAAAGGTACTTTTCCAAGAAGGAAAATACAGTTTAAAGGGAAACATTTGCAAGCATTCATTGCACTGCCTGCAGGAAGGAGCCTCCTTCTGATCATATTTCCAGCTCACCTGGCTTGCAGCTTTCTCAGAGGAGTTCAAACACTGCACAGCTCTGCCTGGATCAGTGAAACAACATTTACCTTGTCCCTTCCTCCCCCAGGCAGTGGATCTGCTCCCTGCTCTGAGTGTGCTTTGATCAAAGGATGTCCCAGTTGGCAGGGATGCTGCAGGCTCCGTCGCAGCTCGCTCCCTGTCCCTCCAGCATCTCCAGCTGCCCTGGGGAATCACAACCTTCTCCCATCTCAGGGATTCACTGACAGTGAGAACCATCAGGGTCAAGACCACGGGGTCACAGCCCTCCAACAAAGTACCAGCTATCAAAAGGGAAAAGGTTTGCTACCTGCCATGTAGAGCCTACAGTGCTGTCTACAGCTCTGCTGGCAACCCCCTGCTCCAGATGGGTCCAGGACGTCACTTTTCATAGAATCACAAAGGTTGGAAAGGACCTCTAAGATCAACCAGTCCAACAATCAACCCAAACACACTGTACCTACAAAACTATGTCCAAAATACCATATCTATACAGTTTTTGAACCCTTCCAGGGATGGAAACTCCCCCACTGCCCTGGGCAGCCTCTGCCAGGGCTTCACCTCTCTTTCAGTAAAGAATCTTTTTCTAATATCCAATCTAAGCCTTTCCCTTTGGTTGCTGTCTGTGTAGACCTATTTCTGGACACGTGGTGCTGGCAGCTTGTTCCAGACTCTGTCCTTTCCAGGGTGCCTTCAGAGCAACAGGTCTGGACTATAAAATCACACCATGGTTTACCACAGAAATCACCCACTTTCTGGCTGGGGCAAGGGCTGTAACTTCTCATCTCAAGACTTGAGTCAGGAGCAAGAGTTGCCTTGGGCAAGTCAGAGGTCTGGTGCAAACGTGTCCATGAGGTGGACCTAGAGAGCAAGGGGGGGCAGAGATGTTTGAGTGCAAGTTGGGGTTCATGACCACTGACTTCCCATGTAGTTTCAGGTCCCTCACTCCAAGAAGGACATTGAGGGGCTGGAGAGCGTCCAGAGAAGGGACCGGAGTTGGGGAAGGGGCTGGAGAACAGGGGTTGTGGGAGCGGCTGAGGGCCCTGGGGCTGTTTATCCTGGAGAAGAGGAGGCTGAGGGGAGACCTCATCCCTGTCTGCAACTGCCTGAGAGGAGGCTGTGGGGAGGTGGGGGTTGGTCTCTTCTCCCCAGTGACAGGGGATGGGATGAGAGGAAATGGCCTCAAGTTGCCCCAGGGCAGGGTCAGATTGGACATCAGGAAACATTTCTTCCTGGAAAGGGTTCTCAGGCCCTGTCAGAGGCTGCCAGGGAGGGGGTGGAGTCCCCATCCCTGGAGGGGTTTGAAAGATGGGTGGATGAGTTTCTCAGGGATCTGGTTCAGTAGTGGACAGGGACAATTGGAACAGATGATCTCAAAGGTCTTTTCCAACCAAACCATTCCACAATTCCATGCACTGCAGAGTGGGGATGCAGGAAGGGACCAGCCCTGAGTTCTGGCTGTGGGAGCCTATCAGGAACACCCAGAGCCAGGGGGAATTCAGAATTCTGTACACTCTGAGCAACCTATGAGTAAGGAAGAAACCAGGAAAGAACCCACCCTGAAGGCCACAGGCGGCTTCTGGAGGAGGGGAGAAAGGAGGAGAATGAATGGCACATGACACAAATCTTGGAGGTGGGAGGGGAAGAAAAGATGCAGGTCAAAAACTGTCAGCAAGCCACCTACCCCCTCTTTAACTCAGCTTTCATTCTGAAAAATAGAGATAAAGGTACTACAAAAGCTGATAAGGACAGTAGACAAGGAGGTCTGCAGGCAGCCTGATAAGATGGGCCACATCAGCACCCCAGTTAGAAAGACACCTCAAAACACCCCAACTCCTCTTCTCCTGTGGCATTTTGCAGACAACCAGTGTCTGTCACGTTGCAAGCCAATGCATCATTATGGTTTATCCTGTTTATTAGTGTGCTTGGTACTGGAAACAGGGAAAGGGAGAATGAGGGACAGGGCCATCTGTTAAAACAGATCACTTGATGGGCAATGCCACAAATGAGAAGCTTGGCTGCAGCTTTGATGGGTCACATCTGACTGACAGAGCCTGAGACAGAGCTCCAAGGAGGTATTTCTCTGTCACACCACCATGGCCATGACTACGGGTTGTGTTTAATTCTGATGCTGATTCTCTACTGTCTAATTAGGAAGAAGGATAAAACTTTACTAAGGGATGGGTTTGGATCAGGTTTCCCTTCTATATCCATTGATCAATTCACACAAGCTTTCAGGTACTTCATTACTTCTGGGATGTCTATTCTACTGTTAAATTTGGCTCAAGTTATCACAGAAGGGACCTCAAAGTCCATCCATGTCCAGCACCCCTGCCATAGGCAGGGACACCTCCCACTGGATCAGGGGGCTCAAAGCCCCATCCAACCTGGCCTTGAACACCTCCAGGGATGGGGCAGCCACCACTGCTCTGGGAAACCTGGGCCAGGGCCTCCCCAGCCTCACAGCAAAACATTTCTTCCCAAGATCTCATCTCAATCTCCCCTCTTTCAGCTCAAAACACTTCCCCTCATCCTGTCCCTGCACTCCCTGATCCAGAGCCCCTCCCCAGCTTTCCTGGAGCCCCTTTCAGTCCTGGGAGGCTGCTCTAAGGTCTCCCCAGAGCCTTCTCCTCTCCAGGCTGAACAACCCCAACTCTCTCAGCCTGTCCTCATACAGGAGGTTTTCCAGCCCTTGGATCATCTCTGTGGCCTCCTCTGGACTCGCTCCAACAGATCCATGTCCTTCCTGTGCTACCGGATCAAACACCATGAGGGGATGGGGATGGCCACACCTCTGACAGGCTCTTGCAGCCCCATCTTGTCTGACTTGATTTCATAAGAAATAAAGCTAAAAAAAAAGACACAAAGGAAACTCAAATCAGTGCAATGGCCACAGAGAAACCAGGAAGATGAGTCAGGTGGGAAGGAGGAAAGGAGTAAGAAGAGACAATCATTCCATGTTGTCCTTCACTTGGTAAAATCCATGACTTCCCCTGGCACAACTTGAGGCCATTTCCCCTGGTCCTATCACTCATTACTGGAAGCCAGGATGCTTGAGCAGGGGTGCACAAGCTAAAGTGCAAGAGCAAAGGTGCAAGGATGTGCAAGCAAATGTGCACAAACAGGGTTGTTGGGGTGTTTCCAGCTGTGCCAGGGTGCTGCCAGCTGTTTTGGGGTGCTGCTGGCCACACTGGGGTATTGGCAGCTGTGCCAGCCTCCCTTTCCCAGCAGATGCTGCTGTGGCACAAGCAGAGGCTCGGAGGGGCTCAACCCTCCTCGCTGAGGCATCAGCACATCTCCTGCAGCACCAGCTACAGAGCCTGCTGCAAATAAAGGTCAGTTCTGTTCCTGCTTGTGCAGAATAATAAATCAGTGAAACCCTACATTTGAAACAAGAAACATTAACTTGTTCATGCAGCAAGTGGCTTAAAAAATAAGGTAATAGGCTTAGCAGATAAATCTGTTTCCTAAGGTAGAGGGTTATCATTTGAAAAAACAAAAGCATCAGTAACACTGAAGTAGCACCTCCTTTAAAAACACATGTTATTATCCTTTGAAACTGGCAGAGGCAGATACATAGAATTGCATGGTGGGAAAGACCTCTGAGATCATCAGCTCCAACTGTCCCTGTCCACTACTGAACCAGACCCCTGAGAAACTCATCTGCCCAGCTTTTTAAACCCCTCCAGGGATGGGGAGTCCAACACCTCCCTGGCAGCCTCTGACAGGCCTTGAGAACCCTTTAGATAGAGGTTAAATTATGTGTTCATCCTCCTCTTTTAAGATTTATGAACGTGGAGGTCAGAATCTCTACTATTAATCACCCTCTGCCAGAGACCTGCACTTCGGTCCCTGTCCATGATTTGTTCTCCTTATGGGATGGAGGGGCTTTTGAAGACAAGGCAGGCTGAGCTTTGCTCTAGGAAGCTGAGCTGGTACCCCAAATATATTTGAGCAAGACCATCCGACCTTTGAAGGGCAGCAAGTGATAATTATTCCCACTCTTCATGTAAACAAGAGACCAGAACTGCTCAGAAGACCCTTAAAGTGCAGTTTTCAGAAGAAGTGTTGGGGAACACCAGGGAGTGTGAGCCAAAAGTGTCTCCAGAGGTGAGAAAAGAGCCCTGGAGGGGGAACTGCGCATCCAGCTGCTGCAGTCAAGAGAATTTACTTCCACCTTTCCTTGGCCTTTCATCACCACTAAAGAGGATCTATCTGGTTACTCATGTGGAAGGTAAATTGAGAGACTTGTAAGGCAAGCGTGCAATCATTTCACGGTCGCTTTCTGTTCTCGTTGCCTGTCCTGCCCAGAAGAGGAAGCACCTTTCTTTTCTTGTTTTCTTGGGCAAAAAGCCACTTCTACTGGCAAGAGAAGACTCAGAATCACAGAATGGTTGGGGTTGGAAGGGACCTCATAGCCCATCCAGTTCCAACACCCCTGCCATGGGCAGGGACACCTCCCATTGGATCAGGGGGCTCAAAGCCCCATCCAACCTGGCCTGGAACACCTCCAGGGATGGAGCAGCCACCACTGCTCTGGGAAACCTGGGCCAGGGCCTCCCCACCCTCATTGTGAAGAATTTCGTTCTCATGTCCAACCTAAATCTCCCCCTTTCCAATTTAAAGCCATTCCCACTCATCCCATCACTCCAGGCCCTTGTGAGGAGCCCCTCCCCAGCTTTCCAGGAGTCCTTTTCAGCCCTGGGAGGCTGCTCTAAGGTCTCCCCACAGCCTTCTCTTCTCCAGGCTGAACAACCCCAACTCTCTCAGCCTGTCCTCACAGCAGAGGGGCTCCAGCCCTTGGATCATCTTTGTGGTCCCCTCTGGACCTGCTCTAACAGTTCCAGGTCCTTATGTTGGGGATTCCAGAACTGGACACAGGATTGCAGGTGGGTTTCATGAGAGTGGCGTAGAGGGGCTGAATCCCCTCCCTCACCCTGCTTTGGATGGATCCCAGGATACTTGAACACCAACCACAGATTTCACTGTGGGGGGGCTCGTGTAAGACATGCCCTGAGACAGTAAAACAACTCCAGAAGCAGTTCTTATACCTTAACATACTTTAACACCTCACACCACCGCCTCGCTCTGCAGTCAGACTCTGAAGAGGCACATTTCAAGCCCAGAACATACACAGCCAGCGGCAAATCAGCCAAATCAGCTTTCAGTGATCTCGCAGGAGTCGTGCTGAGGAGCTCCAGGAGCCGACGCAACGCGAGATGACGCGCCGACTCCACAGCCCTCCGGAGAAGAATAAAGAGACTCCACAAGAAGTGGCTACTAAAGAGGCTGCTGCTCCCAGAAACCCAGCTGGAGCCGATCCGAGGTGGATGAACACATCCAGAAAAAACAGATTTCCCAGAGGAAGCCAAGTGGTGGGGAGGGAAGGGGCTCCAGAGCACATCACCCATCCTCATCGCCATCCCCACAGCTCACCCAGCCGTGCCGCGCGCTGTGCGAGGGGAAGGGACAACGGATCCCAGGGACAGAATTAAAGAAGAAAAATCTCTGCACATTAAGTACTAAAATAGAACCATAAAAGAAAAGCTTTTTAACAAGAGCTGGTGTTTATCTGTCCCTTCTGTTCACCCATTCCATCCAAAGATAAACTCCAAAGATATCAGCTCACAAAAACAATCAATGATGGAACATCTGTCTGTTTTCTGGTACCTCTCAGGGTTGCCCGTGAATGATCACTCTGGACAGTGTTTAAGGTTTACAAAGATCTTAATTGGGACACTAATTATCTCAGAAAAAGCATTTTTTCATTATGCAAAGAGGCAAGACGGTGATTTTAATAAACATTTACAAGTAAAATGAAAGCCTCTTGTACGAACCATCAAAGGAGGAACAAGATGACCAGAGGACACATAATTCAGTACCAGATCCAGGCCGCATGTCCTAAGGCATTGGTGTTTAATTAGCTCATTATTTAAGAGATAGTTGATTAGGTTACCAGGGAATCCCTCTTACTCTACTGCAGGGAGGGTGCCCAGCCTCATGCAGACCGGTTCTTCAGGTATTTCCCTGCCTGTCTCTGTAGGCCCAAACCCACCCGGCGACCAGACGAACTGTGGGGGTGGGCCAGCAGCCCTGGAGGCCCCCAGCCTGCTCCACGCTCATGCCCAAAGTCCCCGTCCCCAAGGTGGTACACGCTCAGCACGTCGAATCGCTTGGTTGGAGAAGACCTTTGAGGCCATCAAGGGCAACCGCAGCAGTCCACTACTGAACCTGAGAACTTCATCTGCGTGTCCTTTAAACACCTCCAGGGATGGTGACTTCTGCTGGCTCACCGAGAGATGAAGGGTTTGGTTGACCTATTTGCCACATAGGACATCTCGTTGTGTCCACACTGAGTAGGAGTGAAGCAGTAGAAAGGACTCCCTTATAAAAAGGGTCACCGCCACCTCCAGCCATCTACTCCATCCAGCCCTTCTAGGAGCAACTCAGAGCAAGTGGAGCCAGAGAACAAAGCAGAAGAACCTCCCTGAAGGAACAACTCACTTCACAGCACTACCTCCAGGGAGATGGAGAGAGGACAAGCCAGAAGTGACAGATGTTACAGCTCTTGCTGTCCTGATACTGATTTCAGGGGCATAAAGACAGAGTAAGAACCCAGAGTGAGCAGAGCGGACCACGCATCACCTGAAGCCTCATTCTTCCTGCTTTGAATACAATATTTAAGGCAGAGAAAAAGATCCCTTACGAAGACCAACACTGTCCTGATCCACTTCTCTTTTTTTCACTTGCTAGGAGCTTATTTAATGGGGTTTTCTTGTTGCTGGTTTCACATCTCCTGCCTTCAGGTTCCCACGACACGCGCTCACACACCGAGGAGCCGTCCTGTCTTTCAGTAACATTTGCCCAGGGATGGTTTTATGGATGACAGGGCTTTTACAGGGTAAAGATTCAACATTTGAGTCTTCATTTCCACTCTTCAGTGACCTACTTTATGGAGCTGGGTGGGGGGGGAGGCTGCTAGGGGATTACTTCAGGTCCATTTATATAAGATACTCAGGACATAAATCTATGCCTTTTCTGCTGGAAGTACAAAATGTCAAGGGAAAAATACTGCTGCTAAACAAGTGCAATGTCGAGAACGCCACGAGGCTGCCGTGTCCCTTGCAGAGCCACGTGGACCTTTCCCATCTGCTGGGGGAACAGAGCAGCCCTCACCATCGCCCTCCTTCTGTACGTGATGACCCAGCCCCTCCTGCCTCTCTTTGCCACTCCGGGAGTCACTGCACACACACCAGGAAGAGGGAGTTCTCCCCAAAAGCAGGGAACAGACACAAAGCACAACACTCACAGGATCATGGGATGGTTTGGGTCAGAAGGGATCTCAAAGCCCACCCAGATCCTGCCCCCTGCCGTGGGACACCTCCCACTGGATCAGGGGGCTCCAAGCCCCATCCAACCTGGCCTTGAACACCTCCAGGGATGGGGCAGAACCACTGCTCTGGGCAACCTGGCCCAGGGCCTCCCCACCCTCACAGCAAAACATTTCTTATCAAGATCTCATCTCAATCTCCCTTCTTGCAGCTGAAAACACTTCCCCTCATCCTGTCCCTGCACTCCCTGATCCAGAGCCCCTCCCCAGCTTTCCTGGAGCCCCTTTCAGTCCTGGGAGGCTGCTCTGATGTCTCCCCGGAGCCTTCTCTTCTCCAGGTTGAACAACCCCAACTCTCCCAGCTTGTCCTTGCATGGGAGGTTCTTCACACCTTGGATTATCCCCGTGGCCTCCTCTGGACTCACTCCAACAGTTCCATGTCCTTCTTGTGCTGAGGACTCCAGAACTGAACCAAACTGAACATATATATCAGTATATACATGCAAGTCCTGGCATTTGGAATGTGTTTGTGCCTAAACCTTCGATTCCTAATTACCCCAGCAGTAATGACCTTTGATGAATAAGTAATGACCTTCAAAATCAGACTGAAACTATTTCAAAAAAATCATAGAATCACAGAATCTTCTGGTTGGAAAAGACCTTTGAGGTCATTGAGTCCAACTGCACCCGTCCTCTGCCAAACCATGTCCTTCAAAAACTCCTCTACCTGTTTTTTAAACCCCTCCAGGGATGGGGGCTCCACCCCCTCCCTGGGCAGCTGTTCCAGTGCCTGAGAACCCTTTTGGTAAAATTTCACCTCCCACTTCTCTGGTAACAAGGTCACATGAACAGGGAGGAATTCTTTTAAGGTGCTAAACGAGTCTGATCCCAAACATTAGTTTTCCTTCCTGCTTTCTGATTTTCTTGAGTGCTCCGGGACGGTGAATTTAAGAGCTGCCATAATTCATCACTGCCTGCAGGAACTGTGACGAGCTCACGGGTACGGCCACATCTAATGGATGTTTCCAATCAATCCCATCTATTTCCCAAACGATTCCCCAGCAAGAACAGACAATGTACTGGTTCCTGTCTGCCAGGTGGGCAATGCATGACTGCACAGACATCACTGCCCACCTCGCCCTGGCAAGCAGCTGCCTGACTTTGCACACAACTGCCATCCGTCACACCAAGCTCTGCTCGTACCTTAGAACAGAACTCTCAGTTCTTTACTTGTCAACAATATGTGCATCAATAAACTGGAAGAACATGTTTCTTTTGGCCAACAGGTGGATTATTTCCTTGTCTGTGAGCCAGCAGTGGCCCAGGTGGCCAAGGCAGCCAACAGCATCCTGGCCTGCATCAGCCATGGGGTGGCCAGCAGGAGCAGGGCAGGGATTGTGCCCCTGCACTGGGCACGGGGGAGGCCACACCTCGAGTGCTGGGGTCAGTTCTGGGCCCCTCACTCCAAGAAGGACATTGAGGGGCTGGAGAGCGTCCAGAGAAGGGACCGGAGCTGGGGAAGGGGCTGGAGAACAGGGGTTGTGGGAGCGGCTGAGGGCCCTGGGGCTGTTTATCCTGGAGAAGAGGAGGCTGAGGGGAGACCTCATCCCTGTCTCCAACTGCCTGAGAGGAGGCTGTGGGGAGGTGGGGGTTGGTCTCTTCTCCAAAGTAAGAATCATAGAATCTTCCATTTGAAAAAGACCTTTGAGATCATTGGGTCCAACTGTACCCATCCTCTGCTAAACCATGTCCTTCAAAAACTCATCGCCCCGTTTTTCAAACCCCTCCAGGGATGGGGACTCCACCCCCTCCCTGGCAGCCTCTGACAGGGCCTCAGAACCCTTTCCAGGAAGAAATGTTTCCTGATGTCCAATCTGACCCTGCCCTGGGGCAACTTGAGGCCATTTTCTCTCATCCCATCCCCTCTCACTGGGGAGAAGAGACCAACCCCCACCTCCCCACAGTCTCCTCTCAGACAGTTGGAGCCCTTTCACAGAAGCTTTGAGTTCTCTGACAGCAAAACAGGAGATGTTAATCGGGGTAAATCAGATAATCAGATGCTTGGGAGAGAGCACCACAGGACACTTATTCAGCAGCTCAGCTCTGCTCTAGGGTCTGCTTGGATCTCCTTGTGGCGAGTGGTGCTTTGTGTACACAACTTCATTCCCTGGGTCAAGGAAACCCAGAGCTTGGCGATATCAAAATAAAACCGAGATCAAAGAAAGCCTCCTCACCTGTGCTGCTGGAGATGTTGACATCAATGCTGATATCTGATATTCCACCTCCCTTTAGAGATGCAACACACGTGTAAGTCCCAAAGTCCGTGAATTTCAAGTCAATGATGTCCAGGTTGGTGGTGCCTGGTGACACGTCGGGGTCTGTCTGTGTGATCACCATCCGCTCAGAGCTTCTCAAGGGACGTCCATTTTTAAACCAGCTGAACGTGAGCTCTTCGGAAGGGATGGCTTCCACCTGGCAGGAGATTTTCACCTCTCGTCCGATCTGGATGTTGTCGTCTTTGTGATAGGGGTCAGGGGTGATCCAAAAACGTCCTTTTTTTAAGGCTGAAATAGGTAAAAAAAGCAAGTTTACTGTAATAAAGTACAATTCTGACTCTGCAAAGCCTGATGTTCAGGCTTCTCTTTATGCCTGTATATGATTTTAATAGTGCCTGTAGTGATAGGACAAGGGATTTTGGCTTTAAACTAATAAACTAAACGAGGGGAGATTCAGACTGGAGATAAGGAAGAAATTGTCGATGCTGAGGGTGGTGAGATGCTGGCACAGGTTGCCCTGAGAGGGGTTGGATGCCCCATCCCTGCCAGCATTCAGTTTTCCATGGATAGAACAACCTGATCAAGTTGAAGATGCCCCTCGTTACTGCAGAGGGGCTGGAACTGGATGGTCCCTTCCAACCCAAACCATCCTGTGATTCTACGATGCTCAAGAAGTTACTGAAGCTTTCAAGGCACGCATCTAGCACGTGGTTCTTCTTTTGGAGGATCAAATCTTAGTCAAACATCATCACATTGTGTACATTGCTAAAGAACCTGTCATTTCCAAAATGAAAAAGCAGAAGCCACAGCACCTAAATGAGGCTGAGCTGCTGACAACTGAAGAGTAACCAAAATAATTCATGAACCTTCAGTGTTTGTTATCCATCTCTGGAGGTATTTACAAGCCCTTCCTCATCCCCATGCTATCAGAGCACTGAGAGAAGAGAAAATAGAGATATCAGCCTAACATCACTAATACAACTGGTAGTGACACCTCCAATCTATCTGCAAACCAACACAGCCATGCAAAGCAGCTTTCTGTCAGCTGGTTAAATGAGGAGAGGTAAGCACACGCCTGAGGCTACAGCCTGCCCTGGTTTACACCCCCTGCTCCTTCCCTGGAGCAGCCTGGAGGGCTCCATCCAGCCTGAGCCCACCAAAGGGGCAGAGCCAACTGCGCTGCCTTGTTCAGGTGGGGAAACCACTGCCAGCACTGGTAAAGGGGGCTGAAGATACAGCTTTAGGCAATGATCAATGGGAAAAGGCAAAGAGCTGCTCTTCTGAGATGTAACCACACAGGAGAGCCCATCACCAAGAGCAGCTCAGTTGCATTTTCCCTGGCTGGGTCTTGTCTGATGAGGGAAACCCATCACACACTTGATGGAGAAACCCGAGGCTGGAGGTTGCACACGCGGCTGAGAGAAGAACATTACCAGGCAGAGAGGCACAGCCCTAAAAGACAAGGGGGGCTGACAGGACAGCTTTAGCAGGCATCAGCAGGAAAAAGCAAAAAGATGCTCTTCTGAGACGTAACCATGCAGGAGAGCCCATCACTGAGAACATCTTGGCTGCATTGCTCTGGCTTGGGTCTTCTCAGACAAGCAAAACCCATTCCACACTTGCAGGAGAAACCTGAGGCTGAAGGCTGCACTCATAACTGAGGAGAACATCCAGACAGGTACAGTGTGCCTAAAGAAGCTCTATCTGCATCCAAGGCTATTCAAGCCAAATTCAATCAAATCTCTAACCCAACCAAAAGCAGAGATAAGGTCATCTCATCGTTTCAGATGGGAACCCCAAGCCAGATGAGTTTAATGAGGCAGGCTCAGCGCTCAGGACTGCCCCACACCCACCAGAAACCCTGGAAAACATCATTTCCCACTTTCCTCCCAGTGAAATCAGCATCTTTCACTAGAATTCCCTCATCAATCTACTGTGCAAGAGAAAAACAACACTGAGACTCACTTATCTGATTTTTCTTGTCACTCTTTAAATGAGCATAAAACTACCCAGAAGCCATCATCATTTACATCAATAAAGTGACTGCTCCAAAGCAGTGTGGGCATGACACTTATTTTTAGAAGAATGCTTCAGAATCAGCCATTAAGTCCTTCAAATACAAATATATTTTGATGTCCTGGCTATAAAATGGTACTTATGTAATCCCAAGATCCCTTTCCCCCTATATATGTATGGATGGATGTTTATATAACACAAGGAAGGATGGAGCAAGGGAAGGAGGAGGAGCAGGTGTTGATCTCTTCTTTGTGGTGACCAACGACAGGAACTGAGGGAATGGCAGGAAGATGTGCCAGGGCAGGGGGAGATTGGCCATTGGGAAGAGGTTCTTCCCCCAGCGGGTGGTGGAGCACTGGAACAGCTCCCCTGGAAGCAGTCAGGGCACCTGCTCTGCCAGCATTCCAGAAGCATTTGGCCAATGCCCTCAGTGACAGGGGGTGAGTGTTGGGAGTGTCCTGTGCAGGGACAGGAGCTGGACTGGGTGGGCCTTGTGAGTCCCTTCCAGCTCAGGTCATTCTTTGATTCCATATCCTAACTCCAACTGTAAAGTCCCACAATGAAAATACCAGTTAAAAATGCACCTCTGCTGTGAGGACAGGCTGGGAGAGTTGGGGTTGTTCAGCCTGGAGAGGAGAAGGCTCCGGGGAGACCTTAGAGCAGCCTCCCAGGACTGAAAGGGGCTCCAGGAAAGCTGGGGAGGGGCTCTTGATCAAGGAGGACAGGGATAGGATGAGGGGAATGGTTTTCAGCTGAAAGAGGAGAGAATGAGAGAGATCTTGGGGAGAAATGTTTTGCTGTCATGATGGGGAGGCCCTGGCCCAGGTTGCCCAGAGCAGTGGTTCTGCCCCATCCCTGGAGGTGTTCAAGGCCAGGTTGGATGGGGCTTTAAGCCCCCTGATCCAGTGGGAGGTGTCCCTGCCCATGGCAGGGGGGTGGATCTGGATGGGCTTTAAGATCCCTTTTGACTCAAACCATTCCATGATTCTATTACAAATTGTGCCTGGCAGTTCTGACAAAGCACAGCACGAACAGCGTTCGGTTGCCACTATTTAGTATTCAAAACCCCAAGTGGTCGATGTGTTTTTAAGAATTTATTCTTATTTCACTTATTTAAGAAAGCTTCGTGACTGATCTTCACTGAGCAGCTCTCCTCCCCTTTTCGGAGCTTCTCCAGGATGCAGAATGAAGACACAGTTCGATTCAAGAGGTTGATCCACCCACTGTATGACAGTTGGAAACTGCCACAGCAAGTGACTTTGAAACACAAACAGAACTTCTTTGTTTCAAAAAGGAAAAACACACAATGCTTACAGATGCAAAAACTGGTAAATAAATTATGCAATTTACTTTAAGACAAAGAAAAAGAAAAAATAACTCATGACAGTGCATTTCAACCACAATTAGTTGCTAATAACCCCAATAAACTATTTTTATTCTGAATTTTATCCTTTGCTTTCAGCGCTCAAACAGATCATTTCAGCTGTTTCTCACATATACAAGGGAACAACAAGGTCTACCAGAAAAGTCACATTAACTTTCATCCATCCTCTTATGGCTGGTGCCACAATGTTGTCTGCAAGCTGAAGGGATACAGAACCCCAAATTTTGAGCCCTAAGCCTCTTACTTCATGGACTCAACTCTCTGGTTCATGGAGTAAACTAACAAAAAACCCCCAAGTTTTGTGGCTGTTGCTTGTTGGTTTGGTTTTCTGCTGGTTGAGTGTCAGGTGTAATTAAAAACTGGGCTGGATCATCATTTCAGACTGGATATCGGGAAGGATTTCTTTACTGAAAGGGTTCTCAGGCACTGGAACAGCTGCCCAGGGAGGGGGTGGAGTCCCCATCCCTGGAGGGGTTTAAAAAACGGGGAGATGAGTTTTTGAAGGACATGGTTTGGCAGAGGACGGGTGTGGTTGGACTCAATAATCTCAGAGGTCTTTTCCAACCAGAAGATTCTACTATTCTATGATCCACAGTCCTGATCTGCTACAACCACCAAAAAACTGTGCAGAGCTCCTACCTCAACTGAGTGTTTTTCCATACTTCCAAACACAAGGAGTTTGGAGGAGGGCTGTGGATCTGTGCACTGCATAAAAGAAGTTGAAGGCGTTTCAAGAGATTCTGAAATGAAGGAAAAAGTCTCTTTGCTCTGTTCCTCAAATGGAAGCTCTAAACACCCCTTACGCCACGTGAAGGGACGCACTATCAGAGAATAACTGAGGTTGGAAAAGCCCTCCCAGCTCATCCAGTCCAACCATCAGCCCAACACCACTGCACCTGCTGAACCATGTCCTCAAGTCATGTCCATGTGTTTTTTGAACCCCTCCAGGGATGGAGACTCCCCCAGTGCCCTGGGTGGCGTCTGCCAGGGCTTCACCGCTCTGGCAGTGAAGAAATTTTTCCTGATGTCCAATCTGACCCTGCCCTGGGGCAACTTGAGGCCATTTCCTCTCCTCCCATCCCCTGTCACTGGGGAGAAGAGACCAACCCCCACCTCCCCACAGCCTCCTCTCAGGCAGTTGGAGACAGGGATGAGGTCTCCCCTCAGCCTCCTCTTCTCCAGGATAAACAGCCCCAGGGCCCTCAGCCGCTCCCACAACCCCTGTTCTCCAGCCCCTTCTCCAGCTCCATTCCCTCCTCCAGCCATGCTTTGGTGTGTGGATGTGGCACTTCAGGACATGGTTCAGCTGGTACGGTGGGGTTGGGCTGATGGTTGGACGGGATGAGCTTGGAGGTCTTTTCCAACCTCAGTGATTCCATGACTCCATGATTACCCAGCCAAACGTGGGAGATGGTGGCACAGAGCCTCTGACCACAGCTGCCTCCCAGCAGAGATTTCAGAGTATCACCAACACACAGGGCTACAAAACAGCAGTGAACGGGTAAATGAGTCCAGAACTGTACTTTGAAACTCAAGGAAGTGCCTGTCTTTCTCCAAAGAGGCCCCAAAGAACTATAAGATGATCAAATAAACAAAGATGAAACAATTTCTGTCCTCAGACTCCTCACAAAACTGTCTTTGCCCTCCCTCATTAATTACATTTCAAAGTAATAAAATGCATCGCAGTCTCTCAGCCGAGGTCTATTTGCATTCATCAGGTTTAGTCAGCTCTTCCCACCCCCTCATGGATCAACCCCAGGCCCTCCTTTAACACACCAGAACGTTCATCTCTCCTCAACGCACATTTTGTGATGTCAAACACCATAAAGCAACACACGAGGTGCCGCGCTGCTTGGAGGCTTTGACACAATCACCGCTGGCCATTGGCTGCTTCCTAAGCCAATGAAGGGCATTGGAGAAGGCTCAGCCTTGTCTTTGCTGATGTCTGTGTCCGTGTGCAGCCCCCCCACCACCACTATTAATCAGCAGAACTGTGACAATTGCTGATTTTAGCCATGACTGAGCAGTCAGAGGCCACACGAGCTCCAGCCTCTTCGCAGTCACCAACAAGTGGCTTTGATTAATATATCATCAGATGGTTTGGGTTGGAAGGGAGCATGAAGGTCACCCAGTCCAACCCCCCTGCAGGAGCAGGAACACCTCCCACTGGATGAGGTTGCTCAGAGCCCCATCCAACCTGGCCTTGAATGTTTGGAGGGCTGGGGCAACTACCTGGGCAACCTGGGCCAGGGCCCTCAGCTAAAAATAAATCTTCCTAAGACCTAGTCTAAACCTCTCCTCTTTTAGTTTAAAATCATTCCCCCTTGTCACACTGCTACAGGCCCTGCTCTGATTCTCAGTGATGGGATGCTTAGGATTTAATAAAGATCAGGTGTTAGTCATGGAATCCACCACACCAGATCCTGCTTCAGTACAGCCCTTCTGTAGGTTGAACTTGTTGCCCAGAGAAGTGTTGGCTGCTCCCACCTGGAGTGTTCAAGGCCAGGTTGGATGGAGTCTTGAGCATCCTGATCCAGTGGGAGGTGTCCCTGCCTATTACAGGGGGGTTGGAACTGGATGATCTTCAAGGTCCCTCCCAACACAAACCATTCTACAGTTCTATGATTTAACCAACTTCTGTATCTATTGATTGCTCAAATTCTATATTACAAAGCTGGTGCCTTTAACCTGGGCAGGCACAGCTAAGCTGTGTCTGACACCTCTGCACCTGCAGAATCAAACAGCTCCTCCTGGAGGGGAAGGAAGATGAGTTTTGATTTTCCTCTACAAACTGTGGGACCCAGCAAAGGCTGTGAGTACGAGCAGCAACGTGCAATGTGAACAGTTGGCTTCTCAAGACGACTTGAGAGATCAGGAAAAAGGTTTAGGTTTGCAAATACACTTTATGAGTCTTTTAGGGACCATCTAAAGCCTTTGTTGGCAGGCTGTGAATCTCCAGAATTGTTGTTGTGTGAAGGCAGGATTGCTTTTCTTGTCTGGAAGGCTCAATGGAGATGGGGTCCTGGTCTGACTGAACAAGAGCTGGTTATAAAGAAGTGACTTCTTTTCCTCATCGCCTGCCTTAGATCTTTCTCTCAAGAACCAATGAATTGTCCCAGTAATCATCTTTCAGCACAAAGATCACAGCAGTAACGTCCTTCTCTGCCCTTTAAAGGCAGCAGCCTAATTCTGGATGACCAGACTGGGGTTTCTGCAGAAGGAAGCTGGGGTTGCAGATCATTTTCCAAGCAAGGTGTTCCCATGGAGCTCTTTCTGCTTTTTATTCACAGAACCACAGAATGCCCTGGGTAGGAAGAGACATCAAAGCCCATCCAAGTCCAACTCCCTGCCATAAGGAGGGACACCTCCCACTGGATCAGGGGGCTCAAAGCCCCATCCAACCTGGCCTTGAACACCTCCAGGGATGGGGCAGCCACCACTGCTCTGGGAAACCTGGGCCAGGGCCTCCCCACCCTCACAGCAAAATATTTCTTCCCAAGATCTCACCTCAATCTCCCCTCTTTCAGCTGAAAACCCTTCCCCCTCATCCTATCCCTGCACTCCCAGATCCAGAGCCCCTCCCCAGCTTTCCTGGAGCCCCTTTCAGTCCTGGGAGGCTGCTCTAAGGTCTCCCCAGAGCCTTCTCTTCTCCAGGCTGAACAACCCCAACTCTCTCAGCCTGTCCTCACAGCAGAGGGGCTCCAGCCCTCAGATCATCTCCGTGGCCTCCTCTGGACTTGTTCCAACAGATCCATGTCCTCCCTGTGCTGAGGACTCCACAACTGGACACAGGGCTCCAGGTGGGGCCTCCCCAGGGCAGAGCAGAGGGGCAGAATCCCCTCCCTCCCCTCTGGTCCCACTGCTCTGGTGCAGCCCAGGACACCCTTGGTTTCTGGGCTCTGCACGCACTTTGCCAGCTCATATTGAGCTTCTCATCCCGACAGACCCCAAGTCCTTCTCCTCAGGGCTGCTCTCAATCCATTCTCTGCCCAGCCTGTACTTGCTTTATTTTCCACTAATACACCTTTTTGCTTTCTTAGACACCTGCTTGCCAAAGCTGTCCTCCAGCATCTACCCAACTGGGTTTCAGATGTGTTTGTCCGAATGATTAAATGTATGAGTCCATGAAACAAAGGAATCTGCTCCAATTCCACACCTTGGAAACTGCAGTGCAGTCCATATTGTCTGGAAAGCCCACCATAAATGCATCTCAGTACTAAATAAAAAGTCTTTCCCACTAAAGAAAGACTCATGGAAATCCTTCTTTGATGTTTCTTTCTTCGTTAACATCTCTACCTCTATCAAATCAACAGAGGCAAAAAGAGTTCCTATCATAAGCTCCAAAGAAACACAAAGTTCCTTGTGTACAAGGAACACTGAAAACTCCAATTTGCTTTTGCCAACCCAAAAAAGCACTTGAAAGGAAAATAGCCAAAAGAAAATCATTCAGTGTTGCAGTCTCCCTAATTGCAAAGCAGAAGAGCAAAACCACGTCCAAGTAAGGAAGCCTGCAGTTATCAGCACTCCATCATGAAAGGTCATCTGGATGGTGACACCTGTATGGTCCAGGTGTCAATTCTGGACACTGATGAGCCTGTTCTGAAGCATCTTATGGACAATCCCTTCTCTTCCTGCCTGATGATTGACTGCCATCCACACCCAGCACTGCAATGGACACGCAACCATGCATGGACAACCTCAATAACAAAGGGGGGCTGCATTTAGAAACTGGATGCTTTTTAAGGACACCCCATCCTGCTGTGAACATCACAGCCACATCAACACAAGAATCACAGAATCATTTGGTTTGGAAAGACCTTTGAAATCACTGAGTCCAACCATCCCTGTCCAGTACTAAACCAGATCCCTGAGTGCTTCAAGCAAAGTAATGTCTCAGTCAAGCCTCAGGTCCAAACACACCTATGATCCAACCTGGAGATGGGTTTCATGCCAGAATTCAACCTGTAGCCAGGGGAGGGGGGAAAACTGTGCTCTAGTGAAACTGGACCTCACATGCTGTACTGGGGTCAGCTCTGGGCCCCTCACTCCAAGAAGGACACTGAGGGGCTGGAGAGCGTCCAGAGAAGGGACCGGAGCTGGGGAAGGGGCTGGAGAACAGGGGTTGTGGGAGCGGCTGAGGGCCCTGGGGCTGTTTATCCTGGAGAAGAGGAGGTTGAGGGGAGACCTCATCCCTGTCTCCAACTGCCTGAGAGGAGGCTGTGGGGAGGTGGGGGTTGGTCTCTTCTCCCCAGTGACAGGGGATGGGATGAGAGGAAATGGCCTCAAGTTGCCCCAGGGCAGGTCCAGGAAAAATTTCTCCATGGAAAGGGTTCTGAGGCCCTGTCAGAGGCTGCCAGGGAGGGGGTGGAGTCCCCATCCCTGGAGAGGTTTAAAAGCTGGGTGGATGAGGTGCTCAGGGATCTGGTTCAGTAGTGGACAGGGACGGTTGGACTCGATGATCTCAGAGGTCTTTTCCAACCAGATGATTCCTTGATTCTATACATTGGTGGGTTTGAGTTTAGAGCATGGTGTGACTCTGAGACAAGAAAGAATAGGTGGCTTTACTAATGGGATGCAGCTGTTGAAATAAGTTTGTTTGATAAAACCTCTGTGTCCAGCTGGAGCTTTAAGTGGTCAGATTTCCAAACAGCAGGGAAATATGATTTAGGGGAATAATGTAAACGGGGGTTGTCCATATTCAGTGTTACTGAAAGAAGATGAATTTAAGAAAGGCTAAAATACATGGGTAAGGGCTCATCCATCTGCTGGTGACTAATTAAAACAACTAAGGAAAGCAAAGCTGAGTTCACAGCTCCATCTGCAGCTCCTCGTATGGTTCAGTAGTGGACAGGGACGGTCGGACTGGATGATCTCAAGAGTTCTCTTCCAACCAAACCATTCTATGATTCTATGATGGTCACTGGGCACCGAGCACTTCTAATGAGACCACACACTGGACACAAATGAGCTGCATAAGAAGCAGCCTGAGGTGCCTGAGCTCTTCCTTCTGGATATGTCAAGGTTTCTGAAAGTCCTTCTGTTCCCTCCTTCCACTCTTCACCTTTGATTTTTGGTGCTGTTCTAACACTCAGCTCCTTTAAAGACAGTGGTTTGATCAAAGAGTGATTGCAAGGCAACAGACACCTCTTTTCATTCAGCTTTTGCTTTTTGTCTCTGAACAGTCTTGAAAACCATCCTGCAGCACAGATGACAAGAAGCCTCCCTCTCCCTGGGGTGTTTAAACTGGGTCTCAAATAATAATTCACGGCAGATGGGCCTGGCAGAGTCTGTGAAATCTACCATATAGACCAAATCAGGACTCATTTCAATGTCTTTCAGTGAGGAAACCCAACCTCCCTGGTCATTCTTGAACAAAACAAAGATATAAACCCCCTACAAAACAAAAATTGTGGAAATTTGCAACATGTGTTTTGTCTTCCAGGCAGTTCATAGGACCAGGAATCTCCTGAGACTTGTGGGGACCTTGCACCCAGCCATGGGCTTCACCTTCTTCCTTTTACAGGAAGAACAAACTACAAGTGGGACAGATCCCTCAACACCCTCTCCACAGCACCAGCCCACGGCACCTTCTGAATGAAACACTCAAAGCCTTGCCAGGTGGCCCACACAGCAGTTGGGTCTGCTTGGTATTCCGTTATTTATCCTCATTCTTGTCTGACTGGGGACCACCAGCTCTGCAAGGGCAGCACAGGAGCACAGGTGGGTTGGAAGGGACCTCGAACCCACCCAGTTCCACCCCCTGCCATGGGCAGGGACACCTCCCACTGGATCAGGGGGCTCAAAGCCCCATCCAACATGGCCTTGAACACCTCCAGGGATGGGGCAGCCACAGCTTCTCTGGGAAAACTGGTCCAGGTCCTCCTCACCCTCAGGGTAAACAATTTCTTCCTAATGACTAATATAAATTTCCCCCTTTCCAATTTAATGCCTTTCCCTCTCATTCCATCACTCCAGGCCCTTGTAAAAAGCCCCTCCCCAGCTTCCCTGAAGCCCCTTCAGGTACTGGGAGGCCACTCAGTTAAGGTGTCCCCAGAGCCTTCTTTGACCACTCCCAAAATTCAGATTTCTTCAATAGAGTATTTAGGACTCTGCAAGATAATTTAGACAAAATTATGCTGCCTGCATGTTCTCTTTAATCACCTTCCTCTCCAAAGACAGACTTGAAGTAGAAGTCTTGGCTAAAAAAAGACACATTCTCAGCATTTTAACAACAGTTCATTTTGCTTCTGTCAACACGGTTTTAGCTTAAAGTTTTTTAAAACCTTAACTTGCAGCACCTATCAGAACAATTAAGTTGTCAAGCATCTCCTACCAGAGCTTCTCCACATTTTTTAATATCAAGTAATTATTTGGCACTTACGAGACCAGATGCATTCACGTTTTCAATTTAAATGCAAATACTGTGGAGAGATCTCAGGTTTGCTCTCTATTTTTACAAATGCTTCTTATTTTTAAAAGAAAAGGATTTATTATTCTGGAGATGCCATGTGGCAGATGTCTGGATTTACGTGTTCTCTGGGTAATTAGCTCCTACTTCTTCCCCTGCTTTATCTTTGAAGGAAGGGGAGGCGTATATTTCCCTGAAATGAAGATTCCAGTATACAAGTCCCTCAGTACACGATCCACTAAGCCAAGATCAAAGTATGTGAACACTGCAGTTTCTCTTTTAACAGCTTTTAGAAGTAAATATTCAAGAGAAATAAGCACCAACAGAAGAGCAAAGACATATTAAATATGCCTGTGTTCCTGGAAATCTGTCTATTCATGGAAAGACATCTAAGTTCGAGAAAACACATCTATGTTCATGAAGACCTGTCCATGTTCATGGAACTATTCCAGTGGGAAGAGAGCTCACAAGGTTTCCAGACCAATCTCCTGCTCAGAGCAAGGCCAGATGTGATCTCAGAGCAGGTCGTTAAGGGCTTGGTAACCTCCAGGGATGAAGAACTTCTGGCTGTGGTTCCCTGCTCCTGAAAAGCAGGAGTCATCCCCGGAGAGCCCCACCACTGTGAAGGTGATTTTGGGGGATGGAAACTGCAGTGTCCTGGCAGGGAGCAGTGCACAACACAGCCCCATCCACCTCGTAGAAGGCTGCTTTCAGCTCCAATTTCAAGCAGACACAGCAGACACAAACACACCAAGATGGGTAAACAAGGGTGAAATACCAAAAAATGCCTGAATCAAAACAATCACGGAATGGTTTGGGTTGGAAGGGCCAAGCCCATCCAGTTCCACCCCCATGACATGGGCAGGGACACCTCCCACTGGATCAGGGGGCTCAAAGCCTGGCCTTGAACACCTCCAGGGATGGGGCAGCCACCACTGCTCTGGGCAACCTGGGCCAGGGCCTCCCCACCCTCACAGCAAAACATTTCTCCCTAAGATCTCATCTCAATCTCCCCTCTTTCAGCTGAAAACCTTCCCCCTCATCCTGTCCCTGCACTCCCTGATCCAGAGACCCTCCCCAGCTTTCCTGGAGCCCCTTTCAGTCCTGGGAGGCTGCTCTAAGGTCTCCCCAGAGCCTTCTCCTCTCCAGGCTGAACAACCCCAACTCTCTCGGCCTGTCCTCACAGCAGAGGGGCTCCAGCCCTTGGATCATCTCCATGGCATCTTCTGGACTCACTCAACACGGCACTGAAAGTTGATCAATCAGCACTGGAGGCAAATTATCAGTTGGATTTCAAATCCTTTTTTCAACCCCAAGTATAAAAAATGGAAAAACCCCCAAAACATTCCCTATGCCACGAATCCCACTCTGGTAGAGCTCCCCAAGCCAACATCCTGCAAGGCAATTCTGACCAGAGCTGAGTGCTCAGGGCTGCCCCATCCCCGTCTCGCACCCAAATGGGAACTTCACAAGGTTTGTCAGAAGCCAGACAAGCACTGGGATATAAATGAAACAATCCAGAGGAGCTGACACAATCCCCAGTGGGCTGAGCACTTGCCAAACCAATTAGAAACCCTGGGCACATCACAGCTGGGAGCTTTCCAGGGCCAAGGCCTTTAGGAAGTTTCATATTTGTGCCAAAGCTGTCAAAAAAGTAATCGCCCTGCTGAGTGCTCCTGGATGCCAAGAAGGAATGTATTGCAAATCTTTGCTCTTCTCCTTGCCCACACACTCCAAACAAAACCCAGCATGAAGTACTTGCCTTTATTCCAAACCCTACAGCAAACCCTCAGTTTCCAAAGCTTCCACACTGGCTTGTCCCTATCTCCTGCTTCTTTGTGGCTCAAGAGACTTTATTCAACTTGAAGGGTTTTGTCAGAGCCTGGATTTGTTCCAACATGGGATGTGTTGTTTTCATTCCACAGTTCAATGCCTCAAAAATTAATCAGATTCCTACAAAACTTTCCAAAGTGATTTGTAAGGCTCAGCAGAGACTTCCCGATCTCATCTACAGTTACCACATGCAATGGAAGAACCTTAAAACACATTTCCAGGTCATCAAAGTATCTTAGTGACATCAGGGGAAAACCTCATGCACTGTTTTTATCTCCTCTCCCTTCAAGATGAGAAAAAAAATTGACAAACTCTATTTTTTTTCTGCTAAAATCATAGAATCACAGAATGGTTTGAGATGGAAGGGACCTTAAAGCTCATCCAACCCCCCTGCCATGGGCAGGGACACCTCCCACTGCATCAGGGGGCTCAAAGCCCCATCCAACCTGGCCTTGAACACCTCCAGGGATGGGGCAGCCACCACTGCTCGGGGCAACCTGGGCCAGAGCCTCCCCACCCTCACAGCAAAACATTTCCTCCTCAGATCTCATCTCAATCTCCCCTCTTTCAGCTCAAAACCCTCACCCTCATCCTATCTCTGCCTCCCCTGATCCAGAGCCCCTCCCCAGCTTTCCTGGAGCCCCTTTCAATCCTGGGAGGCTGCTCAAAGGTCTCCCCTGAGCCTTCTCAGTTGGACTCAGCTGGATGAAGTTGCAAGTGGGTGAAGTCTCTTCCAGCCTGAAGATGCCCAACTCTCTCAACCTGTCATGGTGTGGAAGGTCAGGCTAAATCACTAATTACTTAGTAATTAATTAGTAGTTATTAGGTGCTAAACCAATCTCAGCAAGGCTAAATTGTTTCCTTGCCCCCCTGGAGAAGCAACAAGGGGCTACCCAGGGCAGCTACACTAAGAAGTTCAGAAGAAGAGAGATCAAATGAACATTATCTCTTTAAATCCTGTCTCTTATAGCTTTATAGATCCGTGGTGCCCAACAGGCACCTAAAGATGCTTTGCAGAGCATCAAACTTATTTAAAAATATAATTTCTCTGCACAAAAAATCTTGGAGACTCTAATGAAAGGGCAGAAGAATCAATAACCCATCTACATTTTTATATGGAACTGGTTTATGAACTCGCCCATGATCCAGCCCAGCCTGGGAAGGAGCACACATGCCCGAGACTGCTATTGCAGATAATAAAAATAAATGGACTTATTAAACTCTGAAGCTCAACTTTTTTTACACATTCATTCTCAGAGCTGTAAACTTTTAAGACAGCGCAGTAGTAACTTATGACAGGAGTTGGATGTGCTGTGGGATCAGGTTTTCTAGGCTAAAATCTTGTCTCATTGAAATACCAGCCCAAGTGGAAGAGTCAGAAATAGTTGGCACATCTTTTTCATCTTGGACTGTGCTCAAGGCCAAGGGCAAGGTCGTGCATTGGGGTCAGGGCAACCCCAAATGCAATTACAGCCTGGGGGGAGAATGGGTTGAGAGCAGCCCTGAGGAAGTGGACAAAAAGCTCAACAGGAGCCTCCACTGAGCCTTCATCTCCGTGGCCTCCCCTGGACTCACACCAACAATTCCAAACCCTTCTTAAGTTGGGGATTCCAGAACTGGCCCCAGGGCTCCAGGTGGGGTCTCCCCAGAGCGGAGCAGAGGGGCAGAATCCCCTCCCTCCCCTCTGGTCCCACTGCTTTGGGTCATCCCAGGACATGGGTGGTTTCTGGGCTGGGAGCACACCTTGAAGGCTCTTGTTGACCTTCTCATCCACCAGCATCCCAAGCCCTTCTCCTCAAGGTTTCCATTCTCCTCCCAGATTGCATTTGTGCTTGGGATTGCCCCACCCCTGCTGTCATGCAACATCAACATGGGAAACTCCTAACAAACAGCTTTGGGATAAACAGAGCCTGTGCAGGAAGGCAGAAGGGTATCCAGATCTGCCCAAGAGCACATCAAAAATACCAGGACAGGGCCACAAAAATTTCATTTATTCCACAACTTGGGTCTTTTTTTTTCACCTTCTCTTTGGCAGCCTCTACCACACAGTTCACACTGGGTTTTTAAACATAATGGAACAGGTCCTTCCAACAGTCTCAGCCTTAAAAAGCAGTTCCCCAGAGTGCTTTTTGTTCAGTAAAAGCTTTTGTGCTAATCCGCAGCACAGGTCATTTCAAATTATTATTTTGTATTTAAGCTGACAGGGAATCCCACCCCTTTGAAAAATTAACTCCAGACACCACGTCTTTGCTTCAGGAGAAGTCACAGGGAGTCAACTGGCACTAAAATAAACATCACAGTAACAATGGCAGGGATGAAGTGATCTATTTTAAGAAGGTGCTGACGAGGCAACAAATCTGAGTTGGTGTCAGCTGACGCCCCTCCCAAGTCATTTCACTGCTCCACACTTCAAGACCTGTAAAACCTTTCTCTGAGTCCATCTGTTTCCCAAACTGATGCACAAGGATCCTTCAAAGATGCTTCCCAGATGTATTGCTCTCTTAGTGGATGGAGGAGCCACCTTACACCCTTCATCACCAAAACCCTTTTATTCTTCACTGACACACTGGGAGCTACAGAGAAATTTTATTTTCATTCTCCCACTTGCAGTGTCTTTGGAGTATTTGTTCTTCTGAGCATCCAGTTTGAAAATGTATCGCTTCCCAGAAGCTGTAGATATACCATTATCCTGATTCCTGCCACTTTTGACATTTCCAGTTGTCACCCAAGAACTGTGTGGTATTGTGATGATTGTGCTTCAATGTAGAACCACAGAATCACAGAAATGTTTATTTGGAAAAGACCTTTGAGATCATCGAGTCCAACCACCAACACAACACCACCGTGACTACTAAACCAAGTTCCCAAGAGCCAGGCCTACGTGGTTTTTGAACCCCTCCCAGGATGGAGACGTCACCACCTCCCTGGGCAGGCTCTTCCAGAACTTCAAAACTCTTTTGGTAAAGAAATGTTTCCTAATATCCAATTTAAACCACCCCTGGCAAAACTTGAGGCTGTTCCCTCTCATCCCATCCCTTGTTATTTGGTGGATTAACAATTTACTTTCATTTGTTTCTTTTTGAAAGAATGATCCCTAATTTTAGATTTTTTTAATTATTATTAAATGTGTGTCAATCACACAACATCATTTACAATGGGTTCAAAGTCAGGCATGGTCACAGTTAGGGGCAATCAGCCACCAAGACAGGAATACACCCAGAAAACCACCCAAGAGCTGCTGATGGAATGAATCACCTTAATAAAGGCACAGCCACATAAATGTCCAGTGAAATTTAGTGAATTTTAAAGGGAACAAATTCCATCTGAGTCCTGATAATGCCTTCAGACAATTTTACATTGCTTTCTGGGTAAGATCAGGGGATTATTGTCTAGTCTTGGGAAGGCCAGTTCACCTGACAGAAGTTGTGAATTCCATTTACAAAATGCTCCTCCTGCAAGGCTTGTGTTCTATTTCAAGCAAATAAGGTTCTCTCCTCAGCTTCTGTGTGAAAAATCCGACACAGAGCACCAAAATGAAATAAAGAGAAACAATGAGCTACAGGCAAAATGCTAAAAAATATATACACCAAGGAAAATCAGAACTCTGACATAAATTTCATATTTCACTGCTAAACTCAGCATTACGTTCAGTAAAGATAAATCATGGAATGGTTTGGGTTGGAAGGGACCTCAAAGCCCTTCCACTTCCAACCCCCTTCCAGTGGATCAAGGGGCTGAAAGCCCCATCCAACCTGGCCTTGAACACCTCCAGGGATGGGGCAGCCACCACTGCTCTGGGCAACCTGGGCCAGGGCCTCCCCACCCTCACGGTGAAGGATTTCTCCCTAATGTCTCATCTAAATCTACCCCCTTTCCAATTCCGTTCCCTCTTGTCCTGTCACTCCACGCCCTTGGAAAAAGCCCTTCCCCAGCTTTCTTGGAACCCCTTTCAGTCCTGGGAGGCTGCTCTGAGGTCTCCCCAGAGCCTTCTCTTCTCCAGGCTGAACAACCCCAACTCTCTCAGTCTGAAACCAATCAAATCAACCAAAACCAGAATAAAGATTGTTTTCAGAAAGGAAGAAACCGTCCGGAGTCCTGAGTCCAGTTCTGGAATCCCCAGCATAAGCAGGACATAGAACTGTTGGAGCCAGTCCAGAGATGGCCACAGAGATGATCCAAGGGCTGGAGCCCCTCTGCTGTGAGGACAGGCTGAGAGAGTTGGGGTTGTTCAGCCTGGAGAGGAGAAGGCTCTGGGGAGACCTTAGAGCAGCCTCCCAGGGCTGAAAGGGGCTCCAGGAAAGCTGGGGAGGGGCTCGTGATCAGGGAGGGAAGGGATAGGATGAGAGGGAAAGGTTTTCAGCTGAAAGAGGGGAGATTGAGATGAGATCTTAGGAAGAAATGTTTTGCTGTGAGGGTGGGGAGGCCCTGGCCCAGGTTTCCCAGAGCAGTGGTGGCTGCCCCATCCCTGGAGGTGTTCAAGGCCAGGTTGGATGGGGCTTTGAGCCCCCTGATCCAGTGGGAGGTGTCCCTGCCCATGGCAGGGGGTTGAAACTGGATGGGCTTTAAGGTCCCTTCCAACCCAAACCATTCTGTGATTCTTTCCCTTTAATGAAAATAATAAGGGGAAATTCATAACAGGTAGCAATGCACTGGGGTTAGAAACGAGCTGTGCTTCATTTATTTAATGGGCTGTTCCTCCTTGCAGTCCCTTCTCAGAATTAACAGGGCCACAGAGTGGTGAGGAACAAAGAAAAAAAGTCATCTCAGATGCTTTAATGATATTTTGTTCAACATCTTGCAGCTCCCAGGCATCTCAGAGGCACAGTCTTCTATAAATAAAAATGTGAGGGCATATTATTATTCCGCTGTGACTCAGGGAATTTGTATCTGCAGGGAGTTGGGGACTTTGGCTTTTCCTCTGGGCTCTCTGGTGCTGTCTGCTGGGTCAATTAAAACATCGAGATCTCTTTTCACACAAAGCCTTCCCCCTCCCTTTCCTTCTTCGGCCCGTGTGTTGCAGTCACATCTCCACTTCACAACCTCATCACCACTGTAAATCACAGCCAATTAATGTCTGTCGAGGCTCTGCTCCTCAGACAAGACCACTTTTGCATCTTGACAACAAAAACTCCAAAGGCAAATGTCAAAAACTGAAATGGAAATAAAATATTTCAAAGAAATGCGCAGACGTATCCCAAGAAACTGCTGCAGACCCAGGGTGAGACAACGCTCCCTCCGTGACCCCAGAACAGAAACAGCTTCCAATTCATGGAATCACAGAGCCATCTGATTGGAAAAGACCTCTGAAATCATTGAGTACAAACATCCCTGTCCACTGCTAAACGAGATCCCTGAGCACCTCATCCACCCAACTTTCAAACCCCTCCAGGGATGGGGACTCCACCCCCTCCCTGGCAGCCTCTGACAGGGCCTGAGAACCCTTTCCAGGAAGACATTTTTCCTGATGTCCAACCTGACCCTGCCTTGGGGCAACTTGAGGCCATTTCCTCTCATCCCATCCCCTGTCACTGGGGAGAAGAGACCAACCCCCACCTCCCCACAGCCTCCTCTCAGGCAGTTGGAGACAGGGATGAGGTCTCCCCTCAGCCTCCTCTTCTCCAGGATAAACAGCCCCAGGGCCCTCAGCCGCTCCCACAACCCCTGTTCTCCAGCCCCTTCCCCAGCTCCGGTCCCTTCTCTGGACGCTCTCCAGCCCCTCAAGGTCCTTCTTGGAGTGAGGGGCCCAGAACTGACCCCAGCACTCGAGGTGTGGCCTCCCCAGTGCCCAGTGCAGGGGCACAATCCCTGCCCTGCTCCTGCTGCCCACGCTGTGTCTGACACAGCCCAAGATGCCATTGGCCCTCTTGGCCCCCTGGGCCACTGCTGGCTCATGTTCAGCCCCTGCCAACCAACACCCCCAGGGCCTTCTCCTCCAGGCACTCTCCAGCCACTCTGCCCCAAGGCTGTAACGCTGCAGGGGTTGTTGTGTCCCAAGTGCAGGGCTCAGCACTTGGTCTTGTTTTCCCTCATCCCATTGGTCTCAGCCCATGGATCCAGCCTGTCCAAATCCCTCTGCAGAGCCTCCCTTCTTCAAGGAGATCAACACTGCCACCCAGCTTGGTGTCATCTGCAAAGTGACTTCCCCATCCTGCTGAGAAGTTGGATACATTGAGCCATAGAAATGACCACCTCTCCTCAAATACTCACACCAGAGGCCCTCTGTGCAGCAGTTTCTCCCCAGGATGGTTAATCACGTGTTATTATTTAATGTTCCCATAGCGTGGGAGTTTATGTTTCAGTACCATTCACAGATTAGATTATGGAAAATCAGTTTCAGATGATCTGTGAGGTTCAGGGAGATTAATCCACTCGGATGGTGCCAATCGAGCTCCTTCAAGCCAAGTGGCCACATCCCTGGGGGTTATGCAGAATGTGATAAACAACTGGGGAGAGCTTCTCTTGACCCAGCAGTAATTGTTCTGCGAGGACTCTTCTCTTATTTTTAGCCAAGACAGGCATTCATCATGCTGTTTATTATAATTAAAGCATAGGTCCTAATCTAAAGCTCCTACCCAGGAAGAGTTTTCTGATGGCAGCAGATTCACAGCAGGCACAACAGTCTTAATTTCAGCTGATGAGGAAGAAGAAAAGGGTGAAGGAGGTAATGACATCTCCAGGAGCTCGGGAGGTGTTCACTGCCAAGACAGTGTGTGCAGGACATCAGCACAGGCAATGCCCAGAGGACACTGTGTCCCAGGGGAGGAATGATGGGATATCGGGGAACATTCCTTCATGGAAAGGGTTGCTGAGCACTGGCAGAGATTGCCCAGGGAAGTGGTGGAGTTCCCATCACTGGTGGGACTTCAAACCCATGTGGATGTGGTGCTTAGGGACACGGTTTAGGGGTGGTCTTGGTAGCAGTGGGTTTATGGTTGGACTTGATGTTCTTAAGGGTCTTTTCCAACCCAAACAATTCCATGATGCTGTGATTTGTCTCCAGGTTGGATGGGAAAGCCAGTCCAGTGAAAAGGTTTGAGCCCAGCACAAGAACCACCACATAGCTGAACCCAGCACTAACTCATCTCATACAACACTAGAAAGGACCAGAAATACATCTGGAAACACAGGACACACGGGATGGAGACGACCATGCCGACAGATTAGGATCCAATCTACCCTCCAAGGCAAAGGCTGCTGGTTTGCCAGCTCCTCTTACCTCTCACGATGATGTTGGTGGACTTCTTAGCAGGATTCCCCACGTTGTTGTTGGCGATGCAGCTGTAGGTGCCAGCGTCCTCCGACGTGATGGCCGGTATGGTCAAGGTGCCGCCGTTGAGGACCGTCTTGGCGGGCAGGACGCCGGCAGACCTGACCCACGTCAGGCTGGGGGCTGGCTCCCCTCCTGTCGTCACACACACCAGGGTGATGGCTTCTCCAGGGTTCACCACTATGGGGTCATCCACAAGGAGCTTAATCGAAGGAGATGCTGCAAAACACGAGAGGGAGAGGGAGGTGCAGTGGGGCTCCGTCTGTGCTGTCGCTCAGTCCTGAGATGAGCAAAGGCACTTCAGCTCCAGAGCTCTTCAAACTGAGAGCTCTACGAGAAGGTTGCTCCCCACCCCGGTGCTCCCCCTGCCACCACATTTCTCACTCAGCTCTCCACCCTGCTCAGCCATCTTTCACCTTGCTGTTCAAACTGCAGGTGAGGATTCCTGTAGGGACAACCCTGCAGCTGCACCTGGGAAGTAACACGTAACGTATGGGAGAGGAGCCAGCACCCTGGATTTTAAACCCTGGGAGAAAGGAATTACCAACAATCTTCTGCTTTGGCACAGAAAGCAGGTTGTTCTCTTCAAGTCAGACCCTACCCTGTGAAAAACAGCCCTCTTAATCCACCCTCTTTCTGCTTTAACTCCTTGGGACTTGGTTGCCAATGAGATCAACTTGTAGAGTTTGGGTTGGAACCACAGAATGGTTTGGGTTGGAAGGGACCTCAAAGCCCATCCAGTTCAATCCCTACCATGAGCAGGGACACCTCCCACTGGATCAGGGGCTCAAAGCCCCATCCAGCCTGGCCTTGAACACCTCCAGGGATGGGGCAGAACCACTGCTCTGGGGAACCTGGGCCAGGACCTCCCCACCCACATCATGAAGAATTTCTTCCTCATGTCTCATCTAAATCTTTCCCCTTCCAATTTAAAGCCGTTCCCCCTCATCCCATCACTCCAGACGCTCAGAAAAAGCCCCTCCCCAGCTTTCCTGGAGCCCCTTTCTGTCCTGGGAGGCTGCTCTAAGGTCTCCCCCAGAGCCTTCTCTTCTCCAGGTTGAACAACCCCAACTCTCTCAGCCTGTCCTCACAGCAGAGGGGCTCCAGCCCTTGGGTCATCTTTGAGTTTGTTGAAACAGGAAGAGTCATCTCCCGTGGAACAACATCTCCTTGCCTGCTGGGGAAGGGAAGAATGCATCACAGATGCCTTCTGTCCCTGCACGGGCTGTGCAACCACCCGTGCTCGGCCCCAGTGGCCACGGTGGCCACGGCTCCATCTCCTCACAGGTGTGCAGGACACCTGCAGACCTGGGGCTCTACTGACCCGGGCTGACACAGGCTGAGGGACACAGGGGCTTTGTTTGTGCAGGACCAGCAAAACACTTTGCAGGACAAGTTGATGGGAAGATGTTGGTGCTCTCAGAAGGGAGAAGAAAGCAAGAAAATTGCACTCTCTCTTCTGGCCTCCTCTTTTCCATGAAATATGAGCATAAAAGGGGAGTAACTGAAATGCTTTGTATGAAGGGAGAAGGCAGAGCAATCCAGTTTGGAATTTAAAATCACAACCTGAGCTGTAACACCACCTGTCCTTTGAGTTGAGGGATCCACCTGTGCTGGACTCAGGCTTTGCCTGAAGGCACAACCTAAATGACATAAATTATGATCCTATACATAAACAGAGTACAGAAAGAGCAGTGATGCTAAATAAACACAGGTAAAAGACTGAAATTCTGGGCACAGAACACCAGAAAATGAGAGAGAAAAGAAATGAAAGGAAAAAAATTGTTACCTCCAAAACTCATATCACTATTCTCATTACTATGAAGATATTCCCGTGTGCTCTGCTTTAGAGATGAATCTTATTTCAATATTAAAGGAACAGACACTAATCCTTAAAGGCAAATAAAGGAGTTGACTATAAAATAATTTTTCTTTATTTGGGGTTAATCCCAAGAGGAATTGGCTTTCTCTGCCTTCAGAACCTGGAGTACACAAAGGAGAAGGATTTCATAAATTCACAGAATCATTAAGGTTGGAAGAGATCTCATCCAGCCCAACCATCAGCCCAACAGGACTGTACCTGCTAAACCATGCCCTGAAGTACCACTTTCATTTATACAGAGAGAACAGGCAACCACCAGCCAGGGAAACACTTCAGGAGAGTTGGAGAGCAGTAATTTACAAGCAAAGCCCCATCTTCCAGCACCTCCCAGCATGGGATCCTGCAGATCCTTCCCAGCATGGATTGCAAGGTCTGTGTAACCAACTTAAAGGTGAAGAAACTGGGTGCATGGCTAGAGTTCCAGAGAGAAAACAAGGCCAGACAGGCCACTGTGTCAGTGCCTCTTGCCTCTCATCTCTGACCTCACAGCTGACGCATCCACCAGCTGAGGGAATCATAGAATCAAAGAATGACCCCAGTTGGAAGGGACCCACAAGGATCATCCAGTCCAACTGCTGTCCCTGCACAGGACACTCCCAACACTCACCCCCTGTGACTCAGGGCATTGGCCAAATGCTTCTGGAATGCTGGCAGAGCAGGTGCCCTGACTGCTTCCAGGGGAGCTGTTCCAGTGCTCCACCACCCGCTGGGGGAAGAACCTCTTCCCAATGGCCAATCTCCCCCTGCCCTGGCACATCTTCCTGCCATTCCCTCCAGTCCTGTCCCAGGGCACCAGAGAGCAGAGCTCAGCCCCTCTTTCCCCTCCCTCCCTTGGGAGAAGGCACAAACAGCTCTGAGATCCCCCCTCAGGCTCCTCTTCTCCAGCTGAACAGACCAAGGGACTCCAGCCTCTCCTCACACACTGCCCCTCCAGACCTTTAAAACTGGGCAGTAGGTGGTGTTTACTCTTAAGCAGATTTTGCTTGGGTGCAGGCAGCAGAAGCAGCGATCCCAGCACCCGCTGTACAGCTACAACTGAGCTCCAGACCTGTGTGGTCACCACCAAGCAGAGGGCAGCACTCAACGGGCCCCTCTTTCTTTCCCTCCCTCCTGAGTTTACTGATTTTTCCTGAACACCCCTGGTGCTGAGCTCTGCTCTCAGTAAACATCAGGTCATGAGACAGGGAACAAGAGAACCACAAATAACACTTCAAATCTTAGAACAAAAGATGAAAGCTCCCACAACATCAACCCAACCTGGTTGTGCTGTTTACCTAAATGCCTTGGTAATCTTCAAGATGAAAGGGGGCATTTTGCCATCCTTCAGGTAAGGAGACAAAGATAGTGGATGTGATAAAAATGCTGTGATACCTCCCTTTCATCACAGCACTCAAAACAGTTAAGTACATGAAAATTAGGGTTTGCATACAGCAATTTCTCTTTGCTTACACCACACATTTCACTTAACTACAACCCATCCTGCTAGACAAACACAAACACAAATCCAGCAATACCCTCAACTACCACCACTAGAAGCCTGCTCTGGTCTTAAGAGCATTAAGAAATTCAGAATGGACATTAAGGTTTCCACCACATGAAACTCAGTTCAGCATATCAAGAGTTATTACAAACAGAATATGAATCCACAGCAACCACGAACTTGCAGTGCTATAAATAAGGAGGCCCAGGTTGCCCAGAGCAGTGGTTCTGCCCCATCCTTGGAGGTGTTCAAGGCCAGGTTGGATGGTGCTTGGAGCCCCCTGATCCAGTGGGAGTGGAACTGGAAAGGCTTTGAGGTGCCTTCAAATTCAAACCATTCCATGATTCTATGAAGAATCCTGGCAGTCACTTGGACTTTGTCCTTCTACCACTGAAGCACCCTCAGTTTCACCTCATCCCAGAGTGCAACCCCCACTTATCAGCACCGACCTCTCCTCCTGCCATCAGGGATGGGGAAAGGTGATAAGCCAATGCCCAGAGGCTCCTGTGCCAAACAGGAGCTGGAGAGACAGGGTTTCTCCTCATGGCTCTGACCAGCTATCGTGGCAAGGAAGGGGGAGAAAGGAAAGAGAGAAGCAGGGAGAGTTTGCCAGGAAAAGAAGGGGGCAAAAATCCCCAATGCTTGATAACTCCAGGGATGTGCTCAGACACCCTGAGGTGGCAGAAAAATGGCTTTAGCTCAGAGTTAGTGTGCTTGTGTTTACTTCCGTGTGTCAGCGTGGACTTGGACGTGGAAATGAGTGGGGCTGGAAGACATGTAATAATTAATTTGTGTTAATTAACAGCATTGTAGGGCTTCTGCAGGTCTGCTTTCCTGCATGGCTCCTCTCTGTCTCCATGCAGAAACGCTTTCAGCTCCCAGACTGGAGGGACAACTCTAAGTGCTCCCCTTAGGATGCTGCAGCAATGCAGCTGCCTCTCCCCACAGACTGGGAATGCAAAGCTGAAGCACAGAAACCAATAAGGAAGGCACCACAACCAAACTGCACCTGACAGCAGGGACAGTAAAACCTGGACTGGGCTGCTCAACGTTCTGCTTAATCTCTCTCTTGCAGATTTTCTAAGCAAACATGTTAGGCACAATGTTTAGGACTGGCTCCTGTTTGAGCTCAGGAAATGGAGTTCACTATCGTGTGGATCTCCCTCTGTTCCAGTTTCAACGACAGCAAGAGGCACGGCCACCAGGCAATTCCTCTTATCTACCTTAAGCTATCTTCTGGCAAGAACCTTCCCCTGTGGTATCTGTCTCTCCTTGCTGCCTGCAGACAGAGCAGACAGATGAGTTTAACGCAGAAGATGGGTGACATCAACACCACCTGTAGGATGAGGATTTCCAAATGCATCAAGAATGGGCAGAAAGTGCTGGGTTTAATGGGATGAGGTTCATAAGGACCAAGTGCTGAGCCCTGCACTTGGGACACAACAGCCCTGAGCAGTGTCACAGGCTTGGGGAAGAGTGTCTGGAGAGTGCCTGGAGGAGAAGGCCCTGGGGGTGTTGGTTGGCAGGGGCTGAACATGAGCCAGCAGTGGCCCAGGGGGCCAAGAGGGCCAATGGCATCTTGGGCTGTGTCAGACACAGCGTGGGCAGCAGGAGCAGGGCAGGGATTGTGCCCCTGCACTGGGCACTGGGGAGGCCACCCCTCGAGTGCTGGGGTCAGTTCTGGGCCCCTCACTCCAAGAAGGACATTGAGGGGCTGGAGAGCGTCCAGAGAAGGGACCGGAGCTGGGGAAGGGGCTGGAGAACAGGGGTTGTGGGAGCGGCTGAGGGCCCTGGGGCTGTTTATCCTGGAGAAGAGGAGGCTGAGGGGAGACCTCATCCCTGTCTCCAACTGCCTGAGAGGAGGCTGTGGGGAGGTGGGGGTTGGTCTCTTCTCCCCAGTGACAGGGGATGGGATGAGAGGAAATGGCCTCAAGTTGCCCCAGGGCAGGGTCAGATTGGACATCAGGAAACATTTCTTCATGGAAAGGGTTCTGAGGCCCTGTCAGAGGCTGCCAGGGAGGGGGTGGAGTCCCCATCCCTGGAGGGGTTAAAGATGGGCAGATGAGTTTCTCAGGGATCTGTTTCAGTAGTGGACAGGGATGGTTGGACTCAGTGATCTCAGAGGTCTTTTTTTTCCAACCAGATGGTTCTACAATTCTTTGACAACACCACACATGTGCCAACCTCTTACCAACTCCAGTGCTCTGCAAATGCTCTTAGATCCCTACACTTACAGAAAACTGAAATTTTGCCTTAATCGTCTCTCTCCCCAAAATGGATTTGTTGTCTCTTTTATTCATTAATAAACTCCTTGAGCTGAACACCGCAAACCCAGTTCAGATTTATGCTCTAATTCATCACCAAACCATTTTTTTGGGTCCAGTGTGATTAAAAAAAAAAAATGGAGCAGGCATTTGTAAAGATGACACGATGAAGCAGAGCAATTATAATAGCTGATGATTATACCCAAATATTGTTGAAGGATTATTAAAACTCATGCTTCAGGTCAAAAAATGGTATCTTTTTCTGGACTGGGAGGGCAGATTATCACAGACCTGCCTACTGCAGGCTTTAGATGCACCCTTCTGAAATGCCTCCTGTTAAGGACAGGAGTGAGAACTGATCCAAAAGGACAATGCACGTGTTTATATGTCCTTTGCATTTGTAAAGCATCCAGCATGACTGAATTCCAACCAGGAGACCCACGATGCAGTCCCTGCTGCTCAAGCTGTGATATTTGTTTAGATAGAAAGAACTCGTGTAATTGAGTCAGAAGGAAGAGGAGATAAAGGCTTCTGCAGAAGACCTGACTCTTATTAAAATGACACTACTGCAAAAACTAGAACATGAAGCTGGGAATTCCTGGTGCAAGTCTGAAATGTGCTGGGTTTGTTTTTCACTTCTCTATCGCTCAGGTTGCAGCCTCCAAGACACGAGTGGCTTCACCCAACGGCATCAACATCAACTGTGAGGGCAGAAACACAAGGACTCTTCCACTTCTACATCCCAGCCCACATCCCCAACAAGACAATTACAAAGACATATATTGCTGTGACAGCAAGACAGCAATTTATACCTCCAGTCTCTAGGATGAGAGAAAATGACCTCAAGTTGCATCAGGGGAGGTTTAAATAAGATATTAAGAAAAATGTCCTCACTGACAGAGTGGTGAAGCCCTGGCAGAGGCTGCCCAGGGCAGTGGGGGAGGCTCCATCCCTGGAGGGGGTTCAAAAATTGTGTGGCCGTGGCACTTGGGGCCATGGTTTGGAAGCACAGTGGGGCTGGGCTGATGGTTGGTGTGGTTGAGCTTTGAGAACTTTTTCAACCTATGATTCTAAGATTTTACAATTTAAGTTTTACAAAACTTAATTTCACCAGCAAAGGTTGGGTTTAGTGATGGATTTTATAGTTTCAAGTAATGTTCTGTACTGGTCTGGAAAGTCAAGCACCAGAGCCAACACAACTCAATACCAGAGCTGATGGGAGACACAGGAGGTGCTCATGTATGAAATCCTGTAATTGTATACAGAATTCCTAATGCAGCACAAACATCCCTGCCAAAAGGAAGGGACTAAACAGAGGCTGCTATCCCCCACAAGGCCATTTCTAAAGTTTAACAGTGGCTGAGGTCTCTCGTAGATGACTGTGAGACACCAGAATCCCAAGATATTATGAAAAAATTAATCACTGAAAGGGTTCTGAGGCCCTGTCAGAGGCTGCCAGGGAGGGGGTGGAGTCCCCATCCCTGGAGGGGTTTAAAAGATGGGTGGATGAGGTGCTCAGGGATCTGGTTTAATAAGGGGACAGGGATGGCTGGACTTGATGATCCCAAAGATCTTTCCAACCAGATGATTCTATGACTCTGTGATTAACGAGAGGAACGCTGGGCCATCCAGGTTTGGCAAACAAAGTATGTCCCAACCCAGAACCCTCAGCAGAGGCTCATCCAGGCAACCCGCCCAGCGGAAACCTTCTTTCACCTCTTTGGCAGAAACAGTAAAATTCATTACCAAACAACAGCGAGCTTTGGTAAATATTTCCATGGGTGAGTGCATGGAACAAGCTTTCCAAAGGACATCGCAATGAGAACGGCTCAGTGTTGGAAAGAGCTCTGCATCTTTACTGCCCTTTAGAAGCAGGGGTTTCATAGCACCAGTCCCACATTTCAAAGTCATGGTTGGTTTGCCGGGGGACAAAGAAAGCCACAGTGCCCACTGCGAGCTCTTCCCTGCGAAGAACAAGGCACTACTCATGCCGAGGGGAACCGGCCGGGCCCCCATTCAGATTGCAGCTGCAGCCTTTTTAAAGGGGCTTCAATGCAGAGGCTTTCGTGTGCAAGCATCGCTTCTGCGCCCGATGAATTTCGTGGGGCAGCGGAGCCTGGCTCTGAACTCAACAGCACAGATGACAAAGTGCTACTGGAAGTGCAGTGGGTCACAGAACACTGCCCCGCGAGCCAAGCCACCACGGAGAATCTAAATCAGAGGTGGCATCCATTTCTTTACCCATTATTAACTGATGACAGACAGATGGAGGTTAATTAGTGACTCTCTGGAGGTGTCCAAGGCCAGGCTGGATGGGGCTTTGAGCCCCCCGATCCAGTGGGAGGTGTCCCTGCCCATGGCAGGGGGGTTGAAACTGGATGGGCTTTGAGGTCCCTTCCAACCCAACCCATTCCATGATTCTACTCTTTGTACAGATGAGCTGAGGGAAGCTGTGGCTGCCCCATCCCTGGAGATGTTCAAGGCTAAGCTGGACGGGGCTTTGAGCAACCTAATCGAGTTGAAGATGCCCCTGCTCCTGCAGGAGGGCTGGGCTGGATGATCTATAAAGGTCCCTTCCAACCCAAACCACTCTATGATTCTATGAATTATAAAGTGTGGGCACTACAGTCATCAGGGTAATAACACAGCACACAACACTCACTGGGACTGATCAATGACTGAGGTAAAAGCTTCTCAGAGCCATCACAAAGCTCGCAGTCATTAAGTCATCATTACCACCCCAGGATGCACCTGTAACAAGATCAGTTTACCAAGCAACTTTGACTTAACAACCTCCTCAACAACAGAACGCTTCCAGTTTAAACAGAGCTGCCACAGGATCATTGGCAGGGAGACTGGAAACATCTTCTAATCAATGATCCGATACCGATGTTCACTGAACTTGAAGGAAGCAGCGTCTCTCCCGCTGCCAGGGATGGGCATCCGAGACAAATACTGCTCTGGGAGGAAAGATATCTGCCATGGATGCAGCCTACAGGAAGAATTTGATGCCAACGTTGTGTTATAATTACAGTGAGACAAATACTTGTATTTAGAGTGGGGATATGGGATTGAGAAAATGGCACAATTGGCTTTAGGGATTAACTGGGAACGCGAAAGAAAACTAATACTTTAATAGTGATATCAAAGTAGAGGCAGAAAGTCCTGTCCTTGACAACTCACTCATCTATGCTGAGGAAAAATGAAAAGACATTATTTCCTCCAGTTTTGTGGATTTTTTTATATGCAGAATGAAATAGGAAAACATAATTGAATTATACTTTTGTGAGTGCATCTGTTTAATTTACAGCCACAATTTCTTGCAGGAATCACAGAATGGTTTGGGTTGGAAGGGACCTCAAAGCCCATCCAGTTCCAGCCCCCTGCCATGGGCAGGGACACCTCCCACTGGATCAGGGGGCTCAAAGCCACATCCAACCTGGCCTTGGACACCTCCAGGGATGGGGCAGCCACTGCTCTGGGCAACCTGGGCCAGGGCCTCCCCACCCTCACAGGGATACATTTCTTCCTAATACAATCTAACCATAAACACCATGAATAATCCCTTTCAAGTGAGAGAAAAAACAAAAAAAGAGAACTTTTGTGATCACTGCTGGGCTGGAAGCATCATTTCTGTACTTTTTTACTCAGGAAAGTTCAAAAAAGTATAGATAAATCGCAGATGAGGTCCAGGTTTTAAATTACAGGGTAAAAATAAACTTCTTATTGACCACACAGCCACAGGACGCTGCAATATGGAAAGTTCTTTCTTTTCATCAATAGCCCTTAAAATAGAAAATTAAGAAAAACCACACAGACACACAAAACCCACCCAAACCAAAACAAAAAACCTATCCAACTCCCATGAAAATCACTTTTATGCACCCATACCCTCTGCTTTGCCCTTCCTGCTTCTACTGAGAGCCACAATCTTCTGATGGCTACTTCACACTTCTACTTGTTGGTCTCACAAATAAGGTAACTCTGGTAGGCAGCAAGTGCCATCATGTATTGAACCTGCCAGGATAAGATACTCTGGTGGGCCACATGGCCCGGCAAGCACGCGCCTACACGTGCCAACGGTTCTTCTGCTCCCTCAGGACAAGCAAACTTGGCTCTGCAGGTTCAGCATTGTCTTGGCAACAAGTTCTTCAACAAGCCAATGGAGAAAAATTCAGCAGGGAGACATAAACATGAGCTCTTTGCAAGCTTGGGACCAGAATTCGTTAACGAATCACTGGATGGTTGAGGTTGAAGGCATCTCCGGAGGGCACCTGACCCAACCACCTGGCTCAAACCGAGTCCCCAAGTGCAGTTCTCCCAGGGCCATGTCCAGGTGAGGATGGAGACTCCACAACCTCTATGGGCAACCAGTGCCAGTCCTCAATCACCCCCACTGTAAAAATGTGTTTATTTAGTCTCTGTCAAGCAGTGACCACTCGTGTAGAGCTCTGAATCTTGGTGGAGCCTTGTTGAGGTGCTGCACACTATCACAGAAGAGCAGTAAATTACTCCAGCTGTAACAACTTTTAGTTCTGAACACCTTTGTATTTAGACACACAAAGCACGTGCTCACCATGCACATCAAACTCATTCTTGCCTGACTCTTTTTCACATCTCATCACTGCCTTTGAAATCCCAGGGATGGAGAAAATAAAGGCCAAGAGCTCAAACCCTAATTCTTCCAGGTGTCGTAGAAGATATTGGTACATTTGACTTAATGCATGGAAATTCTGACATGATATATTTCCAGACCAGATTTTACTATTGGAACTGGTGTAGGGTTCTTGGATTTGCACAAACAACCCGATCTGTTCTAGTGCAAAGGGGCTTCTGTCCTCCTCAACTTCTGGAAGCATCCATTTGGCTGCGTGCCTCAACCTCAGAGTGGGGTATAGCTGCCCCCCATTAACCCACAGTCACCACCAAATTTGAGTGTGCGACCTTGTCACACATAAAAAAGAAGTCAGCTTCCCACAGGCTGACACTCAACAATAGGGGCTTCACCACTAAGTCCAAGATTGTTTTGTCCAGACATGGAATCATTGACAGCATTGGACTGCGAGGGACATCTACAGATTATCCAGTCCAACCCTCCTGTAGAAGCAGGGAAATCTTCACCTCGATTAGGTTGCCCAAGGCCCCATTCAACCTGATCCTGAACACCTCCAGGGATGGGGCAGCCACCACATCCCTGGGCAACCTGGGCCAGGGCCTCCCCACCTGAAGAGGGAAACATTTCTTCCCAACATCCACCCTAAATTTCCCCTCCCTTAGTTTAAATCCATTCCTTATCATCCTGTCACAAGAAGCCCTGCTAGAAAGCCCCTCCCCAGCTTCCCTGGAGCCCCTTTCAGTCCTGGGAGGCTGCTCTAAGGTCTCCCCGGAGCCTTCTCTTCTCCAGGCTGAACAACACCAACTCTCTCAGCCTGTCCTCACAGCAGAGGGGCTCCAGCCCTTGGATCATCTCCGTGGCCTCCTCTGGGCTCGCTCCAACAGCTCCAGGTCCTTCCTGTGCTCAGGACTCCAGAACTGGACACAGGGCTCCAGGTGGGGTCTCCCCAGAGCAGAGCAGAGGGGCAGAATCCCCTCCCTCCCCTCTGGTCCCTCTGCTCTGGGTGCAGCTCAGCACATGGGGGGTTTCTGGGCTGGGAGAACTCATTGTTGACTCCTGATATCAAGATTATGAGGCTGCAGGGAGAGCAGGGAAGGGAATTAAGGGAAAGAAATGAAGCCAAGGCTGAGATTCTATTCAACAAGGTCTCTTTTCAGCTGGACTCAGTCCTCCTGCTGTGACTCCATCCTGGTTCAGGTATGTGAGCACCGGCACAGGTAACTGTGCCCAACTCCCTCCCCACCCCCCAACAGCCCTTTTTTTCCCCTCTCCTCCTCCACGGTTTTCTGAAATCCTCTCTTTTTCAACCAATGGGGACGCAGCTTTGATGACTCATCTCTTTATTCCCGAGGTGCCTGGCTGCTTTTCATCCAGGGCTTTGATGAGCGGCGCTCTGCTCGTGCCGCCCTCCACGCACAGATGTGGCATTGAGAGCTCCGACGGGAGGCGGATCCCATCCCTATTCAGAGCACTTCCTCGCTGGTTACGCTCTGGACACAACTCCAATAGCTCACAGCTCCCACACTGTAGGAACCATTCATTCTGTGGCCATTCTATCAGAAGGGGATGAAGGGAAGGCAGGATCCTCCCTTTTACAGCAGAGCACTGTTAAATCAGCTTAACCCAACCAGGAAACGGCCCCCTTCGCCGCTATATTTAGACGCGCTGTCGTACGCGTGGGATTAAATTCATCTCGGCTAATTTCATCCACTCAAAAAGGGAAGCAATGCAATCTGGGGTCATGGAGCTTGATGAGATACAACCAACCCTAAAGGACAACTCCTGCTGTCCAAAAACTGACTCAGAATCATTTGGCTGGAAAAGACCTTTGAGATCATCAAGTCCAACCGTACCCGTTCTACTAAACCAGATCCCTGAGGGCTCCACACCTACACAGTTTTTAAATAGATGGGATGGAGTGCTCTCCAGAGCCAACTCTCTCCCTCTCCCCACTGAGCATGGTGCCCACTGAACACCCATTGTACTACTGAAACTGAAGCTCTCAGACTGATAATTAGGGCAGATGAATCCAGTCCTGGATTCATGGCAACACTGTCCCATGCAATTAGTTTATTAGCAATGACCACTAACGAGGAGCTGCAGAGAAAGGACCCTCAGGGTTCTGGCAGATGGACATCTGGACACAAAGCAAACATCAGCAGTATGTGCTGGAGTCATCCCACAGGGATGCATAAAGGAGAACTTTGTCAGGAAATGTGCGGGAAGGTTGGAACTGGATGATCTTTAAGGTCCCTTCTGATCCAAACCATTCCATGATTCTACGATTCCATGCATGAAACAAGCCCTGCACTGAACTCCATGTCTATCAGACTGGCACAGTGCTCTGCACGCCCTGAAGTACCCAGCTCCACTGAGGAGGTGGACAGAGGAGATCAACAGGAGCTGTGTGAGGTACAGATGTTTTGCTGTGAGGGTGGGGAGGCCCTGGCCCAGGTTGCCCAGAGCAGTGGTGGCTGCCCCATCCCTGGAGGTGTTCAAGGCCAGGCTGGATGGGGCTTTGAGCCCCCTGATCCAGTGGGAGGTGTCCCTGCCCATGGTGAGGGGTGGAACTGGATGGGCTTTGAGGTCCTTTCCAAACCATTCTGTGATTCCATGACCTCTTTGGATCCCTCCCAGGTTTATTGTCTACCTTTCCTTTTTGCTAAAGCATTAAACTCCAGTGTCCAGCTCAGGACATACAGCTGCCTCTATTCCTTATCTCACGATCCCAGGCCTCTTTACTGCGGGATCCAAACTCCCTGTCAGGCTCTGAGAATGCCAGGGGATACCAAGAGAAATGTTTCTTCAAGATGAGATAATTCTCTTAACCCTGCATTGTCTGAACGAAAGGAAACAAAGCAAGTTCATCATGACAGGCTACAACTTCGTGGAGGGGGTAGAAGTGAATTAAGCCTCTTTCAACCCATTTCCCACCACATACCCTGGACACAACGCCAGTTTCAACACTCTCACACAGCTGAACAATCATATATTGAAAGACTCAGCTTTCTTGGTAAAAGTTACTGGTGTGGATTATTTCTATGTTGAAGGCTGCCATAAATCAGCCCCAATATTAGTTATTAATGATGAGGTGTACTAAGCACCCTGAATTGGCTGCTAATAGATAAACTAATAAACATTTCTAAACTAATCTGTGCCACCAAAAATACTCTGGTGGTCAAGATCAAAGTTTTATTTGCTTTTACTCAATCATAATAGAAGGAATATTACAGGAATCTCAGAATTTCAATGTTTTTTGGAGTAAATATGCCTTTCTGGTGACACTTTGAAAGAATGAACTCTCTTAAAAGGATCCATTAATGTTCTTATTAGGTCTGGGCACTCAGCTGTGCAGTTCCAAGTTAGCAGTATTGAAAAGTACCTTTTCTCAGCAACGAACAGCAAAGAGTGAGTCACATGCAAACCGGTGATTGATTTTAATAACATGTGTCAATAACTCGTTTGACACAGAGCAGAATTACGCTTGGAATAACACAATCCCGGTATTTCTGAAGCTGGGTCCTGCTAAGTATCTTCAAACAAAGCACCTCCTGACAAATGTACGGTCCAGGTTAGGCAGAGAGATCACAGAATCAGAGAAATGTCTGGTTGGAAAAGACCTCTGAGATCACTGAGTCCAACCATCCCCGATCACTACTGAACCAGATCCCTGAGCACCTCATCCACCCAGCTTTTAAACCCCTCCAGGGATGGGGACTCCACCCCCTCCCTGGCAGCCTCTGACAGGGCCTGAGAACCCTTTCCAGGAAGAAATGTTTCCTGATGTCCAATCTGACCCTGCCCTGGGGCAACTTGAGGCCATTTCCTCTCCTCCCATCCCCTGTCACTGGGGAGAAGAGACCACCCCCCACCTCCCCACAGCCTCCTCTCAGGCAGTTGGAGACAGGGATGAGGTCTCCCCTCAGCCTCCTCTTCTCCAGGATAAACAGCCCCAGGGCCCTCAGCCGCTCCCACAACCCCTGTTCTCCAGCCCCTTCCCCAGCTCCGGTCCCTTCTCTGGACGCTCTCCAGCCCCTCAATGTCCTTCTTGGAGTGAGGGACCCAAAAGGCTCTTCAGAACTTTCACCAGTTCCTACACAGACAGCGACACGTTGGGGAGAGGAGATAACACTGAATTCAAACAACAACTCCCACAACACTATTTTGGCTTTTAATGAGCTTGCTTTAATCACAGAAGTATAGAATGATCTGCATCGGAAGGGGTCTCTGGAGGCCTCTGGTCAGAGCCCTGCTTGAAGCAATGCCAATTAGATCAGGTTGCTTGGGCCTCATTCAGTCACACTTTGAGCACCTTCTTCAAGGTGGGCAAACCCGGCTCCTCCAGCCTCCTCTCACGTTTCACGTGCTCTCATTCCAGACCATCTCAGTGGCCTCCACTGATCTTACTCCTGTCCATCCATATATTTCTTGCTCTAGGGAGCTCCAAACTGCACAGAACAACCCGGGCACTATCTCACAAACACTGAAGAGAGAGGAAGGACCAATACCCTGGACCTGCTGGCTGCAGTCCTGCCAGTACAGCCAAGCTTGCTGTTGGCTTTTCGGCACGGGCACACTACTGGCTCAGGTTGAGTTTGTCTGCAGGGGAACCCATCTCCCTTCCTGCAAAGCTTTCTAACCAGTTTACCCCAGAGACAGGACAGCAGCAACCCCAAAGAAAGCCCAATGGGCAGAGCAGGAGGCAGAATCGGAACAGTTGGCTTTCTTCTTGGGTCCCTGGATGGAGAGAGCCAACACAAATGAGAAACATAGAAAGAAAGTATGGAGGCCGTGACTCAGTGTGCCACCCACCCTCGCAGCTGCTCCTCTTCTCACAGCGTGGATTCAAGCACATATCCTGAGAACATTTGAAGGGTCCTCAAAGCCCATCCAGTTCCAACCCCCCTGCCATGGGCAGGGACACCTCCCACTGGATCAGGGGGCTCAAAGCCCCATCCAACCTGGCCTTGAACACCTCCAGGGATGGGGCAGCCACCACTGCTCTGGGCAACCTGAGCCAGGACCTCCCCACCCTCATCATGAAGAATTTCTTCCTGATGTCTCATCTAAATCTTTCCCCTTCCAATTTAAAGCCGTTCCCCCTCATCCCATCACTCCAGACCCTCGGAAAAAGCCCCTCCCCAGCTTTCCTGAAGCCCCTTCAGGTACTGGAAGGCCGCTGTGATGTCTCCCCAAGCCTTCTCTTCTCCAGGGTGAATCACTTCGCAGCGCTTCTGTTTTCCTTCAAATTTCTCATCTATGTAGATAATAAATTGGCAGAGTAATGGCTGTCTTTAAACACAAACTGGGGCTGTGCTCAAGAAGTGCCTCTACCTGGTGCTGTTCACTATTGCTCCCCATTGTCACCTTGGGCTTCAGAACATGCATGGTCACAACGCTTCTGAGATCACAGAATCATGGAATGACCCGAGGTGGAAGGGACCCACAAGGCCCATCCAGTCCAACTGCTGTCCCTGCACAGGACACTCCCAACACTCACCCCCTGTCACTGAGGGCATTGGCCAAATGCTTCTGGAATGCTGGCAGAGCAGGTGCCCTGACTGCTTCCCTGGGGAGCTGTTCCAGTGCTCCACCACCCGCTGGGGGAAGAACCTCTTCCCAATGGCCAATCTCCCCCTGCCCTGGCACATCTTCCTGCCATTCCCTCCAGTCCTGTCCCAGGGCACCAGAGAGCAGAGCTCAGCCCCTCTTTCCCCTCCCTCCCTTGGGAGAAGGCACAAACAGCTCTGAGATCCCCCCTCAGGCTCCTCTTCTCCAGCTGAACAGACCAAGGCACTTCAGCCTCTCCTCACACACTGCCCCTCCAGACCCTTCCCCAGCTTTGGGGCCGAGGAGGCCCCACTGGACACTCTCCAGTGCTTTGATGTCCTTTTTCTCCTGTGGTGCCCAAAGTGCCCCCAGTGCTCCAGGTGGGGCCTCCCCAGTGCAGAGCAGAGCAGGACAATCCCCTCCCTCCACAATCTCTCATTGCAACATCCACTTTGTGCACAGGAACAGAGAAATCCACAGGTCTGAAAAATGATGCCAAGGCACTTTAACTCCTGCAGTACTGACAGAGAGGTGATGGGGTGTCTAAAGCTTCACAGTCACGCAGCACAGAAGTAACCAACACTCAGCTGTTGAACGATGGGGGTGACTGTACCTACTTAGGAAGGAGAAGGGTTTAGAGCAGAAGCCTTATGAGGAGCGGCTGAGGGCCCTGGGGCTGTTTATCCTGGAGAAGAGGAGGCTGAGGGGAGACCTCATCCCTGTCTCCAACTGCCTGAGAGGAGGCTGTGGTGAGGCAGGTGCTGTTTTTTTCTCTCTGGTAGCCGGTGACTGGTCAAGGGGAAACAAAACTGCTCTGACAAATGGGAGTGGTAACAACTTATCCTTTGTCCTCGTGGATGAAGATGGATGAGGCATTGCCAGTGCTGAGAGGAAAGCTGCTCCCACCTATCAGCTACTCCTCTCCATGCCAGACAGGATTTTTTGCCTCTCCTGGTATGAAACCAGAGCAACCAAGGAGGGAAAAAACCCACACGTGGCATAATTGATGAGAGAGTAAATTAATGGCTTCCAAACCATTTTGCCAGGTACCTTTGGAGCCAACTGTGATTCCCCCACTGCCAGCGGCAGCTTCAAAGCCAAGCTGTGAATTTGCTTTGCAGCACAGCCAGGGGTGATACCACAGGTCTCAAGTCCCTGCTGTCAAATCTGAAATTCAGCAGAAGCTGAAGGCAACTCCTTGGAATAAAACCACGAGGACAGAAAGAATGTGAGATGTGCGAGCGCAAATAAAATTCATGGCTCATCTTCGACGCACTCAGCATGTTAATGCCTCTACTCTTTTGTTCATTTAGTGTTTTCAGTGCCCTGAGGCACACACTATTAAGGCATAACCTAACGTAATCTAACCTGAAGGCTTCACATGTTACAGCACTTCATGCAGAACTGTTCTCCAGAAAACGCTGCGCTGAAATTTCTAATTATTTAAAAATTTAAACTGACAACTTTGCTCTTTGGCATCAGGTTTATAAAGCATTTCAGACAAAGCCTCTGCACATCCTGAACACAGAGCCTTCAGGAGAGTTAATTTCTGTAATTCCCATCCTCCTGGAAACCACCATTCCCAGCTGCACTTGTGATCAACAACTGGGGCTCTGGAGATACAAAGCACTGATGAGGCCACAAAGAGAGGGAGGTACCCAAGCGACTGCCTGCTCGCTCAGGGACAAGTCCAAAGACAAGAAACACCACACCACGGAGCAACACCTCGTTATCCACCTGCAGAGCTTTCACACACCTGCTTGAATATCTTCATTTGAGCCCATTATATATGAAAGAAAACGTTCTTGTTTGTATCAGTGTAAGAAATCAATGTTTAAATCAATATAAGAACATATCAAACCAGCAGCACAAAATCAATCCTTTAAATCAATGTAAGAATACTAAAAGGCCATTTTTTTTTCTAAAATATATTGTGGACTACAAATCATTCACTTTCAACAAAATATTGAGGGAATTTGAGACTTGTTGATGATTGGTTCTACTCTGTGCCCAGCCTTGACCGAGATGTCCCTTCCTCTTCCCTTCCTGATGTATCTTTGAAGTCCACCCATAACAGGGAACCCCCTGACACTGGAGGGAAACACAAATCTTGATATAAAATTGAGAGAGCTACAAATATTAAGAGCAATAAAAAAAAACTCTTCATGAAATTCTAGCTTTGGTGAGGAAAAAGAAACCACACCTGGAAACGGCTTCTACAACTTCTCCTCCACAGCTCCGACCACTGTGTGCGGCCACGCAACGTTTCAATCAAGAGACCACGACAGACCATGAGGACATCAAACCCAGAGAAGGTGGCTGCTGGAGCCTCACCTGTTTTATTGGAGAGTCGGAAGGACACCATCTTGTCGGGGATGCTGCAGACATTCCTCACCGAGGCGATGCAGCTGTAGTTCGCGTAATCCTGAGGGCGGAGGTTCTTCAGCTTCAGGATCTTTGTTTCTCCCTGTGCGGGCAAGAGAGAGTGTTAGGGAGACCAGGGCAGGGATTGTGCCCCTGCACTGGGCACTGGGGAGGCCACACCTCGAGTGCTGGGGTCAGTTCTGGGCCCCTCACTCCAAGAAGGACATTGAGGGGCTGGAGAGCGTCCAGAGAAGGGAGCGGAGCTGGGGAAGGGGCTGGAGAACAGGGGTTGTGGGAGCGGCTGAGGGCCCTGGGGCTGTTTATCCTGGAGAAGAGGAGGCTGAGGGGAGACCTCATCCCTGTCTCCAACTGCCTGAGAGGAGGCTGTGGGGAGGTGGGGGTTGGTCTCTTCTCCCCAGTGACAGGGGATGGGATGAGAGGAAATGGCCTCAAGTTGCCCCAGGGCAGGGTCAGATTGGACATCAGGAAACATTTCTTCATGGAAAGAGTTCAGAGGCCCTGTCAGAGGCTGCCAGGGAGGGGGTGGAGTCCCCATCCCTGGAGGGGTTTAAAAGCTGGGTGGATGAGATTCTCAGGGATCTGGTTTGGCAGTGGAGAGGGATGGTTGGACTCGGTGATCTCAGAGGTCTTTTCCAATCAGATGACTCTACAAAGGGATGGAGGTGGACGAAGAAGCAGAGATGTGGGATACACCAGACTGGCTTTCAGGAGGCAAGAGGAAACGCAGAGGTGGCTAATTAGGACCAGTCCTGAAAACATACTTTATTTAATTACTTAAAAGAATGGCAGTTGGTATAATCTCAAATTGTAGCCCCACTTATATATTAAAAGCAAAATAAAAGAGAGCAGCAAGGGGGAAATTGGCTTGACAGCAACTTTAAAGTTGCAGCATTATTCAGTATAATATATTTTAAGGTACAATCTACATGATGAATAAAATCACAAGGTACTGAAATCCTGCTGTTTTCCTCTGAAAATGAGCTGCTGATGGATTTTATTTTTAGCCAGCAGCGTAAATGATGGAGTAGGGACCTGAACGGGATGTGTAATGAAGGAGTTCCTTCCGACGCAATCAGGAGGAAACTGGAAAATATGACATTTCCTCTGTATTGCTATGTGAGATGGGCACTGCAGAACCCCAAACCTGGGAGAAAAGGTAAGGTAGAGAAATCATAGAATGGGTTGGAAGGGACCTCAAAGTCCATCCAGTTTCAACACCTCCCACTGGATAAGGGTGCTCTGAGCCCCATCCAACCTGGCCTCGAACACCTCCAGGGATGGGGCAGCCACAGCTTCTCTGGGCAACCTGACCAGGGCCTCCCCACCCTCACAGGAAAACACTTCTCTGTAAGATCTCATCTCAATCTCCCCTCTTGCAGCTGAAAATCATTCCCACTCATCCTGTCCCTGATCAAGATCCCCTCCCCAGCCTTCCAGTAGGTATCACACACACCAACTCACCACATCCAGATAAGGCCATGCAAAATACAGCAGTTTATGAAAAAGCAGGTAAAAATCTAGCAAAAATCAATAAATGAGAAGATGCAGCAGGCAAAGAAAAGCCACAGTTGTGAAACCAAGCTTGGCAGCTTTGGAACTGAAGTGCTTTGTATGTGCAATCAGTCCCCTAGAAATTATGTGATGTAAGGACATAATTAAGCACACGCTGATGTAGTGTTTGCAAGACCAGGGCTTTGAAAGGCTGCTTTTACAGATCCTGCTTTAAAAAGAGCTTTATCTAGGCTAAAGAAGGGCCTGATCCACTTAGCAGGAATACAGCTACCAAGGCCATCGTGTTCTGGAATCACAGAGCAGCCACTTCCCATCAACCCAATCCTCAGCTCCGAACTTCGAGTTAAACTTGTGGGGTGAACTCACAATGGTATCTGGATCGTGTTCCCAGATTGCAGAGATTTATAAAAACGTATATATTTTCTTCATTGGCTCAGATAATTAGTGTAATTATGTCTAATAGCATAATTATTGTAAATACAGCAAATTTAATCTCGCGCTCAGGCTGTGCAATTACAATGTGCAACGAGGATGATGCAAACTCTTCGGTAAACATTCTGCACTGAGATTTTGGTTTTGAAAAGTTCTGGATTTCAAATGCTCCCACAGATGAGGATGTGCATATTTGCTCCATTTTTTCCCCATGGCAGCTAAAATAAGTAGGTGATGTTACCTGACTGATCAAAAAAACCTGTTCAAAGTGCAAGAATTCGTTTCATAGAATCACAGAATGGTTTGTGTTGGAAGGGAACTTAAAGATAATCCAATTCAAACCCCCTGCCATGGGCAGGGACACTTCCCAGTGGATGAGGTTGCTCAGTTTTGCAGGTGCCTTCTGTCCTTTAACAGGACAAGAAAACCACCTAAAAGGAAAACTGTTCTTTCAGGGGGAAAATATCTTAGAAAACTTAATTGTGTTACTGCCTGTATTACTTTCCCTTTCTTTGATTTTACAACTGATCATCCATCCTTCAAAAAATGTCACCTCAAATTCCTCTATCTTGATCCTTCCAGTATTAAAAGAGGGCCTTCAGGGAAGCTGGGAGGGGTTCTTGATCAGGAAGTGCAGGGACAGGATGAAGGGGAAGGGTTTTCAGCAGAAAGAGGGGAGATTGAGCTGAGATCTGAGGGAGAAATGTTTTGCTGTGAGGGTGGGGAGGCCCTGGCCCAGGTTGCCCAGAGCAGTGGTTCTGCCCCACCCCTGGAGGTGTTCAAGGCCAGGTTGGATGGGGCTTGGAGCCCCCTGATCCAGTGGGAGGTGTCCCTGCCCATGGCAGGGGTTTGGAACTGGATGGGCTTTGAGGTCCCTTCCAACCCAAACCATTCTGTCTCTGAAGTTCAGTCCCCTCCATCCTCCTTCACGTCAGCTCTCACTGTTTGTTCCTCTGTGAGAAGCTGAACCAATTATGCAGAGAAATACAGTAGACATTTATGACTCTTGAACATTTAATTCTATCTCTTACTCTTCTAAACATGTATCAGCTCCTGTAGGCATGCTGATAAGATATGCTCATTCATCCTGACCTCCAATAAATGTAAAAACATTATGGATAAGCTTTTGACTACCAACATGACAGTGCGATTTATTCACCAATTCAGCCCTGACAGAGGTACTGGGAAGAATGCTTCGAAATAGCCAAGAAATATAGCTGTTTTTGAAAAAATCTCAACTCTAATTTCATGTGATGCATTTCATTTGATATGTTCTTATTAGATGATAGGGGAGATAATCATCACTATTTCATAGAATCATGGAATGGTTTGGGCTGGAAGGGACCTCAAAGCCCATCCAGTCCCACCCCCCTGCCATGGGCAGGGACACCTCCCACTGGATCAGGGGGCTCCAAGCCCCATCCAACCTGGCCTGGAACACCTCCAGGGATGGGGCAGCCACCACTGCACTGGGAAACCTGGGCCAGGGCCTCCCCACCCTCACAGCAAAACATCTCTCCCTAAGATCTCATCTCAATCTCCCCTCTTTCAGCTGAAAACCCTTCTCCTCGTCCTGTCCCTGCACTCCCTGATCAAGAGCCCCTCCCCAGCTTTCCTATGGGAAATTTTCCATATTGAAATTTAACCCAAAAGCTCCCATGACAAGGGAGTGTCTCACATTTTAATTAAAACATGAAATGCCTCCACTTTACACACTGGAGTCCAAGGAAAGAAGCCACCGATCTGCTAAAGTGGGGCCGTACACGTTAATTTAAAAATAATCTCATCACATTAAGGAATCCAATAACCTGACGATGTAATCTAATTCCCATCTCTGCAAGGTTCCAGGCTACCCATTCCTCAGTAAAATACCAAGCCATTGTAGCAATATAAAGCTGTCAAGTACAATAAAAAGAAAAAATGAAGGTGCTCACAAATCATTAGCTGAAAATTATTTATGAAAGCTGTAGGTTGCTTTCTGCTACGAACACCAAATTACCAGGCGGTTTGCACCTCTGTCTTTCCTTGTTATTGCTTGAGACATTACAAAAAAATTGGTTTATCCTATTTTTTCTTTGGTTTTTGTCTTTTTGCAAACCTGGTCACACACTTTTATCCATTGACAATAAGTGATGCCAATGTTTTATTCCAAGACAGCGCAAATGAGGCAATGGGCAACCTGATCCAGGTGTCCTGTCCATGGTAGGGGGCTTGGAGCCAGATGATCCAGAGGAGGCCACAAGGCTGGGGAAGGGTCTGGAGAGGAAGTGTGTGAGGAGAGGCTGAAGTGCCTTGGTCTGTTCAGCTGGAGAAGAGGAGCCTGAGAGGGGATCTCAGAGCTGTTTGTGCCTTCTCCCAAGGGAGGGAGGGGAAAGAGGGGCTGAGCTCTGCTCTCTGGTGCCCTGGGACAGGACTGGAGGGAATGGCAGGAAGATGTGCCAGGGCAGGGGGAGATTGGCCATTGGGAAGAGGTTCTTCCCCCAGCGGGTGGTGGAGCACTGGAACAGCTCCCCAGGGAAGCAGTCAGGGCACCTGCTCTGCCAGCATTCCAGAAGCATTTGGCCAATGCCCTCAGTGACAGGGGGTGAGTGTTGGGAGTGTCCTGTGCAGGGACAGCAGTTGGACTGGATGGGCCTTGTGGGTCCTTTCCAGCTGGGATGATTCCACAATTCTATGATCTTTACCATTTCATGATCCTATGATAATTCTATGAAATGTGCTAACAATAAATTAAACTGGTCTAATCTGACAGACTCGTTTGATAGCCCACTCTGCCATCATGGCTTTGGGAGAGAGACTTAAAAAACCAACTCCTTTCCATTTTTACCACATCATTTTTTAAGTGTGCAATTCCAGCACGAAAACTTCTATTCAATGAAGTGAAAAGCAGAATAAAATAAAGAAATACCACTATAGGGTGTCACCATAGACTTTGCCTTCTTGAAAAGCCTTTTAGGCTGTAACTTCTGTGCACAATCACTTTGCATTGTATTGGAAAAGATTAGGGAATAGCAGGCAGATCAGAGGTTTGGGTTTGAACACACAGATAAAACAACTTCAAAGGGGCTCCCTCAGACAGCACTCACTGTGCCTCTTCCCACAGAGTCCCATTCCATGTCACAAAAATTAAAAAGACATATATCAGGAAGTTTTATAACATATAGGAAAATTAAGGTGGGAAAAGACCTCTAAGATCATCCAATCCAACCATCAGCCCAACCCCACTGTGCCTGCTGAACCATGTCCCAAAGCGTGATGTCTACAAGGTTTTTGAACCCTTCCAGGGATGGAGACTCCCCCACTGCCCTGGGCAGCCTCTGCCAGGGCTTCACCGCTCTGTCAGGAAAGAAATTGTTCCTAATATCCCATCTAAACCTCCGCTGGCACAACCTGAATAACAACATACAGGTCCCTTTTGGGCCAGGGTGTAGTCACCTGGATGGCACTCACACATTCCCACATTCCCACCCCACAAACCCAGCAGGGACACGCAAGCAGATCCAATTAACAATGATTCTGGTAGAAGCAGCCTGAGGAGAAGGAAAAAACTCTACCTTCATTCCTACCTGGGTAAAGAAGGGCTCATAGATCTCCACTCCTTTATCAGACCCCTGCAGCAGCACCTCCTGGCCGCGGCGCCAGCTGTACCGAACGGGGGGATTGGAGTTGGCGACGCACCTGAGGAACACCGTTCTCTCATAGTAAAACTGCTCCTTCGCTTCCCCGATGCTCTGGTGCACGGTCACTATTGGATCATCCAAATCTGGAAAGAGGGAAAAGAAACCCGAGGTGAAGTCAGGCTGCAGTTGACTCTGCGATCGTTCCGTGACGGGAAGCGCTTGCAACGCTGTCTCTACAAAGAGCAAAATACAGGCAACCAGCTCTGAAAGGCACTGAAATACACGTTAGGACTTCCACATCAGAATCATGTTTTAGAGTTTGCTGCCACCAGCACAACACCCAGCACAACTGGACCTTTATTTGCACCTCAGGCTTTTCTACGTAACAATATCTATGATAACACACATGGCAATGTCAATTCCAGTTCTGTTGTTTCCACTAATCACAGAATCATGGAATGGGTTGGGTTGGAAGGGATCTCAAAGCCCATCCAATTCCAAACCCCCTGCCATGGGCAGGGACACCTCCCACTGGATCAGGGGGCTCCAAGCCCCATCCAACCTGGCCTTGAACACCTCCAGGGATGGGGCAGCCACAGCTTCTCTGGGCAACCTGGGCCAGGGCCTCCCCACCCTCATTGTGAAGAATTCCTTCCTGATGTCTCACCTAAACCTTCCCCATTCCAATTTAAAACCATTCCCCCCTGTCCTGTCACTACATACTTAGGTTTCATTTGGTTTTAATCTTTCCTGCTTGTTTCTTACACATGATTTTAACTCAAACGTCTCTTAGACAAAATAGTTTATAAAGCTTTGGAAATAAATAGACTAATTTGCATCCTAATGGTAGGATCCACTAGAACACAGATCATGTGCATGCAGCTGTTTTCCCTTAAAGCAGCAATTTAATACAGTAATTTACTGCATATTCCCTTCTTTGAGTTACAAGCATTTAACTTCAAGCAGGTAAATTCATCACGAGGTTCAGAACACACTTATCTTGATTAAAATACAGATGTGATATAATTACTCCCACTGCATCAGCTCAAAGAAAATTAGATCCCTACAACAGAATTCACTCCTCTCATATAGGGAAGAAATAATGATAGCCCTTGGAATGTGAGCACATCTAACTAACATGCTGGACTTTATTCCACCAGGAATGAGCAGATGCCTGTGGACCAGGAAATGTTGTTGGGTCTTCTAGGGATGGTGTCCATCATAATTGTACCTTCAGGGAAAACTCATTAAAATCATAGAATCATAGAGTGGTTTGGGTTGGAAGGGGGCAGCCACCACTTCTCTGGGCAACCTGGGCCAGGGCCTCCCCACCCTCACAGGGAAACATTTCTTCCTAAGATCTCATCTCAATATTCCCTCTTTCAGCTGAAAAACGTTCCCCCTCATCCTGTCCCTGCACTCCCTGATCCAGAGCCCCTCCCCAGCTTTCCTGGAGCCCCTTTCAGTCCTGGGAGGCTGCTCTAAGGTCTCCCTAGAGCCTCTTCTTCTCCAGGGTGAACAACCCCAGCTCTCTCAGCCTGTCCTCACAGCAGAGGTTCTCCAGCCCTTGCATCATCTCCGTGGCCTCCTCTGGACTCGCTCCAACAGCTCCAGGTCCTTCCTGTGCTGAGGACTCCAGAACTGGACACAGGACTCTGGGTGGGGTCTCCCCAGGGCAGAGCAGAGGGGCAGAATCCCCTCCCTCCCTTCTGGTCCCACTGCTCTGGGTGCAGCCCAGCACACGGGGGGTTTCTGGACTGGGAGAGCTCGTTGCCAGCTCACGTCGAGCTTTTCTTCCCCAGCACCCCCAAGCCCTTCTCCTTAGTGCACCTCCCAATCCATTCTTCCTTCTAGTAAGATATAAATAATGCTTAAGTAATTCTTAATTAATTACTCATGCACAAATTTAACCCTGTTTTTCAAAGTCTTGTGTGAGCAACTGCCAAGTCCAATCGATCAGATTTATTTGAGGCCACAATTCAGGGTTGAGGTTGTCAAGTCTTGGCGTGACCACCAATGTCAAAGAGATCCCTATCGTGCTCAAAGTTGCCCACACACTTAAGTCCCTTTTCAATGGACTTGAAAACAGGATGGTAGCTTTGGGGCAGCACCACATGCATCCTGCTCCAGCAGCCTTCCCCCAGTGAAACCACCACAAGGTACTGTGTGAGATGGACCATCAGCATCACAGTTCTTAGAATTTCAGGGGGTTGATAGTTCTGTAAACTAGAGGTGAGGTACAGATAGACAGGACTGTTAAAGGAAGCCTCTATTAACAAGCTGAAAAGACCAGCTTGTTTCAAACATCCACACTGAAAAGCATTTTGCTCTTAAAAATTATTCTTTAGATGCTTACATTTTGATTTGCATAACAAGAATAAAGCTTGAGAGCCTCTTGATTAATTAGAAACAAAGCATGTTCCAAAATTTGGAATAATGTAAGCAATGATATCTTGTAATAGCACTGGATTTTAAATAAATGTTACCTTCATTCTTCTCTACAAAACATTTAATTTAATATCACAGAAACAAATTATGAAACTATTGCTCCAATTTAGGATGGCATTTCCTAATGAGATTTCATTTTTTGTTTTAAAGGTTATTTCAAATCACAGTAGCTTCTGAAAAAGGATGAGACTGCTGAAACATTATGCCTTTGACTCGCACAATAGAAAACAAAAAGAACTAAATTAGCTTGCTTTAATTTCTAGGCCAAAACACCTGTTCCCCACATTTTGATGAACAACAGAACACTTCACACAGAAATGCTTCCCAGCGTCTCCTTACTAAAGCACATTCTTAGACCATAAACAAGGACAACTGGCAGCCAAGAACTCCAACACCAAGTCCAAGGCTCTGGAATCTCTCACCCTCAGATGAAGGTGCATCCCCTTAGGTGACAAAGACCAGAAGTTCAAATTTTGACCCAGCATCATTATGATGAAGCTAATCAAGACAAACTAAGAGATTGGGCTTATCCAGCTGACAGACCGAGAGAGTTGGGGTTGTTCAGCCTGCAGAAGGCTCTGGGAAGACCTTAGAGCAGCCTCCAAGGACTGAAAGGGGATCCAGGAAAGCTGGGGAAGGACTTTATCCAAGGGCTTGGAGTGACAGGACGAAGGGGAATGGCTTTGAATTGGAAAGAGGAGATTGAGATGAGACATTAGGAAGAAATTCTTCACAATGAGGGTGGGGAGGCCCTGGCCCAGGTTGCCCCATCCCTGGAGGTGTTCAAGGCCAGGTTGGATGGGGCTTGGAGCCCCCTGATCCAGTGGGATGTGTCCCTGCCCATGGCAGGGGGTGGGAGGTCCCTTCCAACCCAAACCTTTCCATGACTCTAAGGAGAGGAAAATCACTTAAGAGCCTGTGAGATCTTACTGCAATGGAGAAAGATTTAGCATTGGATAGCTAAATGAGATAAATTTCTGAAGTATTTTACACAAGGAAAACAATCCCTAAAACTTTAATTTTGGGGTTGATCAAATTATGAAGAGTTAAGTGACTAATCATTCTTTAAATTAACCGGAAGTCATGGATGTTGCTATGTAGTTAAAGTCTATTAATCAAAATGAAAATAATTACAGAAATATGTTTTCCATATGGTTTATTCCACCATCAGGTTCAATTTTTCAATATTTAATCTTTGAATTGAACGAAACAGCTTCCAAAACCCAGATGGCACAGGCGTGGTATACGCTGTACTGGAAGAACTGCCTTCACTCATCCCCAAGCTCCCACGTAACAAGTTATAGGACAAGAGGAAACGTCCTCAAGTTGCACCAGGGGAGGTTTAGATTGGATATTAGGAAACTTTTCTTTACCAGAAAAGTAGGAAAGCCCTGGCAGAGGCTGCCCAGGGCAGTGGGGGAGTCTCCATCGCTGGAGAGGTTCAAAAAATGTGTGGATGTGGCACCTCAGGACATGGTTCAGCAGATATGGTGGGGTTGGGCTGATGGTTGGACTGGATGAGCTCAGAGGTCTTTTCAACCTTTATGAGTGAGCTCCTGGGTGGTTTCACACAAACCAACAGGAGAGCAGGATCACAGATGATACTTGCTCCATCATCTTTTTTCAGCTGCTGCAACTGCACAGCTTGCTGATTTCATTTCTTAATTAGCTGTCTTTATCTTCAGAAGTTCAAAGCAAGCGATGCTTGGAAGTTGGGATAATAATAAAACATGCATCTGGTGAATTGATTGAAACTGCTAAATCAAGATGCCCAGAGAGAGACAGCAGTGCTGAAATATAAAAGTACAATGGGTTTCATCCTATTTTCCTTACCACAGCCTCCTTGACCTAGTGCATGCTAGCAGTAATTGTGCAGGTTTGAAGTGTTTTCTGGTCCTCTGTGAGATAAAGCAGTTACAATTCAGAAAAGCACAAAGAATCCACAAATATCAGTTTATTGCATAGCTGTGGAAATGACAATGAGTTGTCTCTGTGCCAGCCATTAGTACACATGGAAAAGAATCATAGAATTGTTTGGTTGGAAAAGACCTCTGAGATCAGAGTCCAAACATCCCTGTCCACTACCAAACCAGATCCCTGAGCACTTCATCTGCCCAGCTTTTAAACCCCTCCAGGATGGGGACTCCACCCCCTCCCTGGCAGCCTCTGACAGGGCCTGGAAACCCTTTCCAGGAAGAAATGTTTCCTGATGTCCAATCTGACCCTGCCCTGGGGCAACTTGAGGCCATTTCCTCTCATCCCATCCCCTGTCACTGGGGAGAAGAGACCAACCCCCACCTCCCCACAGCCTCCTCTCAGGCAGTTGGAGACAGGGATGAGGTCTCCCCTCAGCCTCCTCTTCTCCAGGATAAACAGCCCCAGGGCCCTCAGCCGCTCCCACAGCCCCTGTTCTCCAGCCCCTTCCCCAGCTCCGGTCCCTTCTCTGGACGCTCTCCAGCCCCTCAATGTCCTTCTTGGAGTGAGGGGCCCAGAACTGACCCCAGGATTTGAGGTGTGGCCTCACCAATGAGGAGCCTAGGAGAAGGATGAGTTCCCTGGTCCACACTGCTTCTGACACAGCATGGAGACACAAGGGCTCCAAACAAGCTGGAAACAGGGGAGCCACCTCACCTGGAGCTCCACATAAGATATTTTTCCCTCTGCAGTCCTTTAAGAAAGATTTATTATGCATCGAGGCTGCCGTAGCTCCTGTCTAGCACAGATCCAAGAGTAGAAAGCAACAGCTGTGACAAGGCCCAAGCCTATGAGAGCCTTTCTTCCTCGCTCCCACAAGACTAATAGCATGACCCTGGGAGACCCCTGATGAGCTCCTATTGGTTTCAGACACCTCGTGGGGAAGATCAAACACGTGCTAGCAGGCTGTTGACATGCTCAGAAAGAAAAGGACAAAGAGAATGACCTTAGTAGTCAACAATACCCTGCACAGCTTGAGATCATTTCTGCCTGCCGGGCTTTACCAAGGGCTGGAGTCTATCAACAAAGAATCCAAGAGCAGAAACACAGCAAACACTCAAATAGTTTTAAGAAGAAAATGTTTGCTTTGTTCTTTTAATGAAATTAGAAGCATTTCTGATTGAAACTTCTATGAGCTGTTCACACAGCTATGTCCTAACAACACCAGGAGGACAGCACAGGGCACAGAGCCCTGCAGCAGGTTTTGTTTATCCAAGGACTCCAAACCGAGCCAATGCTCATTATTTATGAGACTGAATTAGTATTGAAGTTGTTCTCCCAATTAATCAGTGATAGGAGGAAAGGAAGCGGCCTCAAGTTGCACCAGGGGAGGTTTAGATTGGATATTAGGAAAAATGTCTTTACTGACAGAGTGGTGAAGCCCTGGCAGAGGCTGCCCAGGGCAGTGGGGGAGTCTCCATCCCTGGAGGGGTTCAAAAAGAGTGTGGATGTGACATTTCAGGAGGGGGTTTAGACACTGTGAACCACGGTGGAGTCAGACTGGATGAGTTTAGAGTTCATTTGCAACGTTAATGAGTGCCTGGACAGCAGATACACAGGTGCTGTGGGCTCTGCATTTCCAGGACCAACAGCAGGAAACAGCAACATCTACTACAGCTTTGAATTTCTGTGTGCAGGACCATGAGCACACACGAATAAACATCAGTGGGTTTTCCAAACCACGAAGATTTAGATGCTCCCACAGAACACTACACACCTGGAAACTCCTAATAGAGGTTATCAGCTCCAGACCCTACCCTGGCATGGTCAGAGAGACACCAGGAAAGTCCTGAAGTAGATGGGACTGCTGGGATCACTAGGAGGAGTAACAATAGGAGGAGTAACAATAGCATTTTCTTTCAGATATAGAATTGTTGACCTGAAAACTGGTTCCTAATCTGGTGTCAGCCCTTGTGAAACAACTAAAGGGCAAAGAATGGAGCAACAGCAAAGTCCTGGTACACTGGGTAAAGTACTCATGACTTTGGCTCACAGTGAAAAAATCGCTGGCAGAGGGTGCCCAGGGAGGTGGTTGAGACCCCATCCCTGGAGGAAATTAAAAGGGTAGATGAGGTGCTCAGGGATGTGGTTTATTAATGGACAGGCATGGCTGGACTGGATGATCTCAAAGATCTTTTCCAACCAAGCGATTCTATGACTCTATGAAAGGTGCAAAGGGCAAGATGCATTTAATTTCTCAGCAAAGACAACTGAGTGGTTATTTTATTATAGGATGGAAGCACCTCATGGTGGGAAAACACCTCACCTCCTCAAACCAAGCCCAGATGCTTCTGAGTAAAACAAAAGTTATTACATTCAATATAAGAGCAGCTGCAAATAAGTCCAACCAGACAGGGCTGTGAGATACAGGTCATGCCAGACTGGTGTCCTGGTCAAGTCTAATATTAACTCTTATGTAAAAATGTAATTAGAGTTGATTAAAGAATTCCAGATCATTATCATTAAATCAAGTGCACTTGAATCAAGAAACGGAGTTACTTTAACTACCTTTCCATTCCACATCAGATGGTACTGGAGGGTCAGCACAGGGTGGACATGGCTGGGAAAAATGATGAGAAATGACTCTACAAAGAAAGTGAGTTTGAAAGAGGAGTTTAAGGCAGTCTGGCACTGCAGGGGTCGAAAGCACAGGTAGATGACAGGAGAGCAGCGACCAAAGGGCTCATAACAGACAGGATTTTCACTTCCCCCCGTGATTAACCTTCACAAACTGAGATTAAGACACCAGCATTCAGGAAGTGGAGAGTCTTCAAGAATGCTTATCATAGAATCATAGAATGGTTTGAGTTGGAAGAGATTTTAAAGCCCATCCAGTTCCAAGACCCTGCCACGGGCAGCGACACCTCAGGGTGTTCAAAGCCCCATCCATCCTGGCCTTGAACACCTCCAGGGATGGGGCAGCCACCACTGCTCTGGGAAACCTGGGCCAGGGCCTCCCCACCCTCATTGTGAAGAATTTCTTCCTGATGTCTGATCTAAATCTTTCCCCTTCCAGTTTAAAGCCGTTCCGCTTTGTCCTAGCACAACTGATCCTTATCAGAAGTCCCTCCTCAGCTTTTCTGGAGCCCCTTTCAGTACTGGAAGGCTTCTATAAGGTATTATATCAAATTAAAAACAATCACTTGAAGAGGAATTCTGCAACAACTGCCTGTTTTGTTCTTTTTTAAACACGTAACCTTGCTTTATTTAATATCCCCTGTATCTGTAAAGAAACAGAAGAGTGCATTATAACAGAAAGAACTATTCACCACTCAAGCCAGGAGCAGCAGGCACTAATGCTAAAGGCCATCTGATGTGCATGACACACTGCTAGGAATAATTGTTACAAATAGAACTTGTTAACATGGCAAGTGAGTAATTATTGGCTGTGTAATTCCAAACCTAATTAATGCTTGCTCCTTCATTTTTTAAAGAAAAAGAACTTAATTGGAATAACATCAAGCTGGGTTAAGAAGCTCCAGTTCTAGACCACATCCACCTCCAGTTAATGACTTCAGTAAAATTCTTCCAGAAACCACTCACAATGTTTAAATCCCTGTTAAAAACTCCATTATGAACATATCAAGTGCAAAAAGTGGTGCTTGGAGAGCGGGGGCTCCTGAAGGCACTCCACTGCTCTCTTACTGCCTTCTTCTGGACTTTACATCTTCAAGAATGAGAACAAAAAGATACTATTTCAGCAAAATATATATATATATATATGACATTCCATACCTATATAACTGAAAGTGCCAGGTTTCCTTCCCCCAGCCCATATATGTTCTGTTCATTCCAAGATTCACATTTATTCTCAAGTCTTAAACTCTTAAACACTAAAAATGTCAGTGTAGGAATCTCACCAGCGTCCTGCTTACTCCTTTGCAATCTCTGTTCTCTAAGACAACCATATTTTTCCCCAGTGTTACTTGAACAGAATATGAATAAGCACCTCAGGAGAAGAAAAATATTCAGAAAGCCAGGATTACAGGAAATAAATAATGCTGGGTAGACGATGAAAAAAGGAGGACTTCTAAGAACCTCACTGGAGGCAAATAAAGATGACAAATCAAACAAAACTACAGCAAAGAGGAAGAAGAAGACAAACCTGCCCAGAATATTCAGTGCCCACGCCTCATCCCAGACGAGCAAAGTATTTATCTGCTCTGCTCTGGTGAGACCACACCTGGAGTCCTGTGTCCAGTCCTGGAATCCCCAGCTTAAGAAAGAGATGGAACTGCAGGAGTGGGTCCAGAGCAGCTGATGGAGATGATCCGAGGGCTGGAGCCCCTCTGCTGTGAGGACAGGCTGAGAGAGTTGGGGTTGTTCAGCCTGGAGAAGAGAAGGCTCTGGGGAGACCTTAGAGCAGCCTCCCAGGACTGAAAGGGGCTCCAGGAAAGCTGGGGAGGGGCTCTGGATCAGGGAGTGCAGGGACAGATAAAAGGGGAAATGGTTTTCAGCTGAAAGAGGGGAGATTGAGATGAGATCTTGGGAAGGAATGTTTTGCAGTGAGGGAGGGGAGGCCCTGGCCCAGGTTGCCCAGAGCAGTGGTTCTGCCCCATCCCTGGGGGTGTTCAAGGCCAGGTTGGATGGGGCTTTGAGCCCCCTGATCCAGTGGGAGGTGTCCCTGCCCGTGGCAGAGGGGGTGGGACTTCAGTGTCTTTAAGGTCTCTTCCAACACAACCCATTCCATGATTCCCTGTCTCTTCAGAACAGCAGCAAACCTCACAGTCCAGAGAATCAGCTACAAAACAAACCACAGGCAGACACGTACAGCTGGCAAGAGCACTTCCAGCAGCAACAGCAGATTTGAGAGACATCATAAGCCATAAACTCAGTGCTTTATATAATCTCAGCCTATTTCTATTACAGCCCAAATCAGATTCCTACAAACAGACTGAATTTTCAAGCCATTAATAGGGTCTATCTTTCCACTGGAGGGATATTTACAGCATCAATTATCTTGAGCCTCATCTGACACGTACTCATCTCCGACTGATATAACTACAGCTATTACAGTGTGTTAGAGACAGCTTTAATTTAGAAAAGGAATAGTGCAAAAGGCATTGAAATAACCTCACAGTGCTCTTACCAGAGTATTTTTGAAGGAGGAAAATAAAATCTGCATCCACAGCCAGGTGAAGACTATGGAATTAATACTCTAATTAAGAGTCAGCTTTCCTCTTTAGTTAAAAATACCGATGTCTGGAGTGTTATATTGAACAAACCCTGCAAAGTACATTCTCAGCAGCTATTCAGGTCTAATTAAACATCATTCAAATGAGCTCAACGTGAAAATACAAATCTTCCTTTGCTGATCCTAATAGAAATTTTGCATTTCCACTCCTGCCTGCACGCATACTTAATCTTCACTTCTTAATTTCCACCAGCCATGCTGTCAGTACACATTAGTCAGGCATTTCAGTGTTTATTGTGAAGGTCTAGGTTTTTGGACACCCAGAAATATGAGGATGGGTGGATGTGTCATACTGCTGACCATCACCACTCATATAATTTATTATTTTTTATTATTAAACACTGCTGCTTCAGTTGCAAAATCAAACACGTGTCTATTCAGAGCCAGACAAAGTACTTTATTTCTTACACTGCTCCCCATATCAGTTGGATCCTCCTGATCACAGAATCACAGAATGGTTTGGTTGGAAGGGACCTCCCTCCAGAAAATAAGAAGTGTCTGGGATGCAATCAGGCTGATGAAAAATGGTAATATTTGAGTCTAAAAGCCCTTCTGTGCAGCCAGACACTTGCCTTTGCATTGGCTTTATTCTTGGCCTGCTTTTATTGAAATTGCTGTCATTTTAATAACATTTTCTAATGGTTGTGAATGACTGTTCTTACTGGTGGTTTGTGCCTTCTGTGGTTTCCTGATATGCATCACTTTGTAAGAAACAAGTACACACAAAAGAAACCTTTCATAATCGCGGATAACGAGCGAGGCTGTTTGGGTGATATTTCAGGAGAGCAAATCACGGATTCAAAAAGTGCAGCCTATTTATTGGCAAGATCAATGGTCAAGAGACATCAGAGACTTCTTGTAAGTGGTGTGATGGCACCTGGAAGCCTGATAGAGCAAGCCCAGGGTTATAGACGGGTTCTTTGGTGTAAGGAATCAACAGACAAGCGGCTCTTAACAGATGCGAGTCATGGGAAGCACCCAAATACCACGGCAGAAACAAAGGATGGAAAGGATCCCCTCTGTGTCAGGAAGTAAAGAAATGAGTAGCTCAAAGGGATGCCAGGTCAGCAGTCCTGAATCATACAATCTGAATCCAGAATCATAGAATGGTTTGGGTTGGAAGGGACCTCAAAGCCCATCCAGTCCCACCCCCTGCCATGGGCAGGGACACCTCCCACTGGATCAGAGGGCTCAAAGCCCCATCCAACCTGGCCTTGAACACCTCCAGGGATGGCGCAGCCACCACTGCTCTGGGCAACCTGGGCCAGGGCCTCCCCACCCTCACAGCAAAACATTTCTCTTTAAGATCTCATCTCAATCTTCCATCTTTCAGCTCAAAACCCTTCCCCCTCATCCTGTCCCTGCCCTCCCTGATCAAGAGCCCCTCCCCAGCTTTTCTGGAGACCCTTTCAGCACTGCAAGGCTGCTCTAAGGTTTCCCCACAGCCTTCTCTTCTCCAGGCTGAATGTCCTACAGCATCAGATGTTTTGACTCACATTCCTATCGACCCCAGGAGCCTCTCCCAACATTGCTGGCTGCTCCCCAAGGAACTCCTGCATGTGCTGCAGTGGCTCAAGCAGCAGGGTTGAGCTGTGCCCAGCCCAGAAGCTCTGTGAGCCCGGTGAGCCAGGCTGTGCCAGAAACAGCTTAACACAACCAAAGGGTCCAGCTGATGAGCAGGATGTGCACAGTTTGACTCCTGCCTCTGAACACACAAACCAACAGTTTTCAGACAGAACAAACTCCTGTCAGCATTGAGACCTGAAGAATTAGCCTGGTTTTACTGAAAACCATCTGCCTGAGTTTACCACCCTCTGTGTCACCATCCTAGCAGACATGTTCAGTTATACAGTGGTGGCAGCTTCTTCTGGGCCACACAGACCCAGAGTGACAGACCCAGAGTGAAGCTTCCTGTTCTCCTCCACGGCAGGGGTTGCAACTGGATGTTCTTTAAGGTTCCTTCCAACCCAAACCATTCCATGATTCTGTGATCTTAGCAGCAACTACGGAGAAATGCCGCTGCGTGATCCTCCAGGCCCTGTGGAATTGTCCTGGGTGCACTCAGAGGCTCATCCCACACCACTCCACGAGTTCCCTGCACAAACAGGGTTCGGCTATGGATACAAATGACACGTGAAGCTCATTTTAAAATTGCCTGTCCTTTAATTTATTATTATTATTAAGACAAAAGAGAGAAAATGAATGCATCCAGCTCGTTTAAACTGACACTTCAGTCATGGGAACAGGCTGGCTGTGTTATTAGAAGGATGGTAAACAAGCCTCCTTTTTTGAAACCCAACCTGCTTTGCTATTGTCCCTATTGTTGCTTCCAATGTTTCTCCTTCAATGCGCCTTAATTAAAATGTTAGCGGTCAATATTTCCTTGAAAGCATCTCCAGAAGTTTTGATTGGGGCATAATTGCTTTGCAGATAATGCCAGAGGAAAACAATCAAACAGCTGGCAAACCAGCCCTTGGTTGGGATATTTTCACACATTCCTTGTTCATCTCTTTAATTTCAAATCAGCCCGTGCCATTCACAGCCTTGCAGGCTGCCTGGTGATGGGTTGTGTTGTTTCATCAACATCAGGTCCAACCCTGCTTTATTTCAGGAGACATCCTGGATATAATCAGCAAATGAGCAGTGGAAGAACATAGGAATTCAAGCTCAAAGCTTCAATAACATGTACAGATTCCTCTCTGCATGAGGAATTTATACAACGATAAAGTAAATAACGGCCTCTGAGCTGGTTTGCATTTTCTGCTTGGAAAAGAAACTAATTATTAATTCAAATATACACACAAAAAATAACCCCAGCAGTTCTACTTGCAACCCTCCAGAGTGGTGTTTTTAATAACATAATATTTACTATAATCCAATATGCTGTAGGCTCATGGGGTTTGGGGGGTTGGGGATTTGGGGTGGGGATGTTTGGGGCTTTTGTCCCCCAGTTCAGTTATTTAATTATCTAAACCTTCTATGTTCCAATGGCTCTTGATCAGGGAGTGCAGGGACAGGACGAGGAGGAACAGTTTGAAGCTGAAAGAGGGGAGATTGAGATGAGATCTTAGGGAGAAATTCTTTACTATGAGGGTGGGGAGGCCCTGGCCCAGGTTTCCCAGAGCAGTGGTGGCTGCCCCATCCCTGGAGGTGTTCAAGGCCAGGCTGGATGGGGCTTTGAGCCCCCTGATCCAGTGGGAGGTGGGAGGTGTCCCTGCCCATGGCAGGGGGGTGGAACTGGATGGGCTTTGAGGTCCCTTCCAACCCAAACCATTCCATGATTCAAGTCCCCATTATGCAACAGTTCACTTTCCCCTCTAATCACTTGCTGTTTAATTGATGAGCAGAGCCTCCGGCACAGTGGAGCAAGATAAAACAGGTCACATTAAATTTTGACACTACACATGCTCTTACATCCCTTTAAAATCATGAGTTGCTCCAAATTCCCAGCACGCAGTATTAGGACATTGCAGGAGGGTCTGTTACACCTTCCTTTAACAGTACTTTTACTCAGCATAAGCAGTGCAGATACTTCTATAAATGAAAGGATGCGTGAAGAACATAGGAATTTATGAAAACCTGAGTGCATTAGGACTTCTGTGTGCATTTTCTAGCCCAGATATTTGTATGTGTAAACTGAAATCTATCTGGGGAGAACAAAATCCCCCTAAAATCCTGTCAGCAAGCAGCAAAGCATATAATACACGGGGACATTTGCATGCCCACAGCTGCTCTGCGGCCTGATTCTCTTTTATTTCAAGTATAGGATTATATAAAGATCTTTTTTACTCTAAACAAAGCATACTTTGGCAGAGGTCACGGTCGGTGAGGGTGTCCACAGGGACAGAGGGTGTGCATCAGCTTGCAGCTTCATTTTTATGGCCTGAGGTTTCCATATGGAATGCCCCTACACACCTCCTGCCCCTGCTCCCTGCCCCTGCAGCAGGGATGGGGCCTGTAAGGGGTCCATTAAACAGCAGAGACCAGGGCACCTCCCTTGGAGGGGAGATCATTATGGTGATGGTTAGGTTGGAAGAGACCTCAAAGCCAATGCAGTTCCAACCCACCCCTGCCATGGGCAGGGACACCTCCCACTGGATCAGGGGGCTCAAAGCCCCATCCAACCTGGCCTTGAACACCTTTAGGGATGGAGCAGCCAACACTGTTCTGGGCAACCTGGGCCAGGGCCTCCCCACCCTCATTGTGAAGAACTTCTTCCTAATGGTCAATCTAAATCCTCCCCCTTCCAATTTAAAACCCTTCCCCCCTCATCCTATCCCTGCACTCCCTGATCAAGAGCCCCTCCCCAGCTTTCCTGGAGCCCCTTTCAGTCCTGGGAGGCTGCTCTAAGGTCTCCCCAGAGCCTTCTCTTCTCCAGGCTGAACAACCCCAACTCTCTCAGCCTGTCCTCACAGCAGAGGGGCTCCAGCTCTTGGATCACCTCCATGGCCTCTTCTGAACTCACTCCAACAGCTCCATCTCCTTTTTACAGTGGGGATTCCAGAAGTGGACACAGGACTCATGAGAGAAGAGCAGAGGGGAGAATCCCCTCCCTTGGCCTGTTGGCCAAGCTGATAAAGGCCATGGTGATGAAGACCAAAAAGAGGGGAGAGTGATAAGGAGTGAAGGAACCCAAATAGACTTTCCAAAAACTGCAGCTCAGGAGGCAGCCAGGCTCCCATTTTACTGGGAAATGCAGATTACAGGAAAGCCTGCCTTAATGCTGGAAGGCTATTTAAAAATCCATCATAACTTTCAAATATGCTATTAGGGACTCTGCAGTCTCAACTCCTACTGCATAAAACCCAAGCTATTAGGCAAACCAACATGATTTTGTATCAGGCCATTAGCAGGTTGCCAAGTCTTAAAATAGCAGCTGTATCTACAATTATATTTAAACAAGGGTAGTGGCAAATTCTGCTCTGATGAAACCCAATGTTTGGCCTGCAAAAAGGTGAGCTGGGATGAGGCTGCCAGGTGAGCTGGCATTGAGGGGTGGCTAAAAACCTGGTGGTGGTCCACAGCTGATGGGGCTGCAATTAGCACCTGAAACACACCTCGGTGCAACGGCACGAGGAAATCATGAAGCTGTGCTCCAAGAGCCTGCCAAAACACTGCTCTCCTGATGTCAGTCATTTACAGGTCAGCTAGTTCCAACCCACCTGCAGAAGCAGGGACATCTTTACCTCAATCAGGGAGCTCAAAGTCCCATCCAACCTGGTCTTGAACACCTCCAGGGATGGGGCAACCACCACCTCCCTGTGCAACCTGGGCCAGGGCCTCCCCACCCTCAGAGGAAAACATTTCTTCCTTATATCCAGTCTTACTCTCTCCTCTCTTAGTTTAAAACCATTACTCCTTGTAATGGAGATCTTGCTAAAAATGTCCATCCTCATCATTCCTAGAGGACCCTTTCAGTCCTGGGAGGCTGCTCCAAGGTTAAGGTCTCCCCAGAGCCTTCTCTTCTCCAGGCTGAACAACCCCAGCTCTCTCAGCCTGTCCTCACAGCAGAGGGGCTCCAGCCCTCAGATCATCTTCATGGCCCTAAGTTAGTACAAGAAATATGACTTTTTAAGGTCCATTGCAACCCAAACCATTGCATGATTCTGTGATATGATTTTATGACACATATATGTTTTCAGACTCTTCTGTATGGCTGGTCAGTTGAGAGGGTTCCACACAGAGCTGAAGATCAGCTGTTATGGAAATTAGATAACATAAAGTAAAAATTAAAGATAAAAATAATGAGGAAAAAGAAAAAGAAGAAAGCCAACCAGGATTCCCTTTCCTGCCAGAGATGCTGCGTGCCCCAGGAAACACCTGGGGTTCAGACTGGAGTAACCTCTCTGAGGAGAGCCCAGCTGCTCACTCCACCCCAGCCCCCTCCACGCACAGAACTCTTCTCCAGCCCCAGCAGCCCTTACTGAGCTGAACCAAACCGAGGATGTCTATCACAGAATCATTTAGGGTGGAAAAGACCTCCAAGAGCATCGAGTCCAACCCTTAACCCAACACTGCCAAGTCCACCACTAATCCATGCCCTAAGCACCACAGATATCCATCTTTTAACCCCCTCAAGGGACGGTGACTCCACCACTTCACTGAGAAACCTCTTCCAATGCCTTATGACCCTTTCCATGAAGGAATTTTTCCTAATATCTAGTGTACCCCAAACCAGGAATTTTGCAGCTTCTGAAGGCCACAAAGCCCTTTATAATCCTGGTTTAATTCTGAACATACAAGTGTTTTGCTGGCATTTTACACAATCTGTACAACCTTTCATCTGGAACAACATCAGGTTTTCCTTTTCTCTTCCTCGTGCTTGTACAAAGATTTTCCTTGTAGGAAATTGAAATGCACACAAGCAAGTACGGAACTGATAACATTTAACAGTCACCACAAAGCTATTTAATTCAGTCTGAATAGTGTGTCTGCTGGGGGTGTGAAAAGGTATTGAATTCACTGCAAGTGCTCCACATTTGCATTAATATTTTATGGTAGAGCTACCTCACTTCTTCCAAAGACGACAGCTACATCCTTCCTGCCTTCTTTCACTCTGTTGCCATGGACCTCTGTGATGAATAATGTCCATCTGCACTGTGTCAGGCTTTGCTTAAGCCTCCTAAACATCAGCTCCTCAGCACTTATGGAGGAAAACCTCTTCCACTGCGAGGATGAGCAGCAGAGGTGAAAGTGTCATTTTTACCAGGACCATCCAGTCCAGAAGAGACCATGAAGGTGATTCGAGGGCTGGAGAACTTCTCCTACAAGGACAGGCTGTGAGAGTTGGGGTTGTTCAGCCTGGAGAAGAGATGGTTCCAAGGAGACCATAGAGCAGCCTCCCAGGACTGAAAGGGGCTCCAGGCAAGATGGGGACAGACTCTTAAGCAATGTGACAGGAAAAGGAATAATGGTTTTCAACTAAAGGAGGGAAGATTCAGACTGGATATAAAAGGAATAAATGTTTTACATTGAGGGTGGGGAGGCCCTGGCCCAGGTTTCCCAGAGCAGTGGTGGCTGCCCCATCCCTGGAGGTGTTCAAGGCCAGGTTGGATGGGGCTTTGAGCCCCCTGATCCCATGGGAGGTGTCCCTGCCCATGGCAGGGGGTGGAAGTGGCTGATGTTTAAGGTCCCTTCCAACCCAAACCATTACGTGATTCTATGAAACTTACTCTCAATTTCCAAACAGGTTTGCAGCTCCATCTGCTTAGGAAATGAACCAAGGCTCTGATGAAGACACTCAAATCATTGGACAACCCAGCTACTAGAAGTAGCTTGTGGCAATCCAGTGCAGATCCAAGCCACAAGGGCTCCGTGGAGCCGTCCACCCCACCAGTCTCAGAGAGCTGGTCCTCCACCACCAAACACCAAGCACAGCCTGTAATCTTGTATCACACAAATTTGACCTCAGAGAACGATCAATCACAAACCCACAAATTAAATTTGTATTTCTCTCATGTTGAAAGATCACAATTATCAATACTGGAAAGCTTTTAAACGCACCCCATCTGCATAATATCTCATTTCAAAGAGTCTTCTTTCATTGTATCATGCAGAAAAAGTGCTGAAAGATGAATCTATTTGTTTTCCTCATTTGCCATTGCTTATGCTATTGCTTTATATTATTTATTTTGAATTTGCATTCATTATTCCTCGTCTTTCATCCAACCATTTGAATCAGGATTTAAGCATGTCACTGGGCTTCTAATAAATGAAAGGCCAAAAAAGAGAAGATCAACTAACACATCAATGATTGGTAGATACCAGAGATGGAAATTAAAACTGTCATTGCAATAAGAACACACGATTCACTGCAGCCACTACACAGCAAACACCAGGCAAAGAGGCAGCGCAGGAAATAATGAAGCAGCTGAACTACATTTTCAGTCCTTGAATTATGTCTTAATTGCTGTGGCCAAGAGACTGATATAAACATCCACAGAGGAGTGTGCAGGAAACAGGCACCAGGGATGTGTGGGATTAAGGTGGCACCTTGGCCCTAGCAGGAAATATCCCCACCACAAAGCCTGACCAGAGCTGAACGTGTGTGATGAACACCTGCAACCAGCTCCTTGCACCAATCCTGTTACCAACACAGAGCCCAGGAGCTCAGCACCCACAACACTCACCGCACTCAGAGGGTGCCAAAGTTGCACCAGCAAAGGTTTAGACTGGATATTAGGAAAGATTTCTTTACATCTGAGTGGTGAAGCCCTGGCAGAGGCTGCCCAGGGCAGTGGGGGAGTCTCCATCCCTGGAAGGCTTCAGAAAATCCCTAGGTGTGAAACTTCCAGACATGGATCGGGCACGGTGGGGTTGGGCTGACGGTTGGGCTGGATGAGCTCAGGGGTGTTTGCCAATCTTAATGATTCTACGATTATGAAGTATGGACATCATTCCAGATTATCCCTGAGTGAACTTGAGGGCAACAAAAGGATTAAGGTTTGGCTGCCCCATCCCTGGAGGTGTTCAAGGCCAGGCTGGATGGGGCTTTGAGCCCCCTGATCCAGTGGAAGGTGTCCCTGCCCATGGCAGAGGGTGGAACAGGATGGGCTTTGAGGTCCCTTCCAACTCAAACCACTCTGTGATTCTATAAGCTGCTCCTCAGACACTGTAGCCAATATTAAGTCCAACAGTTGGATCTTGTTATTCAGAAGAAAACTAAAGGAACCTTACAGTAGTCAGGACAAAGGTTCAGCTCACAGAAATGCATCCCTCAGCCTCCCAGAAAGCACTCTAGAGGCAATGATAACATAACTCTGAAGAAGAGGATGTCCCCCATGCTTAAAATTTAAAATTGAGAGGTTATTTAGGATGGAAAAAGCTGAGTGAGCAAGAAAACACAGTATTACAGTACTGCAGTACTCTTTCAGTCAGGAAGTTTTTTCCTCCTATCTAAACCAAACCACTCCAGGCACAGCTTGAGGCCGTTTCCTCTCATCCCATCACTCCTTACTTGGGAGAAGAGACCAACACCCACCTCACCACAGCCTCCTTTCAAGGAGTTGCAGAGGGATTAACAAGATCTAGCAAGAGCCAGATCTAGTTTTGGTCTCAATTCCAGGCTGAGTCTCAGTGCCCTTATTGACAGGAATAATTCTGTTCTGAAAATTATCTTTTCATAGGTGTTGTGCATTTAAGACCTCATCAATCCTTGTCTCAGACCAGAGACTTTGTCAGAACACCTCCTGCGGCTCTAACTGCCTCCCAAGCTTTTTTATACAACTCAGCACTGGAGCCAGGAGGAATGGGACCTCCAGGCTTTGCCATCTGTGATACAGGATTGATTGAAATGTGTTCAGTGCTGACAGATAGTTTCAGTGAGCAAGGAGAGAGCTTTCCTGGCTTGGGCTGACACAAAGCACCGCTGATAACACGTGTTGAAATGACACAGATATCACACTGCTCAACTTCTGCAGCCTTGGGAGGTGCCTCCTGGTAACACGTGCAACCACGAGAAGCGTTGCAAGAGAAGTGTTATTGAGAGGGAACACGTAATTCAGCCATCCTGATGCTAATTTCCCTTCTCAAGCTGGAAAAGGGAAAAGCTGAGTGGTGTGCAGAGGGACTGACTCATGTTCTTCTCTGTCCTTAATGGTCATGGCATTGACTGCTCCACCCCTTGCTCAGCAGTCCACCTTCACCCCTCGTTTTCTGCCCCTTGCACAAATCCTAATGTCAGGATGCAGAATCAAATGCAATGTTGATAATTATTCATCTCCCACTAATTGCTCTGCTGGGGGCCGCTGCAGAATTACTCTGCATCCCACTCCACCTTCTGCAGTGCTGTAGGGTTTGGATTTGCCTGTCAGGAAGCCAAGGCTTTCTCTCTTCTCTTTTTACAAGGGCACGGAGTGATAGGAGGAGGGGGAATGGCTTTAAATTGGAAGAGGGAAGATTTAAATTGGACATTAAGAAGGAATTCTTCACAATGAGGGTGGGGAGGCCCTGGCCCAGGTTTCCCAGAGCAGTGGTGGCTGCCCCATCCCTGTTCAAGGCCAGGTTGGATGTAGTTTGAGCCCCCTTCATCCAGTGGGATGGATCCCCTGATGGCAAGGAGTGGGACTGGATGGGCTTTGAGGTCCCTTCCAACCCAACCCATTCCATGACTGACCAATGGCACATACACAGGTGTGCACCCAGCCAGTATGAGATGCTTACTGATGCAGAGCAAAACAGATGTGATAATGAAGCTACAGTGCTGGGAATGGGGAGAGGAATTCACTGAAGCTGCCAACTGCTCTTCATGTTGCTCCATGTCCTTCTCAGCCTTCCCTGGCTCACGGCAATCCTAAGAAGGCAGAGGAGCTGGATATAAACTTGCTCGCATGAGGAGGAGGTGATGCTTTCTCCTGGAAAAATCTGTCTGGATGAGATAATTGTGTGCTCTTCTTGAATGATAAGAAGGCTGCCTTCCAAATCCCTCTGCCAGCGTGTGGCCAAGTCTGCCTGACACTGGGAAGAGAAGCGTGTGGAGAATTTTATATGGAAAATTAATAACGAATGAGCTCTTTATACTAATTCTACTGAGGCAATTATTGCCTAAGTTCACAGAGAGGATTTAGAGCAACAGGCTCTCTGTTCACAGCATTGGTGGTACAAGTGAGTAGTGGAGATGGTACTTTCTGGTGAGTCTTAAAGCACCTCCTTGGAGAAATGCCATGCTTCCGTTCTTCAGCATCCATGGCCCAGGTTGCCTGGGGAAGCCAAGGCTGCCCCATCCCTGGAGGTGTCCAAGGCCAGGCTGGATGGGGCTTGGAGCCCCCTGATCCAGTGGGAGGTGTCCCTGCCCATGGCAGGGGGTGGAACTGGATGGGTTTTGAGGTCCCTTCCAACCCAAATCACTCCATGATTCTCTGAATAAACTGCATCAGGCTGCCCCAGCCTCCCCCGAGCTGTTTTTGCAGTGCAAAAGCAGGCAAAGCCTGTGCTCACATTTCATGTGAACAGAATACCTTGTGGTGGATCTGACTGATCTTCTGTGAAGGGATGGTTTCTGGAAACAGAGCTGCAAGAAGAGCTTTTAAGTGGACCTCAAAGCAAAAGAAATGGTTGTTTCCCCTAAACCCCCAGATCAACCTCTTAATCCCCACTTAATCTGTCTGATAAACATTTTTCACCCTGACTTCCAAACAAATCTTTTAGCATTAATTTCACCTTTTACTCCACCTTCTTTTCCTCAAGCTGTGCCACCTGCCCTTGTGTCCATAAGGGCTTTGAATCAAGAGTAATAGAAAAGTACATTTTCAATGAAGTAATTAGTATCTTTTTTTTGTCAAAGATCTGGTAAATTGCCCTTCAGGAACCAGCAGAAAAGCTTTCTCGTAGGAACTCTGTTTCTTTAAATCAAAATACTTCATTTATACCAAAAGTTTCCTTCCTTATAAAACGAGAAAATGTCTTCCCTAAGTCAAGTAAAAATATTCCAAGGAGTCAAGTAGAAAAGCTTTTTCTTCAAAGAGGAAAGATGAGATGTACTTTAAACAGATACTTCCAGAGAAAGAAGAAACAGAGTTCAAGTCTGGGACGAACACAGCACGATAGACGAGGCAGTTTCTTCTCCCCGTGGCTCGACAAGAATGGAAGCCTCTCTCCTGAGAATACACTGCCAGGGGGACCCAGTGCCTTTGTTTCCATCTGATGTGAGAGATGAGGATCTTCAGCCAAAGCCAGGAAGAAAAAAACTATCTTCTTAGACACATAAGTAAGGACAGAAAGTTTTCTTCCAAAGAAGAGAGTATTATCGCTCTATTTCATCTCAAGCTGTAAAGGACCCACATGGATCATCGAATCCAACTCCCTGTTCTTCTCAAGACTACCTGAAACTAAACCTTAAGAGAGGATCTCAGAGCTGTTTGTGCCTTCTCCCAAGGGAGGGAGGAGAAACAGGGGCTGAGCTCTGCTCTCTGGTGCCCTGGGACAGGACTGGAGGGAATGGCAGGAAGATGTGCCAGGGCAGGGGGAGATTGGCCATTGGGAAGAGGTTCTTCCCCCAGCGGGTGGTGGAGCACTGGAACAGCTCCCCAGGGAAGCAGTCAGGGCACCTGCTCTGCCAGCATTCCAGAAGCATTTGGCCAATGCCCTCAGTCACAGGGGGTGAGTGTTGGGAGTGTCCTGTGCAGGGACAGCAGTTGGGCTGGATGGGCCTTGTGGGTCCTTTCCAGCTCAGGTAATTCTATGATTCTATGTCTAAAAGCATTGTCCAGATTCTCCTTGAACTCTCACAGGCTTGGTGCCATGACTGCTTCCTTGGGGAGGCTGTTCCAGTGACTGACCAAGCTCTTGGGGAAGAACCTTTTCCTAACGTCCATTCTGAACTTCTCCTTACGCAGCTTCATTCCATTTCCTCGTGTCCTGCTGGTAATCAGAGAGAGGAGATCAGCACCTCCTCCCCCTGCTGACCCCCAAATTGGAGAATAACAGAACTGTTTGGTTGACAAAGACCTTGTAGATGAAACAAGGGCTTTGGCAACACTGAACCAGTTTCTCTTTTTCTAAATTAAACTTGGGCTCATTGTAAGGCTGGATCATTGTAGAGATCTCTTCCAACCTTAATGATTCTGTGATTCTGTGTTTTGACACCACACCCAAAGGGACTGCTGTTTTTAGGAGTTGGACTTGACAATCCTTTTGGGTCCATTACAACTCGGGTAATTCTATGATTCTATGATTTTTCATGGATTTGACTTAAATCTGCATCTGTTAAAGGAAGAGAAGGGGCTGTTTCCTCATTTAGGATTACTGTTTTAAACAAAGTAGGTGCTGTACCACCACAACCACCTGCAGAAGGGAGGTGATGCACCTCTTCTCAATGCATCACTAAAGGCAGCATCAGGACTAAACATGGCTTGATGGGAATTCTTTGAGCTCCTGGAGATGCAGTCAGCCAGCAGATATGTCTGATGGGACAGAGAGTTACACACCTGACTGTGAAGGTGGGGAAGCCCTGGCACAGGTACTGAAAGGGGCTCCAGGAAAGCTGAGGAGGGGCTCTTGATCAGGGAGTGCAGGGACAGGACGAGAGGGAAAAGTTTGAAGCTGAAAGAGGGGAGATTGAGATGAGATCTTAGGGAGAAATTATTTTGCTGTGAGGGTGGCACAAGTTTCTCAGAGAAGTGGTGGCTGTCCCATCCCTGGAGGTGTTTGAGACGAGGTTGGATGGGGCTTGGAGCCCCCTGATCCAGTGGGAAATTTCTACTTGGAAATTTCAACAGGAACTTTTCAGTTCCAAATACTTTGATTTCTTATGAGCTTCCTGTGTGCTACAGGTTTATTTTCTCCTATCTTTTTCACAGCTAGATCCAGTCTTTGGTGGCACCTCAAGCTTCCCCCAGCAGTACTGTCTGTCTGCAAATATTTGATCATTAACAGATGAAAACACTCAGTGAAATAGCAGCCTGCATATGAAGGGAAACCACCTAGGATTTAATCACAGCTGGAACCTGAAGTGTGTCATGTTCAGGGAGATATCATCTCAGGTAGGTTAAGAAGCAGCATATGATGTAAACCCCCTAATTATACCCCTAATAAATCCCAGACAGCAAATCCGAGAACACATTAATAGCTAAACAAAATATGACACAAGGAACAAAATATATTCCAGAAGGAAGCCTCAATGAAATTCAAGAAAAATCAACATTTCAAAACATCCCCTCTCAACCCTTCCTGTTCGGATCATGCAGCATCCCAGGCTAGAGACTGCTTTTCCTGCCAACATCGGATTCACAGCCAAGACTAAAATAAAGAATTAAGGAGAATCTAATACAGAGATGATGGGGTAACAGAAAAGCACTTTAATGGCATCCAAATGAAGAAACGTTTGCTCTTGTGTTTTCATCGAACAGCTACACAAGGCTGACTGGGGAGACCTCAGAGCAGCCTCTCAGGACTGAAAGGGGCTCCAGGAAAGCTGGGGAGGGGCTCTTGATGAGGGAGTGCAGGGATAGGATGAGAGGGAAGGTTTTTCAGCTGAAAGAGGGGAGATTGAGATGAGATCTGAAGAAGAAATGTTTTGCTGTGAGGGTGGGGAGGCCCTGGCCCAGGTTGCCCAAAGCAGCGGTGGCTGCCCCATCCCTGGAGGTGTTCAAGGCCAGGTTGGATGGGGCTTTGAGCCCCCTGATCCAGTGGGAGGTGTCCCTGCTCCTGCACCCAAACCAGGCTAAGATTTTATCCCTGTTCCTGGTGAGACATCTGAGATGGGTTTTCTTCCACAGATGCTAAGCTGTGCTGTGGTAAAGCTCCACCAATGCCTTTGCAGCGTTTGCAGCAGGAGAGATTCGTGGTGAGTGCAGAGCTTGGACTTGTTGCCAGCTCTGGTCTTTTTTGAGTGGCTGTTCCTTCCTTCACATCCAACTCAACCCATTCCATTAGTCTATGACCTACGGGGTGCCTTCAGCTGCCGTGTGTGCGTGGAGACCTCTGGGGCTCACTGGGACAGCCCGAGCCCCGCTGTGATGGGAGTGGTCGGACCCCCCCTGCACCCTGAACCCTGAAGGTCACCTGGACCAGGCACTGTGCTCTCCCCTCGCTGCAAACCTTGGGCCTGCCCCGTTTCAAACAGTGCCTTCTTCTCGTGGTGTGTCTACATGCAGTCATTACAGTTGCCTGTGCATCTATTGGACTCCAAGCTAACGAGTAATTACTTCCTAATTCAGTTATTGTTCATAAAGGATTTACAATTTTGGCACTGTTAGAGCTCATTAAGCACATCACAAAGCTAAACGCACACATTAGGCATGAAAATCCCCCACAAGGCTGTTGCCCATCTCCACCAATCCCAGACCAAACCCACAGGCACTGTCACCACTTGGGGCTCCAAATTATCATCACCCTGAGATTCAGCTGACAGAGGGAGGAGGCTTTGGGGAAGCAGTGCTTGTGTAGTTATAAGACAGGCAGGTTTCTCGTTGAAGGACTTCAAGCTCTAGGTAGTTCACTACAGACATGGCGTGTAAACACATTTGTTTACACGACACTACTCGCATTAGAAGCGTCTCCAGATGTACATTGTGAAGAGTTTCTATCTTTGGAGCATTTGAGCAGATTTTGAATGCTTTTTTTCTTAATTAGAAATGTACAAAACCCCACAGTTTTGTAGAGGCTGTTGGGTCTTTTCCCCTTCCCACAGGTCAGTCCGGTCCCATCATTTACACAATCGGATGCAAAGTCTAAAATCCCATTTTGTGCATTTTTTGCACCGTGGTGTTTTCAATTGTTTGCTCTTTTTCCCCTCAGCTCTTGGTGACCAATTGCATTGCCATCCCAATATTGCATGGCCATCCCAATATTGCACTGCCATCCCAATATTGCATGGCCATCCCAATATTGCATTGCCATCCCAATATTGCATTGACATCCCAATATTGCATTTCCATCCCAATATTGCATGGCCATCCCAATACTGCATTTCCATCCCAATATTGCATGGCCATCCCAATATTGCATGGCCATCCCAATATTGCATTGCCATCCCAATATTGCATTGCCATCCCAATATTGCATGGCCATCCCAATATTGCATTGCCATCCCAATATTGCATTGCCATCCCAATATTGCATGGCCATCCCAATATTGCATGGCCATCCCAATATTGCATTTCCATCCCAATATTGCATGGCCATCCCAATATTGCATATTTTTCCACGCAACACCTTTCAGCAGGAATGAAAGCAAACCAGCAAAACACATCTCTACTTGATCCCAATACCAGTTTCAAGAGCAACTGTGGCCAAAAGGTGCCAAGCTACACCCTAGACCTTCACCCTACACAAGCCATAGACAAACCTCCCTCTGACATCAGGCTGAGTTGTACTTGAGCCTCATGTTTTTTACCAAAGGATTGTGATCTTCTCTAAAGATATTGTCACACACAAGCAGCCCCACCTGACATCATTGAGAGCAGCCACAAGTCTTCTAACCATAAATACTCCACAAAGCGCAGAATCCACCCTAAAACTGGACTTCACAAAGAGCTGGTCATGTTTTGAAACACCAGAAGTTGGTAAAAAGCAGAGTAAGGACTTCCCAAGGGATTTACTCACAGTACACGTCCACTCTTATGGACTTTATGGCTGGTGAACCCAAGCCGTTCTCAGCCTTGCAGTAGTAGCGTCCTCCTTGGTGGCGCTGGATGTTGGAGATCCTCAGGGTTTCATTGAAGACACTCGAATCTTGAAATCTGTCAGAGGCACTTCCTGCTGTTTTGGTCCACCTGATCTGAGCAAGCACCAAAAAACATTGTTACTTTCAATCTGCAAAAGGGAGCAGAGCACAGAGTTCACCCAACTGAGAGTCACAGGTGTGGTCACCAGGATTTTACCTTGAAGGACTCAGGGAGCTTCTCTAGAAAACTGAATAGCTCATGCTTTCAGTCAAACACTTCATCCAAGAGTCCCCAAACAGCAATCTTGCATTTACATCATGTCTTAGAAAAAGTTAATTATACTGGAAACACCACCTGAAGAACAAATGCCACCAGCAGAGATGTGGAGAACAATTCAAGCCACATCAGTGACACCCACCTGGAATTAGAGAATATCTCCCCATTAGTGGCAAGGAGCAGAGTGCACTTCAAAAAGTGGCTGTACCCATGCACTGAACACAGGTAGTTTCCTTTAAATCATATTCATAGAATCATGGAATGGTTTGGGTTAAAAGGGACCTTAAAGCCATCCAGTTCCACCCCTGCTGCTGTGGGCAGGAACTTCTGGACAGAAGAGCCCAACAAAGGGCATCAAACTGAAAAATTCACAACCAGCTGTAGCCCATGTGAATTCTCCCCTTCAATGAGAGCAGGCGTGGGCTTCAGAGGCTGAAATTACAGGAAACAGCCCCAGAACTGTCATCTCTTTTTGGCTTGTTGAATTCATAACCCTAAGAGGCTTTGCCCTTTTGCCAGGTGACCTGCACAACCCTCACACGGTTCCACTGTGGGGAGAGGGAGGGGATTGTCCTGCTCTGCTCTGCACTGGGGAGGCCCCACCTGGAGCACTGGGGGCACTTTGGGCACCACAGGAGAAAAAGGACATCAAAGCACTGGAGAGTGTCCAGAGGAGGCCCCAAAGCTGGGGAAGGGTCTGGAGGGGCAGTGTGTGAGGAGAGGCTGAAGTGCCTGGGTCTGTTCAGCTGGAGAAGAGGAGCCTGAGAGGGGATCTCAGAGCTGTTTGTGCCTTCTCCCAAGGGAGGGAGGGGAAAGAGGGGCTGAGCTCTGCTCTCTGGTGCCCTGGGACAGCACTGGAGGGAATGGCAGGAAGATGTGCCAGGGCAGGGGGAGATTGGCCATTGGGAAGAGGTTCTTCCCCCATTGGGTGGTGGAGCACTGGAACAGCTCCCCAGGGAAGCAGTCAGGGCACCTGCTCTGCCAGCATTCCAGAAGCATTTGGCCAATGCCCTCAGTCACAGGGGGTGAGTGTTGGGAGTGTCCTGTGCAGGGACAGGAGATGGACTGGATGGGCCTTGTGGGTCCCTTCCAACTCAAGTCGTTCCATGATTCCATGAACTCCGCATCGACGTCGCTGTCTGCCTGTGAGAGAGACACTGTTAGCTCTGCTATATTTACCAGTCTCAAGCTGTCTGCATTACTATTCTAAACTCTTGGCTCTGGGGCTTTTGAAATCATCCCTATCAATGTGCTGTCGGATAATTTGGGAACACACACTTGGCTTCTACACGCTGCAGAATATGATTTCATCACACAGAGTTTCAAATGCTTAAGAAGTCTTTTAAAACAGAATTTCAGATGTTCACTGAATCTCTTGTGTGTTTTATTTCCTTTCATGTAATTAGAAACATGAAACCAGCTCTGTTTGATTTTTAGCTGAAAAAAAATTAATAGCATGAGTTCTCTCTTCCTCCCCCACAAAAAGTTTCCAGTGGAAGGCAGTCTCTCCCATCAAAAAAATACATGACTTAAATAATGTGTTATAAGTACTATCAGCAATCTGTGCAACTGGTAACATCACACAACTTAAAAAAATACAGCAAAGTTTATTTAGATCATAGAATCATGGAATGCTTTGGGTTGGAAAGGATCATCCAGTTCCACCCCCCTGCCACGGGCAGGGACACCTCCCACTGGATCAGGGGGCTCCAAGCCCCATCCAGCCTGGCCTTGAACACCTCCAGGGATGGGGCAGCCACCACTGCTCTGGGAAACCTGGGCCAGGGCCTCCACACCCTCACAGCAAAACATTTCCTCCTGTCAGACTTTGAAAGCAAAAGCCTTTCCCCTCCACAGCATCTTTACATTGATTTATCAATTTTCTCTTTATTATAAGGAAGTTTAAGCAGACACTGCACAGCTGGCAACAAAAGTAGACTTTTAAGCTTCAAAAAATACATATATATGGATGTTTTTTAGAGGAAAGAGAAGCAATTTTAATGAATTAACTCATTTTGTAGTGTATGTAGAAATCCCTGAAGAACTGTTCTGCTGCCTGAGAACCCTTTCAGGGAAGAGATTTTTCCTGATATCCAACTTGAGCCTCCCTTGGCACAACTTGAGGCCATTTCCTCTCATCCTGTCACCTGTCATTTGGGAGCAGAGCCCAGCACCCACCTCACCACAACCTCCTCTCAGGGAGTTGCCGAGAGCGATGAGGTCTCCCCTCAGCCTCCTCCAGATTCCAGACACAATTCAGATACTCTGGCATTTTTAAATAACTTGGCACAAACCAAATGCATTTTATCACTTTTTGCCATCCCTAACTGGTTCTTCTGTTTGAAACCACCCAGTCCCTCAGACAGAAGCAGCACCGCGTGCTCGGCGCGTCTCCAGGGCGGATAACGTGGGATGCACATAAACTCTATTCCACCAAAAATTCAAAGCCATCCCTACTTGTAGGGATGCTTTCATAATTAAAAAGTTACATCTGCACACCATGACACACAGAAATTGGACTGAGAAATGTTCATCCATCATGCAGACATGCGCTTGGGTGCAATTTTCCAAAATACCCACTGTTACTCCGACGCACAATTGGAAATCCCACCCGTGTTGTCACTGCTCTACCCTACGATTATGGCCCTTATTTATAAAATCTCTTTTCCTCTTCTTTATTTTTCTTGCAAAACACACAGAAGTAAAAATGATTCATGAACAATTCAATTAAAAATAAATCAACTTTTGAAAATCAGTAAGGAATGACCCAGCCAGCCATAGCGTGACCTACGTTCCGCTGTGGATGCCCATAAGTTCTCAAACCATCGATACCTCTGACAGTGTTTTATTGGCTAAAGCTGATGCCCTGAGACACAAAGTCATATTTCGCCCTACAGCTTCAGTTTTCTCCATCAGCTTCCCTGCACCTTCATCAGGAGTCAAAGATGCTTAAGTTTTAGGCCCAAAAATCAGATTAAATTGAAAATATTTTGCCTAACTTTTTGCAGCTTCAATAAACTTCTCAATTCCAAAAAGAGAGCAGCAGAATAAGAAAAATATTATATTTGACACCACAAAAATGAAATATTTCTGGTTTACGGATTGTCTTGGTCAAAGACAATAAAAATTAAAATATCTTTACTCTGAATACAAAACATTTTGTACGGATCAAAACAATAATTGCTACCTCAATCCTCCAAAGAAAAACCCCACCTCCAATTATTATAGATCATCCAGTCCAACCACCTGCCCAAGACCACTGGGCCTACCAAACCTCATTTTCTCCTTATTTTGCTGCAGAACTGCATGGAATTCACTGGGGGCTTTGCTCTCACCAAGTGGGTTTAGATGGGAAGGTTCCTGATGCAGAGAAAAACCACAGAAGAAAATCCAGGGCTATTCCCAGGTGGGGAAAGCCCAGGGCTATGGCCAGGGAAGGGAACTGGAAGAGAAGCATCTCAGGCATGGCAAAGGCATTCTGTGTCTTCCAGCAGGATCATTACAGGTCCTTTATCACATACAGATCTCACTTTTAGTTACATTTTAATTAATTCTGCAGCTTCTATAAATCAGGAAGATCCTACCACTGATCACATTGAAGGATTGCAGTCACTGCCCTTTGACATCCCTACGAACACAGGGATGAGAAGAACCTCCTGATCACTGTTATAATCTCCCAATCCCTGCTCAGATTAAAATCCTCCTTCGCATGCAAACAGGGGTAAAAGAGGTCTTTGCACAGCTTCACTGGGATGTGCTGGAACGTATCTTCACGTCTAAAGACATCAGAGCCCTTGCGAAGAAAGCCGTCTTACACATCTCACACATCCCCACCACCCCGCCTCCAGCAAAGAAAAAGGAACATAACCCCTCCCATTTGTTTATTTCTGTGAGGTTATTTTTGTTCTCAGGAAAGAAGTGGCTGGGGCAGCAGCAACAGAAGGCAAGAAGCAGTCACCGCCTTCACAATAAACAACAAAGACATACTGCAAAAAGACCTTTTTTGGGCCAGGAGAGAAAAAGTGACTTCTGCTCCTTTCTTAAGGAAATGATCTTTTTGCCCACACACATCTCTCCTCATCTCTTCCTTCTCTACAACAGAGACATACAGAGACCTTCCAGTACCTGAAGGGGCTCCAGGAAAGCTGGGGAGAGACTTTTTAGCAGAGCCTGGAGTGACAGGATGGGGGGGAACAGCTTTAAATTGGAAGGGGGAAGATTTAGATGAGACATTAGGAAGAAATTCTTCAGGATGAGGGTGGGGAGGCCCTGGCCCAGGTTGCCCAGAGAAGCTGTGGCTGCCCCATCCCTGGAGGTGTTCAAGGCCAGGCTGGATGGGGCTTGGAGCCCCCTGATCCAGTGGGAGGTGTCCCTGCCCGTGGCAGGGGGGGTGGGACTGGATTATATTTAAGGTCCCTTCCAACCCAAACCGTTCTCTCATTCTATGATACAACCACACCACAGACCTCAGTGCCCTGTGAGGTAAACCCCAAGCTCATTTTAAATGGGTCAGCCTGGGGTCGAGCCACGACCTGGTGGTGATTTTAAATGCTGCTTAAATTACAACAAACCAAAAAAAGGAAAACCCAGAAGAAAAAATAAAGAATACTCTATAAAATACTGAAAAAATAGAGAAACAAACAAACAATCCAGGAGAGCACAGTGGATCCAAGCTTCCATCACCTGACATGAGGAAACACCATCCATATCTATATGCAACTTTGGGGTTGGTACCATATCTCATAGCCACTGATTGCAGTCGCTGCCCTTTGACATCCCTACAAACACAAGGATGAGAACCTCCTGATCACTGGTATAATTCCCAAAATTTCCCCCCAAATAGCCTTGTTTTCCCCATGAGCTTCCATTTCCCTTCCTCCAGGCAAGTTGCACAGCCCAATGATTGCAAGGCAGATGTAAACCACCACTGCAGGACTGGCAGGGATGGATTTTATACCTCACTCACATGGGTACAACTTCACAGACCAGAGAACAAGCTGTTCAACTCCAAGATTTCTTCATAGAACAGCTCAACATCCACGGCACAAAGGCTGTCACTGGCTATTACTGAAGCAAAACAACTCCAAACCTTGAAGAAGTTGTAAACCCTGACCATTCAACAGTTGTTTGACATTTGTACCACACTGGAAAATCAAAGAACTTGATGAATGTCACTCCAAACTGATTTATGGTAGTGCGACGCGTGATGAAAAATGGATTTTATACATGAAGGGTCTTCACGCAGTGGTTGGACCAAGGTGAAGCACTGAGACTCTTCCCCCAAGCAAGAGCTGCACCAGAAGAAGGTTATGGTCACTGTTTGATGGTTGGCAAGTGGAATTATCCTCTACAACTTCTTGAAGCCCGGCCAAACCATCCCAGCAGAGAGGGATTGCCAAGAAATCTACAAAATGCACCAAGAACTGCAAATTTATGTCCAATATTGCTCAATGAAGAAGGATCATTTCTTCTCCATTACAAAGCTCAACCACGTGTCTTGCAAATGACTCTGCAGAAGCTGCAAGAACTGGGCTACGAAACTCTCCCTCACCCAGCTTCTTCACCAGAGCTTTCTCCCACCCATTACCACATATTCAAGCATCTCGAAAAATCCTGCAAGAGAAGGTTTTCCTCAACTAAGCAGCAGCCCAAAATACTTTTGAAAAATTCATCACTTCCAAGACTCTGGAATTCTGTGCTACCAGAATAAACAGACTTTTCTCTTGCTGGCCAAAATGCATAGATCCTAATGGCTCTCATTTAATTGACAAATTTCATTCTGAGCTGAGATAGACAGCTTTAAATTGATGGCTAAAAATGGCAATAATTTTCACATTATCCTTCCCTTGGTCACACCTCTTCCTGCACCGTAACCACAAGACAGGAGATACAGCCCTGATCCAAAACTCCACCTCTCTGCAGGACACAACCTCCTATTTTATTTTTCAAGGATATGTTGACTCTAGGAAATCCCTTGTGTATTCACCAGGTCGTCCTTGCCATATATTATATATAATCACAGGATTAGCTATATTTAGATTAATAAAGTGGGATGGGGATGTTGCACTTTGATTTTTAGCAAACCAGAGGCAGCACAATGAGATGGAGGATACAAAACCCATCCTCGAACTTGGATGGAGATAGAAACCCATTATCAGTGCACAACAAATGCAGAACTGGTGAGTCTTTGGTTTCCAAAGGCATTGATTCAAGTTTGTAGGAGCCAAGATGAAATCACCATGGAAAATGGGGTTTCATTGCTCCATACTTGGTCTCCTCAGACTTCACAGGAAAACAGAATCATAGAATCACAGAAGGGTTTGGGTTGGAAGGGACCTCAAAGCCCATCCAGTTCCACCCCCCTGCCATGGGCAGGGACACCTCCCACTGGATCAGGGGGCTCAAAGCCCCACCCAACCTGGCCTTGAACACCTCCAGGGATGGGGCAGAACCACTGCTCTGGGAAACCTGGGGCAGGGCTTATGTGCTTGTGTTTCCACACAGACCAACACTTCTGCAGGCTGGCAAGCAAAAGCACAAGTTTTCGCTCATCTAACTAAAAGGACCCTGTGACAGTAACTGTTAAAATGCAGGACATGATCCATTCTGATTCGGTGCCAGAGATCACAGAGAACTTGCTGTTTTCCAGCTTGATTGCTATAATGCATAGGAAAAAAAAAAGACTTCCTTTTATTCTCTAAGAGAGGAAAAATTATGGTTATTAATTACAGAGAAAATGAGCACTAAAACCACAAAGTCACAAGCTATCAAGTCGCATCAAAAGAATTTCAGTGCTTCATTCAGCTTGATTTAGCCCAAAAGCAGCCTCCCAGTACTAAAGGGGCTCCAGGAAAGCTTGGAGGGACTCTTGATCAGGGAGTCCCCAGCTTTCCTGGAGCCCCTTTCAGTCCTGGGAGGCTGCTCTAAGGTCTCCCCAGAGCCTTCTCTTCTCCAGGCTGAACAACCCCAACTCTCTCAGCCTGTCCTCACAGCAGAGGGGCTCCAGCCCTTGGATCATCTTCGTGGCCCTACTGGGGCAGTGCATGATAGGACCCAGAATGAACTCTAGGTAAGGACTTGCCCTAAGCAAAGAATACACCCTTTTTTTGGTTTCTTTTACAGGTTATTTGTCCTTTTGATATTCAGAGAGGTTCCCTCAATGAAAACTGCATTTTTAAACCCAGTTCCTTCAGTGCTAAAAATTTCAAGACAGCAAAGGCTACGTCACTGCTCTCATATTTAAAACGCTCGTGGCTCAGTTGTTCCACCCAGATTGGGACATATTGTCATAAAACCTCTCAAAAATTAGGCACCACACATGTTTAAGACATCTGAACACCAAGAATTAAGAACTTAAGCTTTGAAAGCAGAGAGGAAGGATTTCTTATATTCAAAGACTGAAAACCTGAAGATTAACGGATATAAGTGAAGAAAGTCTAAATGATCACTGAACAATTAAAGAAGGAAATTAATGAGTGGATCCTAAAGAAAAAAACCTCTCCTTTAAAGCCTTCTTTAGCACTTTGCTTAGTTAAATAAGTTTATTTCTTTATGAAAAGGTAGTGCCTGTGTAAAAATCCATATGTGATTTCTCAAAACATCCTTGGGTCACCTGCTAAATGATTAATTGCAGTAATTTATCCTACTTTGACTATAATGTTTTTCCTTATGACTTACAGATGTTTCACTGCTTGCAAAAATTAGCACTTTTATATCGAATAATCGATACTCATTTTCCTATAAATATCGCACGGAAGGATGGAGTTTTTTTCATCCCACATGGCAAGAAAATTCCTTCTCTAGCTAGGGAGGACAGAGCAGAGTGAATTTCCCAGAGCCTTCTTTCTACTGAGGTCAGCATCATTTTAAAAGGCCTTGTGTGGTTACACCTTCCTGACAGGAAATTATTTATTTAAGGAGTTCCATGAAATGACCCAAATATCTGCAAATGTTGTATTTTTATAATTCTGCCTTTTTTTTTTATTCTGTAGCATTAATTTGCTTCAAAATGAATTCACCTGCATAATAAAGAACAGACTGAGAAAGCCATAGCACCATTTGCATTCCCAGATATTAGTTTCCACAGTGGCCTTCTCAAATTAGTAGATCATGTGAAACCACCAGAGTCATAAACACATCCTCATAACTTCAAAGCATGGAATTTTCAAGGCCAGGCTGGATGGGGCTTTGAGCCCCCTGATCCAGTGGGAGGTGTTCCTGCCCATGGCAGGGGGTGGGACTGGATGGGCTTTGAGGTCCCCTCCAAACCAAACCATTTTATGATTCTATGAAATTCATTCATTGTGGTTCTTAAATGGTTTTAAAGCAAATAAAAAGGTTGCCCATTTAGGCCCCCATCACTGGAAACATTCAAGGCCAGGTTGGATGTGGTTCTGAGGAACACAACTGATTTAAAGATGTTCCTGCTCCTCTAGGGGGGTTGGACTGGATGACTTGTAGAGGGCCCTTCCAACCCAAACCATTCTATGATTCTGTGATAAATACACTGTGTAATGTGTAAATATTGCCACGGGCACAGAGCTAAGCTTGGTGATGAAACCATCAGAGAACGCAGATAACCTGGAGAACAGCCACTGGAAGAGGTGTACAGAAGAGAGCCAGGTCTGCAGGCAAGGTATTGTGAGTGATGATCTCAAAAAGTTACCTCGAAGAAGGCACATTTTGTGCACTTCTCAGAAGCTGCAAATGCTAGAAAGCACTGGGGAGGGGGAGGTGGCCCCCAAAAAAGCACGTGCTCTGTGCCAGCCCCTCCACCACTCTGAACTAACAGTGAAGAAGGAAGGAGAGAGATATTTTTTTGGTTGTATAAAGCAGGAAATCATAGAATCATCTGGATGGAAAAGACCTCTGAGATCATTAAGTCCAACCCTCCCTGTCTCCTTACTAAACCATGTCCCTAAGAAACTCATCTACCAGGGATGGGGACTCCACCCCCTCCCTGGCAGCCTCTGACAGGGCCTGAGAACCCTTTCCAGGAAGAAATGTTTCCTGATGTCCAATCTGACCCTGCCCTGGGGCAACTTGAGGCCATTTCCTCTCATCCCATCCCCTGTCACTGGGGAGAAGAGACCAACCCCCACCTCCCCACAGCCTCCTCTCAGGCAGTTGGAGACAGGGATGAGGTCTTCCTTCAGCCTCCTCTTCTCTAGGCTGAACAACAGATAATAAACAGATAATAAACAGATAGATTGGGTGGTTTCCATTGTCTCTACCTGAAAAGACTTTGGAACAAATCTAAGGTGGGAAGATGGTGAAGAGCTGTCAAGGTTATAGAGAAAAGCCATGTACTCATTGAAGCAACAGAAAGCAGCTCAGGAGCGTGAGCAAAGCTCAGCAAATGCACAGTATGAAATGAAAAATCAGGGAAAAGCAATCCACATCTGTAACTCATCCATGAGGGACTGAAATCTGATAGCAGATCGATTTTCAACACAAAAGGCAAAGTTAAGGCAGTAGCAACATGGATTGGAAATCACTTTCCATTTGCTCAGCTAAGATGCTTATGCAAAACATCTTCTATCCAAGACGTTTCACTGAGGCAGAGTCAGAGGTGCCAAAGGACTTTAATGGAGGAAGTGAAACCTCCTCCTTGTGCTCATCACCAGGAACCAGCTCTATCACCCAAACCATCACCTGGTACCTCCACCACCCAGCACTCGATGCCCTGTCCTCACAGTGCCCAGGGATGTTAAAACCCAAGCCTGCCCTAATTAACTCTTTCCAGCCCAGTTTTCCGAGCAAGGTACCTTACATGACTGTTGGTCTTCCCAACACAACCTCTCAGAGGCCAGTTCTACCCAAATTCAGTGCGGGAACGCAGCACAACCTCCACCTCCTGGAGCCGAAAGGTGATCCCTTCATCCAGTTCGGGATGGAGGTGTGAGAGGGCTTCAGAGAAGGATGGAAGTCTGATGAGCTGCTTCTTCAACCACAGCACAAGGAGCAGTTGAGAGCCAGAAGCCATCGTTCCTGAAAGAGTGGTCAAGCATGGGAAAAGGCTGCCCAGGGCAGCAGTGGAGTCTCCATCCCTGGAAGGCTTCAAAATGCACGTAGATATGGCACCTCAGGACACGGATCTGCAGTCACGGTGGGGCTGGGCTGATGGTTTGACTGGATGAGTTGAGAGGTCTTTTCCAACCACACTGATTCTATGATTCAACGATGAGCTCCTGTTTTCCCAGAACTACTTGTCTCCCTCAAGAGCAAAAATGCATAAAGTGTTTCTGCCATTAAACTCTGAAGGCCTCGAGTCTAAACAGAGAGAGGGAAAAGTGGCTGCTAAGCAGAGCTTCTTCTACTTTAAAGCTCTCTTCACAATAGAATCGTGTTTTGAAGTGACAAAGTCATCTTGAAATTCAGGCACTTCAAGATCTATGCTTTTGTAACAATCCTTTCAGGTATTATTTCTGCTTCTGATTCTCTCAGTCTCTACCCATTCTTCCCCCTGCTCCCCCAGGACCCCTGGGAGAAATGGAGTATTTAAGAGAAACAGCTCCACCAGAGCACTCCCGAAGTGCTGTCAGAGACCTACAACAAGCAAAATGAGAAAGACAGAAAAAAATGGTTTGCTCCTGGTCTTTCATAGAATCACAGAATGGGTTGGGTTGGAAGGAACCTCAAAGCCCATCCAGTTCCAACCCCCTGGCACAGGCAGGGACACCTCCCACTGGATCAGGGGGCTCAAAGCCCCATCCAACCTGGCCTTGAACACCTCCAGGGATGGGGCAGAACCACTGCTCTGGGAAACCTGGGCCAGGGCCCCCCCACCCTCACAGTAACATAACCCTGACCACTCCCTCCACCAGTAACAAGGGGTAATATCTGGGGGCAGAACTGCAGCCTTTAAACTGACTGATAAGTGTCACAAACAAACAGATCTGCAAATGAAAAAACAGAAGCAGCATCACGGCAAAAAGAGAATAGCAAGAGGAAGCTTTTCCTGTGCAGACAGTGAAGGCTGCGAGGCACAGACCTGCCTACTCAAGGGAGATCTTAGGGTGGCCATCCAGTACCTGAAGGGGCTCCAGGAAACCTGAGGAGGGACTTAAAAGAGCCATGGAGTGATAGGATGGGGGGAAAGGCTTTAAATTGGAAGGGGGAAGATTTAGACGAGACATCAGGAAGAAATTCTTCACGCTGAGGGTGGGGAGGCCCTGACCCAGGTTTCCCAGAGCAGTGGTGGCTGCCCCATCCCTGGAGGTGTTCAAGGCCAGGTTGGATGGGGCTTTGAGCCCCCTGATCCAGTGGGAGGTGTCCCTGCCCGTGGCAGGGGGTGGGACTGGGTGGGGTTTGAGGTCTCTTCCAACCCAAACCATTCCATGATTCAACTCTTCGCACAGATGAGCCGACAACGCAAAGAAAATGAACTTGTTTTCCTCCTGCACAGAAACTAAAGAACCAACTGCATTTCCACAACGTGCTTGTGTCTCCAAGGGCTAAGTGCAAAGTTTTGTGGGTCCTTAACTCTTTATTCCTGCAGGAACACGCCTTCCCTCCTCCAGCACAGCCCCATCCTGCAGAGATGCCATCACTCATTCCACGCTGCCACTGTGTCATCCCGGGCACTCCCACAGTACCCCAGGCACGTTTTTGGCCCCACCTCTGCATGAACAAATGAAAACCACTTAACTGAACATCATAAAACAGAAGGTTTAAATGGCTCTTTTTCCACTACATTGTCTTCTGCAAATAGCAGTGAGGTTATTGATTTCCTGCAATACAATATCTGTCTGTTTACTTAAACTGGTTCCCATTTTAAAAACTTCATAAAACATAATCCAGAGAAATCATGTTGTGCTTCAAACAGCAGTAGAAGCAGACTTGGTGAATGAAGAGACTCATGAAAAATCCCTTCTAAATATTGAAAGCTGATGATCACCAGGCTCTGACTTTACATTCATGTTGGATCTAACCTTCCTTCAGCACACGTCGTGTCGCCTCCCTCCGAGATGAGAATGAAGATGTTCACCTGCCTCATTTCATGGAGTGGTTTGGGTTGGAAGGGACCTCAAAGCCCTTACACCCCCCTGCCAAAGCCCCATCCAACCTGGCTTTGAACCCCTCCAGGGATGGGGCAGCCACCACTGCTCTGGGCAACCTGGGCCAGGGCCTCCCCACCCTCACAGGAGAACATTTCTCCCTAAGATCTCATCTCAATATCCCCTCTTTCAGCTCAAAACCCTTCCTCCTCACCCTATCCCTGCACCCCCTGATCAAGAGCCCCTCCCCAGCTTTCCTGGAGCCCCTTTCAGTCCTGGGAGGCTGCTCTAAGGTCTCCCTGGAGCCTTCTCCTCTCCAGGCTGAACAAGGAGAATCCCCTCCCTGTCCCTGCTGCTCCCAGTGCTCTGGACACAGCCCAGGACACATCTGGTTTCTGGGCTGTGAGCGCACATTGCTGTCTCGCTTTGAGCTTCCCATCCACCAGCACCCCAAGTGCTTCTCTCAAGGGCTGAAGAAGACATTTCCAGAGAGCTCTCTGAATTGAACCCCAAATCTCAGTGATCCACAAACATTAGCTGTGCTCACTCTTCCTTCCAGAGGCACCAACGCTCGTACACGTGGAATGACATCTCACGATCCCACTGAACTTTAAAAACAAGAGTGAGATCCTGAGGTCTAACTTGATTTAGCTGTGATGACAAAGAAAGGAGATGACATTTCATTTTACTTGAAAGGTGGAAGAATTGGGAAAGGAAGTAGCAGGGAGAAAATGGGAAAGACAAGAAATCTTGACAGGAGAGATCTGGCAGCTCAGCTGAGAAGGCAGCTTGGTATGAAACGCTCTCAACAGAACTTAAGGCCAGAAAGGATCAGCAGCTGCTGAGCACAAATCACAGATGCTACATCAAGCCCACGGTTTCTTGTAACATAAGAAATCAGAAGCAATGACTGAAATTACCAAAACTGCATTTTTTCCCCAAAGAACACTTTTTTCTTTCTAAACACAACCTTGAATTGTGCTATGAAACCAAGAGTCACAAATTGTAAACCAACACAACGACATGAAGTGCAGGGATCTGAATTGATTCCAAATGAGAGAATATTTTATTCATGACAGTTCAGTCTACCCATACCCAGTTCTCAGAGTCACCAACCACAAGCATTTGTTCTGGTGCTCACAGAACACCCAGAGGCTCTAAGATGAAGCACATCCTACGTATACTCTCCAGGTGCCTGCTGAATCATCTCCCCAAAGTGCCACATCTACACACTTTTTGAACCCCTCCAGGGATGGAGACTCCACCACCTCCCTGGGCAGCCTCTTCCAATGCCAAGCTCCTCAGTTTCTGCTCAAAGGTGCCAGTGAAAGACACCAAAACACACCACTGTTGCCATGGGTTTGCTTCCGTGTACTCTTTCTTTTAAAATTTGTTTCTCAGGGTGAAGTGGCAAAGTCTCCTTCAGAGAGTGAGGAAGTCTGAAACAATACTAAAAACCACTGGAAAAGGACTGAGTTTCTTCTGTATCTGACACAGGTGAAAAAGTGTTCTGCAAGACCTCTGTTCAGGGAAAAGAAAACAAGCATTTGTTTGAATGCTACTGGCTTCAAGATGATTTCTTATTTTCAGTTCAGAACCCAATGAGAAGAAAGTCTATGAAACATCCAGTAATCACAAATAGCATCGTTCGTGGCTTGCTGAGCTCTCCTGGCATTTCTTTAAGTGACTCCCACGAGTGCCAAGGAAAAGGATCTGGGAACAGTTCCCACAGATCAAGAGAACTACAAATAGACATAGAGAAAAAAAAGAACCTGGTTCAGCTTGCAACCAGAAATAAAAGGATGGGGCTAAGGGACAGTATTAAGGACTTGGAGAATCATAGAATTGTAGAATCATCTGGTTGGAAAAGACCTCTGAGATCGAGTTCAACCATCCCTGTCCACTACTGAACCAGATCCCTGAGAAACTCATCCACCCATCTTTAAACCCCTCCAGGATGGGGACTCCACCCCCTCCCTGGCAGCCTCTGACAGGGCCTGAGAACCCTTTCCATGAAGAAATGTTTCCTGATGTCCAATCTGACCCTGCCCTGGGGCAACTTGAGGCCATTTCCTCTCATCCCATCCCCTCTCAGTGGGGAGAAGAGAAGTGGAAGGAAATCATCGCAATCTGAAGCAACGATGAACTGAGATGGTTTCCAAAGGGGAATCAAGATGGTTTCAAATCAGGGACTACTGAAACTGGAGAATTGACAGCACAGGGAAGAGGGGCCACAGCCACCAATCCAGCATCACCTGACACGCAGGAATGATCCGCCCCAAAAGCACTCTCTGCCCCGGGGAGGTTACTGAGGCTCTGGACATCTCACTACACTTCTACTGAGTGAGCTGGAACCAATCTTTGTGGTTGGAAAGGATGAGGCTTTATTGAGTCTCCATCCCACAGACTCAGCAAGACACCACTGTGAGCCTTCTGCTGTACTCTGGTTGCCACTTTGCATTAAAATAGAAATAAACTAACGAGCTCTGAGCTTTCATTTCCTTCTATGTTAATTACTCACAATTATAAGACCACATCCTGGTCTGCATTAGAAGCGAGGCCTGCAGACTGAAGGAGGTGATTCGCCCCCTCCATTCTGCTCTGGTCAGACCTCACCTGGAGCCCTGTATCCACCTTGGGATCCCTCAGCACAGGAGGGACATGGACCTGCTGGAGGTGGCCATGGAGATGATCCGGGGGGTGGAGCCCCTCTGCTCCGAGGACAGGCTGAGAGAGTTGGGGTTGTTCAGCCTGGAGAAGAGAAGGCTCTGGGGAGACCTTAGAGCAGCCTCCCAGGACTGAAAGGGGCTCCAGGTAAGCTGGGGAGGGGCTCTGGAACAGGGAGTGCAGGGACAGGATGAGGGGAAGGGTTTTGAGCTGAAAGAGGGGAGATTGAGATGAGATCTTAGGAAGAGATGTTTACCTGTGAGGGTGGGGAGGCCCTGGCCCAGGTTGCGCAGAGCAGTGGTTCTGCCCCATCCCTGGAGGTGTTCAAGGCCAGGTTGGATGGGGCTTTGAGCCCCCTGATCCAGTGGGAGGTGTCCCTGCCCATGGCAGGGGGGTGGAACTGGATGGGCTTTGAGGTCCCTTCCAACCCAAACCATTCTACGACTCCATGAAAGCCATTTCCTCTCCAGCCCAGCAAAGCCCACACCCCAAGGAACCACCAAAACCCCTCCTATGGAGGTCAGAAAATCCCTGCAAGAGACCAAGACAAACAACTACAGCACAGCTTTTTCCTGTAATTATCACCTTCCTTTTACAAAACAGAAGAGGCAGCTGAACTAAACCTCAGCCCACCAGCAGCCACACAGCCAGGTCTTCTCCAACTACACACGCCTGGTTGGCTCTTGGAGTTTTCAGGCTGGAAGGGTTATTTATTTTCTATTGTGATTTGACTTTCTTTGTGCAAATTTCCTTGATTTTACAAGAGATTTTTGGTTAATTATGTATTTACCTAGTTAGCATAATTGTCTTCAATTATGTAATTAGTGTTCATATGTGTAATCATTTGAACATATAATTATATCTAATTACACCATTAAAACGTGCAAGTCATAAATATCTTTACCAGTTTGATTGATAGACATACAGGGAGCGGGGGGGAATCTCACTTGTTATTTTTACCTCCTGGATCTTGAAAACTGCAAGAGGGAAAAGATTCAGCCTATAACGTTGCTATAATTATTTATAAGGACCTATCAAGACTATACCAAGTCTTGATATACCTAAATATATAGCTTGATATATATACCTATATATGTACACCTGTATATACCTTGATAAATATACCTATATATACCTTGATTTACCTATATATACCTTGATATACCTTTATTTACACCTTGATCTATACCTATATATAACCTTGATATATATACTTATATATACACCTTGATCTATACCTATACATACTTTAATCAACCTATATATACCTATATATACCTTTATTTAACTATATATGCCTTGATATACCTATATATACATCTTAGTATACCTTGATATACCTTTATTTACACCTTGATCTATACCTATATATAAAATTGATATATATACACCTTGATTTATACCTTGATATACCTTGATCAACATAAATATACCTTGATATACCTAGACATACCTTGATATACCTATATATACACCTTAATATACCTTTATTTACACCTTGATCTATACCTATATATAATCTTGATATATATACTTATATATACACCTTGATCTATACTTTGTTGTACCTATATATACCTTGATACACCTAGACATACCTTGATACATATACCTATATATATCTTGATATACCTACCTATACACACCTTGATATACCTATACACACCTTGATACACCTATATATTCCTTGATATACCTATATATACCTGCTATACCTTTTTAAAAGTTGTAGAATGAGTCAAACCACTCAAAACTTGGGAGCAAAGAGTCACCCAGTGCAGCAAAACCTTTCTGTAAATCACCATTAGTAACAATAATCAGGGATTATTTATTGTTTAGGGTCTAATTACGCAGTTGATGTTGGGAAGAATCACAGCCCCCACAGAAAAAAGGCAGCACAGAACAAAACACAGCCTCAGGCAACCACTGAGGTTGCAAAAGCTCTCTGAGCTCATCCAGTCCAACCCCTCCGTGCCTGCCGAACCCTGTCCCCAAGTGCTCCAGCCACATGTTTTTTGAAGCCCTCCAGGATGGAGCCTCCCCCACTGCCCTGGGCAGCCTCTGCCAGGGCTTCACCACTCTGGTAGTAAAGAAATATTCCCCAATATCCAATCCAACCCTCCCACACACAAGTTGTTCCTGCTTGTTCCAACAGAAGATGCTGTTGCAACCTAGAAAGGGGGATTGAAGATCCTGGTACTTTTAGCCACCTCCAAGACCACCAGTGCAGCCAAGCTTATCACAACAGTAATATTTTTAGTCCTGTTTCTCTTGATTTCAGCATCTCCGTTGTGCACCCTGTAGTACAGTACCAGAACAAAGCTGGTGCACACCAAATGAATTGGGACAGTGGCTGGTGAGTCGTATTTTTAACTGCTTTTGCCAGGGAAGGCAAACATTTACACACAGATTACACAGTTCAGCTTATTTGAAGTTAAAAATCTCCTCTTCAGGTTTAGTTTTTTGCCTTCACTAACACAGAGAAGAGTCTATAAACCCAAACTAACCTCCACACATGCAACCTCATAGATTGGTTGGAAGGGACATCAAAGCCCACCCAGTTCCAGCCCCCTGCCATGGGCAGGGACACCTCCCACTGGATCGGGGGGCTCAGAGCCCCATCCAACCTGGCCTTGAACACCTCCAGGGATGGGGCAGCCACCACTGCTCTGGACAACCTGGGCCAGGGCCTCCCCACCCTCATCATCAAGAATTTCTTCCTAAAATCTCATCTCAATCTCCCCTCTTTCAGCTCAAAACCCTTCCCCCTCATCCTATCCCTGCGCTCCCTGATCCAGAGCCCCTCCCCAGCTTTCCTGGAGCCCCTTTCAGTCCTGGGAGGCTGCTCTAAGGTTCCCCCAGAGCCTTCTCCTCTCCAGGCTGAACAACCCCAACTCTCTCAGCCTGTCCCCATAGCAGAGGGGCTCCAGCCCTCAGATCATCTCCATGGCCTCCTCTGGACTCACTCCAACACATCCATATCCTTCCCATGCTGAAGACTCCAGAACTGGACACAGGACTCCAGGTGGGGTCTCTCCAGAGCAGAGCAGAGGGGGCAGAATCCCCCTCAAGGAACAAGCCTCGTTTCCAGAGCACCCCTCAGCAAAAGGCAGATGGTTTTTCCAGCCTGCTGAGCTCACTCGTGCTCTGCAGAGCATCCAGCTACAAGCACTCAGGTGGACAGCAGCAAAAATAAACACAGCACTTCCAGGAGCAGCCCCTCCCTGCTGCCAGAGCCTGGAGGAGAGCTCAGTCTGTAACATATTTAACTACAAGAACAAGCTGGCAGCTGCACAGAGAATAAAAACATGCAGGAGGATCACAAAAGGGTCATTTAGTGGTCAGCCCAGAAACAACTCAATTTGTTCACACTCTATCACCGTCAGACAGGTCAGGTGGACTCTCTGAGTTCCTTGTCTTTCCTTAAAATGCAACAGCAACAACCACAAGAGCCTGACTTGGCAGTTAAAGTTGTACCTCCTGGTCCTCAGGTGCCACCACATTATTGCTGTGAAAGCAGCGTCTTCAAGGCACGTGGAAAACAGGACAGGAAGCTCACAGGATGTAGATCCACAAAGTCATGGAACCATGGAATGGTTTGGGTTGGAAGGGACCTTAAAGATCGTGAAGTTCCAGCTCTCTGCCATGGACAGGGACACCTCTCACTGGATCAGGGGGCTCAAAGCCCTGAGGAGGCCACGAAGATGATCCGAGGGCTGGAGCCTCTCTGCTGTGAGGACAGGCTGAGAGAGTTGGGGTTGTTCAGCCTGGAGAAGAGAAGGCTCTGGGGAGACCTTAGAGCAGCCTCCCAGGACTGAAAGGGGCTCCAGGAAAGCTGGGGAGGGGCTCTTTACAAGGGCCTGGAGTGATGGGATGAGGCGGAATGGTTTTAAATTGGAAGAGGGGAGATTCAGATGAGACATTGGGAAGAAATTCTTCAGAAAGAGGGTGTTGAGGCCCTGGCCCAGGTTTCCCAGAGCAGTGGTGGCTGCCCCATCCCTGGAGGTGTTCAAGGCCAGGTTGGATGGGGCTTGGAGCCCCCTGATCCAGTGGGAGGTGTCCCTGCCAATGGCAGGGGGGTTGGAACTGGAGGGACATTAAGGTCCCTTCCAACCCAACCCATTCCATGATCCTGTCATTCTATGAACGTACCTCTGCTTCACCACAGCCCATCTGCAGATGCTGTGGTTCCCCCAGGCTACAAAATCATCTCTTTATTCCTCCAACACATTCCCTTTCAGCAACTGAGACCTCGCAGGAACAGACCCTATTCCAAAACCACCTTCCTCAGTTTTGGGGATGACACTACTATGTTCCACAGTCAGGAAACACCACCAACCCCTGCAGCTTCCAGAGCCATTGTCCACCCCATCAGGCAACATCCCAACTTTGAAGGTTCCTCAAGGAAAAGGAAAGCAAAAGCTGACCATGGGCAGACAGAAACCAAAGACCCCAGAGCACAGCTTGGGGAGAAGATCCAGGGGAAGTGGAGAAGACAGATATGACCCATTCAGAGGAGAAGTGTTTATGTCTCAATTAACAGGAAAACCTTGCTGTTTTCCTTCTGATGATGGGAGATCGGTGCTCTTTGGGGAAACTTTCTGTAGGGGATTTGTGACAGCTTTTAAGCTTCCACACGGGTCAATATGAAACCAGTAGAGTGAAAACCACCAACCTGGATGTCATTTCCAGCTCCACGTGACCCTCCCATAGCCTCAATTCAGTGATTGCTGATGCTTCAGCCGGCTGAGGCTCAATGTTCTACACTGAGAGTGTGACTGAAACACACACTTCACTTGCCCTGATTTTGCATTTATCTTGATTTAAGGTGACCTCTTTCCTCTCCAACTTCCAAGCCCTCTTTAGAAACCTGCAAACTTCTCTCTCATCCAGAGAGAGCAGCCTCCTGGAACCAGGAGAATCAGCACAACACGACTGGCTAAGTTATTCTGAATAAAAAAAACTATGGACTATAATTTTTTAGCAGCTTGCACTCAATATGATTTCAATCCAACTTCCTGAGGACGATCAGCTGAATCATCATCATCATCATCACCATCATGGAATGCCTTTACATCTCTTGCACTTGTGTCTCCACAAACCATTCAGTGGGACTACGTGCTGTTTGCACTCAGTTACCACATCAAAATGATGGACTTCAAGACAGAATTACATTATGAAGTTACAAAGGGAGTAAGATTGTTGTCATCTCAAAATTAAAGGGCTGAGTGGGGCCCAGCAGGGACAGCCACCATCCAGCTGGACCAGTGAGGATGCTGCACCTTCCCCACTGCTGCTGCCCAAGAGGTCCTCTACCCTGTGAAAGGTGGCCCAGGTTGCCCAGGGAGGTAGTGGAGGCCCCATCCCTGGAAACATTCAAGGTCAGGTTAAATGGGGCTTTGAGCAACCTGATGTTAAAGATGTTCCTGCAGGAGGGGTTGGACTGGATGACCTGTAAAATCTCCTCCAACCCAAAGCATTCTATGATTCTACACAACGAACTCCACCGAGCCCTTATGTCAATGACAATGTCACTGTGAGTTTTCAGCATTCAATCACATCTAGCAAAGAACTTCAGGTCCAAAAGAGATTTTGAGGGGAATTTCTTTAGGAGTTGGTGTTTTCTCCTGGGCAGCCTAAATTCTCATAATCTTCACAATCAATGCCACAATCAATGCCTGGGTCTCAGCACCTCTGGACCTCGCTCCTTCCTCACATCTTTCACCACCTCTGCCTGCTCTCTGAGCCTCAAGGCTTCCACAGCCACCCTCGGGAAAGCCCCTTCTCCCACAGCTGAGGCTCTGTAGGAGTTGGCATTGAGACAAAACACAGGAGCATTGAGACAAAAATACACTTATTGACAATAAAATGAGGTTTAGAATCATAGAATCATTAAGGTTGGAAAAGACCTCCAAGCTCATCCAGTCCAACCACTGTGCCTACTAAATCATGTCCTGAACTGCCACGGCCACGTGCTTTTGAACACTCCAGGGATGAAGACTCCATCACTAATATCAAAGCTAGACTTGAGGTCATTTCTTCTTGTCCTATCACTTCTTAAAGAAGAAAGCAAGACAATTTCTCAAACACCTGTGGTACCTCAGGATACCACAGAGCACAGCAAAACTCCAGCCTGTGAGTGCCTGGAGCTGACAGGCAGCTGATGCACATCACACAGTCCTTCATCTCACCTCTCCTTCCAGATCCATGGCCTGAAGTTGCACCAGGGGAGGTTTAGATTGGATATCAGGAAAAAGGTCTTTACTGGAAGAGTGGTGAAGCTCTGGCAGAGGCTGCCCAGGGCAGTGGGGGAGTCTCCATCCCTGGAGGGGTTCAAAAAGCCTGTAGAGGTACTTGGGGACAGGGTTTAGCACGGTGGGGTTGGTCTGATGTTGGACTGGCTGACCCTAGAGGTCTTTTCCATCCTGAATGACTCTATGACACGCAAGTTCCTCACCAAGCAGCGAGATATCTCCATCAACAGACACATTATAGGATCATCTTCATTATTTAAAACCCATCCCATCTGAATTGCCCAGTGTGATTACTGTAGCCTCCTCTAACGTCTCAGAACAGAACCTTACCTTGATTTTATTAACGTGCACAAACACAGAATTAACATTTTCTGTCACTCCATCCATTGAAATATTAAAAAAAGCACCATTTCAGGAAAACAAAACATAAAACTCCCACGTGATGCTCGCTTTGATCAGCTCCAAGCGAAACATAAAAGGCTCCTTTGAGGTAAAGTGGGTGCTACACTTCCAATTTTAATTGATAGCAATTCCTATTAAAAGCTGATGTGGTCAAAGCGAGCAGAGTGTGGGGAGGGGGGGACTGACACGGGAACAGCTGTTTTCCCACAGCATCCTGCACATCCTTACTACAATAATTGTAGTCTTGTTAGGAAAATTGATGATGATTTCATACGACACTCCTCAGTTCACAGGAAGGTTTTACAAATGTTCAGTGAACACCTGACAAAATCCAGCCTGACTCATGACTAAATTAGCCTGCATTTTATGCTGAAAAAAAACCCTTTCATAAACATTTGACTCAAAAAAGCTCACGTTTGGCTATGCAGGGTGTGTATTTCATGCAATAATGGAATGGTTTGGGTTGGAAGGGACCTTAAAGCCCATCCAGTTCAACCTCCACCCTGCCATGGGCAGGGACACCTCCCACTGGATCAGGGGGCTCAAAGCCCCATCCAACCTGGCCTTGAACACCTCCAGGGATGGGGCAGCCAATACCTCCCTGGGGAACCTGGGCCAGGGCCTCCCCACCCTCATCATCATGAATTTCTTCCTAATCTCTCATCTAAATGTCCCCTCTTCTAATTTAAAGCCATTCCCCCTTGTCTTACCCCTGCAATCCCTGATCAAGAGCCCCTCCCCAGCTTTCCTGGAGCCCCTTTCAGTCCTGGGAGGCTGCTCTAAGGTCTCCCCAGAGCCTTCTCTTCTCCAGGCTGAACAACCCCAACTCTCTCAGCCTGTCCTCACAGCAGAGGGGCTCCAGCCCTCGGATCATCTCCATGGCCTCCCCTCTGGATCCATTCCAACAGTTGCCTCTCTTTAAGCTGGGGATGTTTTTCCATCTTTCTGCAGCATCGGGGCAATCCCAAGCACAAATACAGACTGGGTGGAGAACGCCTTGAGAGCAGCCCTGAGGAGAAGGACTTGGGGTGTTGCTGGAGGAGAAGCTCAACACAAGCTGGCAACGTGCACTCACAGCCCAGAAAGCCAGTTGTGTCCTGGGCTGCTGCTTCTTCTAAATGCAAGCTCAGTAGGGTGAGAAAAGCTGTTACTGACTTGGAATACACAGGGCTGGATGGACCTTGTGGGCTCTGTTGGCACCATGGGTTTGCCCTGATAAGTACAACTGTACCAGCCCTTTTACCCACCCCTATTTTTTTCCTGTTACTTTATTCTGGTTGTCTGAAGAGACTCTGCAATTCATAGAATCACAGAATCATCTGCTTGGAAAAGATCTCTAAGATCAAGTCCAGCCATCCCTGTCCACTACTAAACCCTGTCCCTGAGAAATTCATCCACCCATCTTTTAAACCCCTCCACCCCCTCCCTGGCAGCCTCTGACAGGGCCTCAGAACCCTTTCCATGAAGAAATCTTTCCTGATGTCCAATCTGACCCTGCCCTGGGGCAACTTGAGGCCATTTCCTCTCCTCCCATCCCCTGTCACTGGGGAGAAGAGACCAACCCCCACCTCCCCACAGCCTCCTCTCAGGCAGTTGCAGACAGGGATGAGGTCTCCCCTCAGCCTCCTCTTCTCCAGGATAAACAGCCCCAGGGCCCTCAGCCGCTCCCACAACCCCTGTTCTCCAGCCCCTTCCCCAGCTCCGGTCCCTTCTCTGGACGCTCTCCAGCCCCTCAATGTCCTTCTTGGAGTGAGGGGCCCAGAACTGACCCCAGGATTCACCAGTGCTGAGTGCAGAGGCACAATCCCTGCCCTGCTCCTGCTGCCCTCCTTCTCTGGAGACCACAGAAATCCCATCACACAAGAGGGTGCTGGGCAATGTCTCCACCGGTTCCTCCATCCACCCCACCCAACTCTTACCAGCAAGCTTGAAAAGAAAGGAAACAAAACCCCAAACCCCAACAAATCAAATGCAAGACAACACAAGGCTTTCCCCCAAGTGCAATATCACCCCTTCCTTTGTCTTCCCTATTGCTTCCTCCAGGTGTTTGGTCAAGCCCTGCTGCCCCACTCCCCACGAGATGACAATTGCAATCAAACAACTCCTCCTCCTGCAATCTGAACCTGCAGCCCCCCCCCATCCACACACAGTGGACAGTGCTGCTGCAAAACGGGTCAGCCCTGCCATCTCCAGCTGCTCCTGACCTGGCTTGCCTGGGTCAACCTTTGGGATTCAAGCATCCATCCGACACTGAGAACATCCCCTGGCAGTCACCACCCCTGTGGTGGTCCCCAGGGCCACGTGGGCCTCAGAGGAGCTGCAGCCCTGGCTCTGCTCAGGGTGTGCAAGCACCGAGCTCGGGAAGCAGACGGTATCTCCTGACAGCATCTCGGCTGCAAGGGGAGGATCTGCTTGTTGACAGAGTGGCCATCAGCACAGCACTCCACTCCTACAAGTGGAAAGCAAACACAGCAAAACAGAGGCAGGGAGCATATCTGGGGTCTTCCAAACACAAATCCTCCCATGCATCGCTTCCCAGGGCAGTCGAGATATCTGCTGCTCTCTTCACACCCCACCAGCAGCAGGGGCACCTCTCAGCCCCTGGGTTTCAAGGGGATAAAAACAGAATCCCACTGCAGAGAAGGGGAGGCAGAAGGATGTGAGGAGCAGCAATCTGCTAGGGTTCTGCAGAAGTGCCATAAGAACATGTTCCATCCCCAAAGCACAACAGCCCTGAGCAGGGCTCCAGGCTTGGGACAGAGTGTCTGGAGAGTGCCTGGAGGAGAAGGCCCTGGGGGTGTTGGTTGGCAGGGGCTGAACATGAGCCAGCAGTGGCCCAGGGGGCCAAGAGGGCCAATGGCATCTTGGGCTGTGTCAGACACAGCGTGGGCAGCAGGAGCAGGGCAGGGATTGTGCCCCTGCACTGGACACTGGGGAGGCCACCCGTCGAGGGCTGGGGTCAGTTCTGGGCCCCTCACTCCAAGAAGGACATTGAGGGGCTGGAGAGCGTCCAGAGAAGGGAGCGGAGCTGGGGAAGGGGCTGGAGAACAGGGGTTGTGGGAGCGGCTGAGGGCCCTGGGGCTGTTTATCCTGGAGAAGAGGAGGCTGAGGGGAGACCTCATCCCTGTCTCCAACTGCCTGAGAGGAGGCTGTGGGGAGGTGGGGGTTGGTCTCTTCTCCCCAGTGTCAGGGGATGGGATGAGAGGAAATGGCCTCAAGTTGCCCCAGGGCAGGGTCAGGTTGGACATCAGGAAACATTTCTTGCTGGAAAGGGTTCTGAGGCCCTGTCAGAGGCTGCCAGGGAGGGGGTGGAGTCCTTGTCCCTGGAGGGGTTTGAAAGATGGGTGAATGAGCTTCTTAGGGACAGGGTTTAGTAGCTGACAGATTGTTGAACTCGATGATCTCAGATGTCCTTTCCAACCGGTTGATTCTATGATTCTATGAAACAGAAAAATCTGGGAGCAAAGAGCACAAACCTCTCAGATCACAGAATCATAAGGTTGGAAGAGACCTCTGAGATCATCGAGTCCAACTGTCCCTGTCTCCCCACTAAACCATATCCCTAAGAAACTCATCTACCTGTCTTTCAAACACCTCCAGGGATGGAGACTCCACCACCTCCCTGGGCAACCTGTTCTAACCCCTGACCCCTCTCTCAGTGAAGAAATTTCTCCCAATGTCCAGTCTAACCCTGCCCTGGCACAACTCGCGGCCGTTCCCTCTCGTCCTGTCGCTCATCACTTGTGAGAAGAGAGCAGCACCCACCCCTTCACAACCTCCTCTCAGGGAGTTGGAGACAGGGATGAGGTCTCCCCTCAGCCTCCTCTTCTCCAGGATAAACAGCCCCAGGGCCCTCAGCCGCTCCCACAACCCCTGTTCTCCAGCCCCTTCCCCAGCTCCGGTCCCTTCTCTGGACGTTCTCCAGCCCCTCAATGTCCTTCTTGGAGGGAGGGGCCCAGAACTGACCCCAGCACTCGAGGTGTAGCAACTTGGTGTCCCAACTGTGGTTGGGACTCCATCAGTCAGCAGTGGCTGCTGCCTCCTCTTGACTCCAGGAGTCGGTCAGGCCAGGGGGACAGATGTGGGGAGACCCCCCCCACTGGCCAGAGAGCTTTGGGTCTTGCATGTGGAAACAGAGAGCACTCGTCCATTCCCACCTTGCAGCCACAGTGAAGCAACTGGATGAGGACTTGGCCATCACCAGCCTTCCACTCAGCACATTTTGCATCTCAGAAGGTACAGCTCATGACAGGATAACACGACCCAAGGCGTGACAGCACACAGAGAGGAAAGACATGGGGTGAAAACACTCAGAGAAAAATAAAAGAGAACCCAGTGTCAGTGAGATTATATCAACAAATAAGGTCTTCATCCTCCAGTCTTCTGTGGACAACCAGAAATACAAAATCCCAGCCAGTTCCTGCTCTGTCAGAATCATTAAGCCTGGAAAAGACCTCTAAGATCATCCAGTCCAACCATCAGCCCAACGCCACTGGACCTACTAAACCATGGTCCAAAGTGCGATGGACACAGGCTTTCTGAACCCCTCCAGGGATGGAGAGTCCACCATAGCTCTGGGCAGCCTCTGCCAGGGCTTCACCACTCTTATTTGGACTAGATGATCTCAGAGGTCTTTTCCAACCTTGTGATACTGTGTTGGAGGGATGAGGGACCTTAGTACACCCTTACTCATCTCCTGCTGAGCTGACAGGCAGGCCAAGCCCAACACTCAGCTCCTGCACTAACACGTGGAAACCAGTTGGGTCCAAAAGGTGACGCTGCACCCCTTGCCCTGTGGAACCCACCACCAGTCCCACATGGACCACGGGCTCAGCTCAGCCAGGAACAGAGCAGGACTCACCGTGATGCCCTCATTCTCACACAGAAAGGAGTTTTGCAGAACACTGTTCAAAATTCCAAACCAAGCTCTGGGAAAAATCCTAAAAGCAGTAATTTAGGAAAAAAAGAGCTGCATTTGCCCACCCACTGTCAGCCTCACCTGAGCATTTGAAAAACTTAATCAAGGAAAATGAGTTTCTATGGCAACTAATGGTACATTTAATAGATGATGTGACGAGTGCCGTGTGTAAGAATGCAGCAAATTAGGAACAGCAGTGATGGATCAAACCTGACCCAATCACAGCAGAGACAGCGAGGAGACATCACACGAAGTGTCGGGGTGCTCAGAGCCTTCTGTGCAAGGAGGAGCAAGGCCACCTTGAGCAAGTGTTTGTATTCTCTTCCCTTGCAAACATGGAATGGTTTGGGTTGGAAGGAACCTCAAAGCCCATCCAGTTCCAACCCCTGCCATGGGCAGGGACACCTCCCACTGGATCAGGGGGATCAAAGCCCCATCCTTGAACACCTCCAGGGATGGGGCAGCCACCACTTTCCTGGGCAACCTGGGCCAGGGCCTCCCCACCCTCAGTGTGAAAATTCCTAATGTCTCATCTCAGTCTTCCCCCTTCCAATTTAAAGCCTTTCCCCCTCGTCCCATCACTCCAGACCCTTGGAAAAAGCCCCTCCCCAGCTTTCCTGGAGCCCCTTTCAGTCCTGGGAGGCTGCTCTAAGGTCTCCCCAGAGCCTTCTCTTCTCCAGGCTGAACATCCCCAACTCTCTCAGCCTGTCCTCATAGCAGAGGGGCTTCAGCCCTTGGATCATCTCTGTGGCCTCCTCTGGACTCACTCCAACAGCTCCAGGTCCTTCCTGTGCTGAGGACTCCAGAATTGGACACAGGACCCCAGATGGGGTCTCACCAGTGCAGAGTAGTATCCTCTCCCTCCCCTCTGGTCCCTCTGCTCTGGGTGCAGCCCAGCACAGGGGGGGTTTCTGGGCTGGGAGCGCTCATTGCTGCTCATCTTGACCTTATCATCCCTCAGCTCCCCACGTCCTTCTCCTCACCCTGTAACTGTGCTTGGGATTGCCCTGTCCCAGGTACAATAATCACTGCAGCCTTACTGTATTCTCTGTTAAGGTGACCTCAAAATATTTCAAACCAAGTTTCAAAGTTTCCAGTGTGGAAGTGCAACCACCACTCTGGACAGAGGAGTTTTCCCCATCTCCACCTGCCTGTAAGGAGATAGGAGAATTTTAAGGAGAATTTCATGGTGGGAAGCCAGTGAGAGTAAATTTGCAGACAGGTTTTCAAAGAGAGGCCCCTCTAGAGCTGTGTCATTTCACGGAGACTGGGAGCAGATCACAGGGAGACACACGGCAGCCATCAGCCTCTTTCAGAACTGCATCCATTGATCGAAGAGTTAAAAGCAATGCCTGGAAAGACAAAAAGGCACCAACGTGTGCTTTGGCAGAGCACCCAGGAGCACTGACATGACAGAGGGAAAAGAGAAAGCATTCAGTCCTCCTCCCAGGCTCCCACAGGCTGCAGACACTGATGCAGCAGCCTCAGCTCCTGCACCACAGCACACGCCCCCACCAGCACATCCTTAGGAGAGGAAGCTCATAAGCAGAATCTTCTCTTTACCCTTTCTAATCTGTGAAGGAAGGACAAGAAAATATGGGTCTCACAGTGTTTGCTCCGATTCCCCATTGGTTCAATCCTCCACCTACAGCCTCTCTCACCCTATCCCTGCACTCCCTGATCCAGAGCCCCTCCCCAGCTTTCCTGGAGCCCCTTTCAGTCCTGGGAGGCTGCTCTAAGGTCTCCCCAGAGCCTTCTCTTCTCCAGGCTGAACAACCCCAAAGGAGGTCCAAAGGAGGCCACAGAGATGATCCAAGGGTTGGAGCCCCTCTGCTGTGAGGACAGGCTGAGAGAGTTGAGGTTGTTCAGCCTGGAGAAGAGAAGGCTGTGGTGAGACCTCAGAGCAGCCTCCCAGGACTGAAAGGGGCTCCAGGAAAGCTGGGGAGGGGCTCTTGATCAGGGAGTGCAGGGACAGGATGAGGGGGAAGGGTTTTTAGCTGAAATAGGAGAGATTGAGATGAGATCTTGGGAAGAAGTGTCCTCCTGTGAGGGTGGGGAGGCTCTGGCCCAGGTTGCCCAGAGCAGTGGTGGCTGCCCCATCCCTGAAGGTGTTCAAGGCCAGGTTGGATGGGGCTTGGAGCCCCCTGATCCAGTGGGAGGTGTCCCTGCCCATGGCAGGGGGGTGGAACTGGATGGGCTTTGAGGCCCCTCCCAACTCAAACCATTCCATGATTCTATGATTTTGTGTTCAGCAGCCACCAACCACCACCCCTAGGTCCTTCTCTGCTGAGCAACTTTCCAGCCACTCTTCCTAAAGGCTGGAGCATTGCATGAATCAGCACATCTCTCCTTCCTGAAGGAACAGAACACCACTCATCTGCAGACCTGAAGTCCCCAGTGCCTTCCTGTTCCGCAGGACCTGTCCCATTGCAAGGGGAAGGTGTTTAATTCACCACCTTGCAAAGACAACCCTTGAGAGATACCTTAGTGCTCAAAACCTCACACAACTCTGTGCACTCTGAAATCTTGGTAATCTCAGAAGGACCTTCAGCTCTGGGCACTCAGCTTGTCCACCAACACAGCAAGATGCAGGGACACAGCAGAGGGGGATGGCAGAAGAGGGGACAGAGAGCAGGCTTGGTCCAAAGAGCAAAGAAAATGATGGCAACAGAAATGCAGAGCACAAAGGGAATAAAGCATCGCATCTGTACAGGTCATGAAAGGTTCTGATATAAAATCACCCATCTATGAGGTGTCCTGGGCAAAGGAGGGTGGTGATGGGGGCACTGTTGTAGCACCAAGTCTCTCTGGCTTTGAAGATGATGCTATAAAAAAGTGAGGTCTAGAAAAAAAAGGTCATTTCTTGCTGTTTAATTTGTGTTTTCTGCAGGGCTGAAACACTGTGGTTGCAACAACATCCAAGACCCAGATCTACAGCACCCGGAGCTCTTGTGTGACCCCTCTCAGGATCTTCACTCTGGTCCATGCTGTCTACTTTCAGTTGTCCCTGTCCTCACACTTGTGTTTCCTTCCCTTCTACCAACCTTTGTGGATCCCAAACACTCACACCAAGATCTCGTGGTAAAGTACAACCCAAAGTTGTTCATTTTAATATCAGAGTCCAAGCCAGCCACTGAAAAAAGTCATAAACATTCCTGCTGCGGATGTTTCTTCTACAGCAACGCAAAATCAAACCAAAAGCCTGAGTGATTTCTCCCCTTGGATCCCGTTGCATTTATTTTCTACCAGCAGAAGATGAAACCGACCTGCTCAGGGACACGGGGAGCAGAGGAAAGGTGTGGTGAGGAGCACTAGGCTGCCACCAGGCGCGGCGGGGGCTCACCTGTGGCCGAGGGTGGCCGGTGACCAGGCAGGTCAGCTCCAGCGTCTCGCCCTCGCGGATGGTGTAGACCCTCTCCGAGTAGCGCTCCTCCTCAATGTTGCAGGCCAGGCCCGAGTGCACGATCCGCACGGTCGGAGGGGCTGCAGGACCCAGAGAGAGAAACCAGGTGAGCAGCAACATAGAACCACAGAACCAAACGATTTGGGTTGGAAGGGACCTTTACAGGTCGCCCAGTCCAACCCCCCTGCAGGAGCAGGGACATCTCCAACACAGTCAGGTCCCGCAGAGATCCATCCAACTTCACCTTGAATGTTTCCTGGGATGGGGCCTCCACCACCTCCCTGGGCAACCTGGGTCAGGGTTTCACCAGCCCCATTGTAAAAAATTTCTTCTTTATACCCAGCCTAAATCTTCCTTCCCTTAAGTTAAAACTGTTCCCCCTCATCCTATCCCTGCACTCCCTGATCCAGAGCCCCTCCCCAGCTTTCCTGGAGCCCCTTTCAGTCCTGGGAGGCTGCTCTAAGGTCTCCCCAGAACCTTCTCCTGTCCAGGCTGAACAACCCCAACTCTCTCAGCCTGTCCTCACAGCAGAGGGGCTCCAGCCCTTGGATCATCTCCGTGGCCTCCTCTGGACCCTCTCAAACACTTTCATCTCCTTCTTACGTTGGGGATTCCAGAACTGGACACAGGGCTCCAGTTGGGGTCTCCCCAGAGCAGAGCAGAGGGGCAGAATCCCCTCCCTCCCCTCTGGTCCCTCTGCTCTGGGTGCAGCCCAGCACACGGTGGTTTCTGGGCTGGGAGCACTTGTTCCCAGCTCCTGTGGAGCTTCTCCTCTCCCAGCACCCCAAGCCCTTCTCCCCAGGGCTGTTCCCAATCCCATCGTCCCCCATCCTGTACTGGATACCGGGGGCTGCCCTGACCCAGGTGTGGGACCTTGTCCTTGGCCTTGTTGAACCCCATGAGGTTCCCACAGCCCCACCTCTCCAGCCTGTCCAGGTCCCTCTGGATGCCCTGGTCCTTCTGGTGTGGCCACTGCCCCTCTCAGCTTGGGGTCACCTGCAAATTGCTGAGGCCACACTCGATCCCCCTGTCAGTGTCATTAATGAAAACATTACCCAGCACTGGTCCCAGTAAGGAGCCCAGAGCTCCAGTACCGTGGGGTTTGCTTGGACCCATTTCTACTGGGACTCCACTACACCTTCAGACTGGGAGGACCGACCAGATGAGTATTTTCAGCAGAGAGAACACTCTCTTGCTCCCTCAGCACACGCGTTGGGCGCCGGAAGAGATTGCCACGGAATTTATTAATACCCAACAATCCCCTGAACAAAACCTTCCCAAACTCATTTGCATTCTGGCTATTTTTGTTTCAATTTCCAAATGAACTCTGAATTATTGTATTTTTTTAATTATTATTATATATCTTCCTAAATGTATTATCACACTCATTATGCAAATAAGAAGCCTTAATTAAACCATTAAAACTAAGCAGGAGAAACTGTAGGACTGATGCTGCTGCCTTTCAAAGCCGATACCAAAATCCCGTTGCTGTCAGGGATTTGGAGCAGAGGTTGAGTTCAAGCAGAACCTTTACTTTAATTTTCTTGTATTTGCAACCCAAACTACAGGAACTTGTGCTGTTTTACATGTTGTACATGGAGGAAAATGGCACTGTTGTTGCTAATACCACACATACAAATCACAGCTCTGTTCCAGGAAGTCTCAAAGCACGTTCCCCGCTCTCCAATTTTATTTCTGAACTGAAAAAATTCACCACTATTAACATTTTCAGAGAGTGGCTGGGTAGGATAAGGAGTTACAGTCCTGCTGTTAAATAAAGGAAGACAAACTAAACAGAAAAAATAAGAGATAAAATGTAATTCTGGTTTTAAAGACCTGGCACTTCACAGAATGGCCTGAGTTGGAAGGGAGCCACAAGGACCACAGAGTCCAACTCCTTCACTCTCTCTGCTCGTCAGTGCACTGCTCCTGTTCAGTGAAATCATGGAATGGGTTGGGTTGGAAGGGACCTCAAAGCCCATCAGTTCCACCCCGCTGCCATGGGCAGGGACACCTCCCACTGGATCAGGGGGCTCCAAGCCCCATCCAACCTGGCCTGGAACACCTTAGAGTCCTAACTGGAGTCTTAAACCACAGCCAGCAGGCAGAGCAGTTGGAGCTGAGCCCTGCAGGACTCAAACCCACCAAGCTCCGTGCCCTGTCTCCCGTGGACAAGAGCCCCACGCTGCTGGGACACCATCCATGCCTTCTCCACAAGCCCCTTGCAGCAGTTGTACCCCATCCCCAAGGCTGCAGTTCTGTTTTCAGGGCTCGGTGCTGACCAACACCTCCCCCTGACACCAGTCCACCGGGTTCTTGGATCAACTCGCAATTGCTCGGCTAACGCCCACATCTGGCACCCCTGTAGACAGCCCCCACCACTGGTCTAACCCCCACACAGCTCCCAGCTGACACAGCCCGCTGTGATCCCAACAGCTGCACAATGCCCAGAATAAGAGCTAATAATCCTGATAATAATCCACATTTCTGACCCTCGCTCTCCGGCTGCTGAAGAAAATGAATCTCAACCAAAGGACCCCGAACAAGACTGTACCAGGTCAACTAAAAGAACATGAAGAGAATCATTATTTCAACCTGTAATGACTAAGCCTGATAATCCCTGCTACCTTGCATCGCCCCTCTCCACCTCAGTCTACTGTATCTAGATGATTTTTCAATGTGCTTGGCTCAGGTTAACCCCTCCAGCAAGTCTTTAAGAACTCTGTCCTCACCAGAACCTCTCCGCAGAACACCAGCCCAGCTCATGCAGGGAATGGATCACAGAATCATGGAATGGTTTGGGTTGGAAGGGACTTTAAAGCCCATTCAGTTCCACCCCCCCTGCCACAGGCAGGGACACCTCCCACTGGATCAGGATGCTCAAAGCCCCATCCAGCCTGGATGTTCCCTGTGTTCCTGGTGTGCTCACAGGTTTAATGGTACAAGGTGGCACATCTCTGGAAGACCAGAGCAGCTTGGTGAGACCACTCAAGACTAACAGGGTGGGCACAAGAGGAAAAATCCCCCTACACACATGCTGACAGCATCCCACCAGGCAGGGCTGGCCCAGCAGCTGCACCAATGGATGTGAGATCAAAAAAACACTTCAGCAAGCTCTGCTCCTTGAGCCACCAGGGAATGAATTTCAAAGACTCATCAGGTCACCCTCTCTCTTCTGCAAGCAGCCCCTGCTTAGCAAAGACAATTACTGGGTAAAGACCAACACACCTCTGGTGTTGGCAGTTTTGTAGGGCCAGAAAAACTTGCTCCCTGGTGTCAGTTATTTCCAAGTACAAGAGAATGACTGAAGCTGAAGGTTCTGGGAAAAAAGTTTTATGAGGAGCAGCTGAGGGACTTAGGGCTGTTTATTTGGAGAGGAGGAGGCTGAGGGGAGACCTCATCCCTGTCTCCAACTGCCTGAGAGGAGGCTGTGGGGAGGTGGGGGTTGATCTCTTCTCCCCAGTGACAGGGGATGGGAGGAGAGGAAATGGCCTCAAGTTGCCCCAGGGCAGGGTCAGATTGGACATCAGAAAACATTTCTTCCTGGAAAGGGTTCTCAGGCCCTGTCAGAGGCTGCCAGGGAGGGGGTGGAGTCCCCATTCCTGGAGGAGTTCAAAATGTGTGTGGCTGTGGTACTTCAGGGCACAGTTTAGCAGGCACTGTGGGGTTTGGCAAATGCTGGACTGGATGAGCTTAGAGGTCTTTTCCAGCCTGAAGGATTCTATGAATACATAACCAATGCTCAGCTCACTTTTAGCTGGAAAAGAATCTCCGCCTGCCTCCCTACACAGGAGCTGCCTCAGCTTTCCCTTCCTGCTGCTCAGGACAAGTGTTTTGCAGCCCCAGCACCTTCCTCATACAATTCCACAATTGGTGCTTTGCAAGGCTAAAGCTGCTATTTACTGCTCCAAAGAACCAAATCCAACCTGTCCCTCCCTTCCTACCACAGATCCCGGCTGCCCTTCCCATGGAGCTCAGTGTCCCTCCCACAAGGACAGAGATGTCCTTGTTTAGAAGTCACTCCCATGTATCAAATCCTTAAAATCTGTTAATTCTTAATTATTATTATCTTTTCTAAGTAGAGCAGTAGAACCAACACTCCTTTACAGCAGCTTTCCCTGTGCTGGGAGAGCTGCTCCCACCCCACACACTTCAAAAGTCCAGTCTCCTGGGGCATGGAGCATCCTCCTTGTTCTGAAATAACGTGGGAGCTGCACAATGAGCTCTGGGCCACAACTCAGGCTTTCACAACCTCCTATAACACAAATAGAAAAAATACACCAACGCTAAAGCAGAGCCACGGAGCAGAAAAGTAAAACAAGGTTGAGCCCAGATCACGAGAAATCTGATAAAATTAGAAGAGTCAGCAACATTATGCCAACATCCTGCTGCTTTTTAAATCCATATGACATTAATATTACATTTTCACTCATATTATATTCATATAGCTTCAAATTACATTTGAAGTGTCCTTCATTCTGCCACTGCTCCACATCCATTAGGTTTAAGAAAGCAATACAGAAAAGAAAAAACACCCCCCTGGGTATTATTATGGCATAAGAATACATTGCTTTAAGAGGAGATCAAAGGAATAAAGGAAAATAGAAAATATTCTTATTTCTTTAAGTTTTAAAGACTTATGGTTTGGAAGGCATTGCATAATTACGAAATCTCACCTCCCTCACTACTGCAGAAATATTCATTAACAGACAATTTTAAAACGTGCCTCCAAGGATTTAACACCAGACAGGACATTAAAGTAAGAGATCCTTGCCATTTATTATGTTTGTGGTGTTTTAGAAGGATTTGCCTTCTCATTATGCACAGTAAATATTGGATGGAAGAATCCACCGACGGCGCTGTTACCGGCAACGCGCACACGGTAGGAAAAGCCACAACATCCTCAACAAGCTTCTGCTGCAAGGAATTTGCCTGGAACCACACACCCAGGTGACCAAGGAGGCCATGAGCATCCTGGCTTGGATCAGCCAAGATGTGGCCAGCAGGAGCAGGGCAGGGATTGTGCCCCTGCACTGGGCACTGGGGAGGCCACCCCTCGAGTGCTGGGGTCAGTTCTGGGCCCCTCACTCCAAGAAGGACATTGAGGGGCTGGAGAGCGTCCAGAGAAGGGACCGGAGCTGGGGAAGGGGCTGGAGAACAGGGGTTGTGGGAGCGGCTGAGGGCCCTGGGGCTGTTTATCCTGGAGAAGAGGAGGCTGAGGGGAGACCTCATCCCTGTCTCCAACTGCCTGAGAGGAGGCTGTGGGGAGGTGGGGGTTGGTCTCTTCTCCCCAGTGACAGGGGATGGGATGAGAGGAAATGGCCTCAAGTTGCACCACAGGGCACTTAGATTGGATATTAGGAAAAATCTCTACTGACAGAGCGGTGAAGCCCTGGCAGAGGCTGCCCAGGGCAGTGGGGGAGTCTCCAATCCTGGAGGGGTTCAAAGATCCTGTGGATGTGGCACTTCATGACATGGTTTAGCAGACACGGTGGGGCCGTGTTGAGGTTGGACTGGATGAGTTTAGAGCTCTCATCCAATATTAAAGATTCTATGAGATTTCTTCGATCAGGTGAAAAATGGGCCAGTCTGACCTCTCACCGTATCTCATTATGCACTGACATTAGGTCCTTCCCTTTTATCAGCTCCTCTCTTCCAGCAATTTCCATTTTTCTCCCTTCCCTCTCTCCAGCACACGCGTCCACGCCTACACAAGCAAGCTGATTTCAACTTGCAACAAGTTCCCCAGACAGCAAAGACCTGGGTGAAAAAAACCCGCCATAAATATGCAGTGAAGGCAAAATTAGAAATGTCCAAAGTTGGGTGTGTAGACAGGTATCCAGACACAATTAATAAACAGAGACAAAGGACAGACCAACTGCTGGGCTGTACTCGAGTCAGCTTCGAAGGGAATCACTGATTTGCCAAAGCAAAGCAGGAGTGAGCAGAAAATAGGGGGTTTTCAAACCAAGCTGGTCACTCAGAAGCAGCAAATCACAGAATTGTTAAGCTTTGAAAAGACCTTGAAGATCATCCAGCCCAGCCATCAGACCAACCCCACTGTCACTACACACCTGAAGCAGCAACCACATCCATGTGATTTTGAACCCTTCCAGGGATGGAGACTCCCCCACTGCCCTGGGCAACCTCTGCCAGGGCTTCACCACTCTGGCAGTAGAGATTTTCCCTAATATCCAATCTAAGTGTCCTGTGGTGCAACCTGAGGCCGTTTCCTCTCCTCCCATCCCCTGTCACTGGGGAGAAGAGACCAACCCCCATCTCCCCACAACCTCCTCTCAGGCAGTTGGAGACAGGGATGAGGTCTCCCCTCAGCCTCCTCTTCTCCAGGATAAACAGCCCCAGGGCCCTCAGCCGCTCCCACAGCCCCTGTTCTCCAGCCCCTTCCCCAGCTCCGGTCCCTTCTCTGGATGCTCTCCAGCCCCTCAATGTCCTTCTTGGAGTGAGGGGCCCAGAACTGACCCCAGGATTCAATATAAATAAACAAATTATTCAATACAAACAAGTGAGTGTTCATGTGGCAATCAGAAAGGAGATGCTTCACAATTAACAGGACATTTGTGTAGCAGTGGCATGAAAATGAGACCTTGGACAACCCGAGTGCCCCAGTCTGCATTTCTGTTCATTGTGACACTGTTATCTTGCTCACAACATTTAAAATAATTGGTATTTAACTAAAAAAGCTCATCTGCTGTAATTGCATTAATAAATGATCATCTCAGCTCTGATTCAAAAACACTTTTGTTTGTGTGACTGCAACCACACTCCTTCCCAACTGCTCGAAACAGAACGTGCACAAAATCTATCATTTATTCAAGATGTTTAAGTTAATCTCAGCATTTTCTACAGCGAGAGATATTTGTTTACAGGGGACTTTATAACATCATCCAATCAAAAACAGATCAAAGGGTAAATGATTTCTTTTGACAATAGAGTTAACCTCCACAAAAAGCATCCTCGGCCTCTCAGTCTTCCAGAGACAGCTGGAATCAGAATCACCTGGTTGGAAAAGACCTCTGAGATCATCGAGTCCAACCGTCCCTGTTCCCTCACTAAACCATGTCCCTCAGAAACTCATCCACCCATCATTTAAACGGAGGGTGAACACTTTTGGAGGGTGAACACTTCCCCCCCTTCACCATATGTTCCCAGCCACCTCCATCTTTGGGTACAGATTGATTCATCCTAGATCTATGCACTTGGACTTCATGGAATGCTTTGGGTTGGAAGGGACCTCAAAGCCCATCCAGTTGCCCCCCTGCCACAGGCAGGGACATCTCCCACTGGATCAGGGGGCTCAAAGCCCCATCCAAGTTGGCCTTGAACACCTCCAGGGATGGGGCAGCCAACACTGCTCTGGGTAACTTATTCCAGTGCACTTGCACGCACAAGAATCAGAAAAACAAGGAGATCTCACAAAACCTTGAGTCACCATCCGTGGAGGAGTTTAAAAAAAGGAAGGATGAGTTTCTCAGGGACAGGGTTTAGTAAGGGGACAGGTAAGGTTGGACTCGATGATCTCAGAGGTCTTTTCCAACCAGATGATTCTGTGATTCACCAGCATGGAACGGGGTCCCCTCCACCACTCAGGTGACCTCCAGCAGCCCAGCCCAATTAACAGGAGAGCAGAACACACTTCCTCAGGAGATGCAAGAGTCATGCAACAGTGACAGTTTAATTATTCCAAATCACTTTAGAGAAGAAAGAAGTCCTTCAAGAAGACAAAGATCTCAGCCCATATTCACATCTGAAGGGTTATCATGGCCTTTTTCCCATCCCCAACCAGAGCTTCCTCACCGTTCCAGAAGGAGATCTCAACAGACAGACACCATATGCCACAGATCATAAGTTTTTAGTGCCAGCACAGCAGGAGGAACAATAAACAGCAGCGTAACGGGTTGTAAGGGGAGGAAAACCCAAAGTCTATCTGTTCCTAGAAACTGCATCACGGTTCCCCTAACTCAGTAGATGCTCTGCTGATAAGCCCTGTCAGAATCAGGTCAGCCTGTAACAGTGGTGTGGGGAAGCTGCAGCTTGATTTAATTAGCTCAGTGCCTTCTTATGTTTGCACTGTCCATCAGGGAGGCTTCCTGAGCTCTGGAAATACAGTTAAAATCAGAGAGATGTGGATGAGTATGAAGCAACCGGGCATAAACCAGCCCAAGCAAAGAGGAAAAAAGGTTGAGTTCATCCTTTTCTTGCTCCTCTGGTGGGTAAAGGCTGAGGGCTGAGAGAAGAGAGTACATGGTGGGTGCTACCCTGTGTATAAAGTGAGTGAGGGCAGGAAATATTTATACTGATATACAGGAAACAAAAGCTATTATTTATGGTATATTGGAAGATTTTAAACTACAGCCCTCTCTGTACTATCACTAAAGCTACTGAAGCCAGAAAACCATTTAAAGCATGAAATTAGAAAGAAATACTAAAGACATTTAAGAGGTTTAATCAACTGTAATAATTTCCCAATCAAAAAGGATATCAAAAATACCCATATTGCAACAGGAATGTCACGACTGGGCAGGAAGAGGAACTGCACTGGCTCAGGTTGCCCAGAGAAACCATGGCTGTCCCATCCCTGGAGGTGTTCCAGGCCAGGTTAGATGGGGCTTTGAGCCCCCTGATCCAGTGGGAGGTGTCCCTGCCCATGGCAGGGGGTGGAACTGGATGGGCTTTGAGGCCCCTTCCAACCCAAAGCGTTCCAGGATTCTACAAACAGATTTCAAGCGGCCCTTAACAGGCTGAACCCCTCGTGCAGGTCGGCACCACAGAGCACTCCAACTTCCTGGGTCATCTACTTGGCCTTTACCACAGAATCATAGAAAGGACCTTCAAGATCATGGAGGCCAACCACAGACTCAGCCCTGCTGAGTCTGCCACTAGACTGGGTCCCCAAGTACAACATCTACTCATCTTTTAAACCCCTCCAGCGATGGGGACTCCACCCCCTCCCTGGCAGCCTCTGCCAGGACCTGAGAACCCTTTCAGTGAAGAAATTCCTCGTGATGTCCAACCCAAATCTCCCCCGGTGCATCTTCATTTCCCCTTGTCCCATCACTGTCTACCAGGGAGAAGAGACCAACCCCCACCTTACTACAGCTTCATTTGTCCTGCCTGGGGCCTAAAATGAAGAATGTAATCAATACCCTGAATGTTTATTTAATAAACACCAGCTGTATAACAATTCCCATTCCCACCTTCCCCCAAAGAATACCACATTAAACAAAGCTGGCCCAATAATAAATTTACAAATGGACTGAACCTCACCTCCAACTGGAAAAGGACGCCACAAATCCCACATCACCAGCAGCAAACTACTCTGAACTCTGCTTTGATGAGAATTATTGCCACGGGGCAGTGAATCCATCACAGCAACACCACTGAGACTCCTGGACACTTCATTTGCAATTAGTTGAATTAAGAGCCAATATGAGTGTGGGAAAATTTAATTCTGAGAGTCACAAACACATCTGCAATTACTTTAAATCCTCCCTTTCTAAAAAAAGAAGATTATTTTCTCCTCATTATGCTGCAGAATTCACTGAGGGCTTTGCTCTCACCAAGTGGTTTTAGATGGGAAGGTTCCTGATGCAGAGAAAAACCACAGAAGCAATGAGCAAGCGACGCCCCCGCGCAGCAGAGAGGGTGAGGGCACAGACCTGCCCCGCACCAGCACCAACGCTGCTCCCCAGGATGGGTGGTGGGGAAAGCCCAGGGCTATGCCCAGGGAAGGGAACTGGAAAAGGAACATCTCAGCCATGGCAAAGGCATTCTGTGTCTTCCAGCAGGATCATTACAGGTCCTTTATCACGTATAGATCTCACTTTTAGTTACATTTTAATTAATTCCTCAGCTTCTGCACTTAGCACTGCTCAGATTAAAGGAAATAATTACAGAACCCAAGTTCACAGAATCATTAAGGTTGAAAAAGGCCCCTAAGATAGTCCAGTCCAACCATCAACTCCACCGTGACAACTAAACCCTGTCCCCAAGTGCCATGTCTACACATTTTTTGAACCCTTCCAGGGATGGAGACTCCACCACTGCCCTGGGCAGCCTCTGCCAGGCTTTCTCCACTCTTGCAGTAAAGAAATTGTCCCTAATATCCAATCTGACCCTGTCCTAGGGCAACTTGAGGCCATTTAATCTCATCCTAACGCTTGTTACTTGAGAAAAGAGACCAACCGCCCCCTCCCCACAACCTCCTCTCAGGGAGTTGCAGACAGGGATGAGGTCTCCCCTCAGCCTCCTCTTCTCCAGGATAAACAGCCCCAGGGCCCTCAGCCGCTCCCACAACCCCTGTTCTCCAGCCCCTTCCCCAGCTCCGGTCCCTTCTCTGGACGCTCTCCAGCCCCTCAATGTCCTTCTTGTACTCAGAAGCCCAAAACTGACCCCAAGATTCAAGCTGCGACCTCACAAGCACCAAGTCCAGGGGAACAATCCCTTCCCTGCTCTTAGTTCTGATATTGTTGTGAGTTTAAGTCTCTCAGCCTTTTTTTCCAGATCTCTCTGTGTGCAAGTGAAACTTCTCACCAGCAAATAGTTGTGGCCAGGGACAATTATATTTGGGAGGGAGGAACTGTAACGCTGGGGCTCTCCATGCCTGGCAGCAGCCCCAAAGCAGATGGTTTCCACTCCAACTGCTGCTGTCTCAGCTTTTAGTTAATTAAGGGAGCACAAGTGTAGAGCCTAATTTGCAAAAAGCTCTTCAAATGGGAGTTTTCTATGAAACTGGGAGAAGGAAATAGTTCCTAAAAGCACAAGAACTTTGGCTTTAAGCAACTTCCAAACCAAACCATTCTAAGATCCAAAAACTCGCTACTTATTCTCCCTCAACGTTCATTTGTCTCCAAGCATTTATTCTTCTTTTTTTAGCAGTAGGTAGTAAAGTTGGTCAGCAAATCTCCTCTCTTCATAGATGAACAGAAATACCCAAACGAGTCAGGGAAGACCCAAACCTGTTGACATTGTGGTCTCTTCTCTGCTCAGAGGGCCGGACAGCCACCAGGCTCCTCCAAGGTGGGAGAGCTCAGCTTTGAAAGGCTTCTGTACAATCCCAACCACCAAACCTGTTTCTGTGTGGACAGCCTGGAGAAGAGAAGGCTCCGGGGAGACCTTAGAGCAACCTCCCAGTACTGAAAAGGGCTCCAGAACTGATGGGGAGGGATGACTTAGCAAGGCCTGCTGTGACAGGACAAGGAGTAATGGTTTTAAACTAAGGGAGGGGAGATTTAGACTGGATATAAGGAAGAAATTCTTACAACGAGGGTGGTGAGGCCCTGGCCCAGGTTTCCCACAGAGGCAGTGGAGTCTCATCTGTGGAAACATTCAAGGTCAGGTTGGGTGGGGCTTTGTGCAAGTTAAAGATGTCCCTTTTCCCACAGGGGGGTTGGACTGGATGACCTGCAGAGGTCCCTTCCAACCCAAAGCATTCTATGATTCTGTGATTCTAACTCTGCCTCTTTCAACATCAGCTGAACCACCAGAGAGACCTCACTGCATCATCACCACCCTTGCTGTCTTTTTCACAGGAACAAAGTGCAGCTGCCACTGCTGGGTCACCATCATGCAGCCCCGCAAAGGCGAAGAATTAAGAATAATTTCTCCTATGCTCTTGCAGGAATTTCTCTCCTGATTTACCTTGTGCTCACTCTTTACCCTTCAAAAGGTCAGCTAATTCAATTCAAGATGAAGCATTGCTCTTCTCCACATCTACAGGACTGCCAGTGTGACCATGCAATGACAAGATTACATCTCGATCAGGGAGTGCAGGGACAGGATGAGGGGGAACAGTTTTGAGCTGAAAAGAGGGGAGATTGAGATGAGATCTTAGGAAAAATCATTTTCCGGTGAAGGTGGGGAGGCCCTGGCCCAGGTTGCCCAGAGCAGTGGTGGCTGCCCCATCCCTGGAGGTGTTCAAGGCCAGGTTGGATGGGGCTTGGAGCCCCCTGATCCAGTGGGAGGTGTCCCTGCCCATGGAACTGCCTGGGCTTTGAGGTCTCTTCCAGTCCAAACCATTCCATGATTCCACAGAGTTTGGTTGCCAAGTTACACTCCCAAAAGGAACCTGAAGACAACACGGGGAGCTCCGCTTCAGCTGAACGCGGCGCACACCCATGGCAACAGGGTCCCTCTTGACCTTGGAAGTAAAAACTGAATTGCTGGAAGCATCAGCACTGAGAAAACATTGCTGTGGTTCAGGATTACCAGGTAGGATTTCTGAGGAGGAGTTTATTTGGATTTTTTAAACAGGGTTCTGGCTGCAAGTAAAAAGAAAGTAATTGAGAAACGCTGCCTTGAAACTCTTCCTTCTGCTTGATACCCTTGACCTGGAAATTATGGTTTAGCATGGCACAGTTGTATTTTCCCAGGGCACAGAAAGCAGGTATTCCATGCCTCCAGTATTAAAATAGGGAACACTGCAACAGGTAAAACTAAATTTCCCAGTCTCTTATTCCAGTACAGTCAGAGAACACCACGGCCATGAGCCCCTGGCTAATTCAAAACATACAATCATGGAATGGTTTGGGTTGGAAAGGACCTCAAAGCCCATCCAGTTCCACCCCCCTGCCATGGGCAGGGACACCTTCCACTGGATCAGGGGGCTCAAAGCCCCATCCAGCCTGGCCTTGAACACCTCCAGGGATGGGGCAGAACCACTGCTCTGGGCAACCTGGGCCAGGGCCTCCCCACCCTCTTTGTGAATAACTTCTTCCTAATGTCTAATCTAAATCTTCTCCCTTCCAGTTTAAAGCTCTTCCACCCCACCCTATCAACTAAAGGCCCTTTTTAAAAAGCCCCTCCCCATCTTTCCTGAAGCCCCTTTCAGTCCTTGGAGGCTGCTCTAAGGTCTCCCCAGAGCCTTCTTTTCTCCAGGCTGAACATCCCCAACTCTCTCAGCCTGTCCTCTCAGCAGAGGGGCTCCAGCCCTCAGGTCATCTCTGTAGCCTCCTCTGGATCCGTTCTAGCAGTTCCATCTTCTTATGCTGGGGACTCCAGAAGTGGACACAGGGCTCCAGTTGGGGTCTCCCCAGAGTAGAGGGGCAGAATCCCCTCCCTCCCCTCTGGTCCCTCTGCTCTGGGGGTTTCTGGGCTGGGAGCACACGTTGCTGCTCATGTGGAGCTTCTCATCAATGAGCATCCCAGGTCCTTCTCCTCGGGGCTGCTCCCAATCATCCCACAGCCTGTATCGAAACCACAGATTGCCCCAACATGCCAGGTTGAAAGATCCTTTGCACACAAAAAAACCACAGCATCATTCTGGGATCCCACCAATCTGAGGGGGAATTGTCAAGACAAACACAGAGGGAGACATTCCCACACTGCATCTTCCTCCCTGGGCTGCTCTTCGAGCAGTCTGCAACCACAAACTGCAGGGCATGGGCTCGAGGAGGCTTCTAAAATAAGAAATGATCTACAGGGGGTGGGCTTAATGGAAGCAATGCTTTGTTGTTCCTGGCATCAGAAAACAGATGATGATGCCAGAGCTGTTTCAGGAGCCCTGCAGTCAAGCTGTAAACATGTCTCACTTATTTGGCTCCTCTGAGCATACAGAGAGATGTTGACTTTCCTCCACCTGAAATGGCACAGACGCACAAAACTCAAACACATTAAAAATCACCTCTTCAAACCGAGTCCTGAATACTTAACCACTACAACAAAACATGTTTTACAAATGTATTTTTAACCAAGAAAGCCCTGCTAGGACAATCCATAACAAACAGCACCAAGGAGATGGCCTCAGCCGTAAAGAAACTGCACTTCATACATAGCATCATTGAGGTTATAACAGACCTCTAAGCTCATCCAGTCCAACCATCAGCTGAACCCCACCATACCTGCTGAATCCTGTCCCCAAGAGCCATGGTCATACACATTTTGAAACCCTCCAGGGATGGAGACTCCACCACTGCCCTGGGCAGCCTCTGCCAGGGCTTCAACAATCATATACTAAAGAATTATTTCCTAATAACCAATCTAAACCTCCCCTGGTGCAACTTGAGACCGTTTCCTCTTGTCCTATCACTTGTTACTTGGGAGAAGAGACCCAACACCCACCTTGCTACAACTTCCATTCAGGTAGTTGAGCTGCTACAGAAATTAGCCACAGGTCCCAACACAAGAGGGCAAAGATCAGGTCTCTCTTAGGAAACCTGCAGCTCCATTAAGCTGAGGCTGTGTTGAATTACAGTCGTAGACCAGAGGGAATCAAGTTCCACACCAGGAGGTCTACTCATTCAGCAGACCTTGCTCAGAACCAAGAATAATCACAGCAGGCCAACTCCAGACCTTCTGTCCATGGTTCATGTAGCTTCCCCTGTCCTATCATAAAAACAAAGCTTAATTTAGAATCACAGAAGGGTTTGAGTTGGAAGGGACCTCAAAGCCCATCCAGTTCCACCCCCTGCCATGGGCAAGGACACCTCCCACTGGATCAGGGGGCTCAAAGCCCCATCCAACCTGGCCTTGAACACCTCCAGGGATGGGGCAGCCACCACTGCTCTGGGAAACCTGGGCCAGGGCCTCCCCACCCTCACACCAAAACATTTCTCCCTAAGATCTCATCTCAATCTCCCCTCTTTCAGCTCAAAACCCTTCCCCCTCATCCTGTCCCTGCACTCCCTGATCAAGAGCCCCTCCCCAGCTTTCCTGGAGCCCCTTTCAGTCCTGGGAGGCTGCTCTAAGGTCTCCCCAGAGCCTTCTCTTCTCCAGGCTGAACAACCCCAACTCTCTCAGCCTGTCCCCATAGCAGAGGTTCTCCAGTCCTTGGATCATCTCCATGTCCTCCCTGGGCTGAGGTGAATTAGCCAGCCTCCACCTGCCATCCCCTTGCAGCCAAGCACAGAGAGGATGAAGCAAGGTCCATTGAGATTCACTCTGAGGTGCAGAGACATCTTGACCTTTTAATTTCACGGTGCCCCTGTTATGGTACCCTTTGTGCCAAGGTTACATCACTGCTCATCTCTAATAGAGCATCTTCTGATGAAGGAATGGAGTGCAATCAAGGAGAGCAAGGTTGGGACTGGCATCCAACCAGAACATTAAAACTCATTATCCCAGGCTTATGGTGTAAGAGAACGCTAGGAGATAGTGAACCAAACCTTGCTGTCTTCTCTGCAGACCTGTACTTATCTCCAGCATCCACAATCCTGTCAGCTGAGTTTAGGTGGAAAAGCTCTGAGCTCCAGCATCCCTGGAGCTAACTAAGCCCATCCCATCCCAGTTTGCCATCACGAAGCACACCATGGCAGCACCAACGCTTGGGAGAGCGATACTGAGCCACACGTGCCCTGCCAGGGCACCTCACTGGGAGGACCATACCTGGTCTCCATCACCTGCAGATGGGGCCATGGGCATCTCATTAGGGTAAGGATGGAAATATTTAAATGAAGCACTGTTTAAACTCAAAGACACTGGACTGTACTTATGTGGGACCTGCTGGGTGCCTGAACCAGAAGAGAAGACAGCCCAGAAGGGATCTGAGAATCATTTAGGTTGGAAAAGACCTTTAAGGTCGTGGAATCTGACCATTGACCTGATCCTGCCAAGCCCACCACGAAACTATGTCCCCAAGCACCACATCTACACGTCCTTTAAATCCCTTCAGGGATGGTGATTCAACCACTTCCCTGGGCAGCTGTTTCCAGTGCTGAGGCCAAACCCAGTGGTGCTCCCTAAGAGCCTGAGGACTATTCCCAGAGCTCCTCCTTCCCTTGGACTGCTGGCCCCACAGGGCTTCTAGATGCAAAGAAGTGGGTCAGCCTTACCTTGGAGCAGTGCCATAATCACACTTCAAACACACACACAGTCCCTTTGCCTCCTCTGAAGGCCTGGTGCAACTCTTGACTTCTCACCAACTTAGGCAGAAGCAACAAAAGTCCAGTTCATGAGGGGTGGCATAAGACAGGTGGATGAGTTTCTCAGGCATCTGGTTCAGTAGTGGACAGGGACGGCTGGACTCGACGATCTCAGAGGTCTTTTCCAACCAGGTGGTTCTATGATTCTATGTCCCAACACAGAAGGAAGAGCTGTGGGTGCTACAAAACCCACACAAACATTGAGCAACAGGGATTGTGATGTCCTGAAAAGAGCCTTTCTTGTCTGGCTGAGCAAAGGAGGTTTCCCTAAATGCTTCACAGCCCTCAGAAAGGGTTTTGTTTGAGTTTGCTGATTCAAAAAAACCCCCCCACAGTTTAATATTAAAAAGGGATTTTAAAATACATAACCTTCCAAGAATGCAAATGAAAAGGATGCTGCTTTATAGTGTTAAACGAGAATAAACAGCTTTTTAAACAGCAATTTGCATTGCGTGTGTGGTAGCACCAATCTGTCCCAGCCAGCAGCCACCATGGAGCAAACCAACCTCCTCTCAAGGAGAAAAATGATTCCTTAAATTAAAACGGTATTTCCTGTACTTGGATGTCTCACACCTAGTTTTCACATCTTTGTTTTCAAACACTGGGTGTAGGAGTTGCTGCTGAATGACTGGAATGTGTGCCATTATATAAAGGGAGGAACCTACTACAGCGGATTTTATGTATTCCAGGCACTACTAAAACTTGTGTAATTCTGTTGAGCTTCAGCAGGAAAAGAGTAAAACTGTTAAAAACAAACAAATAAACAAAAGAAACCGACTCAGCCAGCAGAGGCATCAAAGAAATGACTCATTTTTCAATTAGCTTATAAAACCATAGAATTACTTGGTTGGAAAAGACCTTTGAGATAACCAAGTCCAACCGTCCCTGTCCACTGCTGAACCAGATCCCTGAGCACATCACCCACCCAGCTTTTAACCCCCTCCAGGGATGGGGACTCCACCCCCTCCCTGGCAGCCTCTGACAGGGCCTCAGAACCCTTTCCAGGAAGAAATGTTTCCAAATATCCAATCTGACCCTGCCCTGGGGCAACTTGAGGCCATTTCCTCTCATCCCATCCCCTGTCACTGGGGAGAAGAGACCCCAGCACTCGAGGGGTGGCCTCCCCAGTGCCCAGTGCAGGGGCACAATCCCTGCCCTGCTCCTGCTGCCCACGCTGTGTCTGACACAGCCCAAGATGCCATTGGCCCTCTTGGCCCCCTGGGCCACTGCTGGCTCATGTCCAGCCCCTGCCAACCAACACCCCCAGGGCCTTCTCCTCCAGGCACTCTCCAGACACTCTTCTCCAGACCTGGATATTCTCACGGGGTTGCTGTGTCCCAATTGCAGAACTTTGCACTTGGCCTTGCTCAATCTGACACTACTGACCTCAGCCAACCAATGCAGATTGTCCACACTAAGCCCAATCCTCCCACACCCTGGAGCTCTCTTGGTGTTCCATAGGGAGAAATACCAGGCTTTCAAAAGGGAAGCATAGCTTGAAGAGAGAAGTAGCATCACACACAACCCACCTGGGTGAGTGGTCACCAAGAGAGAGCTCCCCAGTGCCTTAGGATGGAAGCTCACAGCAAACCCAACCATCACCAGCAAGCCCAGGAGCTTACAGAACAACTTGACCCTCACCAGCAAGCCCAGGCCATCTGGCCAGATGGTCCCACTCTGTCAAGAGAAAACACAGGAACTTCTCAGGACACACAAAGCACAGCCTTCGACCCTCCAACCACTTTGGCTAAAAATACCCTGGGCAGGGACACCTCCCACTGGATCAGGGGGCTCAAAGCCCCATCCAGCCTGGTCTTGAACACCTCCAGGGATGGGGCAGCCACCACTGCTCTGGGAAAGCTGGGCCAGGGCCTCCCCACCCTCACAGGAAAACATTTCTTCCCAAGATCTCATCTCAATCTCCCCTCTTGCAGCTGAAAATCCCTCCCCCTCATCCTATCCCTGCACCCCCTGATCAAGAGGACCCAGAGAGTGTCTCTTTTCCTTCTCTTTGGTAAATCACAGGCTGTGCTGGTACAGCAGAGCTGCAGAGGAGCACTGAAAACAGAAGGGATGGAGATTCTCAAATGGTGTGTGATGCTTGCATGATTTGCTGCTCCAGCTGCCCACATGGGACTGACCAGGAATGGATGGGAACTTGAGAGACCTGGTCTACTGGGAGGTGTTGGAACTGGATGGGCTTTAAAGTCCCTTCCAACCCAAACCATTCTGTGATTCTATAATTAAGGAGGAGACGTTCAAATCAGCCCAGTTTCCAGTGGCTCATGCTCCAAAGAAACACTCTGCATGGGCCAAGCCTGACACTGGGGAATTGATAACATCTGTCAGTCAATCCCTGCCCTCTCAGCTTTCTTATTCATTGATGTCTTCTGGGAGATGAGCTCACATGGCAATTCTTCTCCTCAAAGAAATACTCTTAGAATACTCCTTTCTGTCCAAATGCAATTAGTTGCAGGAGGCCTCGCGGCTGACCAGACCTTGAGGTTCCTCCATCACGTGTGCCTCACTCTGACCCAACCCTTTCAATACTAAATGAGGCTTGGATGGACAACCAGACCAGCCAGAACAGAAATCACCTCCCTATGGATCCCATTTCCTTGGGAAGCCACCCTAGGAGCTCAGCCTTGATGTGCCATTGAATGCACGGCCTGCCTTGGAGTTCAATTCCCAATCAGCATTTCCATGAGTTATTTGAATCAGCATCAATGAACGATCAACAAATCAATAAAAATTAATGATGAAATTAGTGAACTCCCACCTTGGTACTCAGGCACCATCAGGTTGTGTATTAGTGTTTGTATGATTTACCAGTCCCTTCTCAGAGGCTGATGACTTCTCCAATTTTATTAACAGAGTGCAATTAGCCATTAAGGCTCATTACAGAGTCACTCCCAGAATTACTTAAGCCTGGTGAAGCATTTGGAGGGGGAGGTAAATCTCGTTTCTCCTAGACAAAACTCATCAGCAGTGCTGAGCTTTTCAGGCCACCACAGAATCATGGAATGGGTTGGGTTGGAAGGGACCTCAAAGCCCATCCAGTTCCAACCCCCCAGAGACACCTCCCACTGGATCAGGGGGCTCAAAGCCCCATCCAACCTGGCCTTGAACACCTCCAGGGATGGGGCAGCCACCACTGCTCTGGGCAACCTGGGCCAGGGCCTCCCCACTCTCATCCTGAAGAATTTCTTCCTGATGTCTCATCTAAATCTTTCCCCTTCCAGTTTAAAGCCATTCCCCCTCAACCTATCACTCCAGGCCTTTGTAGAAAGTCCCTCCCCAGGTTTCCTAGAGCCCCTTTCAGTCCTGGGAGGCTGCTCTAAGGTCTCTCCAGAGTCTTCTCTTCTCCAGGCTGAACAACCCCAACTCTCTCAGCCTGTCCTTCTACAGAGGGGCTCCAACCCTCGGATCATCTCCATGGTCTCCTCTGGTCTCAGTCCAACAGCTCCTGTGCTGAGGACTCCAGAACTGAATTCAGGGCTCCGGGTGGGGTCTCCCCAGAGCAGAGCAGAGGGGCAGAATCCCCTCCCTTGACCTGCAGCATCTCTGTTGTCAACAGCACCCTCCGGCACAGCAGACATGTGCCTTTCCTGTTCATAACACAATCTCTCTCTCAAATTCTCCAACCTTAGATTCTACTCTGAAACATTAACAGAGACCTCAGGAGTGCAGAGGGTGCCTGCCTGGTGCGTACATGACTCAGACACGCCGACCTGCTCATCAACCCCACCCTGCAAGGGCTGCAGCTCCAGCTCGCCCTGTGCACACATCCCGGTGGTGATGCACGAGTTGGCGTCACCGAAGATGTTGGCCCAAGAATGATTTAGATTTCTTTGCAAAACACATTCAGGAAAAAATAAAAAAAGTCTTATCAAAATCACTACAAAGAGGGGGTTTTCAATCATAGAAACATTGAGTTTGGAAAAGCCCTCTAAGCTCATCCAGTCCAACCGTCAGCCCAACCCCATGGTGCCTGCTAAACCTTGTCCTAAAGTGCCACATCCACATGTTTTTTAACCCCTCCGGGGATGGAGACTTTACGACTGCCCTGGGCAGCCTCTGCCAGGGCTTCACAACCCTTTCAGTAAGGAATTTTCCCTAATATTCAATTTAAACCTCCCCTGGTGCAACTGGAGGCGTTTACTCTCTTTGTTACTTAATAAAACACCACGGCGAAGTCAAACACTTCCCCCACTGTAAAATCTTGACGTTTGGCTTTGCCCACTCCCACACTTAAAAACCAAAGAGAAACAGTTTAAAAGCTCCTCTCGTGGCTGAGCTCTGCTAAGCAGCACAAGGCAAACCCAAACTCTTTATGAACAGAGGGAAGCCAACACCAGCCGGCGCCGCAAAATTAATTTGCAAATCCGCCAAGAAGCCTGTGCTCCCCATTATCATTTCACTTCAGAGGAAGAAAGAAGATGTTTTTGAGCTCCTATCCTGAGGCTTTCTACTCATAGGTATGGATGTCTGAGAGCTGCAGCCTAAGCAGAGCAACAGATCCCATAAAAGCTGAGGTAGAAGAAATTTTCCAGGTGTGGGTTCTTTTGGAGGAAGTACCTGCTACACGTGTTCAACCACTCGGCGCATAATCCTGTGTATTCCCTTTTCAAACCTTGGCAGTTGCTTTGACAACAAGTTTAGATGTAGAACACATGGCAGCAGAGGGAGATGCAGGACCCAGGTCACCACAGCTTCTCTGAGGACAGGCTAAGCCAGAGGCAGGATTCACCATTCAAGAAACCGCAGCCAGAAGCCACTCCGTGTGCTCAATTCCCAAAAAATGAGCTAAGGTAGGGCATGAAGGCAAGAAGGGCAGCACAGGAAGGACATGATCTGTCCAGAGGAGGCCAGAGAGATGATCACAGGGAGCCCCCCTGCTATGAGGACAGGCTGAGAGAACTGGGCTTCTTCAGGTTGAAGAATAGAAGACTCCAAGGAGACCTTAGAGCAGCCTGAAAGGGGCTCCAGGAAAGCTGGGTATGGTTGGACTCAACGATCTCAAAGGTCTTTTCCAACCAATTGTATGACCACATGATTGCAATGCACAGGTGATGGAAGAGCTTCACAACTCCAGAAGCCACAGCAGATGAATCCTTGAGGGCTGAGCTCTGGTGACCGTATGCTCAGCTGGAGCAATTCAGCAGCCTCTCAGCAGCTTCAGTAGCAGTGCTCTGATTTCCAGCAGCTGACAATCCTGCCCTGATGCTGTGATCTCAGAAAACAAAATGCTTAAGAAATAAGAGATGAAAATGAGAAAAAGAGTATAAGCAGATTTCTTCAAATCTATTAGATTATTGGCTCTTTAACTGCACTCCTAATTAGCGTATCATAAGCTGTCCTTAATACATTTCTCAGCACAGCAAACTCTGTCAGATTATACAGACTACCAGAATTTCAAATTAATTGGAAGAGCTAAAGATAGCACTCAGGAATGAAAATATCCACATATGCCTTAAAATGTTTGTAATAAAAATAATGATTGGAGAAATTCTTCTTCCAGCATCAAAAAATATGAATATGACTAATATTATCATTATCTAGGTCTTCCTAAGTCAGGTTTATATCTTGAATTATAGCTGATTTCCTAAATGTCTGTTTAATATTAAGAACAAGATCCAACAGGCTTAACATCTCACCCCACGTGCACACGAGCACTTGGTCTACAGAGCAGGATGTAGGCACAAAAAAGGGTTTAAATGATTGCTCAAGGAGCAGAGAAGGCTTTGATCAAATGATATTAAACAGAAGTGAAAAATAACACATCAAAGGCAGCGCTAATTCCTCTCTGCGGGAGCTGCCAGGATGGTGGCACAGCAGGGGACATCCGAGGCCAGCAGTGCTTCAGCTGCAGCACCAGGGCTGCACTGGTCAGGTGGAGGTGGCCACAGACCCTCTGGGCTGCAGCATCCCAGGGCTGGGCTGCTCCTTGCGTGGAAGAAGCCACACAGGCAAAAGATAGCACGAGGAGATGGGGGGCTTCTGGGCTTGGTTTCTTTCTGGAGAAACAAGAAGCATCTCCAGAGGATGCCAGAAAGATGAGGACAGGCTGAGAGAGTTGGGATTGTTCAGCCTGGAGAAGAGAAGGCTCTGGGGAGATCTTAGAGCAGCCTCCCAGGACTAAAAGGGGCTCCAGGAAAGCTGGGGAGGGGCTCTGGATCAGGGAGTGCAGGGACAGGATGAGGGGGAAGGGTTTTGAGCTGAAAGAGGGGAGATTGAGATGAGATCTTAGGGAGAAATGTTTTGCTGTGAGGGTGGGGAGGCCCTGGCCCAGGTTGTCCAGAGCAGTGGTGGTTGCCCCATCCCTGAAGGTGTTCAAGGCCAGGTTGGATGGGGCTTTGAGCCCCCGGATCCAGTGGGAGGTGTCCCTGCCCATGGCAGGGGGTGGAACTGGATGGGCTTTGAGGACCCTTCCAGCCCAAATCATTCCATGATTCTATGATGAAAAGGCTGGGGTGTTTGTGGGGGCACAGTACGGGAATGGCCTTCAGTGAAAACAAGGACTTCCGTACCCCAAATCTTCTTCTTGGCACTGTAAATCTGGCACCTCCACTCAACACTCGAGAAACCATGTGAAAACAAGATATTTTCCTTCATTCTTCTGCTAGAACTTGGCAATCCCAGACCTCTGTACTGACTGTGCAGCCCCAAATCCTAAATATTCGGCAGATGGTTCCTCATTAGCTCCTCCAAAATGGAAACGAATCATCAGGGAAGGAAAAAGCAGCAGGATGCCCTGTCTGCATGATTAAAGTCTGCTGCCCACACCCAGTGTTCACCCAACCCCAAGGGCCTCACACCCCACTAAATCACACAGCAACGGAGGATCAACAGTGCTGGTGAGAGGAAAAGACCATCACCAGCAAACTTTGCTCCTTTCCAACACTGGCCCAGGTTGCCCAGGGAAACCACAGTTGCCCCATCCCTGGAGGTGTTTAAGGCCAGGTTGGATGGTGCTCTGAGCCCCCTGATCCAGTGGGAGGTGTCCCTGCCCGTGGCAGGGGGTGGAACTGGATGGGCTTTGAAGTCCCTTCCAACCCAAACCAATTCCAAGATTCTATCATTCCATAAAACCGATTCTGCTGTTGCTGATCTAAGTGAAGAAGACAAAAGCTTTCTTCTGAAGAAGAAGCTGAGACCAAAAAAGAACAAAACCCAAACCTTTTTGGTGTGATTTAAATGAAATTTGCCCTGAAAACATTCAGATACATCAATATTAATTGAGAAAATTGGCAGCAAAAATTATAGAATCATAAAATGGTTTGGGTTGGAAGGGATCTTAAAGCCCATGCAGTTCCACCCCCCTGCCATGGGCAGGGACACCTCCCATTGGATCAAGTTATCAACCAACACACCTGTATTTTCTTTTTAAGGAAAAAGTTCCCTGGACCATTTTATTTACACACAGAGAGCAGGGGCTGAAGGAATGGTTTAGAATTACTGCAAGGGTCAGACAGGATACCATAAGCTATTGTCAATTACCTACTAATAAAGGACTCGCTCTTTTGTGATTTACAAGAGGAATAAATGCCAATGGAGTAAAACTGGCACAAAGAGAAAGAAATTACAGCCCTGTGTATTCACTGTAACAGTCAGGATAAATTCTCCCTTCACCTGCACAAGTGTTTTCTCATCAGACTTCAGCAAGATCTCAGCTTGTAGCAACAGAATTAAGAAATTCAGCTGTCTCGACCACCTGCGAACCCCTCTTTGGGCCCTCATGGGTTGATCCAGATTATAAATTGCAAACTAATATATTTTGCAGCTATTCAGCTGAGAGTTGATAGACCAGATCCCTGGCTCCTGGCTTTGGCTTTTTGGGTCCCTCAGTATAAAAAGGACATCATGATCCTGGAGCTTCCAGAGAAGAGCAATCAAGTTGGAGAAATGTTTGGAGCACAGGTCTTACAAGGAGTGGCTGAGGGCCCTGGGGCTGTTTATCCTGGAGAAGAGGAGGCTGAGGGGAGACCTCATCCCTGTCTCCAACTGCCTGAGAGGAGGCTGTGGGGAGGTGGGGGTTGGTCTCTTCTCCCCAGTGACAGGGGATGGGATGAGAGGAAATGGCCTCAAGTTGCCCCAGGGCAGGGTCAGATTGGCTATTAGGAGAAATTTATTTACTGACAGAGTGATGAAGCCCTGGCAGAGGCTGCCCAGGACAGTGGTGGAGTCTCCATCCCTGGAGGGGTTTAAAGATGGGCAGATGGATTTCTCAGGGATCTGGTTTAGCAGTGGACAGGGATGGTTGGACTTGATGATTTCAAAGGTCTTTTCCAACCAAACAATTCTGTTATTCTATGAAAAATGAGAGGCTGATGGAGCCGTCCCTGCAGGCTCCACATGACCCATGAGCCCCAGCTCTGTGGCTGCTGGAAGAGCAGCCCCAGCTCTGCTCCACGCTGGTTGGTAGAACAGACACAATGAAGGTCTCTAAACTGGCCAGAGCCGTTTGAAATCAAGGCACAGCTCATTTGACAGCAGCTTCTACCTGAAAGCCTGAGTGCTGAAGACCAGCAGTGCTTGTCTCACTCAGAGTGAATACTCCTTCCATGAAATTTCACCTGGAGCATCTTGTCCAGGGCTTTGTGTAGCAAAAGGCAGCACTGATTTTCTAGGCAGTGCTGAACAACTTATTATGATGAACAAATGGGATCCAAACATGTGTTTGTTTGTGTTTCTTCCCACAAGGAAAACCTGCCTGACATTTACAGTAAAGATGCAATCCACAAAGCTCTCAGAAGGAAAGAACACCATGCCATCCTCTGAACTGTTAATGTCAGTCCTTGAGCACTCTCAGCTGGTGAGGGGAGGCAGGAATGATCATGGAAGGGTTTGGGTTGAAAGACACCTCAAAGCCCATCCAGTTCCACCCCGTGCCATGGGCAGGGACACCTCCCACTGGATCAGGGGGCTCCAAGCCCCATCCAACCTGGCCTTGTACACCTGCAGGGATGGGGCAGCCACTGGGTGGGTTTTAAGGTCCCTTCTAACCCAAACCATTTCTGTGTTTCTGTGACTTCAGCCAGACACAGATTTTTGAAAGCACAATTCAGTTTTCACGCTACACCAATGTGTGAACACGGTGTCAGCCCACAGCCTGTCCTTATGCTGTGATCTCCCACTCCTGCCTCTCCTCCTTCTATTTCTCTGGGTGCATTGAGGCTAAAGAACAATTTACAACACAAGCCAAGCGCAGAGTTCTTCAGGAGAATCGTAAATATTAGGTGTTAATCCAGAAAACCCTCAGGATGCTCAAAGGCAGTGTCTGTTTATACTCAGTGACAGCAGAAATCCATGCTTCCTGTTAGAATAACCCAGCACGTTCTCATTTGAGCCTGTTCTCTTTCCTACAGTGCTTTGGTGATTCTTGATGTCCTCTCATCCCTCACCCTGAGCAGGGCCTGCTCCCTGGCTGACCCCGTTTTCCAGTGCCTCCACAACTCACCCAGGCGTTCGCTTTTGTGCTTCTCAGCAGTATTTCAGCCACTGTAACTGCCACCAAATGTCAGGCGTTGAAGGCTTCTCTTCTGACAACCTTAACGCGACGAGAGCTGTTTATGACCCAGTTCTGCATATCTGGAACCTGCTTGTGCCTCGTCTTCCCTGCCAGCTCAGACACTTGAATGTTTACAGCCGCTCTTGAAATCGACTGAACTTCTCCCCCTTAAAAAGAGAGCTCCAAAAATCTGGACAGTAAAAGCGCCAGCAGATACACATTTCAGAAGATGACGCACTAAGAGACACATCTTTATGTAGGCAAGATCAGTCTAGAAGGATTCCTGCCCAGACACTTTGGTGTGGGCTGAAGCCAAATGGCATAAAATCCTTTTGAGCTGCATAATTTTAGACAATTATTGTCTTTGAGGATGGGTTAAGTAAACTTTCAAGAGAGCAACTTTCTGCACCCATGGGAGCGCTGCCGTCTGGCTGTCACCTACCATCCCCACCAGCCTTGACTACAGCCAAAGTCAGCAGCAAAATTCACCTTCCCATACTGCCAGTGTGCTCAGCTCTGTGAGCCAAAGCACTCACCAGAGCAGAGCCACAAGGCACACGCCTTGGCTGAAGAGCACCATCGTGTGAGGGATCTCCCAGGTGGCCAAGAGGGCCAATGGCATCTTGGGCTGTGTCAGACACAGCGTGGGCAGCAGGAGCAGGGCAGGGATTGTGCCCCTGCACTGGGCACTGGGGAGGCCACCCCTCGAGTGCTGGGGTCAGTTCTGGGCCCCTCACTCCAAGAAGGACACTGAGGGGCTGGAGAGCGTCCAGAGAAGGGACCGGAGCTGGGGAAGGGGCTGGAGAACAGGGGTTGTGGGAGCGGCTGAGGGCCCTGGGGCTGTTTATCCTGGAGAAGAGGAGGCTGAGGGGAGACCTCATCCCTGTCTCCAACTGCCTGAGAGGAGGCTGTGGGGAGGTGGGGGTTGGTCTCTTCTCCCCAGTGACAGGGGATGGGATGAGAGGAAATGGCCTCAAGTTGCCCCAGGGCAGGGTCAGATTGGACATCAGGAAACATTTCTTCATGGAAAGGGTTCTGAGGCCCTGTCAGAGGCTGCCAGGGAGGGGGTGGAGTCCCCACCCCTAGAGGGGTTTAAAAGACGGGCAGATGAGTTTCTCAGTAGTGGACAGGGATGGTTGGACTCGATGATCTCAGAGGTCTTTTCCAAGCAGGTGATTCCAGGATTCCATGATGTTTCTGTGTGCCTCCTCAGCGGTCTCACAGACCCAAAATAGCACCGTTTGAATCAAGCAAGTGGGTCCCAGACCACATGGCATGACTAGATCATACTTTCCTTCCTTCTTTCAAAACAGCATCAGTACTTGATTGCTCAGCCATCTTCAAGCATCTGTGGCCCACAAAATACTGAGAATCATAGAATGATTGAGGTTGGTAAAGACCTCTAAGCTCAGCCAATCCAATCATCAGCCCAACCCCACCATGCCTGCTAAACCATGTCCTAGTGTTGTATCCACAGGCTTCTTGAACCCCTCCAGGGATGGAGACTCCCCCACTGCCCTGGGCAGCCTCTGCCAGGGCTTCACTGTTCTTGCAGTAAAGGAATTTTTCCTAATATCTAATCTAAACCTCCTCTGGTGCAACTGGAGGCCATTTCCTCATCTGCTACTTGGCAGAACAGACCAGCAGCCACCTCACTACAACCTCCTTTAACTGAAGTAGGATAAACCAGAAACCCCAGTGTCACTTGCTGAATCCTCATCACTTTGAACATGAAACATAAAAGCCAGAAATCACACTTTGATATCAAAATAATCTCAAAATGATACGGGTATGCATATCAATAAATATTTAAATCCCTTAGAAGAAATCTCTTGAAGTTGACTGGCTGCTCCACTCTCATGGGATGTGGACTGGGAACACCACACTTGGTGCAATACTCATTGTATAAAGTTGCAAGGAAGATAATTATTAGTTATTTGTGATGTTTATATTCAGGATGAATATAAATCCAACAATTACCCTCTGTGCTCGTTATTTAAGCATCCATAATGCAAATGTTATCAAAGGCCACACTGGGCAGGACTGAGCTTTGACCAGACTCAGCACAGCAGGTCAGAAGTTCCATGAACTCGGCCACGAGTGGGTAGGAAAGCAAGTTTGGAACCAGTGAGGGAGGATGCTCACACCAACTCAGCCAGGATGCAGAACGGAGCGCGGGCGAGAGATGCAAATGTTCAAACACTGAACGCCCTGCACGCTCAAGGAGAAATGAATTACCAAAATTAATCTGCAAATAATTTCAAATAAACAAACTTGTGATGACCGAAAGCTGTTTACACACAATTAGCAATCAGAAAATAAAAGAAGAGCAAGCAGAACAGCTCTCATTAACGTCAATGGGCTCGAGATCAGGGCCTGTGAATGAGCTGGTTATTACAAAGTTAACTCAAAGAGTTATTCACCCAGCTCCACTCAGGCTTTCAGACAACACACTGATAACCCTCTCTTGGTGATCATTAAAGTGTGGGAGTTATAAGGAGCCCTCACAGAGCCTCCAACAGCTTCATCAGCCTCTCCTCTTGCAGCACCACAAAGCACGTTGCTGCTCACTGTCACCCGGTGTCTCCGTCCCTCCAAGCATTTTCCACCCAGGAGACAGAACTCTGGAGCACCTCCCGCACAAGGACAGGTGAGAGAGTTGGGGTTGTTCAGCCTGGAGAAGAGAAGGCTTTGGGGAGACCTTAGAGCAGCCTCCCAGGACTGAAAGGGGCTCCAGGAAAGCTGGGGAGGGGCTCTGGATCAGGGAGTGCAGGGATAAGATGGGAGGGAACAGTTTTAATCTGAAAGAGGGGAGATTGAAATGAGATCTTGGGGAGAAATGTTTTGCTGTGAGGGTGGGGAGGCCCTGGCCCAGGTTGCCCAGAGGAGTGGTGGAAGCCCATCCTATTCCAAACCCCCTCCCATGGGAAAGGACATCTTCCACTGGATGAAGGCACTTAAAGCCCCATCCAACCTGGCTTTATTTCCCAGGGGAGGTGGAATCAGTCATAACACTCAGACCACCACTCTTGAGCCGTAAAATCCAACCCTGCCCGTTCGGCAACACATTTTCTGAATTGGAATTGAGCCATTTTGGCTCAGCTTATTTTAGGTCTAGTTGCCTGGTTTCACTAATCCTAAAACTGACACAAGCATCATGGGATATTGATGAAGAGAGGAATTTTAATCCAATTACTGTTACTTTTTTGGTCCCTTTAGTAATGCAATGGCTCACTGAGGAGTCTCCTTTTTGCAGAAAATCACAGAATCATAGAACCATCTGGTTGGAAAAGATCTTTGAGATCGAGTCCAACCCTCCCTGTCCACTGCTAAAACAGATCCCTGAGCACCTCATCCGCCCACCTTTTAAACCCCTCCAGGGATGGGGACTCCACCCCCTCCCTGGCAGCCTCTGACAGGGCCTGAGAACCCTTTCAGTGAAGAAATCTTTCCTGATGTCCAGTCTGAAATACAACCATAGAAAATCCATAGTCTCTAGCAGAGGTCAAAAAGGATGTGAGCTTGACTTTCCCTTCAGGATCAACACCTTGGAACCCAAAATGACCCATTTAAAGGTTGTAAACAGTTCTGAAACAAACACATTATGATAAACCAAAATGAGACAGCATCAGTGCGACCAACAGGCTGCCCTGCTGCTGACTGAGTTATCCCTTTGGTTCAAAAGTGAGACCTTCAATTGGATGCCCAAGAAAATGGACACTAACCTCAAAAGATTGACTGCTTTAGCTTGTTGAGCTACCAGTCAAGCAGGGATTGACGACTGCCTACAAAAACGAATGCAGGAGATAGAATCATAGAATCAATAAGGTTGGAAAAGACCTCTAAGCCCATCCCACCCAACTGTCAGCCCAACCCCACCGTGCCTGCTGAACCACATCCCCAGGTGCCTCAAGTCCTGGGGTCAGTTCTGGGTCCCTCACTCCAAGAAGGACATTGAGGGGCTGGAGAGCGTCCAGAGAAGGGACCGGAGCTGGGGAAGGGGCTGGAGAACAGGGGCTGTGGGAGCGGCTGAGGGCCCTGGGGCTGTTTATCCTGGAGAAGAGGAGGCTGAGGGGAGACCTCATCCCTGTCTCCAACTGCCTGAGAGGAGGCTGTGGGGAGGTGGGGGTTGGTCTCTTCTCCCCAGTGACAGGGGATGGGATGAGAGGAAATGGCCTCAAGTTGCCCCAGGGCAGGTCCAGGAAAAATTTCTCCATGGAAAGGGTTCTGAGGCCCTGTCAGAGGCTGCCAGGGAGGGGGTGGAGTTCCCATCCCTGGAGGGGTTTAAAAGATGGGTGGATGAGTTTCTCAGGGATCTGGTTTAGTAGTGGACAGGGATGGCTGGACTCGATGATCTCAGGGGTCTTTTCCAACCAGATGATTCTGTGATTCCATGAATGAACACTGGATTTCTCTCTACTGTGTAAGAACAAACCATAACCAATTGGTTGGACATTACCTTAGGATATAAATGGGAAGGTTTTAACTCATGATAGAAGATTCTGGAATACCATGGCAACAACAGGAACAAGCAGGAGGAAGAAGTATAAAAACCTTCAGGCTGAAGGTTGACTTGTTTCAGAGACTAATTACGTGAGATCACTGCCTAAAATAAGAAGTCACAGAATTTGGAAACTCAGATCCACGATCGTGGTCCCAATTTTCTCCGAGTTACACATCACAGACCAGAGTGTGTCCCACAAAGCAGCTCTCCAGGCTGCTCCTTCCTCCCCAGCACACACACAAAGATCTGCCAGGACCAACACTCATCCTCAAGGATTCATTCTCCTGCCTGGCACCGGCTCCAGCTCTTGGCTCAGCGCTTCCTGGTTCCCCTAAATCAGATTTCCTGTTGTTGCTCTAATGGTCTTGTAATCCATCACACGAAGCTCAAATGTATTTTGTCCCCCTTCCAAAGGCAATTCTTATTCAACAGCAAAATTTACACCTCTTTAAAGGAGTAAAGGAATAAAAGGAAAAAACTTCTCAGATGGCTGATTACACTCAGCTGCCAGGACAGAAGAGAAACACAAGTTTGACTTTTATAAACTGTCATTCCTGATTTCTTTCTCTCCCTCATACTTAAAACTTTCATTTCCAAAATGCAACGTGCACTCCAATGCCAAATCCAGACCCTGCTGTGCAATTACTCAACAGGATTTAATCCCCTTCTCAACGTAATCCAAACACAACACGTCTATGGATATCTAGAAACCTTGGAGATAATTTATCCTGGTGATCCTTCATGAAAAGAGATGAGAATGTTCCCAGTACATTACTGCAGCATAAATACAAATTAATCACTGAGTTGTTTGTTCGTATGATTAAACATATCTCACACAATTAATAGATCTATAATTATTAAGCCAGGCTCTCTCAGCAACTATCAGGAGTATTTCCATTGAATCCTGTTCTCTACATCACATGAGGACACTTTCTACTTACACACTGGTGTAAGAAATAATCTTTCCTTTGCTGTAGAGGAACATAATCAAGATTTGAGGTTGCAGTATTGATTTTTATTGTAATACTTTGCTATTCTCAGCATTATAACTTGTAATATTTAGCCATTACTATTTCTTGTGGTGGTTTTGTGATCGTGGAATCATAGAATGGTTTGGTTGGAAAAGACCTCTGAAATCATTGAGTCCAACTGTCCCTGTCCACTGCTAAATCAGATCCCTGAGCACCTCATCCACGCAGCATTTAAACCCCTCCAGGGATGGGGACTCCACCCCCTCCCTGGCAGCCTCTGACAGGGCCTGAGAACCCTTTCAGGGAAGAAATGTTTTTATGCCAGTCTTACCACGCAGCATCAAATGAATGGAATAAAATCCTGTTGAGGGCTCCTAAACACAAAGATGCCACCCTGACTTGGGGATGCTGAGCCCTGACTGTTTCCAGGAGCTGGCAGGAGACAGCAGGCCACCTCCCTGCCCTGGGAATTCCCACCACATCCATCACTTCCTTTCCTGTGTCTCCTCAAAGCAAGTCACAGTCCATGATCACATCAGCGACTGACAAGCAAATTCCTTATCCCGTAGCCTACAAAGACTCCACACCAGACACCTCACCAAGGGCTCAGCACCCTCCCAGGCTGCAGCAGGAGACCTCACCACGCTGTGGTGATGGCAGGTCCTACCAGGGGCTGATGGCTACTTGCTGCAGGATCCCAAGACCACACCAGGTCTTGGGAGCTCATCACAGACAGACAAACTTATGATAAACGTATGGAATTAGATGTGTTTTGAGCATCTGGAGAATGAGTGGTTTAGGTTGGAAGGGACCTCAAAGCCCATCCAGTTCCAGCCCCCCTGCCATGGGCAGGGACACCTCCCACTGGATCAGGGGGCTCAAAGCCCCATCCAACCTGGCCTTGAACACCTCCAGGGATGGGGCAGCCACAACTTCTCTGGCAAACCTGGGCCAGGGCCTCCCCACCTTCACAGGAGGACAATTCTTCCCAAGATCTCATCTCAATCTCCCCTATTTCAGCTCAAAACCCTTCCCCCTCATCCTGTCCCTGCACTCCCTGATCAAGAGCCCCTCCCCAGCTCTCCTGGAGCCTCTTTCAGTCCTGGGAGGCTGCTCTAAGGTCTCCCCAGAGCCTTCTCTTCTCCAGGCTGAACCCCAACTCTCTCAGCCTGTCCTCACAGCAGCAGGACTCCAGTCCCTGGATCATCTCCGTGGCCTCCTCTGGTCCTGCTCCAACTCTTCCTTATCCATCTTATACTGGGGATTCCAGAACCGGACACAGGACTCCAGGTGGGGTCTCACCAGGGCAGAGCAGAGGGGGAGAACACCCTCCCTCAACCCTCTGGTCCCACTGCTCTGGGTGCAGCCCTGGACACCGTTGGTTTCTGGGTTGCGAGCGCACGTTTCCACCTCACATTGAGCTTCTCATCTCCCTGCACCCTCGAATCTTCTCATGGATCAAATATTTACAGACACAACAACACAACCTGGAAGACCACACAGCAGCCTGGGAAAACACAGCATTAGGCAGCAAGACTGGACGTGCCAGTTTCTGCCCAGTGCCACACAGAAACCCTCTGCTAGAACCAAATCCAGACACCAGTGAGCTCCCAGCCCACCAGGACCCAACCTCCCTTTACTCCTCATCCTGTGAGGGCCAACTGCCAGCAGAAATTGAGCTGCAAATTCCATCTCAAGCGACTCGCTGGGATGCTCTGCCACCACCTCGAGCCTCGGAAGGGGGCACTGCTCCCATTTAAATAGCACCGTGCTGAAAAGGTACCACTCCTAATGGGATTATCCTTTTCAGGCCACTTCAAATAAGAGGAGTAATTACAAACCACTATCGACAACGGAGAAACTTCCAGGGCATCAGCTTCGCTGAAGAACCTTCCTCAAGCTGAGCAGTTGGAATTAAACGTGACTAAAAAGCTGAATGTTTCACTTATTTTTAAACAGCTCCCTTGACACCTGCCCAGGTATTTAAAGATCTGAGGTTTATCAGAGATACCCTGGTTTGGCTCTTTCTCCACATCAGATCACTTGCATGAAGAACGTGCACATTAACCATTCAGGGCTTGAAGTCAGTGGGAGGTTCTTTGATCTAATTAAGCAATGGATCTGATTTTGGTTTGGGGTTGTTTTTATTTTAAAGCAGTTCCAGCTCCTGAAAGTCCTCTTGCAGGATGCAACATGGAAGCAGCTCTTCCATGCACCCAAAATAGATCACGGGTGACTAATTTTTTCAAGAAATATTTGTTACTATTTCCCTCAACAGCCACTGAACGTGCTTTTTGCTCTCCAGTACAGCAGAACAATTGCCTCCCCATTTCTAAAGCTGAATATTTACAGTGCTTGAGAAACAGGATGCAGGGCTCCCACTGCTCTCCACAGCCACCCTTAAAGATGACTTTAAGGCCCATCCACTTCCACCCCCCTGCCATGGGCAGGGACACCTCCTACTGGATCAGGGGGCTCAAAGCCCCATCCAACCTGGCCTTGAACACCTCCAGGGATGGGGCAGAACCACTGCTCTGGGCAACCTGGGTCAGGGCCTCCCCACTCTCACAGGAAAACATTTCTTCTCAAGATCTCATCTCAATCTCCCCTCTTCCAGTTGAAAACCATTCCCCCTCATTCTGTCCCTGCCCTCCCTGATCAAGAGCCCCTCCCCAGCTTTCCTGGAGCCCCTTTCAGTCCTGGGAGGCTGCTCTAAGGTCTCCCAGAGCCTTCTCTTCTCCAGGCTGAACAACCCCAACTCTCTCAGCCTGTCCTCACAGCAGAGGGGCTCCAGCCCTCAGATCACCTCTCTGGCCTCCTCTGGACTCGCTCCAACAGCTCCATGTCCTTCTTATGTTGGTGATTCCAGAACTGGACACAGGGCTCCAGTTGGGGTCTCCCCAGAGCAGAGCAGAGGGGCAGAATCCCCTCCCTCCCCTCTGCTCCCACTGCTCTGGGTGCAGCCCAGCACACTGGGAGGTTTCTGGGCTGTGAGTGCTCCTTGCCAGCTCTTGTTGAACTTCTCATGCCCCAGCACCCCATGTCCTTCTCTTCAGGGATGCTCCCAATCCATTGTCCCCCTAGTCTTAATTGGGATTGCCTCAACCCTGGTGCATGGCCTTGCACTTGGCCTTGTTGAGCTTCATATATGATCACCCACTTATTTTACAGATACCATGGCAGATACGAGATGAGATAAAAGGACTAACAGGGATAAAAAGGACTATCCCAAGATATATCCTAAAATCATGTAACAGCTGATGACCATTAAATCCACCTAAAATCAGCACACACTGCATTGAATAAAGCTTTATGTGAACTAGACCTTAGGAATCTTCAAATAGACACAAAATATAAAACTACAAATACTTACATGTAGTAAAAACAAACCAAGACATTCCAATAACTGAGAAGGGGGTAAGGCAAACCTGTGATAGAATCATAGAATTGCTTGGTTGGAAAAGACCTTTGAAATCACTGAGTCCAACTGTCCCTGTCCACTACTGAACCAGATCCCTGAGCACCTCATCTGCCCATCTTTTAAACCCCCTCCAGGGATGGGGACCCCACCCCCTCCCTGGCAGCCTCTGACAGGGCCTGAGAACCCTTTCCATGAAGAAATGTTTCCTGATGTCCAATCTGACCCTGCCCTGGGGCAACTTGAGGCCATTTCCTCTCATCCCATCCCCTGTCACTGGGGAGAAGAGACCAACCCCCACCTCCCCACAGCCTCCTCTCAGGCAGTTGGAGACAGGGATGAGGTCTCCCCTCAGCCTCCTCTTCTCCAGGATAAACAGCCCCAGGGCCCTCAGCCGCTCCCACAACCCCTGTTCTCCAGCCCCTTCCCCAGCTCCGGTCCCTTCTCTGGACGCTCTCCAGCCCCTCAATGTCCTTCTTGGAGTGAGGGGCCCAGAACTGACCCCAGCACTCGAGGTGTGGCCTCCCCAGTGCCCAGTGCAGGGGCACAATCCCTGCCCTGCTCCTGCTGCCCACGCTGTGTCTGACACAGCCCAAGATGCCATTGGCCCTCTTGGCCCCCTGGGCCACTGCTGGCTCATGTTCAGCCCCTGCCAACCAACACCCCCAGGGCCTTCTCCTCCAGGCAGAAAAAAACAGTAATAAATAAGATCAAAATAATCTTCCATACTTTTTTTGCACAGGTCCAGTTAAAACACATAACTTGCACCTTCAGCAGTTTTGCTGTTCACGCTGCACCCAGTTTCTGCAGCGAGCAGGACGACACAAAGCTGGGACACACCATGGTGGCTCATCTGATGATCCCAAAGTCGGGGCTGTGCTTGTTCACATCCACACTACAGGTTTGCCCATGAAGTATAAAGGTGAAGAGGACCCACCAAGGTAATGCCATGCTTTCTTACCCACTCCTGCTGTTACTCGTGTGCTTGAGGCTCACTGAGGGCTGGATGGGGCTGGGAAGTGATGGAGGAAGGAAGGATGGGCTTTGCTTTTGTGCATCCACAATGAGCAGATTATGTGTGTAACCTCCTCAGGAAAGCCATTGATGTTGGCTGGAGAGGCAGCTGCTCACCCATCTTTGCAATGCAGGAAAGGTCTTGGGCTGGAGCCATGAAAACATGTGACAGTGGGAAAATCCGAGAGAGGGAAATAAAGACAAGACTGTTTCCAATGATCATCACAAACAGCTTAATAAGGAGGTCCCTGTTCCTCACAGGAGCCTGACCATCACCCCAGGAAACTGCAATGAGGGAGAGTTGGGGTTGTTCAGCCTGGAGAAGAGAAGGCTCTGGGGAGACATTAGAGCAGCCTCCCAGGACTGAAAGGAGCTCCAGGAAACCTGGAGAAGGGCTCTGAATCAGGGAGGGCAATAAAAGGGAAATATTACCTATGACAGGTGAAAGAGGCTGCTCAGGGCAGTGGGGGAGTCTCCATCCCTAGAGGGGTTCAAAAAGCATGCGGATGTGGCACTTGGGGATGTGGTTTAGTAGGCACAGTGGGGTTGGGCTGACTTGATGAACTCAGAGGTCTTCTCCAACCTTAACGATTCTATTTTTCCAATGTTTTCAGACTGCACTGTTCAAGCAGCCTGTCTTGATTACTGATTACTCCAATTTCTTTCCAGATCATCGTGTTGACATGGTAACTGGTGGTGAATTCAGCCACATGCAGCTTTTGCCACCCCATTAGCTCTAATTCCCACCAGCCACCGTTCCCCACGAACCACTCCTGCTCATGAGAGCTGCCAGTCCTCAAGCTTTTCCATATGTCAGGTTCTGACAGGCTGCAGGGATCACTTTTAAATTGGAGTGATATTTAGTTCTGGGTCAAATGGCTTCCAATAATCTAAGGTTCAGCGTCTCGGTGAATTTAGCTTTGCCAGTTCAGCTGGTGACCTCGCAGGAGGAGGAAATTAGGTCTGCATGACGAGACTGCTTCTCCACAGCCAGGTAAATGCCATGGATAACACTCCTAACCTGTTCATCTTCACTGACTGAATGCCACGACAGACCCATGTACACAAACAAAATTGGATTTCACCTTCAAAAAATGAGTATTATCCAGAAAACACCCAATTTTATCAAGAAGTTATAAGCAAAGTTTAGTGAGAAATATCTGGAGAACGAAAGCAAAGCAGAAAGCAGGTCCTTTTAAAGAAGAAAACAGTAATTATTGCACCATCCCAAACAATAGATTTATGGAAATACTTTTCTTCTGTGCAAAATACAATGCTGAATAATGAAAAGATGTTCACTTTTACAGAGCTCTGTTCCATACTCACAGTCCCACAGCAGTAATGATTAATTTTTCCACAGGAAGAATGTCAGTATAAGAAAAATCACCAAAACATGGAACTTTTGTCCTAGATTAGCATATTCATTGTTAAAAACATATGCCCTACCTTCCACCCCAAGGTACTGGCAGTGGTGAAAGCAGAGATCTTTGCTGCTGTTTGGTGGAGGAGAAGCTGGCAATGGGCCAGCCAAAGGTGTCCTGGGCTGCACCCAGAGCAGAGGGACCAAAGGGGAGGGAGGGGATTCTGCCCCTCTGCTCTGCCCTGGTGAGACCCCACCTGGAGCCCTGTGTCCAGGTCTGGAGTCCTCAGCACAGGAAGGACCTGGAGCTGTTGGAGCAGATCCAGGAGGCCACGGAGATGACCCAAGGGCTGGAGAACCTCTGCTGTGAGGACAGGCTGAGAGAGTTGGGGTTGTTCTGCCTGGAGAAGAGAAGGCTCTGGGGAGACCTTAGAGCAGCCTCCCAGGACTGAAAGGGGCTCCAGGAAAGCTGGGGAGGGGCTCTGGATCAGGGAGTGCAGGGATAGGATGAGGGGGAACGGCTTTAAATTGGAAGAGGGAAGATTTAGATTAGACATTAGGAAGAAATTCTTCACGATGAGGGTGGGGAGGCCCTGGCCCAGGTTTCCCAGAGCAGTGGTGGCTGCCCCATCCCTGGAGGTGTTCAAGGCCAGGTTGGAAGGCCCCCTCGTGCAGCCTCCCAGGCAGGTACTCAGGAGGCAGCAGACCTCTCTTCAGAAGAACAGAAAAGCTTATCTGTCTTTTCTGCCAGCCCTTTGAGCAGCAGGTATTATGTTTCTTAGCTCAGAGGCATTCAACTCAGACTCAAACACTCTGAAAAATCTTATCTGCCCGCTTCGAAGAACTAAGAAAACAACCCAGTGGTTCCCTAAAGAGTGGTTCAAAACCAGAAGTACTTTTGCATAGATAGGAGCTCGTACTCTATTTTATGTATAAATAATGTGTGTGTATTTATAGATATGCTCACAGTCAAGAAAACAAACCTTTAATAAACCCTCAGAAATTGTTATTCCAAACCCAAACCATTTCCAACCAACCCTGTGAGCCAAACCTGCTGATGATCAGCGCAAGGCCTAAAGTACTGACCATTCTTACCCTCTCCAGAGGAAACAACTTGAATAGATATTTTAAGGATCAAGCATCACTGCAGCCAGCAGGTCAAGAGAAGTGATTCACCCCCTCTACTCCACTCTCATGAGACTCCACCTGGAATCCTGTGTCCAGTTCTGGAATTCTCAACATAGGAAGGAGATGGAACTGTTGGAGCAAGTCCAGAGGAGGACATGGAGATGATCCGAGGGCTGGAGCCCCTCTGCTGTGAGGACAGGCTGAGAGAGTTGGGGTTGTTCAATCTGGAGAAGAGAAGGCTCTTGGGAGACCTTAGAGCAGCCTCCCAGGACTGAAAGGGGCTCCAGGAAAGCTGGGGAGGGCTTTTTCCCTAGGGCCTGGAGTGATGGGATGAGGGGGAATGGCTTAGAATTGGAAGGGGGGAGATTTAGATGAGAGATTAGGAAGAAAATCTTCACAGTGAGGGTGGGGAGGCCCTGGCCCAGGTTGCCCAGAGCAGTGGTGGCTGCCCCATCCCTGGAGGTGTTCAAGGCCAGGCTGGATGGGGCTTTGAGCCCCCTGATCCAGTGGGAGGTGTCCCTGCCCATGGCAGGGGAGGGGATGGAACTGGATGGCTTTGAGGTCCCTTCCAACCCCAACTGTTCTATGCTTCTATGACTCAATCGGACAAGTGGAGATGGATCATAAGAAGCCTCCTGGCCATCAAGTTTTGAGATGTGTGAGATGTTTAATAAGCACAGAATTCAGCTATTTATTGCACCAGTGGGTACTTAATCACACACATCTTGGCCTGAGCTGCTCCATAGCTCCATTGTGCACAAAGGATTTAAGGAATAGAGATACCCCAGGTTGGACTTGAAAAGGTTAAGAAATCCAGCACAACTAAGTGTTTTTCTCTTCCACCCAGTCTCTGCCTTCCTTCCACCCAGGTGAGCAAACCTTGGTGCTTTGGAAGCCGAAGGCAAGCTGTGAAATAAATTGGTTTTCCTCTCCAAGCCAAGTTTCCAGGATCATCTGAAATAGCGGGCTGATAATTTTCTACAATTATTAATCTACTGAGAAAGAGCATTAATAATGAAATCTCTTAATGTTTTATTTACCCTTCAGTTTCTTACAAATTCTGATTAGAAAAGATGCTTTTTTTATGGCTATTTTGAAGAAAATACTTTTGCAGGGCTTGATAATTTAATCCATAGATTAAATTTGACCCATTTCTCTCAGCGTCATTATTTCACCTCAGGTATTTATAATCCAAAGTCCTTTCTCTATTGTACTGGGCTTCAAATCCTAGGAGGATTATGTGTAATTAAGCAGCAGACGAATGGGATAGAAAAACTAGAAGTGGATGCATTATTTTCCTCTGTGAGGATGGGGAGGCCCTGGCCCAGGTTGCCCAGAGCAGTGGTGGCTGCTCCATCCCTGGAGGTGTTCAAGGCCAGGTTGGATGGGGCTTTGAGCCCCCTGATCCAGTGGGAGGTGTCCCTGCCCACGGCAGGGGGTGGAACTGGATGGGCTTTGAGGTCCCTTCCAACCCAAACCATTCTGTGATTCTATATTTTTTTATACCAACTGAGGAGTTTTTAACTCCCTCCTTCAGAGACACAGGGAGGAGAGGAGCTTCTTCCTGCCATTGATGCACTGCTTGGGAATATTTACTGCACTCATAGAATCATAGGATGGTTTGGTTTCAGTTGAGCTATCCCAGGTTCTCATGGCACATTATCACATGTATGATAATTTCAGGAAGACTTTCTTCACTGACAGGGTGATCAGGCACTGGAACAGGCACCCAGGGAGCTGCTGGAGTCCCCATCCCTGGAGGTGTTTAAAAGACAGGTAGAGGAGTTTCTTAGGGACATGGTTTAGTAAGGGGACAGGGAGGGTTGGACTCGATGATCTCAGAGGTCTTTCCCAACCAGATGATTCTATAAGGCTGTCAGACCATGGGGTCAATATTAAAACTGATGGGAAAGCTTTTAATTGACCCCAGGCATCACGAGATCATCAGACATGGAGACTGGGAGATTTCCATAGCACCCTGATAGAATTCCACAGCACCCTCCTCACTAAAGAGCATGGGTAGCCTCTGAATAGTACATGCATTATGGAAAACACATAGGAAATACTCAATGGACCTCAATAGGAGAACTAAAAGAACTAAAAGAGTCTGACCTGGGTTTTAAGCAGAAAGTACTTAAAAGCAGCAGCAGAAAGGAAAACACAAGCAATGTTTCCTTGCTGTGTTATTTCTGCCATTGTATCAAGAGTTTTATAAAAAAATGGCTCAGTAAAAAATAAAAGTAATTTAAATTAATGAAATTGTGGTCCCTGTGAAATTATAAGTTTTAGAGCCCCAATGTCCTATCCCAGTCAGATATTATTGTTTCAAAAAGTACCTGTGAGCTAATGTTTAATGTCTTGAGCCTCCACAATTTCTCAGTAGGAACGTGTGACACTGCTGTTAAGAGAAACCAACTGAACTTATAATCTTAGAAATACTCTAAAAGCCTTCTTTTTTTGCTGTAAACTACACAGTTTTCATTTGTAGAGTTTGACTTCAGGAATATTAGGAAGATATTTGATATTTCAGGCAGAGAGAAAAGCAAGAACTCACATCAGGTTGAAACATCTGCTCACGATTTGTTCCTGCAGCTCCTCCAAACCCTCAATAACCCACCGAATCTTTTTCTCTTCTTACTGCCTCAGCAATGTTCCCAAACTTCCTTCCATGTCCCTTCCTTCTCCTTTTCTATGGAATTCTCCAAACTCAAAAACCTCCCCTTAGAATTTTCTTTAGGTGCCTTTTCAGTTTGTGATAAACACAACCACAGCTGCTCAGACCTGAGTGAACAACCCACACCAACGAGAAGTCAAGGCCGGTTTGCAACCTTCATCTCATCTAAAAAGCAATGAAAACCAGCACCAGGCTTTCCCTATTTTTAGCCCTGCTCGGCAGGTGGGGTTTCCAGGAAGCCTTATGCACCCTGACACCCCAAAGGCCCTGCTGGGCACTTAGCTCACAACTTATTACTTCACTTCAAACACCTGGGACGAGGAGAAGGACATATGAAAAGCAGGTCCTTTTTCCCCTCTGAGGCAGCAGTTGAGCAAGGCAGACAGTACAGCTGAGGTCACAAAACCAGCAGAGAGGTTTCAGATTCAGACAACTAAAATACAGGCCTCCTTAAAGCCACTAATTAACTTCAAATATAATGAAGTATTATCACCTCAGAGCACTGCAGCAGTTTCATTCGCTGGTGGGGAAGAGTTAATGACGTTGGAACTCTTGCACTGTTTCACAACATCATGTTTGGTTGTAGCCCACACCTCCTGGAAACTCTGGAGTCCTCAGCACAACGAGGACATGGAGCTGTTGGAGCAGGTCCAGAGGAGGCCATGGAGATGATCCAAGGGCTGGAGCCCCTCTGCTGTGAGGACAGGCTGAGAGAGTTGGGGTTGTTCAGCCTGGAGAAGAAAAGGCTGTGGGGAGACCTTAGAGCAGCCTCCCAGGACTGAAAGGGGCTCCAGGAAAGCTGGGGAGGGGCTCTGGATCAGGGAGGGCAGGGATAGGATTGGGGGGAAAGGTTTTGAGCTGCAAGAGGGGAGATTGAGATGAGTTCTCAGGAAGCAATGTTTTGCTGTGAGGGTGGGGAGGCCCTGGCCCAGGTTGCCCAGAGCAGTGGTGGCTGCCCCATCCCTGGAGGTGTTCAAGGCCAGGTTGGATGGGGCTTTGAGCCCCCTGATCCAGTGGGAGGTGTCCCTGCTCATGACAGGTTGCTTGGAACTGGATGGGCTTTGAGGACCCTTCCAAATTAAACAATTCCACGATTCTATGAAACAGTTTAAAAATCCAGCCCTTAGCTTTGAAAAGATATTTTCATAGCAGGTCTCTGCACCAGTGGTTTGAGACCAGGCCTGCATCTGCCTCATGTCTGGCTTTGCTTTCCTGGGGTAATAACACGTTTAATTTCAGAAGCAGAAAACCTGTCAGGATCTGCTGAGGACAATTAATCTCCTCACTAACCTGCTGATCATTCAAGTACAAGCATAAATGTTCATGAATTATGAGGTTCCTTACTGTCTCCCTAAAGTTGCTTAATGTATGTTGCAAATAGAAACAAAGCAACAGCACAAAAGTGCTGCAGAAATTTCAATTCTTCAGCCAAAAGCAGAGAAGAGCCACTCAAGAAGGAATGGGTACTGCTGGGTCCTCAGAGGACCACTCTGGATCTCCAAAGGCTGCACCAACACCATTTTAGAACCAAGCTGCATTATTGCTTCTAGAGACCTTCAGGACTGGTTACTGGTTCATCATATCTATATCTTTACATGTTTAATTAGAGTGATTCATTTAGTGGCCTGATTTTAGGCAGTCCTGACCACCCACCCTCAAAGTCAAGCTTGCTTTGATAGCCAGTAGTGAACACTAAACCCCCCCCCAAAATCACTATTTTCCTGAAAAAATAGACAGTTGTGCATTGATAGGAAGGAAATAAGAAGAGAAATAATTAAGGAATAGAATGGACAAAAGTAAACAGCTGTTTGGAGAATTGTGATACCACGTGGAGCTCTCCCACATTTCAGACTGATTTTTAATTACTTCACTCAGGCCACGGTTAATTGTGCATTTCACACATGTGCCTTTCAACATTTGGCCATTATTGCATCGTGATGAAGTTCAGCCCTCCCTTAAATTCACACAGATGTGTTAAAAACCCAGCAGCACCACAGATGCAATGGACCAGATGCTGAGTAAAGCCAAGAGAAACTGAAAAAGATAACGTCATTAAAAGCTTACGTAACTCCTTATTTATGGACCTTGCTCTCAAAGTACTGTTAATTTATAAATAATGTAGTCCTGCAAAAATAAAAAATCAGGGGTCCTGGCCCAGGTTGCCCAGAGCAGTGGTGGCTGCCCCATCCCTGGAGGTGTTCAAGGCCAGGTTGGATGGGGCTTTGAGCCCCCTGATCCAGTGGGAGGTGTCCCTGCCCATGGCAGGGGGGTGGAACTGGATGGGCTTTGAGGTCCCTTCCAACACAAACCATTCCATGATTCTATAAAAATTTATCAATATTTGTTTCTGGAAGCTCTGACAGACTTGTGTCTGATTATGGGGTGTTTTTTCGGTTGGTTGGTTTTGTCGAGATTGTTTCATAACTTGGAGAGCTGAAAATTCTGAAATAAGCTCCCAAAATTTAATGTACATCTTCAGAGAGAAGTGAAATTATTCAGCATTACAGGAGAGGAACCTGGATACAGAGAACAAATTTACCTGAGCACTAGACTACAGGATTATCCCGTGATAGATCAAACTATATTGAGCCTAAAACCCCTTGTGAACAAATAAGCCTTAAAAGCAATAAAGCCCTTCCCCAATGGTGCCCTGAGAACCCTTTCCATGAAGAAATGTTTCCTGATGTCCAATCTGACTCTGCCCTGGGGCAACTTGAGACCATTTCCTCTCATCCCATCCCATCACTTGGGAGAAGAGACAAGGTTCTGTGCAAGCTTTGGGCAAAGATCTTCACTGTTGAAGGGTCTCGAGAACAAATCTGAGCGGCTGAGGGCCCTGGGGCTGTTTAGTTTGGAGAAGAGGAGGATGAGAGGAGACCCCGTTGCTGTCTGAAGTTCACAGAAAGGAGGCTGTAAGTGAGGTGGGGGTCGGTCTCTTCTCTGAAGTAACAAGTGATAAGACAAGAGGAAATGGCCTCAAGTTGCACCAGGGGAGGTTTAGATTGGACATCAGGAAACATTTCTTCACTGAAAGGGTTCTCAGGCCCTGGCAGACGTTGTCCAGGGAGGTGGTGGAGTCACCATCTCTAGAGATATTTAAAGGAGGTGGATGAGGTACTCAGGGATCTGGTTTGGTGGTGGACAGGGACAGCTAGACTCGATGATCTCAGAGGTCTTCTCCAACCAAACCATTCAATGCTTCTGCTGGGCCCAGAGCACATGAGAGCTTCTCAAAGTGAATATGCAGGCCATGGGAAACACAGGGACAGAGCATGGGAGGGAAGAGAAATAGAAATCCTAATGAGCAGGAAAAAGCTTGATAAAGAAATAAAAAGCTTGATAAAACAAAGGGTATAAGAGGAATGACTGATGGAAAGAAGGAAAAGAAATGGAAAGAGTGAGGGAAAAAGGCAGATGATGCACCTTTAAGATTATATATGAAGTACAACTGCCTTATTCCTGCATGCTTTATTCATTCTGTATCCTGGAACAGTACAGACACTGATACAAAAGCCATGGACACGAACACGAGGCCAGTGCTCTTGGTCAAGTGCCAGCGTGGCTCTGGGGTTGGACTGCAATGCCTACGCCGTGCCGGGTACAAACCAATTTGCTGCTTCCTGAGCTCAGCGCTGAGGCAATCTTCTCATCTCCAGAGAGCAAATACCCACTGTGCTCTTACTTGTGTGCCAGAACTCAGGGAGCAGCTTAATCCCCCAGCTAATCCTACCAGGAGCAGTGCCCAAGCTGGAGGGAGGTGCCAAAGTGCTGAGCATGAGATTGCTCTGCTTCACCGCAATGGAACAGCTGAGATGCCCAAACTGCCTTCCCTGTTCATCCAAGGCTGCAGTTTTAAATAGTCTAAAATGTGCCACTGGCTCCACAGAATCATAGAATTGTGATACATCGTGTTGACCAGAATCATGGAATGGTTTGGGTTGGAAGGGACCTCAAAGCCCATCCAGTTCCACCCCCTGCCATGGGCAGGGACACCTCCCACTGGATCAGGGGGCTCAAAGCCCCATCCAACCTGGCCTTGAACACCTCCAGGGATGGGGCAGCCACCACTGCTCTGGGAAACGTGGGCCAGGGCCTCCCCGCCCTCACTGTGAAGAATTTCTTCCTTATGTCTCATCTAAATCTTCCCCCTTCCAATTTAAAGCTGTTTCCCCATCACCCATCACCCCAGGCCCTTTGTGAGGAGCTCCTCCCCAGCTTTCCTGGAGCCCCTTTCAATCCTGGGAAGCTGCTCTAACGTCTCCCCAGAGCCTTCTCTTCTCCAGGCTGAACAATCCCAACTCTCTCAGCCTGTCCTCACAGCAGAGGGGCTCCAGCCCTCGGATCATCTCCGTGGCCTCCTGTTTCGATTCCACCAGTTCCATCTCTTTCTTATATTGTAGATTCCAGACCTGGACACAGGACTCCAGGTGGGTTCTCACCAGATCAGAGCAGAGGGGCAGAATGCCCTCCCTCACCCTGCTGACAATGCTTCTTGTGATGCAGCCCAGGACACAGTTGGCCTTCCAGGCTGCGAGCACAAATTAATAATCACACATCGCCTCTCACAACACTGGTCACAAATCCTCAACCAGGTATTTTCTAGAGTAACGCCTCATTGAGCCATTTCTTCCAAATTCTTTTCCCCAAAATTTAAAGATCTTTGATTTTGAGCTATTTTTATATAAACAAGAGAACTTTACAAGACACAGACATGAACCATTTCAAGGCAGCACAATGCTTACGTGTCTCTCTATCGTGTTCCTCCCTTACCTTCTCCTTACAGCTTGGCTTCATCCACAATGCCAGACTATTCCTCTCTCACTGGGCACACTGAAGCCAAACATTAGCATCACTTCCAATTTTAAATGTTTCCAGAATCATCAGTTTTGCTAAACAAGGAAAGTGAAAATCTTGAGCTTAAAGCCTGGATGACATCAGAAACCACCTCTGAGCAGAGCTCTTCCCAACCTCAGGTGGATCTGGGCTGTGACAAAAACAAATGAAATCCTTGGAAGTCAACCCCACTGATTTCAATCAGGGCTTCAGGAGGAAGACCACCCTGAATCCTCCATTCTAACAGGCACGGTGGGGTTGGGCCGACGGTTGGACTGGATGAGCTTAGAGGTCTTTTCCAACCTAATGATTCTATGAAAGGAGATGGAGCTAAGGCAAAACTGAGGATAATACTCTCAACTTTCATCTCCTGGATCTTAAGCTTATTGTATCTGGCACTGACTACCAGCCACCTTGGTTTATAGCACACACTAAAACAGACTGTATTACACCTGCAATTACTGCATTTATTAGGAACCACACAAAGATCATAAAATATTGGGGATTTGAGGTCCTGTGGTAAATCTGCGCTCAGGTTCAAGGAGCTGCAGCGATGAGTTTTAACAACACAGGGCCCTGAGCCCCCTGATCCAGTGGGAGGTGTCCCTGCCCATGGCAGGGGGCTGGAACTGGATGGGCTTTGAGGTGTCTTCCAACCCAAACCATTCCGTGATTCTGTAATCCAAAGGAAGGCTTTTGTTGTTCTCTTTAGGGAAAAGGTTTGATCCTAGGTCAGCACACCCCAGGAATGGAGGGCAGCTCTGCCATCCCAGCACGGAGATGGCCTTTAAAAGGGTGGGGAAAATCAGAAAAGAACATCTTGCAATCCTAGAATCATCTGGTTGGAAAAGACCTCTGAGATCATCGAGTCCAACCATCCCTGTCCACTACTGAACCCTGTCCCTAAGAAACTCAATCTGCCCATCTTTTAAACCCCTCCAGGGATGGGGACTCCACCCCCTCCCTGGCAGCCTCTGACAGGGCCTCAGAACTCTTTCCAGGAAGAAATGTTTCCTGATGTCCAATCTGACCCTGACCCTGCCCTGGGGCAACTTGAGGCCATTTCCTCTCATCCCATCCCCTGTCACTGGGGAGAAGAGACCAACCCCCACCTCCCCACAGCCTCCTCTCAGGCAGTTGGAGACAGGGATGAGGTCTCCCCTCAGCCTCCTCTTCTCCAGGATAAACAGCCCCAGGGCCCTCAGCCGCTCCCACAACCCCTGTTCTCCAGCCCCTTCCCCAGCTCCGGTCCCTCCTCTGGACGCTCTCCAGCCCCTCAATGTCCTTCTTGGAGTGAGGGGCCCAGAACTGACCCCAGCACTCGAGGGGTGGCCTCCCCAGTGCTGAATCCAGATTTAATTCTCTTAATTCTGGGAAAACAACCAATCAGCCACCCAAAGCCGAACAGTTTCACCCTTTCCAAAGGATCTCCATTCACGCAACACTTTTTTCATGTATTATTCTACTTGTTGGCACGCACTATACGTGTCTTCATCTACTTTTAATTGCTTATTTCAGTCTCTTAATTCTATTCGTACCACTATCCAAGATATTTTTTTGTAAAAACCACTCATTTTTTGTGTGTGGCTTTGGCAATGCTCTTGGCATGGATACAGGCTTTGTTTCTGTATGCTGATATCTTCTTTGTGGCAGCTATTCCAATACAATCTCCCAGTGGGACACCTTCCAGAATTTAGTAAAAGTGCTTCCCAGCTTGGGTGGCAGTGTAGGAATTAGGGTGGAAGAAGGCCAATGAGGTAAAGGGAAACGAGGGGGAATTAGGTAGCTCCAGTCCTCTCCTTTCCACTTAAGTAGGATAAACCCTAGAACCACAGAATGGTTGAGGCTGGAGGCACCTCTAGAAACCAACTGGTCCAATGCCCCGGTCCAAGCAGGCCAACCAGTTGCACCAGGAAAAGGTCAGGTTTTGGTTATCCCCAAAGAGCTCAGTGCCTGCTCCTCCTCCACTTGTGAGGAAGCTGCAGTCTGCAATGAGGTCTCCCCTCAGTCTCCTCCAGGCTAAACAGACCAAGTGACTTCAGCCACTCTTCACACTTCTTCCCCTCTAAACCCTTCACCAACTTCACGTCCCTCCTTTGAACACTCTCCAGTAGGGCTGTGAAGCCTTGAAGAAAACCAAAAACCAAACCTCACCAGCTGATATTTTCCCAAGTGGAAATGCTTTCTCTGAAGGTTTTCTGCAGTGAGAGAACACCACAATCACCTCTCTCTTCCTGATGACCTCTGTTTGGCTTTAGCTCGTCATCCAAATTCAACATACCCAAGACTTCTTTTCTTCTTCATTTTTATTCTTAAGATCCTCTTCAGCTCAATTCTGTCACAAAAACAAACCCTCACGGAGCCCCGCTCAGATTTAATTTACACTTACGCTGAGAGGTGTAGCTGAGGCATTTGGTCTGTACTGAGAACCTTCTTTGGTGAAGAAATGTCTAATCTGACCCTGCCCTGGTGCAACTTGGGGCCATTTCCTCTCATCCCATCACCTGTCACTTGGAAGAAGAATTGTTGCAATCCTACACTCAGCCCTAAGCTCATTGAGGAATCTATAAACCTGCAAAAGTATAAACCAGCGGAAGAATGAGAAGTCACAGAATCCAGGTGACCAGAGATGCAAAGTACTTGGAAGTCAACCCCACTGGGCTTCTCTGAAAACTAATTTCTTAATTTTCACCCTCCTCAGGAGGAAAAGACCAGCATAGAGGGTGAGACACAAGGATTTCACATCTTCTGCACAGAAGAAAGAGCCATAATGTGCCAAACCCCACATTCTGCTATAAAGGGGAAGTCGGGACCCTGGTGATTGTCATTCCACACTCGCTCACCATCGCTCTCCAAAGATCATGTGCTCCAGCTCTTCTTACTTACAACACAAGACAACAAATGAACCTCTAAAAGCCACAGAAACCTTTGGCCATCTAAAGTGACGTGGAGCAACAGAATCATGGAATGGGTTGGGTTGGACCACAAAAACCATCCAGAACCACCTCCCTGCCACGGGCAGGGACACCTCCCACTGGATCAGGGGGCTCAAAGCCCCATCCAACCTGGCCTTGAACACCTCCAGGGATGGGGCAGCCACCACTGCTCTGGGCAACCCCTGCCAGTGCTTCAGCAAAACAGGCAAGACGTGATCTGGCAGGGGAACTGTCCCCTGTCCTTCCTTTGCTGAGTTGTCAACAAGCACGTGTGTGTAAGATCAGGCTTTCTCTACACTGTCCCTATTTCAGCCCTCTCAGCACTTTCTCAAAGCAATTAATTATAGACCACAGCCTTTCCTATACAGGAAAAAAATCTCCACAGGCAAATGCAGAAACACAAAGGCTGGTGTTGACCTTTTGATTCATTTTTGTCTCCATGGGCACACCAGATATCTTATATTCTTTTAAACAGAGCTCCAATAAGCAAAGCACTATGTAGAAATGAGACCACCTCCCACGAGGGGTTATTAGTGTGCCCCCAAAACCTCCAGACGACTTAAGCTGCAGTGACCTCTTCTGCAAATAAAGCAGGAGCCCTGAGAGTGCTGGGAATGGTGTTGGCAAAGACAAGCAGCAGCCTGAAAACTGCTGCAAGCAAAGGAAGAGCCCAGCAGGGAGCAATTGGTGTTTTAGGAGAAACATCTGCGAGGCTTGTAGGTTAGCTAATTGTACCTTGAGATGGTGCTGGAGGGCTGCAGGCCAACGTGCCAACCTGCTGCACACTCCTGATGTTCTGCAGGGCAAGGATGCTGGGCAGGCAGCTGGCACCACCACCCACATCTCGCCACGTGGGGCTTCTTCAGAGGTGCCAGCAGATGCCAATTTGCAAAGCAGAAGACTTACAGACAGTTCCTAGCGTAGAAGCAATCAGGTGATTACAAACCTCATCTGGAGCCCTGTGTCCCATTCTGGAACCCTCAACTTAAGAAAGATACAGAATTGTTTGTTGAAGTGAGTTCAGAGGAGGCCACGGAGATGATCTGAGGGCTGGAGCCCCTCTGCTGTGAGGAGAGGCTGAGAGAGTTGGGGTTGTTCAGCCTGGAGAAGAGAAGGCTCTGGGGAGACCTTAGAGCAGCCTCCCAGGACTGAAAGGGGCTCCAGGGAAGATGGACAGAGACTTTTTCCAAGGGCCTGGAGTGACAAGATGCGAGGGAATGGCTTTAAATTGGAAGGGGGAAGATTTAGATGAGAAATCAGGAAGAAATTCTTCACAATGAGGGTGGGGAGGCCCTGGTCCAGGTTGCCCAGAGCAGTGGTTCTGCCCCATCCCTGGAGGTGTTCAAGGCCAGGTTGGATGGGGCTTTGAGCCCCCTGATCCAGTGGGAGGTGTCCCTGCCCATGGCAGGGGGGTGGGACTGGATGGGCTTTGAGGTCCCTTCCAAGCCAAACCATTCCATGGTTCTAAAAACACAGCAGGCAGAATGTTCATCTCTGCCATCTCCCCTAATTTTAATACCTTATGCCTAGGGACAGGAGAAAGAGACTAATTTAGGGGCTGATTCAAGCAGAGGAGCAGGTAGGGCACAAACACAGGTAAATCCACCTTACAACAGAGATTAAGGTTAACAGCAGGAGATGCTACTTTGAACCTAATGGACACCCAGCTGTGTAGCAGCAGTGGGAAACCACCAGGAACAGATGTACCTCCTGGAGATCAGGATTTCATCAACTGCCTTGCAGGGGAGGCTCTGGAAACACAGTCTGTTTCCTCTATAAGGTGAACCCTTTCCTCCCTGAAAGATGCAGTTTTCATTAAAATATAATACAAACAACCTTTTTCACTGTTGTATTGGCTTCATTTCACACTAATGAATGTCATGTTTTTCCAGAAGAAGACTCAAGTATAGAAATTACAGTCACACACTGATAAATAGCAACACACACAAGTTTTCCAGCTCAACAGAAACTTGAGGAGATATAATAGGAATAGAGCTACTATTTGCATTCAAACAGTATCACATATCCCTCCCCTGGGGAAAGGAAGAGCTGAGAAGTACCAACTCCAGCTGTGTGGATTCATGGTGGGCAGTTTAGGGCTCTCTGGGTGGAAACCTTGGAGGTGGAGAGAGCAGATGACTACATTCACTTTAGGAAAACAGCATGTAGGACCATAGAATGGTTTGGGTAGAAGGGATCTTAAAGATTCTATGTACACAAGACAAATTCAAGTATGAGTGTCTACTCTTGTGAGACCCCACCTGAAGTCCTGTGTCCAGTTCTGGAATCCCCAATATAAGATGGGTAAGAAACTGTTGGAGCAGGACCAGAAGAGGAGAAGAAGATGATCCAAGGGCTGAAGCCCCTCTGCTATGAGAACAGGCTGAGAGAGCTGGGGTTGTTCAGCCTGGAGAGGAGAAATTGGAAATACTGTAGATCACCAAGATAAAGTAAATTAACAGAAAGTCATCTGAAGGGCCTAGAATTTTATGCAAGATGCAGAATTATGACTACACAGTAGTGGTGCAGAGAAGTATGACCTAAAAGCTGCATCACAAAACACTCAAATATCAGCATGAGCACAAAACCACATAAACACAAAGGCTGTACACGCACTGAGACATTGATGGTCTTCTACAAGAACTCCTGTGGGAAGGGCTGTACCCTCACTGGGAGATAAGCTGACCTAGAGACACAGCAGGGCACATCCAGCTCAAACTGCACTGAACATCTACAGCCAAGCAGCAAACAGCGACCATCACCACCTCCTCAGGCAGCACATGAGAAACCAGGGTGGAAAAGGGCAAGGGGTCCTGCTTTGGAAGAAGTTTGGACTCGCTGAGTTTATGCCAGAGACCACCCTTAGTCAAGTCCCCCTGCACTGGGGAGGCCACCCCTCGAGTGCTGGGGTCAGTTCTGGGCCCCTCACTCCAAGAAGGACATTGAGGGGCTGGAGAGCGTCCAGAGAAGGGACCGGAGCTGGGGAAGGGGCTGGAGAACAGGGGTTGTGGGAGCGGCTGAGGGCCCTGGGGCTGTTTATCCTGGAGAAGAGGAGGCTGAGGGGAGACCTCATCCCTGTCTCCAACTGCCTGAGAGGAGGCTGTGGGGAGGTGGGGGTTGGTCTCTTCTCCCCAGTGACGGGGATGGGAGGAGAGGAAATGGCCTCAAGTTGCCCCAGGGCAGGGTCAGATTGGACATCAGGAAACATTTCTTCCTGGAAAGGGTTCTCAGGCCCTGTCAGAGGCTGCCAGGGAGGGGGTGGAGTCCCCATCCCTGGAGGGGGTTAAAAAGATGGGCAGATGTGGCATGCAGAAATGTGGTTTAGTGGTGGACTGGGAAGGGTTACGCTTACAGTTGGACCTGATGATCTTAAAGGTCCTTTCCAACCTAAACCATTCTCTGATTCTAACTATATGCAGGTCACTTGGGCAGAGATGCCACAACAGAGGCAGTGCTAGTCTTGTACCACTGCCTGCTGAGCGTGGTGAACCCCCACAGCCACCTGGGCTTGGCTAAAATTGCAGTGTTGTTTGATTGGTCCAAGCATTTTTTTTCCATAAACAGCTATAAATGAAAAATAAACCAAAAAAATTGGGGAGAGAAGAGGGAAGACTGGGCCAAATTGTCCACCAGCCTAGCCTACAATCATCATGTAGTGCAGGACAGCCAAGAGGCACCTCAGCCATACAGGCTGCACGCCCACCAAGGCATGAATTGTAGAAAGGACCTCCAAGGTCCAACCTTTTCAGGTAATTACAGCTTAAATGAGGTGGCCCAGCACCCTGCCAAGCTGAGCCTTAGAAATGTCCAGTGCAGAGGAATCCACTGCTTCCCTGGGGAGATAATCCCAATGTTTAACTGTTCCCATGGTGAAATATTTCCTTCTGGAATCCAAACAGAATCTCCCCAGGAACAACTTAGACCCCTTAACCCTTTGTGTTTTCCTTTGCCATGGGACTCCTTGTAAAAAGGGAGTGTCCATCCTCTTGGCAGACACTCTTTATGCACTGGTATGTGGTAACAAGGGCTCTCCCTAAGCCTTCTCCCCTCAAGGCTGGGCTGTCTGTGTGCACCCAGCGAAGAAGCTCCGAGCCAGCTACCAGCATTCCACCCATCCCAGCAGACAGCTCCGATGGCAATCTCCCTTCGGGAAGGCTGCCAGAGGAGCACGATAAGGAGAGGTATCTGTGATCATCACACAGTTTCCCACATTGGCCAACTTTAATAATGACTGATAAGCTCTTCATTGAGCGTGTCCTTTCTGATGCAGTTGGAAGCCTCAGCAGGTCTCTCCATCAGCACTCACATTAGCCTGCTCTGCAGAAAGACAAGAGCCTTCAACGAGCACAGAAAGCTCCAACCCTGCTGTGAATAACAAAGACTGTTTCATTTCACCCCCAGTACATTTGCAGAGCGAGGCTGTGGCTTTGTTCACTTTTCAGAGGATGAAGATGTAAATGACAGCATCACCTGCAATCCTCCAGAGGCCTCAGCCTGGAATGCCAAATCCTTCTACAGCCTTAACTTCCCAGGTGTCACAACAGCCACAAATAGAATTATTGCTTGGAAAAGACCTCTGAGATCATCGAGACCAACTGTCCCTATCCGACTACTAAACCATATCCCTGATAAACTCATCTGCCCATCTTATAAACTCCAACTGGGATGGGGACTCCACCCCCTCCCTGGCAGCCTCTGACAGGGCCTCAGAACCCTTTCCATGAAGAAATGTTTCCTGATGTCCAATCTGACCCTGCCCTGGGGCAACTTGAGGCCATTTCCTCTCCTCCCATCCCCTGTCACTGGGGAGAAGAGACCAACCCCCACCTCCCCACAGCCTCCTCTCAGGCAGTTGGAGACAGGGATGAGGTCTCCCCTCAGCCTCCTCTTCTCCAGGATAAACAGCCCCAGGGCCCTCAGCCGCTCCCACAACCCCTGTTCTCCAGCCCCTTCCCCAGCTCCGGTCCCTTCTCTGGATGCTCTCCAGCCCCTCAATGTCCTTCTTGGAGTGAGGGGCCCAGAACTGACCCCAGCACTCGAGGTGTGGCCTCCCCAGTGCCCAGTGCAGGGGCACAATCCCTGCCCTGCTCCTGCTGCCCACGCTGTGTCTGACACAGCCCAAGATGCCATTGGCCCTCTTGGCCCCCTGGGCCACTGCTGGCTCATGTTCAGCCCCTGCCAACCAACACCCCCAGGGCCTTCTCCTCCAGGCACTCTCCAGACACTCTTCCCAAGCCTGTGATGCTGCTCGGGGTTGTTGAGTCTTAAGCACAGGAGCTGGCACTTGGCCTTGTTGAACTTCATAGGTTACAGTCCTTCATCTTCATCTCACCAAACCACTATATTTCAGAAGACAAAAGTGTACTTTATAGAGAAACAACACTGCAGGGCTGAGATTTCTGCCTCCAACACAGAATCACCCACCTGTGCCTGTATGGAAACGGCACAGAATTTGATTCATAGTGAATATCACCGATACGCTACGTGGCTCTGCTGTTTTCCCCGAGGTAGTATCCGATTTAGAGAGCAACAAAGAAAGGGCATCCCTGTTCTCAATGAAGAAAAACCAAATGCAGAGGTTTTGCACACATCTGGGCTATTGTACTGCCATCAGGGCTGTAGAAGGATACCTGTGGACCTCTGGACAGGTATGGTTGGACTCAAAGGTCTTTTCCAACCAAGCAATTCTGTGATTCAATGATTCTATGTGAACAGATGCTGTCAGTGGAAAACTGACTGCAGAGACAGTATTGCTAGAGAAATCAAGGCACAATTTTGCCTTCCCATCTGCATCCTTGCAGCCAAAATCTGACAAACATAAAGAGGGACTGACACCACCTCACTTAGCACCCAGGTGCAGGGTCAGTCACCACTGGAGTCGCTGACTCGAGTAAGGCAGCAGCTACTGTGTGTGCTCCTCGTGCACAACTGGTAACCAGTTTCCCCTTCCAGTGCTGTATTTTTGGGAGGACACTGGCCTGATCGTGGCTATTGCATCTCCAGGTCCATCCTCTGAGACATCACGTGTCCTTTTATCACCAAGCACCCAGCCAGATGCCCTCTCCTCCAGCTCCAAAGTCAAGTAAAGCTTCCTGCTGCTATCCCCAGTCAAACTCCCCTGAGGTGACACTCACAGTGATGGACAGGTTTGGGTTGGAAGGGATCTCAAAGCCCATCCAGTTCCACCCCCCTGCCATGGGCAGGGACACCTCCCACTGGATCAGGGGGCTCCAAGCCCCATCCAACCTGGCCTTGAACACCTCCAGGGATGCAGCAGAACCACTGCTCTGGGAAACCTGTCCTTCCCTTATGTCCGTGTGTCCTCTGTGCCTTTCTTGTTTCAAAGAACAAAGACCATGGAGGGTGGATACAGAGAGAGAGCAGCTCACCAAGAGGCTTAAGTCTTCATTTTAACTCTTCTTAGATCTCTCAGCATATGAGGCCTTTGCTAACGCAGCCTCATAGCTCTTTAGGCCAAGTTTTAATGACTCCTTCTCCTTCCTATAGCCACGTCACTGCAATGAGTGATAAATAATGCAGCATATTGTAGAGAAAAAAAGACTGCAGATATAGAAGTCACCCCCAGAGATATTGCAGAACCTTGCTCACCCTTCAGGTCTTGGGCAACAATTCACATTCAGCTGCACTCTCAATTCACCACTCCTAAAAAAACCCAAGTTGTCATTACTATAAGAACTTGCCCCTTCATCTTTCTCCTTACCGTGGACTAATCCATCACTCAATCTTCCCTTCACCTCCACCTGCCTCATCTCAACACCTACATCAACACCACCCACAAGGACAAGGCTTCCCAGAGGTCCTAACTGGTGCTCTGGAAACCAGGATGCTCCTGAGCTGAGGTCTTCCCATCAATCTCTTCTACTCTGATTAATCTGTGGTGGCTTTGGAAGCGAGAGTGTGGCTGCAACTTGCTCATACTATGGGACACACAGGACCTCATCGCTCTCTGCAGCTCCCTGAAAGAAGGCTGTAGTGAGGGGGGGTTGGTCTCTTCTCCCAGGACAAGGGGAAACGGCCTCAAGATGCACCAGGAAAGACTGAGGTTGGATATTAGGAGGGACTTCTTTACTGAAAGGGTTTTCAAGCACTGGCAGAGGCTGCCCAGGGAGGTGGCTGAGTCCCCATCCCTGGAGGGGTTTAAAAGGCAAGTTGATGTTGTACCTGGGGATGTGGCCTGGTGCCGGACTCAGCAGGGCTGGATCCATGGTTGGACTGGATGATCTTAAAGGTCTTTTCCAATCAAAGCCATCCTATGATTCAATGACCTTGGTGGAAGCTACTGCCAGGTAGGATAACCCGAGCAAAGTTCTGGATCTCTGGGATGCCCAGAAAGTGCTCCAGGTTTTCGGCCCTTTCAGGTTTACTCAGAAGCAGGCAACCTGGGTCCTGAACAGGGTGACTTTAAGCCAACAGCATCTTCATGTCAATTCCCTAATCATTCTATCCAGGTCTTCAACTTGCAAGAACTCAGACAAAAATCCTGGAGCCAGACAGCAGACCTGGATACCTGACAGTTCCTATTTTGAAAAGGCACTGTCGAGTTGCTACATTTCAGACCTGACCTACTTTAGTGGCTGTTCCATAGTGAATTTTTTTTTCCCTTCAGGACACCAGCTATTCTTCTTCTGCTTTTTCCTCCAAAAAGCATTTCCGTACTTTGAAATAAATATAAATATAAAAACCAGCCATGCCACCCCAATTATGGCAGTTTTCCTGCCAGGTTAAGTGCAAGCAATCAGTTTTTCTTGTGAAATACACACCACCAGAGCGCCAGAAATATGTACACAAATGGATCCAAATGTCAGGTCTCTCCTTTCACACATAAGCATTTACATAATAAATATGTAAATATTTCTGATATGGAACTGTTGGAGCAGTTCCAGAGGAGGCCAAGGAGATGATCCAAGGGCTGGAGCCCCTCTGCTGTGAGGACAGGCTGAGAGAGCTGGGGTTGTTCAGCCTGGAGAAGAGAAGGCTGTGGGGAGACCTTAGAGCAGCCTCCCAGGACTGAAAGGGGCTCCAGGAAAGCTGGGGAGGGGCTCTTGATCAGGGAGGGCAGGGACAGGATGAGGGGGAAGGGTTTTCAGCTGAAAGAGGGATCTTAGGGAGAAATGTTTTGCTGTGAGGCTGGGGAGGCCCTGGCCCAGGTTGCCCAGAGCAGTGGTGGCTGCCCCATCCCTGGAGGTGTCCAAGGCCAGGTTGGATGGGGCTTTGATCCCCCTGATCCAGTGGGAGGTGTCCCTGCCCATGGCAGGGGTTGGAACTGGATGGGCTTTGAGGTCCCTTCCAACTCAAACCACTCTATAACTCTCTAGGACTCTTGGAAATGCGTCTTTCAAAAGCATATAATAATACATAATTAATAACACAATTGCTGGTCTTGCTGCCTTTCCCAGAAAGCACGCTCTCCCACCTTTCCCACTGAAGACAAAGCACATCCCAGCGTGCCCACAACCACCCCACGTGTGCAGTGACCATCATTCAGGGAGAGTTTGCTCCGTTCAATCAATTGCTTCACAAGAAGAAAACAGTTCAGCCCAGTTTCCCAGCTTTGGATCATCGAATCATGGAATGGTTTGGGTTGGAAAAGACTTTAAAGCCCATCCAGTTCCACCCTCCTGCCATGGGCAGGGACACCTCCCACTGGATTGGGGGCTCAAGGCACCCATGGATCAGAGCATCAGCGTATTGTTTCCATAAGCAGTTGCTCTCATTAAAACAAAAACCACCCTGTGGAAGCCCTTTCCTGACCCTCCCCCTCCTCTGAAGGACACTGAAAGTCTTCTGATTTTCCAGCAGTAACAGAAGAGTTTTGGTTTAAACCCTTGTGTCTGCAACAAGCAGAAAAAACCCATTTGGTGTGAAATCTCGCTGGGTTAATTAAAACTGAAAAGCAGATCAATGGCATTGATATTTGGAGAAGTGTTTCCTTTCGAGATATGATTACACATTTCTATTAAAAACCTGATCTAGGTAAGATTAGACCTTCTTCAAACAAATTGAATCACAGGCTGCCCTGCTGAGCATCTCTGAATCTGCACACCTGCACTTAACTGCTTCCTTGTAAACGGGCTCCTCAGAGCCAGCAGGCACCACGGCCGTGGGGGGACGGCAGCAGAAGGAAGGGAAACCATGGAATCACTAAGGTTGGAGAAGACCTCTGAGCTCATCCGGTCCAACCATCAGCCCAACTCCACTGTGCCTGATAAACCATGTCCCAAAGTGCCACATCCACGTGGTTTTTGAACCCCTCAACGATGGAGACTCCCCCACTGCCCTGGGCAGCCTCTGCCAGGGCTTCACCACTCTTTTGGTAAAGAAATTTTTCCTAATATCCAACCTAAATTTCCCCTGGTGCAACTTGAGACTTTTTCCTCTCATCCTATCACTTATTACTCAGGAAGGAGCAGCACCTCACCACATCCAACTCCTCACCACAACTCCTGCAGAGTGCAATGAGGTCTCCCCTCAGCCTCCTCTTCTCCAGGATAAACAGCCCCAGGGCCCTCAGCCGCTCCCACAACCCCTGTTCTCCAGCCCCTTCCCCAGCTCCAGTCCCTTCTCTGGACGCTCTCCAGCCCCTCAATGTCCTTCTTGGAGTGAGGGGCCCAGAACTGACCCCAGCACTCGAGGGGTGGCCTCACCAGTGCCCAGTCCAGGGGCACAATCCCTGCCCTGCTCCTGCTGCCCACACCTTGGTTGATCCAAGCCAGGATGTTGCTGGCCTTCTTGGCCACTGCTATCTTATACTCAGCCATCTTCAACCAGCACCCCCAGCTCCCTTTCCACTGGATCCCTTTCCAGCCACTCTTCCCTACGCCTGGAGAATTGCATGAGGTTGTTGTGACCCAAATGCAGGACCCAGCACTTGGCTTTGTTGAACCCCACACAACTGTATGACCACTGTTTGACCAGGCACTCTGATAATCACAGAATGGGTTGGGTTGGAAGGGATCTTAAAGCCCATCCAGTTCCACCTCCCTGCCATGGACATCTCCCACTGGATTAGGGGGCTCAAAGCCCCATCCAACCTGGTCTCAAGCACCTCCAGGGAGGGACAGGAGCTGCTATGAAACCACAGAAGATCAGATACAGGTAAAAGCACCCAGATTCTACATAAGCAGCAGAAGGAACCAGAATCAGGAGGTTTGGGGGTTTTTCAGCTCTCTTTTCCATTCATAGTTCTAGGTAAGAGTCAGCCCGAGGCACTGAGGTGTGGGACACGCTGCGTGTCTGCAGGAGGAAACTGCTGGCTCAGCTCTCCAAGGCAGCCCCACACACCATCCTGCTTTAAGGTTTATCAAAACATTACTCAGATCATCAATTACAACTTCATTTGCGGAGAGAAAACCCACAGTAATGAAAAATGAAGAACAAGAGCAACAATGAGAGAGAGAAGAGAGAGGAGGAACAAATAGATTTGTAATGGTCTTCCAGAAACCTTAATTAAAGGATGAATGCTCTTTGGAGGTAAGAAGCAGATATATTGCAGTGTTCACAGTGCTTCGAGTGGAGGAGTGTTCGTTAGTGAGCTGCTATGTAATTATCCTTTAGGTCCAGGTACTTGAAGTCTTGGTAGAAACAGTAATTAAAAGCAAAGTAGAAAAGTACCTGGAATGTGTAACTAGATAAATTTGAGATGGGCAGAGTGTGGGCACTGGGCAGGCAAACTGTGTGCAGAGACCTCTCCAGAGACCGTTCCACCAGCCTCTGGTTTGCATCACCCCACACAGAAAGCCCACTGCTTCCCCACAGCCACTTTGTAGGGCCTCTAAGACACAAACCACCTCCACCACCATCTCTCCAGCAGCCCTAATCCATCACAACCAGAATAGAATCCAACAACAAAGCGCTCGAGCCAACAAAAACAAGCCCTAAAAAGACACAGCCTATGAGAAGGCTCCAGTAATCCCAAAAGCTTCCCGTGTCAGATCCCCAGTCTGTCCCTTTTGGCATTCAGTTGGTCATTTATCAACCCAAACAAGGAGTCACCATGCCCTGAGCTGTGCTGGAGCAGCTCAGAGACATCTCAAGCTCCAACACAACCAGTCACCATTCGGAAGGAGCTGCCACGTGCGAGCTGATCCATCACAGTAATCCTCTTCTGGGCTTGGCAGGGACTTGTTAAGCCACAGTAAAGTGGTCACAAGGCTTATTATTGTACAAGCTGCAGGCTCACAGCCTGAACTCACGTCTGAGCTTTGGTCAGGCTGTTCTCAGATTCACCCCACAGAAATGAGCAAAAATAACAACATTTATTCATTTTAAGCAATAATTCCTTACTCTGAAATGAGCACAGTGTCATGGTTGGGGTTGGAAAGGACCTTAAAGACAATACAGGCCCAGTACCCTGCCATGGGCAGCGACACCTCCCACTGGCTCAGGGTGTTCAAAGCCTTTACACACAGATTAAACAGTTCAGCTTATTGGAAGTTCAAAATCTCCTCTTCAGGTTTAGGTTTTTTGCCTTTACTAACACTGTAAACCCAAACAAACCTCCATTCATGTAGAATCACAGACTGGTTTGGGTTGGAAGGGACCTCAAAACCCATCCAATTCCACTATCCTGACACAGGCAGGGACACCTCCCACTGGATCAGGGGGCTCAAAGCCCCATCCAACCTGGCCTTGAACACCTCCAGGGATGGGGCAGCCACCACTGCTCTGGGCAAGCCAGTTGAACAAGATACGTCCAGCATCATGGGAAAACTCTCTTTTCCTGGTTGCTGTGGATGACTCTTACAATAATCTTCACTCACACGCCCATACGCCGCTCCTCCACAAGCACCTGGTCAGCAAATGAGAGCTTACTCAGGATTTCCACATATTCCCTTCGTGCACCTGCACCTGAGCTGGTATCTCCACTCCACGACCACATTTTCCACTGCACAGAGACATTAACAGCCTCGTGGGGTTGTCTCCCAAGACCATCTCACTGTAGTTGACCACAGCTGAAGTTCTGAAGGTACATAAATGTGCACATAGTTACTTGACACATTTAGTTAAGTATTTTTCCATTGAAACCAATAAAGATTGGACAACCAAGTGCCTCTAAAAAACCCTTCTGCCTTGTATGCATCCCCTTTGGGCCAAATCCAGAAATTCATGTGCTGCAGTACCTGAACCATAGAAACCAGGAACCTTACTCCAAATGACTTTGCTCAGCAAAAATACCCAGGAGAGCACCAAGGTCTCTTTGTGGGGCTACAAAACCCAGCACCCATCAGTGAGCAGCTGCTCAAGATGATGCTTAGTGTCTTTCCAGATAGCCCCCAACCTCTGAAGGCCTCCTGGCTTCTTCCCAGGTCCTTCCACCCTGCTCAATGCATTGAGCAGGACTTCTAGTACACTTGTCCTCTCTTATTTTGAATTAGGAACAGCTCCTGTGAGTGTCTGATCACACACTGAGATCTTAAGGCACCTGTGACTCAAACATGAGCATCTCCTACAGGAAAAGCACATCCCTCTGTTAATGATTGAGGTGTTGCTCTATGGTGTGAAGGTGCCAGAACTGCCTCAGGGAAAGAAGTCCAAGAATCTCTTTTGAGATGAGCAAAATATTCCATATTCATTTGACAAATAGCTGAAACATATTAGTGGAAACATTCCTGAAGCCCTGAGTCCTAGGAAGAGTCTCTCAAGGAAAGATTGAAGCCTGAAGAGTTGAAAATGTCTCTCAGTTCTAAGCAATCAAAACTCAGATGTTATAATGGGATATGTCAAGCAAACTCAACCACCTGGGTGTTTATAAACCCATCAAGCAATCAGTCTGGAGATGACTCCAAGAACACATTCTGGACCATCACGGTGTGGTTTCAGTGGAACCACTCTGGTTTATCCTGCTGAGCAGCCTGGGCACCAAAACCAGAGACCTCAGCTGGACTGCTGTGTCTGACAACATCCCATTCACCTGGTGGATAAACACATTACACCTGAACTGCCATTTTTCTGACCACACATAAATATAAAATATAAGGTGATGTGTGTGGGTTTGTACCCATCTGTCACCCAGGCACTCTCAATGATTACACTTAAAAACAGCAGCCACGGGCTTCTGTTCCCAGAAGTGTCCTTGATCTACAGGTAATGCCTTCCTGAAATCCCATCTCTGGGTCTTAATAAACAGTACTCTGGCATATTGACTCTAAATCAGACTTAGAGCAGCCCTGCTAAGCCTGGACGAGGCACTTCATCCTCTTTACGAAGCCTCCTCAGATGGTTCCTGAGCACAGTCACACAAACCTCAGGACAGTCTCGTGCATCACTGAACCATGGAATGGTTTGGGTTGGAAGGGACCTCAAAGCCCATCCAGTTCCAAATGGGCAGAGACACCTCCCACTGGATCAGGGGCATCAAAGCCCCATCCAACCTGGCCTTGAACACCTCCAGGGATGGGGTATCTATGACATCATAGTGGCAAACATATTTGAGGTTCATTCATAGGGCAGATACAACAATAGCCATTTTTAACAAAAAACAGGTAGAACCTTCTTTCTGAAGGCACATGGGAGAGAGAATCCATCTCAGAAAGGTTCCCAGCAAGAGAAGACAGAGCTTTATTTTTCCATTATTGGACGCTTCATTCCTTTTGCAAGAGCATCAGGGGAGACACAGACAGAGCATCTCCTGAGTTGGGTGCCTACACACAAAGCCTGGGCTCCCTACATCAGCACTGGCAGGTGGACACCACCTAATGGACCTACAGCACTCAACATACACCTAATTTAGAGGGCTTAAACACCTTTTTCTCCATAAACTCTACCAGCAGGCATTCTTTGATAGAAAAATCTGTCACAAAGACAGTATCAGAAAGCACACTTTCATCATATTTCTTAAACAGCAATGACAGAGAAGCCTCACAGAATCCAAGTTGCCCAGAGAAGCTGTGGCTGCCCCATCCCTGGAGGTGTTCAAGGCCAGGTTGGATGGGAATTGGAGCCCCCTGATCCAGTGGGAGGTGTCCCTGCCCATGGCAGGGGGTGGAACTGGATGGGCTTTGAGGTCCCTTCCAACCCAACCCATTCCATGATTCCATGACAACCTGGGCTAAGATCAGACACTGCACGGAGAGCTTCAGCAACGCCTGGGACCGCCTGGTTACTGCAAATGCCTCGCTCTTACATGGGCCAGAGAAGAATTTATTTCTCCTACTCTATCAGTAGACACTTTACACCTCGATCACCTCAACTATTTGGGCAGAGAAATGACTTTCAGACGATTTCATCCCATCTGAGACGCGCGGTGCTTCTGCTCTCAAAGTCCTCCCTGTACGTGTGTCCCTGTTTCAGGAAGATGTGCCCACTCCGTACACGCCAACAAAATCTTTCTACATGACTAATTTTCAGGTTGGACTGTCTTGATAAATAGACTGACTCACTGCAGAATTTAACTATGCATTAGGTCCTATTAGTGAATTAGGTCCTTTTGTTTTGCTCCAGAGTGCTGTCAAGAGCTGTAACAGCTTTCCTGATTAATGAGGAGAGAAAAGTTATTTCAAAGACAAGGGCAGATTGGAATTTTCTTCTCTCCTTGTTGTTTTTTTTCTGTGGTAGCTTTAGAAAGATGGAGTGTTGCATCAGTAAAAGCAGCACAAGATGCCACAGGCTTTGGCATTGGGCTGATCCTTGCTGTGGGTGCAGGACAGAGTAGGGTGGGACATCTCTGACATTGGCTCTCCCATCCAACCCAATGCTTGAGCTCTGATTTATAGTGACTATAACCATATCATGGGCTACACCAACAGCAGGGCAAGGGAGGGCAGTCTCCCCCTCTGCTTCGCTCTCGTATGAGAACCTATGTGGAGCCCTGTGTCCAGTTCTGGAATCCCCAACATAAGAAGGACATGGAATTCTTAGAATGGGAGCAGAGGAGGCCACGAAGATGATCCAAGGGCTGGAGCCCCTCTGCTGTGAGGACAGGCTGAGAGAGTTGGGGTTGTTCAGCCTGGAGAAGAGAAGACTTTGGGGAGACCTTAGAGCAGCCTCCCAGGACTGAAAGGGGCTCCAGGAAAGCTGGGGAGGGGCTCCTCACAAAGGCCTGGAGCGACAGGACAAGGGGGAACAGCTTTGAATTGGAAGGGGGAAGATTTAGATGAGACTTTAGGAAGAAGTTCTTTACAATGAGGATGGGGAGGCCCTGGCCCAGGTTGCCCAGAGAAGCTGTGGCTGTCTCAACCCTGGAGGTGTTCAAGGCCAGCCTGGATAGGGCTTTGAGTCCCCTGATCCAGTGGGAAGTGTTCCTGCCCGTGGCAGGGAGGGTTGAATCTGGATGGGCTTTTTAAGGCCCCTTCCAACCCAAACCATTCCATGATTCTACACGAGCTGTGGCACAGGATCCCTGGAGGGTTCTGACAAACAGCTTTCGGCTCCCCTCACCTGATCCTGCCTCTTCCTGCCCGAAGGATGTATCACCTTGTGAAGTGGTCGAAAATGGTTTATTGGTATTGCATGAATCAGCCAGGTCTGGTTATTTTGGAGTTATTAGCTCACAGGAACACACTAGAATATCCTTTACTCCATTTCTGCTCTTCAATACCCTCTTTTTCCCCCCCCATATTTGCCTACAAACCCATAACATGATGTCTATCACCTTGGAGCATTCATTTTCACAGTGGAAACTGTTACAAAGCAAGAATGTATTTCAGTGATTGCACAAAGTGGCCAGTTCCACCAGATGACGATAACATTGATCTTCAGGGCTCTCTATTGAAGGAACTCCATTAGCAATGTCAATGGCTGCTTTGTCTTGCTTTATTTTTAGCGTTCCCTCAATTGATCCGACACCAACTGCAGGAAGGTTCTGTGTCTGGGATTTTTCTTTGAGAAAGGAAGAGATTCTGAGCAGAAGTCTTAAAAAACCCTCAGAACATGACTGTATTGTTTAGCTTTTATATAATCATTAAGGTTAGAAAAGACCTTTAGGATTATTAAGTCCAACCACCAACACAATACAAACACGCCTACTAAACACATGCACATGTTTTCTGAACTGGAGTGGAGTCACTGCTTCCCTGGGCATCCCCAGGAATCCATATCCATATCTCACACCCAGGTATCCATATCTCCCACCAAGGTGACGAAGTGTAGAAGAATGGGATGAAACTCTGAACCATGATATCACATAGTCATAAAATCATAGAATCATCTGGTTGGAAAAGACCTCTGAGATCATCGAGTCCAACCATCCCTGTCCACTACTGAACCAGATCCCTGAGCACCTCATCCACCCATCTTTAAACCCCTCCAGGGATGGGGACTCCACCCCCTCCCTGGCAGCCTCTGACAGGGTCTGAGAACCCATTCCATGAAGAAATGTTTCCTGATGTCCAATCTGACCCTGCCCTGGGGCAACTTGAGGCCATTTCCTCTCCTCCCATCCCCTGTCACTGGGGAGAAGAGACCAACCCCCACCTCCCCACAGCCTCCTCTCAGGCAGTTGGAGACAGGGATGAGGTCTCCCCTCAGCCTCCTCTTCTCTAAGGTAAACTCCTTCGGAAGCTCTTGCATGAGGCCCAAACCCAGATTCTAAAAGGATTAAATAAATCCATCCTGAACAAGGGGGGGCCCTACCCTACGAGAAGAAAGTCCAGCCTTCTCTTATTTCAAACACACAGCAGAAATAATGAACAAGGCACAAAACTGAAAATTATAATAAAAGAAAGCACCGAGGGTATCTCAGCTACAGGTCTCTCCTCTCAGGATTTGCTTTGCAGCTCTTGCTCCTGCTCATTAAAAAACAAGCTCTTGATATGTTGCTAAGGACACTGCTCCTCACAACAGATTTCACTTGTCATTCACGTTCAAAGAGCCAGCTACTCTCAGCCTATCCCATCCAACACCAGACACACGATGCAGCACCAGAGACCTTCAGTCACATCACAGAAAGGATTCTGCACAACATCAAAGCATTGCTTGGGCTTTTTGGCTTTATGAAACCCACAGGGGATATCATTCCAGAGCTCACGGTTGAGATGGTTGGTTGTCACCCTCCAAAGGTCTCACCATAACTTTATCCGCAGCCACTTTTGGCCATTTGCACATTTACCACTTGCAGCCCTTTGCATAATTTGCTCTTTTCCCTGCAACATATTCACACAGTGAGGTATTTATAGACCACAGAGACATCTTCCACGATTAATAATCACAGGCTTTAATCCAGAAAGCTCTCATCTCCTGCTTCCCAAATCGTAAAGGTCCATAGACAGAACCAAAACCTTCATTATGGCCTGTTAATGAACCTCATTTGAAAGGAAAAAAAAAGACTTAAGAGTCCAAAACTGCCCACATTTTCCTTCTCTTGCTTCAAGAAAAACAATGTTTCTGGGAGAACATGGATCTGTTGGAGCGAGTCCAGAGGAGGCCACGGAGATGACCCAAAGGCTGGAGCCCCTCTGCTGTGAGGACAGGCTGAGAGAGTTGGGGTTGTTCAACCTGGAGAAGAGGTCCCTCCCAACCCAAAGCATTCCATGACTCTGTGAACTCTTCCTCTCTACACAGCCTGTTCCCTGTCCACGTTCTGCCGGTCTGTTTTGTCTTCACTATAACCTGCATCTTGTCTTTCATGTTCAAAGTGCCGGGCACAGCTCTGGTGCTACATAAATAATAAATAACAACACGGTGACATCAAATAAGGCAGTTTAAGGAAATGCAGCTGACAGGGTTTTCTCCCTTGACATTTTTACTATGAATTTCTTTGCCTTTGTCATTTGACTTAATGCCTTTGCAAACTACAGAATAGAAACTAAAGCGTAATTACAGTTAAGATATAAACTTGATGTTCACCAGGGTAATGCCTGAGAGAGGAGGAGGGGAAGAAGAAAGTGGCTTTCAGAGCCAGAGTGGTTTCCTGTAGGTGGCTGTAATAGTGACAAATAAATAGGAAGAGCAAAGCAATGAGTCAGAAAAAAGGAATTCAATTTCTTAGGCCTGCAACAAGGTACACGATGAATAGAGGGAAAGGAGAAGACAAACATAGAGTTTTGCCCTGAGGAGGATTATAGACAGGCAACCACAGAATCATGGAACGGTTTGGGTAGGAAGGGACCTCAAAGCCCATCCAGTTCCACCCCCCTGCCATGGGCAGGGACACCTCCCACTGGATCAGGGGGCTCCAAGCCCCATCCAACCTGGCCTTGAACACCTCCAGGGATGGGGCAGCCACCACTGCTCTGGGCAACCTGGGCCAGGGCCTCCCCACCCTCACAGCAAAACATTTCTTCCCAAGATCTCATCTCAATCTCCCCTCTTTCAGTTGAAAACCCTTCCCCTCATCCTATCCCTGCACTCCCCGATCAAGAACCCCTCCCCAGCTTTCCTGGAGCCCCTTTCAGTCCTGGGAGGCTGCTCTAAGGTCTCCCCAGAGCCTTCTCTTCTCCAGGCTGAACAACCTCAACTCTCTCAGCCTGTCCTCACAGCAGAGGGGCTTCAGCCCTCAGATCATATTTGTGGCCTCCTCTGGACCCATTCCAAAAGCTCCAGGTCCTTCCTGTGCTCAGGACTCTTGAATTAGACACAGGACCCCAGGTGGGGTCTCACAAGAGCAGAGCAGAGGGGTGGAATACCCTTCCTTCCCTCTGGTCCCACTCTCTGGATGCAGCCCAGGTGGTTTCTGGGCTGTGAGTGCACATTGCTGGCTCAAGTTAAACTTCTCAACCCACAGCATCTCATCTTTTGCAGCAATGCTGGACCTTCCAGACCTAACACTCCCAAGAACTCAAGGAAGTGACTGCATTTCTGGGTCCAACTTGAGCACAGCTCCCCAGTCATAACATCCGACTCCCGTAAACCTGTTCTGTCCCAGGTTCAAAAATTACTCAACGCATTTAGAAACCTTACTCTAAAAACTGGTAAACACCTCCCTCTCCACAGCAATTCATTCTAAACCCAACAGTGCCCAGAAATCCTCTGCCCAGGTGGAATTCCTGCCAAGAGCATATCCGAGCTGTCTGGAATGAAGCCATTGGAAGAAGGAGGTACAATAAGAGAGTCCCACACAATTATGCACACGGCATTAATTTATTAGTATCACAGAATCAGAGAATGACCCCAGTTGGAAAGGCCCATCCAGTCCAACTGCTGTCCCTGCACAGGACACTCCCAACACTCACCCCCTGTGACTGAGGGCATTGGCCAAATGCTTCTGGAATGCTGGCAGAGCAGGTGCCCTGACTGCTTCCCTGGGGAGCTGTTCCAGTGCTCCACCACCCGCTGGGGGAAGAACCTCTTCCCAATGGCCAATCTCCCCCTGCCCTGGCACATCTTCCTGCCATTCCCTCCAGTCCTGTCCCAGGGCACCAGAGAGCAGAGCTCAGCCCCTCTTTCCCCTCCCTCCCTTGGGAGAAGGCACAAACAGCTCTGAGATCCCCTCTCAGGCTCCTCTTCTCCAGCTGAACAGACCCAGGCACTTCAGCCTCTCCTCACACACTGCCCCTCCAGACCCTTCCCCAGCTTTGGGGCCTCCTCTGGACACCAAAACAAAGGCAAATCTTCACTTGGTTCCACACACAAAACATCCATCCTGCTGGAGTTCTGCCACAACAGAGAAGAAAAGGTTTGGTCATGAGAAAGGGTCCTGCAGTTCTCCACATGGAGAGATAAACAAAGATATGGCCCATAACCTATACTGCACCACTCAGGTGAGCCATTGGGGCTGAATAAACTGAACCCAAAGCGATGCCCAGCTGAAGATGATGAAGACCACGTATTTTTGGTGCACATTTACTGGAATTATTCTTATGGACCTATCTGCCCACTGGTTCCAGTGAGGTTATTCCCGATTTACTTCGGGAGCAGGAAGTGGTTTTTCTGCTTTCAGGATTTGATGTGAAACTGCCTGGTTTCCCACCTACATCATTTTTACGACTCCAGTTTTCAGATTCCCGTTTGCCGCCTTCTCCAAGTGTACAAAGATCATATTGACTTATAGCACTGCTCTGGACAGCAGAAGGATTTAAAGAGCATAATCATAATCCACCAGCACCACAAAAACATCAATAAAGTCATTCTTGGCAGAGATTTGCTGGAAAGTTCTGAGTCTCCCACAATGCACCCATCTACTCCTGCCAGCACAGCAGCTCATCAGAGTCATGGAATGGTTTGGGTTGGAAGGAACCTCAAAGCCCATCCAGTTCCACCCCCCTGCCATGGGCAGGGACACCTCCCATTGGATCAGGGGGCTCAAAGCCCCATCCAGCCTGGCCTTGAACACCTCCAGGGATGGGGCAGCCATTGCTGCTCTGGGCAACCTGGGCCAGGGCCTCCCCACCCTCATCATGAAGAATTTCTTCCTAATGTCTCATCTAAATCTTCCCCCTTCCAGTTCAAAGCTATTAAAACTATCCTGAGATGTCCCATCATAACAAAAAGATGGACTTTGAGACCTCTAACACCTCATTCAGACACAAATTATAATGTTTTTGGCTCCTTGAGGAAAGAATCATCTTCCCAGAATCAGTACCATCTGAGAATACTTTGAAACCACAGACAGGATCCAGACCCTGACTGAGGGTCAAGTGGAGAACATCAAACATCCACCACATCATCTCATTGACTGTAAAATGGACAATTTCCAGACAACAGCACACAACATCTTGTCAAAATAGAGCATTTTCAGACCCACTTGCTGCGCTTCACCCTTGTGGTTGAGGTACTGTGTCCTCATTCCATCTCCAACCAACAGGTAACCCATCAGATAAAAATAGCTCCACTCAAAATGCTCAGGAAGGCAACAATCCATTAGGTCACGAAACTGCTGCTCAAAGCTGCCTCTTCCAGCTTTTATTAGTTGTTTAGCAGTGAGTATCACACCCCAGCCTCTGGTTTCAACGTTCCTCCTGGTTCTCACACGGGGTTTTCCACGTGTGTTTTCTCCACCGTGTCAGGCTGTGTTTGCTGTTCATTACAGTTCCTCCTGTCCCTCTCTGCATGAGTTCCACCCCAGGGTATCGTTGCAACCAGTGCCTCGGTGTTAAGTGCCACACACCCTGATCCCAGCGTGGAGTAGCCCTGTCCCCCTCGGCCACGGCTGTCCAGGTGGGTTATGTACAACACATGGCTGAGTGAAAGATGTAGGTGTTATTTCTGAGAGGTCCTCAGTCAGCTCTGGACTCTGATGTAAGCTGGTGGGCTACCTCAGTTACCAAAGAGAGCAAGGGGTGCTAAAAAGAGCCCATGGGGCACCCAACCCAACCAGGTGCCTGCTCCTACAACCAGCACAGAAAGAGAAGCAATGCCAGGGGACGACTCATCCCACCTGTTTTAGACAGGACCGCTCCTCTGTTAAGTGACAGGGGATGGGACAAGAGGAAACAGCCTCGAGCCACACCAGGGCAGGGTCAGATTGGACATCAGGAAACATTTCTTCACCAAAAGGGTTCTCAGGCCCTGGCAGAGGCTGCCAGGAGGTGGTGGAGGCTCCATGCCTGGAGGGGTTTAAAAGACAGGGAGATGAGGTGCTCAGGGATGTGGTTTGGTAGTGTTCAGGGACGGCCACGTCCATCTCAAAGATATTTTCCTACCAAACAATTTTATGAAATGGCTTCTTTCCATCTTTTTCTCTTTCTCCAAGCACACGTTGGATGCTTCACAGTTCCCTTTACTTATTTTTGAGCTTGAATGTACTTATTATACTCCTGTATTTTCAGAACAAATTGACTTCTGAACCCGAGAGCTGCACATTACATTGAAGGATTCATGGAGGTCTTTTACCAAAGCTGTTTTCTTTTACATTTCAGTGCACTCTCATTTATCTTCCACTGAAGATGCCCTTTCTCTTGGCTTATCTGCCTGAGCATCAGCAGATATAATGCCAACGGTGTGCCAAGACCACTGCAGCCTTCCTGGATAATCCAGTTATCAAAAGCTGGTGCCAGTGCCTTACCAGTTGTGCTAGGAGTGACCTTGTGGTTAGACCAGTCCAGATTCAACATGCTTAAAGGCTACAGATCTGTCCACTCTGATCAAGCTTCTCAAATTCATCAGGTACCTGAGCAGACCACAAGATGGATTTTGAACTATGGGAAAACATCCTTATCCCACGCTGTGATGTCCAGGTGGAACACTGGATGCTAAGTAAGAGGCACTGCAGGGCAGGAGACCTCCACCCTTCTATAGCTTCAAGGTGTGAGGAGCTTCTAGAAGTGCTGCAAGGCCAACAATGAGGTGATCCAACTCCTGCTGAAGCACCAGATGCACAGGGACTGGGATGAATTCTTGAAACCTCAGCATGACCACAAACAAGTCCACTCTCTGATTTTGACACCTGCCATGTTTCTACTTCAGAGGTGCACCCTGCGCCCAAGGACACCTCCACCCCCTCATCACTTCAATGAACTCTGAACCCCTCTACACTGCTGCTTCCCCCACTTCCAGGCTGCAGCTCCCATCGACAGCTTCCACCCAGGTCCTGCCTGCCCCTGGAGACTACACTGGTTGCCAGTGCATTGGACCAGCAAGAAAGGGAAATGATGGGTGTGTAGGAATGAAACAGTTGGAACACAGAGGAACGATGAGTCAACCAGAAGAAACAGGTCCCTTTGGCCAAAAACACCTTCCTGTAAGAGGACAAAACCCCTCAGTCGATTCCAGTAATCGTTACCACATTGTCATTTGGGGGATCGTTGATGGCTCAAAGTGAACAAAAGCAGGTCTGAGATCCTGGTGGAACGTCAGTAACTCCCATCTACCTCACGGATACGTGGACATTCCTCATGATCCCAGCTGCAACTACCAGCAAACCCAGGCTCCCATGATGCTGAGTAGACTGTTCCATCACAGGACAGGAAATCCCAAAGCAACCCAGAGCCCTGGATGTACCAGTAGGACCCTGGACACCAGGGGAGGATGGGATGTATGGTGACATAAAATCTTATTTAGGGTACATCAACAAAAGGACCTCTTCTCCTCTTCTAAAACCCTTGCTTCCCCCATCTGAGCTGCACTTTCTTCTCTTGCCTGCCTTGCCTCTGGCTGAGCAAAGAGTTAACGACTTCTGCACTTAGCCAGCCTCTCCTTTGTGCTGAGCAGGAACATTATCATCACACAGAGTGTCTTCATACCAGACACAACCAAAGGTCTTCATCTGGGGACCAGCGTGCAGAATGAAAGATCCTGCTCCTTGAATATGCTTTGTGACACAAACAAATGGAAAACAAAGCGAGGGAACACACAGCCCTGACTTCTGCACCAGTGCTGGCTTAAGAAAGCATTTCTCCTGGTGATTTCCACCTCTGAGCAGGCAGGGCTGCCCCAGTTAACACAGCCCTGGCACCTACTGCCTGGTCCCATCAGAAATCACTGGATCACATCCTAATGGGATTAGCTACAAGGCTGTGACTTTCCTCCTCCATGGCAAAAATTGTCCTCTTCCTTCAATTTTAGAAATGCACATAACATCCAGGTACTGTTAATCCTGGACACTCAAGGACACATGGTTTTGAGGACTAACAGCACCTACAGGTCCTATGCTTGGTTTTCAGCTGAAAGAAGGGAGATTGAGATGAGATCTGAGGAAGAAATGTTTTCCTGTGAGGGTGGGGAGGCCCTGGCCCAGGTTTCCCAGAGCAGTGGTGGCTGCACCACCCCTGGAGGTGTTCAAGGCCAGGTTGGATGGGGCTCTGAGCCCCCTGATCCAGTGGGAGGTGTCCCTGCTCACAGCACTGGGGTGAACTGGATGGGCTTTAAGGTCTCTTCCAACCCAAACCGTTCCCTGACGATACGATTTGGACAGTTCTTGCTTTACAAAGACATTGTTCCCTGTACCGTTTCACTGTACAAGTTTGATTTTTGTCTAAGGAACCACCAAAACTTTCAACAAAAAAAGAAGCCACTCAAGCAAGACACCTGACCTGTTCTACATCTTCCTAACCCAGATGCAGCACTATTTATTACAGAAAAAACCCTTGCCTCCAGTGAGCGCCACGCCATCGCTTTTACTGATATTCATGGGATTCACTGCAATAAAAGAGACTCCAAGAGTTGTTCTCTTTGTGCAGAAACCCATTTACTTTGCCATCCAAAGTATTTATGAGGTTTCTGTGGCATTATTTAGGATATCTGTATTTAACATCCCTCCTTCACATCACCATTTATGCTTTTACTGATCCTGGGAGCGAGCTTCTCCTGTCCTCTTGTAGTTGATCCTGGGCTTAAAATGCAATATTTTTTGTTTTCTAGTTTTCCATCCTTAGCATTAGGAACCAAGATCTTTATACAAACACCCCACACCAATTGATATTAAAACACCCAGCAAAGCAGGAGGCTACGTGTGTAATAAATTATAGCAAAGCCATGGGGATATTGCTGTTGGAATAACTGACATTAGGGAGCAAATATGGTTTTATGTTTCTTGTAGCTAATTAATTCAAGATTGAAGAATTTTTCTGTGAAGGGCAGAAAGAAGGACAGTGAGGAGAGGGGAAAAAACCCTCAATTTGTGTGGTACTCTTTAACCACATTTGTGGAAGGAGGAGGAAAAAAGTGGTGTAATGGTGACAGGAGAGCACAGTACAACACAATAAAGGCTGGGCTCCATCTGACACCTTGCATTGAGGAAGTCCCAGCTCTCCCAGTAGCAGATGGGATGGATCCAAGTGGTGCAGCTGACACTCCAGAAGGCCAGAATGTCATCCAGGACAGGCTGGAGAAGTGGGCTCATGTAAACCTCGTGAGGTTCACCAAAGGCAAGTGCAAGGTCCTGCACCAGGGTAAGGGCAACCCCTGGTATTGATATGGGTTGGGGAGGATGTGACTGTGCAGCCCTGCCAAGAAGGACCTGGGGTGCTGGGGGATGAAAGGCTGGACACGAGCCAGCAAGGTGGACTCACAGCCCTGAAGGTCAAACTATGTCCTGGGCTCCATCATTAAAATTACGATCCACAAGGTGAGGGAGGGGATTCCCCTCCTCTGCTCTGCTCTGGGGAGACCCCACCTGGAGTCCTGTGTCCAGTTCTGGAGTCCTCAGCACAGGAAGGACCTGGAGCTGTTGCAGCGAGTCCAGAGGAGTCCACAGAGATGATCCAAGGGCTGGAGCCCCTCTGCTGTGAGGACAGGCTGAGAGAGTTGGGGATGTTCAGCCTGGAGAAGAGAAGGCTCTGGGGAGACCTCAGAGCAGCCTCCCAGGGCTGAAAGGGGCTCCAGGAAAGCTGGGGAGGGGCTTTTTACAAAGGCCTGGAGTGATGGGATGAGGAGGAATGGCTTTAAACTAAGGAGAGTGGGGGGAAATTAGACTGGATATAAGAAAGAAATTGTTTACCCTGAGGGTGGGGAGGCCCTGGCCCAGGCTGCCCGCAGAGGCTGTGGCTGCCCCATCCCTGGAGGTGTTCAAGGTCAAGTTGGATGAGGCTTTGAGCGACCAGAGTTAAAGGACTGGATGATCTATAAAGGTCCCTTCACCCCCAAAGCCTTCTATGATTCTATGACCTCCACTGCCATGGGGTGGACCTCCACGCCAAGGCCACCAGCAGTCAATGTGCCAATTGTGCAGGCACCATGGCAGCCACAGCAGCTCTGACCCCACCACCACCACCCTGGCTCTGCTCCAGCCTCACAAAGGCAGCCCAGTGGCTCCACAAACTGACACGCAGAGAGCCCAAGAAAGTCCTGTTTTGTTCTGCTGGAGAGACAGAGAGCTGAGATCGGGATTACTCACGGACAGCTGAACGCTCGTTATGCTCATTATGCTCATTTGCATACTGCGGGGGGTGGGAGGCAAGGTTCTGATCCCACATTTTGCAGGGAAGCATCATCTGCAGCTGAAGGGAGATGCAGACGGGTATTTTTTACAGCATTTCCACTCCTTCTCCAGGGTCTGAGCTGCTGCTCAGCCCCCACGGCAGGGGAGGGAAGCTCTTAGTCTGCTGAGATAGCTGAGGGCATCTTTAATTAACAACCACATCGCTAATGGTGAAGTGGGAGAGCAGAGAAAGCAGATAAATCAGTGCAGACAGACAGTCTGGCTGCCAGGTCAACCCAGAGACAAAAAAACCCAGGCAAGCAGCTTACAAATTCCTTTAAAATAGGGAACTGGAAGCAGGAAATCACACACAAAAGCTTAAATAAACCTTATAACCAGCATCAGGAACTGCAGCAATTTAAATTGCCAGTGGTGTGCCCTGTCCTGATGGAAGGGGCCTCTGGCTGCTCCGGCTCCATCCCTAGCAGGCTTCAGGCTGGAATCGCATTCAGGTCCCAGGAACGGCTGCCAAGTGCAGATTTTACCAGAGCAAGCCATCAAAACAGGGCAGATATATCCAAAATAAAGATCTTGGTGCTGTTTGGTAACAGCAGCACCCTCCTTACTTGGTCAAAACAGCATCACTGCCTTTCAAAGGCAGCAGCTTTGTCTGATCATGTTTCCAAGGTGGTGGACAGCAGAGCCTAACACCGATGAAAAATGTTGCTGGAGTGCCAACAGTCAAAGAGAGCTGGATTTTACAGCTTTAGGTGATCTAAAAATAGCAGCACCTTGGAGACTGCAGCCTGAAAAACAGTTCCTCATCAGCATGACCCAACTAACTTCTGCAAGACCACACGGTTTCAGAGCAACCCAGAGGAAGAAAGACCTGTTGGATGGACCAGAAAATATTCCTCTGCTCAAAATCTCGTGCAGGTGGAATTTCAGCCATCAGGAGGTTGTAAATTCAGCTCCACATGACATACAGAGGTTCCAGGGATGCCTCAGTTCTTGCTGACATTCCACAGGACAGAGAGCAAAACCCACAGCCAAGGGGTAAAGCATCAAATGTTGCTGTGGTTGTTCTCTACACCTGCAGAGCAAAGTAAACCAGGAAAATGTCAGAGGCTGGAGCCATGAAGATGATCCAAGGGCTGGAGCCCCTCTGCTCTGAGGACAGGCTGAGAGAGTTGGGGTTGTTCAGCCTGGAGGAGAGAAGGCTCTGGGGAGACCTTAGAGCAGTCTCCCAGGACCGTAAGGGGCTCCAGGAAAGCTGGGGAGGGGCTCTGGATCAGGGAGTGCAGGGATGGGATGAGGAGGAAAGGTTTTGAGCTGAAAGAGGGGAGATTGAGATGAGATCTTAGGCAGAAATGTTTTGCTGTGAGGGTGGGGAGGCCCTGGCCCAGGTTGCCCAGAGCAGTGTTGGCTCACAGCCCACCAACACCCAGATGCAATGGGTTCCACCCTGGTCCTGTTGGAGCACTGCACAGCCCTCACTCTTTATGCCAACAGGGAATGTTGTCCAGTTGTTCTTATCTGAACTCTTGTTGTTAAATGTACGGGTGCAGCTGTTTGGGTTTGCAGCACAGAAGAGTGATAAAGTGCACCCATGTGCCGGTTACAGCAAGCACAGAGCTGTTGCCTTGGGTACTTTGCACTGTATCTCAAATCACATCCCTGCATTCACAGAAACCATAGAATTGCTTGGTTGGAGAGGACCTTTTGAGATCGAGTCCAACTCTTCCTGTCTAGTACTGAACCAGATCCCTGAGCACCCATCTTTCAAACCCCTCCAGGGATGGGGACTCCACCCCCTCCCTGGCAGCCTCTGACAGGGCCTGAGAACCCTTTCCAGGAAGAAATGTTTCCTGATGTCCAATCTGACCCTGCCTTGGGGCAACTTGAGGCCATTTCCTCTCATCCCATCCCCTGTCACTGGGGAGAAGAGACCAACTCCCACCTCCCCACAACCTCCTCTCAGGCAGTTGGAGACAGGGATGAGGTCTCCCCTCAGCCTCCTCTTCTCCAGGGCCCTCAGCTGCTCCTCATAAGACTTGTTCTCCAGCCCTTTCACCAGCTTAATTTCCCTACATCCTGAACAACAAAGCTTGCAGAGAACCAGCACCAAAAACTTATTTTTCTATTAGAAAAAAGGCCAAACTTATTCTTTTTGCCCTTTTTTTTTAAAGACACCAAAGCTCACCTGATGGTAGAGGAATATCTCACACAAAGAAACTGCAGTTAATGAAAGGTGGACATTACGGGTCCCACAAAAGCTTAATTTGCAGTGATGGACATTAACTTGAACTCCAAAATGCACCAATGTGAAGATAACATCCCCTATGCTGGAGGGTGACATCTCCCTCACACCCTTCTTGCTGCCCAGCAGTGCTCCCAGCCCACCACCCACGTGGAGCGTGGCCACTCCAGGACTCTCTTCCCACCCCTTTGCCTTCTGCACGTGCAGACCTCTGCCCACCTGGCCTTGGACACCTCCAGGGATGGGGCATCCACAGCTTCCCTGTTGGGTTTATAATGATTCCAAATTACTGGTGGTACCTAAAGACAATCCAAGTCCATAGACAACTGAAAGGCAATGCACCTCACTAGACTTTGCTACATCAAAGAAACTCAAAACTTCAGGTTGGTCTTTCATGGGAAATGGGTTTTATCCTCTTTAAATAAAGCTTGTTCAGTGCAAAGTGCCAAAAGGGGATGGAACAAGAAGGAAAGAAGAGAGGAAACTCCTCATGCCATTACAGGAATTAAGAGTGAATAAAACTGGGAGGTTTCAGGGTGGGCAGACTTTTTCCATGCCCTTCACCCCGAGCTCGGGTGACAGTTATTTTTCCCTGAGTGTCAGAAAGCTCTTAATCAGAGCCAAGAGGAATAAGTAGCTTTTCTTACCAAGGCCTCTTCAGGAGAAGATTCACAAGTAGCACCGCAGCTCTGATCTTGATGAAGCGTGGCAGCTGAGGCCAAAATTAATCCAATCGCAAATGATACTTAATAAATCAGTTCAAAACACAGCCTCACGTCCTCAGAGATGGAGAGCAGACCTTCCAGTCCCCACCTCCAGGAGATGTGCTGGCAGCCTGAGCCAGCCCCACGGAGTTGAAGTCCCCCATAGTCTGGGGAAGGGAAGGATGGGTGCAAGGGTGGGAATTCTTCCTGGCAGCATTGCCACCCCGCAGGATGTCACTTGGGAACCAGCTTACTGTGCTGTCCCCATCGAGAGCCTCCATACTGAAGGGCAACCCACCCTTGAGTAGTGTCTACTCCAGAAAACCATAATGTAGCTTTTCAGAGCTGTTTTTAAAAGCAACACAGATTGATCCCTGCAGTTTCAATACCTGGAAGACTTGAAATCTTTAGTCTGTTAAGGCTTCCAGAACCACAATTCGTTTTGGGGGAACACAATCGCTCACACATGGAGATCTACTCAAGTTGAGACCACGAATATCAAGCCCCATCCAACCTGGCCTTCAACACCTCCAGGGATGGGGCAGCCAACACTTCTCTGGGAAACCTGGGTCAGGGTCTCCCCACCCTCATCCTTAAGAATTTCTTCCTAATGTCTCATTTAAATCTTCCCTCTTCCAGTTTAAAGCCATTCCCTCTCATCCCATCACTCCAGACCCTTGTAAAAAGCCCCTCCCCAGCTTTCCTGGAGCCCCTTTCAGTCTTGGGAGGCTGCTCTAAGGTCTCCCCAGAGCCTTCTCTTCTCCAGGCTGAACAACCCCAACTCTCCCAGCCTGTCCTCACAGCCCTCAGATCATCTTTCATGGCCTCCCTGTTCCGTTCCAACATTAACATCAGGTTCCAGGCTTTATGGTGCAAATTACTGTACAGATAACATAGTGCTTTTCTAACCCATCACACTTCCCAAAGTGGACTGTAAAGATCAAGCAGCAGCATCTCCATGCATAATTAATAATTATTGTGATGCAGCCACAACTGGCTGTTTGGTTATTAAAGTTTGTTACCAAGTATTAACCTTGGCATATTCCTCCTTTAATATATAACTAGCAGCTTCTCTCATTTAATAATTGTATCAAAATAGAAACTGTGTCAACCACAGATTAACTTTGAAAGCCTCAATGGGCTAAAAATAATGAACTAATCTACATTTACCAAAAGAACAGATTTCAGCTGATTATTATCCTTTTCAGGATGCAGAGAGGGAGAAGTTTGATGCTCAATTTCTAACTTTAAGCGTGATGACTTTGCACACAATCCAAGGTCTGCAAGCAACATGACTAAAGAGCCCAAAACTCCATCTACCAGAACTGCACCCGAGGGCTGGGGTTTCTGCAAACCCCACCTGAGCAGTGAGGTGACAGGAGAGGTCTGGGTTCAAGTCCAAGCTCCTAATGTGCTGTTTGAAGAGCTCTGGGTGTAAGCAGGGCAGTTGTTGAAAGAACATTTCACAAGGGCCTGCAGTGACAAGACAAGGGGAAACAGCTTTAAATTGGAAGGGGGAAGATTTAGATGAGACATGAGGAAGAAATTCTTCATGATGAGGGTGGGGAGGCCCTGGCCCAGGTTGCCCAGAGAAGCTGTGGCTGCCCCATCCCTGGAGGTGTTCAAGACCAGGTTGGATGGGGCTTTGAGCACAGGGATGTTGCAGGGTGAACAGCTGGGATTGAATCCATGGCTGTGGCTTCTACATCATCACCAACTCCGATTTCGGAAGTCCCCTTCACTGTAACCCTCCTAAGCAGGGGGAATCCAAGTAGAAGGAATCATGAGTAGCCTCCCCAGCGGAGGGGACAGCTATAAAAGCAGCTGTACAGAGATCCCTCAAAGCACTGCTCATGGCCTCCCAGACTTGCAGGACTTCTAGACCAGACTTAAACTCACAGGACACAAACCTATGGGTAACCAGAACTGATAGCAGCTGCATAAAGGAACACACAGAGAAACAACTACCTCCTGTATTAGATCCTAATTTCAAGGATCAAGACCACACAGGACCTCATTCCCAGCTCTGATGTAGGATCATAAAATCATTCAAGTTGGAAAAGACCTCTAAGATTATCCAGTCCAACCATCAGCCCAAGCCCCCCATGCTTACTAAACCACATCCCCGGGTGCCACATCCGCACGCTTTCTGAACCCCTCCAGGGATGGGGAATCCCCCACTGCCCTGGGCAGCCTCTGCCAGGGCTTCACCACTCTGGCAGAAAAGAAATTTTTCCTAATATCCTACCTAAGCCTTCCCTGGCACATCCTCTCATCCCATCACTTGTTACTTGGGAGAAGAGACCAACACCCACCTAATCACAACTTTTCCCAGAGCAGCATATCCTTATGTTGGGGATTCCAGAAGTGGACACAGGACTCCAGGCGGTGTCTCATCAGAGCAGAGTGGAAGGGAAGAATCCCCTCCCTGGCCCTGCTGGTCCCACTGCTTTTGATGCAGCCCCAGGACATGGTTTGGCCTTCTGGGCCACATGTGCGAGCACACACTGCAGCCTTATGTCGAGCTTCTCCAGGCTGAACAACCCCAACTGCCTCAGCCTGTCCTTGGATGGGAGTTCCTCCAGGCCTCAGATCATCTCTGCCCTCCTCTGGATCCGCTCTAACAGCTCCGGGTCCTCTGTTCCCACCTCAACATTCCCATCCCTAATTGCACACCACCCCCAAGAGCACACAGCCACTCCCCCCATCCCGCTTCCCACGGCACTTGGCTCCAACCCACGGTGCCAGACACTCCCTTCACAACAGGCAGGGGACTCACTCGCGGGGATTAAGGGCTGATTTCATTCCAGCTCACAGAAACACACAGCAAGGGGCAAGTGGTGTCACCTCCCCAACGCACGCTCCTGTGCAAAGCATGACCTGCTATTCATTTAGAACCAACAGGCAGGTGGGGTGACTCACTGCCTCCTCTACCACCACACAGAACTCATCCAATGCAATTCTTCCCGTGGTCTAGATTTTATTTCACCCTGTCTGGTAGAAACATCTTCTTTATTTCTTTAGAAGTTTTTGCATATAATTCTTTTGCCTCCTTTCATTGGTCTTGGCTGGGGTGTGTTCCCCTGCCTCTACTTGCAATACTATTTTCACATCTGACTAAATCCTCTGAAGACTACTCAAAAGGATGGTTCTTCAATCTTTTTATACCATTTATAGCACTTTTAATTTTGGTTGGAAGAGCTGCTGCTTCTCTCACAGTGATTCAGCAAACTGCTGTCACAGGAGAGCACACGAGCAACTTCAGCCAGATCTGCTCAACACCAGGACTTTCTGAACTGCACACCACAGGGGCACCAGCACCGCTCGACCCATGCCCATATTTTACTTCTTAATATGGTATTAAAGCTTCCTTTTCCTCCCAAAATTAAAAAAAATAAGTGGGAGCACGCAGACTCATAGGGACCACTACACCTCTCAGCCACTGGATCATCATCACAGCATGTCCTGAGTTGAAAAGGACCCAAAAGAATGAGTCCAACTCCTGTCCCTGCATAGGGCAACCCCAAAAATGAATGAACACAGAAGCCAGTCTGAAGCTATCAAAGCCTTGTCCTCTTAGTCCTCCTCCCACCACAGTGAGCCCTGTTCAAGCCTCGCAGCCCTTGAGACCATTCATGCCACAGTGTCCTCAAGACGTGCACAAAGCCTGGTTGCTGCCAAACTACATGTAATGCTTTCCCACAGACATGGACATCATTTTGTCTGTACAGATTGTTCTACAAGTCTTCATTATCCCTGAGGCAGCTTCTTCTGGTGGTTAAAACTGGTCTCTGGGTTCAAAACATTTTTGTTCAAGCGTGATGGCAAGGAGACAGATGGATGCATGGAGAGTGGGCCAACTGCCTCGCTGCCTCCGAGCCAGGCTTCATCTGCCAGGCTATGGCTCCAGAAAGAAGGAGAACAGGTAGGAAAGCGTGAAAGCAAGCTCTTTGCTAGCTGGCCATGACCCTATTCCTCATGCAGGTAGGTCAGACTCTCTCCACAGCTGGGGGCAGAGGTTCCCATCATGCTGAGGGAGCAATGGCTGCACCCATCTGCGGCCATTGGAGCAAAGCAGATGCTCTGCTCCAGACTCTGGAGATGTTCTTGGGGTGCACCACCTCTCCCCAGTGCTGTACTGCCAACTTGAAGCCTCCCAGGTCCCCGTGCCACTGTAGCATCTCCTGCTGCTTCCCACCCACAGCAATCCTGGAGCTGCCTGCTCCCTCTCCTCCACTCCTTGAGCCACGGGGAGACTTCTTCAGGCTTTGGTGTTCACTTCTTAAAAGCCAAAGACCAACAGATTCTCTCCTGAGTATCGAGAGAGGTTCCCACAACCCATAAGTTACAAGAGCTCCATCACTTGCTTGGTGAAGCTTCTCCTGCTATGAGTTTTTACTGCGATACCCAAAATCTATAGCTTTTTAGAAATCCAACATTTTGAAACAGCACTGGGATTTACACACACAGGAGGCTACCTCGGAGACCTCCTCCACAGAAACACCCCCCAGCTCACAAATTTTGGCCCAACTCTGCTACTTAAAACTCATCTTTCTCCTGTGTTTGTTTTCAAAACATTGTCTTGGATGGAATTAAGTTCTGGGTTGACAAAAGCCTCATAAAAGGCTCATGACTAATGTAGGCAATCACCCTGGTGTCACCTACTTGTCATCACTTCAAGGTAATTTAGCAAGAGGATGGCTTTCTGTGAAGAACTTAATGACATTACTTTAATCTGTAAAAAATCAGGCAGAGAAAAATAAGCTTCTGGCATCAGAGTAAGAAATAAAATTAACAGAGCTCCAAACGCTGAGCTGAAATACAGCTGAATTGGACAGAGTTTTAAGCATTCAAGTATTACTAATACACTTGCAAATTTGAAGCAAATAGGCATTTAATGTTTTCCTTTGCTTAATAAAGGACTTCTTTGTGCTGCACACCAGGAGTCCACTGGGGCCAGCCCAAGGGGAGATGCACCCAGCAGAGCCAGCCCTGCTCTGCACAGCTCTACAACCCATAGCAGGGGTCACAAATTTCCTGACACAAGTCTCATTAGCCTGGTCATGCCTGGGTCTCAGCTATGCTCCCACCTTTGGGTGATCATCCTTAAGTGACCAAGGAGTAAAGAATGGGACATAAATACACAAATAAATTGCAGCCAAACTGTAAAAAATTAAACCAAACGTTTGGAATCACATGGAAAAGCTCTAAAAGAAATCACAAGACAGACCCTGTTCCCAAAGAGTTTGCTCTGAAAGACTCAGGAGGAATGAAATTGTCTAATTCTCCACTGTCTTAAAGTTCAATAATTTGTGAAATAAATATTATTGCATTCAAAGTAAAATATTAATTTTATCTAAAAGGAGGAATTCCTGCCTGTCATTCTCGCACATCCTGCTCAGCATCACATCCCAGCTCACAGTGCCTTCCTGCAGCCACACCAAAGTGGCCTTTTGGCTGTTGGCACTGTCAGGCTGTCATCACACCCAACACATCTTATTCACATTCGCTTGTTTATAAGCATTTCCCTTTTAATTGTTTTTTTTACAGCTTGCTCACAGTGAAACCCTGGATAATCCTTATGAAAGACATTATTGCAAGTGCATTGTGAATGTTCACTTGATTTTGTTCTTCCCCACTCACCTCTGCTGCATTGCTCCATGATATTTATTAGTTATTATTATGGAGGAAAGGTGGGGAGGGGCTCTTGATCAGGGAGTGCAGGGACAGGATGAAGGGTAATGGTTTTCAGCTGAAAGAGGGGAGATTGAGATGAGATCTTAGGGAGAAATGTTTTGCTGTGAGGGTGGGGAGGCCCTGGCCCAGGTTTCCCAGAGCAGTGGTTCTGCCCCATCCCTGGAGGTGTTCAAGGCCAGGTTGGATGGGGCTTGGAGCCCCCTGATCCAGTGGGAGGTGTCCGTGGCAGGGGGGTGGAACTGGATGGGATTTGAGGTCCCTTCCAACCCAAACCATTCCATGATTCTATGATTAATGAGCTGGTTTGAGCAAGCTTTCCCAAGCTCTCTAATGCTCAGTTTAAGCCCCTTTCCCCAAAGTTCCCCCTTTTCAAAAGAAAAAAAACTACAGAAAAACCAAAATCACACTAAACATATGTATTTATGTATTTTCTAAATATAAACAACTAAATACAGTAAGGATATCATGCAAAACTCCCAAGAAAGGGAAGAAAAAATGGGAAAAGGGACAAAAAGGAACTAAAACCGAAGAGTTCTGCACACTTGTAAGACCCGGTAACCAACAAAGAACTTATGAAGTCTCATCACTTCCCTTGAGGAAAGCAGAAGAGCTAAATCTGACCCAGGACTCTCCCCCACACGTGGGCAGCCACCAGGAGCCACCACAGGCCTCAGCTCCAGACAGGACCAGCAGCAAAGAGCTCCTGCTCTCCAGAAGAAGAGAGCAAACCCATTTATCTACACCTTATTTATATGTTGTGTTATGTTAAAGGAAGATATGGAATACTTCCATGGATCCTGACCTCCGCTGTTAAGGAAGACCTGTGAAGGCCATTTTTTTTAAGGAAGATGTGGAAAATCCCAGAGTCAACCCACTACATCCCAGCACAGCTCTGCTCCCTGCCTGGCTGGTGACCACCACCTCCATCCTGTGGCACTGGGCTGTACTTTATACCAATATGTGGGGTCCCACCACAAATCTGCAGAACTGGAAGGGACTTAAGGTGAAATCTCCCAGATCAAAGAGCTTGTTCTAACCTTGGAGGACTTTATTATACGGTTGTGCACCTTCAGACTTGTTTAGATTTAAAAACATAAACAGCAAAAATGAACATACAGAATCGATCTTAGAGGTCTTTTCCAATCTTAACAAGTCCAGCTCTCACCAAGCCAATATGCCTACTAAATGCCAATTCTTGTATTTCTATATATATTAGAGAAAGGCATTTTTAATTATATTTTGTAATTTATTTTTATTATTATTTTTATTAATTTTTATTTTTATTATATTATCTTCAAGGGATTTTTTATTATTTCATTTACACCAATGCATAAATCAGAATCATAGAATGCTTTGAGTTGGAAGGGACCTCAAAGCCCATCCAGTTCCCACCCCCTGCCACAGGCAGGGACACCTCCCACTGGATCAGGGGGCTCCAAGCCCCATCCAACCTGGCCTTGAACACCTCCAGGGATGGGGCAGTCGTGACTTCCCTGGACAACCTAGGCCAGTGTCTCACCACCGTCATCGTGAAGAATTTCTTCCCAATGTCCAATCTAAATCTTCCTCCTCCCAATTTAAAACCATTCCCCCTTGTCTTTTTACATTATTTTGTGTCTACAAGACGACACAATTTCTGGACAGTTGTATTCTCAAGAAATGCCTTCAGCACACAGACCAGAAAAATATATCAATAAACCAATAAAGATGTCTTAAAAGTGTAATGGACAATTCTTGGATGGGATTTAATGCCACGAAAAGTCCAATGTAACAAAGCAAAATTTAATCTCAAATTAAAAGAAAAGAAATTGCCATTTATTATAAGGAACTGAGAACACATATTGAACTGTTCAGCTTGGTGATAGGTGACCCAACAGGGGGCTGGCACAGCACCAGGTTCCTAATCACTGGGATAAAGCAGCTGGGTGTTTTTACATCTCCCCAAGTATTTTGGAGCAAGCTTAACTCTTGGATGCCACCCTTGGCTCCATCTCAAACTGGCCACAGCCCGGCATGGAAAACTGCCTCTGCAGTGACTTTGCAAACGAAAAACCTACCAAAAAAAAGCAATGAAGCCTCTTCCAAAGAGATTCTGGCTCCATTACCAATGCCCCAAACATATATAAAGCAGCTTCTGGGCTTAGAAAAGGCACTGTGGGATCTCCCAGCCCTGGCACAAGCGCATAAATGTTAAACACAGCAAGGGAAAAGCACAAAGCCTCTTCCAACTGAACAAAGGAGGAGGCTTCCAAATGGGTGAAAAGAGGAAAGAAAATTAAAAGGGGAAGGAAACCGGATGTGAGAGCAAAAAAAACAACATCAGTAGGAAGACCCTGGAGGAGGAAAGAGAGATGACCTTTCCACATTATTCAATATTACAGCGGTCTTCCAGGACCTGAAGGGGGCCTACAAGAAAGTGGGGAGGGACTTTTTACAAGGGCCTGTTGTAAAAGAATGAGGGGGAAAGGCTTTAAATTGGAAGGGGGAAGACTTAGATGAGACATCAGGAAGAAATTCTTCATGAGGGTGGGGAGGCCCTGGCCCAGGTTGCTCAGAGCAGCAATGGTTGCCCCATCCCTGGAGGTGTCCAAGGCCAGGTTGGATGGGGCTTGGAGCCCCCTGATCCAGTGGGAGGTGTCCCTGCCCATGGCAGGAGGGTGGAACTGGATGGGCTTTAAGGTCATTTCCCATCCAAACCATTCTATGCTTCTATGACATTCCAGAAGCACTTGGCCAACGCCCTCAGAGACGGTGTAAATATTGGGTTTGTCCTATGCAAGGCCAGAAGATGGACTCTTTGATTGCTGTGGGTCCCTTCCAACTCAGGACATTCTATCATATCAAGCCTCATATGTTGCCATAAAAATCTACTAGAGTATCCTGGGCTTCCTTTGTTTTGTTGTCATCCACAAGAGCTGGAGAAGCAATCAAAAGTTGGTTTGTTTTTCTCAAAAATAAAGCAATTGCAGTGAGAACAGTTTCAAGCACAATGATTCAGCCCCAGACTGAACCTCTATTTTGTTTTCATTCCTGAGACTTCTTTAAAAATCAAAGCTAATTTTGACATGAAAAATTAATGTATTCGTATTTGAAACAGAAAAAGAATTTCACTTTTAATTGCTACATTATTAACTTTGTCTTGTTGCTTGCTGAAGGTAATCTGAATTTGGGAGTAATTTTTTTTGCTTCTCAGGCTGAAAGCTCCTTGTAGGAAATGGTTCATGTTAAAAAAATTGCTCAGCTATCACTAAATATACAGGATTGGGATCAGAAAGCAAAGCAGATCTTGGTTGTGCCATGGAGAGGGCAAATCATTAAATAATTGGTTTGAATTTCTGAGATCAAGTTGTTGGAAACCATAGATTTTATTCTCTTGCCAGTCATACAGCAGCTGGTGCGGTTGTGGTTCATCAGGAAACCCAAATGGGAGCCTCCCCATCACAGCTCAGCAGTGTGGGCTGTCAGGGGGGTGGCAAAGGACTTAAAGCTTCCTTTCAATCATAGAATTGTAGAAACATCTGGTTGGAAAAGACTTCTGAGATCATCGAGTCCAACCGTCCCTGTCCACTACTGAACCAGATCCCTGAGAAACTCATCCACCCATCTTTAAACCCCTCCAAGGATGGGGACACCACTCCCTCCCTGGCAGCCTCTGACAGGGCCTGAGAACCCTTTCTGTGAAGAAATTTTTCTTAATGTTCCTGAACATCACTGTTCTGTGAGAAGGGGAGAAGGAAAATCCAAGATCTAAGCCTACCTGTTGTCTCAGTACAACCAAAAGCAATAAAAATCAAGGTGATCATGGAAGGACACCAGGAAGGAGATTTTCAGTTGGCTTGCTGTGTATTTTAGAGTCATTCCTTCCCATTTGTATTTGCTAGAATCCCAGAAGCATGGAATGGTTTGAGTTGGAAGATATGTCAAAGCCCATCCAGTTCCACCCCCTGCCATGGGCAGGGACACCTCCCACTGGATCAGGGGGCTCAAAGCCCCATCCAGCCTGGCCTTGAGCACCTCCAGGGATGGGGCAGCCACCACTTCGCTGGGAAACCTGTGTAAGCACCACACTGTGAAGAATTCCTTCATAATTTCTGATCTAAAACTTCCCCCTTCCAATTTAAAGGCAATTTAAGTCCCTTTGCCATCTGTGGTTTTTGGGGAGTTGAGGCTGCTTCGTGTCCAGTCAGGCCCCAGACTGGCTGCTGGCACCCAGACTGACAGTTGTCTCCAGCAAGAAAAGGAAATTAAATCCAAAGCCCTGTTAAATTCCTGTTAAGAATTTAACTGCATTAACAAAGGCACAGCAGCTCAGGTTCAAGGTTGCTCTGCTGTCCCTAAATCCCCTGCCCAGCAGCAAACATCACCCAATATCCAACCCAAGCACATCCCTTGCCACACCTGGACACCAAGCCTGAGCAAAGCACAGTTAACTCAGCATCTCTTTGCTTCTGCCCAGTTCAGTTTAACACAACACCAGGGAAATGTTGATCCCACAGTCCTAGACCATCATCTCTTGGCTGACAGCAGCTGCACATGAGCCAGCAGTGGCCCAGGTGGCCAAGAGGGCCAATGGAATCTTGGGCTGTGTCAGACACAGCGTGGGCAGCAGGAGCAGGGCAGGGATTGTGCCCCTGCACTGGGCACTGGGGAGGCCACCCCTCGAGTGCTGGGGTCAGTTCTGGGCCCCTCACTCCAAGAAGGACATTGAGGGGCTGGAGAGCGTCCAGAGAAGGGAGCGGAGCTGGGGAAGGGGCTGGAGAACAGGGGTTGTGGGAGCGGCTGAGGGCCCTGGGGCTGTTTATCCTGGAGAAGAGGAGGCTGAGGGGAGACCTCATCCCTGTCTCCAACTGCCTGAGAGGAGGCTGTGGGGAGGTGGAGTATAAGGGGACCATCCCCTCCCTATTCTTCCCCCCACCCACAACTGAGAACACAAAAAAGCATGGCCAAAAAAAAAAGATTAAGGATTTTTTGGAGCAGCTGAGAGAGAAGAACGAGGCACATAAACCATTTTCCCCCTCTCTACAGCATTCAGGAGCATTTTCTGTCAATGTGATAGCCTCGACCCCAATTGTATTTGTCACTGCTCCTCCACCAAACCGGCACTCAGCACGTGGAGGGGGTGGAGAGGAGTCTTTCCACCCTCATACAAAGAGGTAACAAACCCGAGACCCACACAGAGGTTTTGCACATGCAGATACTCCAAATAAAACATATTTCCCCCAAAATAATGACAGTGCTGGCTGCAGAGAGCAACGGGGCCATCAAGGAGGAGTAAGGAGCGATGCTGGATGACGGATCGTGAGCCCGGACCCAAATTTTTAGCTTGGTAACTGAGCAAATTTGCTCTGCCAGTGAAAACTAAAGAAGCATTGGAAGTTCCAGAGGCAAAAAAAAAAAGAAAATATATTTAAACTGGACAAAAAGCGGGTTTTTTGGCAATTTGTTGGGTTTTCTGCATTTTTAGATACTAAGCAGAGGCAGTTTCAGAAGTAAAATCTTGTTTCAGAGCAGCAAAATCAATATGTTTCCATTAGGAAATATCAGAATGGAATAATCTATAAATCAGGTTTCCTTTTTCAGGGTAGTTTTTTGAAAATTCAGCTGAATTCAGGATGGGTTCTTCAATAATTCAAAGCACATTGATTGAAATATTCCACCTCACCTTCCTGACGTGCTTAAGGTTGCACATGTGAACAGTGAGAGACAGCCAGACTCTCATCCAATTTCATTAAAGCATCACCCAAAAGGTGAAGGAGGACCTTGAGCCCAGGCTGGGAAAGGGCAGGACCAGCCACAGGCACAGGGGCAGTACCAGGGGAGCTTCTTCAGCCTCCTTCATAGAATCATCTGGTTGGAAAAGACCTACGAGGTCATTAAGTCCAACTATACCTGTCCACTAATAAACCAGATCCCTGAGGAACTCAGCTACCCATATTTTAAACCCCTATAGGGGACTTCAGAACATGGGGAGGATATCCAAGCACCTTAACAGTGAGGACCTTGAGGATGAGGACCACTGAAAAAACAAATCTTACTGCTGTGGGAAATAAAAAAGTATAACAAAGCAGTGTCCACAGAAAAAGTAAACCCAGTTCTCCTAGTTAAAGCTTATACCAGCACAGCTTGCCCAGAGAAGTGGTGGCTGCCCCATCCCTGGAGGTGTTGAAGGCCAGGTGGGATGGGGCTTTGAGCCCCCTGATCCAGTTGAAGGTGTCCCTGCCCATGGCAGGGGGTGGGACTGGATTGGACCCAAACCATTCCATAATTCTATGATCTGTTGACACAGTAAACCCATCTCCATCGAGACAGTAGCCTACATTTAACAATATTTCAACTGCAAACTCTTAATTCCAACCCACAGCTCAGTGGTTCCCTCAAGAGAAAGCCAAGTAATGCTGATTGGTATCTGTGTCTCTGGTACAGGAGATTCCCCACCAGCTTCAAAATGCACCATCTCACCGAACGGCTGTGCCTGCCCATGTCAGAGGGGTTGGAAATGAATGATCTTTCAGGTCCCTTCCAACCCAAATGATTCTATGATACATGAAAGAATTGACCATCTTCGAGCTGGTCAAAGAAATAAAATAAGGGTATATTTTTGACTTCACTTTTAACAGGTTCCAAGTCACCCCCACACCCACCAAGCTGCACAAAATGCAGATTTCTCAGTCAAGACTTGAAAGAGCAATCATTTTCATAGCAATGCTGACAAAAGATCCAACAGTAACTCACATTTCTGATGACTAAAGCAAAGCTATTTCAAGGGTAACTGAGGAATGTAATCAGGAATGAACGAGACCCAGAGTGTCTTAAGTGAAGAAACTTCCCTCACCAGAGCTGCAATGAAATAGGTTTTTCTTTCATTTACATCCCAAGAGTCTCTCTTGCTCACTTGTGGCCACATTCCACATCTAGTCCCTACCCAGCTCAGAGCAGAAGAGCTGCTGGAAGCACTTACAGATGTCATTAATACAAAGTCCTAGCTGGGAGAAGCAATGGCCATAAAATTGAGAACCCCCAACTCTTTATCTTGGCCTGTTAGAGGAAGAGGGAGGAATGGCCCTTCCAATTCCCATTGTATCAGTTTGGGGTAGGAAAAATCACATTCCTGCATCTAAACCCAATGCATTAATCACAGAAGAGTCCAATCCAACATCCAAACCTAGCTTGGGGTCCATAAAATCTGAGATTAAAGGATGTTCACACACTTTTCTCTCCCTGCATCTGATCCAAACATTTGTGTTTTGCCGCAGAAGAGTTTGAAGCCACAGAGGTTTGTTTTAAGCAGCTCCTCCTTCTGTTTGCCCTTTGCGAAAGGGACACCTTGCTGCCTCTTTCTTTCTGAGGACCAAATAAAAAGCCAATAATTCATGTGCTCCACCACCCTCTGGGGGAAAAACCTCTTCCTCATGTCCAACCTAACCCAGCCCTGGCACATCTTCCTGCCATTCCCTCGGGTCCTGTCATTGGTCACCAGAGAGCAGAGCTCAGCCCCTGCTCCTCCTCCTCTCCACGTGAGGAAGCTGCAGACCATGAGTTCTTCCCTCAGGCTCCTCTTCTCCAGCTGAACAGACCAAGGGACTTCAGTCACTCCTCATACGGCTTCTCCTCTAAACCCTTCACCAACTTCATGGCCCTCACACAAAGAAACACAAGTGTCAATCTCCCAACCTCTCTTGTCTTTCTGGTATATTATAGCTGAAATCATGAAATGCTCTAAAAACTTCCTTTCTCACATTCTGCTGATCCAGCAATGCATCGTCATTCCCACTTTTGTCAAGAGAAAGGATCCTCATGTCATCCACCATAAGGAAAAATCAACACAAGGACCCAGAGCAGAGGGAGTTCACCACCAGGGTGCCCACAATACATCAGCACAGCTCAGATATCAGCAAGTAACCTTCAAACAGCAACAAGCGCTTTCCTAGCACCACCACTTGTCAGACTGAGCAAGCATCAAGGCTCAGTCAGAATTCATTTGGAGCAGCACTTGAAGCACATGTTGGAAAGAGTCTAGAAAGGGTGTCTAGATGTGTGGATAAATATATATATTAATCACATATAAAAAAGCACACCTGCTGAGAACATGCCTGCAGCTGCATTCTAGAGATAACAATCTGACTGAAATGTAGGAGTCAGTCACTAAAATCAAGAGAAGTCAGGTTAAAGAACACCCAGCAGATGTGAAAGGAAATTATAACATGGAAACTCATCCCTCGGAGGGCAATGATGGGTGAAATCCTTGAAGGCAAAACCTCAGACACTTAACACGTGCTTTTTTAGTGCTATGTATACACCTCAAACACAAGAGAAGGAAACTCAACCCAATGTGAAAAAGAACTGTAACTGGGAGTTCTCAGGGGAGAACTGTGGTGAAGGACTACTGATACCTTCATTATACTCTTGCTCATCAACTCCACAAACGAGGAGCTCATCCCCACTGCAGCTAAACCACAATATTCTGCACGAAACACAAGCTCTATGGGATGCCTCAGCACACACTCAATTGAAAACCACCCAATCACCATCACCATTATTGGAACATCTCCTTCCTCTGCAAGAAAGCTGGGCAGGGACTATTTGCAAGGGAATGTAACAACAGGGCAAGGAAGAATGGCTTTAAATTGGAGGGGAGAAGATTTAGATTAGACATTAAGAAGAAATTCTTCGCAATGTGGGTGGGGAGGCCCTGGCCCAGGTTGCCCAGAGAAGCTGTGGCTGTCCCATCCCTGGAGGTGTTCAAGGCCAGTTTGGATGGGGCTTTGAGCCCCATGATCCAGTGGGAGGTGTCCCTACCCAGGGCAGGGTTGGAACTGGATGGGCTTTGAAGTCTCTTCCAATCCCAACCATTCCATGATTCTTCTGGGTCCCATTCAGCAATGTGTTCCCTGCTGCTTACACACACATCCAGGTTCACAATTTTGGGATCTAAACCCAATTGATTTGATAGGTTTATGGTCAGAGATCAGGACTTGCAGAACCTGGTGGGCATCACTCGAGTGGCCTCAACTCCCATGAACTACTGGGGACCCAAACACTGTTCAGGTTCCTACAGGAGTTGCTCTGTCGCTTTCATTGCGAGTTTCTTGGAAAATCCTATTCCTTTCCCTTGACCAATTGTGTCAGAAATACAACTTCTAACTAAAAATAACTGGGCTGGACTATTTGCTAATTTTAGAGTGTGCATTTCTGGAGACATAACAAAAAGATCAGCAAGCAGCACAAGTGTGCTTCACTCCTCCTAACAACCGAGTAGAACATTACACAGAATGACAACCATGAAATCCTCCAACTACCTTCCTCTGTCTGGCACAGAACCTGCTCTTCAGATAACAAATATTCATTTACAGCTCTCTTGCAGCTCAAAACATCCACTGTTATGCATGCAAATGTAAGGCTTAACTTCTTGACATCACAGGAATTTAAATCATGACTTCATACCCATGTGGTGAATGCTTTAAAATACCAGGAGAGAGGATTTCTACTGGGCTTTTCATAGAATCCTGGAACCATCCGAGTTGGAAGGGACCCACAAGGCCCATCCAGTCCAACTGCTGTCCCTGCACAGGACACTCCCAACACTCACCCCCTGTCACTGAGGGCATTGGCCAAATGCTTCTGGAATGCTGGCAGAGCAGGTGCCCTGACTGCTTCCAGGGGAGCTGTTCCAGTGCTCCACCACCCAATGGGGGAAGAACCTCTTCCCAATGGCCAATCTCCCCCTGCCCTGGCACATCTTCCTGCCATTCCCTCCAGTCCTGTCCCAGGGCACCAGAGAGCAGAGCTCAGCCCCTCTTTCCCCTCCCTCCCTTGGGAGAAGGCACAAACAGCTCTGAGATCCCCTCTCAGGCTCCTCTGCTCCAGCTGAACAGACCAAGGGGCTTCAGCTGCTCCTCATATGAGACCCTTCACCATGTTCTCTCCAGGAACACCTCCCAGACCCAAGGTTCAAAAGAGCCAGCTGGGCATTAGCTGAGAGTACTGTAGGCACAGTTTGCACCTCTTCAGCAAGGAAGACCACCATCACCCTGTCTTCCTATTAGATTTCTTCTGGTTCAGAGCTAGTTCCCACTTGGTCTTCCTGAATAGAAAAGTCTGAGAGCATTGGAAAACAAGACAGAAAATCCCAGTGGAATTAATTAGTTGGGAAGCAGAGCTGAAAGTCATCCTTGTTCATTAGTTGAGGTCATCCATGCCCTTGAGGTTGCAACCCATGCTGCAATTGGACAGAAAAGCCTGTTCTATTTCCTCTTAATAGATATTATTGAAGAAAGGATAGGCAAGCAAATATGCACTAAGCAAACATATTTACAAGTAATTCAAGACAGAACAGAACAATAATCAAATTGTGGCCATAACAGCCTGAAACCAGTACATTTAAACAGCTCTAAATCATCAAACCACAACTCGTAATCAAACTGAGTTACGAGGTTGCAAATGAAAAGAAATTCTTCAGCATTGGTCTTGGAATGCAAGCACACAAGAATGGAAATAGATCTGCTACATGGATGTAGATCTTGAAACCTGGGGTCAGTTCTGGGCCCCTCACTCCAAGAAGGACATTGAGGGGCTGGAGAGCGTCCAGAGAAGGGACCGGAGCTGGGGAAGGGGCTGGAGAACAGGGGTTGTGGGAGCGGCTGAGGGCCCTGGGGCTGTTTATCCTGGAGAAGAGGAGGCTGAGGGGAGACCTCATCCCTGTCTCCAACTGCCTGAGAGGAGGCTGTGGGGAGGTGGGGGTTGGTCTCTTCTCCCCAGTGACAGGGGATGGGATGAGAGGAAATGGCCTCAAGTTGCCCCAGGGGAGGTTCAGACTCTGCTCAGGAGGCTCCGTCGGGCCTTCAGCACACAATGCACTTGAGAGCACCACCAAAAATTATTCTTTGTTCAGATCTCTTCAGATTTATTGAAACAGTTCCTACAAATACATTTTTTCCAAGACAGTTATTGCAGTCTCCTTACTATTTCACCAAGTAGCCTTTTAATAGTTTTACTTGTTTTCTTTTAACTAAGAAACAAAAGCACAGTACACAACCACAATCTGAACTCAAACTTCTTGGCATTTGATGGGCATGAAAAAGACTGGAAGTTCTCCCATGCACAAGTGACGTTTGTCATATTTCTCATGTTGGAAAACACTGAATAATTTCACTCCATCTGCCCCCCTGACAGGGCTAAGAAACTCCCAAAGTGTTAAAAATATTATTTATAGACAAAACTCAGTAAAAATAAGAAGCATTGAAAAAAATGAATCAGACTCAACGAGCTGTAGCTCCTAATTTGGAAGATGCCTGTGCCAGGCTACAATCTAAACCACTTTGTGTCCTCCAGAGGCACAGCCTTAGCTGGGAGCAAAGCAGCCTCAGTGCCAACCCAAGCCATGACCTGATGTCACGGCCTCCGCCCATCATCTCCCTCTGCAAAAAAAGGAGGAAATCATCCTGAATTTCCATTTTTAAAACATTTTGACATATGCAGGCAAATCCTGCTCCAACAACACAATTCTGCTGTATTTATCCCTGCGCTGGATGGATGCCATCAATAAAATGCTTCTCATCTCTTCAGCATAAGACAGCAATTCAGATGTCAGGTCAGCCCTGGGTCCCCAACCAAAAATACAGCCTTGTCTCTAAAGGGAGCACATTCAGCCTTGTTCACATCAAATACCAAACTCTCTTGTGAAGAAGTGACCTCCACAACCCATCCTGTCCTTGTTACCTACTTAATGGTTTTGGAACTGAAAGAGGGGAGATTGAGATGAGATCTTGGGAAGAAATGTTTCCTTGTGAGGGAGGGGAGGCCCTGGCCCAGGTTGCCCAGAGAAGCTGTGGCTGCCCCATCCCTGGAGGTGTTGAAGGCCAGGTTGGATGGGGCTTGGAGCCCCCTGATCCAGTGGGAGGTGTCCCTGCCCATGGCAGGGGGGTGGAACTGGATTGGCTTAGCTCCATGATTCTATTACCCTCAATGTCTGTATCTGCTGTCTCCCAAAACCTCATCTAAAAACAGACAGAAAACCAAACTCCCACATCAGGCTGAAACATCTGCTCATGATTTGCTCCTGTAGATCCTCCTAACCCTGAATAACCCACCAAGTCTTTTACTTTTCTTACTGCCTCAGCAATGTTCCTGAATTTCCTTTCGTGTCTCCTCCTTCTCCTTCTATACAGAATTCTCCAATCTTGCTGTCTCTAGCATAGAATCATAAAATTCCTTGGTTGGAAAGACCTTTGAGTCATCAAGTCCAACCATCCCTGTCCACTACTGAACCAGATCTCTAAGAAACTCATCTGCCCAGCTTTTAAACCTCTCCAGGGATGGGGACTCCAACCCCTCCCTCTCAGCCTCTGACAGGGCCTCAGAACCCTTTCCATGAAGAAATGTTTCCTGATGTCCAATCTGACCCTGCCCTGGGGCAACTTGAGGCCATTTCCTCTCCTCCCATCTCCTGTCACTGGGGAGAAGAGACCAACCCCCACCTCCCCACAGCCTCCTCTCAGGCAGTTGGAGACAGGGATGAGGTCTCCCCTCAGCCTCCTCTTCTCCAGGATAAACAGCCCCAGGGCCCTCAGCCGCTCCCACAGCCCCTGTTCTCCAGCCCCTTCCCCTTCTCTGGATGTTCTCCAGCCCCTCAATGTCCTTCCAGTGAGGGGCCCAAAACTGACCCCAGTTTTGAGCATCCTCAGCTCAAGACTCAAACCCACAGCAAGCGCAAAGCCAGGAAGAGCTTCTTGCAACATTATGAACTCTACCCAAAAGTTCCATCATTTTGACACATCAGGAACAAAGACCTAAAAGAAAGACAAAAATCCTCCTGATTCCTAAGCCTAAAGGGGATGATTACAGGTGAAGAAACTCATTTACTTTTAAACTCCATTTGTATTTATATGGCTAATTAAGAGCAATGGCACACAAGCAGCCTCCTGGCCAGGCCAGGTCTCCCCTCCCCAGCTGTGTTACGGCCGAGCAGGCAGCCAGAGGCAGAGCAGAGCCCAGGCAGGAGTTGACATTTTATTAACAACTCCATTAAAATTAGCAAGAATTGTCCAAGCAAACAATCTCCAGTCAATAGCTGAGTTTAAATTAAGACCGTGGCAGAGTCAGAGAGGTGTGGTAGGACTGAGAGGCAGCCAGAGAAGCCAACATCTCTGCCCTGGGGGCAACACCTGCCTCACATCTCCACTCTAAGGCAATTCAAAGTTATTTTCAGTAAATAAAAATAGCCAAGAAATCCACCCCAACGTGCTGAAGGGGGAAAATGAACCCCACTGCACTGCAGCACAGAGTAGGAGGGAGGATGCAATCAGTGTACTGGCTCTGCTCAAGGTGGTGGCATCAGTCCCATCCAAATCAGGGTGGACAGAGCTTCACCTGCTGTGCTTTAAAGGATGGAAAGAGCTCAGAGGGATGCTTCAGGACCACACAAACCCCACAGTAACCAGCTTTGAGTGCAACGCTTCAGCCATTTGCCCTGCACGCAGCATGAGACTCATAGAACCATCTGGTTGAAAAAGACCTTTGAGGTAACAGGATCACAGAATGGGTTGGGCTGGAAGGGACCTCAATGCCCATCCAGTTCCACCCCCCTGCTATGGGCAGGGACACCTCCCACTGGATCAGGGGGCTCAAAGCCACATCCAACCTGGCCTTGAACACCTCCAGGGATGGGGCAGCCACAGCTTCCCTGGGCAACCTGGGCCAGGGCCTCCCCACCCTCTTCATGAAGAACTTCTCCCTAAACTCTCATCCATAGTTTTCCCCATTCCAATTTAAAGCTGTTCCCCTCATCCTATCTCTCCAGGCCCTTGTAAACCTTACTTATCAATAAGCATCCTCTTTGGCTGCACCCTCCCTTTCCCAAGTACTTCCCACAGCCAGAAAGGCATCAGGGAAATTTCCTGCACAGTTCTAAGAGCCCTGAACTGCCATCCTTGTGGCTCACATGGCTCTTCCAGCCAAGGCTGCTGCCTCCCTACGTCACCTCCAGAGCCATGGGACAGGAAAGAGCTGCATCTGCCTTCTACGAGGAGCATTCACAAAATGCCTTCGATTTGTGAGCTGCATGAACCATGTCAGCAGCAGAACGTTTGCTCTTCAGAGGGATGTTTATGAGGCAAGTAATTAGATACAAATCATCTCTTGCACGGACAGTTCAGCAAAGCATGGAGAAGAAATGGATTCTTTCCCACAAGCAGGGCAGTCACACTGAACCCATTTGTGGCTGAAGCTGGGATAGCCCAGGTTTTGTTCTGTGTGTACAGTAACTGCTCCCACACTTTCCTCCCTTTTCATGTGCAGCTAAAATAACAAGAAGCATCATTACATATCCATGAGGTTCAACAAGGCCAAGAGCAAGGTCCTACACCTGGGTCAGGTCAATCCATGCTTTCAATATAGGGCAGGGGACAACAGGATTGAGAGTAGCCCTGAAGAAAAGGACTTGGGGTGCTGGGGGAGGAGAAGATCCACACGAGCCGTTAACATGTGCTGACAGAAACCACCCATGTCCTGGGCTGCACCCAGAGCAGTGGGACCAGAGGGGAGGGAGGGGATTCTGCCCCTCTGCTCTGCCCTGGGGAGACCCCACCCAGAGTCCTGTGTCCAGTTCTGGAGTCCTGAGCACAGGAAGGATATGGAGCTGCTGGGGCAAGCCCAGGGGAAGCCACGGAGATGATCCAAGGGCTGGAGCACCTCCTGTTCAAGGACAGGCTGAGAGAGTTGGGGTTGTTCAGCCTGGAGAAGAGAAGGCTCTGGGGAGACCTTAGAGCAGCCTCCCAGGACTGAAAGGGGCTCCAGGAAAGCTGGGGAGGGGCTCTTGATCCGGGAGGGCAGGGACAGGACGGGGGGAAGGATTTTCAGCTGCAAGAGGGGAGATTGAGATGAGATTTTATGAAAAAATGTTTTGCTGTGAGGGTGGGGAGGCCCTGGCCCAGGTTGCCCAGAGAAGCTGTGGCTGCCCCATCCCTAGAGGTGTTCAAGGCCAGGTTGGATGGGGCTTTGAGCCTCCTGATCCAGTGGGAGGTGTCCCTGCCCATGGCAAGGGGGTGAAACTGGGTGGGCTTTGAGGCTCCTTCCCACCCACACCATTCTGTGATTCTAGGGTATCAGAAGTCCTACAAAGCAGCTCAGGTGGCAACTGGCTAATTACAGCAGCATTTCCAAGGAGGTTGTGTCCCATGCCAGCTGCAGCCAACACAAAGGCATTTGCTGCTGCCTCTCAGCACTACCCAGACACAATCAAATGGACATTAAGCCACTGGCTGAAAAGGAAAACAGGGAAGCAATAAAGAACATTCTCTGGGTTATGAAATTCCTTGTATTTTGCAATAACATCAAGGTGCTGTAGCACATGGTGTACTCTCTCTGGGCCAAAGCTGACTTCATCAACTCACTCAGGATTATTTACTGAAGCAACTCAGGACACAAGCATTGGAAAGGGCACGGGCCCTCGTGAATTCCAATTGATTGTTCTTCTACCAAATTAAAAGCAAACCAAAATAAACCCCTGGGTAAACCCCTGGAACATTAACTAATTTGCTAGTAGACTAAATCAAGGTGCACTACATGGTATTGCTGCTTTAGCAAAGGAGGACAGGGATTTCAGCCTGGAGAAGAGAAGGCTTTGGAGGAACCTCACAGCAACCTTCCAGTACCTGAAGGGGCTTCAGGAAACCTGGGGAGGGACTTTTTATAAGGGTTGGTAGTGATAGGATGATGGGGAACGGCTTTAAACTGGAAGGGGGGAGACATAGGTTAGAAATTCTTCACTGTGAAGGTGGGGAGGCCCTGGCCCAGGTTGCCCAGGGAGGCTGTGGCTGCCCCATCCCTGGAGGTTTTCAAGGCCAGATTGGATGGGGCTTTGAGCCGCCTGATCCAGTGGGAGGTGTCCCAGGGGTTGGAACTGGATGGGAATTTGAGGTCCCTTCCAAACCATTCTATGATTCTATTTCTCAAAAGACTCAATCCACTTGGCCATTTGCATTCGTTCATCCTCTTGCTGTGAAGAATCAAGTCCCAGTTTGCATCTCCAACGTTCATTAATCATCTACTGACATTCTTCAACCGAACGCTGAACAATTAAAACTTGAGAATTGCTCTTTTAAACACCAAGGCCTCCTTTTCATCTGCCAAGGATGAACAGTTTTGGCCACCAACTGAGGTTAAACAAAGCAATGGGAAGATTTTACGTAGGCAGAATGCAACAGCCAATCATGGAATTGAGCCAAATTACCACAAGTGACTCTGCTGCATTTCTAAATTGTGTCCTGATTCCACAAGCTAGGACAACATATTACTCTTCCAGGTCAGAGTAAAATGGATGGCATCAAGCCTGCACTTAACTTGCAATTAAACTTTCAGTGGCTAATGAAGCATTGCTGCAAACATAAGCACCCATGTTCCCTGTCTTGACAGTGAAGAGAGGGAAAAGTGTCTCTTAAGAGGGTCTTCAGGGGACAAACCCATGGTTTGGGTTGGAAGGGACCTTAGAGACCACCCAGCCTCCCTGCCATGGGCAGGGACACCTCCCACTGGATCAGGGGGATCCAAGTCCCATCCAACCTGGCCTTGAACACTTCCAGGGATGGGGCAGAACCACTGCTCTGGGCAACCTGGGCCAGGGCCTCCCCACCCTCACAGGAAAACATTTCTCCCTAAGATTTCATCTCAATCTCCCCTCTTTCAGCTGAAAACCCTTCCCCCTCCTCCTATCCCTGCACTCCCTGATCAAGAGCCCCTCCCCAGCTTTCCTGGAGCCCCTTTCAGTCCTGGGAGGCTGCTCTGTGGTCTCTTTAGAGTCTTTGCTTCTCAAAGCTGAACAATCCCCAACTCTCTCCGCCTGTCGTGGTGTGGGAGGTGCTCCAGCCTTGTTGGACTTGCTCCAACAGATCAATGTCCTTTAATAGGCATCCCTTCACTGATTTAAGCAGCGATGCTGACTCCACCAGCTGAGGCTGAAGTGGTTTGTTGGTCAGTTGGGGTTAGGCATCTCATTTTTTCAGCAGGCTTTGACAGAGTTGGGCTGTATCAGGGAGCCCAGAGCTGCCTGTGTCAGATGGAGACAACTCAAGTTCGATGGAACACATCAAGAAAAACTCTAAGTACTGGAAGGTTTCTGCATAAGGGGCCTAAATGAAAGACAGGCACAGACCACAAAAGGGCCTGTTGTGACAGGACAAGGAGTAATGGTTTTAAACTAAGGGAGAGGAGATTTAGACTGGATAAGAGTTTGTTTGGGTTTTTTTTTTAACCATGAGTGGTGAAACCCTGGCCCAGGTTACCCAGGGAGGCAATGGAGCCCTCACCCCTCGAAACATTCAAGGTCAGGTTCAACCTGATCTGGTTAGAGATATCCATGCTCCTACAGGGGGGTTGGACAATGATCTGTAAAGGTTCTTTCCAACCCAAAGCATTTTATGATTCTACGATCACTAGAAAAAAATTTGGGATGGACATCAATCTCAAAGTTTGCTGCATAGAACACGTTCATATTCACAATAAATATGCTGTAACACAGTTACAATGCATAGTCTGCCCAGGAGAATGAGGTTTCTCCTTCCTGTAGCTTATACCTGGCCTGGGGCAGCACCTTCTACCCCTGCTAAGAGCTCGGCAGCCATCCCCAAGGTAGCCCAGCTCCAACAGAGCCAGAGCTGCCCAGGAAGCCATCGTCAGCTTTGGCTGGAGGCACCGAGGTGCAGTGAAAACCTGTTTGTGTCAGCACTGCCAGCGGGCCTGAACTGAGCACAAAGAAGGTGCTGATCCAGATAAAGAAAACATCTTGGCTTTTGCAAGATCAGCACACTAAATATTCCCTTTTTCTCGTCAGCAAACGTCAATAAAGTTGCAGGCTAACTGGGGCAGAAGGTGAGAAAAGCCCTCTAGGTCTGCATCCCCCAATTCAGAGGTGCTGATGTGCAGGTTTGGGGCACTCAAGCCACACCACTTGCTTTTGCTTGCCCTGACATCGTTGCTGCACAGCCCATCACATCAGGAATTTAGTGCCTGATCAGAACAGAGAGACATCCCCAGCCTTATAACACAGCCCACGGCGTTCGAAAGAGCACTAAAGAAAGCTTTTGCTTTGCAAGTGGAAAGTGTTCCCATTTCTCCCTTTAGCAGCTTGAAAACTGTGAGATGTTACAAATGGGAACATAAGCCATGACAGCCCTGTCATAGGCTGCCTCAGAAGAAGTGTGACCAGTAGGGTGAGGGAGAGGACTTTCCCCCTCTAGTCTCTCTTGACATGGGACCCCACCTGGAGTCCTGTGTCCAGTTCTGGAATCACCAACACAAGAAGGACATGGAACTGTTGGAGCGAGTCCAGAGGAGGCCAGAGATGATCTGAGGGCTGGAGCCCCTCTGCTGTGAGGACAGGCTGAGAGAGTTGGGGTTGTTCAGCCTGGAGAAGAGAAGGCTCTGGGGAGACCTTAGAGCAGTCTCCCAGGACTGAAAGGGGCTCCAGAAAAGCTGGGGAGGGGCTCTGGATCAGGGAGTGCAGGGATAGGATGAGGGGGAAGGGTTTTAAATTGGAAGGGGAAGATTTAAGATTAGACATTAGGAAAAATTTATTCTTAATGAGGGTGAAGAGGCCCTGGTCCAGGTTGCCCAGAGCAGTGGTGGCTGCCCCATCCCTGGAGGTGTTCATGGCCAGGTGGGATGTGGCTTTGATCCCCCTGATCCAGTGGGAGGTGTCCCTGCCCATGGCAGGGGGCTGGGAACTAGATGGGCTTTGAAGTCCCTTCCAACCCAAACCATTCTGTGGTTCTATGATTCAATGACTCTGTCACCAACAGAACATTTACTTCCCTGAAAACAACCTTCACAGAGTGGCAGTGACAATGTTTTTCAGTAACACTTGAAGACAAGTCAAGGACAGATGAAAAAAGATGCAGCAGCCTTATTTTTTCTCCCCTCTCCCTCTACGAGGAAATACTACTTTCAAATGTAAAATATCTACTTCACTAACTTTGTTATACAAAGCATATTTGGGAAGAAACATGTTATTATCATTTCAAACCAGGGGAAGCGCAAAGCTTTAAGCTTGGGTTATTAGAAGACACAAGCAAAGGTTTGCAAACACTAAAACACACAGAATGCATTTGTGTAGCAAAAATAATTGTGTAACATCTGCTGAGGAATGGCAAGAGCACAGAATAGTGAATATCTTAAATATTGCTGGGTTCTCTCATCCTGTCACTTGTCACTTGGGAGAAGAGACCAACCCCCACCTCCCCACAGCCTCCTCTCAGGCAGTTGGAGACAGGGATGAGGTCTCCCCTCAGCCTCCTCTTCTCCAGGATAAACAGCCCCAGGGCCCTCAGCTGCTCCCACAACCCCTGTTCTCCAGCCCTTTCCCTTCTCTGGATGCTCTCCAGCCCCTCTATGTCCTTCTTGGAGTGAGGGGCCCAAAACTGAACCCACAACTGCAGGTGCAGCCTCATCAGGGCTGAGCCCAGGGGGACAATCTGCCCTGCTCCTGCTGCCACACCTTGGCTGACCCAAGCCAGGATGCTTTTGCCCTGTTTGACCCCCTGGGCCACTGCTGGCTCATGTTCAGCCACTGTTGACCAACACCCTCAGGTCCCTTTCTATTGGGCAGCTTTCCAGCCACTCTTCCCCAAGCCTGGAGCACTGCACAGGGTTGTTGTGACCCAAGTGCAGGACCTGCACAACTACAGCAGAGCTGGTGCTGTAGGTCAAGGCACTGTGAGGTTTCTCTAACCCTCTTCCTACCACAGAAGTTTGGAAACACTCCTTTCAGGAAACTTCTTTCTCCTGCTTGTCTCCAGCCTCTCTAACTCAAGCTGTGCCAAGGACAGAAGAGCTTTAAATAACCTCAGCAAGAAGGATCCTCTCCCCCATCCAACCACATTGCCACTTGTTAATCCAAAGCCACCTGGAAGGAAGGCTGCAGTGCTTCCGTGGATGCCACTCCGGGAGCTGTGAGCACATGCTCAGGGAAGAACCAAGGCGTGGTTTGTTCAGCGCTGCTGCCAGCAGTGGAGGAGGCAGCTCAGCACCAGTAGATGAGACAGAGGCAGCTGCCCACGGGCACTATTGCACCCAGCTGGGGAGCTCAGCATCCTTGAGGAATCGAGCCTTCCCTGCAACAGCACTTGTCCCTCCCTGCACATGCTGCAGAGAGAGCTCCAGCGCTCCATGAGCATCCTTGGAGCCACCCGCTGCGGCAGAAAGTGGGATTTGCCTCATTGCCCTCACCCAAGAAAACCTTTCCAGGGCAGAGACTGTGCCAGAGTGAATTAGAAATTAAAGCCTACAGAAATTACCAAACTATGGAGAAAAGTTGATTTGGAAGATGTCTTCCCCCTGGACTCCTCTGAGCCAGGCTCAGCCGCTGCCCAGCAGTGCATAAATTCACCACAGGCAGATGGCTGATTTGCCTAAACCAGCCTTATTTTCCACTGGAGTTCATCCATCCATCCCACACCAGAGAGTCACAGCTCACACTGAGTTCAGCTTTGTTACTTCATAAATTTCAGGAGAAGGAGCCTCAGGAGGGTAATCTTTGCTTTTCAACACATTCCCTGGGCAGGAGCACTGGGCAGGAGCAGCCATGCACAGGACAATGTGCAGAAGTACAGCAAGGATCATGACCTGAGTTGGAAGGGACCCACAAGGCCCATCCAGTCCAACTGCTGTCCCTGCACAGGACACTCCCAACACTCACCCCCTGTCACTGAGGGCATTGGCCAAATGCTTCTGGAATGCTGGCAGAGCAGGTGCCCTGACTGCTTCCCTGGGGAGCTGTTCCAGTGCTCCACCACCCGCTGGGGGAAGAACCTCTTCCCAATGGCCAATCTCCCCCTGCCCTGGCACATCTTCCTGCCATTCCCTCCAGTCCTGTCCCAGGGCACCAGAGAGCAGAGCTCAGCCCCTCTTTCCCCTCCCTCCCTTGGGAGAAGGCACAAACAGCTCTGAGATCCCCTCTCAGGCTCCTCTTCTCCAGCTGAACAGACCAAGGCACTTCAGCCTCTCCTCACACACTGCCCCTCCAGACCCTTCCCCAGCTTTGGGGCCTCCTCTGGACACTCTCCAGTGCTTTGATGTCCTTTTTACCCTGTGGTGCCCAAAGTGCCCCCAGTGCTCCAGGTGGGGCCTCCCCAGTGCAGAGCAGAGCAGGACAATCCCCTCCCTCTCCCGGCTGGCGATGCCGTGCTGGATGCCCCCCAGGACACGGTTGCCCTCTGGGTGCCAGGGCTCACTGGTGTCTTGTGGGTGGCAGGCAGAGGACATGTAGACAGCTTTCAGTGTAATAGGGAGGAACCACGATTAAGCCAATACCTTGGGAACATCCCTCTCGTGCTACAACACGGCTCAGGTTTTCCTCCTCTGCCTCCCATTTGCAATTCAAATCCCAGCACTCAGCTATGCAAATCCATATGTAAACGAGGCAAGAGATAAACAAGTGTTAAAGAGGCTCTCATGGAGCATCTTGAGGCTTCGATAGTATGTTTTTAAGTGTATGCAAATATGGGACTAAACGATGCGGTGAGTTTGCATATACAGAGGTACGGCCGATGCAGGTGGTGTTTGCACCTCCTTTTCCTCACTCATTCACTAACTGGGTGCTCCACAAAGGTTTTGTAAAGGGATGGGTACATGGATATGTGCAAAATAGAGCTTATAAATGAATACATTCTGTTAAATGTACAATTATCACTTACAAATATACCCAATTTCAACGGCACGCATCCACATGAGTCATTTTTATTCAGTCTCTCTCCTGGCCCCAGATTAAGATGATTTGTGAGAAATCTGAATAAAAAGTCTGCTGTTTTCAAGAATAACAGCAGTGAGGGAAAGCCTTCAGAAAAAGAAACCTAGTATTTTTTTCCATGGTTTTCAAACCACTGCTTCACCTTCCTGCTGGACCATAGAAATCCAGTAGAGATGAGCAGTCTCCAGCCTTAAGACACACAGTACCTACCTGGAAAGGGGTGTCTTGGGGGAAAAAGGCTCTCCCAATCACAGAAACATAGAAACTTAGAATGGTTTGGGTTGGAACAGACCTCAAAGCCCATCCAGTTCCACCCCCTGCCATGGGCAGGGACACCTCCCACTGGATCAGGGGGATCAAAGCCCCATCCAACCTGGCCTTGGACACATCGAGGGATGGGGCAGCCACCACTGCTCTGGGAAACCTGGGCCAGGGCCTCCCCACCCTCACAGCAAAACATTTCTTCCCAAGATCTCACCCCAATCTCCCCTCTTTCAGCTGAAAACTGTTCCCTCTCATCCTGTCCCTGCACTCCCTGATCCTGAGTCCCTCCCCAGCTTTCCTGGAGCCCCTTTCAGCACTGCCCATCCCTTCTAAATGGAGGGGAGGGCACTGCAGTGCTCACAAATGCTCCCAAACAACTGTTCGGTGTACAAAATAAAGACAGAGAATTTGTGATGCTGCAAAGAGCTGTTCTTTGTCCACTTTTGATTAGCACTGACCCAGGTTTTCCAGAGAAGCTGTGGCTGCCCCATCCCTGGAGGTGTTCAAGGCCAGGTTGGATGGGGTTTGGAGTCCTCTGATCCAGCGGGAGGTGTTGGATCCAGGGGGCTTGGAACTGGATGGGCTTTGGGGTCCCTTCCAACCCAAACCATTCTAAGTTTCTGTGATTCTGTGATAGGGAGGGTTTTGTCCCCCCACCCCTCCCCAAGACATCAGTCCCCTCATTTCCAGCCCTGTTTGGTTTCACAGTATTGCCTTTTGAAGTTGTCTTTTTCACAGACATAACTTCTGTAAGCTTTTGGTAAAAGCCACCTCTGGAGAAACGTTACTGGGTGAATGAAGGGGAAAGGGGAACACTGTAGATTCCATTAGCAGATCATTGTGGGGGTTTTCCACCTTTGTCATTGACTGGAGTTACATAAAAAGTTGCCATTCTACCCAAGCCAGCCCAAGGTCGACCATGATGCGTTTCCCACTTCAGCCCAGGCTTCATCTCCAAAGCATGTGTTCCTCTTCCTAGTATTGATCCAACTGTGTCTGCTTGTGCTCACCATTAACCACAGCTTTTGGGATACAGTGTCAGAAAGACTGGGAAGACTCTGGCACACCAGGCTCTGCCTTACAGCCCCAGCAAGGGGTCCCTGCCACTAACAGCCCCCCAAGAACAGTTTTCCACAAAGTCCTTAAGGTGAAAAAGACCTCTAAGCTCATCCAGTCCAACTGTCAGACCAACCCCACCGTGTCTACTAAAGCATGTCCCCAAGTACCACCATCCACATGGTTTTTTGAACCCCTCCAAGGGTGGAGACTCCACCAGTGCCCTGGGTAACCTCTTCTGATGCTGACAACTTCTGGGTATTACAAGTCCAGAAAGTTCCAGGTGTCCCTTACTCTCATTTCCCATCTGCCATTCAGGCTTTCAATTAAAACCAATTTTGAAATTATTAAACCCATTTCCATAGCCTTACCAGCACCCCATGGCCTGCATGCCCAATGTACTCCAGTCCCAGGTGGCTGGGACAAGCTCAGCCTCACCAGGGATGCATCACTCCATGGCCACAGCTTCGTGGGGCAGCCCCATCCTCACCCTGGGACAACTAAGCAGCAACTACCAAACCACACCAGGGCTCATAAGAAGAAAGAGGTGGCAACATGAGTAGCAGAGATTATTCTGAATGTCCTCTCATTGTCCCAGCCATAGGCAGCTGCTCCACCAGCAGAACAATCTGCCCATCCAACCCTCTGAAGATACTGCACATGGCAAAAGGTTACATCCTGCCCACATTTAAGATGATAAACCCCACTCATTAATTCCACAATACATTTTAGTGGATATGCAAATGTTTTAATTATCCTAATGAGGTTGGGAGCCATTTAACATTGGCTTTCAAAAGTGCAAAGTCCAATCCAAAGGAACATGAAGTGGGCATTTTACAGCTCTCACGAGTGTGTTGTTTCCCATCCCCAGGAGATGGCTCCAGGAAGGCACCAAACCTTCTCACAGAGGTCCCAGAGAACACGGCCAGAAAGGCCACTGCCTTAGCAAGGATGCAAAGTGAGATGGCACCTCTTTTCTACCACCTAAACTAACCAAAATCCCACCCTGGAAAGAGCAAGACAGACTCCAGTTTCTTAGTGAACCACCAGTGTTGTCCTGCAGGCTGGGGGCACGTTATGTGCTGAAGCCACCTCTGGCTGCGTTTAAGACCCAAATCCTACCTCGGAGCAGGAGAGCATCTATGGAAAAGCTGATTTCAGGATTTAAAACTCATTCCTGGCACTAACATGAGGGGCTGGGAGAGCCAGTTTTAGCTACAAAACCATAAAATCCATAAAAATTAATTTTTGTTGCTAGAAGAAACAAGAAATGCTTGTGGGGCAGGGCAATCATTTCAATTTATACCAGTCTGTATAAAGAGAGATTAGATGAGATTAAAGGGAGTGGCTGCAGATGCGCAGAGCGATAACCTAAGGGGACTTGGGAGTCTTCACTCACTCAAATACTAAACTGATATTACTTGCTTAATGTGTTTGTGTATGGGCTGCTGCTAGCTTAGACATGAGGTCTGCGACCTCCAGAAGTGTAAAAATGACTTTTTCTGTGTATTTGTGGTTTGCTGTGTACACTGAGAATTTGTGTCTCATGAGTTGTAGGAATAATATTTAGAAACTGTTATCACAGTGAAAAATAAATCAGAAAGCTTAAAATCCCAGCATTTTTAAACACAAGGACTCTGACCTCTAATCAGGCACTGAATACTAAAACAAGCATTCCCCTCCCTGGAGCCTTCCAAGGCAACACAAGAAGCAGAGTCAATAAAAGAAGCCGCAGCAGCCGAAAAGAACTTCTTGGTAGGGTTCAGAACCACCTTCGGAAGGTCCAGCTGAACACACAGTGGAGTCAACAAGACCTGGCCAAGCCCCTCACATTCCCAGCACAATGGAACACACAGAAACACACACCAGCATCCCCACACCATGCTCAACACTGGTGACCATGGAATCATCTGGTCAGAAAAGACCTTTGAGATAGAGCCCGGCTGGCCCTGTCCACTACTAAACCAGGTCCCTGAGCACCTCATCCACCCATCTTTTAAACCCCTCCAGGAATGAGGACCCAAACACCTCCTTGGACAGCTTCTGCCAGTGCTTGACAACCCTTAGAGTGAAGAAGTTTCTCCTCATGCCTAATGGGAGCCTCCCCACTGGTCCTGCACTGCCCAGACCTGATGGTGGGCACGCAGCCACCCCAGGAACATCTCACAGCCCTTCTGCCACCGTTAATTCAAGCATTAAAAACTAATTAGATGATACCAGCTGCTTCTGTAGCTCTGATGAATGTTCACATGCCTTAAATTAGCAGTTATTTGCCCAGCATTAGCTTTTGTTCACTTGTTGTTGTGGGGAATAACATCACCACCCTGCGGCGCTGTCTGATGGATGGGTTTATGGTTGTCACCAGCAGTGGTGACATCCCAATGCCTCCCAAAAGCCAGGAAGAAAGGCACAAGGTGTTACAGGGCAAGTTAAGAAGAACCAGAAGTGCAAATGCTGGGAGGTTGCTGAGGGATTTTTTTTCTCCTCCACAAGTCAATAATGAGCAGACAGATCCTATGGTGATAAGAGGCAGAAATTAGCGATCACATAACCTGAGCAGCATTGTGGTACCTGTGGAGTGTCGGGATAGTGAGGGGCACCTGTGGCATCACAGCTGCCTGGGTTCCTGCCCAACAGCCACTCCAGTGCCACCACTGTTTGCTTATTGTGCTATGACAGGCTGAGAGGGGTTGTTCAGCCTGGAGAAGAGAAGGCTCTGGGGAGACCTTAGAGCAGCCTCCCAGGACTGAAAGGGGCTGCAGGAAAGCTGGGGAGGGGCTCTGGATCAGGGAGTGCAGGGACAGGACGAGGGGGAAAACATTTAAACTGGATGGGGGAAGATTGAGGTTAGACTCTAGGGAAAAATTCTCCACGCTGAGGGTGGGGAGGCCCTGGCCCAGGTTGCCCAGAGCAGTGGTTCTGCCCCATCCCTGGAGGTGTCCAAGGCCAGGTTGGATGGGGCTTTGAGCCCCCTGATCCAGTGGGAGGTGTCATTGCCCATGGCAGGGGGGTGGAACTGGATGGGCTTTGAGGTCCCTTCCAACCCAAACCATTCCATGATTCTATGACCACTCCAGCCATAAGTGCTGGGTACCAAGAGCTCTGAGACAGCTCTGCTTGTTCTCACCCACACACCTTGCCCAGCCTTATTTATTAATATATCTGCAAAGGGATTAACACACCCAAATCTCCTCTTCCAGCCCTCAATTCTGGATATAATATAAACAAGTGCTCAGTTATTCAGGACGAGGTGGGAGCACTCAGCACGTACGTTCAGCTCCCAGCGCTGCCACTGACTGTACATCAGGGAAATAATTTAATCTCTTTTTGACCCAGTTCTGGAGTTGGGCAAATATTGATTTTTTTGGTTCACTTGCCAAAGTGTGGTGGGGTAAAAGTGATTCAGAATAAGGTGAACTGAAATGGTATTTGTTGTTACCGCTGGGTTTTCAATTTTGTTGAAACATTACCCTTTTCTGGATCCTCTTACTCAAACCCAAAATATTTATATTGCTGTGCTCAGCTTTAATCTCTTCATTAAAAATGAAAAAAAGCCAAATAAAAATATTGAGCCACAACAAAACCATTTTAATAAGAGATCAACTGAAGGGAACTCTTGTGATTCTCCAAGTTCTTTCCCCATTTCTCAGACCCAGTTATACCCAAGAGCTATTTTCATGGGAATAAATTATTCATGTAAAATAAAATAGAATGAGAGCTGAACTCTGCCCTGATGGGCAGCTCCAAAGGGAAGGCAGTAAAGGTTCCTGAACCTTCTCCTATGTCTTATGTTTTCATGCCTTTAGAGTTATACAGATTACATATTCATATGTATGTGCACACAGGTATTTGTACATCAACTACATATTTTTGATATATATATAATTGCCTCTGCATAGTTACATAAGTATTATTGAAACTGTCAGGGCCCCAATCTCATAGAATCATGGAATCATTATAGTTGGAAAAGACCTCTAAGCTCATCCAACCCAACACCACCATCCTTACCAACCCATGTCCTCAAGTGCCACATCCACACGTCCTTTGAACAATTCCAGGGATGGGGACTCCCCCACAGCCCTGGGCAGCCTCTGCCAGTAAAGAAATTGTTCCCGATATCCAATCTGAACCTTCCCTGGAGCAACTCTCATCCTATCCCTTATCACAGAATCACAGAGTGACCTGAGCTGGAAGGGACCCAGGAGGACCATCCAGTCCAACTGCTGTCCCTGCACAGGACACTCCCAACACTCACCCCCTGTGACTGAGGGCATTGGCCAAATGCTTCTGGAATGCTGGCAGAGCAGGTGCCCTGACTGCTTCCCTGGGGAGCTGTTCCAGTGTTCCCACTGAGGGAAGAACCTCTTCCCAGTGTCCAGTCTAACCCTCGCCTTGTTCCTTAGGAGAAGTGATCAACCCCCACCTCCCCACAGCCTCCTCTCAGGCAGTTGGAGACAGGGATGAGGTCTCCCCTCAGCCTCCTCTTCTCCAGGATAAACAGCCCCAGGGCCCTCAGCCGCTCCCACAACCCCTGTTCTCCAGCCCCTTCCCCAGCTCCGGTCCCTTCTCTGGACGCTCTCCAGCACTTGGAACCCTTAAGGACAGTCAACATCAACAGGTCGTGCCACTCCATCTCCGTGCCACCACCACCACCAAATACACCAGACTTGTTTCACAAAGCAGCAGCACGTGACAACCACCATCAAACCCCTCCAAAACAACCCACTGGGAGCCTTTTGATAAATATTCATTATTCTGACACTCAGCTAAGAAAGAAAACCACCGAATAATTAGTGATCCTCACATGCAGGCTCAGGGTGCCAGGCAAGATGGGCAATTACAGTTTTGCCACAGCACTCGAGGGGTATTTAATGACTTAATTTGGTCGAACATTTGTTATTTTCTGAAGCAGATGTCACCAATTCTATTTCAAGAAAATAATTCCCCCCATCCTTCATGATTATCAAAATCTCTCCACTTATTCCACATGCCAGGAGGGAAGGAACTGTCCTGCTCAATGATCTAGGAATGATTCAAGAAGTGAGGACATGATGGTGAAAATCAGCATCTGAGCTCCCACCGCACTGTGATTCTTGGGGAAGAGCAGCTCTGGAAAACCACAGAAGCTTGTGGGTGGGAAAATGTAAATTCTGTCAGTGGTCTTTTAATGTCAGAATTACTTTTCACATTGATTAATTGTTCTTCAGTGGTAGAGTTAAGAGAGGAACCAGGAAAGCTGCCACAGTGTTCTCTTATTGCACAACTATTTCCATGCCAAATAAAAGAAAATCATAGCACTGAGGCTGGAAAAGACCTCTGAGGTCATCAAGTGCAACCTCACAGTGCCTGCTAAACCATGGACTCAAGTGCCACATCCACACGTATTCTGAAACCCTCCAGGGATGGAGACTCCCCCACTGCCCTGGGCAGCCTCTGCCAGGCCTTCACCACTCTGACAATAATGAAATGTCTCCCAATATCCAGTCCAGACCCTGCCCTGGTGCAACTTGAGGCCATTTCCTCTCCTCTCATCCCCTGTCACTGGGGAGAAGAGACCAACCCCCACCTCACCACAACCTCCTCTCAGGCAGTTGGAGACAGGGATGAGGTCTCCCCTCAGCCTCCTCTTCTCCAGGATAAACAGCCCCAGGGCCCTCAGCCGCTCCCACAACCCCTGTTCTCCAGCCCCTTCCCCAGCTCCGCTCCCTTCTCTGGACGCTCTCCAGCCCCTCAATGTCCTTCTTGGAGTGAGGGGCCCAGAACTGACCCCAGCACTCGAGGTGTGGCCTCCCCAGTGCCCAGTGCAGGGGCACAATCCCTGCCCTGCTCCTGCTGCCCACGCTGTGTCTGACACAGCCCAAGATGCCATTGGCCCTCTTGGCCCCCTGGGCCACTGCTGGCTCATGTTCAGCCCCTGCCAACCAACACCCCCAGGGCCTTCTCCAGGCAGCTCTTCAGACACTCTTCCCCAAGCCTGGAGCTGCACGAGGTTGTCTCTTCCCTTGCTTCTCCAGTCATTTTGATTTTCAGCTCTTCCCCAGCTATCTCCTTTGACCTCAAGCTCTCACCAACTCCATTAAATCCAAGTTGATGTGTTTGGGGGCATGTGATATACTGCACTTCCTGGGCAAAACTCAACCCATGGGAAGGGCCAATATATCAAGAGTTCTTAAAAGTAAATTCCAAGTTATTGTTTTTCAAACCCGTAAGAATCACATTGTCAAGCTCTTCTATACTATCATGAGACCCATAAATTCACTTTAAAAGCAACTGAAAGCTCAGATGTCATCTGTGCCACCATCCTCAGCCTTTCACATGCAGTTGACAGGGTCTTAAGAAGAGAAAAAATACTGTTAGCCCTCCAATAAATTCCTCTAAGTTCTCACCAACAATAACTACTCGTTTTTCCTGCCCAGGCTCCAACACAAAGATCAGCAACTTCAGAACTCGTGTTCTAGAGGTGGGACATGCACAGACATTAAGCCTGTGAGCAGTGAGGAGTCTCCCTCATTCCCATCATTCACTGATAAAGCCATAATGCAATTAATTCAAGAGCAAAAGAACCTCTGGGATGGTCCAAAACAAGAACAAAAGTGTGCAAAGAACTACAAAAACATACTCTGCGAACATCACTCTGCATGAGAAGGGTTTTCCATCTCTGACTATGGAAACACCCCTTGGAAACACAAACACATCTTTGAAGGCCTCTGTGATGCATTATATAACCAGATATAACCAGAGCATTTCAGATGTTGCTTCAACTTTTTAAGTCCAGGAATCCATTTTTTCCTGCAGCACAGGAAGGACACAAATCTGTTGGGAGCAAATCCAGGAGGCCACAGCGATGATCGAAGGGCTGGAGCAGTTCCCATATGAAGACAGCTTGAGAGAGCTGGGGTTGTTCAGCCTGGAGAAGAGAAGGCTCTGGGGAGACCTTAGAGCAGCCTCCCAGGACTGAAAGGGGCTCCAGGAAAGCTGGGGAGGAGCTCTGGATCAGGGAGTGCAGGGACAGGTTAGGGGGAAGGGTTTTCAGCTGAAAGAGGGGAGATTGAGATGAGATCTTGGGAAGAAATGTTTTCCTGTGAGGGTGGGGAGGCCCTGGCCCAGGTTGCCCAGAGCAGTGGTGGCTGCCCCATCCCTGGAGGTGTTGAAGGCCAGGTTGGATGGGGCTTGGAGTCCCCTGATCCAGTGGGAGGTGTCCCTGCCCATGGCAGGGGGGTGGAACTGGATGGGCTTTGAGGTCCTTTCCAAGCCAAACCATTCTGTGATTCTATGAAGATTGAGTGAAGATTTCAGCCCCTTCCAAATGCACACAGTCACAAACCATGAGGAGCGCCGCAGCAGCACCTCCATCATCTGCAGGAAGAATGAACATCTGAGTCTGTCATATTCACACTGCAAAGGAAAGTGGCAGCAGCAGTAACCAACTCATTCTTCTTCCACTCAGCTTCATCTGGTGCTGCAGTCCCTCAGACAATCATTAATATCACGAGAAGCTGGCAGAGCGAGCTCACACTGCTGCTTTTATAACAGAAGAACCAGGAGGCAGCAAGGAAATTGCACGGCTGCTGCTTCACACCAGGCAAGGAAATTGTGGAGCTCGCTCCTAGAGAATATTTCAGAGACCAAAAATAGAGTGTGTTTCAAAAGCAGCATGGGGAACTGAAGGAGGAAAGGGTTCGTTTCAGACTCTTAAATGTGCAGATGTGTCTGCAACCTCTGCCACCTTCAGAGGTGGCCGAAGCCAGGAGGGCACATCTGGGCGAAGCACCACTTCCAGAAGGGACTTTCCACTGCTCATGGCCTTGGTTTGGGTTAAGTCACAACTTCTGCTCTACCTGTTGCCCATCAGCACAGAAGAGACCGTATTGTACATGTGATGTTTCTTATAAACAGAAACACAATCACTGAGGTTAGAAAAGTCCTCTCACCTCATCCAGCCCAACTTGTCAGCCCAACCCCACCGTGGTGGCTGAACAGTGTCAAAAGGTGCCACATCTACACACTCCTTGAACCCCTCCAGGGATGGAGACTCCCCCACTGCCCTGGGCAGCCTCTGCCATGGCTTCACCACTCTGTCAGTAAATAAATTTCTCCTGATGTCCAATCTGACCCTGCCCTGGGGCAACTTGAGGCCGTTTCCTCTCATCCCATCCCCTGTCACTGGGGAGAAGAGACCAACCCCCACCTCCCCACAGCCTCCTCTCAGGCAGTTGGAGACAGGGATGAGGTCTCCCCTCAGCCTCCTCTTCTCCAGGATAAACAGCCCCAGGGCCCTCAGCCGCTCCCACAACCCCTGTTCTCCAGCCCCTTCCCCAGCTCCGCTCCCTTCTCTGGACGCTCTCCAGCCCCTCAATGTCCTTCTTGGAGTGAGGGGCCCAGAACTGACCCCAGCACTCGAGGTGTGGCCTCCCCAGTGCCCAGTGCAGGGGCACAATCCCTGCCCTGCTCCTGCTGCCCACGCTGTGTCTGACACAGCCCAAGATGCCATTGGCCCTCTTGGCCCCCTGGGCCACTGCTGGCTCATGTTCAGCCCCTGCCAACCAACACCCCCAGGGCCTTCTCCTCCAGGCACTCTCCAGACACTCTTCCTCAAGCCTGTGACACTGCTCAGGGTTGTTGTATCTCAAGTGCAGGACCCAGCACTTGGTCTTGTTTTCCCTCATCCCATTGCTCTCAGCCCATAGATCCAGCCTGTCCAGATCCCTCTGCAGAGCCTCCCTTCTTCAAGCAGATCAACACTTCCACCCAGCTTGGTGTCATCTGCCAACTTGCTCAGGGTGCACTCCATGCCTTCATCCAGATCATTGATAAAGATATTGCACAGGGCTGGACCCAGCACTGAGCCCTGGGAACACCTGCACTGGGAGAGGTTGTGCTAATTTATCAGGCACACTCCCTGTTCATCCTCTCTCCTCAACCTGTCCTGGCCACGAGGCAGTGACACAAAGTAGTATTAACACATTTAGATGCCACCTTGGGTGAGCTCATCTGGGTCCTGCAACAGATTCAAGTCTGAGAGCCTGGATTTCAGGATGACCTTGAAGGGTTGAGATTGTTGACCCCGAAGAGCCTGAAATCCTACCTGTAGCCTTCCCATGGATCCATATCTCCTGTGGATCTACCAATACAAGCAGGGCCAAGGGAATTAAAGGTTTCTGAACCTGTGTTTCCTGCACAACCACCACGTGACTGCTTCAAATAGAAAGGCCAGTGATTCACTGGGAAGGGCTGGAAGAGCTCCTGAGGGAGCAAGAGGTGGCTCTGTAAGGATCATGGGCACATGGACAGAGGATATCCAAGCTGGGTTTAGACAGCCAAGTGTCTGTGGGAGCTCAAAGCACCTCTCCCTCAGTCTGACAATCCAGACTCTTTTCCCATCAAGTCTTGATTCTATTCTTTATTTAGCACTTATGTAACACGATGGTAATTTTAACGTTCAGCCTCCCTGAGCTTCATAGCCCCGCGCTGCAAAAAACAATATGCCTTAAAATAATCTTCAATTTGGCTCCTTTTTGCTTCCTCTCTTTCTCTGGAGACTTTAAAAAGGACTTTTCAGAACCGATTTACCTGAAACTTGTATGGTAAAGAACTCTTCAACTCACAGCTGCTCTAGCGAGCAAATTCATTCATGGGCTATAAAAAGCCAACACACTGAACTAGCTCAACTTTGCCACTTCCTTACGCAGCGTGATGTTATAATGCACATTTTTATTCAATTCACACACCATGAAAGCCACTTCCCCACGATGGAGCATGTCACACCAACACAATTCTACAAAACCTACCTACCATAGCCAGGAATACTGGGAAATCAGTGTGCTTCATAGAATGACAGAATGGTTTGGGTTGGAAGGGACCTCAAAGCCCATCCAGTTCCACCCCCCTGCCATGGGCAGGGACACCTCCCACTGGACAGGGGGCTCCAAGACCCATCCAACCTGGCCTTGAACACCTCCAGGGATGGGGCAGCCACCACTCATCTGGGCAACCTGGGCCAGGGCCTCCCCACCCTCACAGGGAAACATTTCTTCCCAAGATCTCACCTCCATCTCCCCTCTTGCAGCACAGAACCCTTCCCCATCACCCTATCCCTGCACTCCCTGATCCAGAGCCCCTCCCCAGCTTTCCTGGAGCCCCTTTCAGTCCTGGGAGGCTGCTCCAAGGTCTCCCCAGAGCCTTCTCTTCTCCAGGCTGAACAACCCCAACTCTCTCAGCCTGTCCTCCCAGCAGAGGGGCTCCAGCCCTCAGATCATCTCCATGGCCTCCTCTGGACCCACTCCAGCAGTAACACAGAGACAGGGATCTTTATTCTCGTAGTGACTGCCTCCTGTATGAATTTCCAGCTGTCTCAACTGTACGTAGGAACTTGAACTGGTCACTGTTGGGTGTCTGGGACCGTACTGGGTTCAGGAAGCACAGCCCACATAGAATGAACATCTCTCCAAAGTAACAGGAACCAAAGATGCACAAGAACCACTGTGAGCACTTATAACCAGTGGCCTCTCTACAGTTGGCCACTTGACTTCCTTCCATCTGTAACACCACATTTAAGACACCCAAAGCCACTACCAACTGCTCTCCAAGAAAGCAGAGATCTTAGAAACCCAGTGTTCCCTTGGGACAGGTAGAGGCTTTCTCCAAGCTCGGTCATGAAGCTGCACAGATCTCTGCAGAGGAGAGGACGCGGTGGTGGCCAGGCTGAGCAGCCTGTGGGGATTGTTGCCTCAAGGCAACACCAGGTTTAATTGCAAGGTGAGACCTGCCCCAAGGGATGCAGGGCAGACCTCTGCTGGGTTAGTCAACATGAATTACAGGTCACCCAGCCAACCAACCTGAGCAGGACACGGCCATGGGGCCTGTTGAGCCCTAGGAAGCAAGCTTGACTTCCTCAAGCAAAATACTTGATCCAGGGAGAGCTTCTCTGCCCATTCCCTGCAGGACATGGTCCTGGTCTGACCCTTAATGCCTACACCACACCCAAATGCCATGCACACACTTGAGGTGAACGCCTGGCACAGCTTCCTCCGTGGCCTGAAGCTCTTCCCTGCAACAGCCCTGATTAACAATAATCCTCAGAGATGCAGAGCTCTGGGTATTTGACATCTGCAAATCTAGAAGTGCTTTCCAAAAGAAGTTAACACCCTTCTGTTTCCATGAGGGTACTCAGCCACGTCCTTCAAATCAGACCTACACTTAGAAGTCTCTTCAAACAGGTCATAAATTTTTCTCCCCTTTCACCAGAAGCAAGTACCAACTGCACCTACACAGCAAAATTTACAGCTGCAGCTTCCCTGGCACCACTCACTGCTTTATCACATTGCACCAGGTCTTTGGGCAGGTCAGCACTGATGCCCCTTCCCGAGGGGCTCCAGCAGGATCTGTGAGAGGACACCACAAAGTCAGCACTGAAAGGTAATCACGACCACTCCAACTCCACAGGGACATCAGGGCAGTGACAGATGACCACAAAATGCATACAAGCACCAAGCAAGCTACTGAAGCTGGGAATGTCAAACATCACCATGCTGGCACAGGGCTCAGCACACAGTAAGACCTGTGATGCCCAGTGCAGTCCTCAAGAGCATTGACAGACCCAGCTTGGAGTGGTACAGATGGACCCACAGACTGGTTTGGGTCAGAAGGGACCTTAATAATAACACTCTCAGTCACATCATCCCCCATCCTGTACTGAAACCATGGATTGCCCCAACCCAGGTGTAGGACCTTGCACTTGGCCTTGCTGAACCTCATGATGTTCTCCACTTCCCCAGCCTGCCCAGGTCCCTCTGGATGCCATCCCATCCTTTAGGTGGCACAGCTGCCTCACTCAGATTGGGGTCACCTGCAAACTTGCTGAGGCCACACTCAATCCCGCTGTCTCTATCATTAATGAAAACATTGCCCAACACTGGTCCCAGTAACGAGCCCTGAGGGACACAGGTCTCCATCTGGACATCAAGCCATTGACCACTACTCCCTGAATGTGACCATCCAAGGTCCAGTGCTACACAGAAGCACTTCTTTACTCCTGCAACAACTCAGACTGTTCCACAGCTCTGCAGATGTTGATGCTGGGAGGACACACTTTAGGGTGCTTCCATCTACAGGAGAGCAGTCTGTGAATATCAACTACAAATGACATCTCTAAACACATCCAGGTTAAAGAGAATCAATGGATTACAGCACAGCTGAGGGCAGAAAACACCTGAGCAATAAGAAACTCCTTTGCCTCCAACAGAAGATGCTCACCAGCAATACTGAAGCACAAATATCATTGGCAACACTTCTTTTTAACTAATTATCCATAAATACCTGTTCTTAGTCAAAAGTCATTTGGGTTTGAGAGTTTTGCACAAAATGTAGCAACTGTTGTTGGACTGGATGATCTTAGAGGTCTTTTCCAACCTGAATGATTCCGCGATTCCAAGCCTCACTACAAGTATAATCCATCTTCCATAAATAACAGGTGAAGATCACCAACCATCCCTTTCTACAGGTGGGGACACCAGTTTAAGAGCAGACTGTAGTTCAGCACAAGGAATGCAGCTTTTGTAAAGTCAGGTACAACTGGAACTGCTTAAACCGTGGAATCATTCAGGTTGGACAAGACCTCCAAGCTCATCCAGTCCAACAATCACCCCAATCCCACCGTGCCACTAAACCCCGTCCCCAAGTGCCACATCTACACGCTTTTTGAACCCCTCTAAGGATGGAGACTCCACCACTGCCCTGGGCAGCCTCTGCCAGGGCTTCACCACCCTTTTGGTAGAGAGGTTTTCCCTGATATCCAATCTAAACCTCCCCTGGCACAACCTGAGGTCATTTCCCCTCATCCCATCACTTGGGAGAAGAGATCAAAACCAAAACATTCAGTTGCTGCAAATCAGAGCTTTCAGTGACTCCTCCCAGAACTCTCATGAACTCAATTTCTCAGCACAACGTCACGTAAAGTGTTTGGGGTTCGTTTCTAAGAAGCTGTCCTTGACAGTGAAAGCCAAATCCAGCACATGTACAGCACTGAGGGCACAGGGTGGGATGGTTTCAGGTTCCATGTCCTTGGAGGATGCCCTCAGAGGTGTAAGAGCACTCTCTTCAGCTCTGAGAGCCAGCAGTGAGGAACAGTCACACAGACAGCACGGTTCAGTAAGCCTCACTTGCCTTGGACAGCCAGACAATAAATCACTTGGGCACAACCGTGTTAAACCCCAGAGTATTACTCTCCTCAGACGCCAATCGGCTGATCTGGAAGCTCCCAGGTTCCTCTAAACACCACAGCACCCAGGTCCTGCTGATCCCCACACACCTCTCTCTACCCTAGAAGAGCTCTTCAGGGACCTCCAGAAGCCACAGGTGAATGGTGCCTCTTCCCATAGTGTCTTCTTCATCACATCTTTGACTTTTGGTTGGGTTCGAGCACACCCTTAGAGGTGCCTTGAGCAAGGCTGATCCAACAAGGCTGCCCTGATCCTACAGACACAAGTGACCTCCTCTGACCAAAGATCCCTTAGAGCAGCCTCCCAGGACTGAAAGGGGCTCCAGGAAAGCTGGGAAGGGGCTCTGGATCAGGGAGTGCAAGGATAGGATGAGGGGGAATGGTTTTCAGCTGAAAGAAGGGATGTGAAATGGCTTTTTCTCCCCTCCATGGAAGTTGGGGCAAACACTTCCTATCTAATCAGAGATGTTCTCAAAGTGGACCTGCTTGCCCATCTGCCAGACCTACTTATCCAAATACAGCTGCCCTGCCATTACATGCTTCCCCTGATATCCCTCCTCCTCCTTTTGCAAGCTCTACATCATCTTCCCCCCAAACTACATCAAAAGAAAAAGCCCAAAAGAAATAATACTTGAAGAGTTGTTTTCATACCACACCCCGTTGCTTTCACTGAGCCAGAGCTCCCTTCCACAGGGGTGAGAGGGCCTTGGGATGGGTTCCTCACTCACAGCACTGAAGTTTAAGTCCAGGCCAGACTGCAGAGCAAAGTGAGTCAATGCAATCCAACAGCCCCAAAATCCTTACAGGGGAGCTGGTACTCAGAACCAGTTGGTTGGAAAAGACCTCTGAGATCACTGAGTCCAACCACACCTGTCCATGACTGAACCAGACTCCTGAGAAACTCATCTGCCCATCTTTTAAACCCCTCCAGGGATGGGGACTCCACCCCCTCCCTGGCAGCCTCTGACAGGGCCTGAGAACCCTTTCCATGAAGAAATGTTTCCTGATGTCCAATCTGACCCTGCCCTGGGGCAACTTGAGGCCATTTCCTCTCCTCCCATCCCCTGACACTGGGGAGAAGAGACCAACCCCCACCTCCCCACAGCCTCCTCTCAGGCAGTTGGAGACAGGGATGAGGTCTCCCCTCAGCCTCCTCTTCTCCAGGATAAACAGCCCCAGGGCCCTCAGCCGCTCCCACAACCCCTGTTCTCCAGCCCCTTCCCCAGCTCCGGTCCCTTCTCTGGACGCTCTCCAGCCCCTCAATGTCCTTCTTGGAGTGAGGGGCCCACAGAACCTGCATACTCAATAGAACCATGGTCAGACAAAGGAAATGAACTTCAAGACTCATCTTAAAATGAAAACACAAGCAAACCCTGAAGATGGTTATTTTCCGAGCAGATCTCCTAGACCTATTTTAGCTCCCACTATTGCAGGGATCAGAAGAGATATCACAGACTTACCTCTGAAGAACACACAACAATACCTCAAAGCATGCAATAAGACAGCTTTACTCTCAGGATTGTTTGTGTTTCATCATTTCATAACCCTTCAAATGCTCAAAAGCTTAAGTGTTGCTGTTCCGGAGATGCTTTCCTTATCCTACACAATGCCCTGACCAAACTACACCAACTGATTACATTCTTGTATCACTACAGCAATCAACTGCTCTACTCATGTGTTTCACTACAACAGAAGCCTCAGATGATGGAAAGCTGAAAAAGGTATTTTCCTAGGCAAAGGTGAATGGATTCTGTTCAGTTACAACATCAGCACACATGGGAAAAAAACCTGCTGTTAAGAGCATGACTAAGTGTCTCAATCAGCTAATTAGAGCACATACCTAGCACTTCCCACCAGTGACCTCCACTAGACACCCAGGATACTCACCCCTCACTATGCTCAGGAGCACCTCCTGTATGAGGACAGGCTGAGAGAGTTGGGGTTGTTCAGCCTGGAGAAGAGAAGGCTCTGGGGAGACCTTAGAGCAGCCTCCCAGGACTGAAAGGGGCTCCAGGAAAGCTGGGGAGGGGCTCTTGATCAGGGAGGGCAGGGACAGGATGAAGGGGAAGGGTTTTCAGCTGAAAGGGGGGAGATTGAGATGAGATCTTAGGGAGAAATGTTTTGCTGTGAGGGTGGGGAAGCCCTGGCCCAGGTTGCCCAGAGAAGCTGTGGCTGCCCCATCCCTGGAGGTGTTCAAGGCCAGGTTGGATGGGGCTTTGAGCCCCCTGATCCAGTGGGAGGTGTCCCTGCCCATGGCAGGGGGTTGGAACTGGATGGGCTTTGAGGTCCCTTCCAACCCAAACCATTCCATGATTCCATGATTCGCTCCGTGTTTCTTTGATGCACCCAAGAGATACTCCAAGACAATTCAAAAAGCCATCCTTTGATTCCCACATTTCTCCATAAACTGCATTTTCACCTTCCTATTTAAAAAGGCAACAAGCTGGCAAGCCTTGCAGAACTTGCTCTACTTTGGCTTTCCAATTTCTTTGGGTTCTTTTAAAGTACACACAAATAAAAAATGTTCCACAGGGCCTTCTAGAAATTATCTTCAAGTTGGACAACAGCTTAGGGCTCACCCAGCTCCATCTCTTTCCTTCCCAGCATCTACAGGGATGGGGCCAGCATGGAGAGTCCCATAGTATCCACATGAAAATGAGCTCCTGGTACCACATCTCCTGCACTCACCATGCCTTCGTGAAAGGCAAATGAGGCTTTAATACTTCTGACATTAATTCATAATGCTTCTCCTTTTGTTTTTCTCCCTTTAAACTCAACACTGCTGTGACTGCTTCATAAGGACATGTTAATTATTATTATTTACATCGCAATAGAGGCTTGGAAACCCTGCCAGAAGCTGCAATCCCACTGTGACAGGTGATGCACAAACACAGCACAATCCCACCCTAAAGGCTTTGCAGGCCAAGTAAATTCGTCTCAAGAAAAGTAAAACAACTCTCATTTGCTGCCCCCGAGCCCCAAATTAAGATCCATACACAGAATTATAATGGTTTACCATTAAAGCATCAGCTTTGTACAGCCTGGCAGAGTTTTGCTTTAAACCCCCATGCTTTAGGTAAGTTTTATTAACATTTTAATGTGTAATAACACAGTCTTACAATTATGAAGTTAATGAGACAACCATACTCTTAAGTGGAAAAATGCATTTCCTGCTCTTAAGGGAGCAGCTGTAAACTCGAGATTTTAATTGAGGAAAATCAACCCTAAGAGGATCTTAATTCCACATGTGATTTTGTTCTTACTTCACTGTGATCTCAAACTGGTTAAAACCAGAAGCTTTTCGATCACACATAGCAGCATCTCTCAGCAACACAGGAGATTCCATGCTTGGGGGATGTTTTATGAATCTTGGAATTAAAGTCATTAAGGTTGGAAAAGACCTCCAGGCCCATCGAGTCCAACCATCAGCCCAACCCCACGGTGCCTGCTAAACCATGGCCCCAAGTGCCACATTTACATGATCTTTGAACCCCTCCAGGGATGGAGACTCCACCACCTCCCTGGGCAGCCTCTGCCAGGGCTTCATCACTCTGTCAGGAAAGTAAGTTTTCAGTATCCAAGCTTAACCTGCCCTGGGGCAACTTGAGGCCATTTCCTCTCATCCCATCTCCTGTCACTGGGGAGAAGAGACCAACCCCCACCTCCCCACAGCCTCCTCTCAGGCAGTTGGAGACAGGGATGAGGTCTCCCCTCAGCCTCCTCTTCTCCAGGATAAACAGCCCCAGGGCCCTCAGCCGCTCCCACAACCCCTGTTCTCCAGCCCCTTCCCCAGCTCCGCTCCCTTCTCTGGACGCTCTCCAGCCCCTCAATGTCCTTCTTGGAGTGAGGGGCCCAGAACTGACCCCAGGATTCCAGGTGTGGCCTCACCAGCACCGAGCCCAGAGGAACAATCCCTGCCCTGCTCCTGCTGTCACACCTTGGCTGATCCAGGCCAGGATGCTGTTGGCCTTCTCGGCCCCCTGGGCCACTGCTGGCTCATGTTCAGCTGTTGTTGACCAGTACCTGTAGATCTCTTCCTGGTCAGCTTTCCAGTCACTCTCTCCAAGCCTGGAGCACTGTACAGGGTTGTTTTGATCCAAGTGCAAAACCCAATGCTGAGCCACACTGAACCACATCCCATTGGTCTCAACCCATTGATCCAGGTCCCTCTGCAGATCCTTCCTGCCCTGAAGCAGATCAACACTCCCACCCACTTTGGCATCATCTACAAACTCGCTGAGGGAGCACCTAATCCCCTCATCCAGATAATTTATAAAGGTGTTAAACAAGACATGCTCCTACGCTGGGCCCTGGAGAGCATCACTTGTGACTGGCTTGGCTTGGGAACAGCATCCAGGCTCTCTGGACACTGTGCTGGTGGTCAAACAGCAAACACCATAGGGCTGCAGAGGTGAAACCTCTAACACAGAGTGCATAGGAAAGGTCTCAGGTAGATTCTCAAAGATGAGATTTGAGCGAGAGAAGGCAAAGACAAAGAAGAGAAAGGCAAAAGAACAAGGTCTTCTTAAAAAAAACACTGGGAACCACTTCCACAGGCATCCCCAGGCTCACCTTATCCACTGCACCACAGGCTTCTCTGGGCTTACCTTATTTTTCCACTACATCACAGGCATCTCCAGGCTCATGTTATCCTCAGCAGATGAGCACTGAGCTCCACCTGGGCTCAGCACAAGCCCCAAGAGCTGAGTAAGCTTCCCTGCCATTCAGCTGGACTGCAGCTGGCAGACCCTGCACACATCCTCTGCAAGACACAGCCACCTCCTCGATAACCCAATCAAAACCACACTTCAGGATTAGCCATTTCAAACCCTACATTCCAGTGCAAACCCAACAAGCACAACAGCTTTCTAGGCAGCATCTTGCATTTAACAAGATCAGGGAGCCAGGGCTGAAACTTTAAGAGTTGTAATAAATTGATTCTAAAAACACAGAATGATCACAGAATGATTTGGCTTAGAAGGGACCTTAAAAATCATCCTCATCCCCCGTCTATCTCACATCTGATTTGGTCCTCCAAAGTTAGACTTTAAATATGGCTCAACCAGGCACATTCTCACTCACACCTGATTTTTGTGACCAATTATTATTGCTCTAACTGGAGAATGTGGGCAAGGAGAGAGCACATTCAAAACAAGAGATCTACTCAGGAATATTGGCTGGAATAGACCTTTGAAATCATGAAGTCCAACCATACCTGTCCACTACTAAACCAGATCTCCAAGCACCTCACCTACCCATCTTTTATATCCCTTCAGGGATGGCAACTTAACTGTCCCATCACTGAGGACACAGCCACACCAAGGCTGATGAGGCACCAGCACAAGCCTTGCAGGCAGTTCCCAAATCAAGAAGCATGACATGACCAGTGACAGAACTAGGGGGCATGGACTCAAGCTTCATCAGGGGAGGTTTAGGCTTGATCTTAGGAAAAAGTTCTTCACTGACAGGGTGATTGGCCATTGGAATGTGCTGCCCAGGGAGGGGGTGGAGTCACCGACCCTGGAGGTGTTTAAGGGGAGACTGGATGTGGCACTGAGTGCCATGGTTTAGATGATGGTTGGTGTTAGTGTTGGGTTATAGGTTGGACTTGATGATCTCAGAGGTCCTTTCCAACCTTGTGATACTGTGATACAACAACCTTGCAGGGGACAGCTCTATTTTATTGACCCAGGCTCTTACCTGCATCAACCCTTCTGAGCAGGAACATGGCATAAACCCTACAACACCGAGCGAGCCAGAACCACACCACTCCCATCTGCAGAAGGACTGGTGCCACCAGCAAACATCACTCAGAGCCAGTGCTTTATTTCATATTCCTCCATATGGTGCTCTGTAAGTTAATAACTGCCAAACAAGAAGCCAAGTGCTCTACATCCACTATCAGAAGGATGCTGAGAAGGAAGGAGCAACATATTCATTCCTGCAAGAGCAAACCCACTGGTGAGTCACCACAGGCTTATGAAAGAGAGAACATCTCGGCTAAGAAATCAGAAGTTCAAGCAAAATGCTTGGTGGGTTTTGCACACAATATGATTGGAGGATTGATTCCTTAACAGGCAGCCCTTGGCTCCCATCACCCTTCGTGGGAATGGGACAAGTGAGCTGCCCTTCAGCCTGGCCTCCTGCACACCAAACCCCACAGGATTAGTGCTGTGACCACATCTCAGGGCACATAACAGGGTTTCCTACAGACATCGGTATTAGAGTTGGGTTACGAAGCCTGGTAGAGAGGAGAAGGCCCCAAGGAGACTTTAGAACAGCCTCCCAGTACTGAAAGGGGTTCCAGGAAAGCTGGGGAAGCTGGGGAGGGGCTCTTGATCAGGGAGTGCTGGGTAGGATGAGGGGAATGGTTTTCAGCTGAAAGAGGGGAGATTGAGGTGAGATTATAGGGAGAAATATTTTCCTGTGAGGGTGGGGAGGCCCTGGCCCAGGTTGCCCAGAGCAGTGGTGGCTGCCCCATCCCTGGAGGTGTTCAAGGCCAGGCTGGATGGGGCCTGGAGCCCCCTGATCCAGTGGGAGGTGTCCCTGCCTATGGCAGGGGGGTTGGAGCTGGATGGGCTTTGAGGTCCCTTCCAAGCCAAACCATTCTATGACTTCTCTACCTGCCAACCTGGCATCAGCAGGACCCACAGGCCACTCACCACAACCAAGCTGTGAAAACATCCCTCAACAACCATGTCCTCAGTGGTCCCACAGTAGTGTTTTCCTCAGCCCCAAATCACACTCACTTTAAGACTCTCTTTGCAGTTCTTAAACAGAGAGCACAGGGTCAAAATTAGCTTGCCAGGGTAATTTTAGCCATAATGTCTCATCAGCATAACAAATAAAGCAGGATTTTCCAGTTTTTGTCATCCTATGTCACAGTAGAAAACTACCAGTTCCCCCATTTCTTTTGCTTGGTTTTCCAAATACAACATGGCCAATACCTGTATTTGCTGGTTTTAGATGAAACAAGAGTAAAGAAAATGGAAAAAGGAAACTATTCTGGTTTTCAGCTCTCTGACCTTGTAAGGACTGCACTTCCTGTTGGAGCCAACACTGATGAAGAACCACAGGATGGTTGAGGTTGGAATGGACCTTTGGAAGTCACCTAGCCAGACCCACCTGCTGAAGCAGAGCCACCCAGGTGTGGTTGCCCAGCATCATGTGCTTCGAATACCTCCAAGGATGGAAACTCCACAGCCTCTCTGGGAATCACATAAAAGGGCTGAATTCCTCCCCTTGCTGGCACTGCAATGGTTAATGAGGTTTTAATCCCTGTTTAAAGACAAGACCCTAAAACCAAACAAGGCTTTGTATAGGGACAGTGACAGACAGGTTGCTCTCTGGACATATCTCACTGCACAGCCGATTTGCAGAGCGGGCTTTCAACACCAATCCTAACGACTGTTGCAATTTAATTTATTCCTGTATTAGCCACGGCTGTGCAGCTCTCCGTGGTGGAGCACTACTGACCCACACATTAATCTTCCTCTGTCCTCATTACCACACACTCCCATCTGCTTTATGTCTGCCTGGATGTGCACACACATCTCCCCCTGCATCACAAACCAAGAGAGCAACCAACGAAGGTCAGCGCAGCTCCCAGAGGGAGCCCTGCAGCCAAGAGCAGGTACACAGAGTGGGGACAGCCAACAGCATGTTGAAGGCTCATGGACCACTCAGATTATGGACCACCAAGCCATCAGGTTACAGACAATTTGGTGGAAGCACAGCAAGGCTGCTCTAATATTGGCAGCAGGATATATGTGTAGCACAGATTATATTTAATAAATATATTTTATGGAGGTTTTCAAGGCCTGTTCTGCAACAAAGAAAGGCTGAGAGAGTTGGGGTTGTTCAGCCTGGAGAAGAGAAGGCTCTGGGGAGACCTTAGAGCAGCCTCCCAGGACTGAAAGGGGCTCCAGGAAAGCTGGGGAGGGGCTCTTTACAAGAGTCTGGAGTGATAGGACAAGTAGGAACAGCTTTAAATTGGAAGGGGGAAGAGTTAGATGAGGCATTGGGAAGAAATTCTTCACAATGAGGGTGGGGAGGCCCTGGCCCAGGTTGCCCAGAGCAGTGGTTCTGCCCCATCCCTGGAGGTGTCCAAGGCCAGGTTGGATGGGGCTTTGAGCCCCCTGATCCAGTGGGAGGTGTCCCTGCCCATGGCAGGGGGGTGGAACTGGATGGGCTTTGAGATCCCTTCCAACCCAAACCATTCCATGGTTCTATGATTCTACGCAGAACACCAGGGCTTGCTGCCTCAAGAGTCACTTGCTTACAGTAGAGTCTCTGAACACAGAGTTCAGACATTTCAAGGGAAAGTATCTCAGTAAGACCTCTCCCAGCCCAGCCAGCTGAACACCACACAGATGTGGCACTGCATAAGGAGCAGGTGAGCTTTGGTCACATCTACAAGATTAACACAGGCAGCAAGGGGGAACCAGACTCTGCGAGGAGAAGGCCATTACGAATCTTCCTCAATCCCAGCTAACAAGGAGTTCTGCTGCAGACAGAACTCTGCACCAAGATGACCAAGGTTGGAGCTGCAAGTCTCAAACACAAATCCTGTGTTGCCATGTGAATACTGGGTCTGTCCTATATTTGCAAGACCTGGATTGGTGAACAAGACGACACTGGCTCTCATGGACCAACCCACCACATCCATCTCTGTGCAACAAATGTGACCACCAGCCCATGAACTCATCACTGGGGTGAAGGAACCTGACAACTAAGCTACAAGTACTTCTTAGCCACATCAGTCAACCACGAGAAGGAAGGGCTTTGTTTACAGCAACCCCCATCTAAATGTCACCTCGTTGTGTTTCCACACTTGGTGTTCACCAGACAGCTCATCTCGTTCTGGAAACACACCACTGTCCATAGGGAACAGAGTACCCAGTTCTCTGGTTTCCCCATCACCTGAACAGCCCAGGCAGAGCACATGGCACCCCTGTTCCTCCAGAACATCACCTTTGAAAGGAACACCCGAGAGTGGAGTAGTTCAGACTTCAGCTGGTGAGCACAGAAGGACTCACATCTACCTCTTAAACACACATTTCTCTTACTTGCTCCAAGACTCTGAATCCCTCCTTAAACTCATCACAATCCTTGAAGCAAAACCACCCAGAAACACCACTCCCTTCTCCCTGACTCATCACACCACACGGGGAGAGGGTTCTCAAGTGGTTCCTACGCAAGTGCTGGGGGGAAGGAGAACCCATTAGTGAAATCCCATTAGAGTTGGCTGCATGGGAGAGTTTAGTTGCAGGGTATTGGTATTGCATTTCTAAAAGCCCCTGAAGAACGAGGACTCTGCTTGAGCATAGAGTAGCTGTGGGCAACAGAATGTTCTCTTTAGGAGAATATTTAGCCACAACAGTAAAATTCCTTGGGTTTTTTTTTTTCCAGGTGCCTGAGGTAAAGTTAAGCTTTCCTATAAAGTAAAGCATAGACATTAATTAAACTAACTTGAAAATGTAGAGCCTCGGCCTCAGATGAGCACTCAGAGAGCAGCTCTTCAACTTGGTTGACCACAGGTTACAAAGCAGGTCTGTTTGCACTTGGCCAAGAGCAGGCACCTGCTGAACATTGACAGCATCCCAGGAAGGCATCGAAACCAACACGAATTAAGCCACGCCCCATGAAAACGATTCTTCATACACATTAATCATTTCAGCCCTGTTTTCTGCTGACACAGCCTTCCCATCTTCAGCATGGGAAGGGACCCCAACAATTGTCCACCCCTGTTATCATTTATAGTCATGTCCAATGGATTAACTGATAATCAATTCATTTGTGTTGCAATACAACAGGATGCTCCTGGCTAGACAAAACCCAGTTGGCACCACGGGCTGGATCTGGCCTCTGGCCACAAAGAAAGCCAAGTAGTGACAACAGCCTTGCTCACTGGAAACAATGCCATGACTAAGGCTGGAAAAGACCTCTAGGCTCATCCAGTCCAAACATCACCCAGCCCCACTGTGCCTGCTAAACCATGACCCCAAGTGCAACATTTACACGATCTTTGAACCCCTCCAGGGATGGAGACTCCACCACTGTCCTGGGCAGCCTCTGCCAGGGCTTCATCACTCTGTCAGTAAATAAATTTCTCCTAATAGCCAATCTGACCCTGCCCTGGGGCAACTTGAGGCCATTTCCTCTCATCCCATCCCCTGTCACTGGGGAGAAGAGACCAACCCCCACCTCCCCACAGCCTCCTCTCAGGCAGTTGGAGACAGGGATGAGGTCTCCCCTCAGCCTCCTCTTCTCCAGGATAAACAGCCCCAGGGCCATCAGCCGCTCCCACAACCCCTGTTCTCCAGCCCCTTCCCCAGCTCCGGTCCCTTCTCTGGACGCTCTCCAGCCCCTCAATGTCCTCCTTGGAGTGAGGGGCCCAAAACTGACCCCAGTATTCCAGTTGTGGCCTCACCAGCACCGAGCCCAGGGGCACAATCCCTGCCCTGCTCCTGCTGGCCACACCTTGGCTGATGCAAGCCAGGATGCTGGTGGCCTTCTCAGGCACCTGGGCCACTGCTGCCTCATATTCAGATTACTCTAAATATCAGTACAAAGGAAGCCGATGGTACCATAAAACAAGGCATTACCAAGAAGGCACAGGTTTTCTCACACAGATCTGAGGATCAGCTCATTTCCCATTGCCCCAAGGCCTGGGACACAACACACCACTCATGGCTCACTGCTTAACAACCTGAAGTGGGACATTTTCCCCCCCTCCTCCCAAGAAAAAACTTTTCTCCAGAAAAAAGAAAGATAAATTCCAAAGCTTGAAATATTCCATAAATACCCAACAGCTTTTTCTTTTTTGAATAACAGGAAAACATTTAAATGTTTTGACATCTTTAAGAGAAACAGGTTTCTTCTTTGAAATGCCTGTTTGAAAATTCCCTTCTGTTTTACATTAAAGCATTCACACAGGTGAAAAACAACCCAACCAACCCAGAACAGAATAACCCCCAGCACATTTCCATTCTGTCAAAACACTCTGATGACCTGGGATAACTCTTGCAACTTTTGGAATTCACCACTTATCAAAAAAAAAAACCCCAATCTTCCCCCTTCCCAGAAAATGAGTAATTTTAATTAAAAAAATAGAGAGGAAAACTCACATTTGGAAGAGGAACTGGAGCCCCCCAGCTCTGCCACCTCACTCCAAGCCTGCTCACACCCACTATGGGAAGGAAAGCAAGCTGCCCACCTGGCCTGGCTTTGAGTAATGATCAGGATTAATTACACCTGTGGGGCTGTGGGTGTGGCCCTTGCAAACACCTCTGCACTTGGCTTTGCATTGGCACCTTTGCTTTTGCACAGGGCCACAGAGACAACCCAAGGACTGGAGCACCTCCTGTACAAGGACAGGCTGAGAGAGCTGGGGTTCAGCCTGGAGAAGAGGAGGCTCCAAGGAGATAAGGTGAGATAAGTCAGAGAAGGAGAGAAAAACAGTCACCAGTCCATGAGCACGGCAGTTCCTCTGGAAAACGTGGTCTTCAGGAGCACGTGAGCCTTCTGCAAGACATCTTCAGGCTGGTTGCATGGGGTGGTGGGTGACCCTGCACCATTAATATATGAAGGGTGGTCTTGCTATGCATGTGCTGAAGCTCCTTCGAGAAGCTTCTGGAATTGGGATTGGGGGCTCCAGGGCAGTCAGGTGGGTGGGGTGCACCTCCTCCCCCTCCTCTGGCAGCTCCACCCCATTTAGCCGGGAGCCACAGAAGAGCCCCTGAGGCATCACCAGAGCTGCACCCAGATGGTGTTGAAGGACACGCAATGTTTGAGAAACAACAAACCCACCAGACTCAGATGATGTTTACAAATAAAGTCAGTCTTTACACCTCCCCTGGCACAACTTGAGGCCATTTCCTCTCATCCCATCACCTGTCACTTGGGAGAAGAGACCAACCCCCACCTCACCACAACCTCCTCTCAGGCAGTTGGAGACAGGGATGAGGTCTCCCCTCAGCCTCCTCTTCTCCAGGATAAACAGCCCCAGGGCCCTCAGCCGCTCCCACAACCCCTGTTCTCCAGCCCCTTCCCCAGCTCCGGTCCCTTCTCTGGACGCTCTCCAGCCCCTCAATGTCCTTCTTGCAGTGAGGGGCCCAGAACTGAACCCAGGATTCCAGGTGTGGCCTCCCCAGTGCCCAGTGCAGGGGCACAATCCCTGCCCTGCTCCTGCTGGACACACCATGCCTCCTGAGGAAATCCTGGAGTTTCTCAGGTATCCAGCTATGTTTTTTATTAAATACTACTAACAGAGCAAATACTTTTCTTAGAAAAGAGGTCACATTAACACAAAAAGGGCTATTAAGGCAGGAGAGGCTGGATTAAGTCAGTGCACTGCTGATATAAACATTATCTCAATGACCTTTTATTTAATCAGTCCATCAGATCAGCTCATCCTTCTCCGAATGGCCCGTTTTGTCTAACTGAAGGATGCAAATCATTCCACTTCTCTCCACCAACTTCCTCCCACCAAGCCTATTTCAACAGCCAGTGCTTGTTCCAGCACCCATCACGCTGTGAGCATATCCACAAGGATTTTTAGTTTAGTGCTGGTACAATGAGGTATCAGATATGCAAAGGAAAAACCTAGAGTCAAAATACCCCTGCACACCTCTCTTTCATGCAGGTGAAGTCCTGCTCCCTGCAGGATGCCCCTGAGCTGCCCAAATCCATCCAGGTTCATGAGAGGTTACCAGCCCACCTCAACCAGTTCCAGCATGGTGAGCTGGGAACACAATGCTGTCCTTAGAGCAGCCTCCCAGTACTGAAAGGGGCTCCAGAAAAGCTGGGGAGAGACTTTTCAAAAGGACTTGGAGTGACAGGATGAGGGGGAACGGCTTTATTTTGGAAGGGGGGAGATTTAGGTTGGACATTAGGAAGAAATTCTTCATGATGAGAGTGGGGAGGCCCTGGCACAGGTTTCCCACTGAAGTTGTGGCTGCCCTGACCCTATCAAAGTGCTCCAAGCCCCATCCAACCTGGCCTTGAACACCTCCAGGGATGGGGCCTCCCACCCTCACAGCAAAACATTTCTTCCTAAGATCTCATCTCAGTCTCCCCTCTTTCAGCTGAAAACCCTTCCCCCTCATCCTATCCCTGCACTCCCTGATCAAGAGCCCCTCCCCAGCTTTCCTGGAGCCCCTTTCAGTTCTGGCCGTATTCCAGCAGCTCCTGGTTGTTTCTGCCCCAGCTCCGGCCCCCGTGGTCCCTCAGCTCCCCAACCTGTGTGCCCTGCACAGACAGCATCTTCCAGAGCAGTCTTACAGCACCTGAACCATCACCAGCTATTTCACCGTGTCACAAAACCACATTTCCAAGTTATGAAACACCTTTTCGGGCAGCAGGATTTCTCCACTGGCTGGTGCCATGAAGCCCAATGATGTGGCTGCAGCAAAGCAAAGCTTGTAGGAAAGCTTGGTGAGACTCTGCCCAGCCACTGCATTTTGGAGCACTGCAGCCCTTGGCCCCAGCCCCTCCAGAGCCTCCCAAGAGCCCCATTCCCACTTGGAAGCCAATGGGGCTTGGGCACCTTGGCACTCAGAGGCTGCCAGCCAAAAGCTGGGCTGTAAATACCCAAGCAGTGCCACCACAGCTGGAAGAAGGTGCTGCACACACCAGGAAGGCCATGGAAAGTGATGCTGTAGGTGTTACACGCACAGAGGAGCAGAAGAAACCTTCCAGTCCCTTGCCATCTCCTCCTCCCTTCCCACTACCTACCAGAGTGTTTCATACACGGTGTTTTAATCATGTAATGCATTAAGAACATCATTACAGTCCAGATAATTTGCTGAGTAACATACATTACTCTGATCACTGCTTTGATATATTCGAAATAGATGAACTGCCTCCTCCAGTCTGAGGCCAGGAGAGACACTGGGTCTCATCTGGGCTGACCTCCCACACATGCACCAGCCAGTGACGACCCTCAGCAATCCCCACCTGCACCAAGCTGGCCAATTTAACAAGCAACCTTTGCTTGAGTATCAAAGCCGTTCGACACCGGGGAGCCCAGCACATCTCTCCATGAGCATTACCCCAGCTGAAAACCTCATCCTCATTTCCACTGGGGGCTTTGGTAGCTTCGAGGGATCGCTGTTGACTCCTCAAACACAACACCTCAGGTGGCTGCTTGGAGCCAGCTCTTCATCACTGCCTGCCTCTTCATTCCTGAGATAATTGTAACGGGCATTTATCTCCTTTTTTAACTACCTCAGTCAGTCTTAAGCAGCTTAATGCATGGAGCTCCTCTACTCATAGAATCATGAAATCATTAAGGCTGGAAAAAGACCTCTAAACTCATCCAGTCCAACCATCAGCACAACCCCACCGTGCCACTAAACCATGTCCCCAAGTGCCACATCTACACACTTTTTGAACCCCTCCAGGGATGGAGACTCCCCCACTGCCCTGGGCAGCCTCTGCCAGGGCTTCACCACTCTGTCAGTAAAGAAATGTTTCCTAATATCCAATCTAAACCTGCCCTGGTGCAACTCGAGGCCATTTCCTGTTGCCCCATCACTTGTCACTCAGGAGAAAAAAACAGCACCCACTTTGCTACAACCTCCTTCTAGGTAGTCGTGGATCCTCCTCACCAGACTTATTTACCAGATCAAAAAACTCCCTGGTACCCAGATAAGCTGGCAATAAGCAATCAGGGCAAACAGACACAAAAATCAAGCAACCGGGGCAAGCAGACATAAAAATCAAGCTAAATACTGCCAAAAGTGATGTGGAATGTTCAGAGCAACCCTTTGCTCCTCCAGCTTTTCACAGATGCAAGAGGAGGAAGCATCCTCACAGAAGGAAGCATCTCCCAGGCAGGGCCACTGGTCTGATGCAGGGATAAGAGCTGGACTCGATGATCCTTGTGGGTCCCTTCAAACTCAGGGCATTCTATGATTCTAAAGAAAGTCCTCCTTCCACAAGAGCCAGGCTTCAACATCTGTCTGAGAAGAGCAAACTTACTTCCCTCCATTTTCAGCTATATTTAGCGAGGCCATTATTTATGGAGATGGCAGGAAATAATTCAGCTGGATCCAGACGTAACTCAAAATTGGAAAGAGGGTCTATAAAAGGATAAACCTAACGGCTCTAACGAGGAGTCAATCATGGGGACTTGACGTGGCTGTGAGGGAGGGCTCATCCAGTGGCACTGCCAATACCCAACACGAGCACTGGATCAGACCTGGATTGTGGGGACCAACAGAGCCACCTTGCCTTGGACAAAAAAAAACCTCTCTCCAAAAAAAAAAGTCTTTTCCAGGTTTAATAAACATGGTTTAATTAACAACTCAATGGTGTTGAGCCCACCTGAGTCAGGGAGAGTGAAGGCATTCTGGCACTGGCAGGGGGAGGCAGGGAGCACACTCCCTGCTGGCATTCTCTTTCTTCATGGCCCTTGGCCAGGTGCCTCCCACCCAAAAGGGGTTTATTCCACTGGAGGAAGGGGATGTAGTGCAGGAGAGCCGGTGCCCCCCAGGAGTAGACATAAACACACATGCATATGCAATCATAGACTGGTTTGGGTTAGAAAGGACCTTTACAGGTCACCCAGTCCAACCCCCCCGCAGCAGCAGGGACATCTTTAACTCCATCGGGTTGCTCAGAGCCCCATCCAACCTGACTTTCAATTTTTCCAGGGATGGGGCCTCCACCACCTTCCCTGGGCAACCTGTTTCATATATAAGCTGGCACCACAATGCGTGCAGGGAGAGCTCATCCTTCCATCGAAGGAGGTCCCAGAATATATTTGAGGAGGGCAGAAGGCAGAACTGAGCTTTAATCATTCATCTGCTTCCTTCCTCCCCAGCACTTCATCTGACTGATTCTAATTAAACTGGATTTCGCTCTTCTGAGCCAGGAGAGCTTTTATTTTGTTTGTTTAAGGACTGTTTCCTTGCCACCAGCTTTCCTCCAAATCTCACTCACGCAGCGTCAAGGGCAACATTTTGACCATCAGCTGCTCCTGGCAGGATGGGACGTGCTGCAACACCATCCAGCACAGCACGGACACAACTCATTGCATGCCAGAAGGAAAGCTTTGAGTGTTCACAAACATCTCAAGATACACAAAACCTGATGGGAGTTTCCACATCGCTTCAGCAGACCTGGAGTCAGGTTTAATCTCCGTTGCTGCTCTTCTCCCACACACATACTATAGTTTGACTCTATCCATTTGCACCCCTTGACCCCAAACTGTTGCAACCCAGGGTAAAACCAGCCCCAGGCGTGCCTGGACACCAGACTCCCTCACTCCCACAACCCCTTACCTACAGCACAACTAAGAACCACGAGCAGAGCCGATCCTGGTCATTTGGATGTCCAATAGAGGCACGACTGCTGCTTCCCCACCTCTGCACGCTCCCAGGTTTAACTGGTGAAGCCAAAGTTCATCTCCAACCCCTGCAGAAACCCCAGTGTAAAGATCTGCAGTGCGAGAAGGAGGAGGAGATCCCTCTCCGGGGCTCATTGAAGAGTTAAAGCTCTCAACGATCCCTTGGCTCCTGCAAAATCTCCTGGAGCGGGCTGCGGAGAAGCTCACAGCTGCTCAGAAACGCCAGCCCCTGCGGCATCACATAATTCCTCCCCTGTTCCCGGGACCTCGCACAATGTCCCGAATTGTGTGGGGTTAAACCAGCCCACACAACGCCCACATTCACCATAAAGCCCATTCACACCCGGCCGGGGCGAGCAGCGCCGCGGAAATACGCTGCATCCCTGCATCCCTGCATCCCTGCGGAGCATCCTGAGGATGCTCTCCCCAGCAGAAAAAGGCCTTCCTAATGGGGTGAACGCTCTTGCAAGGAGTGGGGGTTTTTTCCCCCCTCCCTCTCTTCATTCATCTTTCCAATCCACTTGTTTGACGAAGCCAAGCGTTAGGCAATAGCCTGCTCATTTAGCCGTTTCTTCTCGTGTAACATGAAGTTGGGTGAAAGGATGACCATCATATTCTAAATACCTGCATTTTCTGCTTTATTAACCATGCAGACCAAGCATAATTTAAAGGGGAGGGCAAGAGCCTAAAGCACTTGAGTTCTTCTCAAGTTGATTGAGCCAAGAAAACAAGCTGGGCAAAGCAGAGCTGAGGAACTGCGGGCCGTGCTGGGAATTTTAGCAGCGCTGCTCTCCTCTCATCCCCAGAAGAAGCAGGGGAAGGTGGGCACTGGGCAAACCTGTGCCTGTCCTGGCTCCATTCTTGATTCCTGACATCTTCTTCAGCCTTGGGAAACTGTTCCCAGTGTCAATGCCTCAGTTCCCAGCGGTTCCAGCAACCAATTTAATCACAGTTTTACTATTCAGAAGCAACAGAGGGAAGTTAGCGGTGAGATGTACAACCAGACTCCATGGGACATTAATTTGCTGGTTTATATGAACTAGGAATAAGCAAATGTGGAGCATTTATTTTGCATTTAAAGGCCCCAAAACAGCTCTCAGGTGCTGCTATTCCAGCTGGCCATGCACGCCACCGTGCCGGCACGGGGAAAAGCTGAGCAGTCCCTCTCTGCACCTCCTGCAGTGTCAGGGAGGAGAGTCAGGCAGAGATGGAGAGCAGCACGGTGGAGCTCGGGCATCGCACATCCTGGGTGAGACCCTGTCCTGGAGACATGGGTCCTCCTGTGGAGGAGACACAGCCTCAACATGAGGGACTGAGGACAAGTCGGAGTGGCAGACGGCACCTGAATGATGGGGCTGAGGGATCTGCAAAGCAGCAAGTTCTCTGTGCAGAGCTGGAGAGAGCGGCCAGGCCCAGGGAGGATGGACAGCATGGCAAGCTCCTTCTCCTGGCTAAGAGAAGCAACATCCCAGGCCTTTCTTACTGAGCTGGGGCTCTGCCCTCTCACAGAAGGGACACTGGCATTCCAGGTAATTAGCACAGAAGAGGGGGCTGGAGAACCTCTGCTATGAGGAGAGGCTGAGAGAGCTGGGGTTGTTCAGCCTGGAGCAGGCTCTGGGGAGACCTTAGAGCAGCCTCCCAGGACTGAAAGGGGCTCCAGGAAAGCTGGGGAGGGACTTTCTACAAGGGCCTGCAGTGACAGGATGAGGGCAGGAATGGCTTTAAATTGGAAGGGGGAAGATTTAGCTTGGATATTAGGAAGAAATTCTTCATGATGAGGATGGGGAGGCCCTGGCACAGGTTTCCCAGAGCAGTGGTGGCTGCCCCATGCCTGGAGGGGTTCAAGGCCAGGCTTTGAGCCCCCTGATCCAGCGGGAGGTGTCCCTGCCCATGGCAGGGGGCTGGAACTGGATGGGCTTTAAGGTCCCTTCCAACCCAAACCATTCTGTGATTCTGTGATTCCATAAAAGCAGGAACAAGTGAATTAACTCAGCCAGACACCTTCCTAACTGCAGAATACTTGGAAGAAAAGCTGTGACAATCTTGAAATCCTCAACAAGGGCCAAAAAAGTTGTTCAAATCCCACAAAGCTATTTTTCCCAAGCAAAAGGAACTGAGCAGGCTCCCTCTCCCAGGCTGGGGTTTGCTTTTGCAATGCAACTCAAGGCACTCCCTTCAAAACCTCCTTTCTCAGCGTGGCCTTGGTGCACAGAGAGGTCTCTTCAAGGCTGCCAGGAGGCAAACCCTGGGCATAACTGTTTTTTTACCTTTCTCAAACCAACCTTTGGAAGTCAATGATAAAAAAAAACACACAAAGGCAACCAGAACAGGTTTCAAATATAGCACAGGCACACTCGACTGACTTCCCACCACTCCCCCCTCCCCGCCACGCTCCCCAGCCCTTCACCCATCGTCCTTAACCTAAATCCAGAGTTACATTTTACAGGATGAAAACAGCAGCACCGCCAATGAAAGTCTTACTACAAACCCACGTGTGACATCACCCATGCATCGATGCTCCCTTTCCTGTAGCCCCCCCAACCCACGCTCTGCCTGAACAAGCCCTCTCCTATTCACCACAGCGGTTGCTATTCCAGCGCATCCACAATTGTGTCCCTGTGTGTCGCGAAATGCAAGGAGCCCCAGTGTTGCCGGCGATCCAGCCGCTGCCAGCAGAACCCCTCAGACATTTCCAAGTACCCCAAAATTCTGCAAAATTAAAGAAAAGGAGGGTGGGAAACACATTCAGGGCTGGAGCTGCCTCGCTGGTGGGAAGCAAATATTTCAGTGCCGAAACAGGCGCAAGGGCTGGAAGGAGCAGGTGTCAAACGAAGCATTTACTGGTAAATTCATGAAGTCTCTCCTCAACACCGAGTGTCAGAGCCAAGGCTCCCAGCAGCACCGCACAGCACCGCACCACACAGCACCACACAGCACCACCGCGCCGCTTACATAACCCACCACCGGGGCAGCACCGGGGATCAGGGCATCGCTGGGATCGGGGCATCACTGGACATCATCAGAGCCAGGGCATCATTAGGACAGGACATCACAGGGACCAGGGCATCGCTAGTGCTGGGGCATCAAAGGGACCAGGGCAACAATGCAGCCAGAGCAGCACCAGGGTACCACAGGGCTGGGGCATCACTGGCTCCAAGGCACCACCAAGGTATCACTGAGACTAGGGCAGCATCAGGGAATCATTGAGACCAGGGCATCACCAGAGCCAGGGTAGCATCACAGGGACTGGGGCTACACAGAGACATTACCAGGGTGGCACCACGGCCAGTGCATCACCGGGACCAGGACATCATGGAGACCAAGACATCACTCAAGCTGGGGCATCGGTGGGACCAGGGCATCACCAGAACCAGGTTAGCACCAGGGCTGGGGCATCACTGGGATGAGGGCATCACTGGGGATGGGGCAGCCATGCAGCCAGCACAGCACCGGGGTACCACCACGGCCGGGGCATCAACGCGGCCAGGGAATCGGCGGCACTGGGGCATCACTTGAGCTGAGGCATCACCAGGGCATCACCGGGACCGGGACATCACAGCGCCTGGAGCAGCACCAGGACTGGGGCATCACGGAGACATCACCGCAGCATCACCAGGGCTGAGGCAGCACCGGGGCACCACTGGGGCACCACCGGGGCCCGGGCATCACTGGGATGAGGACATCACCGGGGCATCACCAGGACAGGGGACTTCACCGGGGCCGGGACCATCCCTCTGGACGTGTCCTCTGCACGCAGCACCGAGCTCCGAGGGGACTCTGGGCTCTCACCGCTCCTTGGCTCCAAACGGGGCCAGTCTCGGGGGGTCGGGGCTCCCGGTGGGAAGCAACAAGATCCGCGGCCGCGGACCCCGCGCAGCGCCCCGGGATCCGGTTACCGCGGGCTCGGCCCCTCCGAGCATCCTTCGAGCATCCCCCGCACATCCTCCGCGCATCCCCCGCGCCCGATTTGCAAGTCACTGCCTGGGGAGGGGGCAGAGGGGGGATGCCTTGTGGAGAAGCGCGGAGGAGCGCGGAGAAAGGCGGAGAGGAGCAGAGAAGCACGGAGGAACGCGGAGATGCATGGAGAGGCGTGGAGGAGCGCGGAAGAGGACAGAGAAGACAAGAGAGGAGCAGAGAAGCAGGAAGAGGAGCGGAGAAACGCGGAGAAGCGCGGAGAAACGCGGAGGAGCGCGGAGGGGAGTGCAGAATCGCGGAGGAGCGCAGAGAAGGGAGGAGGAGGACGGAGAAGCGCGGAGAAACGCAGAGAGGAGTGGAGAAACATGGAAAAACGCACAGTAACGCGGACAGGCGCGGAAGAGCGCAGGGAAGCTTTGAGAAGCGCGGAGAGAAGCGGAGATGCGCGGAGGAGGACGGAGGAACGCAGGAAAGCTTTGAGAAACGTGGGGAAGCTTTGAGAAACGCGGAGGAGGCGATGTCTGCCGGCTGGGACCCCCCCTGCGCCCCCTCCCTGGACCCCCCCATCCCCGCCCCGCTTTTCTCCGCGCGATGCCAGCGTCTCATGGCAACGGCGCTGCCTCCGCGGAGGAGGAGGTCACCCCCTTTTTTATTCCCCCCCACCCCCCTCCCCGGCGACAGTCGCGACAAGGTCACCCGCTCCCCCCCTTTTCCCCCCAGCTCCCCCCGGGACTCACCGTACACCCCCTGCGCGGAGCTGCCCTCCAGCAGAACCGTGAGCATCCACAGCAGCGCGATCGCTCCATCCATCTTCACGTGAGCATCCACATCTCCAGCCCGGCTGCGCGGGGGGGGCCGCGGGGGGAGGCAGCGCAGCCTCCGCGCAAGCTGGGCAAGGCTGGGGGGGGACCCCTCTCCGGTCCTCCTCCTCTTCCTCCTCCTCTTCCTCCCCGTTCCTCTTTTTCCTCCTCCTCCTGCGCGGAGAGGCGCGGAGCGAGCCGGCCCCCCCCCAGCGCCCCCCAGGCTTCTCAGAGCCGCAGCCGCCGCCTCCGTCGCCTCCCGGGGCCACCGAGAGCCTCCCGGGGCCACCGCAGCCTCCCGCGCCCCGCGGCCATCAGACACCCGCGCTGCAGCGCATGATGCGCGGGGATGCGCGGAGGGGGCGGCGGGATGCGGGGAGGGGAGGGATGCGCGGAGATGGGTCCTGCTGTGTTCCCGCAGCCCTCACCGCGCCTGCGGATCCATGGTGATGCGAGGGAGGGGGGTCCCCTCTTTGCCGTGCGTGTGGGTGCGCGCAGCTTGCGCGGGTGCGGGAGTGCGAGCGGAGGGCGGCGATGTGCAGTCACGTTGGACTGTGCGTGCCCGGCAGCGGGAGCCGCAGCGCCGCGACGTCAAAGCTGCGGGGATGGCTGCTGCGAGCCTTCCTCCGCCTCCTCCTCCTCCTCCTCCTGCGCGCCGCCTCCTGGGGCCCCGCCGGTGGGCGCGCAGGGGCGCGGGCGGGGCCAAGCGCGGGCGGGGGGACTCCATTCGGAGCGGGGATGTGCGGTGCTGTGCGCTGGGATTCTCGGTAATGTGCGCGGTGCTGTGCGCGGAGTTGTGCGCTGGGATGCGCGACGCTGAACTCGCTGCTCAGGGTCAGGATGCGCGGTGCTGAGCGCCCCTCTCTGAGTGGGATGAGCGGTGCTGTCCGCACGGATGCGCGGTGTTTGCGCCTCTCTCTGAGTGGGATGCTCGGTGCTGTGCACCCCTCTCTGAGCCAGGATGCACCGTGCTGAGCGCCCCTCTTGGAGTAGGATGTGCAGGGCTGTGCATCGGGATGCGCGGTGCTGAGCGCCCTGCTCAGAATCAGGATACGCGGTGCTGAGCGCAAGGATGCGCGGTGCTGTGCACCCTGCTTGGAGTTAGGATGTGCGGTGCTGAGCGCCCTGCTCAGGGCAGGGACGCACGGTGCTGTGCATCCCTCTCCAATCCAGGATGCCCGGTGCTGAGCGCCCTCTTGGAGTCGGATACGCGGGGCTGTGTACCCCGGTCAGAGCCAGGATGAGCGGTGCTTTGCTTGCCCAAGGTTGAATGTCCCAAGGACAAGGCTAAGGGCTCCCACACCCAGGTGTGACAAGAGGTGACACAGGGAGGGTACACAGAGGGGACGAGCTGCACCACGTGACTGGCAGGCAGCGCTGCGGCTCAGCACACCCCAACTGCTGCCCCGTGCTGGGTTTTCACCTGGTCATTCCCCCCTTCAGTGGTGTTTGGCCTCCACCAAGTATCTGAGACACCTTCCCAGGCTGCGCTCAGGCTGCCTGATGACCCTTTGTTTTGAGGTCCCGTGGGACTTCTGTTGGTGAAGGTCTCTTGCCTTCAATTTAACAGAGCAAACCTTGTCGAGAAGTGACAGCTCCCGTCCTCTTCCCTTCTTATAGAATCATGGAATGGTTTAGGTTGGAAGGGACCTCAAAGCCCATCCAGTTCCACCCCCCTGCCATGGGCAGGGACACCTCCCACTGGTTCAGGGGGCTCAAAGCCCCATCCAACCTGGCCTTCAACACCTCCAGGGATGGGGCAGCAAACGCTTCTCTGGGAAACCTGGGCCAGGGCCTCCCCACCCTCATCGAGAAGAATTTCTTCCTAATATCTAACCTAAATTTCCCCCCTTCCAGTTTAAAGCCGTTCCCCCTCATCCTGTCACTCCAGTCCCTTGTAAAAAGTCCCTCCCCAGCTTACCTGGAGCCCCTTTCAGTACTGGAAGGCCACTACGAGGTCTCCCCGAAGCCTCTCTTCTCCAAGCTGAACAACCCCAACTCTCAGCCTGTCCTCACAGCAGAGATGCTCCAGCCCTTTGATCATCTTTTTAGCCTCCTCTGGACTCATTCCAACAGTTCCATATCCTTCTTAAGTTCAGAATTCCATAACTGCCCACAGGACTCCAGGTGGGGTCTCACCAGAGCAGAATAGAGGAGGAGAATCACCTCCCTCCTACTGTCCTCTTCCCTCCTTGCTTGGTTCCTGCAAGGATGACACTAAAACCATGAGCATCTTGGACACATTTACATTCAGGTTCCTCCTCTGCCTGCACGGATTAAGGATTAGTGCTCAAGGCCAGGACAAAGTGACAGGCTCTGGGAGAAGCCATTGCACCGTCAGAGTTTCTTGTGACTCCACTGGCACAAGGCAGGACACTGTTCATAAGGCTCAGACTCTTCCAGTGCTGTTGATCGCTCTCCTGGCCACTGGTGACAGGGCCTGAGCTCCTCAGTGCCATCCTGCTGAGATGATCCAAAGCTCACTCTGTTGCACTTCCATCCCCAAAAGGCTCAGAGCAGTCCAGATCATCGTTTGGAAATACCAATGGATGCAAGGGACAGGATTCGGTTCTTGCTGATGCTCCTCCCTCTTCCCAACCTGGTAAGAAAGTGGGAGGTGGAAGGAGGAGTGGGTGCAGTGCTTCTCTGTGTAAGCCCCATGACCATGGAGCCCATCACCAACCCACTGCCAGCTGGAGCCTGTGAGGATGGCACTGAGGTGGCACCCAAAATATGATGTCCCCCTCAAGAGACGTGCTCTTCTGTGCCCTTCCGGATGCTGCCTCTGGCTACAGTGAGGATGATGTGTTCACAGAGCTGACTCCGTGTGCAACCATTTCCTCCTCCCATAGGAAACCAGGTCAATTGGGAATTTGGAAAGGTTTTCTCTGCTGGGTGAAGGTTGGGAAGCCTTGCAGAGGTCCGTTCTGGTACACAGACACACACCCAAATCCGTGTGGTTGGTGCTTTGTTGCTGAGGCAAGAGACAACACTAACAAACACAGCTCCACCAACTCCTCGGACACGTTGTGTGTACTGGAGATTCTAATGCTTATCCAGAGGAGGTGGAGGACTGTCAGTCATGGACAAGTCTCAATCAGTGGTGGAACACCTATTGGTGAGAGGAAACTGGCACCTGTAGCATCCTTCTGCACAGCAAGGCTGAGGGAGTTTCTCAGTAGACCCAACAGACCAGAAGCATGGACATGACTGGAGAATGGAAGGGGACATCCTCAGCTGTCATTGCACTGCTCAGAGCCTAGCAAAGCTCTTCCCTCCATGAAACCATCCAAATGCATCTCAGCACCTTCACTGTGGTGTCCCTATTTGCAGGGAGTCCCAGATGGCCGGTCTAGGTCCACCTGACGCTCCTTTTTATCTCTCTTCCAGCTGCAAAAAGTTGGGAAAAGATACCTCAGTAGATATCTGGAGGTTGCACTCGTGGTGTGGCCTTCAATAGATGACACTCAGCCTTCAGTTACCATTTGTCTTTTTTCTACTTTCAGCTTCTCCATCCAGCCACACGTGTGCCAAACCAGCCCTCAAAGCAGCAGCTGTTCCACATCTGGGCTATGGTCAACCTTAGCCAAACCCAAACTTGCACCCAGGGCTCTGGGCCACGTCCCACCCCTCAAGCTCTTTTAATCTCCATGGAACATGGACGTACTGCAAAAGCTCTTTTGACCTGGTGAGGACTGTGTGTATTTTCTTCACCAGTAAAACCCCACCCATGGCAGGTCCTGGCAGGAGAAGCCCAGAGCCCAGCCCCACCCGTTCTTAGAATCACAGAACAGTTTGAGTCCAAAAGGACCTTAAAGCCCATGAAGTTCCAACCCCCCTGCCATGGGCAGGGACACCTCCCACTGAATCAGGTTGCTCAAAGCCCCATCCAACCTGACCTTGAACACCTGTATTGCTTGGTGCAAAACACTCCTGACTGCATTCCTCTGCTGCTGGGAATAAGGAGCCATCAGCCAAGCCCATCCCAGTGTGCTGGCTTGCATTTCTCAGTGCCAAGAGCATTGTACGGAGGCAAGTGGCTCTGAGCGTGGCCAGCAGGAGAAGGGAAGGGATCATCCCCCTGTGCTTGGTGCTGGTGAGGCCACACTTTGAATCCTGGGCTCAGTTCTGGACCCCTCACTCCAAGAAGGACATTGAGGGGCTGGAGAGCGTCCAGAGAAGGGACTGGAGCTGGGGAAGGGGCTGGAGAACAGGGGTTGTGGGAGCGGCTGAGGGCCCTGGGGCTGTTTATCCTGGAGAAGAGGAGGCTGAGGGGAGACCTCATCCCTGTCTCCAACTGCCTGAGAGGAGGCTGTGGGGAGGTGGGGGTTGGTCTCTTCTCCCCAGTGACAGGGGATGGGATGAGAGGAAATGGCCTCAAGTTGCCCCAGGGCAGGGTCAGATTGGACATCAGGAAACATTTCTTCCCTGAAAGGGTTCTGAGGCCCTGTCAGAGGCTGCCCAGGGAGGGGGTGGAGTCCCCATCCCTGGAGGGATTTAAAAGCTGTGTGGATGAGTTTCTTAGGGATCTGGTTTGGTAGTAGACAGGGATGGTTGGACTCAATGATCTCAGAAGTCCTTCCAAACAAATGATTGTGTGGTTCTAACTGTGTGTTATTGGCCCCTCTGTTGCAGGAGGGAGTGAGGTAAATAAAATGAAATGTAATCAATCAAACTGAATTAGACTAACTGCTCGGATAACAAAAGTTCTGGGACTCAAATGCTTCCCACACTCCAGGAGCCATTTATTTCAGAAGCTCTTTTCGTAGCAGCTTTTTCATTTCATCCAACACCAGGCAGAAGCAAATTATTTTCTTTCTCATTGTTGGGAGCAAGTCTACAAATAATTGAGATTTGACTAAAGGAGACCATTAAGTAGCATTAAAATTCTGAGTAATTTGGCAGTGTCAGTGAGTTGTGCTGTTACTCCAGTCCCTCTGTATCAGCTTGGGATTTCCAACACTCAACAGAAGTGAGGTAAAACTAAATAATTCACCTCAGTCTCATAATTCTGCTGAATTTGGGACTGCAGATATGATGTGAGGCATCTTTAGAGTGTGAATGGATTATATATAAGTAACAAATTATAGACCAGAATCATAGAATCATGGAGTGATTTGGGTTGGGAGGGACCTCAAAGCCCATCCAGTTCTACCCCCCTGCCATGGACAGGGACACCTCCCACTGGATCAGGGGGCTCAAAGCCCCATCCAACCTGGCCTTGAACACCTCCAGGGATGGGGCAGAACCACTGCTCTGGGAAACCTGGGCCAGGGCCTCCCCACCCTCACAGCAAAACATTTCTCCCTAAGATCTCATCTCAACCTCCCCTCTTTCAGCTGAAAACCCTTCCCCTCATCCTGTCCCTGCACTCCCTGATCAAGAGCCCCTCCCCAGCTTTCCTGGAACCCCTTTCAGTCCTGGGAGGCTGCTCTAAGGTCTCCCCAGAGCCTTCTCTTCTCCAGGCTGAGCAACTCCAACTCTCTCAGCCTGTCCTCACAGCAGAGGGGCTCCAGCCCTTGGATCATCTCCGTGGACTCCTCTGAACTCACTCCAACAGCTCCAGGTCCTTCCTGTGCTGAGGACTCCAGAACTGGACTGGTGGAGTCTCATATCAGCTGAGGAACAGCTTAAGAGCACAAACACTAAATGCTCTCCTTTTGGATAGCACAGGCTCTTCCCAACATTGTCCTTAACCCATGGGTTTCAGCTGCCAGATCAGAGAGACTTTCCCTTCCTCAGGTCAGATGCTGGAAATGAAAATAACCACCGAAGGGTGTCCCCACATCCTCCAAAGGTTTTGGCAGCATCTGCCATGTGCTTTTTCACGCTCTCTTGGTAAGATGTAGTTTGTTCTGAAAATTGAAACAGGCTCATTTAACAATGTTTAGGGCCAAACCTCGTAGGGATGGAGTTATTAGATAAATAACTAAGTGTGACGGACCCTTTAGACACACCTGTTATCTTCACTGGTGCAGTTTAAGTCTCAGAACTCTTATAAATTATATCAAACTACCTCATTTCAGGCTAGGTCTGCTGTCCAGGACTAGTGTGACTTGAGAAGAATCGTCCTGGCAGTCAAGCATTTGCATGGATGAAACAATTCAGGTGCCTGGTGGGAGATACACTGCTGTAAGGCCAAGTTAAATGTGACTGTGTGCCTTGGGTTTGCTCTCTTGGTTGGATTTCTCATTTGTTCAGGTCAAACGCTGTCAGTTTTGGTACCTGTGTGCTCCAGGATAATCACAGAAGCATAGAATAGTTTGGGTTGGAAAGCCCATCCAGTTCCACCCCCCCTGCCATGGACAGGGACACCTCCCACTGCATCAGGGGGCTCAAAGCCCCATCCAACCTGGCCTTGGACACCTCCATTTCTCTGGGCAACCTGGGCCAGTGCCTCTCCACTCTCATTGTGAAGAATTTCTTCCCCCTACCAATTTAAAGCCATTCCCCCTCATCCCATCACTCCAGATCCTTGGAAAAAGCCCCTCCCCAGCTTTCCTGGAGCCCCTTTCAGTTCTGGGAGGCTGCTCTAAGGTCTCCCCAGAGTCTTCTCTTCTCCAGGCTGAACAACCCCAACTCTCTCAGCCTGTCCTCACAGCAGACGGGCTCCAGCCCTCGGACCACCTCCATGGCCTCCTCTGGACTTGTTCCAACAGTTCCATATCATTCCTGTGTTGGGGACTCCAGAACTGGACACAGGGCTCCAGATGGGGTCTCACCAGAGCAGAGCAGAGCAGAGGGGCAAAATCCCCTGCCTCTCCCTGCTGGCCACCCTTCTTTGGATTCAGCCCAGGACACGGTTGGCCTTCTGGTGGGAGAGTGCATGTTTCTGGCTCATGTCGAGTTTCTCTTCAATCAGTGTCCCCAAGTCCTTGTTCCTAATGTTCCTCTTAGTCCCTTGAAGGAGGCAACAGCAAGGAGCCTCGGCCCTCTCAGGGTTTTCATGGTGAATATACTTATAGTTTGGATTAGAGGGAAAGTTTCATAGAATGGTTTGGGATGGAGGGGACCTTAAAGATCGTGCAGTTCCAGCCCCCCTGCTGTGTTACAAGTCCCCCCAGGTAGACCCATGTTGGTGCCTCTGGAGGTGTGTAGAAGTGGCCTGAATGAACAAATGACTGCACACTTGTCATGTGTATGGGAAAGTAACAGGTTTGTGGCCAGAGCTGCAGCCCTTTTGCTCCCTTCTTTCAGAAAAGCCGTACTTGGATATTTGCTGAGGCTTTCTGCGCTTTGTAAGAAGCTCCCATGGTCACATCCACCGGTGCTTCTGCTCAGCAAAGGGAAGCACATCAGCTGTAACATGGAAACAAAATACCCTCCAGGTCCTTTCACTGCGAGCAGCTCAAACAAGCCCTGCTTTGGTCCACCAGCTTTCCTTCATCCTCCCGAAGGGCTTGTGTTAAAAGGCAGAAAAACATAAGCTTGACTGCGAGACACTACATCTGCCTGGCTCGTGGTCCATCTGCCAGCTGGGGAGAGTGGCCACGTGGAGCCTCGCTGTCCCCAGAGCTGCCAACCAGCAGCACCTCCCCTTGCAGCAGGTCTGACAGTGCCCGCAGCGCTGGGCATGGGGTGGCCGTGAGGGACATTCCTCTTTTGGAGAAGCAACATTTGGGAGAGCCAGATGGACACACAGAGCTCAGTGCTGCAGTGACACTGCTCAAAGGCAGCTTTTGTTTTCCTCTGTGTTTCTATGATTCCTTGCTTGCACATGGTTAATCTGTGAGACACCTTTAGGTCCCCATGTCCTCAGAGCAGCAGGAAAGTAAATCATCCTTGTAGATCATAACTCCCACCGATGCACCGTGTCAGGAAGGATGGGCCAACTGAATTAGCTTAAACCCACTGAGTTCAGACATTCACAGTCATGGAATGATTTGGGTTGGAAGGGTCCTTAAAGCCATGGGCAGGGACACCTCCCACTGGATCAGGGGGCTCAAAGCCCCATCCAGCCTGGCCTTGAACACCTCCAGGGATGGGGCAGCCACCACTGCTCTGGGCAACCTGGGCCAGGGCCTTCCCACCCTCACTGGAAAATATTTCTACCTAAGATCTCATCCCAATCTCCCCTCTTTCAGCTTTAAAGACTTCTCCCTCAACCTGTACACCCGGATCAAGAGCCCCTCCCCAGCTTTCCTGGAGCCCCTTTCAGTCCTGGGAGGCTGCTCTGAGGTCTCCCCAGAGCCTTCTCTTCTCCAGGCTGAACAACCCCAACTCTCTCAGCCTGTCCTCACAGCAGAGGGGCTCCAGCCCTCAGATCATCTCCGTGGCCTCCTCTGGACTCACTCAAACATGGACATGTCCTTTCTGTGCTGAAGACCCCAGAACTGAATGCAGGACACCCCGTGAGGTCTCATGAGAGCAGAGCAGAGGAGCAGAATCCTCTCCCTCCACAACGTCCACTGCCTGGTTTTGGCTTCCTGCAACAGCAATGCTGCTGCACACGAAGATGTGTGTGCTCTTGTTTGTGTGCATGCACACACACAGTTTTTGGCTGCAAAATGCAGCTCTCTGGTGTCAAATAACCAAAATAATATTCTGCCCTGCTGTGCTAACACTGACAGGCATGTGAACAGCGATTCCCCAGAGTGGAAGGGAAGGACGGCATGAAAGAAATGGGTCATGTTTAATTAAGCAGTGACAAATGGGGCTGCTTAAGTTCATGTTCTACAGTTTCAATACAGGGTGAGGGATGACGTGATTGGGAGCAGCCCTGAGGAGAAGGGCTTAGATTGATGAAAAGCTCAACATAGGAGTTGAGTGCTCCCGGCGCAGAAACCCCCCCGTGTGCTGGGCTGCACCCAGAGCAGTGGGACCAGAGGGGAGGGAGGGGATTCTGCCCCTCTGCTCTGCTCTGGGGAGACCCCAACTGGAGTCCTGTGTCCAGTTCTGGAGTCCTCAGCACAGGAAAGATATGGATCTGTTGGAATGAGTCCAGAGGAGGCCACAGAGATGATCCAAGGGCTGGAGCCCCTCTGCTATGAGGACAGGCTGAGAGAGTTGGGGTTGTTCAGCCTGGAGAAGAGAAGGCTGTGGTGAGACCTCAGAGCAGCCTCCCAGTACCTGAAGGGGGGTTCAAGGAAAGCTGAGGAGGGACTTTTTACAAGGGCCTGGAGTGATAGGACAAGGAGAAACAGCTTTAAACAGGAAGGGTGAAGATTTATATTAGACATTAGGCAGAAATTCCACACGATTACGGTGGGGAGGCCCTGGCACAGGTTGCCCAGGGAAGTGATGGCCGCTCCATCCCTGGAGGTGTTCAAGGCCAGGTTGGATGGGGCTTTGAGACCCCCGATCCAGTGGGAGGAGTCCCTGCCCACGGCAGGCTGGATGGCTTTGAGGCCCCTTCCCATCCAAACCATTCCATGATTCTATAATTCATTGTATCTGTTACATCATGGCCACAAGCTTCAAATTATAGGCAACAGAAGTTGGACATCCTGCCAGTAATGGACAAAACTCTGGAACTGCAGCCCTTCCTAAAGCCTGGCTGCTTTACAAACAAGGAGCACACAAGGAGAACTCCAATACGGCTGACATTCCAAAAATAATGAGTGTCTTGTGCCGTATCAGCAGAAAAAAACGTGAGTTCTTGTTAAGTATAAAGGGAAATATTAATACGCACTGCTCCTGCTGCTGAAGTTGCCCCTGTTGCACTATGGAAATGAATCCTGGGAATTATTTAAAATAACACAATCAGCCCGAGTTTATTTCCCTGAATAAAATGAAATCCCATTGGAGTACCTCTATTCTTCTTCATAATACAGGGGGAAACGATTAAGTTTGAGTAGCTCGTCACTACAGCAACTACATATTAAACACAGGATGGGTTTTATTAGCAGGAGAGGTTTGCATGAGCAGAGGATGTCTTTTGAGTGCTCTCTGCTGGCCATGGGCCGAGGGATGAAGCACCACCAGTTTTACTGTCTGACCCCAAATCCTTGCAGGAATTCTAGAATTACATTATGGTTTGGCGTGGAAGGGACCTTAAAGCCCAGTCCCACCCCTCTGCCATGGGCAGAGACACCTCCCACTGGATCATGGGCTCAAAACCCCATCCAACCTGGCCTTGAACACCTCCACAGATGGGGCAGCCACCACTGCTCTGGGCAACCTGGGCCAGGGCCTCCCCACCTTCATCGTGAAGAATTTCTTCATAATGTCCAAGATAAATCTTCCCCCTTACAGTTTAAAGCTGTTCCCCCTCATCCTGTCCCTGCACATCCTGATCCAGAGCCCCTCCCCAGCTTTCCTGGAGCCCCTTTCAGTCCTGGGAGGCTGCTTTAAGGTCCCCCCAGAGCCTTCTCTTCTCCAGGCCGAACAACCCCAGCTCTCTCAGCCTGTCCTCACAGCAGAGGGGCTCCAGCCCTTGAATCATCTTCGTGGCCTCTAAAGACTGACTCTACTGAGTCTGAGTCTGGTGGGTTCCTTGTGTCTCAAACCCTCTGTGTCTGTAACCCTGTCTGGCTGCAGCTCTGGTGATGCCTCAGGGGCTCTTCTGTGGCTCCCGGCTAAATGGGGCGGAGCTGCCAGAGGAGGGGGAGGCGGTGCACCCCGCCCACCTGACTGCCCTGAAGGCCCCAATCCCAATTCCAGAAGCTTCTCGAAGGAGCTTCTGCGCAAGCAGAGCAAGCCCACCCCTCGCGTGGTAATGGAGGCATGGACTTGTCTAATAAATAGGTGCTGCCTAGAAGGCACTAGGTGTGCCCACCACCCTCCAGGACCATCCTGAAGAGCTGCTGCAGAAGATCCACAGGCCCCTGTGCTCCTCGAGTCCAGGTTTTCCAGAGGAACTGCCTACAGAACTGTGAGTATTTTTCTCTTCCCCTATTACTCTTTTATCTCTCTCTCTGACTTCTCCCCGTGTCTCTTTTCCATGGCCCTGCGGTTTATGGGCTCGACCCTGAGTTGTGTTGTGGGTTCTTCAGCTGCCTTGGCTGTGCTCAGGGGGGGTCACGTTGGGGTCTGGACTGATTGGGATCAGATTTTTGCAACTGTGAGAAGCTGCGACTCGGGGTGCACCCCGGGTATCTGATTCGGTATTTTAGCTGTGCCCAAAACCAGCTCTGCTTTTGAGTTTACCCTCGGAGATTTGTAGGTCTCCAGTTTGTCTCACAGACACTGAAAGACCCTTCCTCTCCAATCCTGCAGGTTAGGGTGGCCCAAGAACTGCTGGTGGTCGGAATGGGGCCTGAAATGGCCTCCTCTGGACATATTCCATCAGTTCCTTATCCTCCTTGTGTTGGGGGTTCCACAACTGAAGGTAGTTCCCCTTCCAGAGAAACACACTGGAGCTTTTAATCCACTGTGGTTGAGGTTGTAAACAAATATATTTATTTTAACTCATTTTGGGGGCTTTGAGGGGAGCTGATAGGATGCTGGGCACCACCTCCAAGGTGCAGGCTGGTTTTCTCAGGGCCACAAGGGACCAGTCCTCCTGGGAAGGTGCTAAGGGATCAGCTCTGCGAGTCTCGCACTTCCCAGGAGCCTGGAAGGGAACAAATTAATTTTTTGCTGCGCTGTTACACTGCGAGTGTCGCTGATGATTCATGGCCATGGCCAGGGAGCTTAGATGTGTCTGGAGGAAGTGTTAATAAAATTTCAGCAGGGTGAACACTGTGGAACTGCATTAAAACTTGGGAGATTTTCGACTGAGGGGACCAGCCTGCCAGGTGGTGCAGATCTCTGTGTTCTCATATACACCGGCAAAACAGCTGCCTTGGAGCTGGCAAGAGGGAATTTTGAGGGGTGTGAGCATGGCTGAGAATGGTCCTGGATAGGCAGGGCTGCCTGGGCTTTGCTTCCTCATGCTTTTCTTCTAGGAGGTGTTGAGTTGCTCGTGTTGAAGAGGTGGGTTACAACTGCTTTATGTTTATACCAGTGCTGGGTTGGAGATACCCATAGGACATGTGTATTGTGACCAGCAGGGTGAGAGGGAATTGTGGTGTTTTCTTCTCTGGTGAGACCTCACCTGGAGATCTGCATTTAGTTCTGGAGTCCTCAGCACAGGAAGGACATGGATCTGTTGGAGCAAGTCCAGAGGAGGCCACGGAGATGATCCAAGGGCTGGAGCCCCTCTGCTATGAGGAGAGGCTGAGAGAGTTGGGGTGGTTCAGCCCGGAGAGGAGAAGGCTCTGGGGAGACCTTAGAGCAGCCTCCCAGGACTGAAAGGGGCTCCAGGAAAGCTCGGAGGGGCTCTTGATCAGGGAGCGCAGGGACAGGACAAGGGGGAATGGTTTTCAGCTGCAAGAGGGGAGATTGAGATGAGATCTTAGGGAGAAATGTTTTCATGTGAGGGTGGGGAGGCCGTGGACCAGGTTGCCCAGAGAAGCTGTGACTGCCCCATCCCTGGAGGTGTTCAAGGCCAGGTTGGATGTGCCTCGGAGGCCCTTGATCCAGTGGGAGGTGTCCCTGCCCATGGCAGGGGGTGGAACTGGATGGGCTTTGAGGTTCCTTCCAATCCAAACCTTTCTATGATTCTGTGATTGTGCACAGCATTTGTCTCTGGAGGTGAATTCCAGCCCTGAATCCTTGCTGCATCTCCCCATGCTCCAGTGGCCAAACAGCTCCAGGTGTCTCCTTGTGATGCAGCACCAGGATAGGCACCATGGAAGCAGCATCGCGTGGCCCCAAGGATAACGTGATTGGTGTTGTCGCTGTGCCTCTGGTTTTCTCCTGTGTGCCCCTCCATGATGTTTTTGTTTTTCTCTACTGACCAAGCCAAAAGGAATTTGGGCCACGAAACCCCACAGTCAAGGACAATACCCAGTCTGTTCACCACCTCTGGCAGCTCCTCCATCATGATGCTGACCCAGGTGAGGGCTGTGATGCTTTGCCCCCTCCCACAAACAGCAGGAGTTTGGCAGTTGGACCTGACTTTCAGCTTGACCTAAAGAAACAAACTGATTTTTTTTATGTGGTATAGAGCATTCTTGAGGGTTTCAGCAGTGTGGTCACCAACTTGGTATCATCCTCTGACAACTGATTCTTTGGAGATCTCAGGCCCAGTTACTGCTATTCATGTAAAAAAACCAGCAATCAAATCAAAACCTCCTCTTAAAAGGTTGTATTGATTTTTTTTTTTAAGGTATTGCTGCTGTAGGCCTCGCTTTGAGTGTCCCTGATTGCCTGCCCCTCCTTGAACTTCTGTCTTCTTGTGGATTTTCGTGTCTGGTTTTTTTTGACTTTCCAGGTGAAAACCTGTGTTTGCCTTGATTAGCGCTAAGAAACCCCAACAAAAGAGGTTTTCAACAACTATATGAGGGACTTTGTTGCCTAAGAAGTCTCCTTCTGGTGGCAAACGTGGCTTCACCCACATTGGAGGTTTTCCTTAGAAATACTTGGATTTAAGCTAAGCTTCATGGCTGAAACATTAGGCTAGAAATTAGCATGATGAGCCTGAGAGAATAAAAAAGTCTAGGAGACACAGCAATTTCAGATTACTTTGCTAGCACGGGAACGACATGGATCTGTTGGAACAAGTCCAGAGGAGGCCATGGAGATGATCTGAGGGCTGGAGCACCTCCCATACAAGGACAGTCTGAGAGGGTTGGGGTTGTTCAGCCTGGAGAAGAGAAGGCTTTAGGGAGACCTTAGAGCAGCCTCCCAGGACTGAAAGGGGCTCCAGGAAACCTGGGGAGGGGCTCTTGATCAGGGAGTGCAGGGATAGGATGAGGGGGAATGGTTTTGAGCTGAAGGAGGAGAGATTGAGATGAGATCTTGGGGAGAAATGTTTCCCTGTGAGGGTGGGGAGGCCCTGGCCCAGGTTTCCCAGAGCAGTGGTGGCTGCCCCATCCCTGGAGGTGTTCAAGGCCAGGCTGGATGGGGCTTTGAGCCCCCTGATCCAGTGGGAGGTGTCCCTTCTGTTCAGTTGGAACTGAATGACTTTTAAAGTCCCTTCCAACCTAAACCCTTCCATGAGCTACAATTGTCCCACATGGTGATGGAATCACTGCCTGCGTAGGGCGTAGTGATGGGACAAACAGGTTGGAGAAATCCTCACTCTTTAACCCAATGGGTGACTTCTTCAGAGTGACAGGTACTCCACAGGCTACAAGAGGGACAAGTGCAGTGTCTGACTTTGTAAAGATCAGTAGGCAATGGTCTGTGCCAACCTGGAGTAGATGGGAGAGACTTATCCATCTTCCCCAATCAATCCCTTGGGGTGGAACTTCTTGGAAACATCTGCTTGGCTTGTGTTGCACCTCCTCAAGGGCAATAAATGCAGCTGCTGTGCTTTGGTGGCCAATGTGCTTTGGGAAATATAACGTACCTGCACCTGTAGGTGCCCAGGGAATTATGCAGTGGGTCTGATGTCCAGCTCTTGCTCAACAAGACCTCATGTCAGACTCTGCAAACCCATTTTTGCATTCTGCATTGAATTGTTTTTTTCCTGATTCAAGAATTTGAGACTGAAATAGAGCGGAATTTGAGAACAGAGGCTTTTAGAGGCTCATTCTGGGTGAAATCAAAGGAAGTGTCTCCTGGCTTTTAAAAGGGGTTGTAATTGTCTAATATTGCTCTAAGTTTTCTGAGAAATCTGACTTTTAATTTGTATCCAGTTTATTAAGTACTTCACACACTTGTCTAATAATTCTATCAGTAAAAGGCTGTTCACCTCAATAATAGCTCACGGCAAAGAGTTTTGCAGGTGAATTCAAGACAAAAATTACTCCTTTTTCATCTATCCTCAGACAAGATGCTTTTCTGTTTCTGTTTCGGGTGACTCAGACTTTTCTTCCCCTGCTGTTATTTTGCAGTGTCTCTTTTTCATCTTTGCAAATTGTGAAGGTGGGCTGAAAAGTGGAAGTGATCTGAGCTGAACCACAAACCTATTTCAAGCCAACTTGGGTGAGAAAAGGCCATGTGGCACTTGGATCTGGTTCAATTCAGGGTGGTGTTGGACTGGATGAGCTTAGAGGTCTTCTCCAACCTTAATGATTCTATGAAGTTGCTCCATTTGGAACATCCTTTACCTTATTTTACTGCTTCTCCAGTGGGAAGAGCAGAAAACCAATAAACAGGAGCGGGGATGCAGCCTTTCACAGAAACCCTGGTGGTTGTTGTTTATCTTTGGATTGAGTCAGATTTGCTTTTCATCTTGTTGGGAAGTCAGGATGTCACGGCTGAGAAAAAAAGTGCACCACTCTCAAAATGATTGAAAAATTAATTAAATAAAATTTGAGGCAGAAAAGCTTCACTGTATTTAAGTTTTTGGCACATTCAGTATTGGAAAGGGTTCCAGGAAAGCTGGGGAGGGGCTCTTGATCAGGGAGTGCAGGAATAGGATGAAGGGGAAGGGTTTTCAGCTGAAAAGGGGGAGATTGAGATGAGATCTTAGGAAGAAATGTTTTGGTGTGAGGGTGGGGAGGCCCTGGCCCAGGTTGCCCAGAGAAGCTGTGGCTGCCCCATCCCTGGAGGTGTTGAAGGCCAGGCTGGATGTGGCTTGAAGTCCCCGGATCCAGTGGGAGGTGTCCCTGCCCATGGCAGGGGGGTGGAACTGAATGGGCTTTGAGGTCCCTTCCAACACCAACCATTGCATGGTTCTGTGCGTTTCCCCTGTGTCTTTAGTCATTGCTGTGGGGCTTCCAGGACTTTCTCTGCTTTTTGAGTTGTCCTTGGGTGTGCAGGAGCAGGAACAAAGAGGGGGCCTGAAGTGAACATGAGCCTATTGTTCCTACAGCACCATTGCAGTACTGTTTGCATCTCTCTCCCTCAGATCAAGAGCTTCAGTGGCTTCAGCTGAGCAGTGAGGGGGGACCAGGTCTCCACCAGGCTCACACCATCCCTCAGAGTGAGATCTGGTCTTGCTGCCTGCAGTGCCCAGGTCTGCTGGGTGGGAGGTTTCAGCTTTTGCAAAATGAGAGCCCAGCTTATCTTTTCTCAGACAATTCTTATTGCTGCATGATTTGAGGCTGTGCTGGGCTCTCATTTTGTCTCCCAGCTGGAGGTCTTTGCCTGCTACTCTGCCAGTGATCATCTGCTCTCAGACATCCACTGTGAGATGTCTTTGTACCCCAGAAAGAAGAGACGTCAAGTCCTGGGGCAAGCTAGACCATCCTAAAGATGATTTTGGTCTGTGCTGAAGGACAGCCCATGGCTGACAGTCCCACTGTGAGCATGAGGGTAGATCTTAACTGTTCTTGCAACAACCAATCTTTCTTGAGAGGCAGGTGCATAGGAGGGCAGGGAACATAGAATCATAGGGCAGTTTGAGTTGGAAGAGACCTTAAAGCCCATCTAATTCCACCCCCCTGCCATGGGCAGGGACACCTCCCACCTCCCACTGGATCAGGGGGCTCAAAGCCCCATCCAACCTGGCCTTGAACACCCCCAGGGATGGGGCAGCCACCACTTCTCTGGGCAGCCTGAGCCAGGGCCTCCCCACCTTCACAGTGAAACCACGGCATGAATTGGTGGTAGATGTGATGGAGGGCCAGGGTATGAAGTCTAACTGAGGACTTCAGCTCTTGTAAGAAATTGTCCAATAAATTAAAATATCAAATATTCATCCAGTAATCTGTTTGACATCCCGTTCAAGCCCATGCATTTGGAGGGGAATACATATTTGGGCATTTTATTAATAACATATCTATTATTGATGCATTTCTGTATAATTCATAAAACAGAAAAATAAAGTGTTTTTCTATTGAGCTGCACACGTGGGAGTAAAAAGAAAAAAATGTGTTCCATACAATAATTATATGAGGATTACTGGAACTTTTTAAAGATGTGCATTGTGGATCGAGATTCAGATGGGTCATCTCTGTGTGCCTCAAGAGATGGTTTTGACTGTTTCTGGTTTGAACTGAGAGTTTCAAACCAGTTGCTGGGATGAAAGGCTTTAATTTAGGATTTCAACCAACTCTCAGAGGGAAAGGGCTCGGAGCTTGAGATCCTTATTCCGTTATTCAGCTTTTGCTGTTATTTCAGAGTATCTTGCATTTCTTTTCAAGCTTTACAAACACCAGTGGGGTCAAGTCTGTGCTTTCAATTGATTTGGTGGGTGCAGGTTGAAAACATAAAGGAGTCTTCAGTAGGAACGCATTTTCAAAGCTGAAATGCTACCACTTCCAACAAATGTTTTTGTGTTTTGAAAAGCAAATCAGCAGCAAAGTGTGGGATTAGGTCAGGTCCCACTTTTAGTGCTGCACCATGAATTCTCGCAGTGAGGGTTGCTAAAAAGGCTGCAGTTTGACCCTCACAGAAATGGATATGAATCTGTTTCTCTCTTCTGGGTCCAATGCAAGTCTCTGGTGGGTGATAATGGCAGCACTGCATCACAGCATCTTCCACTGAACCCAAAGTGTTAAATGACTCTATCACATGGAGACAATGGGAAGAAATTCCATAGACTATAACTTTCTCTTGTGTTGCTGCTTGTGGGAACTTTTTTGATGAAGAAAAAATGCAATCTGGATGGTTTGCCCTATGTAATGAAGCTCAGAATTAGACCTTGTGGTCCACATCTGATTGGCAACACCATCTCACTGTCAGCAGGCTCCCACAGTCTCAACCCTGTGAGAAGAGCAAAGGCTGAGAGCCCTCGTTTGTATCCAAGTCAAAATGCTTGGAAGCAATGCCAGGTCCTGCACTTTGGTCACAACAACCCCGTGCAGCACTCTGGGCTGGGGGAAGAGCAGCTGGAGAGTTGCCCGGTGGAAAAAACTTGGGGGTGCTGGTTGGCAGCACCTGAACATGAGCCAGCAGTGGCCCAGGGGGCCAAGAAGGCCACCAGCATCCTGGCTTGGATCAGCCAAGGTGTGGCAGCAGGAGCAGGGCAGGGATTGTGCCCCTGGACTGGGCACTGGAGAGGCCACACCTCGAGTGCTGGGGTCAGTTCTGGGCCCCTCACTCCAAGAAGGACATTGAGGGGCTGGAGAGCGTCCAGAGAAGGGACCGGAGCTGGGGAAGGGGCTGGAGAACAGGGGTTGTGGGAGCGGCTGAGGGCCCTGGGGCTGTTTATCCTGGAGAAGAGGAGGCTGAGGGGAGACCTCATCCCTGTCTCCAACTGCCTGAGAGGAGGCTGTGGGGAGGTGGGGGTTGGTCTCTTCTCCCCAGTGACAGGGGATGGGAGGAGAGGAAATGGCCTCAAGTTACACCACGACAGGGTCAGATTGGACATCAGGAACTGAAATTAGATATTAGGGAAAATCATCTTTACTGCAGAGTGGTGAAGTCCTGGCAGAGGCTGCCCAGGGCAGTGGGGGAGTCTCCATCCCTGTAGAGTTTCAAAAAGCCTGTGGATGTGGATTGGGGACAGGGTTTAGTAGGCACGATGGAGTTGGGCTGATGGTTGGACTGAGTGATCTTAGAGGTCTTTTCCAACCTTAACAACTCTGTAATTTTATGAAAACCAAAAATAACCCCTAATGCCCTGACAACTGGGGAAAGTAAGAGAGGTTTTGAAGGAGAAAGTGACTTAGCCATGGGGTAGTTTTGCCTCATCTGCCTTTGACTGAAAGGATAAAAAAGGATTTTCATAAAAGCTATTCTTAGGCTATGGCTGATAAATAATTGTATTTGACTCTGTTCTGCACTTGTGAATTCCCTGTTGCTATTCAGGGAGGAGGCTGTGATTTTATTTTTTGCTTTAATTATACAAATATGATAAGAGCCGCTTGTGTTCCTCTTTCCCAACAGGGAGAAGGAAGAAGCTCAGAAAATTAAACAGTTTACCAAAAGTTGCACCTTTGAATGGCCTCAGGCAGATATGCAGCTACACCCAAGATTAAAATACAGTAAGAATTAGTAAACAAGTTATATGTTTAAGACATTCAACACAATTTGCTTTTCAATCACAATTTTAGAGCTATCTGAAGCATTTCACTATGTGCGTAGGTGTGGAACCAGAGACCTCACCAGTTTGGCTCAAGGAATGGGTGCAAACATAGAATCATAGAATTGCTTGGTTGGAAAAGACCTCTGAGATCATCAAGTCCAACCGTATCTGTCAATAAACGATAGCCCTGAGCACCTCATTGGCCCTTCTTTTAAACCCCTCCAGGGATGGGGACTCCACCCCCTCCCTGGCAGCCTCTGACAGGGCCTCAGAACCCTTTCCATGAAGAAATGTTTCCTGATGTCCAATCTGACCCTGCCCTGGGGCAACTTGAGGCCATTTCCTCTCCTCCCATCCCCTGTCACTGGGGAGAAGAGACCAACCCCCACCTCCCCACAGCCTCCTCTCAGGCAGTTGGAGACAGGGATGAGGTCTCCCCTCAGCCTCCTTTTCTCCAGGATAAACAGCCCCAGGGCCCTCAGCCGCTCCCACAACCCCTGTTCTCCAGCCCCTTCCCCAGCTCCGGTCCCTTCTCTGGACGCTCTCCAGCCCCTCAATGTCCTTCTTGGAGTGAGGGGCCCAGAACTGAACGTAAGATTTGAGGTGCAGCCTCAGCAGTGCTGAGTGCAGAGGAAGAATGACAACTTTGTAGGACTTAAGTCAATCAGGATGTCTCTTAGACATGATGTGATCTACTCTGCCTTGTTGAAAACTGAGATACCTCTTTACATGCTCAGGAGAAGATCTTCATGCATTGGAGACATTTAGGACTACCAGGAACAAAGAGCTTAGAGGCTCCTGATCAGGAAAGTAGGTAAAGAGTGGTTCAGGATCACATTTTTAGATTAGACTTCGGGGTTTTTTTATTAAGCTTTTCTTCCTTTAAAAAAAAAAAAAGCCTTTAACTAGGGAGACATCCACAATCAGGATTTAATTGTGCTCTGCTGAGGTAGTGTTTTTATCAGCTTCCAATCCTTTCTGTTAGTTCTTTTTGTTTCTACAACATTTTTCAACAATTAATTAGTCAGTCCAGTAATCATGGAATGGTTTGTGTTGGAAGGAAACTTAAACCCATCCTGTTTCAGCCCCCCTGCCATGGGCAGGGACACCTCCCACTGGATTGGGGGCTCAAAGCCCCATCCAAGCTGACCTTGAACACCTCCAGGGAGGGAGCATCCAGGACTTCTCTGGCCAATGTTGACTTCCCTACCTTTTCATTTCTATGAAGTGACCTCATCCTGCAGCAGAGGACAGAAAGGACAGGGCTCCAAATACTGATGATTAGTTTGCAAGGGCTTATTATGCTGCTTGCTGTTGGCCTCCAAAGTAAGGAAAACTAACTTAATTGTGAGCAGAGGCAGATTCCAAAGTCTTCATTCTTTCTTTTTAAAGTTTTTCTGCACTAATTCCTCCTTTATATAAAATAATCAATACTTTGTACAGACAAGTCACATGGGACCTTGCAGTTTCTGTCTGCGTTATTTTCTGTGTGTAGTCTAGAGTTTTACTTGCTCTTCCTCTCACGTTAAGCAGAGGACTCTGTTACACCCTGTGTTAACCTTGTTATCATTTCCACAGCTGACACAGCTAATAGAGAAACTTTGGGAGGGCGTGAGGAGACCTCTGTCATACAAATGTGGAGGAGGCAGGAGGTCCTGCAAGCTCTGTATTCCCACCAGGAGATACAACAAACGCCACCACCAGCTGGGTGAAGCCACAGACTCCTTGTACTCTGGTTTGGGCTAAAGCAGAGTCTATGCCTTGACTTTTCAGCTAAGCTTCTTTGGAAACTTGAGCTGCTGAAGCTCACCAACAGTTCCTCAGACAGTGACTGCCAGTGGAAGTGATAAGGCTGATGGTTATCACCAATATAATGGGCAATTGATGGGCAGAATGGCCCCTGCTCACAGCTATTCCTATGGAAATCAAGGCCATCCCAGAGTTGAGGAGAAGAAAGGCCAGACAGGACAGCTGACACAAACCTGACCAGCAAGGTATTCCTGTCATACAAGTATTACTCAGTATAACAGCTTAGACATCACAAAGGTCAACCTTCTTCTTTGATGGCCAGTGCTCAGCGAGGACCTGCACTAGGGATGGTTTAGATTGGATATTGGAAAAAATATCTCAACTAAAAGACTGGTGAAGCCCTGGCAGAGGCTGCCCAGGGCAGTGGTGGAATCTGCATCCCTGGAAGGTTCGAAAATGGTGTAGGTGTGGCTCTTAATTCACTGAAACCCCTGCAGATGCGAAGGGACCTGTGGAGCCCCAACCTTGCTGATATAAACTCAGTATTCTGCGCAGTCTGCAAACACTTTCTGAAGAGCAGAGTAATTAGTCTGAAAGCAAAGGGTAGACAGGATGAATTACATCATGGCTTTGTCAGTGTTAGATTACAACAGAGACATTGCATGTCTTTTTTTTTTGATATGAAAACAATTTCTTAGATACGGGCAATGTGGCAGGTCCAGGCTGTCCAATTTAAGTAAAGTATTTGACTTTGTTCCCCACAGGAAATTATTACCAGAGGTGGAGATGCTGGGGATTAATACCTGTATTGCCCACTGGTTAGGGAGCTGGCCAAATGGAAGACTCCTTGCGGTGGGGAGAGGTCACTGCTAGAGGTTACTGTAGATGTGCCTTTGGCAGGTCCTATTTCACATGGACAATAATGACCTCACAGAAAGAACTAAAGATCAGTAGTAATTGTGGAAAATTGGGGTTCTTATTTAGGTTCTTGTTCTGAGACGTTTGACTCCAAGAGGAAATGGCCATAAGTTGTGCCAGGGAGGGGTTGGAGTCTCCATCCCTGGAGGGATTTAAAAGCTCTGTGGATGTGGTGCTTATGGACATGGCTTTGTGGTGGACTGGGCAGTGTTGGACTCCCTGTTCTTAAAGGTCTTTTCCAACCTAAAAGACTTTGTAATTAGCTCATCTATGTATCTATCTGTGTATCTGCTTATCTATAGGGATAAGTAGGTTGCCCAGGAGACAGGGCAACCTGTTGCAGAGCTGCTGGCTGGGAAGAGGCCCAGGGAAGCAGTGGAGGCCCCATCCCTGGAAACATTCAAGGTCTGGCTGGCTGGAGCTCTGAGCGACCCAATCAAGTTAAAGAAGTCCCCGCTCCTGCAAGGGTGTTGGACTGGATGGGCTACAAAGGTCCCTTCCAACCCAAAGCATTCTATGATAAATGGAACAAACACCTCGCAGAGATGCTGGTGGACCCCAGGGAAGTTTCTTGGTGAGAGGTGTTACTGGTACCGAAGGATGTAAAGGATGACTTGAAAAGCAAGACGTTTAGCAGAGGTCGGTGTGGCAGCCTGAAAGGACATCTTGACCAGGCCAAGATGAGACTGGGGCTTTCTGCAAGGGTCCTAAAATCATTATGATTTTGCATTTATTAGCATGGAACTGTTGTTCATCTCCCCGAGCTTATCCAGCTTAGTGTAAGTACTCCTCACTCTGCTAGATGGGACTTAGAAATGATTAATTACTTCTTTATTAGATTAATATTTCCTAAAACCCACTTGAAGGAGCTTTATTAGGACTCTGCAGACAGTGATATTTGACCAGATATTAAATTAATGCAATTAGAAGGTAATCTAGGTTGGAAGGGACTTCTGGAGGTCACCTGGCTCAACATCCTTCTCAAAGCAGGCCTGATGCCAAGTTAATGAGGTAGATCAGGACTTGGGCCAGTTCATTCCTGAAGATCTCCAAGGACAGAGAGCTCTTTTCTTGCAGTCAGGGCAGGTTCATGTGTTACTGAGGGGAGACCTCATCACTCTGCAGCTCCCTGAAAGAAGGTTGTGGCGAGGTGGGTGCTGGTCTCTCCTCCAAGGTGACAGAGGAAATGGCCTCAAGCTGAGCCAGGAGAGGTTTAGATTAGACATCAGGAAAACTTTCTTCACCAAAAGGGTTCTTGGACACTGGCAGAGGCTGGTGGAATTGCCATCCCTGAAGACGTTTAAAAGATGAGTGGATGTCCTACTTGGGGACATGGTCTAGTGGTGGACTTAGCAGGGGTGGATCGATGGTTGAATTTGCCGATGTTAAAGGTCTTTTCCAACTGAAACCATTCTGTGATTCTAAAATACAACATTTTTTATGCATTGGAAATGCCAATATGACAGTTGCTTCATTAGAGTCATAACACATATGGGGGTTTTGGTGCAATAGTCATCCCAGAGCAGAGAACTCCTAATTATATGTTTACTTATGTTGATAATCATCCCTCAGATGTGGAAAACAAAACGCATTTATGCAGTTGTGGCTCTGCCCTGGGGTTCATGGAAGGTTCCTTTGGTGCTTGCTCCTGATAGAGCCTTTCTGTGTGACACTAAACATGTCCCTCTACCTTCTGCTTCAGCAGACCAGGCACAATACCTCTTCCCCTCCCTTCTACTCCCAGCCTAAAAATCACACAAAGCACATTAATGTTAATGAATTAGTTAATGATAGCACTCAGGTAACTATGGTGATGAAGGCCATGTGAGTACCTAAATAAATTAGAGGGGTTGTACCAGAACGTGGCCCTTCTCCTGCCATTTATAACAGCATTCAGGCACATTACACTCCTCCAGGACTGATGAATTGTGCTTGGTGGCACTAAATCTACTGCAGAACACGAGGAGGTTAAATAATAAAAGTGGCGTTCATTGTACTGAAATTAAACAGGCATCAAAGCCACCAAATTCTTGACCTGCTAGCAGCTTAAATCAACCATGGTTCTGTCAGAAAGCCAGCTTGCTCCAGTGGCTTGGAAAATCAAGGTGAAAGCTTCCTCGCTGGCCGTGCTGCTCTTCCTGGAGAGGGGATTGAGGGAGAGCTCCAGCCTCCACCTCAGCTTTGCTCCCCTGGTTCATAGAATCACAGAATGGTTTGGGTTGGAAGGGACCTCAAAACCCATCCAGTTCCACCCGCTGCCATGGGCAGGGACAGAGGAAATGGCCTCAGATTGCACCAGCACAGGTTCAGACTGGACATCAAGATAAAGGATCAGGGGGCTCCAAGCCCCATCCAACCTGGCCTTGAACACCTCCAGGGATGGGGCAGCCACAGCTTCTTTGGGCAGCCTGGGCCAGGGCCTCCCCACCCTCACAGCAAAACATTTCTCCCTAAGAGCTCATCTCAATCTCCCCTCTTTCAGCTGGAAACTGTTCCCCCTCATCCTGTCCCTGCACTCCCTGATCCAGAGCCCCTCCCCAGCTTTCCTGGAGCCCCTTTCAGTCCTCGGAGGCTGCTCTAAGGTCTCCCCAAAGCCTTCTTTTCTCCAGGCTGAACAACCCCAACTCTCTCAGCCTGTCCTCACAGCAGAGGGGCTCCAGCCCTTGAATCTTCTCTGTGGCCTCCTCTGGACTTGCTCCAACAGATCCATATCATTCCTGTGCTGAGGATTCCAGACCTGGACACAGGACTCCAGGTGGGATCTCACCAGGGCAGAGCAGAGGGGCAGAATCCGCTCCCTCACCCTGCTGGTCCCACTGCTTTGGATGCAGCCCAGGACACCTTTGGCTTTCTGGGCTGGGAAGGGGGATGGAACAACAATACAACCATGAATGCTGGTACAAACTGTGGAGTTAAACAATACCAACTTGCATGGATAGCTGGAATCCTGGAAGCAGGCTGTGCAAAGCGTTTGTTGTGACCTAAAGCTGCCACTGATGTCAGGTCTCTGTGTTTTCTCTTCATTTTTGAGTTGCTGCTGCTGCTGCCAGCGGGTGATGATTAAAGAACCTGGCTGAAACACTGGCTCACTTTTCTTCCCCAGTTGCCTTGAACGCTTTCCACGTGCTATTCCTCAGCAACTCTTGTCAGAAGGATGTCTTTCACTGAATTAGATCTCTCTAGAAGGGAATGCAGCAACAGATTGTTATTGCCGTTTCAAAACCTTCCCTCTTGGTGGTTATGGATGAGGAAACTCAGAGACATCTTCCAGACATGAAGCTCCTTTGAAATTTAAAGTCATTTTCTGGTGTATTTGTGCCCTTTAGTATAAAGATGGGGTGAAGTGGTGAGTGGGACTGACTTTTTAAAAAATGCCTTGAAAGGGGAAAAGTTAAACAGCTTTCATACTCACCCCCCAGACCTGCCATCATGCAGTTATTATTTTATAGCTTTAAATCTGCTCCTCTTGGAAGCAGCAGAATGTTCTGTGCAGAATGGCTCCATCAGGTGGAGTATTCATCTAAAATGAAACTGGGTGACACAACACAATGGTCTTCCCATTCCTCTCCAGGATCAGGAGTGCTCCTGGCCAGCATGGCAGCTGCACCTGCCATCTCCAGTCCCACCAAGTTCTGCTTTGTGGCCAGTCTTTGGGCTTGTTCCATGTCTCTCTGATTCTGAATACATCCCCATGTTAATCCAGCTTCCTTCTGACCTTTGTGCTTCTTCATAAGCCAGGTAATGAATCAGCTGCTGTGATGAACATTAGACATTAGGAAGGAATTTTTCACGATGAGGCTGGTGAGGCCCTGGCCCAGGTTTCCCAGAGCAGTGGTGGCTGCCCCATCCCTGGAGGTGTCCAAGGCCAGGTTGGATGGGGCTTTGAGCCCCCTGATCCAGTGGGAGGTGTCCCTGCCCATGGCAGGGGGGTGGGACTGGATGGGTTCTGAGGTCCCTTCCAAGCCAAAGCAGTCTATGTTTCTATGACTCTGTGAAGGTGGATTGCAAGCCCTGTGCATGGTTGTGTCTTCAGCCAGTGTCAGCATACTTCCAGCATCCCAGCCCATGGGCAGAACCCTCTGAGCTCCATGATCAGGGCATGAGCAAGCTCCAGGACTTTTACAGAATCATAGAAACATGGAATGGTTTGGGTTGGAAGGGACATCAAAGCCCATCCAGTTCCAACCTCCCTGCCTTGGGCAGGGACACCTCCCACTGGAGAGAGGAAATGGCCTCAGATTGCACCAGCAAAGGTTCAGATTGGGCATCAAGATAAAGGCCTTCACCAAAAGTGTTCTCAGACACTGGCAGAGGCTGCCAGGGAGGTGGTGGAGTTCCCATCCCTGGAGGGGTTTGAAAGATGGGTGGATGAGGTGCTCAGGGATCTGGTTTGGTAGTGGACAGGGACGGTTGGACTCCAAATCTGAAAGGTCTTTTCCAGCCAAGTGGTAGGTCAGTGGGCAAGGCTGAAAGCATTCGCTCTGCCATTTTTAAGAGTCCAGCAAAACTTGTTCTGACCTGAAATTTGATAAACAAGGATATTGGTGCAGCATTTGCAAAGGGCAGTGGTTAAAAATACCTGGCATTACGAAGGAGTTTAACTCAGCTAAAGAAAGCCCTGGGCACGGTAAGAAGTACTGAACGTTGTGGTTGATTCCATGCTCAGTGATGCATTAACCATGGCCCCAGCAGTGGCATCTCAGTGCTGCCCTCTGGTCTCAGTGTGGGCACCTCGGTGACCCCTGGGGGATGTCCAGCTCTGAAATGGGGCTGATCATGGACTCAGAGAATTCTTTGGGTTGGAAAAGACTTTATAGGACATCTAGTCCAGCGTCTCTGCAAGAGCAGGGACATGGAATCATAGAATCACCTGGTTGGAAAAGATCTCTGAGGTCATTGAGTCCAACCATCCCTGTCCACGACTAAACCAGATCCCTGAGAAACTCATCCACCCATCTTTTAAACCCCTCCAGGGATGGGGACTCCACCCCCTCCCTGGCAGCCTCTGACAGGGCCTGAGAACCCTTTCAGTGAAGAAATGTTTCCTGATGTCCAATCTGACCCTGCCCTGGTGCAACTTGAGGCCATTTCCTCTCCTTCTGTCACCTCTCACTTGGACAAGAGACATCTTTAACTCCATCAGACTGCTTAGAACCCCATCCAACCTGATCCTCAGCACTCACATTCCCAAACAGATGTCAGGACCCCCGAGAAGATGCTCAGGAGGTCCCTCCCTGCTCAGGGCAGAGATTGAGATGACACCTTGATTTTTAGCTATGAAGTCCACCAGCAAATACAGGATCCATTGCAAGATGTAGCTCTTGAATGTCCCACCCAGTCTGGTTCCTCTTTCAAGCCCCTGCTTCTGTTTTCTCCTCTATCCCCACACTCCCTGTTTATTAATCACCAGAGAAATGGTTGTGACTCCGGAAATTTTCAATTAGCCAATGTGATTGGCTGTGTGTAAGGGAATTAATGTAACATATGCTAAGTGTATGCATGACCTATTTAAAGTGATGGATAATCTTTCCTGGTAAAACTCTTTTAATGGTATGAACTTCCTGCACATCAGTGAGTGTAAAATTGTGATTCTAAGTAACGTTACAGCTTGTGCAACTGCACAGAGAAGCAAGGCAGGACAAGGAGCCAGGTGTTGAACTGATGCAAATCAACATTAGTTGTTTTATGTAAAGAAATTGTGAAAATAAACTGAAAGGTTGGAGGTTGAAGGATCACAAGGCTTGAGTGCAGCCAACTGGCCGAGACCTTTAGGGAATTTGCCAATACATTGACATTTAACCAGAAGCTGAACTCCTCAACAAAACTGTTATCCTGATCCTGGGTGATGTTGAGAGCTGCAACCCCAGGAAAATCCACAAGTCTTTTCTCCTTCAAAATTCAAGCTCTTTGGATCATAGAATCATGGCATGGCTTGGGTTGGAGGGCAAAAATCATCCAGTTCCAAACCCCTGCCATGGGCAGGGACACCTCCCACTGGATCAGGGTGCTCAAAGCCCCATCCAGCCTGGCCTGGAACACCTCCAGGGATGGGGCAGCCACCACTGCTCTGGGCAACCTGGGCCAGGGCCTCCCCACCCTCACAGCAAAACATTTCTCCCTAAGATCTCATCTCAATCTCCCCTCTTTCAGCTGGAAACTGTTCCCCCTCATCCTCTCCCTGCACTTCCTGTTCAAGAGCCCCTCCCCATCTTTCCTGGAGCCCCTTTTACTCCTGGGAGGCTGCTCTTCTCTTCTCTAGGCTGAGCATCCCCAACTCTCTCAGCCTGTCCTCACAGCAGAGGAGCTCCAGTCCTCGAATCATCTCTGTGGCCTCCTCTGGTCTCACTCCAACAGCTCCGGCTCCTTCCCGTGCTGAGGACTCCAGACCTGGACACAGGACTCCAGGTGGGGTCTCACCAGGGCAGAGCAGAGGGACAGAATCCCCTCCCTCACCCTGCTGGCCACAGATGCACTGCAGATCTTTTTTTTCTAAGATATTTATTGTATTGTGTAAAACTTCCTGCCTCTTGTGTAATTTTACTAAAAATGCCATTGGGAGTTTCAAAGAAGTCACTACTTGAAAACCTTCAGCTTGAACCAAGCTGGTTTGTGACATGGGCTCCCTCCCCTGTCAGAGCCTCTTGCCCAAAAGTTCCCATCGTGCCTGCAGCTTCTGCTTACGTCAGAGCTCCCACAATCGTGTTCACTCTTGATTTAAGGCCCTCAGGTAGTGTCAGAGCCAATGGAGGCTTACATAAGTTGTTGGAGTGGGTACCTACTCTTCTTGTTAAAAGCATCACCTCATTTCAAGCCTGCATTTTTCCAGGTCTGGATGCTGTGTATTATCCTTAATTATTCCTTTTCCTGCTGGACTAAAGAGCCCTCTCTCATATAGAAAATGTGTCACCTTTAGGTACTTGTAAATGATGGACAGGTCCCCTCTACGCCTTCTATAAACAGACCCATCTCCAGCCTTGTTACGAGCAGGTTGCCCAGGTCTCATGCTCTCCTGGTGCCTGTGAGGTTGTCAGTGAAAACACCAAAATTATATCCAGTCAGTGAGAACGGGGTCATAAAGATTAGGTCGGAATGTCACACCTCCTCCCCGATCTCCTCCTCGGCTGTCTGGTGGCTGTAGCCCTCTACAGTCTTCCTGCACTGTGGCTGATGCTCAGGGGCATCTCTTCAGGCTTGTGCCTTGTAGAATGTGGTTTGATAAATGTTGCTTACAGCAGGGATGTGTGGTTCATAGGATCACAGAATCGCTTGGTTGGAGATCCTCAGGATCATCGAGGCCAACCGTCCCTGTCCACTACTGAACCAGATCCCTGAGCACCTCATCTGCCCAGTTTTTGGGGGGATTCTGCCCCTCTACTTGTTTCTTGTGAGATCCCAACCTGGAGCCCTGTGTCCAGCTCTGGAGTCCTCAGAAAAGGAAGGAGATGGAACTGTTAAAACGGATCCAGAGGAGGCCACGGAGATGATCAGAGAGCTGGAGTCCCTCTGCTATGAAGACAGAGTGAGAGAGCTGGGATTGTTCATCCTGGAGAAGAGAAGGCTCCAGGGAGACCTTAGAGCAGCCTCCCAGGACTGAAAGGGGCTCCAGGAATGCTGGGGAGGGGATTTTTAGCAGGGCTTCTTGTGACAGGACAAGGAGTGATGGTTTTAAACTGAGAGATGGGAGATTTAGACTGGATATAAGAAGGAAATATTTTCCTGTGAGTGTGGGGAGGCCCTGGCCCAGGTTGCCCAGAGAAGCTGTGGCTGCCCCATCCCTGGAGGTGTTCAAGGCCAGGTTGGATGGGGCTTGGATCCCCCTGATCCAGTGGGAGGTGTCCCTGCCTGTGGCAGGGGATTGGTACTGGATGGGCTTTAAGGTCCCTTCCAACTCCAAGCATCCTGTTACTCTACGATTCCATGATCATTTTCTCCTAGCATTTGGGAGGGCAGGTGGGAAGAGAGGGCCCTGAGCTGCACAGACTCCTCTACGAAGATCCAAGGGCAAGTCCTTAGCAAGAGACCACCCTGCTGTGAGTGACCCCTTTCAGGAGACAGAAAATGAACAGAAGTGAGGAAGGGAAAGAAAGGCACAGAAGGTGATATAACCTACCCGCAGGCAGAGCCAGCACCGGAGCCCAAGTCTTTTGTCCAACACTTTCCCATCAACCAGCCAACTGCTCCAGACCTTTGTCTTTTGGAGGCAGCAGATGCAGTTTGGTCAGGCACCACTTCACGCAGTCCCAAATGGCAGCAGGATTTGTTGTAAGGATCAGTACCCTGAGCTCATGTGGAAATAAAGGTGAGAGCCACTCAGACTGTTCCCACCAGATATTTTTTCCGTAATCATGACATTCTTTATGTGATAAAAGTTATATTTTTTTCTGCCTTAAATGTCCTTGTCTGAAGCAGAGTGTCCAACCTCCTTTAGGTCGTGCTGGAGGTCTACCAAGGAGGGACAGGTTTTGTGGGAAAGCCAACAAGAGAAATGGGTTTCTGCCAGTGTTTGCAAATCCAGAATGAAATTACGGAGCTTCAAGGGGGAGATCTTTCTAATTCATGGAGCAGAAACTGAATGAGAGTCACCAGATACAGAGACAGTGCCCCTTCTTCAGCTCCTGAGTTGCAAGTGACTGGAGGATGGAGTACCTCGGAAGAACATGGGTCTGTTAGAGCAAGTTCAGAAGTTGAGCTGAGGGCTGGAGCACCTCCTGGGCGAGGACAGGCTGGGAGAGTTGAGGTGGTTCAGCCTGGAAAAGGGAAGGCTCCTCAGAGACCTCCCATCCCTGGAGGTGTTCAAGGCCAGGTTGGATGGGGCTTTGAGCCCCTTGATCCAGTGGGAGGTGTCCCTGCCCATGGCAGGGGGGTTGGAACTGGATGGGTTTGAGTTTCCTTCTAACCCAAACTATTCTATGATTGGTTGTCTGCTTAAATAGGGAAGATTTATGTTTCTCTGATAATTGGACAAACCTACACAGTTCCTCCACAATTTCTTTCCTAAAGGATGAAGTTAACTCTAAAACAAGCAACAAAATAGCTCAAGTGGGATATTAAATTTCCACCAATATGAGAGAAATAAAACAGCTGTAAGTGACAATTTATTTTGGTGTTACTGTTTTTTCCCTTCACTGTGTTAAGGCTTCTACTCTGGGAACTGATTGCACCAATTTCCAATGCTGTTACCTCTTGATGTTGTAAGTACCACGTTACAAGCAGATGATGAAGGACTTATCTTTACTGCAAACGTAATAGGTGTGCTCTTGACTTCACATCAGTTAAGATTCTAGTGTAGACAAGGCAATTTTTAGCTTTTGCACCACTTCTCAGAGGCGTTTTTGCACAGCCCAGAAGAGACAAACATTTGCCATCAGGTACCAAGGAACATTAGTGATCCTGGAATCCTGGAATCATAGAATCATCTGGTTGGAAAAGACCTCTGAGATCATCAAGTCCAACCATACCTGTCCACTACTAAACCTGTCCCTGAGAAACTCATCTGCACATCTTTTAAACCCCTCCAGGGGTGGGGACTCCACCACCTCCCTGGGCAGCCTAGGGTGAAGTACAGGTAAATTCTAGCCAGGGGTATGGTTTACATGTGAAAATATAGCACATCACACTGGTGGAAGTGCCTTGCTTCATGAAGACAGCACAAAAAGTGGGCTGGGTTTATAGACTTCTCATAGAATCATGGTTTAGGTTGGAAGGAACCTCAAAGCCCATCCAGTTCCGACCTCCTGCCATGGGCAGGGACACCTCCCACTGGATCAGGGGGCTTAAAGCCCTATCCAACCTGGCCTTGAACACCTCCAGGGATGGGGCAGGAGAACAGACGTGGAGTAAGATTTTCTTCAACAGCAGAAAAGAGAAAGCCATGAGCATGGGTAGGAGGTGAAAGCTGAATTGCAGTGTAAAATGAGCCCCCATCCCAAGGGAAGTCACTCTCTGGAGCAGCTCAGCAGCAATGTAGGCAATGCTGAGGCTTTCTTTCCTCACATCTGGGCTCCCACAAGAGGCTGTGGACCAACCCAAGCTGTTGGTCACGGCGTGAGGGCAACAGAGAATGATTCATGTGTCACGCAGGAGAGAGACACTGATTAAACATCATCTTTATTGGCCATTTCCTCGTGGGAAGTAAATCAGTGCAGCTTTGCTGACTTCATAGATTTATGCCAGTTCAAGGAAATCGATCTGATGTATTTATGTTACTTTGTGCTGGAGGCTGTAAGTTCTCCACAGCAGGGGCTGAAGTGACATCTCCTAATGTAGCTGCGTGGCCTGGGCTCAGCACACCAGGTTCACGCTGGGGGCTCCAGGTGTACGATGCTGACTTCGTCCTTTGGGCTCTGCCACCTTCCCTGGCCTCGCTGTCAGGGCCTGAGGTGGCAGCACGGGGCACCTTTGATAGTCACATTTCCTCCCATTAATCAGACATTTCCAGGCAGGTTATCTTCCTTTTACTGCTTAATTAATTGCTGAACCTGAGTGCTGAGTGTGCCTCAGGCTCCAGCTGTTTTCCACATGGTGCCATGGAGTCACAGAATCGTTAAGGCTGGAAAAGACCTGTAAGATCATCCAGCCCAACCCCACCATGCCTGTTAAACCCTGTCCCCAAATGTCACAACCACATCATTTTAAATCCCTCCAGGGACAGGGACTCGACCACTGCCCTGGGCAGCCTCTGCCAAAGCTTCAGCACTCTTGCAGTAAAGACATTTTTCCTAACATCCAATCTGACCCTGCCCTGGGGCAACTTGAGGCCATTTCCTCTCATCCCATCCCCTGTCACTGGGGAGAAGAGACCAACCCCCACCTCCCCACAGCCTCCTCTCAGGCAGTTGGAGACAGGGATGAGGTCTCTCCTCAGCCTCCTCTTCTCCAGGATAAACAGCCCCAGGGCCCTCAGCCGCTCCCACAACCCCTGTTCTCCAGCCCCTTCCCCAGCTCCGGTCCCTTCTCTGGATGCTCTCCAGCCCCTCAATGTCCTTCTTGGAGTGAGGGGCCCAGAACTGACCCCAGGATTCAAGGTGCGACGCCCCATCCTGGGAGGTGTTTAAGGTCAGGTTGGGAGTGGGTTCTGAGCAATCTGATTGAGTTGAAGGTGTCCCTTCTCCATGCAGGGGAGTTGGACTGGATGACCTATAAATATCCCTTCCGACCCAGACCCTTCCATGATTCTATGTTTGAGCTTTGGAATAGAATGGAATTGTTCAGTTGGAAGGGACCTACAACGATCATCTTGTCCAACTGCCAATCTCCCCATGTGGATGCTCTGATTCAGAATTAGGACAAGTGTTATTCTCTGTAGACCCTTGGAGAAGATAAAACAGCCACAGTGAGTTCTGACCACTCAGCGTTCACACCCTATGAATATTGGCTTCATAATGTTGCATTTACATTTCTCATTGGCTTATCTGGAGAGCAGCCTTGAGATGTTTACTGGCATTAAAAGTCCAGAATTAATTTCATGAGGTTTTTCAAGAGGGATTCAAGAGACAGACACTGATTGTCATTTGAACTGAGGAGTTCTGACAGGCCTCAGGAATACGATTTGACCACCAGCCTTAAGAACTGCTCGGGTAGTCATCACTTTGTTGGAAACCGCTCTGGGTCTGGGGATGGGGTTTACTCTACTAGAAACTCCTTATATCGTAGAATCATGGAATGGTTTGGATTGGAAAGAACCTCAAAGAGCATCCAGTTCCAACCCCCCTGCCATGGGCAGGGACACCTCCCACTGGATCAGGGGGCTCAAAGCCCCATCCAACCTGGCCTTGAATACCTCCAGGGATGGAGCAGACACCACTTCTCTGGGAAACCTGAGCCAGCACTTCCCCACCTTCATCATGAAGAAATTCTTCCTAATGTCTAATCTAAAACTTTCCCCTCCCAGTTTAAATCCTTTTCCCCTCCTCCTGTTGCTCCAGGCCCTTGTAAAAAGCCCCTCCCCAGCTCTCCTGGAGCCCCTTCAGGTACTGAAAAGCTGTTAAAAGTTCTCTTTGGAGCCTCCTCTTCTCCAGGCTGAACCACCTCAACTCACTCAGCCTGTCCTTGCAGCAGAGGGGCTCCAGCCCTTGGATCATGTTGGTGGCCTCCTGTGGACTCACTCCAACAGTTCCATGTCCTTCTGGACACAGGACTGTCCTGGACATAGGACTCCAGGTGAGGTCTTACAATGAGCACATTCATGCACTGTACCCATTCCTCAGTTTCTCATCTGAGAAGATGCTAGTAGTCATCTAATGTTCTCCCTCATTGTTTTGAAAAGTAAAACCCTCAGCAGGAGCTGCTTGTTAATGTGTGTTAAAGTACCTGACACATCCTTAGGAAACAATGTCTTTTAGTAGGATTAATTACTATTAATAGTTATTTCGTGATATTTGAAGTGAAGCTTGCTGAAAACAGTCAGTTACGCTGGTTTTCTCCCTTACTTTCAAAGAAAGGTGGATCAATTTTTATTATTGAGGAATGAAACCAGACAACTGTAAAGCAGTCTTTAATTCTATTTCATGTAAGCAAGGTATTGATTTCAGATTAAGTAAGAGTAACTGAAAATGTTTCTTTACAATTGTTTGTCTTCCACATAAAATCTGATTCGAAGATGTTTTATAAGATTGAGTCTGGAATTGCAAAGTGTCAAACTATTCATCTTTCCCGTGGTACTGTGGTGGGGAGGCCTGGCACAGGTTGCCCCAGAGAAGTGGTGGCTGTCCCATCCTTGGAAGTGTTCAAGACCAGGCTGGATGGGACTTTGAGCCCCCTGTTTGAGTTGAAGGCGTCTCTCTCACTGCAGGGGGTTGGACTGGATGATTCGTGAACGCTTCCAATCCAAACCATTCTCTGATTCTCTGGCAGAGCCATCCATCCTCCTCTGAGCAGTGGCACAATGGCTTTATCCTTATCCCAACATGGGAAATGCACACCTGGTCTCCAGACTTTGTGTGTCCTGTGGCTGAGTGTCTGATGTCAACTGAAGTCATTGATGTCTTTGGTGTGCTTTAGGTAGGGTTGAAGCCCTGGCAGCACTATAAAACTTTGCAGCTCTGGTGTTTCAAGGGAGAGGGAGGAGATTTTCTGTGAGCTGTTTGCACTTGGTCTCAGTGCTCCATGTTTTGGATTCAGAGAGCAGCAACATCCAGCATGTGGCTGCAGTTTGCTCCTCAGGCCTCATTAGCAACAGCCAAGCAATCACGTTATTCCTGTGCTGAACACCCCCCCATTAATGTTATTTTCCTTAAACATTGTCAGTGCCCCTGATCACTCATTGCAGAAATTAGGGCTGAGCCAAAGAGGTGCCACTGCAGATCCTCTGCATGGCTCCTGCCCTCTCCTTAGTCCTGAGACAGACTTATTCACAGAGAGCCTCCAGATTATCATGTCCTAATGCTTCATTGCAGGGAGAGCCCTCAGCAACTCAGGCTGTTCAGCTTAAAACAAGAGACGTTAAGAGTTGACTTGAACACAGTTCAGAGATCTCCACATGGAAAAATTATTCATAGAGTCATAGAATCATAGAATTATAGAATCATCTGGTTGGAAAAGACCTCTGAGATCATCGAATCGGTTTGGGTTGGAAGGGACCTCAAAGCCCATCCAGTTCCAACTCCCCTGCCATGGGCAGGGACATCTCCCACTGGATCAGGGGGCTCAAAGCCCCATCCAACCTGGCCTTGAACACCTCCAGGGGTGGGGCAGCCACCACTGCTCTGGGCAACCTGGGCCAGGGCCTCCCCACCCTCACAGCAAAACATTTCTTCCCAAGATCTCACCTCAATCTCCCCTCTTTCAGCTGAAAATCATTCCCCCCATCCCATCCCAGCAGTCCCTGATCCAAAGCCCCTCCCCAGCTTTTCTGGAGCCACTTTCAGTCCTGGGAGGCTGCTTTAAGGTGTCCCCAGAGCCTTCTCTTCTCCAGGCTGAACAACACCAGCTCTTTCTGCCTGGGAGTCGCCTCACGTTCTTCAAAAAAGGGTAGGGGAGCAAAGATCCATAGGTAGCTGAAAGCTGAAGCTTGAGGGAGGAATTCAGAGTAGAAGCAGGGCAGAGGTGTTGCTCTTTTTTTAAGAGCGAATTGACCATTGGAACAGTTTTACTAAAACGATGGTAAATCATAAAATTTTGATTTTTACTTGGTGCCACCCGTTAAAGTTATGAACTCCTCTTCATAGCCCAAATAGTGTGGGGATAAAAGTAGGAGTTTCTAATACTTTCCATGCTCATAAATGTGTAAGCTGTAATGAAGCCGTGAAAATTGTACCAGCACGAGGCGAGGGAAGGGTGAAATCAGATAAAATGGCAATTCAATTAACTGGCCAGATGAGGGATGAGTGTGGTGAGAAAAATCAACATATCACTGGACTGGTGAGTTTCAAAAGGCAAGACAGGCGTAAACAGCATGAAGCAGTGTTTTATTTACCTCCTCACAAACCTCTGAAGGAAACTGTGTTTTGCTGAAATTAGGAAGGAAGGTGAGAAGAAGGTGAGAGCTCTGGTTAAATTAATTAGTTTGCTGGAATGAGTGCTGGGTCCCACGTGTGAGTTTGAAAACCTGTGTGAGTCCTTCTGGTATAAACCATGGGATGGGGAGGACCTGAAAACTGGGGCTCTCCTGAAAGGCAGCTTGTGGGATGGCACAAGTGTCCCTGGTGGGACCTATTCCTGAAGCCCTTTGTGATAAGAACCTTCTCCAGGAGGACATGAAGTGACTTCTAAAAACTGATGTCAGGAATAGTTTCAGTTTGCATTCACTCATTTTTACCCTTTTTCAGTGTAACTGCATTTCTGATTTTATGTTCCAGGACTTTATCCTTTTGTACCACAAAAAATAACGTGCATGGCTTTCCTTTGAAATTTAAAGCCATTTGAAATTTCAAGCATGGCTTTCCTTTGAAATTTAAATACCAGGTGAAGCTGGTAGGGAAAGAAGGAAGAGGTGTTTGCTGAGCCCATGAATCCAAACCTCATCACAAATCCACTGCAACCCAACCCCGAGGTGTGGTCTGAGAGTGAATTTGAGCTGATCTTGCTGAGTGCCAAATGTAAGGATAGAAATCTCCTTGCCAGCCTGTCGGTGCTTCTGAAATAAAACCTTTGTTTGGGTTGCAGTACAGAACCATAGAATGTCCTGAGTTGGAAAGGTCCCACAAGGAGTATCAAGTCCAACTCCTGTCCCTGCACAGGACACCCCCAACATTCACACCGTGGGTCTGAGGGTGTTGGCCGAATGCTTCTGGAACATTGTCAGGGAATGAGTTCTGTGTGATCCTGGTGAGTTCCCTTCCTCATCTTGTCCTGCTCTCCTCCTCCTCTCCCAGCACCTGGTGGAGATCAGCAGGCTCCTTTGCTGGCTGAGATCTGTGTGCTCTTCTGGAGAGAGGCATCAGCTTGAATAGAAAGCTAATAAGTGCTTCTTATATTGATTATCACAGTGGGATTCAACTAATTCTCTGAGAGATCAGTTCACTATTGTAACTTCCCAGTTCTTGACAGACTGACAGCATCTGATCTCAGGTGAGGCAATAATCCAACAGGGGAAGTCTGGTTGTCTCCCTTCACTCTAATTTGCAGCCTTACCCCCATGGGCTGGGGTCACTCAGAGGTGTGAAGCTAAAGAAGAAAAAGCAAATGTCAAATATAATGTAATGTCAGTCAGAGTGTGGGGAAAGAAACCCCTTTGGTGAGGCTGCTAAATCATAGAACCATCTGGTTGGAAAAGCCCTTTGAGATCATTGAGACCAACCCTCCCTGTCCACTACTAAACCAGATCCCTGAGCACCTCAGCTGCCCATCTTTTAAACCCCTCCAGGGATGGGGGACTCCACCCCCTTCCTGGCAGCCTCTGACAGGGCCTGAGAGCCTTTTTGGTGATGAAATGTTTCCTCATGTCCACTGTGACCCTGCACTGGTGCAACTTGAGGCCATTTCCTCAACACCCACCTCAGCACAACCTCTTTTCAGGCAGATGTAGATGAGGTCTTCCCTCAGCCTCCTTTTCTCCAGGCTGAACAACCCCGACTCCCTCAGCCACCTCTCATAACCCTTGGTCACCAGAGAAGCTTTAATTCAGTACTGGTAAAAGCAGCTTTCTGTAAACAAGTGTGGTAACTGCAGCAATACCTGCAAGGAGGCTGCACTTTCCTCTTGCTCTGTTGTGTAAATGTGGATTCCTTTGGAATATTTATGTGCAGTAGCAGCTGCCCCTTTAGATGGTGCCCAAATATGTGAATCCTCTGCGATGCAGCTCGCACGTCACAAGATAAATGTGAAGTGCCAGCACCCAGGCACCAACTGCTGCGTTAAGTGAAAGGGAGATGATGAGTCCGATGGAAAACTTTAAAAGACATCTCTCTGGAAGGTAACAAACCTCCTGTGACAGACGCAAAGCCACAGCCAGATGCTCAGAGTTTTTCCTGCTGCTTTTTCCCATCTGCCCGTTCTATCCCTAAGGGCCTTCACTCTTGGTTTTGCTGCAGGTTTGTGAGTCATTAATCTGGATCCAGGTGCTGGGAAGAAGCACATCTTGTAACTGGCTGGCACGGCACTGGAAAGCACAGGGAAGTCCAGTGGGATGCAGTGACAGGGCTGCAACCTCCCATGGCAGAAGGTGGCACACTGCCATGGCAGACACCCATCAGGCTGCTGGAGGATGTCTGAGATGCAGACTTGCTTTGGTAACCTCATTGTTTAGTGTAGAGAAAAGGAGGCTGAGGGGAGACCTCATCACTGTCTACTACTCCCTGAAAGGAGGCTGTAGCAAAGGGGGTGTTGGTCTCTTCTTCTAAGTGACGTGTGATAGGATGAGAGGAAATGACCTCAAGTTATGCCATGGAAGGTTCAGATTGGATATCAGGTGAAGTTCCTTCACTGAAAGGGTTTTCAGGCACTGGAATGGATGGTTGAGTCACCATCCCTGGAGGGATTTAAAAGATGGGTAGATCAGGTGCTTAGGTGTTTTAGTGGTGGACTTGACAGGGTTAGGTTTGTGGTTGGATTCAAAGATCTTAACAGGGCTTTTCACCCTAAGCAATTCTATGGTTCTGTGGTTGAGTCCCCATGCCTGGAGGGGTTTAAAAGACAGGTGGATGCAGCGCTCAGAGATCTGGTTTAGTAGTGGGCAGGTATGGTTGGATTGGGTGATCTCAACTGTCTTTTCCAACCAAATGATTCTATGATTCTACGATCCCAGAGATGTTACTGTCATCACTGATGCTGTTGTGCTTCCAGTAAACCAGTGCCACAGATTCTTGGATGTCAGAGGAGCCCCCAGTGGTCCTCTCGTGCTCATCTGTCCTCGCTGTTGCCGTTTATTCTTCTGCCTCACTCACCCCATGATCTTTTCTCAAAGGCCTCTCCTGGTTTTCACACTGCTGCTGAATCCCTCCTGACACAAATTGATCTCATTGACCACCACGGTGGTCCAAGGGGTCACTCCACCCTGCGACATGAATACAGGGGCTGAGACCCCCTTTGTGACAGCAGAGCTGTCATCTTCACAGAAAAACCATCTGCTTTCAAGAAAGAGGAGACACCAAGTGCCCACTGAGGAAATTCCCTGTATTCCCAGTCCTTTCAACTGGTTCTTAGGACAAGGAAGACATAAATCCTGGATGAACAATACGGTCTTCCAGCAAATCTGAACTAATGGGATTAATTAATCTCATTGTTCTATAAAGTAGATTATTTAAAGTGATGATGAGGAGTACAATGACAAAATTACTCGCTACAGATGCATCACAAAAATCACAGCAATGCCAATAGTTAAACCATTCTACAACCTCCATAATGCTGTCTTCTCATTGTCTCTTCTGTTTGGATTCATACGTTTTCATTTCCCTTGAAATCTTTGCACTCGGCAAAGTTTAATTAGAGAATTGAGACAAGCTATTGTGTCACATCTCAGCCTACAGGAACCAGCTCATCTGCTCCCTGGAGGGGCACTGAGCCAGAGGGCAGCCTGCCCCTAACAATAGCACCACCACCTGCTTTGTTCGTGACAATGACAAAGCCTGATGAGCAGCTTCAGGTTGCTAAAGTCATTCTCTAAGGGCTAATTGGCTTTGCCCTCAACCAAGCTGCGGAAGAGACTGAGACTTCCCCAAGCCGTTTATTGCCTTACTCTGATGAGTAAAGACAGCTCAGTCACAGCTAAGGCTCATTCTGGCTGTGAAGAAGCTCCCTGTAATATCCATGAGGTGCATCAGAGGTGGCATCACGTTCAGAGAAAAGCCATCGTTCCCTTCTCTAAGCAGGGTCAGGCTGAACAGGCAACAAGTAAAACTTCCCGTTAGAATTTCCCTTTAGCTGTGGAGTAGATGCTGGAGAGGCTGGTCCCAAATCCTAGGAGGGAACAGCTCTTCGTTTTGAACCCTGCTGGTTGTGGTCTCCTGGAAATAACCTGCCTACAAGTCTCAGAGTTTTAGCCTGAGAAAGGACAAAACTTTCTGGAGAGATAAGGAAACAGGATTTTTGTGTTTCAGGGTGATGAAAGGAGTCAAAATTGGACAGAGAGCTGGAGAGGGGATAAAATGAGTTTGCTGCTCCTGAAAAGGTCAGGGAGGCAGGGAAAGCAATTGCAGAGAGGAGCCAGCTCTCAAATCATAGAATCATGGAATGATTTGGGTTAGAAGGGACTTCAATGTCCATCCAGTCCCACCCCCTGCCATGGGCAGGGACACCTCCCACTGGATCAGGGGGCTCAAAGCCCCATCCAGCCTGGCCTTGAACACCTCCGGGGATGGGGCAGAACCACTGCTTTGGGCAACCTGGGCCAGGGCCTCCCCACCCTCACAGCAAAACATTTCTCCCTAAGATCTCACCTCAATCTCCCCTCTTTTAGCTTCAAACTCTTCCCCTCATCCTATCCCCTGAACAAGAGCCCCTCCCCAGCTTTCTTGGAGCCCCTTTCAGTCCTGGGAGGCTGCTCTAAGGTCTCCCCTTTGAAGCCTTCTCTTCTCCAGGCTGAACAAAGCCATGATGGACTTGAAGTGAGAAGATAAATTTCACTGGGCCCACAGTTTTCTGTGAGTCAGGGGAGCGATTGCTGTGGGTGTGTCTGGCCATTGGAGATATCTCTCAGCAGTGTGACCACCAGACACAAGCAGAGAGCTGTGAAGTAAGTTAGAAGTTTATCAAACTTGGCTGAACCAGCCTATCCCACATCTTTGCTTAGAAAGCTCATGATATTCAAGCACCCAATGAGTATCAAAGCCACGGGGCAAGAGCTGGCAAACCATTGGATATAAAAGTGATCCTTGCAGAACATGAAATCAAAGGCAAAACCACTCCACATGCAAGCAAATCCAGGGCTTAAGGCTGTCCCACAGCAAGAGAGGAGTTCTCATGTTTTGCATTAATTGGATTTTTAATGGTTTTCAAAACTGACTCGATCTGCGAAGCACTCAATAATTACAGAAGATTAACGTGGCACTTTGAAAAATGGGTGAAACAAGAACATGAATGAAGCAAACCTTGCTTTGGCCTAATTACAGATAAACAACAGATAATGCAGACTTGGTAATCCTTCAGAATAAATAAAGAGGCTCTACAAATCTTCTTTCCCGCTGGTAAATAACCTTTTAATATCAGTATTCGCTAACACTTATCTCCGTGTGCTGGCAGTGGCCTGAGATTGCCCCACATAGCCCACAGCTGAATGACCAAACCCAACATTTTAGGTGCACAGTTTCCAAGAGGAGACAAAATCACCAGCCTTCCTTCCACAGAGGAAACATTTTGCACTGCCCTTTCTTGGGAATAAATACAAGGGAGCCTTGCTCATTGATTGCTGCACTGGGTAGCTGGCAATACCAAACCTCTTGCTTTTGTTCTTTTTGAAATGTCAGGCAACGTTTTTGGCCAGTCCCAAGGTGTAACCAGGGTAGAATCATAGAATCACAGAATGGTTTGGGTTGGGAGAGACTTAAAGATCATCCAGTTCCACCCCCTGCCATGGGCAGGGACACCTCCCACTGGATCAGGGGGCTCAAAGCCCCATCCAACCTGGCCTTCAACACCTCCAGGGATGGGGCAGCCACAGCTTCTCTGGGAAACCTGGGCCAGGGCCTCCCCACCCTCATTGTGAAGAATTTCTTCCCAACATCTAAACAAACAAAAAAATATTGAAATTATTCACCTGGTAACCCCAGTTTAATCTGGAAAATCGTTATTCCAGGATCTGAAACAGAATTAAGGTAAAACACAGGAGCCTTTAGACAAGAGGACTTGTAAAAGGTCATCTCTCAGAAGTAGGACTGCAGGCTGGGATCCAGCTGCCACAGGGACAGAGAGGAGCAGTCCCAGTGCTGCAGACAGACTTTTTATAACCACATTCTGAGCACCAGGTAAAGTAAAAAAAACAGAAGCAAAGGTTACAAAATACCCCAGGAAAGCAGGTGCATAAAATAAACCTGCAGCTAGGAGAGCTGGTCTGGGATAACCAGCCTCAGCAGTGGAAACTGGCTCCATCTTCAGCCATCTGCTCTCTTGCATGCTTGGTTCCAGACTGGGAGCTGGGTAGTAGCTTCTTAATATTTAGAGTTGCTTCTTGGTATTTCAAATGTGCCTGAAAATCAGGTGATGAAATTTAACCCTGACCTTTCTTTATTTGTTTTTTTTTTGTAATTGTAACATCTTGGAGAAGAAAAGAAAGGAAGCAAAGCAGGCTTGCACATTTGCATGTGCAGTTATGCCCCCTAATTTGCTGCTGTAATTATGATGAGAGAGCACATTAAAATCATGTAATTGCATGTGTAATGGATAATTAGGTGTGTGGATACAACCTGATAGCTGGCACGTTTAACCATGGCAGAAGTGTAAATATTGTGCACAAAGGTTTTCAAAGGCTTAACTGGTCCTGCTGGTGCAAATGTCCTTGGTGTCCTACACAGCCCCACCACGTGTATGACAGCTATTGAGTGTGGATTTCATAGAATCATGGAATGTTGGGGTTCGAAGGAACATCAAAGCCCATCGGTTCCACCCCCCTGCCATGGGCAGGGACACCTCCCACTGGATCAGGGGGCTCCAAGCCCCATCCAACCTGGCCTTGAACACCTCCAGGGATGGGGCAGCCACCACTGCTCTGGGCAACCTGGGCCAGGGGTGGTTTAGGTTGGATATTAGGAAATATTACTTCACTAAAAGAGTGGTGAAGCCCTGGCAGAGGCTGTCCAGGGCAGTGATGGAGTTTCCATCCCTGGAGGGGTAAAAACACATGTGGATGTGGCACTTTAGGACATGGTTTAACAGGCACGGTGGGGTTGGGCTGGCTGTTGGGCTGGATGAGCTTAGAGGACATTTCCCACATGAATGACTCTCATGATTCTCTGATGCTGCTTCCTGCAAGCTTTTCACACCCCATCAGCTTCAGCTGATGGTAGGTTTTATTCTTGCCTAAAAGCTCTTAACAAGTGGTTGCTGATCTTTGTGAGTAAACTTTGCTGCACAGGTGGATACAACCAAACCCCCACTATGAGCTAATTTTAGTGCTGCTACAACTGGAGGGAGCAGGTGACCAGAACCCAGCCACTCTCCCAGCCTCGGGGTAGGAGGTGCTTGTGGGATGAGGCTGCCTCTCAAATGTTCTTGAAAAGACTTTATTATCAGATTTATTACCACAATTTCCTGTGCCACACAAGGCCAGGTGTGTTGGATGCCCCATCCCTGGAGGTGTCCAAGGCCAAGTTGGATGGGGCTTTGAGCCCCCTGATCCAGTGGGAGGTGTCCCTGCCCATGGCAGGGGGTGGAACTGGATGGGCTTTAAGGTCCCTTCCAATCCAAACCATTCTGTGATTCTAGGAATACATTTCTCTGGCTGATGGCAGACTCACTCTGTGCTGGATCTCAGACTCACGAGCTGCAGTTTTCCAATCCACGGATGTGCCACCAGCTAGAAACATCTCAGAGGATTTGTTGCTAAGATTTGGAAAGTGCTGAGACATCTTTTTTATACAGGATCACAAAATGTTTTGAGTGGGAAGAGACTTCAGAACTCATCCAGTTCCACCCCCTGCCATGGGCAGGGACACCTCCCACTGGATCAGGGGGCTCAAAGCCCCATCCAACTTGGCCTTGGACACCTCCAGGGATGGGGCAGCCACAGCTTCTCCTGGCAACCTGGGCCAGGGCCTGATTGCCCCATTCCTGGCAGAACCAGGCAAATTCATCCATACAGCAGATGTATGCTAAAATAAATCAGTTAATAAGATGAGACATCAGCTCATACCATGCAGTGTTACAGTGGAAATCTTATTTAGATGCATTTATTCAATACATTCAAATATAAGTAAGAGCAAGAAAGGGTAAAAATGTCATTATAAATACAGTGTTTCTGTCATGTTTTCTGTGCATCAAATGTTTGTTTTATTGCAAAACTTCATGGGAAGCTTACTGCAAGCTGTCAGGGAATTGCCAGCAATTATTTCTCTGGTATTTGCTTAAATAGCCCAGAGATTTAACATTCTCTGATGCCTTCTGAAATGCTCTGGGAAGACAGAACTCAGATGTGTTCTTATGCCCAGAGATAAATCTTATTTTCCAGAAGATGGGGAAATAATGCCACGTCACTCACTGCTGCCAGCAGCAGGAGAGTTCAGTGTCAGGAGACCTTCTCCAGCAGCCACGTTGTGCACGTCAGGAACACGTTGGAGGCTGGGCTGCACAGTGTCTGTATGAGAGAGCATGGAAGCACTGAAGAGATCTGAAAAAACAAAACATGGAAAAACCACCAGTGGAGCACTTATTCCATCAATATTCCCCCAGGGGTTTCTTTCTTCCTTCCTTTCCCAGAGGCATTTACAAGGAGTGTCTGGTGGAGCGTGGGGCTGTTTATCCTGGAGAAGAGGAGGCTGAGGGGAGACCTCATCCCTGTCTCCAACTGCCTGAAAGGAGGCTGTGGGGAGGTGGGGGTTGGTCTCTTCTCCCCAGTGACAGGGGATGGGAGGAGAGGAAATGGCCTCAAGTTGCCCCAGGGCAGGGTCAGATTGGACATCAGGAAACATTTCTTCATGGAAAGGGTTCTCAGGCCCTGTCAGAGGCTGCCAGGGAGGGGGTGGAGTCCCCATTCCTGGAGGAGTTTGAAAGACAGGGAGATGAGTTTCTCAGGGATCTGGTTTAGTAAAGGGACAGGGACTGTTGGACTCGATGATCTCAAAGGTCTTTTCTATCCAGATGGTTCTGTGACTCTAGGATTTCGCCCGTTGGTTGGATAACGCTTTCCACATTGCCAACTGGAGATCTGATCTTGCTAAGAGACCTCTGGCAATGGTTCTACATCCTTTGCAGAGACCTTAGAGACCCTGGGGTGATGTTACATTTCTGAAGCCGTGCATGTGTGCACAAGCAGGCACAAATAGAATGTTTTGGGGAAATCCTTTGGAAATTGAAATGATTTTGGATGAAATTTTGTTTGAAGCTGATGCTGAGAAAGAGGTCAGCCTGCAATAGCAGTACCACCCGTGTATATAATAACTTCTGAGATATTCTACCTCTCCTAACTAAACTTTCTGATCTTCCCCAAAAGTGTGGTCAAGCATTGGAAGAGGCTGCCCAGGGAACTGATGGAGTCCCCATCCCTGGAAGTATCTAAAAGACATTGAGATGTGGTGCTTAGGGACATGGTTTAGTGGTGGAGTTTGCAGTGTTGGGTTAATAGTTGGACTTGATCTTAAAACTCCTTTCCAACCCAAATGATTCTATAATTCTATATCTGATGACTTCTACTGTGGCTGCTTTTACTTTACAACAGAGGGCAGGAGGGTGGGGAACATCACATTTGTGTGCTGGAATAGACCTCCTGCTTTTTTCAGAGTTTGAGGGGAGGTACCTGTTTTTTAAACCCCTCCAGGGATGGTGACTCAACCACCTCCCTGGGCAGCCTGAATGCACACAGCTGGGCTTTGAATTCTATTTAAATACCAATAACTTAATTATAATCTGTTGTACATTTGAAAAATGTGTTTTTACTTGTAATTGAACAGAAATAATTTCTGTCCCCACAACCATAGGCTGCCCACATTGATGTTTTGGAGTATTAACATAAAAAACCTTAATAACTGCACACAGATCTGGGATTTCATTGGCAAGCTGAAGTTTATACATTCTGCAATAAATTAGAGCCAATCCAGAAGACACCTATTTATTACTGTCCTAAGAACCATTAGTAGTGCTTCAGTCAATAAAAGATGATAACACTAAGCCTGGGAAGTGGTTTGAGATCACAGCAGATGATTTAGTGGGTTAGGAGGGAGGAAAACAACGTCTGGGAGGGAAAAAGCTCAGTGAGATGCTCTCACTGAGGTCTGCTCTACCTGGAGGAACAAGTGTACTGGGAAATTCAGGCTTTGTAATTCAAAACAGACTATTGGCATTTTGTGACATGAACCTGATCGTGAATAAATGAGCTCTGAAAAAGGATTCTCTTCAACACACTTCCAGAATCCAACTGCACATGAAAGTGCTGGTGCTCACACAACACCCACGAAAGCAGGGTTGAATGTAGGTTGGAGGGAGGGCAGGGATAAGATGAGGAGGAATGGTTTGAACTGAAAGAGGGGAGATTGGGATGAGATCTGAGGGAGAAATGTTTTCCTGTGAGGGTGGGGAGGCCCTGGCCCAGGTTGCTGTCCCATCCCTGGAGGTGTTCAAGGCCAGGTTGGATGGGACTTTGAGCCCCCTGACCCAGTGGGAGTTGTCCCTGCCCATGGCAGGGGGGGTGGAACTGGATGGGCTTTGAGGTCCTTTCCAACCCAAACCATTTGGGTTGGTTTTTTTAATCTTTTCTAACAATTTCTCACAGAGCTTCCACTTATTGACCAGAGCTCTTTGCTCCAGCAAACCCCATGTGCATGCAGTTATCTTTAGGCTAAAACCACTTGCAGGTCTGGTTCCTGTGTGTGGGAAGAGAAGCAGATGAATACTTGAAGAGCTCAGAGAAACACAGAGCCCTGGGCGCCGGCCTGAGCAGTATTTACGGGGATGTCAGCTCACCATGTCAGAGGAGCTTGAGCTGCAGTCTCACCCCTGCCCCGTTATCCATCACGCTGTCTCCTTGCCCCACCAGCCCCCTCTTCTGATTGGAGGATACTGAGTCATAAAATCATGGAATGGTTTGGATTGGAAGGGGTCTTAACGCCCATTCAGTTCCAACCCTCCCTGCCATGGATAGGGACACCTCCTGTGTACTCAAAGCTTAGAAAAGTCACTTCAGGTGACTTCTGGGAAAGCTGGAGAGTGCAAGGAAGCTGATGGAACTATTTGTGTTGTTTTTAGGAGCAATGGGGTCAGCCCAGTATCACCTTTACCCTTTTTATCTGCTTTATTTCATAATGTTAGGAGAAATGTTTGAAAGAACAAACTCTTTCAGACAAAATCTGGCATTAGTGTTAGCAAAGAGACCTTGGGCTTATTCACTGTCACTGACAGAAGAAATCCACGTGAGGTACAAACTGAGCTGAGTCCACCTAAAAGAGCACCACACACCAGCAGGGCAGGGCAGGGCATGGAGAGCATGTTCCCTGCTCCCAGAGAGGAGCAGACCTGGCACTTTAGAATCATAGAATCATAAACCAGTTTGAATTGGACCTTTAAAGGTCACCCAGTTCCACCCCACTGCAGTGAGCAGGGACGTCTTCAACTTGTCAAGGTTGCTCGGAGCCCCATCCAACCTGACCTTAAAGGTTTCCAGGGATGGGGCAGCCACCACCTCCCTGGGCAACCTGTTCAAGTGCCTCATCATCTTCTTGGCAGGCGTCCTCAAGGCAGGGCTGAGAGGGAGGAGAGTCCCAGTGTGCTGTTGGAGGAAGACCTGCCATAACAGCCCACGCAAAGAGAGCTCAGCTATGGATTGTGGCAGTTTGACTAATAAAGCTAATCAGGAGACCATGGCACAAACGATTTGCCACGATTCCAGATGTAATGGTGTTTAACTTCTTAACTAATCTCGTTACCTTCCACAAGCAAGCCCCTGCTGCTCCCAGGGAAAGTGTGCATTGATTTATAGCCACCATCAAACTGCAAATTCAATTCCATTATGAAAAGATGCAGATTGAAATATTCACCTCCAAATCATAGAATCACAGAATGGGTTGGGTTGGAAGGGACCTCAAAGCCCATCCAGTTCCAACCCCCCTGCTGTGGGAAGGGACTCCTCCCACTGGATCAGGGGGCTCAAAGCCCCATCCAACCTGGCCTTGAACACCTCCAGGGATGGGGCAGCCACCACTGCTCTGGGCAACCTGTGCCAAGGCCTCCCCACCCTCATCATGAAGATTTCTTCCTGAAGTCTCATCTAAATCTTCCCTCTTCCAGTTTAAAGCCATTCCCCCTCATCCCATCATTCCAGACCCTTGTAAAAAGCCCCTCCCCAGCTTTCCTGGAGGCCCTTTCAGTCCTGGGAGGCTGCTCTAAGGTCTCCCCAGAGCCTTCTCCTCTCCAGGCTGAACAACCCCAGCTCCCTCAGCCTGTCCTCACAGCAGAGGGGCTCCAACCCTCGGATCATCTTCATAACCTCCTCTGGACCTGTTCAACAGTTCCATATCCTTCTTATTTATGTTGGGGATTCCAGAACTGGAGTGGAACTGGATGGGCTTTGACGTAACTTCCAACCCAAACCATTCCATGATTCTACGCTTCCATTACTAATAAAGCCAGAGACCGGGTCTCCTTTGCTGTCTCGGAGCTCTGTGGTGCTGGAGAATCTCAGCCAGTGCACGATCTGGAGTTCTCATCAGCATGTACAAGATGTGGCTGAGCCAGTGGAGGTGGACTTTGTGGGTGACAGTATGACCTACATCATTACTGTCCTTTCTGTTTAAATTAACTGGGCTCCAGCAGCCCTTTCTTAGCAAACGCGTTGAACTGTGCATGAAGGAAAGAAAGAAAAAAGTGCTTTGAGCTGGCTGCAGACACCTTTGAAGGAAGAGAAAAGGGAAAAATAATAATGGGCATTTATCCAAATAAACATTGAACTTCTGGATTTGTCTGCACAAATCTAAGTTTGCTGCTCAGATTATCGAGGGGTTCATGATTCGTTTATCAAACAAGCCAAACATGTGATAATCCAGGTTTATTCTGGGATCAACTCTATTGTCATATTATTGACTGTGGCAATGAACAAAGCTCCTGTGAAAAATGCAATTAGAGATTTTGTCCATTTTTATTAGGTTTTGATTTAGAGAGTGAAATGCCCTCCTCCAGCCTCCTGCTCTCCCTTCGCTGTGCCTGATGTCCAGCAGGTCCACGGCCACCACGTTCCACAGCCCCATTTCTGTGCTTTATGGAAGGGAAAGCTGCAGTTTCATAGCTGGGAGGATCGAAATGAACACAGGAGATGTGTCCCACCAAGCCTTCCAAACTGAGGAACGTGGAGAGATGCTTTTCATAAAATCATAAACGTTGGAAAAGACCTCTCAGCCCATCCAGTCCAAGCATCAGCCCAACCCCACCGTGCCTGCTGAACCATCTCCCAAAGTGCCACCTCTACACACTTTATGAACCCCTCCAGGGATGGAGACTCCACCCCTGTCTTGGGCAGCCTCTGCCAGGGCTTCACCACTCTTTTGCTAATGAAATTTTCTCCAGTATCCAATCTGAACCTCCTGTGGTGCAACCTGAGGCCACAGAAAGCCATGAGAAACTGTTGTCCGGAGTATGGTGTGCAGGGTGATTGGAATAAAAACATTAATGAAGTGAGTGGTAGAATAAAAGTAGCACCAGGGGTAGCTGGAGCAGAACAGAGGGTGTCAGAGGAGCTGTAACAAGGATTGTGCTTGTTTGGCTGAAAGAGGGTGTGCAAAGATTGTCTTTGGGGAAAGAGCAGAACAAGAGAAGAGCGAGACCTGCTGTGTAGAAGTGCCACCTTGCAGCAATCTTGCTGACTTAGAGGATGCAACGCATGGCTTGTTCTTAATGTTTCCTGTTTGGTTTCACTTTCAGCTGAGCTTCCAGAATCACAGAATCATAGAATGGTTTGGGTTGGAAGGGACATCAAAGGCCATCCAGTTACAGCCCCCTGCCATGGGCAGGGACACCTCCCACTGGATCACGAGGTTCAAAGCCCCATCCAACCTGGCCTTGAACACCTCCAGGGATGGGGCAGCCACAACATCTTTGGGCAACCTGGGCCTCACCAGCCTTACAGGAAAGCATGTCTTCCAAGATTTCATCTGTATCTCCCCTCTTTCAGCTTAAAATCATTCCCACTCATCCTATCACTGCACTTTAGAAGAGTCTGAAGATCTTAAAAGAATAAATTTTTGAGTCCTTATCTTCTTTAGGGAAAGTTCCATTTTAGTCTTGAAACAGCTCGTTCAGCCAAGTCTGCCTAAAGAGCTGCTTCAATGCCACACAAACCTGGGGCATTATTTTGCCCAGGTGAGAAAGAAATTGCCCTGAACTGGCAAAACCAAAATATTGTGGTAAGCTTGAGCTGATCTACCCGTGACACAACCTGAGCAGGATCATCTCACAAGTCAAACTAGGAGAGCACGATGGGAGATGTTTGTTAATGGCTGGGGTCAGCGTGGGTGCAGGGCTTGCAGCCATGCACACCTACTGCTCCGGGTCCCCACTGGCTTGGGCATCTCTGTAGCACTCAGTGGGCTCCCTGGAATCAGGGACAAGAGGATGTAAGGCAGAAGGTCACCACAGGGTTACACTTGCTCCTTATTAACTATTTGCAAGCCATTTCCAAAGTGGTTCATGTGTTTTGAGATTGTTATACCTTTTCCCAGAGTTGCTCCTTGTTGTGTCCAGGTTTATGCAGTAAGGAAAAGCATTTTGGTCTACAGCAGCAGTAGGAGACACGAGGTTTATCCTCCTTCTTATCCTGCCTTCTGGAGGGTGAGACAGGGTAATGGTGGTACTTTGCAGAACTCAAGCGCAGTGCATGGACGTCAGGTCTGAATGGACAATGCTCTGCCAAGCTCAGATGTAGCCAAGGTCACTGGTCAAGCTGGAATGCCTGGCAGGATTGTGTGGCTGCAGCTGACGCACCACTTCACTCTCTTTTCATGGGAACCCTCTGCTATGAGCAGGAGCTTTTATGAATCCGTAAAGAACAAGAGGGAAAACAGCTTTTCTTGGCACAACCTGACCTCTGAATGTTGGAGGTGACTCCACTGCTGGCTCCTGGCACGCTGGGACAATCTACCCCTCCTGGAGGAACTGGGGCTGTTTAGTCTGGAAAAGAGAAGGCTGAGGAGAGAACTCATCACTCTCTGCAGCTCCCTGAAAGTGAGGTGGGTGCTGGGAGGCTGCTCTAAGGTCTGCCCAGAGCCTTCTCTTCTCCGGGCTGCACAACCCCAACTCTCTCAGCCTGTGCTCACAGCTCCAGCCCTTGGATCATCTCCGTGGCCTCCGCTGGACCTGTTCCAACAGTTCCATATCCTTCTTAAGTTGGGGATTCCAGAACTGGCCCCAGGGCTCCAGTTGGGGTCTCCCCAGAGCGGAGCAGAGGGGCAGAATCCCCTCCCTCCCCTCTGGTCCTTCTGCGCTGGGTGCAGCCCAGGACACGAAGGGTTTCTGGGCTGGGAGAGCTCGTTGCTGGCTCATGTTGAACTTCTCCTCCTCCAGCACCCCAAGTCCTTCTCCTCAGGGCTGCTCTCAATCACGCCATCCCCCAACCTGTGTTGAAAGTGATGGTTGCCCCGACCCAGGTGTAGAACCTGGCCTTTGCCCTTGTTGAACCTCAAGAGATTCACACAGCCCCAGCTCTCCAGCCTGTCCAAATCCCACCACCCTCAGTCCTCTGAGCAATCTGAGCCTTTCTTCCATCGTGTGTCTGGTTCCAAATTCACCTTGACTTCCTGCAGTGGAGTTTTTGGAAAGGTGTGGTGAATCAAATGAATCCTACTGGATTTCTTGCTTGGTTAGGAGAAATAAATATTTACAAAGGCAAAAAACTCAGAGCTCAAAGAAGCCAGAGACAGCAAGTTGTATTTGCTGGAGGCTGATGGCAGTTTATTTACAAATAGCAAAACCTGCCTTAGGCTTGACCACAAAAAGCAATAAAAACTTCATTTTTGAGGGGAGGAAAAGAGAACAAGTCTTTTTCTGAATAATCATCCCTTAAACAGAATAGAAAATGTTGTTTGTTTTTCTCCTCTCATTCAGAACTTCATGGTTAACTGTCTTGTAACCCCATTGGATCCCCCTTTCTAGGGGCAGGGTGGTTACAGACACCTGAGTCTGCTCTTGATGTGGATGAATTAATTGCCAAAATATAGAAATGATTCTTCTGGTTATAAATTAAGAAAGAGTAAATCAGGATTCACCACTTCTCAGCATTTGAGCACAGAAGTGATCGTTCCCCTGCACTCAGCACTGGAGAGGCCACACCTCGAGTACTGGGGTCAGTTTAGGGCCCTTCACTCCAAGAAGGACATTGAGGGGCTGGAGCTGGGGAAGGTGCTGGGGAACAGGGGTTCTGGGAGCGGCTGAGGAACCTGGAACTATTCAACCTGGAGAAGAGGAGCCTGAGGGGAGGCCTTGTTGCCTTCTGTAGCTTCCTGAAAGGAGGTTGTGGTGAGGAGCGTGCTGGTCTTTCCTCCCAAGTAACAAGTGATAGGATGAGAGGAAATGGCCTCAAGTTGCACCAGGGGAGGTTTAGATTGGACATCAGGAAACATTTCTTTACTGACAGAGTGGTGAAGCCCTGGCAGAGGCTGCCCAGGGCAGTGGGGGAGTCTCCACCCATGGAGGGGTTCAAGAAGCTGTAGACGTGGCCGTTTGGGACACGGTTCAGTAGGAGCGGTGGGGTTGGGCTTTTCCAAGGTAGAAGTATTTTCCAACCTTTATGTTTCTATGATTCTGTGATCTCTTACTCTGTCAAAGCTGCCTCTTAGAGGAAGAAAACAGCCAGAGGTGCTGTGTTTCTGTACAAAACCCCCTTGGTCATGTAAGAGGCAACGAGGGTACCGGGTACCTGAAGCAGGGACTCTCAGGAGCAACACTGGCAAAGCAGCACAACCATTTCACACCCATTGCTCTTGAATTTATGTGTGTGGTGCTCAGAGCTGCCCCACTCCCACAGTCCCACGACCCAGTAGAGCTCATCTTCTCCAGCTCCTTTTGTAGCTGGTGAACAGAAGTCAAACAGTGGTGAGAAACACTTTGTTTCTTAGCAGGGAGAGGAGTCCGTCTGCGTGGGCAGGATGCTGAGAGGCAAATTAAAACGAGTCATTCTGAAATTACTTTCTGACTCATTTTATTTTGAAATGAGGAAAAAAGAATAGTTTCTGGAAGCTTTGCAGATCAGATGCGTGGGGGGGAAACCTGGTATTCCCTCAGTAGGTGTCATCACAACGTTCAGCGTTAGAAACAGCAAAAACTCATACAAAGCTAAATATAGAGTTGTAGGATCACGGAATGGTTTGGGTTGGAAGGGACCTCAAAGCTCATCCAGTTCCACCCCCCTTGCCATGGGCAGGGACACCTCCCAGTGGATCAGGGGGCTCCAAGCCCCATCCAACCTGGCCTTGAACACCTCCAGGGATGGGGCAGCCACCACTGCTCTGGGCAACCTGGGCCAGGGCCTCCCCACCCTCAGCGTGAAGAATTTCTTCCTAATGTCACATCTAAATCTTCCCCCTTCCGATTTAAAACCGTTCCCTCTTGTCCCATCACTCCAGGCCTTTGTAAAAAGCCCCTCCCCAGCTTTCCTGGAGCCCCTTTCAGTCCTTGGAGGCTGCTCTAAGGTCTCCCCAGAGCCTTCTCTTCTCCAGGCTGAACAACCCCAACTCTCTCAGCCTGTCCTCACAGCAGAGGGGCTCCAGCCCTCAGATCATCCCTGTGGCCTCCTCTGGACCCACTCCAACAGTTCCATCTCCTTCTTATGTTTGGGATTCCAGGACTGGACACAGAACTCCAGGTGTGGTCTCACAGGAACAGAGTAGAGGGGAAGAATTAGGGAACTGGCAAGTTCACTCTGACTGGTTCAGAGAGGTCTCAGCTCTATTCCAAAGTGGCAAAATAAAGCAGAATGTGAGCTGTGTTTGCAAAGTGTGCTGGTGGTCTTTCATCAGAGGCCTTTCCTCTGTGCACAACGGATGGCAAAGGGTCCAGTTAAGTGCTTGCAGAGTAAAAGTCAAAGTGAAGTACCTAATGTCTAAAATAAAAGGGAATTTTCTTCCTGGCTTCATGTGGGAAGGATTCTCATGCACTCCATTGAAAGACCTGACTATGCACCAACCGCTCCCACCTCCAACATTTAGCACTAATGAAATATTCAGAGCTTACAAGCAGGCCCATAAAATGATCTAAAGGAACTTCCATGGGTCTGAGTCCATGCATGAATGGTTCATTCTTCAGTCATCTCGGTTTGTTTTCCTTCCACCCTACATTTAAGGAGAGATGGAATAATCAATTTATTATGAAGTTTGTGCTGTCCAATATTCTCAGTAATTTGGTTTGCCAGGTGGAAGCATCCAAGTCATTAATCATCTGGTTTGTTCTTGGTACTCTTTTAATATTTAACAGCAGAAGAATGCATTTGTTTGTTTACCAATGTCAGGGACAAACAAACTGTGATATCAATTCAATCTAGACAGGAATGATGAAAACATCTTTTAAAACAGTCCTTTAAAAAGGAGTCTGTTTCTCTAAATGCAGAAGAACCACAAGGTAGCCAGAAAAAATCAAGTCAGGATGAAGCTTTAGAAATGAGAGGAGTAAGTAAGAGAGCAGCACTTTTCACTTGGCACTGCCAGTGCCCACAACAGCTTTCTTGAACCCTGAAATTGCTGTATTTCTTCATAATTGCATTGGGAAGCAGTTGCCTGCTTGGGTTGGGTTTGGTGTGGGAGCTTTACAACAGCCCTGGCTGCACAAATCGTGGCTCCGGGAACAGGGTCCAGAGTTGTCCCCGTACCATGGAATCACAGAATGGTTTGGCTTGGAAGGGACCTTCAGAGGTCACCCAGTCCCTCCCCCTGCACAAGCAGGGACACCTCCAACTTGACCAAGTTTCTCAGAGCAGCATCCAACCTGACCTTGAATGTTTCCAGGGATGGGACCTCCCTGGGCAACCTGGGTCAGTGTTTCACCACCCTCATTGTAAAAAATTTTTCCTTGTATCCAGTCTCAGTGTCCCCTCACTGAATTTAAAACTGTTCCTCTCATCCTGTCCCTGCACTCCCTGATCAAGAGCCCCTCCCCAGCTTTCCTGGAGCCCCTTTCAGTCCTGGGAGGCTGCTCTAAGGTTTCACCACAGCCTTCTCTTCTCCAGGCTGAACAACCCCAACTCTCTCAGCCTGTCCTCACAGCAGAGGGGCTCCAGCCCTTGGATCATCTCCGTGGCTTCCTCTGGTCCCACTCCAACAGTTCCATCTCCTCCTTATGCTGGAGGTTCTAGAACTGGACACAGGGCTCCACGTGGGGTCTCCCCAGAGCAGAGCAGAGGGGCAGAATCCCCTCCCTTCCCTCTGGTCCCACTCTGTGGATGCAGCCCAGGAGACAGTTGGGGTTTTGGGCTGCAGGTGCACATTCCTGGTTCATGCCCAGGTTTTCATCCATCAGTGCCAGCAACCACATCCCTCCACTGGGGATCCTGGGATGTGAAACACCCAACAGCAATGGTCTTTTCCACCTGGTGACGAAGGCAGAGAGCAAGGGATTGCTGTGCAGGAATCCAAAGTTCTGCACTGCTTCACACCCACCTCATGCCCTCCAGCAAGCTGCTCATCCTCTTCCTTCCTCAAAGGAGACAAAAGGCAGACTCCTGTCTCCTCAATTAGTGAGTGAAATCTTGCTTTTCTCTTGCAAGAAGCACCCAGAATGCAGGAAGACTTTCAGGAGTTGGTTTGTTCTTGCTTCTTCTTTCAGGGAAGAACCTTGAAAATCCCAGTAAATCAAGTGGGACCAGCCCAAATAATGTTGGACCAATGAAAGTGCTGGTGCATCAATAGCTGATATCACAGAGATCAGTCCTTCTGCCCTGCAGAGCCACAGTCTCTGTGGGTGCTTTTTGTGGGTCTTTCAAGGCAGGTGTTTGACTGTTGTGTCGAATCTGGGCCTTCACCGCGGTTCATCTGAGGACAACCTGTGCACAGATTCGAAATGAAACCACAGCTCATGTTTAATTAGCTCTGCTCCAGACTTCATTATGGATTAGAAAGTCAAGCCAAGCCCATCAAGAAGTGTTTGAGAGAACACAGGCTGATGTATAGGCAAGCAGTAAAATTAGCAACACCTTCCAAATCTGATAGCAAACCCGGAGAGGCATGAAGGACACCGCTGCCTTTTACTGCTTCTTAGTCCCTGCATGGAAAGGGCCCCCTGGTCTCACAGTCCTTCAGGTGCTCTCTGGGTGCAGGGGTCAGTGCCAGCATGCAGGGAGCTGACCCCACAGGTGCCAGTCAGTGTGGTGCCAGGGTAGGCACGCTGGGCTGGGAACAGGGATGAGGTGAAACCGGGCAGCTGCAAATCCTGCTGGGATGGGTCATGCGCTGGGCTGGCCCTTTCTTGCTTTAACTATGGTCAATAAACCAAGTTATAACATACAGGATGAGAGAACAAGTTCTAACGTGTATTACGAGAGGAAATGGCCTCAAGTTGCACCAGGGGAGGTTTAGATTGGAAATTAGGAAAAGATTCTTCACTGAGAGAGTGGTGAAACATGTGAAGAGCTGCTCAAGGCCGTGAGGGAGTCTCCATCCCAGGAGTGGTTCAAAAATATGTAGATGTGGCAAAGCCATCCCACGTGCAATGCTTCTGTCCAGTGTACAAAGCAAGAACCAGGGGCTGCTACTCCTTCTTCCAGGATGAGGAGCCCTGAGTTGTGGTGGGACAGAGCTGTTCCATCTGAGCACCCTGGGAACCACAAGAGACTCCTCAGGACAGATATCACCTTGGGAGCAGCAGCTGCGATCTCAGACAAACGGTCCAGCTAATCCAGTGTCCTGTCCCTGGTGGTGGCCAAAAGGGGATGCCAAGGGGAGGCAGAAACACCAGGAATAAACCATGGAATCATAGGATAACAGAAAGGTTTGGATTGGAAGGGACCATAAAGTCCATCCAGTTTCAATCCCCCTGCCATGGGCAGGGACACCTCCCACTGGATCAGGGGGCTCAAAGCCCCATCCAGCCTGGCCTTGAACACCTCCAGGGATGGGAGGTCTCTGTAGAGCCTTCCCTTTTCCAGGCTAAATAACCTCCACTCTCTCAGCCAGTCCTCGTAGAGGAAGTGCTTCCAGTATCCTGTCCCTGCTGGTGGCTAAAAGTAGATGCCCAGGGAAAACAGAGAATTCTGCCAGGTAACAAGGGACAGGATGAAAGGAAATGGCCTCAAGTTACACCAGGGGAGGTTTAGATTGGATGTAAGGAAAATTTCTTCCCTGGCAGAGTGGTGAAGCTCTGGCAGAGGCTGCCCAGGGCAGAGGTGGAGTCTCCATCCCTGGAGGGGTTAAAAAAATGTGTAGAGGTTGCACTTCAGGACATGGTTCAGCAGGCATGGTGGGGCTGGACTGATGGTTGAACTGGGTGATCTTAAAGGTCATTTCCAACCTCAATAAGTCTGTGGTTCCATGATTCTTTGGACACAGATAGGCAGGTTTGAGAGAAGCAGCTTGATGATTCCTTCCCTTTGTGCCTTCCCTGGGGAGGCTGCCCTGGGGGAGCCCAGCAGCCAGGTGAGGCCACTCTGCAGTGAGAGCTCTGCTGGGCACAACGGGCCTCCAGGGAGAGCATCCAATATCTCCAAGGGAGAGATGTTTTTCTCCTGAGAGAAGGGGGAAAGAATGCAATAAGGATGTGTGAATACAATTAACATGATGGGTTGTTCTGCAGGGAACATGGCCAGAAAACAAGTGAGCAGAACACCCCTGGTAGCATTAAATGAGGCAAGAAACAGGAGTATTGAATGTTCCTCACTTCAAATTAAAATCCCCAGGAAGAACAATGATAATTCCTTAATTCATCATTAAACTACCCTAAATATTCCCAGTCCTATTTTCTTCTTTATCTAGCAATTTTTTTTGTCATATTAACAGCCACATGAGTTATTATACACTATTTGGAAGCCTTGATTTAAAAATCTCTATGTAATTAGTCCCTGAAAGTCCATTTTTCACCATCATTTGGACGGATGGGGTAAATGACTCATCTTAGATCTTTCTGTAAAAATATTCACTGTGGGTGCTCTCCCCAAAATCAAAAATCTTGGTTGATACAAAGGCAATAAAGGCAGAAAGAGTGGGGAAAACATTTTGAAATACAACTCACTTTGAGGAAAAAAAGAAGTTGCCAATACATTTCTGTATTTTGAACAGTTGATTAAGGCATAGAATGAATTGAACTTGTTGAGCTACTGTGTAAATCTCTCGTATTTATGCAGAAAGATAACTTTGCCCATTGTTCCTGTCAGGAGAAAAGCTTCTTCCAACGCAGTAGGTCACCTGCTGCTGCACTGCTAATCCTCTCCGTGGGTTTTGACCCATAAGCACAGGGCAGTTACATCAAAACTGCCATTGAAAATGGTATTTGTACCTCTCCCTGCTCATGTTCTTGATCGGGGACTGCAGGGACAGGACAAGGGGAATGGTTTTCAGCTGAAAGAGGGGAGATTGAGATGAGATCTTAGGAAGAAATGTTTTGCTGTGAGGGTGGGGAGGCCCTGGCCCAGGTTGCCCAGGGAAGCTGTGGCTGCCCCATCCCTGGAGGTGTTGAAGGCCAGGTTGGATGGGGCTTTGAGCCCCCTGATCCAGTGGGAGGTGTCCCTGCCCGCGGCAGGGGGTTGGAACTGGATGGGCTTTGAGATCCCTTCCAACCCAACCCATTCCATGTTTGTGCATTTCTTCAAGATGCCCAAGCACAGGGGATGGGCAGAGGAACTCCAACCTCCTCCTTCACCCCCAGTGCTCCCACCAGTCTGGTGCCTCCAGCACGTCTGGGAACATCAGGCAACACCTATTTTATTTTGGAAGGGTAGAAATAAGTTTTTGATCAGGTGTCTTGTCATCCACAGCACCATCATTCATAGCATCACATCATCATGGCATCGTTAAGGTTGGAAAAGTCCTCTAAGCTCACCCAGTCCACCCTTCAGCCCAACCCCACCGTGCCTGCTAAACCATGTCCCCAGGTGCCACATCCACACTTTTTTTGAATCCCTCCAGGGATGGAAACTCCATCACATCCCTTGGCAGCCTCTGCCAGGGCTTCACCACTCTTTCAGTAAAGAAATGGACAGGGATACCTTCCATTAAACCAGGCTGCTCAAAGATGTGACATCCCTGGGCAAGAGATTGCTCTCCATCCATGGCAGGGGACACCAGTTCCCCTCCACTCCGTGATGCCTGGGGTAGGATGGGGTTTTCAAGGTGGCAGGGCTCCTCACATCCTTTGGCTGATGGGCACGGCTGCATGAGAGGTCCCTACTGAGAGATCCCTGCTCATTAGAGTAATTTAAAGCCAGCAGAGATTCATTGTACCCCAGGAGGCCCAAAACCCTGGGAACTGTGGCTGAACTGGGAATGAGAAAATCTGGTCTCATTTCTTTGAAACTTCTTACAAGGGAGAGAAATATGGAAAAAAGTTCAGAAATTTCCAAAACTCTAGAAATTGCAGATGCTGGAGCACAGTGAGAAAGAGCAAACGCCATCCGCACGAGCTTCCCCTTCCTTCCAGTTATACCTCCCAGAGCTGGAGAAGTGATTATGCTTCCCATATCACACCCGGGCTTTCTTTGTTCTGGTAGGAAACCAATGACCAGTTATCCTGTCGCTGTCTGCACATCCCATTATGGGAACGAACAGAAGTCATCAAATTATAATACTCTTAATCACACTAAATAATGCCTCGTGCTACCAGTTGCCCCATTAAAATCAATGGCCTATTTGTAGAGCGGAGAAGATCTCAGTGTGAGTAATGACATTAAAATCCCTCCCTGGCTGGGAATAAGATTTAAAACTCCCTGGTGTCTCCCAATCTACCTAACAAACAACGGGGGAAAGGTATTGACTGTCAATGTAGCCATGTAGATGATGTGTGTTTGTAAAATAGACTGGTGACTCCAATTCAGGAGATGAGGAGTGTTTAATAAGAAGGGAGGCTCACCTGTGTCAGCCTTATTGATTGGGGGCACCATGGGGTCTCCTGCTGACAAAGTAAATTATTTACTCAGCCAGGGCAGCTGGAAAGCTTGCGCTGCCTTCGTTCGATTGCAACTGGGTTTGCCTTTTCCTTGTGGGAGAGGGAAGGCAGGAAGCTGTTGGGCAGCCCCAGGGAGGGGGAATGGCAGATCGTAGAGTCGTGGGGGTCACAGAATCAGCAAATCATGATCACAGAATCATGGAATGGATTGGGTTGGAAAGGACCTCAAAGCCCATCCAGTTCCAACCCCCCTGCCATGGGCAGGGACACCTCCCACTGGATCAGGGGGCTCAAAGCCCCATCCAACCTGGCCTTGAACACCTCCAGGGATGGGGCAACCACCACTGCTCTGGGCAACCTGGGCCAGGGCCTCCACGCCCTCATCCTGAAGAATTTCTTCCTCATGTCTCATCTAAATCTTCCCTCTTCCAGTTTAAAGCCATTCCCCCTTGTCCCATCACTCCAGGCCCTTGTAAAAAGCCCCTCCCCAGCTTTCCTGGAGCCCCTTTCAGTCCTGGGAGGCTGCTCTGAGGTCTCCCCACAGCCTTCTCTTCTCCAGGCTGAACAACCCCAACTCTCTCAGCCTGTCCTCACAGCAGAGGGGCTCCAGCCCTCGGATCATCTCCATGGCCTCCTCTGGACTCACTCCAACAGATCCAGTTTTTTTGGAGAAAACCAGGAATGCCAAATCTTGGGAAGAATTGGGAGGGAGCAATCTTCCAAATTCCAAACCCAAATGTTCGGTTTCCAGTTTTGTTTGTTCATTTGTAATTAATTTAATTTAATTGTAAACCACAAAGTGTCACAAAATCCAAGGAAATCAGAGCTTGGAGGACATGATGGTTGTGGGTGTGATTGTCTGTTCATCCTGTGCAAGCAGCACCTACCACGGGTCCCTGGGGTCTCCAGTATCATAGGGGATGCTCAGCAGCATCACAATCCACCAGGGCTGGGGGAGACCTGCAAGGTGGTAGGAAAGCAATGGTGCCGGATGACAGTGGTGTCTTTTCATTATCCTAAAAGCCTAGGAAAGGAATTCACAAACCAGAGAAGGTTAAACAGGATTAGAAGCCGCCTTCTCTTCCGAATGCACTTAAGAATAATCAAATTGTTATTCAAAACAGGGAGTGGGTGGTGTTTAATATATCGAGCATGCCCTTTGTGAGGGTTTTTGCCTCCCACGAGTGCTCATCTCTTGGCTGTCACTTCTGTACAAGAGCATCCAAGGTGGGAATGGGGGAGATCCCACTCCTAGAGGAGAGGACCTGCCAGTGGAGATGGTAAAGGCTGTTTCCAGAGTGGGAGAGTCCCAGCAGAGCAGGCAGCAGCTTGGTCTCCTGCTGATAAGAGCAAGTCAAATCCACATTTTCAGTAGGAATCAGGTCGAGCAGAAACTTGAAAATGCTTTCCCCATCTATTGGCAGCGCGTCAGCTGCCGGGCTCACACCTGCCCTCGCTGCACACCTGGAGCTTGTCAAAACCCCTCTGCTCCTGGAAGAGGCTCTGGGTTTGGCAGGAACCATCCACTGACAAAGATGCTTTTGAAAACTCCCGTCGAGCCCTATTTATAATCCAAACCTGCTGGCGGGAGGGTTGAGCTCCACTGATCATGCACAGATTCAAATGAAAAATCACCAGTTTAGTGTTTAGGGCTGTGAGGGGTTTTTTTAATCTCTCACAAAGTGCTGCTTCTCCGCTTTTGCACCTCATTTTTTGTCAGGTTCAAAGAGGAAGAGAGCGTTATCATTTAAAAAAGACCTGAAGAATCTCAACCTCTTTTTATTTCTCTGAGTGTTAATAACCATATACTTTCTCCTCTATCAATTACAACACAACTGATGTCAATTAGTGACTGAAATCTGTCTCATTATTTGCTGTTGTCAATGAAAAGCATAAGGATGTGCCAAAAGGCTCAGCAGCCTCCCAGCTTTGGCAGCAGCGTGTGTTGCAGAGTGATTTAGCTCCCAGCACCCCAGGAGATGAAGCTCGTGTCAGGAATTACATGAGTTACATCTGTCCCCTTCGGAAGATCAAGGAGAAGGCATGGCCAGTGCATCATTACCTGGATTATTCATTTGGAAAACCAAGTTGGCTTTTGAGACCCAAAGGGCAGGGCCTGAGGAGACCCAGGTCTACACCACATCCAATGGTCTGTCTTGGCCAAGGAATAGAGCCATGTGATGGGGAGCAGTGAGATATGTGAGTGACTCTTCAGAGCTGTCCTCACCCACCAGAAATGAGGGTCAGGAGAGGGAGATGAACGTGGGGGAGGAGGAGGGAGAGAATAGCTCTGCACGTCCTTCAGGTTGGAATAGTTTAGTTTGAGCTCATTATTGTGCCAAGAAAACTCATATTTGAGTGAGAAGTTGACTCGGTTAAAGGGTTTGGGACTTAAACCAAGAATTCAGAGGCTCCACACTGTGAACTTTAGACTGGATATTAGCAAAAATGTCTTCACTGAAAGGGTTCTCAGGCCCTGGCAGAGGCTGCCAGGGAGGTGTTGGGGGCACCATCCCTGGAGGGCTTTAAAAGATGGGCAGATGAGGTGCTCAGGGATCTGTTTTAGTAGTGGACAGGGATGATTGGACTGGATGATCTCAGAGGTCTTTTCCAACCAGGTGATTCTATGATTCTATGAACAATCAAAACTAAATAAATATTTTCTTCACTATATATTTTTAACAAGAAACCTCGTTCACACGTTTGCACAGCCAACATTGAGAGCTTTTGGAGAGGTCTTTTTCAAGGACATCAATTTAATCAGTGCTTGGGCTGAAGAAGATGACATTCACAATCAGAGCCTGCCTGGTGTCTCACTGGTTGTCTTGATTCCACCTTTTTTTTTCCTCAGAAAAATGCCCTGCAGAGATCAGCGTGTGTTTTTATGGTCAGGTAGGAGCAATCTATCAGGGAAAATTGCCAGGTTCAGAATTAGAAAGTTTTCTGTGGCTCCCTATCTCCACAGGGCTGTGGAGGGGCATGCTGAGATTGTTCTTCAATAGGAAAGAAACCAATACTGCCAGACCAAACTCGCTCTTCCATAGAAAAAGCAGTCCAATAAAGTCCAACAGTGACCTTCTTTTACCTGTTTCTATAGTAATCACAGAATCATGGAATGGTTTGGGTTGGAAGGGACCACGAAGGTCATCCAGTCCCACCCCCTGCCATGGGCAGGGACACCTCCCACTGGATCAGGGGGCTCAAAGCCCCATCCAACCTGGCCTTGAACACCTCCAGGGATGGGGCAGCCACCACTGCTCTGGGCAACCTGGGCCAGAGCCTCCCCACCCTCACAGCAAAACATTTCTCCGTAAGATCTCATCTCAATCTCCCCTCTTTCAGCTGAAAACCCTTCCCCTCATCCTATCTCTGCAGTCCCTGATCAAGAGCCCAACTTGGGAGAGGAGCCCAGCACCCACCTCACCACAACCTCCTTTCAGAGAGCTGCAGAGAGTGATGAGGTCTCCCCTCAGCCTCCTCTTCTCCAAATTAATGTCCCCAAGTTCCCTCAGCTGCTCCTTACAAGAGGATACGCATAGAGTGTTTTAAAACAAAGCATCCAAGAGTGTTCATTTCAGCCTCATTTCAAGGGTATAAAATTGAATGTAGTATCAATAGGTTCTTCCCTCACCCATCCTAGGTTCCACAGATAATCTTACGAATTCAGGGTCAGACAGAGGTTGGAAAGCAGCTGGCTACAAAATAATAATAAAATATTCTCAACTTCCACCCAGTTCTGCAGAGATTTTTAAAGAGCTGCATGCATCTGGTAGTGCTGATGTGTCACTTAGGACAGCCAAAGTGACCCAAAAGACGGGGTGTTTAAAGGATGGGCACTTGTGTGCATTTCTCTCACACATGGGAAGGATATTCTCGATGTCTGGAAGCACCATTTTAATCCATACCCTGAAAGAGAAGACAAATTGGTGAATGAATATGTTCCCTTGTTTTACAGGGAAGAGCTTCAAAGGAAAGCACATCCAGCACTTTCCCATGGAATTCAGGTCAGGCAGGCAAAGAGATTCATCAGATGATGGGTTTCTCTGACACCAGAGAAATTGCACCAGATTTTTGACTAGATCATGATAGACATTTGCTATTTTGGGGGGGAAAAAAAGGAGAAACCTTATTATTTTCTGCTGCCTTCCTCTGGGTCCTTATTGGTACCACTGATATAAAATGGAAATGATTGCATTTTGCTGCCACCAAATGCCAAGAAAGTCAGCAAATACAAGGAATGGGAATATCACAAACAGGTTTAAAGGCTCCACCTCATCTTTTGTTCATCTTTTCTACTTGCATCGAGGTGGCACCAACTTTAGTGGGTGCTGCTCAAATCCAGGAGGAGAGGATCCTTCTCAAGTGTGGGAGCAGGGGGAGCAGGGAGAGAACATCCCTCACAGGAGCAGGATGTGTCGCATTGACATGGAACATGCCCCCAGCCATCTCCCAGACAGAGATGAGCAAAGCTGATCCCGCCTTGGGGTTTGCTCTCTGAAGCAGCTGAACACTTCCCCCTTGAGGAGGAAACTCACTTTGCTCCTCAAAATGATGCTTAGTTGTTGAAGAGCTTCCTTTGGGGAGGAACTTGGGGATTCTGCAACGAGAAGAGCAATGGTTGTGGCACCACTGCGAGTCCAACCATTCCTTGCAAGAAACCACCAAGGTGTGAGCAAAATCTGCTGACGAGGGGCATTAAATCAGTTGCCAAATCTGGTGCTCATGTCTCTCTGGGAAACAGATATCATTTGGGCTTGTCAGTACTGTCATTGGGATTATCCAATGTCCTGAGGGGCATCCAGAGGAGGCCCCAAAGCTGGGGAAGGGTCTGGAGGAGCAGTGTGTGAGGAGAGGCTGAAGTGCCTTGGTCTGTTCAGCTGGAGAAGAGGAGCCTGAGAGGGGATCTCAGAGCTGTTTGTGCCTTCTCCCAAGGGAGGGAGGGGAAAGAGGGGCTGAGCTCTGCTCTCTGGTGCCCTGGGACAGGATGGAGGGAATGGCAGGAAGATGTGCCAGGGCAGGGGGAGATTGGCCATTGGGAAGAGGTTCTTCCCCCAGCGGGTGGTGGAGCACTGGAACAGCTCCCCAGGGAAGCAGTCAGGGCACCTGCTCTGCCAGCATTCCAGAAGCATTTGGCCAATGCCCTGAGTCACAGGGGGTGAGTGTTGGGAGTGTCCTGTGCAGGGACAGCAGTTGGGCTGGATGGGCCTTGTGGGTCCCTTCCAGCTCAGGACATTCTATGAGCGTATGATCCACATTGCCTTGAACACTAAAACCTGTGCATGATGAAGGCTTGAGGCTGCAGACTAAGTTGATCCATGATCTTGCAGCTCTTGCTGGTGCCACAGAGGGTCAGTGCTGAGAGCCACACTGGTGGGTCATCACCACAGTGGTCAGCTTGCATGAGAAGACTATTATGGTGTTATGTGTGAACTTCACGAGGTTCAACAAGGCCAAGTGCAAGGTCCTGCACTTGGGTTGGAGCAATCTGTGATTTCAATACTGGCTGGGGGATGATGTGATTGAGAGCAGCCCTGAGGAGAAGGACTTGGGGTGCTGGGGGAGGAAAAGTTGCACATGAACCAACACTGTGCCCTTGCAGCCCAGAAGGCCAACCATGTCCTGGGCTGCACCCAGAGCAGTGGAACCAGACGGGAGGGAGGGGATTCTACCCCTCTGCTGTGCCCTGGGGAGACTTCACCTGGAGTCCTGTGTCCAGTTCTGGAGTCCTGAGCTCAGGACAGGCATGGAGCTGTTGAAGTGAGTCCAGAGGAGGCCACAGAGATGATCCGAGGGCTGGAGCCCCTCTGCTGTGAGGACAGGCTGAGAGAGTTGGGGTTGTTCAGCCTGGAGAAGAGAAGACTCTGGGGAGACCTTAGAGCAGCCTCCCAGGACTGAAAGGGGCTCCAGGAAAGCTGGGGAGGGACTTTTTGCAAAGGCCTGGAGTGATGGGACAAGGGAGAATGGTTTTGAACTAAGGGAGGGGAGATTCAGACTGAATATATGGAAGAAATTTTTTACAGTGAGGTTGGTGAGGCCCTGGCCCAGGTTGCCCAGGGAGGCAGTGGAGCTCCATCCCTGGAAACATTCAAGATCAGGTTGGATGGGGCTCTGAGGAACCTGATGGACTTCAAAATGTCCCTGCTCCTGCAGGGGGGTTGCACTGGAGGGGTTTTAAATGTCCCTTCCAACCCAAAGCATTCTGTGATCCCATGATTCACAGAAGCAATCCACAGTTCCATGCAGCTGTGACTGTTTTGGAGGCAGAAGGAGATGGAGGACACCTCAGATGGTGCTCTGCAGTCCCTATGGGACATCCATTCAGTGTTGCTCTGCTTCCAAATCCTTCACCCTTGCAGTGGGTTTGGCAGAGGTGGGTGCAGAGTGGGAAAACCCTTGAGTCTGCATTTCAGTGAGAAGTTGTTTTCCCCTGAGAGCTTTTGTAGCTGAACTGTATTGTTCAAGAAGATCAAAATGTTTTGTGGGAACATGTCAATTCTGACACTGTTCCTAAAGAAAGGAGTTGAAATGAATCATTGCAGCTCCCTCATTTTGATAAAGCTGAAATGTGTCAATAGTAGTGAAATGTTTTGATAATCTCCAAAACACTCCTTTGGATAAAACTAAAACCGTTTTCACGCTGACAGAAAGGTTAAATACAGGTTGTGTGTCTCTTGCCTATTTGTTTTTGCCAACCTCCAGTGGGATCTTCTCACTTTCTTATCCTCACGCCCTTTGGGGGTGCTGATTGAGAAACTCCACATGAGCCAGCAATGAGCACTCCCAGTCCAGAAACCCCCTGTGTGCTGGGCTGCACCCAGAGCAGTGGGACCAGAGGGGAGGGAGGGGATTCTGCCCCTCTGCTCTGCTCTGGGGAGACCCCAACTGGAGCCCTGTGTCCAGTTCTGGAGTCCTCAGCACAGGAAGGACCTGGAGCTGTTGGAGTGAGTCCGGAGGAGTCCACAGAGATGATCCAAGGGCTGGAGCCCCTCTGCTGTGAGGACAGGCTGAGAGAGTTGGGGTTGTTCAGCCTGGAGAAGAGAAGTCTTCGGGGAGGTCTTTTAAACCCCACCCCCTCCCTGGGCAGCCTCTGACAGGGCCTGAGAACCCTTTCGGTGAAGAAATGTTTCCTGATGTCCAATCTGACCCTGCCCTGGGGCAACTTGAGGCCATTTCCTCTCATCCCATCCCCTGTCACTGGGGAGAAGAGACCAACCCCCACCTCACCACAGCCTCCTCTCAGGCAGTTGGAGACAGGGATGAGGTCTCCCCTCAGCCTCCTCTTCTCCAGGATAAACAGCCCCAGGGCCCTCAGCCGCTCCCACAACCCCTGTTCTCCAGCCCCTTCCCCAGCTCCGGTCCCTTCTCTGGACGCTCTCCAGCCCCTCAATGTCCTTCTTGGAGTGAGGGACCCAGAACTGAACACAGATTTGAGGTGCAGCCTGAACCACAGTGGCTGCAGGACTGCGTTTTCATCATGGTTTGTCCCCCAGTGAATGGAGATTTAGGAAACTGCAGCATTTTTGTTCCTTCTGCTTATGTGTGATGTTAAACCCATGTCTTTGCTAGCAGAAATCATGGAATGGTTTGGGTTGGAAGAGACCTCAAAGCCCATCCAGTTCCAGCCCTCCTGCCATGGGCAGGGACACCTCCCACTGGATGAGGTTGCTCAAAGCCTCTCATTGTTCCCTACTTTCCTGAACTCTCATGGATCTGTGCCGCAGGGACAAGGCAGTGGCTTCATCGTGGCATTGGTTTCATGATCACACCACTGGTTTTTAGATGTTTCACAAAAGAACTTGTGCTCAGATAAACAAACATTTCACCGGTGCCTGGATTTCTCTCCCCTTGGGCTCATTGGTAAAGAGGGATTGTTTGCATGAGTGTGGCTTTAATTAATATCTCATAACCTGCTGAGATGCTGTTGCACATCCCTGGTTTTAAAGGCATTTCTTCCTGAGGAAAGAATGGAAAAGCTATCACCATAGGCCCTTGTTTTTTTAAACAACTTCTCTAATTAAGAAACCCACTGAGCAAAGTGTACAAGCACATGATTAAATCCATCTGTATTCAGCCAGGCACAGAAGCACATGCAGAAAGTTTGGCACATGCTTTACTCAAGAGTAATTGTCTGATGAATTGGGACCTCGAAGAAAGCAGGGGAGGTGCACTGTGCTCTTCCCTTAGTGATGCAGTATTTTACATTCCAGTAACAAGTTATTTCATAGTATGGATTTCCACACCCCCTCCTTCTTTTCCCTTGAAAACACCTCAATACAATATTTCTCAGCACATTTTTTGTCAAAGCTGGTTTTGGATATTGAAGGACTCAGTGAAGGAAATCTGCCGCACATTTCAAACTACCCTGAGCTCTGAGAACCCAGAGTCCAGCCCTCTGCTCCTGCCAAGGGTGACAAAGAGGCTGCTGGGAGCATCTCCTATGTTTTCATCTAATAAGAGATTTTGCATTCAACATCAAAGTGGGAATTTTGCAAGGAACAGCATTGCAGTGACAACACAACGTCCTTCGCAGGCAAAGTCACTTCTAATTTTTTAAGCCATTATTGTTATTAGGCAGCAAAATGTGTGGTGCATAAATTGCATCCATTACTGATGGGTTTTGTTTCATGAATAGTCAAATCAATTCAATGCAGGAATGGGCAAAACAAGATAAGGCTGTGAATGTCCTTTGAGTGGCCAAGTAAGCCGTGGGTACAAAACCTGACCCCACCAGGCCCACAGTTATTTTCACCCTTGGAGGATCTGTCCCTGCAAAAGCCACATGAAAGGCCAAGTGCAAGGTCCTGCACCTGGGTCAGGGGAAGCCCAAGCACAATTACAGTCTGGGGGGACAATGGATTGAGAACAGCCCTGAGGAGAAGGACTTGGGGTGCTGAGAGGGGAGAAGCTGGCAACGAGCACTACCAGTCCAGAAACCCCCCGTGTGCTGGGCTGCACCCAGAGCAGAGGGACCAGAGGGGAGGGAGGGGATTCTGCCCCTCTGCTCTGCCCTGGGGAGATCCCACCTGGAGTCCTGTGTCCAATTCTGGAGTCCTGAGCACAGGAAGGACCTGGAGCTGTTGGAGCGAGTCCAGAGGAGGCCAGAGATGATCCAAGGGCTGGAGCCCCTCTGCTGTGAGGACAGGCTGAGAGAGTTGGGGTTGTTCAGCCTGGAGAAGAGAAGGCTCTGGGGAGACCTTAGAGCAGCCTCCCAGGACTGAAAGGGGCTCCAGGAAAGCTGGGGAGGGGCTCTGGATCAGGGAGTGCAGGGACAGGATGAAGGGTAATGGTTTTCAGCTGAAAGAGGGGAGATTGAGATGAGATCTTAGGGAGAAATGTTTTCCTGTGAGGGTGGGGAGGCCCTGGCCCAGGTTTCCCAGCGAAGTGGTGGCTGCCCCATCCCTGGAGGTGTTGAAGGCCAGGTTGGATGGGGCTTTGAGCCCCCTGATCCAGTGGGAGGTGTCCCTGCCCATGACTGAGGGGCAAGAACTGGATGGGCTTTGATGTCCGTTCCAACGCAACCCATTCTATGTTTCTGCATCCCAGGGGGGACACCCTGGGGATCATCTTGGGGGTGAAGTAGCTTTTCTTTGCACTGGTTTTTGAAGTCCTGTCTTTATGGAAGGTGGTTCAGCAGCACATTGTGATGGAGATACGATACCCATCTCCAGGGCTGGGTTTAGGCTCTGCGGGTGCCCTACTCTGGAGGAAAAGGCCCCAGGGCTATGCCAAACCTGCTGGCACCATGACCTCCTTCCAGCCACCTGTCATTCACATTTTATATTCCCTATTTCCTTTTGGACAACCCAATTTCCATAAGCCTGAATGATTATTTCGCTTTTAAGGAATTAAACCATCACCTTCCCAATTTTAATTCCTATAATTTATTTTTATGAGGTGATGCTGAAAAGGGCAAAAATAATGACTTCTGAAAGATGTGGAAGCCAGAGTTGTGCCTTCCCTGAAAGCTGTGCAGGAGGTGAATGGAAAAGATGCAGGAATAATCATTATTTAAGAAAAAATTAAATTAACCACTCAAATGTGTTTCTACTTGCCTTGAAAATCCTAATGACTATACTTAAGATTAAAGCTTCTAGGTAACTGCACTGGGTTTTTCCTTTCCTTTGAAGAAGATCTGGTTGGGTAGAGGAAAACAACTCTACAAGTGCCTTCCCATTGTGAGGCAGTGATGAGAAGAGACAAAAATGATCTGGATTTCCTGGACGAGCTACCAATTATTAAGCAGTGTTTTAAAGCAGTGAAATGCAGAAATCAGGCAGCTCAAGGGAAGGTGTCCAGCTGCACATCACAGTTCCACTTCCTCACCCCAAGAGCTGTCTGCAGTGGCCACATGAGATGCCGCTTGTGTAACTATGACCCAAGTGGCCCAGGGGGCCAAGAGGGCCAATGGCATCTTGGGCTGTGTCAGACACAGCGTGGGCAGCAGGAGCAGGGCAGGGATTGTGCCCCTGCACTGGGCACTGGGGAGGCCACACCTCGAGTGCTGGGGTCAGTTCTGGGCCCCTCACTCCAAGAAGGACATTGAGGGGCTGGAGAGCGTCCAGAGAAGGGACCGGAGCTGGGGAAGGGGCTGGAGAACGGGGGTTGTGGGAGCGGCTGAGGGCCCTGGGGCTGTTTATCCTGGAGAAGAGGAGGCTGAGGGGAGACCTCATCCCTGTCTCCAACTGCCTGAGAGGAGGCTGTGGGGAGGTGGGGGTTGGTCTCTTCTCCCCAGTGACAGGGGATGGGATGAGAGGAAATGGCCTCAAGTTGCCCCAGGGCAGGGTCAGGTTGGACATCAGGAAACATTTCTTCCTGGAAAGGGTTCTCAGGCCCTGTCAGAGGCTGCCAGGGAGGGGGTGGAGTCCCCATCCCTGGAGGGGTTTAAAAAAAGGGCCAATGAGGTGCTCAGGGATCTGGTTTAGTATTGAACAGGGATGGTTGGACTGAGTGATCTCAGAAGTCTTTTCCAGGCAGATGGTTCTATGAAAACCAAATACGCTGTGCAAGGAGGGGGGGAAGAAGAAAGAACAGTGTGGTTGTCATGTGTGTGACTAAAGAAACAGGAATGTGGGGTACAATATTCACTCTGTGTACAGCATTCCCAAGAGCATTGCTTTAACAGCACGTCCAGCTTGGGCATCTGCACTCTGAAAGGAGATTGACAAATTGAAATGTCTGCACAGAGCTGCTGTCAGAGAGTTCTTTACAGAGAGACACTAAATGCTTTCAGTCACTTAATACAAAGAAATTTAGCAGTTAGCTTGTGCACAGTGTATAAAGGATCCGGAAAAGGGCAAAAATGTTCCTGTTCCTGAGGAGCTCTTTAATTTGGGGCTCTGAATCCAATGACTATAAATAAGAATCGGAAGAGTTGCACTGGTAGCAGAGGTTCTAGTGATGCTATTCTGATTTCCTGCTTTTTTTTTAAAATGAGGATCTTGGAATAGCTCCAGAAGGGATGTGACCAAACCTTCACAGCTTACCAGCCAAGCCCAGAAAGCTCTCCAGAATCATATCATAGAATCATGGAATGGTTGTGTTGGAAGGGACCTTAAATCCCAGCCAGTCCAACCCCTGCCATGGGCAGGGACACCTCCCACTGGATCAAGGGGCTCAAAGCCCCATCCAACCTGGCCTTGAACACCTCCAGGGATGGGGCAGCCACCACTGCTCTGGGCAACCTGGGCCAGGGCCTCCCCACCCTCAGAGGAAAACATTTCTTCCTAAGATCTCACCTAAACCTCCCCAGAACTTTTCTGCAGCACACAGTGGAGCCCCCAGAGATGTCTCTGACCCAATTTCTCCAGCAGTTGCTGCTCAGAGCTGCCCATTCTGGTGGTCCCTCCCAGCCCCAATGTTTATGAGCCCAAAAATCTTCCTGGCACTTTTAGGCTGGGAAGTGAAAATGCCAATGTGAGTTGATTTTCTGGCTCATGGTTTATGCTTTTATAAGCTCACTTGTTGGCTGGGAGATGAGAGACACAAAGAGGTGAAACCACCCACCTTGCTCTCAGCCAGCTTCTTCAGACAAACAAAATGCAATTTGAAATCCTCAGCACCAGATGTGAGCGTGGGTTTGACTTAAGGACTCTAATCCTGAAATTGCAGTGAAAACATAAAACTGACAGCACAGAGAGGCAAACTCTGAGCTGATTCATTGGATTTCATGGTCTCCAGTCTTCTTCCACCAATGTTTTCCTGCTATAGACTGGGCAGGGTTCAACTGCTGACCCATCACTTGGATGGGGTGGAGGTTGTTTCTAATGATCCTTTAGGAACTGGTTTCATATCCACTGCCCTAAAGCAGCTCCAAAAATAAGAAGGAAATGGCTTAAAGTTAAATTCACAAGAACTGTTCTGGTTTGGAGAAATCATCTCTACAGCGTAGGGCTCTTTTGACCGTGGTTTATGTGAGGAACAGTTTCCTTCTCCTTGATGTAACTCTGCCAAGACTCATTTTGGAGTGTTGATTGGTGCTGTTTTTTGCTTTATTTTTGGAAAATGTTTTTCACACCTGGGTCTTGAAAGACCTGCAGATCCAGAGCGGTGTGAGCTGAGCTGCCTCACACAAAGTGAGAATTGAAACGGCTCGATTAATGTTGTGAACATTGATAGAAGGAGCAGAAGGCCAACAGGGTGCGGGTGGCAGCTTTGAAGATGCCTTTTAAAGTTTGTAAGTAAAAAGAACCCCCAAACCCCCAACATTAACAACACAGATGGCTTAATTTGACAGCCACAAAGACAATCAGAGGGCTGGAGAATGCCCTATATGAGGACAGGCTGAGAGAGCTGGGGTTGTTCAGCCTGGAGAAGAGAAGGCTCTGGGGAGACCTTAGAGCAGCCTCCCAGGACTGAAAGGGGCTCCAGGAAAGCTGGGGAGGGGCTTTTTCCAAAGGTGTGGAGTGACAGGACGAGGGGGAACGGCTTTAAACTGGAAGGGGGAAGATTTATCTTGGACATTATGAAGAAATTCTTCATGATGAGGGTGGTGAGACACTGGCCCAGGTTGCCCAGAGAAACTGTGGCTGCTGCATCCAGTTCCACCCCCCCTGCCATGGGCAGGGACACCTCCCACTGGATCAGGGGGCTCAAAGCCCCATCCAACCTGGCCTTGAACACCTCCAGGGATGGGGCAGCCACCACTGCTCTGGGAAACCTGGGCCAGGGCCTCCCCACACAACTCTGCTTATAATTTTAGAGTGGGAGACCTCTTCTCTTTTTGGTAGGAGCAACTGGAGAAAGTTCAGCTGAAGGGGACAAAGATGATCAGGGGACTGAAACATCCTTCTTATGAGGGAAGGCTGGGTGGTCTTGTTCTGCTTACCCTGGAAAAGAGCATCCTAGGAGGGGATCTCATCAATGCCAATCAGCATGTAAAGGCAGAAGGTTCAGGAGGATGGAGCCAGACTCTTCTCAGTGGTGTCCAGTGACAGGACAAGGGGTGACACGTACAAACTGGAGCCCAGGAAGTTCCACCTCATCATGAGGAAAAGATTCTTCCCTGTGTGGGAGGTGGAGCCCTGGAACCAGCTGCCCAGGGAGGGTGTGAACTCTCCTTCTCTGGAGATATTCAAACCAACCTGGACACACGCCTGTGCAACCTGTTTTGGGTGACCCTGCTTTAGCAGGAGGAATTGGGCTGGGTGAGCTCCAGATGGCCCTTCCAACCCCAACAATCCTGTGATTCTGCCATCCTGTAATAACAATTTCCATAGAAATCCTTTGCATTTTAATCTAGAAGTTTCTTTTCTATCACAACCCCTTCTGTCACCATATTCCCTCTTATCCCGGCAATCAGCCACTGCAGCATCTCCTGCAACCTTTCCATCTCATTTCCTCAAGTTCCTGTCAATCTTTTCACAGGGAGATGCTGGGAACAAAAGCCTCAGTCATCCTTCCATCACTACCCCACTCCAAAAATACAACGGCAGTTCAGGCAATGGGCACTGCGCGGTGGCCACACGCTGGCATTAAACCAGGTCTGAAGATGACATGCTCAGGATCATTTCAGCTTCCCAAAATATCTGTCCAGCTGCTTCTAATTTCCTTGGGGATTCTTCCGTTATCACTGGGTCATTCATTAGCTTGTAATGAAAAGACTTGTATAACAAAACTGGACACAAAGAATGAGTGCTGAAAGCTGCAACTTCTATTAATGATTTTGCTGAAAACTTTGAAGAATGAGCTCTTTTTTATTTATTTTGAAAGCAGGAGAAGTCGTTCAAATTAAGGGAATGCTACAAAAATAGGCTGTGGGAAATTAATGTACCCAGGAGCAAAAGCCTTAGGTCAATATAAAGACCACTCAAGAAGAGAGCTACAAATGAAACGCCAGAACATCAAATGAGAAATCTAAAAGCCAGTGTCTATGAAAAAAAGTAGCTGATAAATCACATTGTCTGGTTTTTAATCTGACCATATTTCTGTTAGTCAGTTCATTTCCATTAAAGGGATGGACCTCAGGGTAAATCAGAAGCAGCTCCATCAATCTCACTAGAGGAACGTCGTTGTAAAATTGGTCTGAAATCTGAATCAGATTCGATATCTGCTGGGTAAGCATTAATCAGTCCTCTTACCACTAATTTCTTGTGCAAAGCAACCCATCATCTGCTGTTTCTGTCAACGCCACTGCTCAGGGAGTGGTGAGAACTTCAGTTTTGCTTTGCTAAGCCTGTAGTAGAAACTCAAACCAAAGGTAGAAGGGAAGGCATGGTGGGAACACCCTGGGTGATGAGGGGGGCACAATGTCCTTCAAGAAATATCCTATTCAAGGCTTTGAAATACCACTCTAAATAAATTATGATGTAAGCATAGAGGATCAGGCAGAGTGAACAGAAGTGGAAAGAGGTTCAATTTTTATTTCAAATGTCATTAAGAATTTTAAAAAGAGCAGTAAATGGCCTTATCACTACTTGGAAATGCCACATCATCACTGCTAACGTTGTGGAGGCTTCAGAGCTCCCACAGCAGAGAATGTGGGCACAGAATATCAAACCTTTAATACACATTTAATAATGCTTGCTGTAATGAGAGGTAGATCTGTAACAACACCTCGGTGCGGACACATGGAGAGAGGTGTAACCAGTTTTATAGACTGGTGTGAACTTACTCTCCTGAATTTGTCATTTTGAAGCCTAACTTCAATATTCTTCTAAAGTCCAGTTGATATCCTTAGCTCCATCGTGTCCCAACACTTGGGTGCTTAAATCACTTTTGTGGACACTTTCATTCCCCTCTGATGCTTGGCAGATGGTGAACTTTTACTTCCACTCTGCTGTCATCCCTGATTTTGAACATCCAGCTGTAACCTGGGGTCAGTTCTGGGCCCCTCACTCCAAGAAGGACATTGAGGGGCTGGAGAGCATCCAGAGAAGGGACCAGAGCTGGGGAAGGGGCTGGAGAACAGGGGTTGTGGGAGCGGCTGAGGGCCCTGGGGCTGTTTATCCTGGAGAAGAGGAGGCTGAGGGGAGACCTCATCCCTGTCTCCAACTGCCTGAGAGGAGGCTGTGGGGAGGTGGGGGTTGGTCTCTTCTCCCCAGTGACAGGGGATGGGAGGAGAGGAAATGGCCTCAAGTTGTACCAGGGGAGGGTCAGGTTGGATATGAGCAAAAATTTATTCCTGGAAAGGATTCTCAGGCCCTGTCAGAGGCTGAGAGGGAGGGGGTGGAGTCCCCATCCCTGGAGGGGTTTGAAAGATGGGTGGATGAGTTTTTCAGGAACATGGTTTAATAGTGGACAGAGAGGGTTGGACTCATTGACCTCAGAGGTCTTTTCCATCCAGATGGTTCTATGATTCTATGAACCTGACTTGAGAGTCCAACCACCAAGCAAAGCACACTCCTTCCCAAAACCTCAGTTTGCAGAGCCTTTCCTTCCCACTGTGGTGCTGTCTGCAGAGCTTCCCAGCAACACCATCCTCTGTCTGAGTCACCCTAATAGAGATGGAAAGATTGCTTTTGTGTCCAGAACTGGCAACTCTGACCTGCAGGGAGCACTGACACGATGAGCAGGTGATTGTCCAAAGAGCTTTGGTTTCCCATAATTTCTATGTCTGCCCATGCTATTAGATTTAGAAGGTAAAAGCTAATTTTATTTATAGAGTGGTTTCTGTTGGAAAAGACCTTTAAGACCATCGAGTCCAACCACGGATCCAGCCCTGCTGAGTCTGCCACTGGACTGTGCCCCCAAGTACAACATCTGCTCATCTCTTAAACCCCTCCAGGGATGGAGACTCCACCACTGCCCTGGGCTCCCTCTGCCAGGGCTTGACAAACCTTTCAGTAAAGAAATCCCTCCTGATATCCAATCTAAATCTGCCCTGGTGCATCTGAAGGACGTTTCCCCTTGTCCTGGCACTGACTACAAGGAAGAAGAGACCAACCCCCACCTCGCTACAATCTCCTTTAGAATCTTTTAATGAATGAAAGTGATGATTTCATAATCAATGAGGTTATTCCTAGCAAGTTACCACATTAAAATAAAAGATAATATAGCTTAAACAAAGGCATGAACTTCCATTTCCACTGGCATTTCCAAGCAAAACCTTTTGTTTTTCCTGCTCCTTCCTGAGGATTAGAAATAAAAACTTAAGAGCCATCAGGAAAGGCAGGGGGACTTTGCAGACACAGTGGCTTTTTTGCTAATCCTGCATCGCATCAGTGGCTGACAGACTGATTTGATTTGATTCTTGGATAGAGTTCCAGGAGGTGAAACTCTCCTGTTCACAGATCTGGAGGTCTTACAGGATGCATGACATTGCCTCCTGCCATGGAACAGCTCACCAGTGTCACAACTGAAACGAAAACACTCACGGGTGAGTCGTGTCACATGGACCCAAACTCAAACAGCATCCAGCAACACAGTCTTGATTAGATCCTACGAGGAAATGTTTTGCTGTGAGGGTGGGGAGGCCCTGGCCCAGGTTTCCCAGAGAAGCTGTGGCTGCCCCATCCCTGGAGGTGTTCAAGGCCAGGTTGGATGGGGCTTGGAGCCCCCTGATCCAGTGGGAGGTGTCCCTGCTCACGGCAGGGGGTTGGAACTGGATGGGCTTTGAGGTCCCTTCCAACCCAAACCATTCTGTGATTCTGTGATTTCTCTTGCTTTTCTCTTGATTCTTGATCTCTGTTGCTGTTACCCTCAACAATGTCTCTCAGGGAACACCTTGTGCAGTGGAAACCAGACCCTTTGTGCCACAGAATCAGAGGTACATTGAGGTAGGGGGTTCCTGTCCTCCACTGCAGTGGCTGCAGTGGTTTTGCTGTCACACTGCATGGAAAACTTGCATTTAAGAAGAGTATGGAGAAGATTCACCATGTTCAACACTTAGTGCAGCACTTGCTTCTTATATGCAAGATTAAATAAGAATATGCTTAAGCTTTTTGTAGTCCCAACATCAAGTCTAATTCCCATGAGCAGCTGTTCCTATCAGATAAGAAGATCAGATGGTGCTTGGTGAGACCAGTGAGGGGACAAGGAACATCTGATGCTTTTCTTCATTTCCTGTGCACAGAACAATTTCATATTATCAAGAGCTCAAAGTGATTTTTAACTATTTTGCTTTCCAAAAGGCATTTTGCTGTCCATTTGGTCCCCTTTTGGTTTCTTTATAGTTTTAATACCATCCTGTGTCTCAGGATTGATGCACGATGGTGAAATGCACATTATTCATCTGCCACGCTGGGATGGCTCTCAGCCTCTCTGTATTTTATATATTTTATTTAATTTACTTCTACACAAGTTATTAGCCTGCTTCTTGGTCAATGTTCCAAAAGCAGTAGAATGTTCTACCAGAAAATTAGGAATAATTTTGTGTCCTGGACATCTCCATTTTGTAAATTCTTTTTGTCAAAACGCTTATAATATTTGTCATTTATTTAAAAAAAAGCTTCACTGTTCTTAAGAAGAGCTCTGTGGCTGTTGCACTGCACTTACAGCTGGGAAAGTGTTAGAGCAAATAATTTCCCTATGTTAAATTCTCCCTGCATGTTTTTGCTACTTGTGTTTCATTTTATACCATGTAACTCAGGACAAAATATGCACCTCACAGGGAGAGGAATGGAGTACTCCTACTATATAGGGGTGTCCTTCACATGCAGCTGGGAGACCTACAGCTGAAATAGGGGATGCTTCCTGTTCCATATTGTGAGAAGGAGGTGGAACTGTTGGAATGGGTCCAGAGGGGGCCACAAAGATGATCCGAGGGCTGGAGCCCCTCTGCTGTGAGGACAGGCTGAGAGAGTTGGGGTTGTTAAGCCTGGAGAAGAGAAGGCTGTGGGGAGACCTTAGAGCAGCCTCCCAGGACTGAAAGGGGCTCCAGGAAAGCTGGGTCTGGAGTGATGGGACAAGGGGGAATGGCTTTAAATTGGAAGGGGAAAGATTTAGATGAGACATTGGGAAGAAATTTTTCACAATGAGGTGGGGAGGCCCTGGCCCAGGTTTCTCAGAGCAGTGGTGGCTGCCCCATCCCTGGAGGTGTTCAAGGCCAGGTTGGATGGGGCTTTGAGCCCCCTGATACAGCTGGAGGTGTCCCTGCCCATTTGGAACTGGATGGGCTTTGAGGTCACTTCCAACCCAACCCATTCTGTCATTCTATAATTCAATGATTCTGTGATTTAGCCAACCTCACTGGGAGGAAGGCAAAGGAGTTCTGATGCTGTTGGCTTGAATTATCCTTTCCATTCCCATCTGTCCTGCTGTTAAGATGATCCACAGCTGGTCCAGGCTTGACCTGGATTAGGAGCACTTATCGTGGTGGGAGGACTTCACAACTCCTCTGCTAAGTGTGAAAAGCGTGAGGTCCTCTCACGTATATTAAAGGTAGTTATGAGTAGCAACATCACAATCACAGTGTAATTGCATATCAAAAGTATTGAAAAATAGTATTTTGGTGCTTAGCAATGAAATATTCATGAGTATGAATCCTATTTTTTTCAGAAATATCAACCACTTCTTGTTCTCAAGGCAATCAGGAGTAAAGAGTCTTAAAAAAGGCAAGGCAGAGCTCAGAAAATCAACTTAATATGAAACCTTGCCAATTATGTTTCATGATCCTAATTTAAACCAGTTCTTCTTCATGTTCATGCATTGTCTGTGGGGAAAGGGAGTGTGTTAGTGGGGCAGCCTTGCTATTTCCCCAGAGAAACTGGGACCATTGAAGGTGCTTAGGAGTTATCTGGAGCTGTGACACCAGGGCAATAAGTTCCTTGTAGACAAGGAACTTCTCAAGGGGCTCTGAAGGTACAGCTTTTAGGTGTTCAGGCAGGAGCTGCCTGATGATTGAGCAGTAAATACAGTGTATTCATAGAAACATGGAATTATGGAATCATGGAATGGTTTGGGTTGGAAGGGACCTCAAAGCCCATCCAGTCCCACCCCCTACCATGGGCAGGGACACCTCCCACTGGGTCAGGGGGCTCCAAGCCCCATCCAACCTGGCCTTGAACACTTCCAGGGATGGGGCATTTAAGATTTGCTGTAATTCACTGAGGATGGAACATTTCCACTGCTGCTGAGTCCACTTTTTCTTATGCTAACAAAGTTCAAAAGACACAGGAAAGCAAGAAGTTACTGTGAATTCCTTAAGTTTTCAACCTGTTTTCTGAATCTAAATCTGATGGCACTGGAAAAGCAATTTGAGTGTGTGAGCTGCTGCTGCATTTTCCTATTTCAATCCATCCATCCATCCATCCTTCCATCCATCCATCCATCCATCCATCCATCCATCCATCCATCCATCCATCCATCCATCCTTGCATCCATCCATCCTTCCAATCCATCCTTCCATCCATCCATCCATCCATCCATCCATCCATCCATCCATCCATCCATCCATCCTTCCATCCTTCCATCCACTTCCATTTTTCATACATCTCCCTGCACTGAACAGACCAGATCACTGTGGGCTTTTTCCCTTGAGACTGAACCACGCAATAACTCAAGAGATAAGATACAGAAGTGCAGGTTCCTTTCAGAAATAGCTCGCAAATGATGAGTAAAACATTAGGGAAATTAATTAGGGTGATATGTAACAGAGATAATTTATCATTACTGATTCATCTGTGGAAAAATAGATTAGTAGGTCTAATTTTTGGCTGGTGTAAATAGTTACATCCCTGTTGGAGTAAAGTTATATTTGAACTGGGTTTCCCACCTGTTTAATTTTACCCATCAGGTCATTCCAAGGGAGCTGATAATTGCCAAGTGTCTGCATTTAAACCTGTTTTAAGGTATTTTCATAATTCTTGAGCATCCTGGCTTGGATCAGCCAAGGCGTGGGCAGCAGGAGCAGGGCAGGGATTGTGGCCCTGCACTGGGCACTGGGGAGGCCACACCTCGAGTGCTGGGGTCAGTTCTGGGCCCCTCACTCCAAGAAGGACATTGAGGGGCTGGAGAGCGTCCAGAGGAGGGACCGGAGCTGAGGAAGGGGCTGGAGAACAGGGGTTGTGGGAGCGGCTGAGGGCCCTGGGGCTGTTTATCCTGGAGAAGAGGAGGCTGAGGGGAGACCTCATCCCTGTCTCCAACTGCCTGAGAGGAGGCTGTGGGGAGGTGGGGGTTGGTCTCTTCTCCCCAGTGACAGGGGATGGGATGAGAGGAAATGGCCTCAAGTTGCTCCAGGGCAGGGTCAGATTGGACATCAGGAAATCTTTCTTCCCTGCCAGAGTGGTGAAGCCCTGGCAGAGGCTGCCCAGGGCAGTGGGGGATTCCCCATCCCTGGAGGGGTTCAGAAATTGTGTGGCAGTGGCACTTGGGGCCATGGTTTAGAAGTCATGGGAGTGTAGGGCTTATGGTTGGACTGGATGAGCTTAGGGGTCTCTTCCAACCTTAGTGATTCCACAATCAGTTTGCTCCAAAGACTGCTGGATGCTTCTCTGCAGTGCTGTGGTCAGAAGGGCATTTCACAGAGGTGGACACAGCTCAGGTGTGCTCAGAATCAGCACTGTGCCCCAGGTAACATCCTTTGGACCTCTTTGCCTGGCTGTGACACCAGGAAGGCTTTCAGTGGCTTTATGCCGTGCAGGGCTTTCTTTCTCTGGAGGCAAACCTGCTCTGCAAGCGTGGAGATGCCCAAGGACCAAGTAAATGATGTGAACCCCCCCCAAACCTAGCATTTTAAACCCCAAAAGATTATGAACTGGTAGAACAGGTACATCTTACAGGTCCTTTTGAAAATAAAGAAGAAAGTTGTAGCCTTAGGAAAACCCACTCAGGTTTCAAAGTACATAGAGATCATTTTCTACTTCTTGCCTTTAAGTATAAAGTGTTTTATGGTGTCTTCCTCTTTCCACCTATTACTTCACTGTGGGAACTGGGCGACAGCTGATATTTACAGGTATTAACCAGATCATGAAAGCAATGGCTCTTGATCCCTCCCTTTGAATTCTGATGGGATTGACAGTAATTTAATTAGAAACACAGAGAAATAAGATCAGAGGAGGCAGTCGACCTCCAAAGACTTTGTGTTAAAAGAACCTATTTTATTAAATGTCGTAAACCGAGGAGATTTTCCAAAAAGGAACAGTGCAGAGATTTAGGAGATGTGTTTATGTTCCTGGCTCTGCCAGTGCTCCCTGTGACCCAGGTCAAGACATAAAGACTGCTTTCCTTATGTTATAAGACAGGCAATGGTGCACTCTCTCCTCCTCACCCAGCGTGTTGCACGCTCATCAGGACATTTGCTTACCTTGCTTTGCACGGCTCATCTAATTCAGCAGGGCCCTGACATCAGCTGTTGGCCTCGGGGCTCCCACCACCACTTTTATGGAGATAATACACTGAGATTTTAGCAGCTGAAGGATGCAGTGGAGGCCAAAAAGCATTAGTGAGTGGAAAAGGGAGTGTGTGATGTATGGATGATGCATTTGCTCGCACCACTCAGGATACAGCCTCCAGCACAGACACCCACCGGCTGGGTCCAGGGAGATGAAAAGCTTTCCTAAGCTGACCCTAAAAATTCATCACTGGGCAGGTCAAGAACTGGGCCCGAGAACCCTTTCAGTGAAGAAATTTTTCCTAATGTCTCGTGAAAACCTGCTCTGGCACAACTTGAGGCCATTTCCTCATCCCATCCCCTGTCACTGGGGAGAAGAGACCAACCCCACCTCCCCACAGCCTCCTCTCAGGCAGTTGGAGACAGGGATGAGGTCTCCCCTCAGCCTCCTCTTCTCCAGGATAAACAGCCCCAGGGCCCTCAGCCGCTCCCACAACCCCTGTTCTCCAGCCCCTTCCCCAGCTCCGCTCCCTTCTCTGGACGCTCTCCAGCCCCTCAAGGTCCTTCTTGGAGTGAGGGGCCCAGAACTGACCCCAGCACTCGAGGTGTGGCCTCCCCAGTGCCCAGTGCAGGGGCACAATCCCTGCCCTGCTCCTGCTGCCCATGCTGTGTCTGACACAGCCCAAGATGCCATTGGCCCTCTTGGCCCCCTGGGCCACTGCTGGCTCATGTTCAGCCCCTGCCAACCAACACCCCCAGGATCTTCTCTGCCAGAAGACCAGGCTGGCTGAACAGAGAGCTTTGGGTGGACATCAGGGAAAAAAGAGAGTTTATGACTTTGGAAGTTGGGGTCAGCAACTCAGGACAACTAAAAGGATTTTGTGAGGTTAAGCACAGAGAAAATAAGATGAGCTAAAGCCCAACTAGGACTTTAGAAGCCACATGTACTTCTGCATTCCTAAATATGGATTATTTCCCAGTGCCATCCTGACTCCATGTGGGAGAAGGCTTGCTTGTCCACCCAGCCTTTCCCACTTCACACAGGGTTCAATTTCTGAATGAAAGTATGGATAGGACTTCCACCAGCCATGGACTGATCATCTGGGATCTTAAAAACAACACTGCTGAACTGAGGGTGGTGCTGACAGACTAAAGGCTCTGTAGTAGCTACAGTGGAAGCCTCCTGGTCAAATCAATTCACATTATGGGTCATTGACTTGGTTGATGAGGGATTAAAAATAATCAGTGGATGATCTTCTGCACAACCCACTGCAAATGTGCCTCACCCTTTCATTTCTAAGAGGGAAAGCATGTTACCCCCCCCTTGTCTTGGGGCAGGGTTGCAGAACCCTTCTCATATATTAAAACACTAAAACATCATTGGGGGATGTTCTACGGAAGGCTCAAAGGGCAAAGATAAATCAGTGAAGCCACACAGGTTGGAAGAGAAGGTGAGCAGTGGCATGAGGTGGGGGACAGGAATGCCAGGAGACACTGCAGCATCTTCTCCAGAGCCAGAGGGAAAGCAAAACCATGTGTGACCCCAACACCAACAACACAAGGGCTGGACCTGGGCTGGGCTTGCAACTTTAATTATGGCATTTTGTGATATGTGGCATTTTGGGGCCAGACTCATCTCTCACACCACTGCTCGTGCTATCTGAGCTGTGCTGCAGTCAGCATCCACCCTTGGGCAGAAGGAGCAACTCTCTCCACGCACGAGCACAGCGGAATCTGGGCCACAGTTACTTCATATCAAACCACGTTGCATTAATCATGTAATTAATAGCGAAGATCTGTCTGATTAAATTTCAATTAAGGCCGTGTTTGAAGCAGTGACATTTTGGGTGTTGTTGGACAACCTTGCTGACCACACAGATGGCAGGCAATGAAAACATTAGCCAAACATTTTAGACCATGACTGGTTGAACAAAGTAAAGAGCATCCCTTGAAGCGAGCTGGGTTACAGCACAACCCTCTGTAGTGCAGCAGGCAGGGAAATCACTGCCAGAACAGATTGCTGCTCACTCTGACATATGCAGACTCTCCCACTTAGTCTGTATTTCAGCCCACAAACAAGGATATATGGATGATATGGAACTGCTGGAGTGGGTCCAGAGGGGGCCACAAAGATGATCCAAGGGCTGGAGCCCCTCTGCTGTGAGGACAGGCTGAGAGAGTTGAGGTTGTTCAGCCTGGAGAAGAGAAGGCTCTGGGGAGAACTTAGAGCAGCCTCCCAGGACTGAAAGGGGCTCCAGGAAAGCTGGGGAGGGGCTCTTGATCAGGGAGTGCAGGGATGGGATGAGGGGGAAGGGTTTTCAACTGAAAGAGGGGAGATTGAGATGAGATCTTAGGGAGAAATGTTTTGCTGTGAGGGTGGGGAGGCCCTGGCCCAGGTTTCCCAGAGCAGTGGTGGCTGCCCCATCCCTGGAGGTGTTCAAGGCCAGGTTGGATGGGGCTTTGAGCCCCCTGATCCAGTGGGAGGTGTCCCTTCCTTGGAACTGGATGGGCTTTGAGGTCCCTTCCAATCCAAACCATTCTATGATTCTATGATTCCATGATTCTATGAATTAAGATCTTTGATCTGTAATGAGTGCCATGAATCCATAGGTTCCCAAAGAATAGCTCAGAGAACTCAGTGGTTACTATATTATTCAAATAAGGTGATTCCCCCTCTCTATCTTTCTGGTTTCTTATTAAAATACCATTCCAGAAGAAAAACATTAAAGGTCCTGTTTGGCTAATTCATCAATAGGAAAACAGCAGCCAAAACCCAGTCACCCTTGGTACTTCAGCACCCAGACATTTGTTGCAACGACAAAGCTTGAATATAATTACTTCTCTGTGTGATGTGATGACTTTATTATATGAATCTGCATTAATCTGGCTTTGATATGACAAATTTCACAGTGGTTTATTAGGATATGACTGTTAAGTGACTGATGTGGCAATGACATGTGTAGTAATCATAACCTCCTGATACAGTTGTGCTTTTTGATGTTGTCCTCATCATCATCATTGGGTTTAGTCTGTTCAGCCTGGAGAAGAGGAGGCTGAGGGAGAGACCTCATTGCCCTCTGCAACTCCCTGAAAGGAGGTTGTGGTGAGGTGGGTGTTGATCTCTTCTCCCAAGTGCCAGGTGATAGGATGAGAAAAAAATGGCCTCGAGTTGTGCCAGGGGAGGTTTAGTTTGGATATTGGAAATAGTACTTCACAGAAATGGTTGTCAAGCCCTGGCAGAGGCTGCCCAGGGTGGAGTCTCCATCCCTGGAGGTGTTTAAGAGGCCTGTAGGTGTGGCACTCAGGGACATGGTAGTGGATTTGGCAGTGCTGGAGTTGCAGTTGGGCTTGATGATGTTAAAGGTCTTTTCCAACCTAAACCGTTCTGTGACTCCATGAGTAGCCTCGTGACTCCAAAACAGCCCATGTACCACTCTTCTCCAGACCTCCTGTCCTGCCCACTCTTGCTGCCACCACTGCCTCCTCTTCCACTCTGGACATTTCAAACACCACATTTTGGAAGTTTGGTAGTGGGGGTGGGAGTACAGGGAGAAGCTACTAGAAACTTCCCCTACATCCAAGAGAGCCAACGCGACCAGCGTCGAGATGGATCCACGTCTGGCCAAGGCCGAGCCCATCGTGGTGGTGGTGGAGCCTCTGGGATAACAGAGTTAAGAAAGGGAAAAAGTTGCTGCACATTGAAAGCAGGATGAAAGCAGAAGAAAGCTTCTGTACAGAGCAAACGCAGAGGCTCTTGTTCTGTCAGTTCTACTTCAGCAGAATTAGTTCTATATTTAGTTGTGATTTCCATTGCTGCTGTACCTGTAAAAGAGCATTAGTATCCTCATTATTCAATTAGACAGATACACTGGCAATAAAATATTCATTCTTTTTCCAGCAGAAGCTGAATAATATTTCCTTGAATACCTGCAGACACATTCCCTAATTGTTGCCTCATCCATCTTAACTGTATTATTTCTGATTTGCAAGTGTAAATAAATGTACTGCTTGGGATGATCATATTTCACACCAATATATTTGAATGACATTAATGAGTTCTCCCTACCAGCGAGACCTTGCTTTGAGAGCAAGGCTGTGCTTTGCTACCCATAATTTAATATGTGATGGTTTCCCACCATGGTATATTAAACTTAAATAAATAAATAAACAAACAGCCGTGGGAAAGCCTGGAAGGATTTAATTTTGTGAGTTATTTGCATTCCTCAGTTATGAGCTGGTGACACCACTAACAAAACTATAATTTTGTATTACATGTAGAAAATTTGAAAGTGATCTTGATGTGTTTGAAGGTTACAATTGCTAACGAGGCTCAGTTTGCTGTTGGGTGGGTTCTGCAGTTATGGCAGGTTTAATGTTGTTACCCTGGAAGGCACAAAAGATGATTTTTGCATTCAGTAAAGGACAGATGTGGAAAGGAGGGAGAGATGGGTGGGTGTTCCCTTTACTGAAGTTGGTGTTTCTAAAATCATAGAATCATGAAATGGGTTGGATTGGAAGGAACCTTAAAGCCTACCGAGTTCGAACCCCTACCATGGGCAGGGACACCTCCCACTGGGTCAGGGGGCTCAAAGCCCCATCCAACCTGGCCTTGAACACCTCCAGGGATGGGGCAGCCACAGCTTCTCTGGGAAACCTGGGCCAGGGCCTCCCCACTCTCATCCCGAAGAATTTCTTCCTCATGTCTCATCTAAATCTTCCCCCTTGCAATTTAAAGACATTTCTCCTCATCCCATCACTCCAGGCCTTTGTAAAAAGCCCCTCCCCAGCTTTCCTGGAGCCCCTTTCAGTCCTGGGAGGCTGCTCTAAGGTCTCCCCACAGCCTTCTCTTCTCCAGGCTGAACAACCCCAACTCTCAGCCTGTCCTCATAGCAGAGGTGCTCCAGCCCTTGGATCATCTCCGTGGCCTCCTCCTGGACCCATTCCAACTGTTCCCTATCCTTCTTATGTTGGGATCCCCATCCCTGGAGGGATTTAAAAGGTGGGCAGATGAGGTGCTCAGGGATCTGGTTTAGTAGTGGACAGGGAGGGTTGGACTCGATAATCTCGGAGGTCTTTTCTAAGGAGATGATTCTATGATTTCCTCCACCATTCACCCCCAAACTTAATCCAGGGCTTTTTTCCCATCTGCAAAAGAAGCCTTAAATGAATCAAAGAGAATCATGGAATCACTGAGGTTGGAAAACACCTCTCAGCTCATCCAGTCCAATTGTCAGCCCAATCCCAATGTTCCTGCTGAACCATGTCCCGAATTGCTGCCTCTACACACTTTTTGAACCCCTCCAGGGATGGAGACTCCACCACCTCCCTTTTTGCAGAGACCACCTGGTGTTTGTTTGTACCTAAACCCGAGAGATGTTGCTTGGACACCACAGCCCAGCCTCTGGGGAGCCACCAAGATCTTTCAATACAAATGCAAAACTAGACTTTCCTTCATGGACCTTCAAGGTTGTTCCTCCCCCGTTGTTTATCGACGGCGTTTCCGCAGGGTGTCCGCATCAACATTCCGGTGCCACCACCCTGCCCGCTGAAGCATGGTGTGTTCTCCACTTGGTATTCCAGGCAGCTGAGTGATGCTCCTCGCTCTGAGTGGCACGGTGCCACCCAGACATCACCGAGCGAGCAGAACTCGGGGGAGGCACTGAAGCTAAGCGTACATTACATGCATGATGGGCTCACCAGATGTCATTTCTTACGTTGTTATGGTTTCATAAACTACTCTGACATTGTCATTATGCTCTGAAAAAAAAATATGTGATCCCACTCTGCTCTTCTTAAAATGATGGTTCTGAAGGTTGTTGCATTAACAAATCAGAGTTTGCAGGAAGGAGGAGTTGCAGCCGGAGTTTGTGAATGGCTGGGGTGGAACGTTTGCTGGCAAATGGCATCAAAATTGATTCATTGCTGGAGACAGCAACCAAAAAGGTTAGAGGATCCATAAAACCCTTAAAAACAGATTTATTACAGTAGGTGGGCTTATTTTGCTCAGAAATGAGAACTGCAGCTGTCTTCCCTGTCTTTATGAGACATTTAATTAGTCAGTCATAATAAGTACCTTAAAACTAAATCCCTCTTATTAAGATCTACATTAGTCTTGGTACCTCCTCCATTATGGCTTGTTTGTGACAGAACAAAACATCTTCTGAGATACATGAAGAGGGATGAGTCCTCTCCAACAAAGCTTGAAGCGAAGAGTACCCAGAGCTTGGGGAAAGGGAAAAATAAACAATGAAAGTGCTCTCTTTAATGTAGAACCAGAGGCTGGTTTAGGTTGGAAGGGACCTTAAAGATCACACAGATCCACTTGCCATGGGCAGGGACACCTCCCACTGGATCAGGGGCTCAAAGCCTCATCCAACCTGGCCTTGAACACCTCCAGGAATGGGGCAGCCACCACTGCTCTGGGAAACCTGGACCAGGGCCTCCCCACTCTCACAGCAAAACATTTCTTCCCAAGATCTCTTCTCAATCTCCCCTCTTTCAGCTGAAAATCTTTTTCCCTCATCCTGTCCCTGCACTCCCTGATCCAGAGCCCCTCCCCAGCTTTCCTGGAGCCCCTTTCAGTCCTGGGAGGCTGCTCTAAGGTCTCCCCAGAGCCTTCTCTTCTCCAGGCTGAACCACCCCAACTCTCTCAGCCTGTCCTCACAGCAGAGGGGCTCCAGCCCTCGGATTATCTCGGTGGCCTCCTCTGGACTTGCTCCAACAGCTCCAGGGGTTTCCTGTGCTCAGGATTCCAGAACTGGACACAGGGCTCCAGGTGGGGTCTCCCCAGAGCAGAGCAGAGGGGCAGAATCCCCTCCTTCACTCTGCTGGCCACGTTTCTTTGGATGCAGCCCAGGACAGGGTTGGCTTTCTGGGCTATGAGCGCTCTTTGCTGTCTCAAGCCAACCCTGTCCTGGGCTGCGTCAACTCTTACAGGGAAGCACTGCACCTGCTTCCACACAGGGCCGAAGGAGGAGCTCTGGATGTGGCAGTTCTGGTGGGAGGCCAATGGGCAGGTGAGGCCAATGGGCAGGTGAGGCCAATGGGCAGGTGAGGCCACGAGCAGCACCAGCCAGGAGTTGCTCTTCACTAGAAATGGTGAACTTGAAGTAAGAAGGTGCAGAGACTCTTTGCTAAGTGGTGTTAACAGGCACCACAGACAAGTGCAGCTGGAAACTCAGTTCTACATCACAGAAATGTCTGTCAGCCCCTTGACCTCTGTGGAAACTGGAGCTGCTCAGCACCTCTAAAATAAGACGGAGACACCTGCAGGCAACGGGCGAACTCAGAACTGGGGCCAGTTTCTCAACAAGCTTTCCTTTAATAGAAGCACTGATTTCTGCAGGCCCTTCCCATTTAGACCATCAGGGAATCTGGCCTTGTGCCTTTCTGGGAGGACAAGTAGTTGGGGATCTTTTTTTCTTGACTGGCTTCCTCCGTCCTCTGACAACGAACACACAGAGGACTGCGACAGGAGAAGCGGAGACAACAGAGGACCCCAACCGCATACATTATTAACCACGTCTGCATCTTTAGTGCCCTTGCTGCTAAAATTAACACAGAGCCCTTGTGGCTCCCTGCCAGGCTGAGCAAGGTGCACGTCATGAACGCTCCAGGTGGGCGCGACGGCGAAGCGTTGCTCTGTTCTTGTGAGCGTCCCACCGCGGCCTTCTCCGCTCCGTGATGCCCTCCCTAACTGAGCTGAGTGATGGTTTTCACAGGCTGATAATGACTCATTTGTCCCACAGTCTTGACTTCCATTTGCAATAACATCATCAATTTTCAGCATGCCTGAAAAGCAAGTGGGTTCCCCCCTCCCATGTTTTATTGCAGGTGTCCAAAAAATGCAGATTTTGAAAATTCTTACCTGGTGCACAGACACAAAGTCCATTGCTTAATCAAGAAGGACAGGAGAAGCCCACTGAACTCTTTACTTCTGGAAATGCAGACTTGAGTCTGTGGCCAAAGCTGGACCAGAAGAAGACACCTAAATAGGTACCAAAAAAAGGGCTTAGATGCTTTTTTTTAACTTCTTTCCACCGTGCTTTGCTCTTGGGATTTCACTGGGGAAATGCAGCCTGTGTTTGTTTTCTGCTGACCCATGGCTTTCATCTCTGAGCTTGATCTTACCCATAACAAACCAGAGAGATGTTTCCCTTCTCTCACTCAGCTCTGTTGGCCCTGCAGAGGCCACCACTCATTATTCCTCCAGGGCTTGTCACAGGACAGCCTTGGTCTACCTTCAGCTCTCCAGGTGGAGTCCTAGGGGTGACCTCTCTCCTCATGGGACCATGTAGAAATAGAAGAGAAGTGATCTTAGGCTCAACTGGAAGTTCTCCCACTGCATCCTGACTCCATGGTGGAGAAATTGTTCATCCCAGCCTCCTCCTTTTCCAAATGTCCCAGTCTAAGCAAAAGGAAAACTAGGCCCCTAGGGCAGCTGAGATGGCCTTGTGCTGGATGATGCACAGTGCAGGACCTTTAACATGTCTTAAGTCTGTTGATTTTTGACATTGCCTCACCTGCCCATGAAGGAAGTGCAAGCAGGGAAGGTTCATGAACCCCAACACTATTAAAATCTCAGCCAACACATGCACCAAAGGCAGAGGAGGGACCTTCATTCCCCATTTCACAGGTGCTGATGCGTTGGTATGAAAGGAAAAGATGCCAAAGGAAATCTACGAGTCTGGTCTGTCGTGTAATTCCCAGCCATTGAGCTCCTCCTGTTGTCATCATCAGGGATGAAAATTAGAGAGGGATGTTGAAGATCACACCTGGACTCCACCCCCTCCCTGGCAGCCTCTGACAGGGCCTGAAAACCCTTTCCATGAAGAAATGTTTCCTGATGTCCAATCTGACCCTGCCCTGGGGCAACTTGAGGCCATTTCCTCTCCTCCCATCCCCTGTCACTGGGGAGAAGAGACCAACCCCCACCTCCCCACAGCCTCCTCTCAGGCAGTTGGAGACAGGGATGAGGTCTCCCCTCAGCCTCCTCTTCTCCAGGATAAACAGCCCCAGCTCCCTCAGCTGCTTCTCACAGGACTTGTTCCTCAGCCCCTTCGCTGTAACTTACAATGGAAAGCACAAGGGACTCCCTCATTTCATTTACTCTATCTCACTTGCAAAGCATCTCCCAGTCCTTAGGGAAGGAGGAAGAAAGAACATATTCAGTGTTAAAAAAAATAGGCAACGATAGGAGTCTCCATTTGTTGCAAGGAATAAAAAGGAAAGGGCAATGTTGGGATATAAAACCTTGTTTTGGCTGGGAACAAGCAAAGCAGGTTATTCATCTGAATAACCAGAAGATGATCCGAGGGCTGGAGCCCCTCTGCTGTGAGGACAGGCTGAGAGAGTTGGGGTTGTTCAGCCTGGAGAAGAGAAGGCTCTGGAGAGACCTTAGAGCAGCCTCCCAGGACTGAAAGGGGCTCCAGGAAAGCTGGGGAGGGAGTGCAGGGATAGGAGAAAGGGAATGGTTTTAAACTGAAAGAGGAGAGATTGAAATGAGATCTTAGGAAGAAACGTTTTGCTGTGAGGGTGGGGAGGCCCTGGCCCCCAGAGCAGTGGTGGCTGCCCCATCCCTGGAGGTGTTCAAGGCCAGGTTGGATGGGGCTTTGAGCCCCCTGATCCAGTGGGAGGTGTCCCTGCCCATGGCAGGAGTTGGAGCTGGATGGCCTTTGAGGTCCCTTCCAACCCAAACCATTCCATGGTTCTATGAATTGTTTGGCCTTGGTCAGTCTTTCAGTGAGGACGATAACTTGGTGCTTCCATCTCAGGAGCTGGTGGCCAAGGGGCTGTGATGGGCATGGGGAGGAGTTGCAAACTATTAATCCTATGGAAGGGCTGATGTTTCCCAGGGTCACAGTGTTATTGCCACGGTAACACAAATTACCTGTGAACCTCAGTATGATCCCTTATTGACCAAGACAAAGCAGCCGGTGCCACTGGTGAATCTCCACACCCTGTTCCCAGAGCACTGCCACCCTGCAAAAGATTTCACCCATTGTATAAGTTCGAGCTCACAGGAGTACATCACCTTCTTGAGTTTCTCAAGTGATTTCAGCCAAATTACACTAAATTTGACATTGGCCCATCTTATCATCCAAATATTCTTCTCTGAAAGATTAGCAAGACCCTGCCTTTATCCTCTTGTCATGAGAAAGCTCCAAGCCCGTCTTGTACAGTAATTGCTGGAAATCATTTTCTGCCAGTTGCCCTCCTTGCTTTTGATCTCTTTGTCTGATCATCCCATTAGTCATTTTCTTCTTCTGTATCATGAATGTCCAGTTCAATTTCATTCCTATGCAGCTGATACCTAACTTTATTTCTTATTCCGTACCGTATCGCCCTTCAGAGCTCTCTGTGAACCTCCCTGGCCCTCTACCATCAGTAATTGAATATCTCTAAATGTTTTAAAATCCTTCTCTTTTGTGCTGTGGAAGTGAGGTGACCCTCGCTGTCGGCTGGAGTGCTTTCCACACGTGATTTGCACTTGTTCTGAGCAAGGAGCTCTGTCTCTTGCAGAGCACAAGCAATGGGGGTTGAGTTACTCATTGTGGAAGAAAGATTCGTTGGGTCAGCTGATGCAGCCTTTGCAATGTTGCTCTGATTGGGAATTGCCTGAGTTGGGTTTCCAAGAAAGTTTTAAATTTAATTCAGTTCAGTTTCTTATTTGATGTCTACGGAATTCCAAAAATCTGATATTTGCAGGCATCAGGTGATGGCAGTTTGTTGGCTTGGAAGCTTGGTAGGCTACAAGGCAGGAATACAGAAAAGGCAACAATTCAGTCCTTGAGGAAAAAAACTACTCCAAACTGTGGTGAAATAATTGCCTGCCCTGAAATCTTGGAAGGAAATTAACTCTGCAAGACATAAAATCTTAAAATCATCGAAGGGTTTGAGTTGGACAGGACCTAGGAGCCCATCCAGTTCCACCCCCTGCCATGGACAGGGACACCTCCCACTGGATCAGGAGGCTCAAAGCCCCATCCAGCCTGGCCTTGAACACCTCCAGGGATGGGGCAGCCACCACTGCTCTGGGAAACCTGGGCCAGGGCCTCCCCACTCTCATCCTGAAGAATCTCTTCATCATGTCTCATCTAAATCTTCTCCCTTCCAATTTAAAACCCTTCCTGCCCATCCTTTCCCTGCACTCCCTGATCCAGAGCCCCTCCCCAGCTTTCCTGGAGCCCCTTTCAGTCCTGGGAGGCTGCTCTAAGGTCTCCCCAGTGCCTTCTCTTCTCCAGGCTGAACAACCCCAACTCTCTCAGCCTGTCCTCACAGCAGAGGGGCTCCAGCCCTTGGATCATCTCCATGGCCTCCTCTGGACTCACTCCAACAGCTCCAGGTCCTTCCTGTGCTGAGGACTCCAGAAGTGGACACAGGACTCCAGATGGGATCTCCCCAGAGCGGAGCAGAGGGGCAGAATCCCCTCCCTCCCCTGCTGGTCCCACTCTTTGGAAGCAGCCCAGGACAATGAGAAAATCCACTGCCAGTCGGTACATGTGGATGGAATTTTCATGTACTCATAGTCTTCAGAGGTCCTAAATAGAGACAAATACTGGTGTGTGGCTTCAGGCAGTTGTGTCCAGTGTCAGGTTTCTGATGATATTTGCATTTTTCTTTTCTCCCTGGGAAGAGTCCTTTCTCATATATAACATCTGCTGGTCCGTGCTGGTCAGAATATTTGTTCTATCATTAGATGAATGGTGAAGGGTCTGGAGAACCAGCCTTATGAGAGGTGTCTGAAGGAGCTGGGACTGTTTATCCTGGAGAAGAGGAGGCTGAGGGGAGACCTCATCCCTGTCTCCAACTGCCTGAGAGGAGGCTGTGGGGAGGTGGGGGTTGGTCTCTTCTCCCCAGTGACTGGGGATGGGATGAGAGGAAATGGCCTCAAGTTGCCCCAGGGCAGGGTCAGATTGGACATCAGGAAACATTTCTTCATGGAAAGGGTTCTCAGACCCTGTCAGAGGCTGCCAGGGAGGGGGTGGAGACCCCATCCCTGGAGGGGTTTAAAAGTCAGGTGGATGAGTTTCCCCATGGTCTGGTTTAGTAGTGGACAGGGACGGTTGGACTTTGTGATCTCAGAGGTCTTTTCCAACCAAAAGATTTTATGATTCTGTGTAAAACTTATCACCAGCTTTGTCTTGCAGCAAAATTCCCCACCCAGTTATTTGGTTTTATTGCCACCTCTGCCAACATGGACTCAAATTAATATTCAGTTTATTCATGTAAAGCACAGCCTGGTAAGGAATATGCAAGAGCTCAGATTTTGTATGCGCATAACTCATAATATGCTAAACCATCTCTTACTCGGTGACACAAAAGGTAATGTATACACGAATGTGTTTGAAGGATGTTTGTGCCACAAGCACTAAAGACATCTTGCATTTACTCTGAGATGTTGAAGGTTCTTGGAGCACCATTTCTACTGTTCCCTCTTAATGCATGTGCAGTTTTGCTTAGGAGCACTTGAACCTTTCACAGAGCGACAGGCTAATCTCTTCCTGCTTGTTGTGTATTTTTAATAAAGCCTGGACAAAGCCACAGCTGAATTTTGTTATTGAAGGAGGCTGGGCAGGATGATTTAAGACAAGATATTCAGGAAATCAAACCTTGGGAAACAGTGGAAAGGACTGAAGAGCCGAGTGGAGGTTGATTTCCACATCAGAGTGTGAAGCAATGAACAACGATAAGCCAGAGTTTAATTTAGTAATGAAGAGAAGTTATCAATAACCTCCTGGTTTTACACCAGTGATAACAATATAATTAGATTTGCAATCAAAAGATGGAGATGAAAAAACTCAATTAGTAAGATAAAAATATGGAAATGGTGGAAAGTGCAGTTTACTGGATTAAAGGAAGTATGAAAGGTTAATTGGGAGCAAGAACTGAAGGAAAACTATTAGCAAGAATCTGGCAACGTTCAAAACAGTGCTGGGAAAATTACATGATAAAGCTGGGCACCACACACCTAGGGAAGATAAAGAAATTACATCCAGCCCTCCCTCTGCACACAGGGGAGGGAGGGAAGAGATTATACGGGAAAAATGCTATTTATGGGGAGCGCAGGGTGGCGAAGGGCCCGGGCAGTGAGGGCAGCGTGGGCACTGGAGGTGCCTCATCCTCCCTCTGCAAACCCCACAGCAAAGCTGTTCCCTGCCTCTGGAATGGGAAACAGCTTTGCTGGGCTGTGGGCAGGTGGGTTTGAACATTTGGATCCCTCTTTTTAAAGGAAAAAAAATGAAAATAATCATTGCCTACCCCACATTTGCCCAAATAAACTGTCTTTTTCTGAATTGAAATCTTTAGAGGAACGTGTGAAATTATGATTAGGATTTCTCTGCCTATGTAAAACTTATTTGAAGTGAGGTTGGAAAAATCCAGGCATGGCCAAACTGGAATTTTTGATTCTCAGCTGATGGGAAAGGGAAAACATGGCATGAAAACAGACCTGTGTGGGAGAGAAACAACTGCATTGAAAGGAGGCTGTGGTGAGGTGGGTGCTGCTCTGTTCTCCCAAGTGACAAGGGATAGGATGAGAGGAAGTGGCCCCAAGTTGTGCCAGAGGAGGTTTAGGTTGGATATTAGAGAAAATGTCTTACTGCCAGAGTGGTGAAGGCCTGGCAGAGGCTGCCCAGGGCAGTGGGGGAGCCTCCATCCCTGGAGGGGATCAAAAACCTGTGGCTGTGGCACTTTGGGATGTGTTTTAGTAGGAACAGTGAGGTTGGGCTGATGGTTGGGCTGGATGATCTTAGAAATCTTTTCCAGCCTTGATGATTCTATGATTCTTCAGACATTGCAAATACATTTAAAGAAGAGAGAATATAAATGATGTCGTTATATGTCAATACACTAAGCTTAAATAGATGCTCTGTGTGATGCAACAGGCAATTCTTTGATTATTTAGTTGGACCTGTCAGCTATTTACATTTAATTTGTCCTTTTCCTGGCAGACAGTAATTAACCCAAGCAGCTTTGCCAACCAGTGAGGAAGCTGAGGTGAGGAATTTGTGCTGGAGCAGAGCAAATTAAACTTTGATGCGATGATGATGACTGTCAGCTACTTAAAGGTGAATCATAAAGGCTTTAAAACCCCTGCTTGCAAGATTCTCAACTGTGAACAGAAGCCTTTGGCTTTCAATGGTAATTAGCACTGTAGTGAAACAGAATTTAAATTAAGATGAGGACCCACACATTTTCCTGGAAGTTGATCTTCTCCATCCAAGATGGCTCTTTCATAATAGACCTGCTGGAGTTTGAAAAGCTGTTCATTCCCAACCCAGCATTTCCGGTGCCTGGGAGGGAAATCATGGGATCAGTCATAGAATCACTTGGTTGGAAGAGACCTTTGAGATCATCGAGTCCAACCGTCCCTGTCCACTGCTAAACCAGATCCCTGAGCACCTCATCCACCCATCTTTTAAACCCCTCCAGGCATGGGGACTCCACCCCCTCCCTGGCAGCCTCTGACAGGGCCTCAGAACCCTTTCAGGGAAGGAATTCCTCCTGATGTCCAATCTGACCCTGCCCTGGGGCAACTTGAGGCCATTTCCTCTCATCCCATCCCCTGTCACTGGGGAGAAGAGACCAACCCCCACCTCCCCACAGCCTCCTCTCAGGCAGTTGGAGACAGGGATGAGGTCTCCCCTCAGCCTCCTCTTCTCCAGGATAAACAGCCCCAGGGCCCTCAGCCGCTCCCACAACCCCTGTTCTCCAGACCCTTCCCCAGCTCCGGTCCCTTCTCTGGATGCTCTCCAGCCCCTCAATGTCCTTCTTGGAGCGAGGGGCCCAGAACTGACCCCAGGATTCCAGGTGTGGCCTCGTCTGAAAACCAGTTGTTTTCCAGTGCCAGCCAAGCAGAGGCAGTCAACAGAGAGAGCCTGGAAAGCTCAAATCCTGAAGAAATCAGCAAGAGGTCCCCTTTGCCATCACATCTGCCTTTGTCTGACCTGCTCCTGAAGCCCAGCCCAGCCCAGGTCCTGCAGAGTCAAGCGGTGGCTCCAAGATGTGGACAGGTTCACAGGAGCTTTGCCCGTTTATATCAAGTGTTTTACGTGGACTGGCATTTTTTCCCAGTGTGCTTTGTTCTACAGAAGGCAATCCTCAGACTATTTCCCAAAACAGACTTGAAACCTGACAGGTGAAATATTCTGAGAGTTACACACCGTGAGTCTCAGTGATGTACAACTTGTGCTCCAGGCTGGCTGCCCTCCAAGAACATATCAGAAAGATTAAGGAATATAAAAGAATTAACGGCATTATAGGACGTAACAGCTTCCTGCAGCCTTGAGGCTGAGGTTTGACACAGGTCACCAGGGTTTGGTGGGGCTTTTTTCCCCTCTTCTTTGCATTTTTTGACAGTCAGCAGAGTTTGTGCATTATTTAAATCACTGGAAACATCGCTGGTTGGAGACACCAGTGCCCCTCACTTCAACATTTAAGATTTAAACTATTTATCAGATAGAGATGTTGGACCAGACGATCCTTGAGGTCCCATTCAACCTTGCCTTCTATGATTTTTTGATTCTATGATTCTTTTTTCCGCTGTTTACTTCGCTCAGGACTCATCCTCAGTTGCAGGACATTGCCCCCACAGCCTCTTAATCAAGTGTGATGCTCTGTCCACCTCTGCACTAGGTTTGCTGAAGAAGATCAGAATAAGAGACATCTGCTTTGCATCCTTGGGTGCTGCATTGCCCAGGTTGTAGTCACAGACTCAGGATTGTCTTTTCATGGCTCATTTTCCTCTGAGCTTTTGGAAACTGCCTCGAGTCATCTTCTCTGCAGCTCCAGCACTGTGGAACAAAACTTCTGTTCCCTCTTTACTCTGGGAAGTGGTAGCAAAAGGGCACCAGAGGCTTGCTGAGAGGAGAAGCAAACATTGCTCTCAGCTGATGATTTTTGGAGTCTGAGCCCCCAGGTGTGGTCTTATCGTAGAATCATAGAATGCCCTGAGTTGGAAGGGACCCATAAGGCCCATCCAGCCCAACTGCTGTCCCTGCACAGGACACTCCCAACACTCACCCCCTGTCACTGAGGGCATTGGCCAAATGCTTCTGGAATGCTGGCAGAGCAGGTGCCCTGACTGCTTCCCTGGGGAGCTGTTCCAGTGCTCCACCACCCGCTGGGGGAAGAACCTCTTCCCAATGGCCAATCTCCCCCTGCCCTGGCACATCTTCCTGCCATTCCCTCCAGTCCTGTCCCAGGGCACCAGAGAGCAGAGCTCAGCCCCTCTTTCCCCTCCCTCCCTTGGGAGAAGGCACCAACAGCTCTGAGATCCCCTCTCAGGCTCCTCTTCTCCAGCTGAACAGACCAAGTGAGTATTTTGGTGGAGCTGCTCCCAGATCTTTGGGATATTCAAGGCAGATGCTTTAGAAGTGAAATGCTTGCAAATCCAGGAGAAGACATCACTGCACCAGAGTCTCTTCACATATTCTTTACTCATTGTAGTATTCATCATATTTTGGGATCAAAGAGCAGTGCCACAAACAAAGGTGAGGACACACCTTAAATAACGTGTTCAGTTCTGGACCCCTCAGTATGGGAAAGACATTGAGCTGCTCAAGCTTGTCCAGAGAAGGTCAACAAAGCAGATGAAGTCTTATGAGGAGTGTCTGGTGGAGCTGGGGCTGTTTATCCTGGAGAAGAGGAGGCTGAGGGGAGACCTCATCCCTGTCTGCAACTACCTGAGAGGAGGTTGTGGTGGGGTGGGGGTTGGTCTCTTCTCCCAAGGGACAGGGGATGGGATGAGAGGAAATGGCCTCAAATCATGCCAGGAGAGATTTAGATTTGATATCCGGAACTGACAGAGTGGTGAAGCCCTGGCAGAGGCTGCCCAGGGCAGTGGGGGAGTCTCCATCCTGGAGGGGTTCAAAAAGCACGTAGATGTGGCACTTTGTGGCCTGGTTTAGTAGGCACAGTCATGTTGGGCTGATGGTTTGCCTGGATGAGTTTAGAGATGTTTTACAACCTTAATGATTGTGTGATTCCAAGGTGAAAACTTCTTCCACCTCTTCACCAACCAAGCTGTTCTCAGTGTTCTCACAGCAGTGGGTTTCCTTGTACTCATGGTTGGGGCAGGGGTGGTCTTGCCTGGGTGCAATCTGTATCTCCCTGGAGGTGTTCAAGGCCAGGTTGGATGGGGTTTGGAGCCCCCTGATCCAGTGGGAGGTGTCCCTGCCCATGGTAGGGGAGTTGGAACTGGTTGGGCTGGGAGGTCCCTTCCAACCCAAAGCACTCCATGACTGTGTGTGGGCCAAGAGCCTGGCACCGAGGCCGCAGAGTGCCTTTGAGCATTAAACACCCCTTCATGAACATCTTCAGCCTGGGTCAGTAGGTACTGCTATGGATTTGCAGCCTAGAAGGGGGTTTGCAGCGTTCATTCTACACCGTGGGTGCTTCAGTCACTGCTCAGATCACGAGCGTTGCAGGTGGAGATCCAGAGGGTAAAAAAGAAAGCTCTCTCCCATTCTCAGCTCCCCTGCTCTGCTCCTTCTCTGCCTCGTGGTGTCAGCCCTAAGGTCAGTTTTTAGTGTTCCTCACTCTAGTCTAGCAATATCCTCAATTATCCCTTACTTTCACACTAATGATCTTGGCTCTGGGGAGATAAAATACCAATTTAAACACATTCCTTTTGTCTGTGCCTTTCAGAAACAAAACCTTTGCAGTTCTCATTACTCCCCCCCCCCCCCCCATTTGAATCAACTGATGGATTTCTTTTTTATGTTTTTTGCCTCAGGGGTTCCTGACAACTGTAATTCTTGTTTTTAAATGCAGATTTCCTTACAGGTGAAGGTAATTTAAAACATCTACCAGAGGTCTGTGGGATGAAATTACTTGCAAACAATAAGTGAGAATTGAATTTATCTCAGGATATCTGAGGACTGCCATTATCTCCCACACACGTGACTTTTGTCCTATCTCCAGTGTTGCTTTTGCTTAGAACAAAAGTGTTGCACCTTAAATTACCATTTACTCCCTTTAATCCTCATCTTTTACTGGGTGTGCACTAATTAAACTACCAAATTAATTCATATGCATACCTCAAAGCTCTTCCTCTGCTTTCAGTCATTAAAGTGTCTTACCAAAAAATGAATTGGAATAATACTTATTAATTTGGAGCTTATTTTCCCTTCCGTTTGAACACTTTAGTTTTAACCACCATAGAAGAGAATCATAGAATAATGGAATGGTTTCATTTAGGAAGGACCATAAGCCCATTGATGGATGGGGACACCTCCCACTGGATCAGGGGGCTCCAAGCCCCATCCAACCTGGCCTTGAACACCTCCAGGGATGGGGCAGAACCACTGCTCTGGGCAACCTGAGCCACCTTCACAGCACAACATTTCTTCCCAAGATCTCATCTCGGTCTCCCCCCTTCCAATTCTCAAGTCCCTCCCCAGCTTTCTTGTAGCCCCTTCAGGCACTGGAATAGCTCCTTTCATTAGGGGTTGAACAGTACTTTCCTGTTTGTAAAAGTGTTGGTCTGCCTAATTGTTTCTCATTGCTGTATTTGGAAACAGAGCACAAGCATAAAGTAAGAAATAAAACTGTTCTAATCACTGCTCCTGTAGGGCATCTTCAGTGCCTGTTTGTAGTGCCACAGAGCCAGGGTGGGCATCAGGAAAGTAGCAACGGTGCCAGGCCTCCAGTATTCCAGAAGCATTTGGCCAACACCCTCAGACACACGGTGTGAGTGTTGGGAGTGTCCTGTGCAGGGACAAGAGTTGGACTGGATGGGCCTTGTGGGTCCCTTCCAACTCGGGACATTGTATGATTCTGTGATCCTGTGATCAGGAGCAGATCAGCAGCACCTGCAACAGCTGAACACTTCTGCTGAGCAACAGAGCCTCCCTAAGCCCCCCCAGGCTGCCTACCTTAAAAGAAGAGAGGTTTGATTCAAAATGCAATTACAGATCATTTCACAGCCGGTCTCGCAGTCCGAACTAACGGTAACACTTGCAGCACTGGAGAAGTCTCAAGTATTGAGTGAGAGAGGAGGAAATTTAAAGCACAGGAGGTCAGCAGCCAGGAAGGCTCCAAGAGGACCTTAGAGCAGCCTTCCAGTACATGAAGGGGCTCCAGGAAAGCTGGGAAGGGGCTTTTTACAAGACCCTGGAGTCATAGGATGGGGGAATGGCTTTAAATTGGAAGGGGGGAGATTTAGATTAGACAACAGGAAGAAATTCTTCATGACAAGGGTGGTGAGAAACTGGCAGAGGTTGCTCAGGGACCCTGTGGCTGCTCCATCCTTGGAGAGGTTCAAGGCCAGCCAGGTTGGATGGGGATAGGGGAAAAATAGACTCACTCCAACAGCTCCATGTCCTTCCTGTGCTGAGGACTCCAGACCCGGACACAGGGCTCCAGTTGGGGTCTCCCCAGAGTGGAGCAGAGGGGCAGAATTCCCTCCCTCCCCTCTGGTCCCTCTGCTCTGGGTGCAGCCCAGCACACGGGGGGTTTCTGGACTCTCAGCACACATTGACAGCTCATACTGAGCTTCTCATCCCCCAGTACCCCAAGTCCTTTTCAGAGCTGCTCCAAATCCATTCTCCTCCCAGCCTGTGTTTGTCCCTCAGATTGCCCCGACCCAGGTGCAGCACTTGGCCTTGCTGAACTTCATGAGGTTGGCACAGCCTCACCCCTCCAGCCTGCCCAGCTCCCCCCAGATGGCAGCCCCTTCCTGCAGTGTGTCCACTGCCCCACACAGCGTGGTGGCATCAGCAAACTTGCTGAGAGTGCCCTCGATCCCACTGTCTATGTCTGGCTAAAGCTGAAGAGATTTAACACATCTTCTCTTTTATCTACTTTCTTCCTCTTGTGACAAATACAGTTTCCATTTGCAGACCTCTCTGTCCTAAAGCAGGGCTCTGGTAATAAGGTGACTCCAAAAGCTGGAGATTTGAGGAAGAAAACTTGGAGCTTGTGAAGACAAGCAAAGCAGAAGGGCTCAGTGCCAGCACGCTGTTCACAGGCAGGGTAATAGCATTTGGAGGCTGGGAGCTGAGAGATTCATCTGGCGTGAACTCAAATTGGATTTAGGAGCTTATAACTAGAGAGAGCTGGTGAGTGATCCCAGCCCAGGTCCTGCGCACGGGGAGGATAAACTCTAAAACCAAAGGCCTCCAAAGTTTTGGTCGGCTATGACTGTGAGTAATATTAATAATAGAATCACAGAATGGGTTGGGTTGGAAGGGATCTCAAAACCACCCAGTTCCACCCTCTGCCATGGGCAGGGACACCTCCCACTGGATCAGGGGGCTCCAAGCCCCATCCAACCTGGCCTTGAACACCTCCAGGGTGTTCCAGAGCCACCACTGCTCTGAGAAACCTGGAGGGCCTCCCCACCCTCACAGCAAAACATTCCTTCCCAAGATCTCATCTCAAAACCCTTCCCCCTCATCCTGTCCCTGCCCTCCCTGATCCAGAGCCCCTCCCCAGCTTTCCTGGAGCCCCTTTCAGTCCTGGGAGGCTGCTCTAAGGTCTCCTCAGAGCCTTCTCCAGGCTGAACAACCCCAACTCTCTCAGCCTGTCCTCATAGCAGAGGTGTCCCAGCCCTTGGATCATCTTTGTGGCCTCCTCTGGACCCGTTCCAACAGTTCCATACCTTTCTTATGTTGGGGTTTCCAGAACTGGACTCAATACTCCAAGTGAGGTCTCACAAGAGTAGGGCAGAGGGAGAGAATCACCTCCCTTGAGCTGTTACTTTCAGCAGACGTTCCAGTGTAAAGGGAAAAATATTCTCTGCTGTGCTTCCATAAGAGATTTCCTCCTGCCCTGGTGGCATTAAGATGTGTAGAGGGCCACAAAGGAGGATGGATGTGCTTGGGCAGAAGACAAGCCCTGCAGAAGGCTCTGCTCACCGTGCCTCTCCATCTTCCCCTTGCATTGATCACTGAGGATCCCAAACTACTTAATGCTCTGGTTAAGAGGTAGAGAGCATTCAGTGTGCTGGCAGTGGGGCTCTCCTGGGCTTTGAATTCCTGGAATAGTTCAGTGCAAGAGAATTTTGCTGTGTGTAAATATTTACCTGTCTATTCTCCTGCTTGGCAGGTGAAAATTAAGCCAGCAGCCTGCGAGTATACGACAGGTCTCCAGGGTCTCACTGTTCATACAAGGCTTGTCTGGGAAACAAGTGGCTCATGTAAAGACATTTTACCCACGGTGTGAAGGAAGGAGAGATTACCCAGCCACAGGAAAAGCCTTTGGGAAGTGTGCCCAGCCCCTCTGCTCACCCCCATGGCCACCAGTGCTGTCAATCAGCTGCAACCCAGCTCTGCTGGGGGAGCACTGGGGGTGCCCACGGCGTGGCATCTGCTCCCAAACCTGGTGTCACCTCCAGGCGATGAGAAAAGGTCCCTCTGGATGCAGACTTAATGAAGGAAACATATTTCCAGCCTCTGGCACAGCTCAGGAGCATCTCACGTGGGAGAAGCCTGGGAGGAGTTTGGAGCAGATCTTAGGCACTCAGATCCATCAGGTACAGAAAGGGGCTCCAGGAAAGCTGAGAGGGGCTCTTGATCAGGTAGTGCAGAGATGAGGGAAAGGGGTTTGAGCTGAAAGAGGGGAAGATTGAGATGAGATCTTGGGAAGGAATGTTTTCCTGTGAGGGTGGGGAGGCCCTGGCCCAGGTTGTCCAGAGCAGTGGTGGCTGCCCCATCCCTGGAGGTGTTCAAGGCCAGGTTGGATGGGGCTTGGAGCCCCCTGATCCAGTGGGAGGTGTCCCTGCCCATGGCAGGGGGCTGGAACTGGATGGGCTTTGAGGTCCCTTCTGACCCAAACCATTCTATGAGACTAATTATGTGAATAGACCCCAGTCTCCCTTGTTTCAGCTTCCCTGTTGTCCTTCTCCGTGTGTGTCCTGGTGTGAGACATCAAACACAGTAAGAGAAGGTCCTTGCTGAGGATCAAGTCCACACAACAGGGGCACCCACGGCCCAATCTGAGGGCAGCACTCCTGAAGACAAATCTTTGATCTCCTGGGAAAGGGTCTTAATCCCTGCCCAACTGCACCGAGATGTTCCTCCTGCCACCTCCCCTGAGGGTGCCAGAGGAAGGATGCTCAGCACCCATCTGGCTGCTGAAGCCCTTTGAGTGCTCTCTTACAACAGGCAAATGGGAACAACTTGAAGAGAGAAATTCAAAGGTGTCAGGGGTGGGTTTTTTCTCATTGCTAACCACTGGGGTATGAGCAGGGAAGAACTCTCTCACCGTGTAATGGATTATGTCAAAATGATTGCTCAAAAAATCATACAAATAATAGAAATAGTTAATCCTAGAAATGACAAACTGAGTTGCATTCTCATGTCCTGAATTCGTGTTCATGTTTTGCCTGGCTGAAGCTCTTTGCTGAATTCAGCTGGAATTGGCAAACAGCTTTGGCCACTCCGTGACTGCGTTCAGAGATCAAATGATAAATGAGGAAATAAAACATCATCTGGATGCGCAAAGCAGTGAGGTTTGAGCTGAGGGACCCGAGCAGAGAAGCTGCTCCGTGGCTCTGTGGGGTGGGAAGTCTCGTGGCAGCAGGCACACAAACTGCTGCTGCTGGGTATCAGGTCTGCACAGTTCAGCCTCTTATTTTTATTACCATGGCTTTTCACCTATTGTGATTTTGGTTTCTCAGTCCTTGCAGGGAGCAGAGAGCAGACTGGTTGTTGATAGGAGCAGACTGGTTGTTGATAGGAGCAGACTGGTTGTTGATAGGAGCAGCTTCCTGAAGGGTTGTGCTTGTGTCCTGGAAAACAATGCCTTAAACAACATCAAACTGTGATCCTGCTGTGATTTTCAGTGTTCATTTAAAATAAGATTACTAAACTCACACACAGAGCATCCTGCACCTTCCTTGCCCCTGAAGGCCCATGCTTAGGTGTCCTTGGGGTACACAGCCCCATAGAGGGACCTTTGCTTCACTCTCCAACAGCCCAATACTGAGGAAGATTTGTGTCCTGAACTTCTCACTGGACAAAGATAAAGCTTGCTCTGAACCACAAGTCAAGAAAAATGCTGGGAGCAGGGCTTTAGATTTTGAACTTTTGTTGCTGCTATTAAATATGGATTTTTTTTCTTACCTATCCCTTCTGGTTTACCAGTCCTACCTGGAAAACAGACCTAGGTAGCTCCAAGTATTGCACAGAGGATGGGACAACAGCAGGGGCCGGGCACCTCTGTTAAAATCCCTATTTTCTTTTACACTTAACTGGGAACAACCATGCCATTTCTCACCATTATCAACCTAATTCCCTTCTAACAATGTTTGTTTCTTCCTCCTAAAATGGTTTGCAGTGAAAAATATGTGTCCAAGGCTAGGATTTTTAGAGACACTTTGAGCAGCAAGGCATGCAAACCCCACCTGATTTTGCCTAACTCAGTCAGACTTGATTGAAAAATGCCACTTCACGCCACTCGTGCTGTGATTCTCATGGTAACGCCCAACGTGGTCATTTTGAATCCATTGGCCAACTGTCAATGCTTTTTAAAGGAAGCAGGGAAGCCAAGGATGATGTGTGTTTGTATATTTGCATTAAGTTTAGAGATTAGGTTGGGAGATCTGTGTCAAAACCACACTGGGAAAGCAGAGGCAGAATTGGTACATCTTCTTTGAAACTGTGTGATTCCTTATCCAGGATCTTAGGTGGGAACAGGCAGCTGGGGAAGGAGGCACGTAGGAAGTGGCTGGTGGGTGTCAGCCTGCTTCAGCCCATCATCAGGCTGCTTTTCCTTGCCATTAAATCTGTCACATTGTGGATCTGGGTGTGATTGGGGCAGTTGTACAAGAAATCAGTCATCACAAGTTCTCCTTCTCATAGATGAGGATGATGAGCATATCTATTATTGTTATTAGTGATAATGGTCCTGTTTTGCTGTTATTCCTCTAAGAACAGTGGAAAAATACAGCCTTTGTCCTGAATTTCTTATAATTTTGATTCTTACACTCTCTACACAAGAGAGGAAGAAGTGGTGGGAAAGGGAAAAGAAAGGTTATTAACAACATTAATAAATCAGGACTTGATCTAAGTGTCCTCCAAAGCTTGTGCTCATGTACTACAATTCATTGTCTTGACTTCAGTGGTATTTTCTTCAGAGCTTTGTATCCGTGGGTGGATCCAGACACACTTCTGAGTATTCTGAATAATAATAGCTAATAACAGGCAGATTGAAAAGGCATGAAAAGGGGGGAAAGCAGCTTATTGTGTTCTTTCTCGCCAGGTATTATTAGAATATGTCATGTTAATGCAAGACAAGATCTTCAGCTACAGAAGAGGTGAAACAAACCTGCATATGGAAAGGATAAGCATAATACCAAATGTTTACAGTGTGCTGCAGCCTCTAAAGGAGAGTTGGGGTTGTTCAGCCTGGAGAAGAGAAGGCTCTGGGGAGACCTTAGAGCAGCCTCCCAGGACTGAAAGGGGCTCCAGGAAAGCTGGGGAGGGGCTCTTGATGAGGGAGTGCAGGGATAGGATGAGGGGGAATGGTTTTCAGCTGAAAGAGGGGAGATTGAGATGAGATCTTAGGAAGAAATGTTTTGCTGTGAGGGTGAGGAGGCCCTGGCCCAGGTTGCCCAGAGCAGTGGTGGCTGCCCCATCCCTGGAGGTGTTCAAGGCGAGGTTGGATGGGGCTTTGAGCCCCCTGATCCAGTGGGAGGTGTCCCTGCCCATGGCAGGGGGGTGGAACTGGATGGGCTTTGAGGACCATTGCAACTCAAATCATTCTGTGATTCCATGAACACCAAAGTAACAGCTGGAAACCAGCCCTGCTGTGAGACTACAGAAAGCAGCAGTGGTGCCACCTCCAAGCCTGCTGAAGGGTGCTTGGGCTCACTCATGCCTGAGCCTTGCCAAGGCCTACATTGGCATTTGCTTTCCAGGTTGATGAAGGGAAATCATAGCAGTGGCAGAACTCGGAGCTTAGAGGTAGCCTTAAGCAGTCAGTAAGGACCGTTTGACGTGGCTGTAGCTGCACTGAACTTCAATGAATCATAGAATCATAGAATCTTCCAGTTGGAAAAGACCTCTGAGATCATCGAGTCCTGCCTCACCCATCAAACCACATCCCTCAAAAACTCACCTACCCATTTTTTAAAGGCCTCCAGAGATGGTGATTAACAGATTAACAGAAGGGATGGTTGAGCAGCAGGGGAAGGGCAGGGATGCTCTGAAGTCACTGGGCTGTCCCCAGCAGGCTGCGTTCAACCCAGTGACCATTGCATGGATGCACCATAGTGTACCCAGTCACAAGGAAGAGGTATTTATTACACCTTCCATGAGGCTGACAGCCAGGCCTTTGCAAAGCAGGGATTTACAGCCTTCAAGCGCTCACATCTCATTCCAAAACACAGAGAAAAGCCTGACCTTTCCTCAAACCCCACGATTTTGTGCCATATCCCAGGAACTCACCCTTCACGTAGCTGTGCTACATGCTGATGAGCCAATCTGTTGCATTGGATGTCTTTGGAGAAGGACAGAGACAATGCTGCCACTGTCCTGTGAGGAGAGCTGGAAGAGGAAATGTCAGCCAACGGCATCTGCGGGGTGTGGAGCGCGTGGGCACCGTGGGCTGGGCCTGGGCTTCTGCTTGCAAAGAGGAGGCCGGGCAGAAACGAATCCTGGCTGGATGGGGAGCTCCATCCTCTCCTTGTCTTTCCAGCCACTCTGAAGCACAGAGCAGAGTCTCTGGGAGAGGAAGAAATGAAGCAGCTCAGTATTAGGAGCGCATCGCTCCTGCCACAGGCAACATGAGTCAATTATTTAGCGTTCGTGTTCTGAGGCTGAGCACAAAGATGTGTCCTACAGCGTTGTTTAGCTCACAGGAGATTGTTTTCTTGAGTGACACATTGAAGGTCACAGGTTTTCAATCACATACAAGGCAGAGATGTGACAGTTGGGTGTAGCAGCTTCCTCCTGTAAAACACATTCCAAGGGAAAATGATTGGGTTTGCCATGTTTTGCAGGAAAAGTGATAGACTAAGATGGCTCTGTTCCTTTGAATCGTGCTTTTAGCTCCTCACTGGCCTTCCAAGTTCATTTCTGTGTCTGCATCCCTTGTACACAAACAGTGCATTGTGAATATTTCAATGTTTATCCAGGTTTTCTCCTGCACTCATTTTCAAAACCTTCCTCTTAGAGTTTCATCTGGCAGTGCTCTACACGGCTGTGTAAACCTCTCCTACCCAAACAGCACATCAGGGGAACACCTGGAGATCAATCAGTAACTGAGAGGGTGAAAATATGAAGCTTAACAAGAAAAGTCTCCTTGAGGGACATGGTTTAGCAGTGGGCAGGGATGGTTGGAGCCCGTGACCTCAGAGCTCTTTTCCAACCAGATGATTCTGTGGTTCTGTGAATAATTGTAACACAGAACAAACAGAAATCAGAGCTGTCCATGTTCGAGAAGGGACCAATGTGAGAAGTCTGTGTAGTGATGGAAAACTTGGGGTGACTACAGAAGGGCAGATAGATGTGAACTCTGTTTGCATTCATATTGCCCACGGGCAAGAGGAGTATTTCTGGGCCTTTGCTCCAAGGAGTTTTTCTTTGCTTTCCATGTATTTTGTGTGCAGGGAAATGCATTAACAATGTCAAGCAGAAGATGGACATGTTAGAGTCACAGAATCCTAGAATGGTTCCAGTTGGAAGGGACCCTAAAGTCCAGTTCCAGCCCCCTGCCATGGACAGGAAAACATTTCTTCCTAAGATCTCATCTCAGTTTTCCCTCTTTCAGCTTAAAACCATTCCCCATCATCCTTGCACTTCCAGACCAAGAGCCCCTCCATAGCTTTCCTGGAGCCCTTTAAGTATCAGAAGGATTTGAGTGCCTAAGACCTGATCCAATCTTCTCCCAGGCCTCTCCCATGTGAGATGCTCCTGAGCTGTGCCAGAGGCTGGAAATATGTTTCCTTCATTAAGTGTTTCATAGCACCACAGAATGGGTTGGGTTGGAAGGGACTTCAAAGCCCATGCAGTTCCAACTCCCCTGCCATGGGCAGGGACACCTCCCACTGGATCAAAGGGCTCCAAGCCCCATCCAACCTGGCCTTGAACACCTCCAGGGATGGGGCAGCCACCACTGCTCTGGGAAACCTGGGCCAGGGCCTCCCCACCCTCACATCTGGGTCCTTTCCCCCAGGTGTTATTGATATGCAAGGATGAAACACTAATCCCTTTAACAAGATAATGTGGGAAAGAGGCTGTTTTCCTCTAAAAGCCACAAGAGCCTCCTATCTGTGTTCTTGTCAGAAAACCTGATTATAGGTTTGCTTTTTTTTTTTTGCCACACTTACTTCAATCTTTATTAAAATTCTCTCCCAAAAGCTGGAGGCATGAATTTCGTTTCCCCCCTGCCGGATGTGACATTTATCCCTTGGCAAGTCTGAAAACCTCCAGCAGTTCTAACAAGGGGTCCACTCGAGTTGGTGGGTGAGGCATTATGTTGTGGGCCATTTCATGATGGCCTTGTTTTCAAGCTTCCTAAAGCAGATTTAATCAATAATTACAACCATCGTAGGCATGTGAGGCCCTGGAGTTTTATTTCTAGTCCAATCACATCGCTCTGTGACCAAGAGCAATATACAGTAGTTTAGCCTGTTGGAAAATAAATCATATTACATTTTTGCATGCACATGTAGTTAAGCCTTATCTTCTTTAGTCGTAGAGGAGCAAGAATTTCTTCTGAAATTGACTCTTTCATCTACATTTAGTAATCTTAATATTTGGGACATAAAATTATTTCCAAGCCATGTTTGCTGGTTGGGTTTTAATCCTTTGAGTATTTTAATTTGGAAACCTATATGATGATGTTAATTTGCAGAAGTGAGATTTAAAAAAAAACCAGAGATTTCCATGTCTGAGTATTGGAATGAATAAAAATGTATTTATTTGAACTTCTGAACCGGGAATCATAGAACCATAGAACTGTTTGGTTGGAGAAGACCTCTGAGATCATCCAGTCCCACCGTCCCTGTCCACTCCCAAACCAGATCCCTGAGCACCTCATCCACCCATCTTTCAAACCCCTCCAGGGATGGGGACTCCACCCCCTCCCTGGCAGCCTCTGACAGGGCCTGAGAACCCTTTCCAGGAAGAAATGTTTCCTGATGTCCAATCTGACCCTGCCCTGGGGCAACGAGGCCATTTCCTCTCATCCCATCCCCTGTCACTGGGGAGAAGAGACCAACCCCCACCTCCCCACAGCCTCCTCTCAGGCAGTTGGAGACAGGGATGAGGTCTCCCCTCAGCCTCCTCTTCTCCAGGATAAACAGCCCCAGGGCCCTCAGCCGCTCCCACAACCCCTGTTCTCCAGCCCCTTCCCCAGCTCCGGTCCCTTCTCTGGACGCTCTCCAGCCCCTCAATGTCCTTCTTGGAGTGAGGGGCCCAGAACTGACCCCAGCACTCGAGGTGTGGCCTCCCCAGTGCCCAGTGCAGGGGCACAATCCCTGCCCTGCTCCTGCTGCCCACGCTGTGTCTGACACAGCCCAAGATGCCATTGGCCCTCTTGGCCCCCTGGGCCACTGCTGGCTCATGTTCAGCCCCTGCCAACCAACACCCCCAGGGCCTTCTCCTCCAGGCACTCTCCAGACACTCTTCCCCAAGCCTGTGATGCTGCTCGGGGTGGTTGTGTCCCAAGTGCAGGGCTCAGCACTTGGCTTTGTTGTTCCACAGTGGAGAAAATCTCCCTCCTGATCAATGCCATTAAATATGTTCAAGTGTCTGTTCAGACTGGGAGGTTCAATGTCTTGAATCTGCATTTCCAAACGTAGCAATGACAGGACAAAGAAATAAAAGACACCACTACCATAGGAGTCACCTTCAAGCTGAAGGAGAATTGGAAGAGTTGATGAAGTTGGAAGTGAGTGACAGGTTTAAATGCTGTATCTGTTTCAAGTATAGGGAGAATTAATAAGTAATGAAGGTCATTAGCAGCAGATACCTCTCTCATTTCGTCACTAGAGATGAAGTTCAATACTACCTTCACATTGTGGGAGCCTTAGTGGGCTCCTCGTGTTCGTCACGGAGGATAAGGTTATCTGGATTGATAAAGGAGTGATAAGAACAGAGAGAGAGTGCAATGGCATTGGAGTGGGGCTGCAGTCCCTGCAACAGACTCAGTGTTGAGACTCAGGGGCAAGACCTGCTGCAGCATGGACAGAAGGGTTACCAGGAGAGAGACCCAAAACTGCTGCTCTAAGGACTGGTGGTGGCTTTCTTTGCCACAGCTACTCTGGTTCTACTGGGAGAGCAGAGCACTGCTTGTGGTTGTTTCCTTGCAACACCAACATTGCAGTGGTGTTGAAGGAAAAGATGGAAACAGTCAGGGAGCTGTTTTTTGAATATTGGAGATATCAGAGGCAAAATAATAATGTCTGATGTCATCTACTCAAGGTGGCTTCTTGACGGCTCAGCCAAACGTGTGAAGGGGTTTTATCTTTTTAAAAAGGAATCCTTTGCTCCTTTTCAGTGTGAGATCTTGAGCATTCTCCATAGGTTTGACCTTCTGTGGAGGGAACAATTCTCTGTAGTATGAATGGAATTGGGTGGCCTAGGGAGGACACTGATCTCCATCCTATACTGGTAGAATTTCATGTGTCATGACCTCATTGTCTGGGCTACTGCTGCCATCTCTACGTTGGCATTCTTGCTGTGAGGGCAGGACTAACCATGGCCTCTGATGTTGAGGCTTTTTCACACTGTGTGAAGCCTTCAAAACACCAGCTGCATGGGAGCTGTGGTAGATGTGTCCACATAATTCCCTGGAGGATTCATTGATGTCGGCGTCGGAAGCCCAGGGCACCTGGTGATTTCTGATGGGGAGGGCTCTGGGTTTCAGGGCAGAGATGGCTCCTGCAGGAGGATCTGAAAGAGGCAGGGAATTTTTATTGTGCCAAAGTGCCATCCAAACCCAAATGAGACCCAACATGTAGAGATGCAAACAACTGCATCTGCAGAGATACCTCCCAGCAGAGATAAGGGGTGAGAAGAAGTCATTTGCAGAGCACACTCTTGTCCTGTAAAAGGTCTCAGGTTGGCAGTGCTCAGCACCCTCCCTGCAGTGTCACAGCAGGACTTCCTGATGGCTTAAAAAGGCTGTGCATAAACTCAGACTGCAGATCACAAAGAGGTTTGTAGAGTGGTGAGCATCAAAGCTTTGGAACAGCTTCCCAGTGCCATTGCCAGTCAGAGCCAAACCAAAGCAGCTTTAAATGCCATGTGACCAGTTCATGATCTCAGTGGATCACCGACCTGGGGACCTTACGTGGCCCCTGAGGGGGTCCTTGCACCCACTCTGCTCTTCCCTGTCCTCTGCACCAGGCTCATGACCCTGCACCCACCCAAGTCACAGCACTGAGCAACCAGTCTGCTGGGGAGCTGCAGCAAGCGCCCAGCAGGGGAGGGTCAAGGAGATGAGCATCTTTGGTGCTTTTCAGCAGCACCAGTGACTGAAAGTATCCCAGGTGGGGAGGAATAAGCATAAAACAGGGGTGAAAAAGGCCACTTGCATGCAGACAGTTGGCTGGTCAGTGTGCTGGTCTGGCCACACCTTGAGTGTGACCAGCACAGCCTGCCCTGATTTCTTATCACATTGTTAAACTCCCAGTCTCAGGTGTTTTTACATCAGGGGATGTGGCTCATCCTCTGCTGCAGGCTGCTCATCTCTGAGACGAGATGCTGCGCGTCGTGGAAGGCTCCCTCTGAGTCCACTGGCGTGAGGCACTCCTGCAAGCACAGGCAGCACAAGGACAATATAAAACCCACCATGTTTTAAAATGTAACTCTTTATTATTATTAGCATTGTTATTCATTAATTTGGATGTGTAGTTGTCCTGCAAATTAACCCAAAAAAGTAAGAAGTGAGAAACCAAGTGAGAAACTCAGGGGGTTTTAACCCAGAGAATTATTTCCCTGCATTGAAAGAATTATTTGCAACTAATCCCCTTGAGAACTAAATGTGGTGCTCTTGTGTTTGAATAAAATATGTGGAATCTGCCCCTAAACCAATTGTTTTGCATATGGGTGGCCTAAACCCAAGGAAATGTGATTGGAAAGTAGTAGACCCTCCTCTTTACAGGTCTCAAATCAACATGTCACTGTTTGAAGTTTTGGAGCTCCCCATCAGCTGTTGTCAGGTGACCCCTTGGTCAATGATAAACACACTGCAAGGTAGTTTTTAACTCTGTAACAGGTGGAGTTTACCAGCTTAGGGATCATCCTTTGTTATTTTTAAGAGGGCAAGTAAATGTTCACGTTTGAGAATCTGAATAGAGGGATTTGCTATAATTCTCACCTAATCTGGGCTGTGCACAATCATTAATGCTATCTCCTTGATTTAATATAACTTACGAAAAGAAGCTTAGTTATCGATGTAATAGGGGATTCTTTTCTGCAGATGAAAGCTTTCTGTGCTTCAGGAATATTGTTACATAAAAGTTAATGTGGAATAGATGATTCAATATCCCACGGCAAGGGTAGGAGCAAACAATGCCTAAATATTTAAAAAGCAAGAAGATAAGAATACCAAAGCTCACTGATGTGGTCTGCAGATATCCCACATCTCTGATCTGTGTTCTTTAAGCCTGTACAAACAGCTCGGAATTCTCTTATTTACCAATTTAAGAGAGAGCTTCATAAAACCTGATTTAACCGCTAAATGCTGAATGAAAATCTTTTAAGGGCTTATATTTGGAAAGTCGTATTTATATTCAGGCAGAGACCAAAATTCCTCTTCTGTGTGCTGAGGCAAAAATACAAAGCAAACAGCCTGTGCTGGGTGTTTTCCAGTGCCTGGGCAGCAGCTGGGGTAGCTGATACTGAGTCTTTCCCACACGGTCTGTGCCTCTCTTGGTAGCACTGGAGAAAGGTTCTACATCTCCCACTCCTGTTAACACCTCATCTCTCAGCACCTTCCAAGTCGTTGTAGTTTGTCACAGTGGTCAGATGGAGTGTGAGTGAAAGGGAGATTCCTTCTGCTGCGTTGATCCTGCCCTTCCAGGAAAGGAAAAACCACGTTTGGACTCAAAGCACTGAGCTGAAATGCAAAGAGCCAGTCAAAGGCAATAGGTTTTCCACCTGCCTGGAGAAGACTCCAAGGAGACCTCATAGTGGCCTTCCAGTACCTGAAGAGGTCAATAAGAAAGCTGTGGAGGGACTTTTTACAAGGTCCTGTAGTGGTAGGATGAGGGGAACCGGCTTTAAATGGGAAGGGGGAGACTTAGATGAGACATGGGGAAGAAATTCTTCACGATGACAGTGGGGAAGCCCAGATTGCCCAGGGAAGCTGTGGCTGCCCCATCCCTGGAGGTGTTCAAGGCCAGGTTGGATGGGGCTTTGAGCCCCCTGATCCAATGGGAGGTGTCCCTGCCCATGGCAGGGGGGTGGAACTGGATGATCTTTAAGGTCTCTTCCAACTCAAAACATTCTGCGATTCCAACATGGCCTTGAACACCTCCAGGGAGGAAGCATCCACCGGAGCAGTGAATTCTCCCTACGGCAAGAAGCTAATTCAGCATGGAAAGGGAAGTCTTAGGTTTCCTTGGCTGACTTTCAATAACATGCAAGGCCATTTGAATCCGTGCTCTTGGTTAATGTTTTCCAGCCAGGAGGGTCTTTGTGGCTACAACAAATTAAAAAGCTTTAGCAAACCAAAGTCTGCTCATTTCCATGAGAGCAAAAGTATGGAGTGATGAGCTGGGTGTCTCCTGGCCCTCAAAGAACCACCTTCGAGGGGTTCCTGTTGTGGCTGCTTGCAAGGATGGGAGTGGTTGGTCCAATACACCTTGGACAGGAGGCAATGGTTGGTCCAACGCACCTTGGACAGGAGGCAATGGTTGATCCAATACACCTTGGACGAGGTCAGCAGCTCACAGCTGACCTTCCCCTGGGGCAGAACAATCAACCCAGGGAAGGCACTCTCAGAAGACTCAAAATGTGGTCATCATCTCAATCTCATTGGCAACCAGGAGCAGGTCCAGCACGTTGCTGCTGAAACCTATCGCAGGAAAATCTTCGCCGTGCTTTAAACAGGCGCTGCTATTGCGGTTACAGGTTTCATCCCAATCGATGTGAAAGCTGCATATTTCATCAAGGAGATTGGCCAAAGCTTCTAAAGGAAAACAAAATGTTAAATGAGGTTTCTAAGAAGTGCATTTTTTCCATTTTCCTTCCAAAATGCTTACTTAGTGACCAGAATTCATTTGGAAACTCCTGTTTACAATTCCCATCTACAGCGCTGGTTCCTTGACTCTTTGAGAGGTCCTGCTTTCAGAAATGAGCCCAAATTATTTGGGTTTTGTTGAAAAACAGATGCTTGTAAACAAAATTAAGCACTGATTCCCTGAGCTTTGAGGCAATCACAAGGTTTGGAAACTGAACCATGTAGGATGCGTTTCACCTCATCATTTCCCTTCAGAATGAAGTCACAAAGCTGTGAATAAGAGCCATTTATAAGAAATTATTTCTTGTAATATGGGCTATTTGAGTAAAAAAAGATCAAAAGAAAGGAAACATTCGCAATCTACGTGCTTATAGTGGGTGGTTTTTTTTAAAAAATGTAGTCCATTTTTTTCTTTTTTTTGCTTCCTTTTGATGTTGGATTATTTTTTTCTGCCCAATGTCCTTATTTAGGCAAAGATACTTTCGATATCACTACCTTTCATTTCCTGAATTGCAAAATTGAGGGAGAAGATTCGACTTGATAAGTGAAATGCGATCAGAGTGGAGTGGGACTTGCCTGGGAGCAGGCTGAGCTCAGTAATTGCCACATTCTCCTCCCTGCGAGGTGCTGCAGGGTTCCTTCCTGTTCTGATGAAGGTCCTGATGTGCTGGGCCATCAGCTGTCTGCAGAGGGGGGCACAGTGGGCACCACTCCTGTGCACAGGGCAGAGAATCAGGGAATGGGTTGGATGGGAAGGGACTTCAAAGCCCATGCAGTTCCACCCCCCTGCCATGGGCAGGGACACCTCCCACTGGATCAGGGGGATCAAAGCCACATTCAACCTGGCCTTGAACACCTCCAGGGATGGAGCAGCCACAGCTTCTCTGGGAAACCTGGGCCAGGGTCTCCCCACCCTCACAGCAAAACATTTCTTCCTAAAATCTCATCTCAATCTCCCCTCTTTCAGCCAAAACCCCTTCCCCCTGACCCTATCCCTGCACTCCCTGTTCGAGAGCCCCTCCCCAGCTTTCCTGAAGGGCTCCAACACACAGAGTTACTCCAACTCACAGAGCTACTGGAGCTCCTTGGGATGGGCCTCACGTTGACCAAACTGATCTCCATCACAGTCATTGAGGCCTTGCTCCCCTCTCTCCTGGTTAAACCATCCACACCTGTGATTTTTTGGTGCCATAATTAGGATATTTGGTTCACTGATGCTTCAGCAAGTCAGAAATGCAGAACTCAGCAACAGAACAAAACCCTTGAGGTTGGGGATTGCCTCCTAAGAAGCTTTAAGTACTGAGTCATTAAAAAAGGCTCGGCTTTGTTAAAGAGAGCTGTGAATTGCTCCGGTCTCTTTATTGTTGCTATTCTTAGCTCATGGGTGATCTGGTTAAGCTCCAGAAGCCCATATATCTTGGAAGCATTTAACAAGGAGCAATCAAGTCTGGAGCAGCAAACTTTATTTCAAGGAGTCTATTCTGGTGCCAGGGAAGGTTTCATCTCTCAGCTGCGGTTCCTCAGAGTATTGAGGTGATGAGTCACCACGGTGATGCATGACAATGAACCCTTAAAACAGTCATTAAGAGAGTCACCTCGAGTACTCTTCACAAGTGGCTGGGCGGTGGCTTGTGGTTGTTGAGTTCCGACCAGGGGTGGGCAGGAAGGTTTTCCAGCAATTCTGGGCTTTGAATGCCATCCTGGGGCCAGCCTGGATGCTGCAAGCCCCGCAGGATGCCTCTGCTGAGAGGTCACTGATAGTTCTTCGTTGTCATTCTGCAGTGGGGCTTCCCAAGTAGATGAGCTTTTTCATTTTGGGTTGTTTTGGGGTCAGTTCTAATGTACAGACAGGTGGCTCATGGCTGTAAGGGCTGGAGGGCAGAATCATGGAATTGGAAGGGACCCACAAGGCCCATCCAGTCCAACTGCTGTCCCTGCACAGGACACTCCCAACACTCACCCCCTGTGACTGAGGGCATTGGCCAAATGCTTCTGGAATGCTGGCAGAGCAGGTGCCCTGACTGCTTCCAGGGGAGCTGTTCCAGTGCTCCACCACCCGCTGGGGGAAGAACCTCTTCCCAATGGCCAATCTCCCCCTGCCCTGGCACATCTTCCTGCCATTCCCTCCAGTCCTGTCCCAGGGCACCAGAGAGCAGAGCTCAGCCCCTCTTTCCCCTCCCTCCCTTGGGAGAAGGCACAAACAGCTCTGAGATCCCCTCTCAGTCTTCTCCAGCTGAACAGACCAAGGCACTTCAGCCAATCCTCATATGATTTCCCCTCCAGACCCTTCACCAACATTGATGAAATCATTAAACCCCCATGCTAGGATCTGGCATTCATCTTCTGAATTAAGAACAGGGTGCCATTTATCAAGAACAAACCATCACAGAGTAGATGCAGGTTGGTCTTTCACTTGAACAAGCCATTAGATAAACCTGAAGAGAAACAGAGGCTGCTTAATTAGGATAAGAGTCTGGCATTGTACACAAATTAAGTAAACAACCCAGCTTGTTGATGTGGGCAATTAGTAACCAAGTGCTGACCCTCACGACTCAGGTGCAGCCTTTTCTCCCTGTGAAATGAGTTTTCTAATCCCTTGGCAGTCGTGATGCCTAAAGTCCTCTAGTCAAACGCATCATTAATTTAAGAATAGTTTAAATGGCTGTGTTGGCGTAATTAATTCCTGATGTATTCATAATCCAGGCTAAAGTGAGCGGTAATGCACGAGGCTGTGTCAATTAGTGTGTTTAACTGGGTTAAGGAAGGAGCCAAAGTCACTTCTATCAGCAAGAGTCTTTGCTCAGATGCTCTGTTAGACACTGACAGAGGCTGCCCAGGGATGGGGTGGGGTTCCCATCCCTGGAGGTGTTTAGAAGACAGGTAAATGAGTTTCTGAGCAACGTGGGACAGGTACAGTTGGACTGGATGATCTCAGAGGTCTTTTCCAACCAGATGATTCTATGAAGCCACCCATAATTGTTCATTTTAGTGGTAAGGTGGGGACAACACCCTTTAGGAAGGAGAAGGCGCTTAGTGCTCCACATAGTCTGCCCCACCCAGTAGTGCAGGAACTCAGAGATCTTGGGGGAATGGGGTCACCTTTAAAAAAACCCAGACACCTAGAGAAAATATTGCCATCCATCTTAAAGTGCACAGAACACTAAGTTTAAGAAGTTTATCTCACAAGCTGGAATATTTATAGTTCAGTGGTCCTACAAAGTGTATGCTTACGGAAGGACCAGGCTGGGTGAAGCTTTGAGCCCCCTGATCCCGTGGGAGGAGTCCCTGCCCCTGGCAGAAGGGTTGGAACTGGGTGGGCTGCAAGGTCCCTTCCAACCCAAAGCATCCTGTGGTTCTGTTCAACTATAAATGATTCTGCCTCTGCCTTAGCACCTGCCATTCTTCTCGTGGCACTGAACTTGTAGATCAAAGTGTTGATACACATCACCCCTTCTATCACATCTATATAATTTCACCAAGTAAAACCATAAACCACAATTTTTGAAGCTGATACATAAATGCCATAACTCCCTGAACATCCCATGTAAAATACCTTCCAGTCCCTTATTTTCACTGTCGTGCACTGGTTTTCACTCTACTATGCTACTTCTATTCCAGGTCATGCTGTACAGGCATTCTGCTGCAGGGAAAACACAAGGCTACTCAAAGGAGACAGGTATTTCATATATATTCATTTTTTATTAAATTGGACAGAAAAATAATTTTAATTAAAATATTCAAAGCAATTCTAGTGCACTCCTGAGGTAGGAAAGAGTAAGAGGAGCCAGCAGATGAGATATGACAGACACAATGTCTGTAAATAATTATACAGCTAGATAAATCATAATTTATCTTTAATAAATATTATGCATCAGGTTTCTACATACTGGGTAGACATATATATATATTTATAGCCTGGAGATGAGAAGGCTGAGCAGTGACCTCATTGCTCTCTAAAACTGCCTGAAAGGAGGTTGTGGTGAGGTGGGGGTTGGTCTCTTCTCCCCAGTGACAGGGGATGGGATGAGAGGAAATGGCCTCATGTTGTGCCAGGGCAGGGTCAGATTGGACATCAGGAAACATTTCTTTACTGCCAGAGTGGTGAAGGCCTGGCAGAGGCTGCTCAGGGCAGTGGGGGAGTCTCCATCCCTGGAGGGCTTCAAAGAGGTGTAGACATGGCATTTCGAGATGTGGTTTAGTAGGCACGGTGGGGTTGGACTGGATGAACTTAGAGGTCTTTTCCAACCCTTAATGATTCCGTGATTCCATAGTCCAGTAGGAGTGGTTTATCACTCAGGAAAGAAAGGCATATGAGATTGAACAGCTTGCACAGTAAAATTCCTTCTGTGCTAAGAATGGAAAAAGCAATCCAAACTAGGCAACTATAAGATGAGAGTTGTGAGGCAGTGGTTTAAGAAACAGCTATCTTTAGTTCTCTTTCAGTCTGGAAGTTCCTAAAATGCATTGTCACCGCATTTTCTCTTTGTCAGGATTGAAGAACAGTGAGAAATGCTGTGCTGAGGCATTCATTAAGCAAGAATTTCAAAGTGGGATTTGACTCAGAGCCGTCTGTGTCTGCTGCTTTCCTGGTTTTGCACTAAATGATGCAGTTTTGAGTTTTACAAGTCTTTAAAATACATTGAATTTAGAGAAATTGGTTTTTAATGTGTTGGATTCCTACCAAGGAACAGCAGCAGGCTCGGGGGATCAGATCCCCTAAAAACAGAGGGGTAATAGACAGAAAAAACCTTTTTATCACCCTGATCAGAACTTTTATAGTGGGACTCGAGTCTGTGACAGCCCAAAGACACTCAGCTACACTGAAATTATGGTGAGATAATGGTTGGATATTCGTTTGAAAATTTATAGAATCATAAGGTTGGAAGAGACCTCTGAGATCATTGAGTCCAACTGTCCCTGTCTCCCCACTAAACCATATTCCTAAGAAGCTCATCTACCTGTCTTTTAAACACCTCCAGGGATGGAGACTCCACCACCTCCCTGGGCGATCTGTTCTAATCCCTGGCCACTCTCTCAGTGAAGAAATTCTTCCCAATGTCCAGTCTAACCCTGCCCTGGCACAACTCGCGGCCGTTCCCTCTCGTCCTGTCGCTCATCACTTGTGAGAAGAGAGCAGCACCCACCCCTTCACAACCTCCTCTCAGGCAGTTGCAGACAGGGATGAGGTCTCCCCTCAGCCTCCTCTTCTCCAGGATAAACAGCCCCAGGGCCCTCAGCTGCTCCCACAACCCCTGTTCTCCAGCCCCTTCCCCAGCTCCGGTCCCTTCTCTGGACGCTCTCCAGCCCCTCAATGTCCTTCTTGGAGTGAGGGGCCCAGAACTGACCCCAGCACTCGAGGTGTGGCCTCCCCAGTGCCCAGGGCAGGGGCACAATCCCTGCCCTGCTCCTGCTGCCCACGCTGTGTCTGACACAGCCCAAGATGCCATTGGCCCTCTTGGCCCCCTGGGCCACTGCTGGCTCATGTTCAGCCCCGGCCAACCAACACCCCCAGGGCCTTCTCCTCCAGGCACTCTCCAGACACTCTGCCCCAAGGCTGTGATGCTGCAGGGGTTGTTGTGACCTAAATGGAGGACTTTGCACTTGGCCTTGTTTTCCCTCATCCCATTGGTCTCAGCCCATGGATCCAGCCTGGCCAGATCCCTCTGCAGAGCCTCCCTTCCTTGAAGCAGGTCAACACCGCCACCCAGCTTGGTGTCATCTGCCAACTTGCTCAGGGTGCACTCCATGCCTTCATCCAGATCATTGATAAAGATGTTAAACAGGACTGGACCCAGCACTGAGCCCTGGGGATCACCACTCGTTACCATTTTCCAGCTGGATTTAATTCCATTCCCCACCACCCTCTGGGCCAGGCCATCCAGCCAGTTTTTAACCCAGCAGAGGGTGTGTCTGTCCACGCCATGGCAGCCAGTTTCTCAATCAGGATTGCAATTGTTGAAGTCATTATGGCCTTCCAAGTCTTCTCGTCTCCTTTGTTGTTTGATGGGGACATCAATGGGCTTGCCTGCACCCCAGTGCTCTGTAGGAGAGCCAGCAAAAGGATCTGAAATTAGCAGCAAGCCAACAATTCCTTGACATTAAAGAAATACCAACATTGTGGAATTGTCCCTTAAAGAGAAAGGTGAGATGGGTTTGCCCCCACCTCTCACTGCTGATCAGTGCTTACAGCCCTCCTCATCTGGAAACTGTTGGAAACCCAGGAGGTGGAGGAGCTGGCACAGGCACCCCAGGGAGCACAGGGACTGCTGAACTCATCCATCTTCCTGTCATTTCTCTGCAGTTTTCTGTTAAATCAGTGTTTTCAGCAACAGGAGTGAGAAGACTCAGTAAACACAAGGGCTCGATGGGGTCCAGGACTCACAGATCTCAGATAAGCAATTTATGGACTTTCTCATGGACTTGTAACCCAAAATAAGAGACGTTGACATTGCAGCAACCACCACAGAGACCGATCAACGCATGAGCCTCCAGTCCCAAGCACTGCTTGAACCTCTCATGGCCTGACATCATTTCAGGTTTCAGTTTGTCACAGCCAAACAGTCACAGAATTATTGCCACAAATATGTTTTAGTTTGAATTTAACTCCATGGAGTTGTGTAGCCTGCTGTTAATTGATGGGCTTTTGTGCATGGAGTGAGCATTGGATCTGACCCAAGCTTTTTATCTTCCCAGGAGTTCTGGCACAGTGAGCAGGACATGGGTAACATCAGGAATAGCTGGAGTCAGGGGAAACACCCAGATTTGGGGAAAAGTGGCTGGAGAGCTGCCCAGCAGAAAAGGCCCTGTGGGTGCTGGTTGGCAGTGGCTGAACATGAGCCAGCAGTGCCCCAGGGGGCCAAGAGGGCCACCAGCATCCTGGCTTGGGTCAGCCAAGGTGTGTCCAGCAGGAGCAGGAAAGGGATCATCCCCCTGAACTCAGCACTGGGGAGGCCACACCTGGGGTCAGTTCTGGGCCCCTCACTCCAAGAAGGACATTGAGGGGCTGGAGAGCGTCCAGAGAAGGGACCGGAGCTGGGGAAGGGGCTGGAGAACAGGGGTTGTGGGAGCAGCTGAGGGCCCTGGGGCTGTTTATCCTGGAGAAGAGGAGGCTGAGGGGAGACCTCATCCCTGTCTCCAACTGCCTGAGAGGAGGCTGTGGGGAGGTGGGGGTTGGTCTCTTCTCCCCAGTGACAGGGGATGGGAGGAGAGGAAATGGCCTCAAGTTGCACCAGAGGAGATTTAGATTGGATATTGGGAAAAATTCCTTCATGGAAAGGGCTGTCAAGCCCTGGCAGAGGCTGCCCAGGGCAGTGGTGAAATGTCCATCCCTGGAGGGGTTCAGAAAGCCTGTAGATGAGGCACTTTGGGACAGGGTTCAGCAGGGACTGTGGGATTGGGCTGGTGGTTGGGCTGGGTCATCTTAGGGGTCTTTTCCAGCCTTCATGATTCTGTGATTTCCAGTGTTCGTCTCTTGTGTCACCCTTGGCTGCCTTAAAGCACAAGGATGGCAAAGTCCCACTGTGCTTTCTTTATGTTTTCAGCTGTTATTTCATAGCACAGGAAATCGCTGCTCAATCTTGAGAGAGGGGAGATTATTATCCAAACCCTCAAACCACTAAAAAGTCGTTGCAGAGGCAACAAGAAAAGAATTAAAACAACAGAACCCACACCCATTCACACAGAAAACCCACCCTAAAATAAATATCCTGAGAACAGGGTGCAACAGAGCTGTTATATTAACAGGGGATCATTCCACAGCACTAATCCAGCATCTGTTATCTCTAAAAACATTCTGCAATGAATTCTCTGCGCTCTGGAGGAAACTATGATTTGAAAAATACCACTATTAAATTGATTCCTCAAATTAACAGCTAATCCAAGAGTCCTGATTATGATTACTCTGCTAATCAATTTATTTGATAGAAAGCTTTCTAAATTTTCCAAATTACAGTTCAGCTCTTCTCTCCCTCTTTCTTCACTCGTTTCATCTAATTAACTGTTTTTTTTCTAGCAGTGAAAAGCAAGATCTTCCTTTCTTAATTGCCTCTTGACCCTTCCTCACTCTCCAACGTGGTTGCATTTAGAGCTTCTTCATCATGAGGAAATTAAAATGCTATCAACGGATTAAAAATATTGTTTGACCCAAAGGCAACTTCCCAGCATGTCTGTGAATCCTTTGCAGTTATATTTACAGAGCTTTGCTGGGGAAAGGCTGACTCCTCCGAACACTGGATTGTCCTTCAGTTAATGCATGCGGATGAACAACCTCCCTGGTGACTCTGCAAAGATCTGGCTCAGTAACTGCTGATTGCAACACCAGGAATGAGAAAACTGCAGTGCATGAGGGAGCTGTGGTGCTGCTGGAGCAGGGCAGGTGTCCCCAACTAACCAAGGGATCCTTGGGAAGATGTCCCAGCAGGTGGCAAGATCTGACACACACAGGTGTGTCCTGGAGAGCTGGAGCAGTGAGGAGGAGTGGCTGGGGAAGTATGCAGAGAGACATGAAACCTGGGGAGGAGAGGCTGGAGAGCTGCCCAGAAGAAAAGGACCTGGGGGTGCTGGTTGACAGCAGCTGAGCATGAGGCAGCAGTGGCCAAGAAGGCCACCAGCATCCTGGCTTGGATCAGCCAAGGTGTGTCCAGCAGGAGCAGGAAAGGGATCATCCCCCTGAACTCAGCACTGGGGAGGCCACACCTCGAGTGCTGGGGTCAGTTCTGGGCCCCTCACTCCAAGAAGGACATTGAGGGGCTGGAGAGCGTCCAGAGAAGGGACCGGAGCTGGGGAAGGGGCTGGAGAACAGGGGTTGTGGGAGCGGCTGAGGGCCCTGGGGCTGTTTATCCTGGAGAAGAGGAGGCTGAGGGGAGACCTCATCCCTGTCTCCAACTGCCTGAGAGGAGGCTGTGGGGAGGTGGGGGTTGGTCTCTTCTCCCCAGTGACAGGGGATGGGAGGAGAGACCTAAAATTGTGCCAAGGAGATTTAAAATTGGATATTAGGAAAGAATTCTGTACTGAAAGGGTTGTCAAAAACTGGAAGAGGCTGCCCAGGGAGGTGATGAAGGGTTTCAAATAGTGTGTAGAGGTGGCACTTCAGGACATGGTCTGGAAGGCACAGTGGTGCTGGGCTGATGGTTGGACTCAAAGATCTTAGAGGTCTTTTCCAGCCTCCATGGTTCTATGATTCTATGAAGAAACAAAACATGGTCTTTAGCTGCCACATCCATGAGCTTTAAGGTCCCTTTCAACACAAACCATTCTATGATTATTGAAATATCTCTCAGCTTCCATGTGGTGGAAAGGTTATTTCTTCTCTCCTTCATCCTCCTTCTCTAGAGACTGGAAGATTTCCATTCAGGCTCCTCTGAAAGCTGCCTTCTTTGGGAACCTTCTCTGCTCTTGGCTGAACACACGGCTGCTTGGTCAGAAATCCCTCTTTGATGGAGGGATTTCACCCCCATAAGCTGCCTCACTTTGTCTGGCTCTCACTCTGAAGAGGGAGACCTTGAGCACAGTGGACCACGGTGTAATTCCACCACGGAGCAAGGCGGAGGCTGGAATATAAGATCTTTACGTCCAGAACCATTGTTCTCATGCACGGCAGCTCTCCAGCAGGGCTGCAATCTCTTGGTGTCATTGTGATGTAAGCAAGCAGTGACAATCACCATGATTAAAAAGACTATGGATTTTTCCAGAAGTACTGAGTCCTCCCTCCCTTTTCTTGGCAAGTGGTTTTATTGTAGGTGGGCAATTCAAAAGCCGTGTGAGAAGTACCTTTTTTTTATATAAATACACTTTTTAAAATAGCAGGGTTTAGCAGCTGAGTGATGCCAGCTTTCCACCCGTGGATTTCAGAATATTTAGATTATTCTCTTAGTGCAAAGAGGAGAAGGCCATGAATGGAGAAGGCTCAGGAGCTCACAGCTGGCGACAGGCACCACGTTCAAGCACGCAGTGATCAATTACAGCTGAATGGAAGCTGAGTCATCCGATCGGTGTAAAAACTCTGAATGGCAGCAGTGTGCCAAAAGGACTTTTCTTTTTCTTGTAGCACACAAGGCAGTGATCCACGAGGTACAGGTGAGCAAACTGGGGGCCACGCTGCACCTACGCTTGCCAACCTGAGCCAGCTCTGACACCCTAGGAAGAAAATGGACTTTAAAAGTTTTCCAGCACAGTTTTCCACTGGTGCTGGCTCACTTCTTCCTCAGCCTCCAGTTCTGTGGGCTGACATCTCCAGCCTTGCCTCTACTCTCAGGAAGATTTAGATTAGATATTAGGCAGAAATTCTTCACAATGAGGGTGGGGAGGCCCTGGCCCAGGTTGCCCAGAGAAGCTGTGGTTGCCCCATCCCTGGAGGTGTTCAAGGCCAGGTTGGATGGGGCTTGGAGCCCCCTGATCCAGTGGGAGGTTTCCCTGCCCACTGGGGGTGGAACTGGATGGGCTTTGAGGTCCTTTCCAACCCAAACCTGTCTGTGATTCCCCAGGCTGGTGTGGTGACCATCGTCCTTGCCATCTATTTGCCACGTGGTCCTTTCTCCTTGGAGCCTTCTCCCTAGGCTTCTCTTTCCAGGATTTTGCTTCTTTCTTCTAAAACAAAAATGACAAGAGGAGGAGTAAGGTTAAATCTGTTGTTTCCTTGTCTTCACTCACAGCTTTCCAAATCCTCCTTATTCTTTCCTGCAGCTTTCCCTACCCTGTCTCTCCCCATCACTGCATCGCCCTCCCACCTCCTCTCCTGTGTGTCCAAGGTCTGCTCTGGCTCTTCCTCTTGCAATTGCAACAAGATTTCCTTTTTCTTGTCTTAAGACAAAGTAAAGGAAAACCATATCCCTTTCTCTGCTTGGTTTTCCAGCCACCACTCGTTTCCACCTCGCTTTAGTTTCAGCTCACAGCCAAACATCAGAGTTTCTTTGGTAAAACTCTTACCCTACGTCATGCTCAAGGGAAGTTATTGGGTTTCCCATTAACATTGGGATTGAAAAGCCACTCATTGATTTACCTTCATTATGAAGTTAATCACTGGGTGTTTTTCATTCAGGTGTTTCTGATGAAAAATGGCTTTCCCATTCATTAAGTTGTCAAATTCTAATGGACCTGTAGTTACAAGGATCTCACATCCAAAAACCCAGTCCCTGCCTGGTGTACTCGCAGGTACGAAATACAGAGGATGCCACAACAGCACACTCGGCTCTCGATCAGCTTCCTTGGCTCATGGAGCAGCAGCACATCAAAGGAAAACCCTGCCAAGGCCAATAAACCCTGCCTCATCCTTCTCAGGTGACACATTACGGGCCCTATAACCTGTGAGATGAGATTGTAACTGATGTGCTGCAGCCATGCTTGTTGTGCTCTAAATTAAGGTACCTGAAAAACCAAAATTAGTCTTTTTTGTTGTATTCCAGCTTGGAGTGGTTTGCAGAAATGTCAGGGGCCTGTCCATCGTGCTGCTGCATCAATACATGGAATCATAGACCCATTAAGGTTGGAAAAGAACTCTTTGCTCATCCAGTCCAACCATCAGCCCAACGTCGCCGTGCTGGCTGAACCATGTCTGGAAGAGCCACGGCCACACGCTTTTTGAGTATAGAATCACAGAATCATTGGGTTGGAAAAGACCTCTTGAGATCATTGAGTCCTACTGTCCCTGTCCACTGCTAGACTAGATCCCTGAGAAACTCATCCGTCCATCTTTAAACCCCTCCAGGGATGGGGACTCCACCCCCTCCCTGGCAGCCTCTGACAGGGCCTCAGAACCCTTTTTTCAGGGAAGAAATGTTTCCTGATGTCCAATCTGACCCTGCCCTGGGGCCACTTGAGGCCATTTCCTCTCATCCCATCCCCTATCACTGGGGAGAAGAGACCAACCCCCACCTCCCCACAGCCTCCTCTCAGGCAGTTGGAGACAGGGATGAGGTCTCCCCTCAGCCTCCTCTTCTCCAGGATAAACAGCCCCAGGGCCCTCAGCTGCTCCCACAACCCCTGTTCTCCAGCCCCTTCCCCAGCTCCGGTCCCTTCTCTGGACGCTCTCCAGCCCCTCAATGTCCTTCTTGGAGTGAGGGGCCCAGAACTGACCCCAGCACTCGAGGTGTGGCCTCCCCAGTGCCCAGGGCAGGGGCACAATCCCTGCCCTGCTCCTGCTGCCCACGCTGTGTCTGACACAGCCCAAGATGCCGTTGGCCCTCTTGGCCACCTGAGCACACTAAGAAGGCCAGTGGCATCTCGGCCTGTACCAGACACAGCGTGGCCAGCAGGAGCAGGCAGGGCCTGGCATGTTGACCAGGGCCAACAAGCCTGAGTCCACCATCCCTCTGGATGGAGGGATCACGAGGTGACAGGCTGTCCTAATGGCATGATTGCTGTTGGTGTCATCAATCACCCCCTGGCCTAATCCAGAACAAGGTGTGGGAATCAGACACAATTCCTCCCCATCATTCCCCTGTAAACTTTAATTTCATTGTAAAACCCCACAAACCCAGAAAAAAAAACCCCAAAGTCCCTAAACCCTCTGTTTTTTGCTGTTGTCCCTTAGACAAAGAGGTGTCTACCCAGTGTTAATAACAGCCTGGGATGAGGTATGGTCTTGGTTTAACTAAAACCACTTAGAAGTGCACAGAGTAAGGGTTTTAATCTTGGAGGCATTTTGAAGCTGTAACCCTCGTATCGTTTCTGCACTACCTGGAGCAGAAAGCAATTTGATTTTCAATTTCTGGCCTTTGTAGCACGTTGACTAAAGAACTCTTTCCTGGGAGGAGATCCGTGCGTGTACATACAGGCCCTGACTTCTACGAAGATCAGCAGTATTTCTGTCAAAGTCCCTGGAGCCAGACCAGGGCAGGGCTGGAGTTAACAAGAGAAAAATCCAGCAAAGCAGAAGGAAATGATCCAAATCCTCCATGTTTCCAAAGGGCATTAATTGACTGAAAGACCTTAAAAGCAATGGTTTAAGGAGAAAGTTCCAATTCTTTTTCTTTCTGTTCTTCCTTTTTTTTTTCTGCGGGTCAGTCTGTCCCTAAAGAGAAGAGGTAAACTCTCCCCTGGTGTCTCCTTACCCATCATGAACATCCTCTGCCCTGGACATCCCTTTGGCTCCTCTCTCTTGACCTCATGAGGTTGAAGAAAGCAAAGTACAATGCCCTGCACCTGGGTCTGGGTAATTCCAAGCACAGATGCAGGCTGGAAGGAGAATGGATTGAGAGCAGCTCTGAAGAGAAGGACTTTGGGTGCAGTGGATAAGCTCAACATGAGCTGCAACGTGTGCTGACAGCCCAGAACCCCCCCTGAACAGGACTCCAGAGGGACCAGAGGGGAGGGAGGGGATTCTGCCCCTCTGCTCTGCTCTGGGGAGACCCCACCTGGAACCCTGTGTCCAGTTCTGGAATCCTCAGCACAGGAAGGACCTGGAACTGTTGGAGTGAGTCCAGAGGAGGCCACGGAGATGATCCAAGGGCTGGAGCACCTCTGCTGTGAGTTCAGGCTGAGAGAGTTGGGGTTGTTCAGCCTGGAGAAGAGAAGGCTCTGGGGAGACCTTGGAGCAGCCTCCCAGGACTGAAAGGGGCTCCAGGAAAGCTGGGGAGGGGCTCTTGATCAGGGAGTGCAGGGACAGGATGAGGGGGAATGGCTTTAAATTGGAAGGGGGGAGATTTAGATGGGACATCAGGAGGAAGTTCTTCATGGTGAGGGTGGGGAAGCCCTGGTCCAGGTCTCCCAGAGAAGCTGTGGCTGCCCCATCCCTGGAGGTGTTGAAGGCCAGGTTGGATGGGGCTTTGAGCCCCCTGATCCAGTGGGAGGTGTCCCTGCCCATGGCAAAGGTTGGAACTGGATGGGCTTTGAGATCCCTTCCAACCCAAACCATTCCATGTTTCTGTGATTCTGTCCTCGCTCTGTCATGACAGCAAATCCCCTCCTCATCCCCAGAAGGAAACACTCACAGATCTGTCATATTTTCCCAGACAATTTTAGAAATATTGCTATTTTTAAAAAGCAGGAAAACACTCCAGGAAAGCGTGACTCCCCAAATAAAAAACATTGATTTCCAAAGAGTCCTTTTTCCTTGCTCTGACCTTGTCCTTGTCACAGCCCCTCTCAGCATATTTTCCAAACACGTGGATCATGGTTGGTACCCAACTGCTTATGCTTATTTTTTATGTGGTCCTTTGCACTGTATTAAATCACTTCTTCCTCAGGTTTCGTTCTTCCTCACCTTTCCAGGCCTCTGTATTGCCTGGCAGCTCTTTTTCCCTCCTTAATTAACCTTCTGTTATTTCTTTCCTCGGGCAAAAATACCTTATACTGCAAAACCCAGGGCCCTTCTGATACTGTTTGCTCTTCTAATAATTACTTCATTAAACTTTGTTTTTATTTCATTTTTATGGGATGGCCAAAAATCCCCCCCCCAAAGTATTATTAATTAAATGTAGCCTTAAAGAAACCCTATAAAACTCTAATAATATTTTTATGTGCAAAATTTAATTCTTATTGATTTTCCAGATTAAGTTGCATGGGTTTTAATAAGAATTTTATTTTCTTGCTATGGTGGTGGTCCAGGATTAGTGAAGATTCTACAGGAAATACTTTGCAGACTGCTGGGGCAAAAGAAAAAGGCAGATAAAAATGCAAAACCAACAACAAGCTTAAGAGTGGGGCAAAGTGAAGGAAGGAAATGAATAAATAATGATGATTCCCAGACATATATTTGAGATCCTAAATCATTATTTCATAGAATCATAGAATAGAATCGTCATCAGAGAATGGTTTGGGTTGGAAGGTACCTTTTGGAATCATTTGGTTGGGAAAGACCTTTGAGATGATCAAGTCCAACTGTACCTGTTCACTGTTAAACCTTAAAGAATTCTCTGGGCAGCCTGGCCAGGGCCTCCCCACCCTCATTATGAGGAATTTCTTCCTGCTCTCTAACCTAAATCTCCTCCCTTTATTCACTGGATAAGGAATTAAAAGCAGGGATATGGTGAGATATTGCCTTTTTTATTTGACTTCAGTGTAAGGCTGGAGGACAGAGCGGGGTGCAGTAACAAAAACAAGTGAATAAGCCAAAAAGCAGCCTGTTGAGAAATTAATCAGATTATTTTATAATGTAGGGAATGATGCCATCACATAACTTTTCGGAGCACTAACACTTTGTATTTCAGGCATCTGGCCCTTTATGTGCTGCAGTATTTTTGCTTCCATCGACACTAATGTATAAACTCAAGGAAGACAGCAGCAGGGTGAGATCCATTTAATGATATGGATTAAGAGAAGTGGTGCCAGCTGAGGATTGGTGCTCGAATCATTAATCCTCTGCATTACATGTATAAATATGTATACAAGAGGACATGTATAATGCCATGTACATGCATTTATTGAAAGACCTGGCTGTTGCCTTCAGAGAGTGGCAACAACTCACACCAGGTGAGAGTCTGCTCAGGGTAATATATGACAGTAACAAACACCTGAAATATGGTGAGGCTTTTCCCTGGAGTAAGCACTTTGGGGACAGCAGCAGCAGGCACTGTAAATCCACGGAGCTGTGCTGACAGCAGGGAAGCTGCCTATTAAAAACTGATCTCACTTGCAGCTTATTCAAGCTTTTAAACAAAGTTTCCCAGTCTGTGAGGTGGGACATGGCTGGCATCTCCAGGCTGGGAATTCTGCTTTGAAAAACCTTAATCTTCCTTAAGATGCAGTGATGTGGTTGCTAATCACATCGCAGTGGTACTTAACCACCCACTGATTTATGCACATGTACACACACATATATCTGTAAATAGAGATGTACATCTGTTTATCACAGAGTAACAGAATGGTTTGGGCTGGAAGGGCCCTTTAAGCCCATCCAGTCCAACCCCCCTGCAGTGAGCAGGGACGTCTTGACCACATCAGGATGCTCAGAGCCCCATCCAGCCTGACCTTGAAGGTCTGCAGGGATGGAGCATCCACAACTTCTCTGGGCAACCCGTGGAAGGGTTTCACCAACCTCCTTGTGAAATATTTCTTCCTTATATCTAGTCTGAATCCCTCCTCCTTTAGTTTAAAACCAAATCCCCTTGTCCTATACTGTCAAATATATATATATATATATATATTTGGGGGCTCCAGAAAAGCTGGGGAGGGGCTCTTGATCAGGGAGTGCAGGGACAGGATGAGGAGGAAGGGTTTAAAGCTGAAAGAGGGGAGATTGGGATGAGACCTTAGGGAGAAATTCTTCACACAGGCACAGGTTGCCCAGAGAAGCTGTGGCTGCCCCATCCCTGGAGGTGTTCAAGGGCAGGTTGGTTGGGGCTTTGAGCCCCCTGATCCAGTGGGAGGTGTCCCTGCCCATGGCAGGGGGGTTGGAACTGGATGGGCTTTGAGGTCCCTTCCAACCCAACCCATCCTGTGGTTCTATGATCCATGTGTATCTGGACACCTGCTGATGGGCTGGTGGGCACGTTGAAAAGCTCCCACTTGTCTTCATCTGCTGGTGGGGTCTGGGCTCGTGTTTTTGCAGCTGGGGGAACGTTATGGCCTTCTTTGTGGCTACAGGTGAATGCAAAGAACCACATTTCACTTTTAAGTCGCGCACGCTGCCACAAAGCACACGCTGGGAAGCTTTTACTGTGCAAGCTGATGAGTGATTAGTTATACATGGATGTTTTTATACTTCTGAAGAGATGTTAGGCAGAGTGGCTGCAACTGCATTTTGATTCGATAATTGGGTTTGAAGGACTCTTAAATCTATAAAAACGGTTTTTGGTCTTTAAAAAGGTGGTTTAAAGCCCCTTTATGTTTGATTTTGACAGCTGCTGGAATCATTGCAGTAAGAGATCAGATAATCAGCTGGGGAAGTTCTGGGGAAGTTTGATACAGTTGTTTACCAAGGAAATGCTGCCCACCAAGAATGTCTCAAAGTGTGCTGGATATTTATTCCATACTACTTTTTTACTAAAATCAAAATGAGGTTATTTTTTGTTCAAGAATCACAGAATCCTTAAGGTTGAAAAAGCCCTCTCAGCTCATCCAGTCCAACCATCAGCCCAACCCCACCATGCCTGATAAACCTTTTCCCAAAGTGCCACACCTACATGTTTTTTGAACCCCTCCAGGGATGGAGACTCCCCCACTGCCCTGGGCAGCCTCTGCCAGGGCTTCATCACTCTGGCAGGGAAGGCATTTTTCCTCATGTCCAATCTGACCCTGTCCTGGGGCCACTTGAGGCCATTTCCTCTCCTCCCATCCCCTGTCACTGAGGAGAAGAGACCAACCCCCACCTCCCCACAGCCTCCTCTCAGGCAGTTGGAGACAGGGATGAGGTCTCCCCTCAGCCTCCTCTTCTCCAGGATAAACAGCCCCAGGGCCCTCAGCCGCTCCCACAACCCCTGTTCTCCAGCCCCTTCCCCAGCTCCGGTCCCTTCTCTGGACGCTCTCCAGCCCCTCAATGTCCTTCTTGGAGTGAGGGGCCCAGAACTGACCCCAGCACTCGAGGGGTGGCCTCCCCAGTGCCCAGTGCAGGGGCACAATCAAGGTTCTTACGATTCAGGAGCTGCTACTTGCCCAATGAAAGTTCTGAGGCCACTCAATCCATAAGAGGACATCAGAACATGGAGAGGAATCATGGGGCAACATCTCCAGCCTGTGGGAGAATTAGAGCACTAAGTTACATGGGATGGCTGAACTCATTCCATCTGATCCCATTCAGACCTGTTGCACTGGGCTCTTGGCAGTCAAGGAGGGACAGTTACGGGAAGAGCCACCAACGTGCTGTAAACCCAAAGGCAGGCACAGAAACGTGACTTGGTTCCAAATCTTGCAGGATCTGTGCCAGATCCTCAGCTGATTAAACGAGCAAAAGTTCATCAGCATCTCTGACAACAAGGACGCCTGATACACTTGAAATGAAGATGCTTGTGAAGTACCTACGAGTGTTCCCAACGGGTCTAGAGGCTCTGCCTTGGAGAAGGAGAGAAAGATCCTGAAGGTCAACTCATGAGCCTTGAGGACAAACTCAGCCCCCTGCACAGGGACTTCACCTGAGGGATGGAGACCAGTTACCTTCCAGTGACCTCCAGGGGAGAGCTGGCAGGGGGTTAAAGGCCATTCTTGGGCCCATTGCTGAGCTGGATGGCTCCTTTAGTGCTGGATTTCATGTAAGATGAGCTGTTATTCATAGAACCATAGAATGGTTTGGGTTGGAAGGGACCTCAAAGCTCACCCAGTTTCACCGCAGGGACACCTCCCACTGGATGAAGGGGCTCAAAACCCCATCCAAGCTGACCTTGAACACCTCCAGGGATGGAGCAGCCACAGCTTCTCTGGGCAGCGTGGGCCATGGCCTCCCCACCCTCATTTCTTCCCAATGTCCAATCTCAGTCTCCCCTCTTCCAATTTAAAGCCATTCCTCCTTGTCCCATCACTGCAGGCCCTTGTAGAAAGTCCCTCTCCAGCCTTAGGGATTCTATGATTAATGAAAATGGGGTAACAAAGCAGGGGAGGAGTCTTCTGGTGTGAACAAACACCCAAAAACTTGCATCAAAGCTTGTCTGACTCGCTTCCCACTGACCTCTGACCAAAGAGGACAACAGGACCTTGCTGAGTGCTGGTGCCTGCGATTCTTCTTCACACCCATCCTTTGAACTTCTCCCCCAGGCTGGGCCAGGGAACAGCATTCCCCTGCCTTGTGGATGTCCTTGTGAAGATTGCTGGGTTGAAACCATTCCTCATATTTTTTGGCTGTTATTTCCCCAGAAAATGGATGTATCATACGTTACCTTCATCTTTTCTCTGGCCTCAGTAAAGGTAAAAGTCAATACAATCTGTATTTCTCCTAGAATTTATTGTGCAGTACAAACATATTTTAGGTAGAAACAAAATAAAATCGTTCAGACATCTCCCCTTCTTTGCCCAATTCTTCCCGAGGTTCCTTCCTTCCTGTTCCCAGCCCTGACAAAAGTGTTTGCTTGATTTTTAATTAAGGTCTCCACGCTCCTTCCTGATGGATGTCGTGGCTTCATCTCCTTGTCTGGTTGCAACACAAACTGTGAGGAAACTTGTCTGGTGCTTATGTTGCTATAAACACAGATTAGTGGTTTGTAGATTATGATATGTCAACACACTCCTTTATTTGACAGGTGAGAAAGGTTTTTATATTTGAAGATTAAAATATAGAGAGGAAAATCCAGAAGATGATTCCTGAGATTTTTTTTTTTTGGTCAAGGCTCTGAAAAAATAGAGTTTTCTTTAAAAACCTGATTCAAGCAATATTGGTATTTAGGAAAGTGGACTCCAAGTTGTCTGTTTTCTCTTCTATGTGAAGACTCAGCTTGAGTATTTCATTATTAAGACACAATGCATTGAATTAATTGCATTCAGGAATATGAAGCACTCTTCCTCAGTGATGATAAAGAAACATCTCCACTCCTCTGTCATTGCCCCAACATCTGTGTCCTGCAGGTTTGCAGCTGATGTAGTGTGAGTTGCTTCTCGGTGCAGAGTGACCACTCAGTCAGTACTGAGAACCTCTGCCTTCAGTCTTCTGCTGTCCTTGGAGAACAGCTTCACCAGCAGTTTCTGGAATCATGGAATCATTAAGGTTGGCAAAGGCCTCTGAGCTCATCCATCCCAACTGTCATCCTGACCCACTGTGCCTCCTAAATGATGTCCTAAAGAGCAGCCTCTACGCATCTTTTGAACCTCTCCATGGAGACTCCCCCACTGCCCTGGGCAGCCTCTGCCAGGGCCTCACCACTCTGTCAGGAAAGAAAGTTTTCCTAATATCCAACCTAACCCTGCCCTGGTGTAACTTGAGGCCATTTCCTCTCATCCCATCCCCTGTCACTGGGGAGAAGAGACCAACCCCCACCTCCCCACAGCCTCCTCTCAGGCAGTTGGAGACAGGGATGAGGTCTCCCCTCAGCCTCCTCTTCTCCAGGATAAACAGCCCCAGGGCCCTCAGCCGCTCCCACAACCCCTGTTCTCCAGCCCCTTCCCCAGCTCCGGTCCCTTCTCTGGACGCTCTCCAGCCCCTCAATGTCCTTCTTGGAGTGAGGGGCCCAGAACTGACCCCAGCACTCGAGGTGTGGCCTCCCCAGTGCTGAGTCCAGGGGCACAATCCCTGCCCTGCTCCTGCTGGCCACACTTTGGCTGATCCAAGCCAGGATGCTGTTGGCCCTCTTGGCCACCTGGGCCAGTGCTGGCTCATGTTCAGCTGCTGTTGACCAGCACCCTCAGGGCCTTTCCCACTGGGCAGCTCTCCAGCCGCTCTTCTCCAGGCCTGGAGCTGCACGGGGTTGTTGTGATCGAAACGCAAGATCCAGCACTTGACCTTGGTGAGTCTCAGCCCAATGATCCAACCTGTCTGAAAAGAGAAAGGAAAAGACAAAGATTTGGTACTTTCACACTTCTGTCACTGTGCCTGAAGCCTGTAGGCTTTGCCTTGACTTCAGCTGCGCTGAGCTGGACTCTCCAGCCTTATCCGTACGATTTGAAAGGTGTTGGTGATGAGAACATACCGGGCCACATCACATTCAAACTGTCCTGGTATTTCATTGTAATAGATCAGTATTTTTTTTCAAAGAATGCTTAAAAATACAGATTCCAATACCTTTTCTTTTTACTCTTTAGCTTCAATTTAATGCCAGCTCCACATTCTTTTCCTGAAGTTGATAATTGTCCAAAGAGTCGAGGCTGCTTTAATCATTTCATAGCTCAGCGTGAGCCAACCATCAGCTGTTAGAAACAGCTTCACAAATACGTGCCTTATGCAAAGGAAGGAAATGAGCATACTCTGGCATGAGAAGACTAAAGAAAAGCTTTATGAAATGCTTTTCACAGTCAAAATATTGCACCCTGTGGAGCATATGCTCCCCAGAGAATATTCCATTCAAAACCACTCAGTATGTGCTGTGCCTTCAGACTTGTCAAGTGTCGGAACACGTGTGAGGAGAGGGTAATCCAATTGATCCTGGCACTCTGATAGAGATTTTCCTCTTACAAGGATTTTACCACCACTTCAAAATATCCTCAACTCCAAGGCCATGACTGACAGAAAAAATCCCCCCCCACCAAAAAAAAAGAAACCACCAAACCCAACCCTCTCTTGGTATTTCTGTGAATTATCTGTTGCAGAACAGAATTCCAGTGGTAAAGTTGAAGAGCACCTCGTATGGAGGTGATACAACATTAGCAGAAGAGAAGGCTCTGGGGAGACCTTAGAGCAGCCTCCCAGGACTGAAAGGGGCTCCAGGAAAGCTGGGGAGGGGCTCTTGATCTGGGAGGGCAGGGACAGGATGAGGGGGAAGGGTTTTCAGCTGAAAGAGGGGAGATTGAGGTGAGATCTTAGAGAGAAGTGTTTTCCTGTGAGGGTGGGGAGGCCCTGGCCCAGGTTGCCCAGAGCAGTGGTGGCTGCCCCATCCCTGGAGGTGTTCAAGGCCAGGTTGGATGGGGCTTTGATCCCCCTGATCCAGTGGGAGGTGTCCCTGCCCATGGCAGGGGCTGGAACTGGATGGGCTTTGAGGTCCCTTCCAACCCAACCCATTCCATGATTCTGTGAATCATAGGGAGGTTCAAATTAGACATCAGTGAACATTTCTTCACTGAAAGGGTTCTCAGGCTCTGGAAGAGGCTGGATGAGTCACCAACCCTGGAGGTGTTTAAAAGGTGGGCAGATAAGGTGCTCAGGTCATGGTTGGACTCGATGATCTTTGCCAACCAAACGATTCTATGATTCTGTGAATATTCAAATGAACAAAATGAACAATATTTCTTGGCTAACGCAATATATTCCTCCTCATTTGGATAATAAATTCTCTTAAGATGCGAATTCCCCATCTCTCTGGACAGATTCTTCTGTAATTTAAGCTCACCTGAGCTGTGCCTCCAGGTTTCACTGGCAATCTGTCCAGCTTTGTGATCCCTGCCTGGATTGGCTCCTCTAAGTTCAGTATCTCTGAAGCTAAAAATAAATCACTCCATTGATAACTGTTTTAAACTGTTGCAAACATTTCTTTTCATAACTGAATCACTCCCTTTTTTAAATGACCTGTTTCTTTTCACCCATCTCTGCATCTAAACACATTATTTTGAAATTTGGGATATTCTTTAGCTTACAAGCATGATTGTATTTATTTTTCATGACACTGAACCCATTCCTTGGGAATGAGGACCCTTTGTGCACACAATGCAGCAGCAAATGTATTCCCAATTCACAGTTGCATTTCCCCTTTCAAACCAGCTTTCTTTAATATCTGATTTTCCTTTTCTAAATTCTGAACAAAGTGAGCATGCATGGCTAAAGTTACCTTCTTCATCCCAGCAGATCTTTCCCTCTCCAACAGTCAGAGATGATGCACCTGATTAAGCCAATTCTAATGGAAAAACTCAATTTGACTTCAGCAGATATTTATCTTTTCCATTTCTTTACCTGTTTTCTTTCCCCCTTTCTCTGCCCACATATGCACTTGTCAACTCAGGTGACAGCACCAAATGCAAATGCTGATAACTAAGCAACAAAATAAGGATGGTAATAGCTGGCCATGCACACTGTGCGGGCCCCTGGCGAGAGGAGTTCATTTCTGGTTTGGTTTACAAGGCTAATAGAATGGTTTGGGTTGGAAGGGACCTCAAAGCCCACCCAGTCCCACCTCCCTGCCATGGGCAGGGACACCTCCCCCTGGATCAGGGGGCTCCAAGCCCCATCCAACCTGGCCTTGAACACCTCCAGGGATGGGGCAGAACCACTGCTCTGGGCAACCTGGGCCAGGGCCTCCCCACCCTCACAGCAAAACATTTCTTCCCAAGATCTCATCTCAATCTCTTTCAGCTGAAAACTGTTCCCCCTCATCCTATCCCTGCACTCCCTGATCCAGAGCCCCTCCCCAGCTTTCCTGGAGCCCCTTTCAGTCCTGGGAGGCTGCTCTAAGGTCTCCCCAGAGCCTTCTCTTCTCCAGGCTGAACAACCCCAACTCTCTCAGTCTGTCCTTGTACAGGAGGTTCTCCAGCCCTTGGATCATCTCCATGTCCTCCTCTGGACCTGCTCCAACAGCTCCAGGTCCTTCTTGTGCTGAAGTCTCCAGAATTGGCCACAGCCACCACGGCCCAGGTTCACCAAAACTCTCTGTTAGTATTTCGTGGCTGTCAAATAATTCCATTGACTCATGGGTTTATTCAGAATGTCTAAATCTAAACAAATGGCTAAATCCTGATGAAGCAGTATCTAATTTGGAAGTAAGATGGAAGACCTTACTCTGTAATTAATGCAATGTCAGGGAAACTAAATGCTAGTTCTGGCTCCTTGTGCAGGTGCTGCCTAAGTAGGGCTGTAAACATTGCTTCAGCATCAGAATTATATGGTTAACAGCTAAAACAAACAGGCAAAACAAGAGAGTGTTATCACAATCCCCTGTCTTTTAAATCTACTCTCTAACTGCAGCAGAATAGAATCAAAACCTTCAAAGCTACAGTTGGAGTTTCAAATTTCAAAATGCCAGTGAAATCTCAAACAAGCTTCCAATCTTTCCTTCAAAATTTGATGGCTTCTGCTTCTAGATCATTTATTCTTCCCTCTGCCCTCTTGTTCAGAACTTTAATCATCTGCAAGCATACTTCATGATTATTTTTTGCCTCTCATAAGCAAATGATGATGGATTTACAAGATTTCAAGGCGCTGGGTTTCTGTGTTTATCTATTTCCTTGCTTCAGTTGCCAACTAAAGGCAGTTTTTCATTTCATTTGGAGGTTTGCAGATGCTGACACCATCTTCTGGCATTGAAGTTGCTAAAATAAACAGTCTATGACTCTTCTCATATTGCATGGTGTCCTCTCAGTTTGGGTATTCCAGAAATATCAGAGGTGGAAAACGTTCTTCCCTTCCTGTCTCCCAACCACCTTCCTCTGTAAGATCCATCTGCAAAGCAGGAGGCAGGATGGAGAGGGCAAACCATGAACAAAGAACACCTCTTGAAATTCCATCCTAGCCATTTTTGGAGTAGAAGATAACTCCAAACTACCAAATCAAAGCCAAATTGAGGCAAAAACACTGAAAAGATTTCAATAAAACTTGTGAATTGGCCTAATGGGAGACTCAGAGTTATAACTTGTGTTCATTTGATGTCGCACCAGAGGAATTTGGCTGTTGCTTTTCAGGGTGAAACCAGCAACATGGAGCAAAAAAACTTACAACAAAAAAGAGAATTTCAAAGGAGTAACTGACTGTGAGCTTATTTCAAACCCACCAGTCAACTGGCAATGGGAACTAAACTTCCTAACCACCAAAACAGCTTGAGGGGTCCATAATCACTGCAGGCTGGGGGACACAGCTGCTGCCCTCAGCCCAGCTGCTGCCTGGAGATGTGCTCAGCTGTGGCTACTTGATAGGTACAAGCACCAAAACTCCTGTTATGATCCCATAAATACTGATCCAAAGGTATTTATACAAGATATAATATCAGTACATGTATATGTGAGCATCTGCATATGGATACACACATATATACGAGGAGGGATGGTTTTCAGCTGAAAGAGGGGAGATTGAGATGAGATCTGAGGAAGAAATGTTTTCCAGTGAGGGTGGGGAGGCCCTGGCCCAGGTTGCCCAGAGAAGCTGTGGCTGCCCCATCCCTGGAGGTGTTCGAGGCCAGGTTGGATGGGGCTTTGAGCCCCCTGATCCAGTGGGAGGTGTCCCTGCCCATGGCAGGGGGTGGAACTGGATGGGCTTTGAGGTCCCTTCCAACCCAAACCATTCCATGATTCCATGATTCCATATATAAAAATACATATTTATGTGTGTGTATGTACTGTTTGTATTTCCACACCTACACTACAGAACCATCTCAGTCCTATTTTCCATTTCCCCAATGCAGTCCTTGCTGCTCAGTTGTGGCAGTCTCAGTTTTCAAGTGTTATTTTCAGTCTTTGGACACCAAACTAACAATATTCCACCCCTTATTCAGAAACATTATGGGTTTCCAAGGAGTTTTAATTTTTCTTTCTCCCTGACAGAGATATAGATAAGAATCCCCCTTTTCTCGTGCCAGTTGTGTTTGTTTTTCAGTAAGTCTGAATGTGGGCTTTTTTTTCCCTCTCCTCTTGTGATGGTTGAATAAGAAAGAAGATTAATGCCAAAAAGAAAATGAGATTGCTGCTGTTTCACATTTTGTGCCTTATTTATATTAATAATTGATACATCTAAGATTACTTTTATTGAGGAAACAATAAATGTTTAATAAGTGAATGAGCAGTCCATCAAGTAAGTGCTGGTTATAAGGCTTTTGAGAGGAGAAAACTGTTTTTGCTTTAAATCATCCCAGGGACACTTTATTACCATTGCTGTGTCATTAACAGCACACATTATTCCGCAGTGGGATGAGGTAACTACAAAGATATAATGAGATTTTAGGAGAGACAATATGCAGTGCTGTAAAATGTGTGAGTTTTGGTGCTCAGATTGAGCTTGGAGGCTGCTACAAAGCTTCTCCCAAGCTGCAGCCCCTCGTGCCTGGAAGGGTGGTGCTGCCAATCGCCGCTCGAGCTGCTTTTCCAGCTGGAATTAAGCAAACACCTCTTGTCAGGGCATCTCATGGAAGGTCTTGAGACCCTGATTCACTGCAACAGCAACGTGGTTAATAATTGAAGGGGTGAGGAGAACGTCAATACCTTGCTGAGGACCAGGCAGGCTGGGTGAATTCTGAACCAGGGTTGCTGTCAGGGAAGAGAAGGATGAGCTGCAGCCCGAGGAAGCTGCAGAGAAAGCAAAATAAATTAAAAGCATATTAGCAGTGTAAAGCAATTGAAACACCCAGATAAAGAGAGAGCAAACATATTGGTGTTAAGTCCCTCGCTAATGCTTTCCAATGTGCTCTGGAGGGATTTGTCCTGTGTGTTTATACAACCACATAAAGAAAATATCCACTTCAAACAGCTCTTTGGTCAGGAATGCATTTGGAGAGGAGATGAGTGCCAGTAACTCACCCCTCTCTGATGAACAGGTTGCTCAGAGCAGTGGTGGCTGCCCCATCCCTGGAGGTGTTCAAGGCCAGGTTGGATGGGGCTTTGAGCTCCCTGATCCAGTGGGAGGTGTCCCTGCCCATGGCAGGGGGTGGGACTGGATGGGCTCTGAGGTCCCTTCTGACCCAAATCATTCCACAATTCTATGATTCCACGGTCCCATGGAATACTTAGCCAAGAATGAGTGAAGGACCTGCTCAGGGAGGCTGATGAGTCTTAGTAATTGATTTTCAGCATTTCACATGTTCCTCACATGAACAGAACAGCCCACAAACCCATTCCTGGTGATGCTGAATCATAGAATCACAGAATCTGTGACACTGACACTGACATAGAATCATGGAATCATCTGGTTGGAAAAGACCTCTGAGATCAGAGTCCAACCATCCCTGTCCACTACAAAACCAGATCCCTGAGAAACTCATCCACCCATCTTTAAACCCCTCCAGGGGTGGGGACTCCACCCCCTCCCTGGCAGCCTCTGCCAGTGAAGGATGGCTCCAACCAGGGACCTGGGGCTGCGGAGGAGCAGCTCTTCCCCAGGGTGCAGTTTGCTGATTGCACATTTCAGAGTGCTCCAAGATGAAGTGATTTCTGCTTTTTAAGGATGCTGATTCCTCCAAGAACAACAGTGGTGTGAGGATCAGGTCCCACGAGCCTCAGCAGTGGTGTCCTGTGGCCAAAAGGGGAGGCACGTGGTGGCCACGAGCAGCGTTTAGCCTGGTGTCTGCAGACTGGGGACCAACTAAAATTACTGGTGCCACTAAAATTACTTGGCAAGTGCTTCAAATGCCTGTTCTGACTTCACCCCAGGAAAAAAAGTAAGATGTTTGCTACCAGAGCAAATCGCTCAGGAAATTGTTGCCTAGGGTTGGATAGTTTAGAAAGCCAGAAACTTCCCAGCTAGAAAGAGAGAGAGGGGATAAGAGCAGCGATTAAAATAAAACAGGAGCTTCTCCCTGCTGTGTCTCCTCAGCAAAATGCAGGAAGGAATCAGGTCGTAGCACTGTTTGTGTTGTGCCAACAGGGAGGATGGGAGCCCATCGCGGGAGGGGCTGCTGTGAGCCTCGGCAGGAGGCATCGGAAGATCTCCTTACCTGGCACTTCCACGACAGGAAGGAGTTCTCTGATGAAAAGTCATCCCTGCATCATTCCCATCTCAGAGCTTGCTCCTAAAGATTCTGAAGGACTGGTTAATCCTTTAGCTTACCAAGGTTTTTCTGAATGCAGTGGTCCAAGAATGACCTCTAAGAGGAGGTCACTGTGGAGGGGAAGCCTGTGGTCAAAGAGATGAAATTCCTTTGGTGAGGGTCTCTGATTCCCAGGAGGCAGCAAAAAAGTTAGTGAGCCCTTATCCTAGTGTCATCAATTTTCTGATTAGCTAAAGCATTGCTAAACCAGAAGCTTTAGAAGTAAGAATGTGCTTTTGCCATATTTCAAGATGGTTGCTGCAGCTCACCACAGAGCCATGTTCATAGCGTTTTCTTCTTGATCCAGTTCCATGAAACTCAACTACTGAAAGTCCTCTGTGTCAAAGAAATGCCAAGGGGCTGGGTGTGGGTCTGCAGCAGATGAAATGTGTAATTTTAAGGCAGTGGAACAACATTCCTCTCACCCTTCCATGGTGCTTTTGTCCCTGATGCCTCTCTTTCACTGTGAACAAAGAGGACACTTGACCGTGTCCCCACCACCTTGGGAGTGCAGTCCTAAGCCTGTGCTCCAACCTCCTCCTCCTCTCCTCTCCTCTCCTCTCCTCTCCTCTCCTCTCCTCTCCTCTCCTCTCCTCTCCTCTCCTCTCCTCTCCTCTCCTCTCCTCTCCTCTCCTCTCCTCTCCTCTCCTCTCCTCTCCTCTCCTCTCCTCTCCTCTCCTCTCCTCTCCTCTCCTCTCCTCTCCTCTCCTCTCCTCTCCTCTCCTCTCCTCTCCTCTCTTCTCTTGCCAAGTCCTCACTGCCTGGAATCAAACCCATCCTCAAAATATTTGGTACATTCATTACCCCCTAACCTCAAAATGCCCCTTATTTGCCATGTGGGTACCAATTTGAGAGTGATGCTGGAAGGCAGCTTGGCTCTAAAACTCCATTAGAAGGACAACTTTTCTTGCTCCGTAGAGCCTGGAAGTGCTTTGCAGGCCCTGGGGAGTCTCTCATGAGAAACAAGCAACCTGTCCTTGGCAGAGTGGGTGCACACGTCGTGGTAACAGGGCACATCACCCCCAAACCCTGCCTGAGAGCCTCTGCTTTGCTGGGCACTGTGTGACAGGGTCCTCCTCCTGCCTATCTTGGAAAGACTGTTGTCACCTGCAGTACCTTCCCTACATAATATGTAATTCAGAGCCTTCTGATGCAGTGGAAACACGAATTCTCACTTAAAAGCACATCTTCACACACATTTTCTTGATGTGCCTTGCTTCCAGAACACTAATGCCAGATTAGATCTGCTATGGGGGGGCTGGAATTTGTGACAGATGCCTCCTGATGTTATGAACATGAACCCACATTTGCTGCTCCACAGGGACTTCTCCAACGCGCTCTCATCACTTATGCCAGGTTCCAGATTTAACCACCAATACTGAGCTTTTAATGGATCCCATAAATATGATTTCATGGCCATCAAATGTTGATGTTGGTGTCTATAGCTTTGGAAAGTGGTATAAGAGCGTTATGAAGATGATAAATCTGTAAATCTGCTGAACCATCTAAAAAGGCTGGAAAAATAAGTAGATGTGATATATGCCTCCTCTTGCACAAGTATTCGCTGCCCAGAATAGATGTGAGTGCTGCTGATGGCTCCTCTTACCACGGCAGACTACAGGAATCACATGGAAAGGTCCTAAATTTGACAGATAGAGCTGGTATCTCCTGGTTTTTGCAGTTGGCAAGGCTGAGCTGCCCCGCTCTGAGTGCTCTTCTCTTTTGCTTTGCAGGGTCTGGAAGAGAAAGGGAGGTTTTACTACAGGACCTCTCTTTCCACCCTCTTTCAAGAGGTTGGATGGGGCTTTGAGCCCCCTGATCCAGTGGGAGGTGTTCCCTGCCCATGGCAGGGGGTTGGAACTGGATGGGCTTTGAGGTCCCTTCCAACCCAAACCATTCTGTGATTCTATGATTCTGTGAAGAGCAAATACTTGTCCAAGTTTTCAGTTGCAGGACCAGAGGTGTCTGTTCAGCAAGGACCAGTCCAGGTGCAGATGGAAAACTGGGAATGTTGTTGCAGAAAAGATGAATATAACCAAAACAAATTACATGAGATGGGATTAATGAACATGTCCTGGGGGAAAAGACAGGCCCTGCAGCAAAGTCAGCAGCCCCACGTTCAGGAATGGTGTCAGGATGCCTGAATTTGTGATTCAGAATTAGGGAGATGGGCTGTTTATTCTCTATGAGTTGGGCAAAATCATTCATCCATCAGAGTGAATTCTCAGACAGTTTCTCCTCTCCATATATTCAACACTGTTATGGGTTTTTGCATTGACTACTTAGGGGGAAAGTCCAGGGAAATAAGGGGCAGACTGGAAATGTCACTTGAATGCCCTGGTGGAGCTTTTAAAAGCACCGGTTACTCAGGTGAGAGGATTCCACCCCTTTATCCTGACTGAAATAATCCCTCAAGTTACTGAACTCATTTAAGCTTTTTTTTGTTTACTTCTGCAGTGAAGGCAAAGCTTGGGATATGTGGGGGTTGGGAAGAGCTGTCTTTTGAAAGGAATTCTTTTGGCAACCCTTCAAACCAAAACCAGCTGCTCATGCCTGGAAATGTTGTTCCACATCTTCCATCTCCAGTCTCCAAAGCTGGGTCTCTGTTTGCTAGAGATCCATGGCCATGGCACAAAGATGGAAACAGCGATGCCAGATTTATTGCCCTCTTCCAGAGTCAGAAATCAGTGGGAGGTGTCCCTGCCCATAGCAGGGGGTTGGAACTGGATGGGCTCTGAGGTCCTTTCCAACCCAAACCATTGTGTAATTCAGTGATTCTGTGTTTGCTTGAAGAACTCTTTAAGCCAGAAGGAGTTTGGGAGTCACAGCTCTGGACACACCTGGTGTATGAACACAGGTAACGATGGATACATCAGACAGTTTCTGTGGCTGTCAGAACATCTCCTTCACCCTCAGGGATCTTCCACCTCCACTGCAGGGAGATGTTTTTCTTTTCTATTGATATCCATAATTTCCAGAACTTCCCAGTCCAAAAGGTGCCTGGTCTGAGTGTTTATGGACTCAAACCCAGCAAATATTTGCAGATGCTTTGACATTTGCATTTGGCTTCAGTTGCTAAATACAAGCAATAGAGACAATACAGAAAGGTGCATCATGATGGAAATCACCTACCTCAGGGGAGGGCTGAGGACAACGATGAATGCAACCTGGAAATGTTAACAATGGGTTTTGAAGGTAATAAATTAAGAAGAAAGCAGAGCACAGGTGGAAGGAGGGTTTGTGGTGGGAGGAGATAGTGGATGTGGGTAATTAAGGATGAGGTGGTCAGCTCACACCCTCTCTGACTTTGTTTTCTAAGGCTGTGGAAGCAAAGACATTGGAGGCTGAAGTTTCTGCTGTGCCTATTTCCAGTGTAAGTGTGTTATTGGAATTCTGACAGTGCAGAGACAGATTGATGGTACTTTGACATGATGCTCTGACCTGCAGTGTCTTTATCCATAAGCTGTACCAGGAAAACATTGTGGAAAATCCACACAGAACCATAGAACCATCTGGTTAGAAAAGACCTCTGAGATCATCGAGTCCAACTGTCCCTGTCCACTACTGAACCAGATCCCTGAGCACCTCATCCACCCACCTTTTAAACCCCTCCAGGGATGGGGACTCCACCCCCTCCCTGACAGCCTCTGACAGGGCCTCAGAACCCTTTCCATGAAGAACTTTTCCCTAATGTCCAACCTGACCCTGCCCTGGGGCAACTTGAGGCCATTTCCTCTCATCCCATCCCCTGTCACTGGGGAGAAGAGACCAACCCCCACCTCCCCACAGCCTCCTCTCAGGCAGTTGGAGACAGGGATGAGGTCTCCCCTCAGCCTCCTCTTCTCCAGGATAAACAGCCCCAGCTCCCTCAGCCTCTCCTCATAAAAAACATAAAGGGAAAATTCTGATACTAGAGAGGAACTGAGTTCAGTGGACCATGTCCAGAAAGCCATGTGGTACTGTATTAGACATAATTTCAACCCTTCACACTTCCTAAGGATTTATTACCCAATATATCTCATTTTAGCCTCTTGGTTTCTGACTCTGGAAGAGGGCAATAAATCTGGCATCGCTGTTTCCATCTTTGTGCCATGGCCATGGATCTCTAGCAAACAGAGACCCAGCTTTGGAGACTGGAGATGGAAGATGTGGAACAACATTTCCAGGCATGAGCAGCTGGTTTTGGTTTGAAGGGTTGCCAAAAGAATTCCTTTCAAAAGACAGCTCTTCCCAACCCCCACATATCCCAAGCTTTGCCTTCACTGCAGAAGTAAACAAAAAAAAGCTTAAATGAGTTCAGTAACTTGAGGGATTATTTCAGTCAGGATAAAGGGGTGGAATCCTCTCACCTCAGTAACCGGTGCTTTTAAAAGCTCCACCAGGGCATTCAAGTGACATTTCCAGTCTGCCCCTTATTTCCCTGGACTTTCCCCCTAAGTAGTCAATGCAAAAACCCATAACAGTGTTGAATATATGGAGAGGAGAAACTGTCTGAGAATTCACTCCGATGGATGAATGATTTTGCCCGACTCATAGAGAATACACAGCCCATCTCCCTAATTCTGAATCACAAATTCAGGCATCCTGACACCATTCCTGAACGTGGGGCTGCTGACTTTGCTGCAGGGCCTGTCTTTTCCCCCAGGACATGTTCATTAATCCCATCTCATGTAATTTGTTTTGGTTATATCCACACATCATCTTTTCTGCCACAACATTCCCAGTTTTCCATCTGCACCTGGACTGGTCCTTGCTGAACAGACACCTCTGGTCCTGCAACTGAAAACTTGGACAAGTATTTGCTATTCATAGAATCATAGAATCACAGAATGGTTTGGGTTGGAAGGGACCTCAAAGCCCACCCAGTTCCACCCCCCTGCCATGGGCAGGGACACCTCCCACTGGATCAGGGGGCTCCAAGCCCCATCCAACCTGGCCTTGAACACCTCCAGGGATGGGGCAGCCACCACTGCTCTGGGCAACCTGGGCCAGGGCCTCCCCACCCTCACAGGAAAACATTTCTCCCTAAGATCTCATCTCAATCTCCCCTCTTTCAACTGAAACCCCTTCCCCCTCATCCTGTCCCTGCACTCCCCAGTAAAGAGCCCCTCCCCAGCTTTTCCATCTTTTATTCACATAACCAACCAACCTTTCCTCAAACAGCTCTGCTCTCCCTTGCTCTCTTCAGTAGATGACATTCCATCACTGGCTGTTTTTTGCTGGCATTGCTGGCTGCAGCCAGAGGAGATGACTGACAATAACTTACAGTGAAACATTGCTGGGGAACAGTGAATAAATTCACTGAGGAACACTGAGGCGTGTGAGCAGAGCTATCTTGTGAGTTTGCTGACATAATTCAATCTCATTTCCAGAATGTAAGGCACAGAGTAATAACAGACAATGGTTGCTATGACCTATGCATGATTATTTCCCTCAAGAAGACGTTGACTGCATCCCACAGCCCTTTTTCCTGGGGCTGTTCAGCAAACTGGAGAAACCAAAGTCAGGGTAAGTCAGTGATATGTACTCTTGGCTTCATTTAGTTCACATCCCTGCATGGTTTTCTGTTAAAAAAGTGCTTATTATTTTGGGAGAGTTGTTATAGTGGCCCTGTGACACAGGTCAGCTCCAAGACAGGCTGAGAGAGCTGGGTTGTTCAGCCTGGAGAAGAGAAGGCTCTGGGGAGACCTTAGAGCAGCCTCCCAGGACTGAAAGGGGCTCCAGGAAAGCTGGGGAGGGGATTTTTACAAGGGTCTGGTGTGATAGGATGAGGAGGAATGGCTTTAAATTGGAAGGGGGAGATTTAGGTTGGACATTAGGGTGAAATTCTTCAGGATGAGGGTGATGGAATGCCATCAGGTCTACTGAACAGAGCAAGGAAGAGCAGGGCTGTTTTGAGGAAGGTTGGTTGGTTATATGAGTAAAGGATGGGAGGAATGAAAGATGGGGAGGGGCTCTTGATCAGGGAGTGCAGAGAGAGGATGAGGGGAATGTTTTTCAGCTGAAAAAGGGGAGATTGAGATGAGATCTTATTTTCTTCACAGTGAGGGTGGTGGGACACTGGCCCAGGTTGCCCAGAGCAGTGGTTCTGCCCCATCCCTGGAGGTGTTCAAGGCCAGGTTGGATGAGGCTTTGAGCCCCCTGATCCAGTGGGAGGTGTCCCTTCCTTGGGACTGGCTGGGCTTTGAGGTCCCTTCCAACCCCAACCATTCCATGATTCCATGAGAGCCCCACTACAACGGCCACCACACCGGCACAAACCTTTCCATTAAGTGCAACGAGCACCAGGCTGGGCCTCATGGCATCATCTTTAATACATTTTAAGGACATCTTAGTCTCATCCCTTTGCTCCCAGCAAATATCCTGTGCAGTTGCATTTTTCAGTTATGAAAAGAGATCATGTGCATTTTCTATTGCTGATTTACATCACAAAGGTGCAGCTTCCCTTTGTGTCTCCCTGAGATACAGAATCCCAGGGCCTGTGATGAAAGAGAGGAGAGATTAGTCCATATTGTCAGTCTATTTGGCAAATAAGCTTGTAGCTACTCCTACAAACAATCAATTGTTGTATAATTAGTTGCATTTTGTGCCATTGGCATTGAAGTTCACCAGGTCTTGACAACTTCCCTGTCCTTCCCTGTTCATTAGAGCTTCATTCACATTCCTCGCCAAACAGCTTAGTTTGCTTTTGACTTTTAATTAAAAAGGCAAACTTTTGGCATCTGCATGCTCTGAAAATGCAAACACTTCTTAATTAAAGTGCAATATAGTGCCAAAAATAAGCATAATCAGGTGGGCAGTGCAGCAGTTAACAACGTCCTCCATTCTGTGTATACAAAACCATGAGAAACTGCAAAAATGGGAGCAGAGTTTAGTAAAAGGAATAAAATAATCATAATAAATCAGCGTAGCACAGTTTTCAAACCCTTTATTTCCCTCATTACAATGATTCCTGTGAGAATCATATCCATTCTCTCATGGTATTACATTAAAATCTTGATAGTGTGTCTTCACATTCGGTGGTGTTAATAACCATACAACTGCATATTTATTATTGCTTATTCATTCACATCTAATAAGGACCCGGGATGCTGGTGGCATTAGAGCTCTCTATTACACTGTGTTGGAGCAATAATCACGTCTGGAATTTCAGCTGTGGAAGATGGATCCAAGTTGCAAAGCTGAGATCCAGGAACTGCATTTCCAAAAGCCCTTGACAGCAGGATCCAGGGCTTCGCTCGGTCTTACCCGTGTAATTTAAAAAGCTCCTTTCTATGGTGAAGATTGATGTGAACTTGGTTATCAAAAGTCTGGGGATAATTGTTTATCTCCTCAAATAGCAAAATCCAGCCAGAAACTCCGTTATCTATAAGCCTCTAAATAGCTGATTTCATTCCTAGGTTCTTCCTTCCAACAGCCTGGTCTAGTGGGAGGTGTTGGGACTGGATGATCTTTAAGTTCCTTTCCAATCCAAACCAGTCTCTGATTCTATGATTCTAACTCCAGGAGTGGCTGAGGGCCCTGGGGCTGTTTATCCTGGAGAAGAGGAGGCTGAGGGGAGACCTCATCCCTGTCTCCAACTGCCTGAGAGGAGGCTGTGGGGAGGTGGGGGTTGGTCTCTTCTCCCCAGTGACAGGGGATGGGATGAGAGGAAATGGCCTCAAGTTGCACCAGGGCAGGGTCAGATTGGACATCAGGAAACATTTCTTCCCTGAAAGGGTTCTCAGGCCCTGTCAGAGGCTGCCAGGGAGGGGGTGGAGTCCCCATCCCTGGAGGGGTTTGAAAGATGGGTGGATGAGATGCTCAGGGATCTCGTTCAGTAGTGGACAGGGATGGTTGGACTCAATGATCTCAAAGGTCTTTTCCAACCAAACGATTCTTTGAATTCAAACAACGGCAAAAATATTAAGATTCTCCAAATGAAATTATTCTGGGGAATTCCAGCTTTTTTACAAGTTCTGGGGTTCTATGATTGTACGATTCTCGTTCCTTCATACTCTGTCTTTCTTGGACTATCTGGCGATTAAAGAAGTTTTTGTTTTGATTCAAAATTTCAGTACAAAAGAAAGCCCAGGAATTGGTTTTGGGGTCAGGAGTTGGACTCGATGATCCTTGTGGGTCCCTTCCAGCTCAGGACATTCTATAATTCTGTGATTCTGTGAGTACACAGACTCTTTATATCACAGAATCATAGGGTTGGAAGAGACCTCTAAGATTGAGTCCAACTGTCCCTCTCTCCCTACTAAACCATATCCCTAAGAAACTCATCCACCCGTCTTTCAAACACCTCCAGGGATGGAGACTCCACCCCCTCCCTGGGCGATCTGTTCCAACCCCTGACCACTCTCTCAGTGAAGAAATTCTTCCTAATATCATCTTGTCCTTCAGATGTGTCAGAGCTGCCTCTTCTTTTACCAGGTCTGCAGGGCAGGAGGATGCCCCAAGGCTTTGCAGAAGGACAGTGTCACCATGGCGTGGTTTCCTTCTGCCTCTGGAGCATCACTCCAGTCCGAGAATGACGTTCGGAGATCCGTTCTACTCCGAGTGACAGCACTAAGGAAGATAATCTAAACCCAACAGGTTCATTCAACCTAAATATATAATTAAGTCCTCAAGGGATCTTCTGATTTGGGTTGATTAAAGGCACCATCGCTTTTATGGGTCTTCATCTTAGGGTAACCATGGAAACAGTTGAAAAAAAAGGTCCCAGTGAATGAGTGGGCTCTGTAATGTAATTTTCTGCATAAAGTACAGATTGCCTCACTTTCAGGGATCTGTCTTTCGTGGGGGATGGTTTGATATACTGAGGTGTAAGGGACTAAATCCTGCACAGGTTAGGAGGGGAGCTGGGTGCTGATTTGCAGGATTCTGAGTTCTTTCTCTGCATCAGCACCAGCTTCAGGTAGAACAAGTTGGTCGCTCTGCGGCTGAGGCTGCTGCTCTGTCCTCCCTGAGGGAGACAGAGATTATCATATCAAGATGCCCCCTGGATCTCATGAAGATCTTCCAAAATCTCCTGTCACATTCCACATTTAACAATTAGAGAGGTAATGGTGGCTTCCACTAGAATCCATCTCAACAGTGTTTAGTAACAAACCACCTTTTGCAGGAAGAGTACAGCTGCGTCGTTGGGGGGGTTATTAATAGACCTTTTGATAAGAAGAGCAAAAAGAGAAGCTTTGAGGCATACATGGCCTTTGTCATGCCTGAATTAGAAGTATAATTTTCAAAGCTAAATGCAAGTTGAGAGTGATTTCTCTGAAGTGGACTGGATTTTTCGACAGCAGCCTTGACTCGAGGCCGGCAGCCGCCTTGGGTAGACCAGCAAGCTCAGCGATGTGGAAGTATTAATGGCATCAGCCTTACGAAGAGGCTGAAGGCAGAAACAAATGCTGTGTGTTCCTGCATTCACATCTGCTGGGATGTGCTATTAATTAAATGATCTATGTCTTGATTAGACCTGTGCTTAACACAAAAGGACTTCAGAGGGACCCTTTCTGTATCTAAACAAAGGCAGAAGCGTGTTTAGTTGGATTAGGGCTGTGGTTGTTTACAAAAGCAAAGATTTAGGCCTGGTCTAAATGGAAATTTTTAAAAATTGAAGTGCTTAAATACACATCCAATTCCCAGATCAGACCTTGACATTTACTGGTTGCTGCATAGGACATAATCAGTGCTGAGTTCTAATTGCAAATATTAAAACAGTCTTAAAGGCAGAACAGTGTGAGTGGTAACCTTTTCCAGGGGAAGTGAAGATGCTCTGCTTGCTTTCACTCTCTCAGTGCCCCATTATGTAGTATAATTTAGAGAATTATGGGATAATCATTATAGAACACAGAATGGTTAAGGTTGGAAAAGACCTTCAAGATCATCCAGTCCAACCACGGATCCAGCCCTGCTGAGTCCACCACTGGACTGTGCCCCCAAGTAGAACATCTGCTCATCTTTTAAAACACCTTCAAGGATGGGGACTCAGCCACCTCCCTGGGCAGCCTCTGCCAGTGCCCAAGAACCCTTTCACTAAAGAAATCCCTCCTGGGTGCCTCTAAATCTCCCCTGGTGCACCTTGAGGCCATTTGCCTTTGTCCTGCCATTGGCTACCTGAGAAAGGAGACCAACCCCCACCTCCCCACAACCTCCTCTCAGGCAATTTGAGACAGGGATGAGGTTTCCCCTCAGCCTCCTCTTCTCCAGGATAAACAGCCCCAGCTCCCTCAGCTGCTCCTCATAAGCCTTGTGCTCTAAACCCTTCACCAGCCTTGTTGCCCTTCTCTGGATGCTCTCCAGCATCTCGATGTCCTTCTTCTAGTGAGGGTCCCAGAGCCGAACACAATATTCAACGGGATCTTCTTCTGATTAAATAAAAAAAAACAAAGGCAAAGCTGCTTTTCACCTCAACAGCCTTGATTTTGTACAAACACACAGTTGTGTGATTATTCACCCTTTTCGATTATCTATTTTTCAACCACTTCCTTTGCTTTCAGGTCACAAACCGTGTTTGATACCTTAGGTCATTCTGGGGTCAGAGAGAGACCACATCTGATGTTAAATGATGGAAACCCCTTGTCTACTGGGCTTATTCCTCTTCCCTAAATGGCTCCTTTTGAGACCTGGGGAAGGCTGTAATTTCAGGGTTAGTGTTTGAATGACCTTTCCAGGCAATATAATAATGGTAGGAGGACGTTGGTGTCTGTTTTTCTCGTACCACCCACCCGTCACGTTCGCACAGTTATCACAGGGCACAGCTGTGGGCTCTGACCTCTGAGCCCCTGGAGGGAAAGCCTGGCAAACTTTTAACAAGGCAAAAAGGCATCAAAGGGGCAGGTCAGCATTTCAGAGCATTAAGGACAGTGTTATGTCAGTGATTGTAATTGAGGCTTTCTATGGTAAACATAGTCCCAGGGTTTCCCCCTTTCCTGTACGTTGTGCTTTCACTCAGGGATAAAATAGTTTACACTCATTCACACTAAATTCACCTGGACAGCCAGCACCAAGCACCTGGTTCACAGAACCTGCTTTGTGCCTCAAACCCCTGAATATCTTGAAATATTTAGAAACCTAGAGGCAACAGTGAGCAGCCAAGAGGGCAACCGTGTCCTGGGGGGCATCCAGCACGGCATCGCCAGCCGGGAGAGGGAGGGGATTGTCCTGCTCTGCTCTGCACTGGGGAGGCCCCACCTGGAGCACTGGGGGCACTGGAGAAAAAGGACATCAAAGCACTGGAGAGTGTCCAGAGGAGGCCCCAAAGCTGGAGAAGGGTCTGGAGGGGAAGTGTGTGAGGAGAGGACATCTTCAGTGTGATACAGCAACACATAACATGGTCATCAGCAATGGGGCAACACGAGAGAAATCTATTGGCCAGAGAATCACAGAAGAACAGAGTGGTTTGGGTTGGAAGGGACCTCAAAGCCCATCCAGTTCCAACCCCCCTGCCATGGGCAGGGACACCTCCCACTGGATCAGGGGGCTCAAAGCCCCATCCAACCTGGCCTTGAACACCTCCAGGGATGGGGCAGAACCACTGCTCTGGGCAACCTGGGCCAGGGCCTCCCCACCCTCACAGCAAAACATTTCTCCCTAAGATTTCATCTCAATCTCCCCTCTTTCAGCTGAAAACTCTTCCCCTTCAACCTATCCCTGCACTCCCTGATCAAGAGGAGGGTCTCTGCCCTCTCTGCCTGTTCTCTCTCTGTTTGCCGTCCCTGTGTGGTGCATTTTTGTTCTGAAATGCATTTTACACCGAGCTGCAGCAGAAAGAGAACGTTATGCCAGGTGTAAGGACCAAACTGACTCTAATCCCTGGCACTCATTCTTTCCCCACTTGTCTAAACCAGGTGAAATCGCCATCGGTTGAAATCAGAGGAAAGTCACATTTCCTCAGTCAGCCCAACTTTTCATTCCAGGGCACAGAAACTGAGTTGCACAGAGGGAAAACTGCAAATAAAAGATGAATTAAAAAAAAAATCAAATCCTGGTGTCAGCAGAACATGTCTGGAAATACAAGAGTGTGGCAGGAGTAGCTTTTCCAGATTGCTGCATCCTGCTCTGCACTCTGCAAATTCACAACAGTGATAAATGGGCAAGAGCCCTGCAGAAGGCTTGAATATGGATCTGGCTGAAAACTCTCCAAGTTAAAGCCATTTCAGTGGAAAATAGTAAAAGAAATGGATTTTTACAAGCAGAACAAAAGGTCCTAATGGGCTACTTAATCCAAAAACTGAAGGTGTGAGGCACTGCAATGGGTACAGCTCAGAGCAAGAGAAGATATCAGGCTAGAAATAAGGAGAACAGTGTTAATAATGGAGGTGATTAACCACTGGAGCAGCCCCTCAGAGGGTGTTGTGGTTCCTCTGTCATCAGCAATTTTAAATCAGGACTGGATAATTATTTGGTAAGTGCTGTGCTTTACTTCAGGGAAGGTCTGTGTTCCACTGTACGGTCCCAGTGGCCCCTTTGGTTCCGCATCAGAGATGTGTGGGATGCCCAAGGCGGAGGCTGGGTGACATCTCCCGTCGTTCTGTTTGCCCCAACGCTACACCTTGTGGCTTTATTTAGCAGAGCCACTTTTCCCCCCTCTCCTGCCAAAGGAACACAATCTTGTGCTAAAAATTATGTGACCAACTGCATCATTTCTTTATTTTTCATCGTATTCAGGGCTTCTGCAACAACACAACTTGTATTGCAAAGGAACATAATTAGACATCTACTGAGAGAGATTTGCTGCACAACACTGCATAATTTAATTTTAGGTCTGGCTTTTCTCGCTGTACCTGACAAGAAGAAACCAAAGACTTTTGTGTCAGTCAGGCTGTCATCTCTGTAAGAGGATGAGAGCAACATCCTTGCTTAGAAATGTTGAGGGACCAATGGAAAAAAGGATTGAAGGGGCCTCAAGGAATCATGTGGCCGTTCCCTTCAGACAGTACTGCCTGAGCAGACCCTGCCAGGGGGGACTGGGGGTTTAGCACCTATAATTCTGGTCTCAAACTGGAAATGAAGTGCAGACTGTTCTAACTGGGACATCCAGGAGGTGATGGTGACTCCTTAGTGGGTTATGCTTTGGGTAGGTGTCATGTAGAAGCCAAGCAGACACAACAGCACTCCTCATTGTGTGATTCCATCAGCCCCAGGAAGCTGGTCTGGCAGACAGGGAAATGCTGCAAGGAAAGTTGGGATAAGCTAAATTCTGTGTAGCTAAATGCAAATAAACAATTGGGGCCAAAACCTGTTTTCTAAGAAATCATAGAATGGTTTGGGTTGGAAGGGACCTCAAAGACCATCCAATTCCACCTCCCTGCCATGGGCAGGGACACCTCCCACTGGATCAGGGGGCTCAAAGCCCCATCCAACCTGGCCTTGAACACCTCCAGGGATGGTGCAGAACCACTGCTCTGGGAAATCTGGGCCAGGGCCTCCCCATACCCCCAGGAAAACATTTCTCCCTAAGATCTCATCTCAATCTCCCCTCTTTTCAGCTGAAAGCCATTCCCTTCATCCTATCCCTGCACTCCCTGATCAAGAGCCCCTCCCCAGCTTTCCTGGAGCCCCTTTCAGTCCTGGGAGGCTGCTCTAAGGTCTCCCCACAGCCTTCTTTGCTCCAGGCTGAACAACCCCAACTCTCTCAGCCTGTCCTTCTGTGGGAAGTGCTGCAGTCCTCTTGCCACCAAGACATGTAAAGAAGCTGTCTCATTTTGTAAAGTCCAAATCTGCCAGGAACTCCTGATCCTCTGCTCTCCTTAGATTAAAAGCCTAAAAAGGAAGCTGCTGCTCTTAGACCAAAAATGTATGTGGAAAATAACAGGTATGAGGAACAGTAAACACAAATAAAGCCTTTAGCCTGTGGAGTCAGGCAAGTTCATACCCAAATACCTGGGTTTGGGATATGTATTTAAAGTTTATTTTGGACCCTCGTGTCCCCTCTTGCTCTGCTCCAGGAGACAGAAGGTAATGCAATGCTTTGCTGGAACTGTCCCAGTAAACCAGTAGTGGCTGTGATGGAGGACTATACTGCATCTGCAAGAATCAGAAACACAGCAGAATGGCCCAAATCCCACGGGCTGAAACAGCACTACAGTGCAGAAAAGAAATCAAGATTCATGGGAGTGAGATAGGAGAGGGAGAAGCCAAAGAGCACTCGGCGTTAACGCTGCAGCTGTAGGTCTAGGGACAGGGACACCTGGGCTCTGGATCCTGCCTCCTTCAGCATTCCTGAATTTTATGTGATGATTATTTAATACAAAATGTGTAAATGAAGGAGGGTGGGAGCAAGAACTCAGTTTCAATGTCCCTGTGCCACACACACGGTGGGAGACAGAGAAGGTCTTCCACTCAAATTCACCCAAATCTTCGTGACCAGCTCTCTCCTGGGAGGTGGAAGCAGCGTAGGGAAGGGAAAGGAAAGCTGACAGCTCATGACTCACAAATACATTCTACCAGGTCTTTTCATTTCTTGGGTGAGAGCCTTAATCTCTGGGCTGATTTAAATAAGCTGGCAAAGACAGCAGCTACTTTTTCCAGCGAGAGACCTGAACTTTACTTCTTCCATATTGGAGCAGGTCCTCTTTACCATCTCTAGGTACTTTGGGCTTCTTGCTTTTGTTTTGTTGTGGTGGAAGAAGGGATCAGTCTTCTGAAGAACCAGCCTCCCATTTTCCTGTCCCTTTTTCCTATGAGTGGCTCTTGCAAGTGATTCCAATCAACAAATGGGTGCACACATTACTCATTTGGTGATAACTGTTTGCCTACAACTCCATTTTCCTTTTCATCCATCAAATTTAGAATCACAGAATCATCTGGTTGGAAAAGACCTCTGAGATCATCAAGTCCAGCTGTACCTGTCCACTACTAAACCAGATCCCTCAGAAACTCACCTGCCCATCTTTTAAACCCCTCCAGGGATGGTGGTGTTTTCTCCAGTTACCTTGACTCTCTGTACCAGAATTCAACTCTAAAGTCGATTGCTTGTGTTCTTCTTGATGGAACCCTGTGGGCCATCCATTTTAGTGCACTGGGATTGCACCAGACCTGGACATGATTTGTACCAAACCTGAATTCTACACAACCCCCTGTTACATTTTCATTTAATTTACAGCCTCGTTCACTTGGTTTGGTTCTCCATCCTGCCATGACCTTTTTGGGCAAGTTGGAAGGAAGATGGGAAAAACAAAAGGTCAACATAATTTGAAAAGACCTTACAAAATACAGAGGTCCTGGCAGAATCATTTGCCTTTGCTATATATCTTTATTTCTTCTTTTCAGGTTAGTTTTAGACTCTGTATTTCATATTACAGAGGGGTAAGTTTGTGTTTAGGGACAAAGCTGAATGCCAGGGCGTTGGATGGTTGGACTGGGTGATCTTAGAGGTCTTTCCAACCTTAATGATTCAATGATTCTATGTTCAGAGAGTTTCACACATGTACAGAAACAGGTTCTGCTATGCTGCCCTTGGTGGTGGTACTTAACCACCTGAAGGATGGTGGGAAAGAAAACATGGCCTTTGCAATTGGAAACAGAAACATCTGGAAACTGCCCTGAGTTGGCTGCCTTGACAGAGGCACTTGAGCAACATCACCAGTCCTGGCAGATGATGAGAACATCATTTGTCAGAAGATTTCAGCACATATTGTGTTCTCAAGCAAACTCAATTGGTCCAGGGTAAGGTGTGAATCCAGACTCCAAGGTTTGGGAGCTGGAACTACAAAACCAGCAAATCTGGTCGTCTCACGCCAGCGTGTTTTCCTCAGCTGAGGATATTTTTGCCAATCACCAATCATAAAATAAATAATCTCTGTGATTAGGAAGTGAAAGACTATCAAGACATTGCCAACACAGGTGCAGAACCAGAAAAACATCAGTTTTAATTCATTGCTCCATGATTGAGAGGGAGTGAGTCCTAAAGTGGAGGTGTCTCCAACAAGAAATGGTGGAGATAAATAGACATTGGATGTGCAATGTCTCATAAAGGTGGTGAAGGTTGTTGCAATCAGTGAATCATAAAGACTCTGATAGAGATATCTCTCCAATCAGAGTCATGAAAAAGAAAACAGAACCAGATTTGGGAGGGAAAAGTCACAGGTCTCCCATCCACTCAAGACAAAAAGCTTGTGGTAGTGTCTATGCTACTTGTTATGGACCAGAATTCCATTGCCCTGGGCTTGGTACAAAATATTAATAGAATCATAGAATTATGGAATTGTTTGGGTTGGAAGGGACCTCAAAGCCCATCCAGTTCCACCGCAGGGACACCTCCCACTGGATCAGGAGGCTCAAAGCCCCATCCCACCTGGCCTTGGGATGGGGCATCCATGACTTCTCCGGGCAATCTGTGTCAATACCTCCCCACCCTCACAGGAAACATTTCTTCCTAAGATCTCATCACAATCTCCCCTCTTTCTGCTTCAAACCTACCCCTGCACTCCCTGATCAAGGGCCCCTCCCCAGCTGTAATAATTGCAAGTCTTTACCCTGAATTGCTCATGGCACAAGAACAGTTGGTATTTCCCAGCGTAAATTCATTTTCAAGGCTCACAAATCCTTTTTTTCCCCCCAAACTCATTATTTTGTGATAGCAAATACCCCTCTACTTCTGCTTTTTTTGCTTTGACACCCTAGGTAATGCCCCTCAAGGATTTCTAGCACGTTAACAAAGTCTGAATAGCTTTTCTAGCAAAATACACTGGACCCTGTGTTTGCCAAACAACATCTGGGAAAGATAAGATGTTGCGATGACTGTAGGTCATGTATTTAGGGATTAGCTGCTGTGTGTGGAATTCCCAATTCTCTCCCTATTATGGTACTGCAAGATAAGGCCCACATTTTGCACCTCCTCTAATTTCTTTTCACTTACCCTGCCCATGCAAAGAGAGATAACCTTTATTCTGCTATCAGGTATCAGCTGCTGTATCACATAATTGCAATCCCCTCAATTAGCATGTACCATAGCAGGAAGAACTAGGGATCACAGACCCATCTAGAAAGGTAAAGAGAACATTTCTGAGACCATGCAGCAAGGAGGAGAAGGATTAAAACGGTGCAAATGCAGTTGCTGTGTTAGGGAACAGCCAGCATATGATCTCTCTGCTGGATCTATGGGTCATATGTGCTTTTTTTTTACAGTGGGAAGAAAATTCATCCAGAAAACACTGTCATGATCCTAGTTTAGCTATGCCTGTACACACTTAGCTGAAGGTTGAGGGTTGGAAATGGCCAATGGGAGGGCCTGGAGGTGGTTGTAGACATTGTCTAAAGGCAAGCTGTGAAGCTTTGAAGAGGGCAGTCCTGGAAATAGAAAGGTTAAGAAGGCTGGGACTGCACCAGCTTGTTAGGAGGCAATAATGATATATTCTTATTTAATTATATATCCTTATATAATGATATATCCTTATATAATGATACATATACAAAAATATAACCCTTCTTATAAAGGGTTCTTCAGCACAATGTCTAATGAGGCCTCATCCTGCAGGGAGATGGGCTCTGCTGTGTGAGCACATCGTGGAGGCTGGGATGGGGTGGTGAGATGACTCGTTTAAAGGGATTTAAAAACACGTGCTGGCCACAGCAAGAGTGAGTTGGTTCCTCAGCAGTGAGCCTTGTCAACAGGCTGGCTGGGGGCCAGCTGTCACCAGAAGGAAGCTGTCACCTCCAAAGGAAGCCTTAGAGCAGCAGGAGCCTGTAATTGACTGCAGAGATAAACAATGTATGGAAAACAGGGTTTTATATAAAGTAAATCCAACAGAGTTAAGGCTTTGTGTCGTGAGGGTGTTACCTGGCGATGGAAGGAAGCCTGGGGTGAAGCACACAGATCACCTGCAAAAGGAATATCAATATTCATGTGGATGAGAGCAAGACAGGAGTGTAAAGAACAGACACTAAGGAGACAATTCACTTCTTAACAGCCTGCTCAGCCTGGAGATCTCTCCTGAAGGACCGATGCTCCATGCTCTTGGCAAGCCCCACGAGCCAGAAGCTGAAGGTACATCCCATATCGTGTACTTGACATTGTGTTTAGACAATGGGTCACACTGGGCTGCCAGATTTTAAATGCTGAAGCTGGTGATGGTCCCAGAAAGATAAATTGGTGTGTGCACTGAATGTGATGTGGGAGCCCTGCTGTTCAAGGGGTGTTGTGGCTCCACGCAGCAGGCAGATGGAGTTAGGTTTGGGTCTACAGCCAGTATCATTATGTGTGCATTGGTTATTTTTCCAGACATCTGGCAGCTGAGAATTGCTGGGTTTGTGGATGAACACCTTGGTGGGATGATCCAGGAAAAGCCACACCGCTTGTGCATTTCTGTATTGTGCATTTTGGTCAAATGTTCCATAATGCCTCATGTTCTTCCCCTCTGCTCCACTCTTGTGAGACCCCACCTGGAGGATTTTGTTCAGTTCTGGAATCACCAACTCAAGAAGGATATGGAACTCTTCGAGTGGGTCCGGAGGAGGCCACGAAGATGATCCGAGGGCTGGAGCTCCTCTGCTGTGAGGACAGGCTGAGAGAGTTGGGGTTGTTCAGTCTGGAGAAGAGAAGGCTGTGGGGAGACCTTAGAGCAGCCTCCCAGGACTGAAAGGGGCTCCAGGAAAGCTGGGGAGGGACTTTTTCCAAGGGCCTGGAGTGACAGGATGAGGGGGAACGACTTTAAATTGGAAGGGGGGAGATTTAGATGGGACATTAGGGAGAAATTGTTCACAATGAGGGTGGGGAGGCCCTGGCCCAGGTTGCCCAGGGAAGCTGTGGCTGCCCCATCCCTGAAGGTGTTCAAGGCCAGGTTGGATGGGGCTTTGAGCCCCCTGATCCAGTGGGAGGTGTCCCTGCCCATGGCAGGGGGTGGAACCGGATGGGCTTTGAGGTCCCTTCCAACCCAAACCGTTCCACGATTCTATGATTCTACGAGTCTGTGTTATGGATGATGAATGATGGTTCCGGGGCCACAGAATAAAGTGGAAAAGCACATCTCCCGTCTTGGATTACAGCACAAAAGAGAAAACACCTCCTTTAGAGTCAGAACAACGCTGCACAACCTGGGAGCCTGCGGGACAGGACTCTGTGGGCTCCATAAATACTTGGGAGCTGTCACAATCCGAGCTGTTTATTAAGTCAGACTGGTACATCGATGCCCATCACAGAGATAGCTTTGACTGCAATGAAAACGCGTGCTGGGAGCCTTCAGTGGTGCAGAGATAAGGGAAAGGCTCATTTTCCCCAGCACAGCTCTCAGCCTTTTTTTCCTTCCTGCATTGAATGACCGAGAAGCTGCTGGTGGAGTCACGGGGTGGTGTAAGAGGCTGCATTTGCACAGATTGTGAAGAAACCTGTTCTTTCTGCCTTCCCTTCCCCGTTTTTTTCCCAAAGCACTGCAGAGCAGGCGTTCTTGGAGAAGAGGTTGAAAAGCAGTGCTTAAGGTTCAGCAATTTATTACCGACTCCTGCCCTATGAAGGTAGCAAAAGCTGGCACAGAAGACACGACAGCAGTTGCTAAATGAGAAGGTGGAGCAGCCCACGTGGAGCATGGAGGGAGAAGCACAGATGGCAGAGAAGGGCTTGCAGGAGACCTCGAACCCCAGCGAAGCGTTTCACTAAATAATTTGCCTAATAAAGAAGCAGTTTCGTTGTGAGAGTCCTGGAAGGCTTTTCATGTTCCTACCCCCCACCCTCTCTGGGAGAGATCAGGGCTGTGTCCTGCGGGGTGAGGATGGATTTCAGAGGGAGTCCTGCTTGTGATGGGAGAGAGGACGGCGGCTCTCATGGAGGAATAAATGGTGCCTTCGTAATTCACAGAGAACCAGGAGCAGTTTCTGCTTTGAGAATGAGGCCAGCGCTGCTCCGCTCTGCCCTGGGGTTTGCTGCCTGGAAGGACGAGAGCAAGAAGGAAAGCAGGAGGGTGGAAGGAAGAGGAGGAGGAAGGAATAAAAAGAGGGAGGGAGGGAGGAAGGAATAAAAAGAGGGAGGGAGAGGAGGGAGGAATAAAAGGGAGGAAGGGAGGAAAGAATAAAAAGAGGGAGGAAGAGAGAAAGGGAGGAAGAAAGAAAGGGAGAAAGGAATAAAAAGAGGGAGGGAAGGAGAAAGGAAGGAATAAAAAGAGGGAGGGAGAAAGGAATAAAAGGGGGGAGTGAGGAAGAGAGGGAGGGAAAGAGGAAGGGAGGGAGAGAGAGGAAGGGAGGAAAAAAAGAGGGAGGAAGGAAGGAATAAAAAGGGAGGGAGAAAGGAATAAAAAGAGGGAGGGAGGGAGAGAGGAAGGGAGGAAGAAAAAGAGGGAGGGAGGGAGGGAGGGAGGAAGGAAGGAAGGAAGGAAGGAAGGAAGGAAGGAAGGAAGGAAGGAAGGAAGGAAGGAAGGAAGGAAGGAAGGAAGGAAGGAAGGAATGGAATGAGGAAGGGATGGGATGGGATGGGATGGGATGGGATGGGATGGGATGGGATGGGATGGATTATTGCCATGGTTTAAATGATGAGTGGGTGTTGGTGTTGGGTCATAGGTTGGACCAAGTCAAGGCATGTTGTTAAGGACATTGTCCAAAAGCCTCTTCAACACTGTCAGGATGTTTGATACCCAGTGAATAAGAAAGGTTTTATTCTGCACTGGCATTCAATTATGAAACACCCAGAATGTTAAAAATCTGGTTTTAACAGCCACACTCTGGTGTAGTTTGCAGTTAAAGCTTGGGTTCCAGTGAACACATCAATTAAACACCCATTGGTTTTAAAAAGGTCAGATTTCACTTCATGTATTTACACGATATTAATGGATGGGATTTGACTGCACAATTTAGGCATCTCCTCAGAAACAAGCAAAAGATTGTAGGAAAAGACCAATTTAAAACAGTATTTTCTCATTAATTAGTTTACCAACATAGTACAAATCCTTATCCCACCACCTTGTTATTATGTGAAGAAAGTTTATTCTTTTATTTTTCTCCAAGACAGGCTGTGAGAATTTAAAATTAATTTTTAACTTCTTCTAAAGTTACAAATAATTCTTTGAAACAGAATGCAAATGCCACTTGGACAGGAATTTTCTTTTCAATAAAAAATGAAGCTTTATTGGTAAAAGCATTTAGTTTGGAACACCTCCAGGGATGGGGCAGCCACAGCTTCTCTGGGAAAGCTGGGCCAGGGCCTCCCCACCCTCACAGCAAAACATTTCTCCCTGAGATCTCATCTCAATCTCCCCTCTTGCAGGTGAAAACCATTCCCCCTCATCCTGTCCCTGCACTCCCTCATCAAAAGCCCCTCCCCAGTTTTCCTGGAGCCCCTTTCAGTCCTGGGAGGCTGCTCTAAGGTCTCCCCAGAGCCTTCTCTTCTCCAGGCTGAACAACCCCAACTCTCACAGCAGAGGGGCTCCAGGTATGGAATGGACAGGTATCACAAAGAACACCCAATAACGGGGTTAATCTCCTTTTTTACATCTGGGAAGGTGCTTTTTTTGAAGTTCTCAATACTTCATTGGCTCCAGACTCAACTTAAATTACTCTTGAACTTAAATTACACTTGCAAAACCCACTACAGGATCTAAAATCAGAAATGCTTTGTAAAAACCCAACTGGAAACGTGCCTCAATTGCATTAACAAGATTCCTGCAAAGGGCTCTGGCTTCTGCTCAGACCAAGGTCTGATTGGTAATTCTGCTCAAGCAACGACCTCCTTCTTGTCTGATGGTATAAATAGAGCATTTCTCCACAGAATGAATGCTAAATATTTACCTTCCTAAAATAGTGATTGCATAAAAGGAAAGGCCCAGGCTTGAAACCAAGATGCTCAGCATGGTTCAACGTAAGCAATTCCCTGTGATCAGCTGAGAGGTGTAACAAAGCTGCCAGGTTCAACATGCACACGGGGATCCTGCTGGGGCAAAATGCACAAATCCTGATCTTCACATTCCAGTGAAGTGGAAAAGAAGATACAATGGTTATTATGGACAGTGCCAGCTTTGCCCTGTCACTCAGCTCCTAACAATAACTGCTCCGAGGTAGTGACTAGGAAAATAATTGATAAATCTAAAGGCTAAATTTATTCATTCCTGCACTGGACTTACCTGTTTTTATTCTGAGATAATGAAGAGTAAAATGTAGCAAATTTGACACTCAGTGAGCATTCATGCTTATAACTCATTTAAAGCAGAGAGGAAAGGTGGGTGAGTCTTTACTCTCAAACTCCACACGTTGTTTTGTCTATTTGCTGTATTTAAAAATGCACCTTTCTGCTCACCTCTGCCAGAGGTTTCTCTGCAATTCATGAGAGGTGGATTGGGGAGGGGGCAATGTGCATCCTCATCTCCTGCAGCCTCCTGTTGGCTCGTGCTCCTGAGCTCTCCCAGCAATAACACAACTATTACTGTGTGTCTCAGAACTCTTCGTTCCTGCTTCTCTTCGCTGCTGTTCCTGACCAGATGTGGGTTTTAGGAGGCTTTGAAAATGACTGATCACTGGGTTTGGGGGTCAGGAGGAAATTTTGCCTTAAATTAAAAAGATTGAGATGAGATCTTACAAAGAAATGTTTTCCTGTGAGGGTGGGGAGGCCCTGGCCCAGGTTGCCCAGAGCAGTGGTTCTGCCCCATCCCTGGAGGTGTTCAAGGCCAGGTTGGATGGGGCTTGGAGTCCCCTGATCCAGTGGGAGGTGTCCCTGCCCATGGCAGGGGGGTGAAACTGGATGGGCTTTGAGGTCCCTTCCAACCCAAACCATTCTAAGATTCTATGATCTACGATGTTTTCATGCTGCTCTTGCATCAGCAGGAGGTTATAATTAAAATAAATCTATTATTTACTGGTTTGCAGGCTCTCACTGCTTACATTTGGTCCATGGGGGTCAGGACTACGTTGTGTACTGGAAGAAAGAGTCAGACCTAGATGATTTTCAAGCAGGAACCATCATCCCTTGGAGACTGGGAAAGGAAAAGCTTCAGAGGCTGAGCAAACTCCTGCGAGGGGCTGCGGAACGTCTTGCTGAGGGTTGGGTGGTAAGAGCCCTTTTGCCACTGATTAATCATTTCAACAAAGTGCCATCCTATCATCAGCTACAAGTGCAATGAGAGCTCGGGAGCTGCGCCAGAGCATCCTGGATAGGTTTCAATTTTAGTTTGCTGCTTCATTTTTAGTAGAAGGATGCTTCTGAATTAATAACCTAGCAGGGTTTTTTTTTCTTCCTTCAGCAGATGTCTAGAAAGGAAGAAGGAGAGGAGGGAGTGCATGCATATTAAAGGAAGAGACTGATTTTATTTGATCATTCCTCAAACATCCATTTCTCTTTGTACAATTGTTGTAAAGCAATGCATATATTGATTAGCACCAACCCTGGCGTGGCCCTGCTTTGGGAAGGGTGACAAATCAACGAAGGCATTTGCCTTGCCACATGATTTTCTGAAACAAAATGAGTTGTCAGCCTCGTTTCTCTTTGTGTGGTGATTCGGTGGCACTGAGGGGTTTGTATTAACTTGCTGATTGGTTCAAGTACCCACGTTTTCCTGCATCTCCAGCGGCGCAGCCGTAGGCACCGGCTCCCAAAGGGAAGCCTCTATCAACATTTATCTCAGTGACTCATTTTCAGCAGCATGGGAGCTGCAGGTTTGATGTCTCTGCCGTGCTCTCCCCTGGACCACTCTGAAAAACCCCCTTTAAAGCCCCCAAGAAGCCAAAAAGGGATCACAGCTCGCAAAGCTGATGGTTCATGTAACAAACAGGAACATTTCACTACGAACCAGTTTGCTCTAAGGAGCTTCCTACAGAGAAGCAGCATCGTTCTCCCAGAAGGATTTTTCTCTTGCAAGGCTTTTACCTAAACACTCACTTCCCACAGGCATTTTCTCTTAGAACAGGCACATCAGAAACACTGTGATATCATTTGTAAGATTGAAGAGTGCATTTATTTGTTATATTTCCTGAACCAGACAATTATTCCACATAGGGTAATCCACCAAATTATAAATAATAATAAATTATACACTGGATTACACATATAGGATACAGGTATCCTATTTTTTTCTCCTCTCTATTTTCTTGAAAGCCAGAGGTTTTGTAAGATTAAATGTGAATTGCTCTCTTAAATTCATACATAGGAGCATCAGGATATGACACAGGGCTTGTGTTCAGGGTAATTTTGTGGTGGGTGTTCATTTGCCAGTGCCAGTCTGCTTGGCTTTCCTTTCCAAACCAAGTAATCCCCAAGGCACAAATCTTGCCCTTCTCTAAGGTGGCTGGGTTTCACCTCATCGTCCCCAGAAGGAGAAGGTGGGAGATCAAAAACTCTCTCCTGTGCTGGAAGCCCCTAACACTGTCTTTGCATTCCCAGAGAGGAAGAGTGTGTAGAGGTGTGGGTGATGCCCATTGGATGCTCTTCTACTACTTCTCCTGGATTTCAGCAAGGCTCCGTGGATCCCTTGGTGGTGTAGCAGCACTCTGGAAAAGAAGCAGCCCTGCACACTGATGATGTGTGAAGTCCTCAGCTCAGGAAGGACATGGATCTGTTGGAGTGAGTCCAGAGGAGGCCATGAAAATGATCAAAGGCCTGGAGCAACTCTGCTGTGAGGACAGGCTGAGAGAGTTGGGGTTGCTCAGCCTGGAGAAGAGAAGGCTCTGGGGAGACCTCAGAGCAGCCTCCCAGGACTGGAAGGGGCTCCAGGAAAGCTGGGGAGGGGCTCTTGATCAGGGAGTGCAGGGACAGGATGAGGGGGAAGGGTTTTCAGCTGAAAGAGGGGAGATTGAGATGAGATCTTAGGGAGAAATGTTTTGCTGTGAGGGTGGGGAGGCCCTGGCCCAGGTTGCCCAGAGCAGTGGTGGCTGCCCCATCCCTGGAGGTGTTGAAGGCCAGGTTGGATGAGGCTTTGAGCCCCCTGATCCAGTGGGAGGTGTCCCTGCCATAGGTTGGAACTGGATGGGCTTTGAGGTCCCTTCCAACCCAAACCATTCCATGATTCTATGATTCATTCCCAAGAAAAAGCACCTCTAGAAATAGGAAGAGGCCACAGACAAGGTCTTCTCTTCACCAGATCTCAAAACAAAGGTCAAACCCTGTTTATAATACCTTAAAGGATCAGATAATGTTGTAAGCACAGGATGTGCATCGAGTGTGTCATATTTCTCCAAGTGCCTTTAATGCAAAGAAATACAAGAACCATCCTCAGAGGTTCCCTGTCTACTTCTGCTTCCAAATCACCAGCATGTGACTGTTGCAATGTAAAACATTTGGGATGGGAGGAGCTAGGATTACACAGAACACTCTGCTCTTCCTTAGTCCTTGCTTTGTGTGCTCAGAGAGACTTCAAGGTCACCACATCTACTGGAAAGTCAATCCTAATTAATTTCACTGTTGAGGCAGCAACCTCCGGAGTTTGCTGGGTAAAGAATACCCAAGATCAATGGTTTTGTGACACACAGAGTTATCTGCCAAAGAGTCAACTGAAAGTGGGCCTGGTGCATAACTGAAGTTTGAAAAGAAGTCTTTAAAAAGCAAGAAGACCAACTGCTTAAACCTGTGCTGACCTTGTCTCAACCCGTGGCCTCTCCAGGGACTTTCCCGTCATCCAATCATAGAATTGTGTGGTTGGAAAAGACTTTTGAGATCATCAAGTCCAACACTACCTGGCCACCACTAAACCAGATCCCAGAGCACTTTATCTGCCCCTCTTTTAAACCCTTCCAGGGATAGTAAATCCATCACTTCCCTTGGCAGCATCTGCCAGGGCCTGAGAACGCTTTCTCCTCTTCTTATGAGAGGAGTCAGCAAACCAGGAAGCACTTTCAGCTCCAGACAGTAGCTTGACCAGCACCAGAAGGATAATATTGTGTCTTTTTGTAACTTTATTGTGTTATTACTTACAGGAAGTCCAAACAGGGATGGAGACATATCACGATTTACCCTTGTGTCATTTAGATCCAGATTCCACAAGTCTTGCCTGTACAGAGAGGGACTGAACAACAGAGAAATACAAGCTCTTAAATCACTGCTTTATATTCTTTATTCTTTGTGCTACCAGATTGTTTTTTCAAAAGCCCTTTCAGAAGCCCTAGAAGCAAATGGCTATGATACAGCCCAGTGATGTTCCATCATTAATTCCCAGCCCAGGGAAACATTGCCTAACCCATTAAATATTACACATCACATGCACCAGCTGAGATATTAGGTTCATAGTATTAGAGAAAATCAGGGTAAATTTCATGAAAATATATCCAGACATACTTTTAAGTGAATATTATGCATGAACAGGATTCAGCTCAGTCCTTGAGGTCATATTCCAGAGGCAAACCATCAAGGTTTACTTGTAGATAAACAATGGAAATGGCAAATGGCGAAGACCATATCCAGGGTTGCACCAAATGAAGCGTGGCCAGCAGGAAGAGGGAGGGGATTCTGCCCCTCTGCTCTGATCTGGGGAGACCCCATCTGGTGCCCTGTGTCCAGGTCTGGAATTCTCAGCACAGGAAGGACATGGATCTGTTGGAGCAAGTCCAGAGGAGGCCACAGATGTGATCTGAGGGCTGGAGAACCTCTGCTGTGAGGACAGGCTGAGAGAGTTGGGGTTGTTCACCCTGGAGAAGAGAAGGCTGTGGGGAGATCTTAGAGCAGCCTCCCAGGACTGAAAGGGGCTCCAGGGAAGCTGGGGAAGGAATTTTTACAGGGACTCGGAGTGACAGGATGAGGATTAATGGCTTTAAATTGGAAGGGGGAAGATTTAGATGAAACATTTGGAAGAAATTCTTCACGCTGAGGGTGGGGAGGCCCTGGCCCAGGTTGCCCAGAGCAGTGGTTCTGCCCCATCCCTGGAGGTGTTGAAGGCCAGGTTGGATGGGGCTTGGAGCCCCCTGATCCAGTGGGAGGTGTCCCTGCCCATGGCAGGGGGGTGGGACTGGATGGGCTTTGAGGTCCCTTCCAGCCCAAACCATTCCATGATTCTGTATCCCCTTCAGATATGTTATAGGAGTGGAGTCTACGTGCTGCAGTTATTTTTAATCTGTCTCCCATCTGAAATGGTTTATTGCATTTTTAGAGGCTTTTTAAAAGCAGAGAAAGCAGTGCTGCTAGAGAGTGCTTTTATATTTCAGGTTGTCTTATGCTAAGCAGTAATAGATGCTCAGGTTGTTATTTTACCTTGCGTTTTTACTGGGATGATGACAGTTTCTGTGTTCTGCTAAATTGCAAACCAGCCTCCCATAATGCTGAAATGTTTGTGTTAAGAGGCTTAGCTAAACAATCCACAACAGTAGATTGGAAAAGTTTATTTTAAATGTTCTCATGGAGGGTTTTTTCTTTTGTGCTAGGCAGAGGTTCTTAGTTTGTCCTTGCATCTATTCCTCCACTTTCCGAAGCAGCCAAGTGGCTGTGGCAATATCCATGCAGGAAACTTGACTATTATTTATATATTTGCTTTAAAATCACAGAATTATAGAATCATTAAGGTTGGAAAAGGCCTCTCAGCTCATCCAGTCCAACCATCAGCCCAACCCCACTGTGCATAATAAACCCTGTCCCCAAGTGCCACATCTACACGCGTTTGAACCCCTCCAAGGGTGGAGGCTCCCCCACTGCCCTGGGCAGCCTCTGCCAGGGCTTCACCACTCTGGCAGGGAAGAAATTTTTCCTAATATCCAATCTAAATCTCCCCTGGTGCAACTTGAGGCCTTTTCCTCATCCTTTCACCTGTCACTTTAGAGAAGACTCCAACACCCACCTCTCTCCAACCTCCTCTCAGGAAGCTTCAGAGTGTGATGAGGTCTCCCCTCAGCCTCCTCTTCTCCAGGCCTGTAGAATTGTCTAAGTTAAAAATAAAACATGGGATATAAATGGGTGGGTTATGACTTTTTGTGTCTTTATCAATTAAATAATTAACCTCTGCTTGACTGCTCAGATCTCACTTCCTGCTCAAGGCATCCCAAAGCTGATGCTACTTCTGTACATCAACGTTTGCATGTGTAAATCAGACAGTTATTAATTGTTATGATCAAGTGGTATTATTGCAATAAGTAACTGTACTCTTAAAAGTAACCTTATTCCTACCAGCAATTGCAAACAGAAAATATTGGGTGTTAAAATATAGACACAAAAATTAATCTGGTCTTTAGGTTTCTGCCTTTTCTACAGTCATTGCCATAAAGAGCAGGAGAGCAAGATTTACAGGCTTAAATCAGCACATCTATTAGAAACAGTTTTTCATCAGAATATGAGGTGGACAAGCATATTAACTTCAAAATGAGAAGACATCTAATTAAAATATGAGCAAATAGACCAGAACATTTCAAATACATTTCTGCTGACGCTGTTTCTGAAGCACAGGATCCAGCAGGAGATTGCTGATTCACACCAGGGGGCTGAGGGTGTTGGCCAAATGCTGCTGGAATATTGTTCCCTGGGGAGCTGTTCCAGTGCTCCACCATCCCCTGGGGGAAGAACCTCTTCCCAATGGCCAATCTCCCCCTGCCCTGGCACATCTTCCTGCCATTCCCTCCAGTCCTGTCCCAGGGCACCAGAGAGCAGAGCTCAGCCCCTCTTTCCCCTCCCTCCCTTGGGAGAAGGCACAAACAGCTCTGAGATCCCCTCTCAGGCTCCTCTTCTCCAGCTGAACAGACCAAGGCACTTCAGCCTCTCCTCACACACTGCCCCTCCAGACCCTTCCCCAGCTTTGGGGCCTCCTCTGGACACTCTCCAGTGCTTTGATGTCCTTTTTCTCCTGTGGTGCCCAAAGTGCCCCCAGTGCTCCAGGTGGGGCCTCCCCAGTGCAGAGCAGAGCAGGACAATCCCCTCCCTCTCCCGGCTGGTGATGCCGTGCTGGATGCCCCCCAGGACACGGTTGCCCTCTGGGTGCCAGGGCACTGCTGGCTCATGGCCATTCTCATTCTCTTATTCACAAATAAACTGAATATTTGACCCAACCATCAGAAAAGAAATGACCACTCGAATGGTCTGTTCGCTCGCACAGAACATTAATAGTGATAAACTTTTACCCATCAGTGGTAGAAAAACCACATTCTTATGAAAAGTGAATGCATTCCCAGTAGAGTTAATTCTTGGTAAATAAAAGTATATTAAGATCATTTTTTTCAGGTTTAATTCATCTCCAACAAAGTGCAAAGTTTGTCTCTGCAAAAAAAAAAAGCACTCTTGGGTGCTTCCAACCCTACAAATCAGTATTCTGAAACTTCAGCAGGTACCTAAGGCAATCATAGCTTTGCTTTGGCTCAGAGCCTGGAACTGGTAGGAAGGAGCATAAATAGGGAGTCTGAGCCTGGAGAGAAGAATGGATGGAGAGAGGGAAATTTTACTAATCAGAAATAGTTTTATTTAGCTTTTGAAAGGTTAAAACTTTGTCTAGAAAAATAGGTGTTCCAATTTGCTCCGTTTTGGCCACGATATCAAGACAGGATGCAATGTAAGTAATTTCATTTTATGGAGTCTATAGAGTACCAGTTTACAAATATAAAGACAAGGTTGATTTTGGGTCTGCTTTCAATCATCTTTCCTCACACCAGAACACTGTTATTCATAACTCATCAGCAGTTTATTCATCCACCTAGATCTACATGCCTGTATCATGAGCCTCCCATCAGGGTACAATTACACACTGAAATATATTCAGTGAATGCTAAAATTGGAAAAACAAAACAGGTTTCTTGTAGGCTTCTTCAAATTTGATGCTGGTTGCCAGAAGTTCTGGTCTGGTTTAACCAACAGCTCCTTCTGAAAGGAAAGAGATACACAGGGCAGTTTATTCCCCTCACTCCAAGAAGGACATTGAGGGGCTGGAGAGCGTCCAGAGAAGGGACCGGAGCTGGGGAAGGGGCTGGAGAACAGGGGTTGTGGGAGCGGCTGAGGGCCCTGGGGCTGTTTATCCTGGAGAAGAGGAGGCTGAGGGGAGACCTCATCCCTGTCTGCAACTGCCTGAGAGGAGGCTGTGGGGAGGTGGGGGTTGGTCTCTTCTCCCCAGTGACAGGGGATGGGAGGAGAGGAAATGGCCTCAAGTTGCCCCAGGGCAGGGTCAGATTGGACATCAGGAAACATTTCTTCCTGGAAAGGGTTCTCAGGCCCTGTCAGAGGCTGCCAGGGAGGGGGTGGAGTCCCCATCCCTGGAGGGGTTTGAAAGATGGGTGGATGAGGTGCTCAGGGATCTGGTTCAGTAGTGGACAGGGACGGTTGGACTCGATGATCTCAGAGGTCTTTTTCCAACCAGATGATTCTATGATTCCACTTTAGGATAAATGCTTGAAGTAGATGGGATAAATCATCTTTAGTCAAGGTCTGTCTTGTTTCATTCTCTGTAAAGGAAAAGTAAATGATATAGAGTAGGGAGGCCCTGGCCCAGGTTGCCCAGAGCAGTGGTGGCTGCCCCATCCCTGGAGGTGTTCAAGGCCAGGTTGGATGGGGCTTTGAGCTCCCTGATCCAGTGGGAGGTGTCCCTGCCCATGGCAGGGGGGTGGATCTGGATGGGCTTTAAGTCTCTCCCAACCCAACCCATTCCATGATGCTATAATTTAACATAGATGTCCAGCTTTCCAGCAACTAAAGTTGTATGAGTTGCATCTTTTTTTGTTGTTGTTGTGGGGGATTGTTTTGTTTTATTTGGTTTTATTTTAGCTGATCTTAAATAAAACCAAAACTATCTCAGTAATTTACGGGGAAAAAATATTAATTTTTGTGGGGAAGAACAAAATCCTTAGGATGTCCCAGAGCCTTGGACGAATCCAGACCTTATAGCAAGCAGAGACCAGATTTGAAAATGAGCTTAGCTCTAATTAGAGAGCTAATTATTAGTTAGAAAGGCTTCTCAAGACAAACAGTCACTTTCATTGAGATTCCTTCAGACTGTGAGAAATATTTGATAAGTGGTCACCAGGACAAAGTGGGACAGCTCTGGAAGCTGAGGGTTTAAATGGTGCTCCATGAAGGGAATTCCAGTGCTTCTTTGCTTATTTGAGTGGGTTTGATGTGGACTGAATGAGAATATTCCTGTTCACACAAGTCCCAGGTGCTTCATCTGTTTCCCTGGAGAACACAAGCTCCATTTCTAACAGGCAGGAGAGGAACCATCCAGGATCTCCAGTGCTGGGCTGAGAGTGAAGTCAATACCTTGCCACCAGCTCCTGTCCGAGCAGGGCTCTGTATTTCTTCTCTTCTCATGTTTTGAGGTAAGGAAAGCACTGGAATTCCCTTCATGGGGCACCATTTAAACCCTCAGCTTCAAGAGCTGTCCCACTCCCTTTCTTTGTGCTGGTGACCACCTATCAAACATCTCACACAGTCTGAAGCAATCTCAGTGAAAGTGACTGTTCTGCTTCAAAGAACAAAAGAGAAAGAGCTATTTGGCCCCAAAGCCTTTTGATTCCCGTTTCCCAATTTCAGTGCTAGAAATAGAAACTCCAGAAGCACACGGGGTGGGGACAGCAGGGATGTCCCACTCAGCGTGCCCATGGATACCTGGGAGCAGAGATGGTGCCTCTTGATGTGAAAACTCATCCTCTCTCCACGCCTCCTTGGGTGACCACAGCAAGGGGAGACCCCGTTGAGGATGGTTGACTTCTATTTGAGAAACTCAGCCACCCACCTTCCTTTTGTGCCGTGGCCACCTCCCGGTGTCCTGGGGTGATGGTGGGGATGGGAAACACTTCACAGCTCTTTGACAAACTGCAGCGTGCGTGACCGTGACCATGGCCTTGGGTTTGGTGGTCTGAGGGTTGCCACGGTCTGTAGCTGTCCTCACGTTTTCCCCGCGGTCCCCAAGAGGCTCCAAGATCTGCTCCCTCCCGGGTTCTTCTGCTGCAGCTCAAATCCAGTAGATGGCGACAGGATATAAAGCATTTTGTTAACTCTTCCGTGAGTTGGTGGGGTTTTATGTTTAATTCATTATTACATTTCCCCTCATATAAATTTATTTTCATATTTCAAAATCATGGCTTCATTGGACTTCATTTATCTTTTGGAATTCTCTTTTGCTTCTCACGTCATACTACGAGTTCCATGTTGAGAGCCACAGCCAATCTCTTCTTGTTCTTGCAAATTTGGAGGAGATGCTCCAGGTGCTCCTTGATTCTGCAGTTATCTGGAGAATCCAGACAAGGGATGCCACCAATATCACTACTTTGGGATTCTTGTTCCACCTGATTTCATTTCTAAGTCTGCAACTTTACATCTCAGACCTGCAATTGATTTTCATGAGCTCAGTCATGATTGCAGCCACGTGGAAGGTCAGCCAACGTGATGTTAGGGCTCAGAAGAGAACAGGAGGCATTCTCTTGGAAAGCTGAAGTTTTCCCCATAGGCACTAAAGTATTATTTACCTGTGAGCAAGCAGGGTCTGCGATTCTGAAAGCTGAGGGCCTGTGGAATGGAAAAATGGGAAAAACCTAGCAAATCTGAATTTCATAGGTCTTGTGGAAATTTCAGCTCTGAAACGACGACATATTAGTGATGCAATCCCACACCTGCATCTTTAAGACCCTTGAAGGATGTCAATCCAAGTGGACATCCCAGGCGGAGTCATATGGAGGGCACTCTCAAGAAACAGAGCTTTCTATACAGCTTGCCTAAGTGTCTCTACTTGATGCACCTCTAGAGGTGGGACAGGCAATTTCTTTGCCATTATTTAGGATGAAGCATCATTTGAAACATTCACCAAGCTGATTTCTAAAATCCTGGTTGTCATGGAGACAGGAAGAGGCTGACAGCCTCCTGGTTGCCAAAGGAGAAAGTGGGCGACAGCTACTTCTCACCAAGAGACATCCCAAAGACTTTTGACATCTGCAAGTCTGACATGGAAAAACTGTGTCTTGGAGGTGTCCCTGCCCTTGGCAGGGGGTTGGAAGTGGATGGGCTTTAAGTTCTCTTCCACCCAAACCATTCCATGATTCACTGATTCTATCAGGTACCACAAAGAATCAGAGGGGATGTCCATGTAAAGGCCACCTCACATGTTTGAGAGAATCTAATGCAAGTAGCCAACAGCCAAATCTCCTGAGCACAGAGGGGTTTGCCAAGCCATCAGCCAGTTAATTGTGGTAATTGATACACCAAATAAGTACAATTTTTCCTACCATTAGTATAGAAAAGATTTATTGATCTCTTTTTTCCTTCGAAAGCACATGAAAGCTTTTATGGGAAGCTTTATTAAAAACTTATTCACCACCTGGAAGCAGAGAAGCCACTTAATGTTTCCTTATGTAGAAAAAACATATTTACTTCTCATTTCACGGCATTGGCCTCATCCCTGTCTCCAACTGCCTGAAAGGAGGATGTGGTGAGGTGGGTATTGGTGTCTTCTCCCAAATGACAGGAGGAGAGGAAATGGTCTCAATGATTGCCCCAGGGCAGGGTCAGATTGGACATCAGGAAAAATTTCTTCATGGAAAGGGTTCTCAGGCCCTGTCAGAGGCTGAGAGGGAGGGGGTGGAGTCCCCATCACTGAAAGGTTTTAAAAGTCAGGCAGATGAGGTGCTCAGGGACATAGTTTAGCGTGGTTGGACTCGATGATCTCAAAGGTCTTTTTCAACCAAGTGATTTTTATGATTCTATGGTTTCTTCAGGTGTCACCAATGTCTGTGTAGCAGAGACATCCACCTGGCATCAGCGTAAGAGCTCCTGTGGGAGGAGTGGAGCCCCTCAGGTGTTGCAGGACTCGGGACCGATCCTTCCAGAGCACTGTGTCAGTCCTGGTAGGCACCAGTGCCCGTTGGCGCTGCCCGTGTGAGTGCAAGGCCTTGAACGCCACCTCTGATGTTTTGAGATACCATGACTGCTCTGACTTCAACCAAACACAGAAGGAACAACTGACACCTCCCACAGCAGCCAGGAAGCCCCATCCTTCAACAACTTGGAGCAACCTGCACTTCACTAACGGAAAGCAACCCAGGCTTTAGCAAATCACAGCAAACCATACTTTAAGAAAGCAAACCCTGAACAAATGCCCAGTAATTTCACATGGATGAAAAGATGTGCACTGAATACCAGGCACCTACTGATAAATTACTGCACTAGTTGCAGCACTGCAACAGCTTCTTTGCCATAATAAGTGTGCTGAGCCAGCTGCTGAACCGCTTGAGCCTTAACTACGCGCAGCTATTATCCCCAAACCTTCGTTTTCTAGCCAAGATCACACTCTCCTCTCCCTCCTACTGTCATTATTATAAGTGACTCATCCAAGTAAAGACTGAACCTTCCTGGCTGATGTTGAGAGCCTCAGCTGCAAGGGCCAAGTGAGCTTAAGCACGAGAAGAACTCCAGGCAGATTAAAAATTTCACATAGGTGAAGCCAGCCAAAGATAAGTGAGGAGAGAAAAAGGAGGGAGTTTCAGCCTGCTGCAATTTGAAATACAGATCCACTGATTCCCTGGATCGTTTACAGATCACAAATCTTGGAGCAGAACTCTTGGCCTGACTGTTGCACACTGGGGTTTAAATGATGTTTTTCTGGCTTTGAACACCAATCGTATGTTGCGTTTGGCACGGAGCCCCTTCTGTCACCTGGGCCGAAGCAGCTCTGCTTGGTCACCTCTGCTACTGCTCCAGGGAAGCTCCCTGGCCTAGAGAGGTGAGGGATTTCATAGAATCATGGAATCATCTGGTTGGAAAAGGTCTTTGAGATCACTGAGTCCAACCGTACCTGTCCCCGAGAAACTCATCCACCCATCTTTTAAACTCCTCCATGGTGACTCCACCCCCTCCCTGGCAGCTTCTGACAGGGCCTGAAAACACTTTCAGAGAAGGAATTTTCCCTGATGTCCAACCTGACCCTGCCCTGGGGCAACTTGAGGCCATTTCCTCTCATCCCATCCCCTGTCACTGGGGAGAAGAGACCAACCCCCACCTCCCCACAGCCTCCTCTCAGGCAGTTGGAGACAGGGATGAGGTCTCCCCTCAGCCTCCTCTTCTCCAGGATAAACAGCCCCAGGGCCCTCAGCCGCTCCCACAACCCCTGTTCTCCAGCCCCTTCCCCAGCTCTGGTCCCTTCTCTGGACGCTCTCCAGCCCCTCAATGTCCTTCTTGGAGTGAGGGGCCCAGAACTGACCCCAGCACTCGAGGGGTGGCCTCCCCAGTGCCCAGTGCAGGGGCACAATCCCTGCCCTGCTCCTGCTGCCCACGCTGTGTCTGACACAGCCCAAGATGCCATTGGCCCTCTTGGCCCCCTGGGCCACTGCTGATGCTAATTTCAGAGGAAAAGTTTTTTCTTGAGGAACTCAATCTCACATTTGAAGAGGTTTGGAATTTGTAGTGGAAAATAGATGCTTTCTCTTTACAAGCCTGGGGTAACGCAACCGTTTCCCTGCAGAGGAGTGGAGATTGATAGACTGGAGAAATGAAAGGAACAATAAAAATGGAACAAAAGCAGATGGAGCAACGGTTGAAGTGATTAATTGTGAATCAAGGAGTGGCAATTCATTTGTGCGTGTAATCTACAATTTGCATAATCCCATACTGAAAGCCAAATTGTTCAGTCATTCTGCACACTCATGCTGGATTCAGACAGACTCCACTTCTGCAGGATCTGAGCACCTGCTTCTGAGACTTTTCCGAGCAAGGGGTGGGATAATTCATGTGTCTGAAGTTAAGCATGTCATTTGCTGAAAGAACAGTTATTTGAGATGGTATTTGGAGGAAGATTGCATCTGATGTGATCATCTAGATGGGAAATCGGGTGAGTATAAGCCCCACTTTCTCCTTTCTAGTAGTAGAACCTGTCCCAAGCAGATGGATGAGGTTGGGAGAAACATAGACCCAGAATCATTAAGGTTGGAAAAGCCCTCTGAGCTCATCCAGTCCAACCATCAGCCCAACCCCACCGTGCCTGATAAACCATTTCCCAAAGTGCCACATCTACATGTTTTTTGAACCCCTCCAGGGATGGAGACTCCCCCACTGCCCTGGGCAGCCTCTGCCAGGGCTTCACCACTCTGGCAGTAAAGGCATTTTTCCTAATATCCAATCTGAACCTGTCGTTGAGCAACCTGAGGCCATTTCTTCTCCTCCCATCCCCTGTCCCTGGGGAGAAGAGACCAACCCCCTCCTCCCCACAGCCTCCTCTCAGGCAGTTGGAGACAGGGATGAGGTCTCCCCTCAGCCTCCTCTTCTCCAGGATAAACAGCCCCAGGGCCCTCAGCCGCTCCCACAACCCCTGTTCTCCAGCCCCTTCCCCAGCTCCGGTCCCTTCTCTGGACGCTCTCCAGCCCCTCAAGGTCCTTCTCGGAGTGAGGGGCCCAAACCTCAGCACAAGAAGTCAAGCAGTGCTGGGCTTTTAGGAGGTAGGTGGGATAAAAAATAAAGGAAAAAAATAAACAACCAAAAGAGAAAGCAACAAAAAATCTTAATAAACGGGGGTGAGATGGGAATATTTCCCAACTCAAAGCTTCAGTCCATCCTGCAAGTCCACTCTTAGACATGAAGTGTCAGCCTTCGTGCAGCAGTGCTGTGATAAATCTCTACATAGTTTATGATTTAAAAAGCTCTTTTTATTTTAAAGAAGAATTAGCTGAACTGGAACCAATATATGAGCTGAAAAACTGGCTTCATCGAGAAACCAAGCTGGGTTTGTCATCACTATTCAGTGCAATTAGGGAAAAAGTGATACAAATCAGTTTGGTTACTGTGCTGGAAAGCAAGGTGTTATGGGAATGGAGGAACACGTTAAGGGCAAGACTGGGGTAAAAATAAGCTCTTTTGTTTATCCTGCCCATGGCAGTGGGTTTGAACTGGGTGATCTTTAAGGGGGGCCAAAGCAAACAAAGAGGATGGAAAGAGTAATGATAAAAGAATTCATTTCCCAGACTCATTCACGTAGTTTGGACCAGTGTAAAGGAACAAAGCTTTTGTTAGGACTTCTAGCAGACTAATCAGGTCAGTTGGTGTTTGCAGAACACACATATCTTGGTCTGAAATGTTTGTTAATCAGGTAACAGAGGTTTTTTCCTAAGATCATCTCTATTTATAACACATTAGCAACACTGAACTGTGAACTTTTAAAAGTTACCCTTAGCAGCATTGAGATTCTGGTGATGTTATAACGTTACTGCAACATTAATCAATAGGACAAGTCAGGTACTGAGCATATCACAAAGGTATTAATCAATTACTGTTGCTTCAAATGCACACACATATTATGTAGCTTATGGATTAAAATATCATGTTCAGAGAGAAAAGGTAATGCTTTATGGATAAGAGATCCTTGACACCCATGCTTTATCTTGTTTTCAAAGCCAGAAAGATCAGTTGTAAATAAAGGAACAGCATGGGATTTGGCTTTTGTTGGCAAATATAATCCATGTTTCCTAATAAAGGATTCTGAGCAGCAATTCTGCCAATAGTCAGCATTTAATGTAGCGTTAACGTTTCTGTGAGGTTGGCAAAAGGATGAATCCAGTTAAAGAGTTTGTATCTAACAGGTTTTTGGATTTATTTAAATCAAGCCATTGATAAGCCTGGTTGTTCAAACCAACTGGAGTTAGGGACCGTGCATTTAAACCCCATAAGGCTGTCAAGAGACTGGAACAGGTCCCTGGGGTTCCCTGGTGAAGGCTCTCCCTCCACCCAAGGCTGCTGCAATGCTTTGCCTCCTCCTCTTGGCCCACAACCTCAGGACCCATTTTGACAGAAAACAGCAGATCAGGAGCATGCATAGACCCAAACTGCTGAATTCAAGAGTAAGTACAAAGAAAGTGGGACTCAGGAGAGCAGTCTGGGTCTGTGCTGTGAATAAAGCTGCTCAGAATTAAGAGAACATGTAAGTACCTATTTTTCTGATTTATAGAATCATAGAATCGTTAAGGTTGGAAAAGACCTCTGAGCTCATCCAGTCCAACCATCAGCCCAACCCCACCGTGCCCACTAAACCAAGTCCTTAAAATGACACATCTACACGTTCTTTGAACCCCTCCAGGGATGGAGACTCCCCCACTGCCCTGGGCAGCCTCTGCCAGGGCTTCACCACCCTGTCAGTGAAGAAATGTTTTATAATAACCAATCTAAACCTCCCCTGGTGCAACTTGAGGCCATTTCCTCTTGTCCCATCACCTGGGGAGGTGAGACTAACACTTACCTCACCACAACCTTCTTTCAGGGAGCTGCAAAGAGCAATGAGGTCATCCCTCAGCCTCCTCCAAGCTAAACAGCCCCAGCTCCCTCAGCCTCTCCCAGAACCCCTGTTCTCCAGCCCCTTCCCCAGCTCCGTTCCCCTTCCTGCCCACCTGGGCCACTGCTGGCTCATGTTCAGGTACTGCTGACCAGCACCCCCAGGACCTTTTCCACCAGGCAGCTCTACAGCCACTCTTCCCCAAGCCTGGAGCTGCACAGGGTTGTTGTGACCCAAGTGCAGGACCCAACACCTCAACCCATGGATCTGTCCTGTCCGGGTCCCTCTACAGAGCCTTCCTGCCCTCAAGCAGATCGATGCTCCCACCTTTCCCTCCACACTCCAGGCACACAAAATTAGGCTCTGCACTTGGGAATCTGTGCTTTCTCATCAAATAAGCTCAGCTCCCACACTTTCTGCAGGTGGGCAGCGTTGAGGCTGTCCTCATTTTCCAGGTGCAGCGTGAGACCCCGGTGAGTGGTTTGCAAATATGCTGAGTATTCAGAGGCAGAGGGTAGTGCACTGACTAAAAGGTGCTACATCCAGCTAACATCAGATCTGAGGTGTCCTCACCTGGGCATCCCAAAGCAGTGAGTAACTGTAAATGTAATCTTATTTTGCCTCACTTCCCTGTCTGAAAACAAGGGTTAATAATTATCTCTTATCTCACTCCGGTGGCAAGAAAACAGCCAGATTGAATTTGTGAACTGTTCAGCCACTGCAGCAAGACACATCAGAGAAAAAGCCTACAGGAAATTAATAACTCTGTCTTCAGAGCAAGGTTTGAAGTGCATGGAGCAATTCAAGCCTGGCTGAGACTGAGAAACACAAGAAAACAGAATACAGGATATCTGCTCAGTCAGTGGAGAGGGGTCCATCCCGAATGGAGAAAAGCGTTGCGTGATTTCCTGAGGACACATGATGTGATGAAAAGCTGAAGGCTGTCCCAATGCTTGAATTTTTATCCCAGCCTTAATATGAAGGGCTCTGTTTTGCAGTTTTAAAAACCATTATTTCAATTTAGGGACAGTTGTACACGTGTGAACTGTGCCAGATTGGCATCTGTCTTCTTTAGGGAGAGGCTTTTTTATCCCCAGAGCAATCTGTGCTACTCCAAGATCCAATCACGGAATGGTTTGGGTTGGAAGGGACCTCAAAGCCCATCCAGTTCCAACACCCCTCCCATGGGCAGGGACACCTCCCACTGGATCAGGGGGCTCCAAGCCCCATCCAACCTGGCCTTGAACACCTCCAGGGATGGGGCAGCCACAGCTTCTCCTGGCAACCTGGGCCAGGGCCTCCCCACCCTCACAGCAAAACATTTCTGCCTAAGATCTCATCTCAATCTCCCCTCTTTCAGCTGAAAACCCTTCCCCCTCATCCTGTCCCTGCACTCCCTGATCCAGAGCCCCTCCCCAGCTTTCCTGGAGCCCCTTTCAGCCCTGGGAGGCTGCTCTAAGGTCTCCCCAGAGCCTTCTCTTCTCCAGGCTGAACAACCCCAACTCTCTCAGCCTGTCCTCACAGCAGAGGGGCTCCAACCCTCAGACCATCTCTGTGGCCTCCTCCGGATTCGCTTCAACAGTTCCATTTCCTCCTTATCTTGGGGATTCCAGAATTGGACACAGGGCTCCAGGTGGTGTCTCCCCAGAGCAGAGCAGAGCAGAGGGGTAGAATCCCCTCTCTTGTCCTGCTGGTCCCAATCCTCTGGATGCAGCCCAGGACACGGGTGGCTTTCTGGCTGTGAGCACATATTGCTGGCTCGTGTTGGTCACTCCCTAACAGATGGATAACTCACCTGCAGAGCAGGATGAATCCTTCTCCAAAAACCTCTCACTCTCCTGCTCATTATCAAGGGAGGTCAGATGAGGAGCTGGGGAAAGGTTTTTAACATTTTTCAGCCAAGATTATAGGAGGTGAACCACAACCTGTGTGGTTTTATAAATGAATTTTAATTTACTGGATGAGCCAATGTTTGGTGGGTATTTGAAGTAACTCATCAGTGAACACTCTTATTCATAGGTATAAAAATATACTCACACAAGCAAGGTGAGAGCGTTGCCTTCTGGACAGACATAAAACATGATTGTGTGTGCTTTATAATAATGAATGCATTAGTGATGTCAAAGGTAAGCAGTACAACCCATTCAAAATGTTTTCCAACAGTGCCAAATAGGTTGTTTATGAACATGTGTTCGTGAATGACGCCAGCAGCAAAGACAAATTGGCTTTGACAGCTGCCCAGAGGGAGAAGGAGTCAGAAAAACCTCCAATCCCCTCATTTTGATGGGAATTTTGGCAGCAAAAGGCCTTATTCCCTCCAGGCTACCTGTGTGCTTCCCTCTCATAAGCAAATTTTTCATTCCCTTCGATGCAGCTCTGAATCTGGATGTGAGTCTTTTTGCAATGAGTAATTGATGCCAAGTAATTAGTGGTTTAAGATGTTGCATAACCTTTTACGTGTTACTTAGAAATACAGAATCATGGAATCATTAAGTTTGGAAAAGCCCTCTCAGCACATCCAGTCCAACCATCAGCCCAGCCCCACTGTGCCCGCTGAACCAGGTCCTGAAATGCCAGGTCTACACACACTTTGAACCCCTCCAGGGATGGAGACTCCACCGCTGCCCTGGACATCCTGTCCCAATGCTTTAGTATTGTAAGAATGGTCCCAGTTCCTGCATTGGTTTTTAATTCTGGAAAGCCACGATCTGAGCTGAATATCTGACACTGGGAGAATTCTGAAATGGAGCTTCATGATCTGTCCTGAACCCTTCCAGAGGAAGGAGGTATTTTGTGCAAGGCAAGGAGGGCACCTTGTAAGGCTTTCTCCTTGTCTTGTGTTACAGGAAATACTGCAGTATCCCAAGTGGGCTGGAAAGCCTGGAGGAATAACATTTCACAGTGACTGACTCCTGCTCAAGATCCACCAACAAATCTATTCATCTAAACTGATAATAAATATATTATACCACTTCCTGATATCCCATCTGATTCATTACATAAGGTTTTAACGATTGAGGTAAAGCCAGTTTCTCCCTTCCTGACAGGACTTACGCACAAACTGTGAAAATTATACATCAGGGATTTGATTCAGTTGTAAATCACAGGGCAATTTATCAATTTTTATTTTTCCCTTTAAAGAGGCTGAATACTTTCTATCACCATTGCTAAACAGAGGAGCATATGCACATCTCCAGTACATGAAAGAGCAAAAATCTCTCTCCTATGAAACACAGCTTCAGAGATAGATCCTCTTATCCCACAGTCTCAGACTCTCCCAGCTGTGCTTTTTTAGGCTCTGTAAGATCCTTGTGCTTCAAACATTAAAAACAGCTGTAGAGCTCGTTCACTTGGAGCTGCTGGAGGATTTGGGTTTGGGGGTCTGGTCCCACACTGGGCATGCAAGAAGAACTCTTTGCAGCCCCCAAATGCTTTCTGCAGACGTTGTCCAGAGAAAGGCAGTGAAGATGGTGAAGGGGTTGGAGAACAAGTCTTACGAGGGGTGGCTGAGGGAACTGGGGCTGTTTATCCTGGAGAAGAGGAGGCTGAGGGGAGACCTCATCCCTGTCTCCAACTGCCTGAGAGGAGGCTGTGGGGAGGTGGGGGTTGGTCTCTTCTCCCCAGTGACAGGGGATGGGAGGAGAGGAAATGGCCTCAAGTTGCCCCAGGGCAGGGTCAGATTGGACATCAGGAAACATTTCTTCATCGAAGGGGTGAAGAGGCTGCCCAGGGAGGTGGTGGAGTCCCCATCCCTGGGGGTGTTTAAAAGATGGGCAGATGAGGTGCTCAGGGATCTGGTTTGGTAGTGGACAGGGGCAGCTGGATTCGATGATCTCAGAGGTCTTTTCCAACCAGCGGTTCTATAATTCAACGACTCCACCCTTCTGGACAAAGAGGTTTTCTTTGCTGCTTCCAGTTTCCAGTTTCATACCAAAGATTCCTCATGGTCTGAGCGCTTGCACAATCATAGAATGGTTTGGGTCAGAAGGGACCTTAAAAATCATCCACTTCCACCCTCTCCATCCTCGTAGCGGAGGTGCTCCGTGCATAGCAGGAGGGCTAAAAGCCCTCAAGACCTACTCCTCTTGGTGACCCCACACCTGGCACCTCACTGGAAGGCATGAGGAGTCCCCCACAAACACTCCAGTGTGTGTTTGGGCATCGGAGCAGCAGTTTGTAACTGCTGACAGTGACAAGAAAGGAAAGTAAAAGATTGGCTTGATGTAGTTCGAGTTCCAAATCCCCTGTACATCAGATTAATTACTTTAGAGGCTTTGATAACGTGGCTTAATCCTGTTCACTTTTAGCTCTACATCTGTTTTTTTATTATTAGAGAAGAGAATTACAAAAAAGCTTTTTGTCCCCTCCATAATTGCCTCCTCAAACGAAAAATTCGCCGTCAAAATGATTTCTGATTCCTCAACTGCAAGCTGCAGATGGCCCTGGTGTGAGATGTAGCTTCGCATCATTACAGCAACAGATCAATAGATGATTAAATTGCTGGTTTAATTCCAAAGCTATTGTCTCCATTTCCTTCGCGTCAGAAAGCTTCTCGCGTCTGAAGGTAAGGCTTAGCTGGAGGGTCCGTGCCAAGTTTGATGAGCAGAATGACATGTTGATTATAGAGAGGATAATTAGGAGAGCATTTAATGAATCTCGAGAGCCAGAGCTCAAACACCTTGGATCCCATTTTTATAACCCATGGTCTTGTGATGAAGAATTTTTACCACAATTGCCTGTTTTGCTGGTGGATCGATCAAATTAGAATTTAAAAGCATGCAAGAGAGATGTCAAAAGTATTTGCCTGACTGCACTGGAATGAGATCCGGGCTGGGACAGATTTTTCCTTGCATTTCTGTTCTAGGAAAGGGATGGATAACTCAAGCGAAACATCACAACTCTGAGGACACGCTGAGCTCAGCCCCTGTCAGGGCCTGAAGGCTTTGTGATTCCATCCAAACCAGAAAAATGTAGAATTTGTGCACAGAATCCTTTGGGTTGGGAGGGACCTCAAAGCCCATCCAGTTCCACCCCCCCTGCCATGGGCAGGGACACCTCCCACTGGATCAGGGGACTCCAAGCCCCATCCAACCTGGCCTTGAACACCTCCAGGGATGGGGCAGAACCACTGCTCTGGGAAACCTGGGCCAGGGCCTCAACACCTTCATCCTGAAGAATTTCTTCCTGATGTCTAACCTCAGTCTCCCCCCTTCCAATTTAAAGCCATTCCCCCTCATCCCATCACTCCAGACCCTTGGAAAGAGCCCCTCCACAGCTTTCCTGGAGCCCCTTTCTAAGGTCTCCCCAGAGCCTTCTCCTCTCCATGCTGAACAACCCCAACTCTCTCAGCCTGTCCTCACAGCAGAGGGGCTCCAGCCCTCGGGTCATCTCTGTGGCCTCCTCTGGAGCCACTCCCAACAGTTCCAGGTCCCTCTCCCTCTCAATCCAAACAATAAACACAGTGGTGAAAGGAATGGTAATAAATACAGTTAATTTAATTATGTATCAGCTTCTCAACAGCGAATTGATTCAAATAATGGGTGTTACATGACAGAGGTTATGGAACTTGGTGTAGGACAAGAGTATCTTATTTATAAAGGAAAATTAATATAATTAAGGTCAGTTCTAATTTGATCTACGACGATTGTTTTAAACGACGTGGAGGATTGCTGTTCATTTCTCACCTTCAGTCTCGAATCAACAGATCTCAATTTATTTAGTGTATTTGTCCATTTAAGGCTACAGATGATATGAAGTCAGGTGGGATCTTTGATCTACCTGAGGGTCCCTTACAACCTAAATCTTTCTAAATCCAATATTGCACCCATCGTTTAGAGGGCATCTTAGTGCTGGGAGAGATCCTGCTCTTAGCGATGGAGCTGGGAATGCAAATTCAACTGAAGGAATTCCATGGGACAGGGGGGAAAAAATGCATGAAAAGACGTTGAATTTCATATCAGATATTTCATATCAGATATTCTGATTCCTCCATCTCCATCAGGAGGGACTTTCCCAAGGAAGGAATGCCTGGCTTATGACCAGAATCTGCACTGTGGCATCACCAGCTTCAAGGAGAAGCAGTGTTACAGCAATTAAAAAGGATGATCCTGCCTTTAGACACTAAAACTAAACAAAAAATAAGACATTGCACATGAACACAACAGAGTGGAAGAGCACAGGTCAAGACAGGGACAACGCTCATCACCACCTGAGCAATCATCCCTGTGAGAAGCAAAATCATTTGGTTCCTTCCAGGTAGAGCGTCGCATTGTTCTTTGTGTTGCCCCTGGCATCTCCAGCCTGAATGTTACCTTATTAAGCAATGAAATTTTAAATACTGTATTTGTTGGCTCATTATTGGATTTTATGGTAGGAAATGGACTGGAAAATGTACAGAAAATGAGAATAAAACTATTTTATCTTTCCAGATACCACGGGATCGCACTGTAAAGTTGACATGAGAGCCTCGTTACCTTCTTTCTCTTGCAAGGGTTATTTTACCAACTGCTAGCAGTTTGTTAATGGGTCACTGTGGCCTACTGAACAGTACTCTGATTGCTTCTGCTTCTTGCAGTTTAAGAAAGTGAGACAAAACATCCTTAAGGCCTATGGCTTCTTCTCTGGGAGGCCTGGCTGGATATCAGGCTGGAAAAGGTTTCAAAAAATACCATTCTGCTGGTGCAGAGCCATTAAGTGCACTCTATAAAAATATAGTGTATTATCATGGTGCTGGAGCCCTGTGTCCAGGTCTGGAGTCCTCAGCACAGGAAGGACCTGGAGCTGTTGGAGTGAGTCCAGAGGAGGCCACGGAGATGATCTGAGGGCTGGAGCCCCTTTGCTGTGAGGACAGGCTGAGAGAGTTGGGGTTGTTGGAGAAGAGAAGGCTGTGGGGAGACCTTAGAGCAGCCTCCCAGGACTGAAAGGGGCTCCAGGAAAGCTGGGGAGGGGCTTTTTACAAGGGCCTGGAATGATGGAATGGGGGGGGGGGAACAGCTTTAAATTGGAAGGGGGGAGATTTAGATCAGACTTTAGGAAGAAATTCCTCACCATGAGGGTGGGGAGGCCTTGGGCCAGGTTTCCCACAGCAGTGGTGGCTGCCCCATCCCTGGAGGTGTTCAAGGCCATGTAGGATGGGACTTGGAGCCCCCTGATCCATGGCAGGGGGACTGGAACTGGACGGGCTTTAAAGTTCCTTCCAGCCCAAACCATTCCATGATTCTATGAAATATGGAAGAGGAAAACCATCTTAGTACCTCTCACACCAGCTTTTTCAAAATCACGCTTAACTGAGAGTTTTTGCCAGCTCTGAAGGTGAATTTCATCCTGAGTCTTTAAAAGCTGCCTCATGCCCAGCCAAGGGGACAGAGATGACCAGCAGGACCATGGCTTTGTGAGAAGCATCACCCTTGAAGATCTTGGTGCCAGCAGGCACTGTGATGTAGAGCATAGTCTGAAAGCTTGGGTGTGGGGAAGGACCTCAGGTTCTGCTCTGCCTCTGACCAAGCCACGTGCAGTGTTTGCATCTCATGGAGCAAAAGCCATTTCCAGTTTTCAGATGGGTGTCTCTTCTTTTTTTCTGTTACTTTCTAGCTCCTTTCCCTCTCCCCTGTGATTCTCACAAACCTGTACCAATCACCCCCATCCCTGGGCCTCTTTTGCACTGAAAACTCAGCAGCTCCGTGTGGGACAGATCCAGCTCTGGTTTAAGCTGCGTGATTCAAATGATCCAGCGACTTCATTTACACCAGGGCTGGAGGTGACTGTAACTGCCTGGAGGTGATGAATAGGGGACCCCACGCTGAGGCAATGTGGGTTGTGTTTTGGAAGATGGATAACTCTTTCAATCTAATAGCTCAAGTGCAGCAGTTTAACCCTGGAGTGCATTTTCTGATTGTTATACCTTGCTGTAGCCACACGATCCAATTGACTTTAACGGCAGCTGAGCAGCTAAAACTTCTGTGAAGCTCAGAAAATACATCCTCTAATGTCAAAAGAGAACGTGTGCTACTGAAAGCAAATTAGGTATCTGTCCAAGCCACTAGAAATATGAAAAAACAGACAAAAGGAAAGATAATTTTGATCTTTCCCCCCCCCCACAGGAAACTACAGAGCAAAGCAAAGGAGTAACATCAGCAAAGCCACTGTAACTGCACACAAATAAGATTTGTATTAATGAGTTCATCATAATCCCAGCCCTCCACTATATTTAAACACCATATATATTTGGGCAGCTTTTAATTAGACATTTAATCAATGGATTTTAATGGAAGAGGATTGCATTTATGTAGCATTAACAGAGACCTCAGCCTATCAGATTTTTCCTACAACTGGTGCAACAAGTTGGGTTTGAATCAATTTTAATTTTATGGGTTTAATGTTTATTCATAAAAATGGGTCACCTGAAATAGAAGTTTGTCCTTTGCATAACTGGTAGTTTTACAAAAAGCTATAATTGTAGCCCTACCATGAGAAGAAGCTTTGCAGGAGGAAAGACACATCTACTGCCCATTGAAGTCAACAGGAGAGGCACTACCTGCTGAGATCATGATGAAAGACCTGAGAATGGAGAGAGGAAGGGGCAGAGATGATAGGAAAAGGCATAGCAGAGGGGACAAAAATAATGGGGTTGAACTCAGCAGGAAGGACAGGCAGGGAGAGCAATGAAAGCTAACGGGAGCTATTTGCATGCCAAGAGAAGAAGAGAGCAGGGGGCAAGTTATGCAAAAGAAGGCTGTGGCTCCAAAGCCTCCGAGAGGGAGACTTGGATCTTTGTGGAACTGACTTTATCAGCAATAATGGAAAGTCAGGTCTTCTTGAACCAAGAGGCTTCCACAGCCACCAGGCACACCTATCATTCCACCCACCTGGAGTCACCAACCTGTGTGTTTGGAGCAGAACTTAGAAACTAATGGGCCTTTTCTAAGAGAAGTAGAAGACAAATGATGTTTATTTTAAAACTCCCTCTTTTTTAGGGGGAAGTTGAGAATGGACCCAGCCAAGGCACCATATTAATATTAGAACAAGTCTTATGAGAGACTTGTGTTCAGTTCTGGGTCCCTCACTCCAAGAAGGACCTTGAGGGGCTGGAGAGCGTCCAGAGAAGGGACCGGAGCTGGGGAAGGGGCTGGAGAACAGGGGTTGTGGGAGCAGCTGAGGGCCCTGGGGCTGTTTATCCTGGAGAAGAGGAGGCTGAGGGGAGACCTCATCCCTGTCTCCAACTGCCTGAGAGGAGGCTGTGGGGAGGTGGGGGTTGGTCTCTTCTCCCCAGTGACAGGGGATGGGAGGAGAGGAAATGGCCTCAAGTTGCCCCAGGGCAGGGTCAGATTGGACATCAGGAAAGATTTCTTCATGGAAAGGGTTCTGAGGCCTTGTCAGAGGCTGCCCAGGGCAGTGGGGGAGTCTCCATCCCTGGAAAGGCTCAAAAATTGTGTAGATGTGGCACTTCGGAACACGGTTTAGTCGCCACGGTGGGGTTGGACTGGGTGAGTTTAGAGGTTCTTTTCCAATCTTAATAATTCTATTATTATTATTACTACTACTATTGCTATTATTGCTATTACCATTATCGTTAGCATTGTAATTTATTTTAACATGCCCAATTTATTGTGCCTTGAAAACATGCCCAGATACAATGGTGAACACTTAGATATACCATATGAAAAATACCTTCAGCAGTCAGAAATCAGCACAGGCTGCTCAAGTCAGCCTGAGTTCTGGCAGCTGAGGGCTTGACTCTTTACGTGTACAATCTTAAAACCCAAAAATGAACAACTCCATAATTTCTCTGAAACCCATTTCACCTCATCTGTGTTTGACTTGGAATCGTTTCATCCACAAATGCAATCGCTATTCTGGACTCTCTGAGAAATACTCTGGCAAACTGCATCACCTTGAGGATCACAGCTAGGAAGAAAGGCTCCTCTCTATTTGTTTGGTTTGCAATGTTTAGTCTCAGAGAGGACCCCTCTGTTGAACTTTATTGTTCTCTGCCAGACACTCTCGCTTGACAGATAATCACCTGCTAGGGCTATCCATCATCTCCACCAAATGAAATGAGCTCTTTCAATTTTTCAGATGTCAGAGATGGACACAGAAGGAATTGTGTGCTTTATGTGTGAGCCTCAAGTTTAAGAACCTCAGGAAAAAAATCCCTAAACCAGTAAAATTAACATAAGAAGAATTGGAGAGTGAAATGAAACTTCAGGATGGAAGTTGGGTGCCAAACTCCCTGGGCAGCCAGCAGAATTAAAATTCAGAAAATAGAAGATTTAACAGGCTCCAGAAGGAGAGCAGCACCCTGTGTGGAGGTGTCCCCACTGGCACCATACAGCCAAAGCACAGCACTTCAGAAACCACCCTTGTTTCTACCACAGCTGTCAGGTTTTCACTCACCTCCCCCAAATTCCTATTCACAGGCAACCTTGGACAAAGATCCACATGGACAGTGCTGGTTCCCTGGTGAGACATCAGGACTGCTCAGCTCCAGGCCCAAGGTGGGGAAAGCAAAGGGCTTGTTCACTTCTGCAGAGGTTGCAGCCTCTGCAGGAAGCTTTGGTGTGACCATGTGCTGGGTGCAATTCCTTCTCCATCTGCCCAGAGAGACAGAGGGTGGACTTGGGATTGCCCATGTCCTCTCTTCCAGTCATTGTGTGCTGCTGAAAAGAAAGGCTGAGGAGCCTGAGAGGGGATCTCAGAGCTGTTTGTGCCTTCTCCCAAGGGAGGGAGGGGAAAGAGGGGCTGAGCTCTGCTCTCTGGTGCCCTGGGACAGGACTGGAGGGAATGGCAGGAAGATGTGCCAGGGCAGGGGGAGATTGGCCATTGGGAAGAGGTTCTTCCCCCAGCGGGTGGTGGAGCACTGGAACAGCTCCCCTGGAAGCAGTCAGGGCACCTGCTCTGCCAGCATTCCAGAAGCATTTGGCCAATGCCTTCAGTGACAGGGGGTGAGTGTTGGGAGTGTCCTGTGCAGGGACAGCAGTTGGACTGGATGGGCCTTGTGGGTCCCTTCCAACTCAGGTCATTCTATGATTCTATGCACTGTATGTTCATGTGCTACAGACACCAGTGAGAACTTCTCCAGCCATTAAAAAATGTTTAATCAGGACTGTAACTAACTACAAGATACCAATCTATGGGAAAATGGCTTTCATTCCTGCCTGTAACATGGATCTGTTTAACTTTCCTGCCCAATATATCACCACTGTGCATTGTGCACCCCTTTTCTTTCTACTGCCACACTTCTGCATTAACCATGCATCTGATAATACAGCCCTGACTGGCAGGAACATATCTGTCCTCTCTTTTCATGGAATTTCAAACACTAAATAATAACCCTTCCAGTACTGGGAGGGGCTTTAGTAAAGCTGAGGAGGGGCTTTTGATCAGGGAGTGCAGGGAGAGGATGAGGGGAACAGTTTGAAGCTGAAAGAGGGGAGATTGAGATGAGATCTTAAGGAGAAATGTTTTGCTGTGAGGGTGGGGAGGCCCTGGCCCAGGTTGCCCAGAGAAGCTGTGGCCGCCCCATCCCTGGAGGTGTTCAAGGCCAGGTTGGATGGGGCTTTGAGCCCCCTGATCCAGTGGGAGGTGTCCCTGCCCATGGCAGGGGGTGGAACTGGACGGGCTTTGAGGTCCTTTCCAATCCAAACCATAGGAGTTGGGCTCGATGATCTTTTTGGGTCCCTTACAACTCAGGTAATTCTGTGATTCTATGATTCCACAATTCTATAATTCTGTGGTTCTCTGATTTAATGACAGGGCAGCAAGGAAGCAGGGTATTGCCTGAAGGAGCAGAAAGGGCCAGGTTTGTTCTCACTGCAGCAGCCCTGGAAGCCCAGCAGCAGAGCAGTGATTCCCTCTGTGCTGTGCAGAGCTGAGGCTCCTGTTCAGAAGATGCTGCAAAAAACTATATCATCAACCCCCACACGACAGACACTGCTGAACATTCCCGAGTGCCACCTGCTGGTGCTTCATCTCCTGCTTTGGATGGAACCTTATCCACGGTGGATGTTACTCAGTGATCCAACAGCTGCAGCTGATCCTGTGGCTTGCAGCATCCTTCTCTGGACCCTCACTTAATGCTGGACAGCATTTCCATTTCATCACATTTTGAGGTTTCAAAATTCAGTCATGGTCAACATTGAATAGAATTGTGCACAAAGGGCCAGATTCTGCTTCTCTGTTCCTCATCCAGAGCTCCAACACACAAAAAAGCCCTGAGACTGCGTCTGTAACTCTTTTTATCTAACAAATTAATAAAATCATCTATGATAAAAGTAGTTCCCTTCTGAGTTGACACACAACTGCTGCCAATATTCAAAGCAGTTCTGCAGGTTATTGACTATCATCTCCATCATTTTTGCTTTCACATCTTCCACCAATAAACAATGGGTTCCTTTGAGAACTGATTGGATATTTGGGAAGAGGCAGGAACTGTAGGAAACCAGGGCTGGCACAGGGATGTTGTTATGAGCTAAAATATGCTTCACAGACAAAGCACTGTGGGCTGGTGAGGTGTTATATGAACTCCTTGTTCACTCCTCCACAATGTTTTCCAACCAAGGGTAAGAAAAGGCCTCTATTCAAACACATGTCCACTTGTAGAGTGAAGCAACCAATCAAGTTGAGCCTTGTCTCACTGTGACAGGTTAGAACATGTTCTATAACCATCTCTTTGCCTCTCCTCTCCCACTCTTGGTTCCTGAGCTATAGGCTTAGTCTTGGGGCTTTTTCTGTGTTGGACCTCATACACTCACTCCAAGTCCACTTGTCTTTCCACTTCTGCTCCACTCAAGTTATGGCTTCAACTCAAGCTGTACCTGGCTTAACAAAGCTCATAACCACATGTTTTAGCTTCTGGTGAGCCCTGACATGGTCAGGCAGTTGGTCTGGGTGATCGTTGTAGGTCCCTTCCAACTAAACTGAAAACTATAAGCACTTCAGTTGACCTTGAGAGACAGAGCTACAGTCATGAAATGGATATGAAGTCAGTCTGCACTTCCCATCAAAAATGTCACAGAAATCCATGGAATCACCTGGTTGGAAAAGACCTCTGAGATCATCGAGTCCAACAATCCCTGTCCCCTTACTAAACCACATCCCTAAGAGACTCATCCACCCATCTTTTGAACCTCAACAGGGATGGGGACTCCACCCCCTCCCTGGCAGCCTCTGACAGGGCCTGAGAACCCTTTCCATGAAGAAATGTTTTCTGATGTCCAATCTGACCCTGCCCTGGGGCAACTTGAGGCCATTTCCTCTCATCCCATCCCCTGTCACTGGGGAGAAGAGACCAACCCCCACCTCCCCACAGCCTCCTCTCAGGCAGTTGGAGACAGGGATGAGGTCTCCCCTCAGCCTCCTCTTCTCCAGGATAAACAGCCCCAGGGCCCTCAGCCGCTCCCACAACCCCTGTTCTCCAGCCCCTTCCCCAGCTCCGGTCCCTTCTCTGGACGCTCTCCAGCCCCTCAATGTCCTTCTTGGAGTGAGGGGCCCAGAACTGACCCCAGCACTCGAGGTGTGGCCTCCCCAGTGCCCAGTGCAGGGGCACAATCCCTGCCCTGCTCCTGCTGCCCACGCTGTGTCTGACACAGCCCAAGATGCCATTCATACTCTCCATGAAACAGCCTGGCTTCAACAAAACGTTGTGGTCAGCCCTGGAAGCTCCTGCATTGTTTTTGGGAGTGAGGACACCGTGGTGCCACTATTATCTTTTGTTTTTAACAGCTGGAGATTGCTGCTGCTCCTCCACAGCTTCTCTGGGCAACCTGGGCCAGGGCCTCCCCACCCTCAGTTTGAAGAATTTCTTCCTCATGTCTCATCTAAATCTTCCCCCTTCCAATTTCATGGTGAGCAACCACCATTGAGGGTGGGCAGGGGACACCAGAGCACAGCTTTGCAGGGTGGTGTTTAAGTTGTGGGACACGTACGAGTGTGGGAGAGTTTGAAATTGCAGCACTGGGCAATATCCAGAGAGATGAAACCAGCAGGTCAGCTGCTGGGACCAAGAGCTGGTTTATGATGGTTGGAAGAGAGCAGAATAAAGCTTTAAAGAAGATATAAAATATTTAATTACTTCACATTCTCATTTGAGTCAGTGAAGAGTTACATTTTCAAGTCCATCTGCCCACATTTCCATTAATAAAATAATTCAAAAAGTCATTTGAGAGAGAGAACGCCAGCGCAAAGCCAAAACCAAAGGACTCAGCAGTGACCCAATAATTAATTTCTCTCCTCCTGCTTCCCCTTAAATAAACTCCAGCTAAAAATCAACTTGTATCTGCCTCAGCCTTGGCTTTGTGAGCAAGGGCTGATGAATGGATGTGCTGTTCAGAAGCACCTTTAGAAAATGCTGCCCTTCAGGTGTCCACACCAATACCAGAAGCTGAACAGTTATTTTTACCCAAAATTCTTAGAATCCAGCAACTATTTATCTGGATCTGAATTCCATGTGTTGTTTGGGAAATTAAAGAAATATAGAATTAATAAATTTGAACTTAGTTGTTTTTCTAAACAGAAAATGCTCTGGCACCCAGGGCTGAGTGTTGGATTAACACAAGGGAGATAATCTACCAAGAGATGGTATCCAAGAGGATGAAGGGCCCTGTGCTTTGAAGAAACCCTACGAAGCAACGTGTTTGTGCTCATGGGGACAGAAGTGCAATTCTGGGCATCTCAAAGGTGCTGAGAAACTGGGAAGCAGCAGTGGAGGGCTACGAAAATGGCCAGGATGGATCAGATCCTTTCTTAAGCTGAAAGAGGGGAGATTTAGGTAAGATCTTAGGAAGAATTGTTTTGCTGTGAGGGTGGGGAGGCCCTGGCCCAGGTTGCCCAGAGGAGTGGTTCTGCCCCATCCCTGGAGGTGTTCAAGGCCAGGTTGGATGGGGCTCTGAGCCCCCTGATCCAGTGGGAGGTGTCCCTGCCCATGGGTGGGACTGGATGGGCTTTGAGGTCCCTTCCAACACAAACCATTCTATAATCTTGTCTTGGATCAGCCAAGGTGTGGCAGCAGGAGCAGGGAGGAATTGTGCCCCTGCTCTGGGCACTGGGGAGGCCACCCCTCGAGTGCTGGGGTCAGTTCTGGGCCCCTCACTCCAAGAAGGACATTGAGGGGCTGGAGAGCGTCCAGAGAAGGGACCGGAGCTGGGGAAGGGGCTGGAGAACAGGGGTTGTGGGAGCGGCTGAGGGCCCTGGGGCTGTTTATCCTGGAGAAGAGGAGGCTGAGGGGAGACCTCATCCCTGTCTCCAACTGCCTGAGAGGAGGCTGTGGGGAGGTGGGGGTTGGTCTCTTCTCCCCAGTGACAGGGGATGGGAGGAGAGGAAATGGCCTCAAGTTGCCCCAGGGCAGGGTCAGATTGGACATCAGGAAACATTTCTTTGTAAAAAGAGTGGTGAAGCCCTGGCAGAGGCTCCCAGGGCAGTGGGGGAGTCTCCATCCCTGGAGGGGGTTAAAGACTGAGTGGCTGTGGCCCTTCAGGACATGGTTCAGTCGATCCGGATGGGTTGGGCTGATGGTTGGATTGGACAATCTTAGAGGTCTTTTCCAACCCTGAATGATTCCATGATTCTACTCTAGGATTCTATGAACTCTCCCACCTCTGGTCTTCACCATTGTGGTAGGGAAGGAGTTTTTCCTGGTGTTTTTGACTAAACAAGACTCTCAGTTTGATCAGGTGCTCCAGGTTGTTTCACTACAGTAGTTTCTGAATGGCACAGGAGAAAACTTGGGGAAAGACATTGCCTTCTTTCATCACTGTTGTCATTAGAATTGACATTCCAAGTGTCAGAAAAGTCAATTTCTGATGAGTTGGGACACACAGTAATTAATTTCAAGTACAATTCTGTATAATAATGAAAATTCATGCTAGAGAGGCTGGTAACAGAATATTTTAATTACAAGAAAGAAACTACCAAAGTGCAGCAAAAAAGAGTTACTCTCCCCCAGCAATTAGCCAGTTGTATGACACTTCACAAATGCTGCAAGCTTTTAAACTTTATTGGTGTCACCCAGGGCCTCACTCCTCTCTTTTCTTTATTTAAGACTCCTTTTAAGCAGGTTCCGTGCAGGTGAGGTGAAGGAAAAAAAAAATCATTCTAATTATAAATGTATTTACTTTTGAATTGTCCTTTAAACTGCAAATTTCCAAGTCATCACACCTATATAAAAAAAACCACTTAAGCCAGGGTTTAAAGTAGTTGCACTACTGCTGCCTTCATTTTCAGGTCATGCTTTTATCTCAGCTCATCTTGCCGGTGAAAGGATAATTTCAGAGTGGAGGGGTGTATAACATTATTCAGGAGCAAGCACTGGGATTTTATTTAATGTTGGTTATTTCATTTGCTGAAAGCATCCTTACAAGTATAATTCTTTTTAAAAATGCATTTTGACTTTCTGTAAAATACCTGAATTTTCAATTTCAGCCTGAAGTTTTAAGAAAAGTAGATTAATATTTCACATATTGAAAAATCCTCAAAATATAAAAGGGTGACTTACTTTGTTTTAGAAATGGAAGGGAATCAGCTGCCTCTCTGGTTGCCTCTCTGCTCTGATGAGAACCCACCTGGAGTCCTGTGTCCAGTTCTGGAGTCCTCAGCACAGGAAGGACCTGGAGCTGTTGGAGAGAGTCCAGAGGAGGCCATGGAGATGATCCAAGGGCTGGAGAACCTCCTGTACAAGGACAGGCTGAGAGAGTTGGGGTTGTTCAGCCTGGAGAAGAGAAGGCTCTGGGGAGACCTTAGAGCAGCCTCCCAGGACTGAAAGGGGCTCCAGGAAAGCTGGGGAGGGGCTCTGGATCAGGGAGTGCAGGGACAGGATGGGGGGAAGGGTTTTCAGCTGAAAGAGGGGAGATTGAGATGAGATCTTGGGAAGAAATGTTTTGCTGTGAGGGTGGGGAGGCCCTGGCCCAGGTTGCCCAGAGCAGTGGTGGCTGCCCCATCCCTGGAGGTGTTCAAGGCCTGGTTGGATGGGGCTTTGAGCCCCCTGATCCAGTGGGAGGTGTCCCTGCCCATGGCAGGGGGTGGAACTGGATGGGCTTTGAGGTCCCTTCCAACCCAAACCACTCTGTTATTCTATGAAATCCTCCCTCATTTTAGATCAGCTCTCTTTGTGCTGAGTTTTCATTCTTGATTGTGATTTCCAACAAACATTAACGGGTAAATATTTACAGAAAATATCCCCTTTCACCCAAATTAATGGCAATAACGTTACAAGATGAGAATGAAAAAAACAAAAAGGTGGATATTTCATATCACATTAATCAAGTCTGTAATTTTCTGTGCATTTCTAAAGGTTCCTTATCCCAAGGGAAAAAACCCCTACAGACGTTTTTTTAATATGACTTTTTTTTTAAGTCCTTTGATGTGTTTTTTGTTGGAAGAGTTTAATGAATCAAAGACCAGATAAAAGTTTTTAAACAATCCATTCTATTTTCATCACCTGTGGCTGGCTGAAATGCTGTGTGTTTGAGAGCTGGGTTCTGCTTGGGGTAATTTCTCAGCTGTGCATATTGAGAGATAAAATCACTGAATCATTAAGGTTGGAAAAGACCTCTAAGCTCACCCAGTCCCACCATCAACCCAGCATCCCTGTGCCTGCTAAATTGCCTTCTGTCAGATAGAAGGATAAGCAGAAGATGCTGTAATTATATCTCTGTGTGATGTGTACCTGTTGTAGAAAATAGTTGATTATTTTCAGTCAAAACTATTTAAGCTGCAGGGGAAAAGCCAGATTGTAGGCACAAAATTGCTGACTGTTACCTGATTTTTAATATATTTAAATATATTTTAAAGCTATGTGTGTATTTAATAAATTTAAATATATTTTTACATTTATTTTAGTATCATTTAAAATAAGATTTCAAACTGCACATTTCCTTATTCACCAACATATAGCTGGGAGCATATCTGACCAGTAGAATAAGGTGAAGGCAAAGTGGGGTCAGTTAGAGTGAAATCCAATCACTGCAACTCAGTGCTCCAGTGACAACATTGCAAAAATCATCACCAAAAAGGATGAGAGCCCCTAAATCAATCAGGTATTCTTGGAAAACTGTGATGCCAAAGCTTGAATACTCTCAAATGATGGAAGCTGAACTGATCCCAGAACAGATCCAGGCTGCAGAAACACGAGCAGAAGCAGTGCCAGGTGTCCCAAAATGCCAAGGATGATGCTTTCAAACTTGGAAATATGAGAATTTTTAAATGAAGCCCTGCTGGTAGGCAAAGATAATGATTTTTATTAGACCATCCAGTGGTCTCAAGTCCAATAAAGACCAATAAGAAAAGCAGAGATCTATTAGAAGCACAAATCATCCTTCAGAGCATCCTCATTGCTTGCAAAGGGAAAGGCCAACCCTTTGCACCAGGGCTTTGGTTTCCAAGTCATTCAGGACTTACCTACTTGCCTATAGTCTTAGACAGAAGAGAATAAATCAGTCCATCTCCAAGAGGTTTAAATAAAAGGAAAGCCTGTGATAAAAAGGGAGAGTTCATGCTGCAGGTTCTCTCTCAGAGAAGCTCTCCCAGAAATGTGATATATTTTCTTCTCTCCTAAGTGAAAGCCAGGATTTTCACTACAGATGCTGCCAGGAAACAGAAAAGAAGTAGAAAAGAAAAAGTCCAGTGAAATGCTTTATAAAGGCACAAAGAAGAGAGCCTAAAAGAAAAGCAACCAGCAAAGACCACATTAAGTCTTTCTGAAGGGTAATAAAAGTTTCTTGTAAAACAGCTTCCAGTTTGGAAGTCAAGGACTTTTCAGGCTCCTCTGCTCTGCCCATGGGGAGGTGAACAAGAAGGTGGAGGGAGCACAGCCAGGATGTCTGAGCCAGGCTGGCCAAAGGGATATTCCACATCATAAAGCACCACACCCAGTACAGAATCACAGAACCATCTGGTTGGAAAAGACCTCTCAGATCATCGAGTCCAACCGTCCCTGTCCATGACTAAATCAGTTCCCTGAGCACCTCATACACCATCTTTAAACCCCTCCAGGGATGGGGACTCCACCCCCTCCCTGGCAGCCTCTGACAGGGCCTGAGAACCCTTTCCAGGAAGAAATGTTTCCTGATGTCCAATCTGACCCTGCCCTGGGGCAACTTGAGGCCATTTCCTCTCCTCCCATCCCCTGTCACTGGGGAGAAGAGACCAACCCCCACCTCCCCACAGCCTCCTCTCAGGCAGTTGGAGACAGGGATGAGGTCTCCCCTCAGCCTCCTCTTCTCCAGGATAAACAGCCCCAGGGCCCTCAGCCGCTCCCACAACCCCTGTTCTCCAGCCCCTTCCCCAGCTCCGGTCCCTTCTCTGGACGCTCTCCAGCCCCTCAATGTCCTTCTTGGAGTGAGGGGCCCAGAACTGACCCCAGCACTCGAGGTGTGGCCTCCCCAGTGCTGAGCTCAGGGGTAATAATAATAATTAATAATAATAATAATAATAATATATAAACTGGGATCAGTGCTTGGGCATGAGCACGGGTCAGTGGGAGGGCAACTGCATCGAGCATCACTCTTTCTTTGTATTCTTTGACCATTATTATTATTATTACTACTGTCTCTTCTTTCCCTGTCCCATCAAACTCTCTTTATCTCCACCCACGAGCCTCACATTTGTTTTTTCCCCCCCTCTCCCACTGGGCAGGGTGACTCAACCAACGTTACACAACTCATCCACCTCTGCCTGGCTGGCATCCTATAAAACCCTCCGAGATCTAATTCATAGGAAGAAAACGATTGATCCGTGGTGTTCAAACAGAAAAATGGAAGGAAAAAAAAGAACAAACAAGGTATAATCTTTAACAAAGACTGATGTGGTAATAATGAAACATTTAGAACTTTTATTACTGTGTAAAACACCACCTGAATGAACACCTTTTCGCTTTGGCACAGCTGCAGCTTGATGCTGGACTACGTGTCAAGTATTTCTCATCTCTCTGATAGAACATTTTCAATGGACCGAGTACATTTACCAAGCAATGCCTGGAATAAAAAGTGTGTTTGCAGAGAACATTCCGTTGGATATTCAATATTTAATAATGAATTTACAGCCAGCCTGTGGTTTTAAGGTGCCTTGATGTTTTGGGTGCTTAACCTCTATATTTTCATCCATTAAAAGGAGTGCAGAAACGGTTGAGGAAAAGCTTCCTTTCACTGCCTCACTGTTTTGATAAATCATAATCTATTCTCACTGTTACTCTGCAGGCAAAAAAATTCCTCAGGCAAGATATCATGAACAGTGATTTCCTTCCCCTCCACAAGCTGTTTACTGGATTCTCATTAACCAATGCCCACTGAACTCTGGCTGGCTGACATTATCAATAAAAGTGCATAAGTTCAAATGTTTATAAAAGGTTTTTCCTTCTGGGAGTGCTGCGACTTCTGAAAAGAAGCCCAAAATTTCTGGAGCCTGGGATCAACCTGAAAATATGATTTTTGATGTCATGGAATCACAGAATGGTTTGGGTTGGAAGGGACATCAAAGCCCATCCAGTTCCAACCCCCTGCCATGGGCAGGGACACCTCCCACTGGATCAGGGGGCTCCAAGCCCCATCCAACCTGGCCTTGGATTTACTGCTTCGTTCCCTTGGAGAAGCAACCAAAACTCTTTCACTAAGCCTGGTTGGAAAATGCACAAGGCACAGATTACCAAGTCCTCTCAAGAAGACTCTGACACACTGAGAGAACAGCAATTTGCTTTTAAGCCAGAAGTGACTGTTCAAATTGTCTTTTCTGGCCCCTCTTTCACCCTGCATCTCCCCTTCCCCCAACAAGTTCCGCACTGAACCCAACACCACACAGCTGAACTAAAGCCTCTCTCCTAGAAAGACATCACATTCCAGTTCCCAGATTTCCAAATGTCACCTCCACCTTGTACCTGTCAGCCTTCCTGACCACCTCTCACAGCTGTTTTCTCCTCCACCTCCACAGCTCTTTCTCCTCTCCTCAGCTCCTCGCCTGCTTTTGCCTTTGCCATCCCACCGCCCACCCAGATGTGCTGGAACTGTAACTTCCCTCTCGTGTCACCTCATCCCTGATCTATTTTTTTTAAGAGCTGCAGAAGAAGGAGCAAGAGCACCACCAATTAGGCCCACGAATTCTTGTAGGAGTATCATTTAGAGTGGAAAAAAGCTTCTAATTAAACTTTTGTATGTAATTTCCCTCCTATTGTAACACTTCATCAGAACCTCCACATCTTAAAATAAACCAGCTGGTGACTAATGACTGAGTTGAAATTTGTCTTGCTTTGTTTTCAGGGTTATCCCTCTGGATAACACCATCATTTTCCTTCTGGAAAAGGTGGATGTGCAGTGGTGCAGGGATAGGACAAGGAGGGATGGTTTCCAGCTGAAAGAGGGGAGATTGATTGAGAGGAGATCTTAGGGAGAAATGTTTCCCTGTGAGGGTGGGGAGGCCCTGGCCCAGGTTTCCCAGAGCAGTGGTTCTGCCCCATCCCTGGAGGTGTTCAGGGGTCTGATTTAGCAGTGGGCAGGTATGGTTGGGCTTGAAGACCTCAAAGGTCTTTTCCAACCAAACAATTCTATGATTTACAATAGCAAATTAGAAAACCACAATATAAAAAAGAATCTAAATCTACTGGACTGTCCAGAGGAGGCCCCAAAGCTGGGGAAGGGTCTGGAGGGGCAGTGTGTGAGGAGAGGCTGAAGTGCCTGGGTCTGTTCAGCTGGAGAAGAGGAGCCTGAGAGGGGATCTCAGAGCTGTTTGTGCCTTCTCCCAAGGGAGGGAGGGGAAAGAGGGGCTGAGCTCTGCTCTCTGGTGCCCTGGGACAGGACTGGAGGGAATGGCAGGAAGATGTGCCAGGGCAGGGGGAGATTGGCCATTGGGAAGAGGTTCTTCCCCCATTGGGTGGTGGAGCACTGGAACAGCTCCCCAGGGAAGCAGTCAGGGCACCTGCTCTGCCAGCATTCCAGAAGCATTTGGCCAATGCCCTGAGTCACAGGGGGTGAGTGTTGGGAGTGTCCTGTGCAGGGACAGGAGTTGGACTGGATGGGCCTTGTGGGTCCCTTCCAACTCAGGTCATTCTATGAATCTCTTCATACAGAAAATCCATTCAAAGTGTGTTTGGCAGCTCTCCCCCATGTCCTGTCTCTCCCTTTTCCACAGGAACCCCTGTGCTGTAACACAGTTTTTACCTGGACACGGGCTGTCAGCAGTGCCCAGCTCCTCCTGAGGGATCAGGACCCTTTCTGTTAAAGAAACAGGGTTGATAAAGAGATATCTCAGCTCTGGGTGTTCACAATAGGGGGAGTCCCTCCTCCTGAAAGAGCCATCCAGCCGATGGAGTTGTTTTCTCCAGGTGACCTTGCACTTGCTATATTTTCTCGTGGCAATAAAGCTCCCTCTCAGCAGCACTTTGCTTTTCCCTCCTGTACAATCCAGTTCTTACAAAGCCCCATTCAAATCACTGTTGTTATCACTGAAGAATGACAGAACACCTGATCCATTGTAAAATTTTTGCTTTATCAAGAAGCAGGAACCCTTCTGACTGCAACAGAGCTACAGCCAACCCGAGTTTGGCACTGCAGGACTGGCAGCTGAATTTAACTCTTCGCATACTCCTTAAAATCTCTTTTGATTTGCACCTCGACACAGGGCCAAGAGGTGATCCTCAAGCCCTCAGACCACCAAGATAAGCTGGCTGCTTACTCCTTCTCCAGGACCAGAACTGGAGCCAAGAGGTGATCCTCAAGCCCTGAGACCACCAAGACAAGCTGGCTGCTTACTCCTTCATCCCCAGGACCAGCACCATCAACATGTAGGCAATTGGGTCAACGCTGCTTGGAGCAGCACGAGTTGCTTTACCTGGAGGTGGTGCCAGGTGGGATCTGGAGACCCCAAGTTTTCCTTTGTTCAGTGGCCTGGGCTGCAACTCAGCCACAATTTGAGGAAATATGAGCCAACTGATATTCAGTCTCTATTTGTATTCTTCCTCATCCACAACATCCTTCTCCCTAAATTGGAGAGATATCTGAAAGGATGCCCCGTCCCTGGAGGTGTTCATGGCCAGGTTGGGTTTTGAGCCCCCTGATCCAGTAGGAGAGGTCCCTGCCCATGGCAGGGAAGGTGGAAGATCTTTAAGGTCCCTTCCAACCCAACTATTCTATAATTCATCAAAAATTACCCACCTTAATGCCTCTACATTCCACAACAGAGAAGGAAAAGGGAGCCTTAACACCACCTAGAAACACTTCTTAGGTGTCTGTACTGTAAAAAGAACTCTAATACTGCAATTCACTTCCCTCCAAGCTTTATTTTTAAAGCAATGAGGTATAATTCACACCTACTATCTTCACATATGGCCATGAAGCCCAATTTATTTTCATCTCCCATTTAAAACCAGGCTGCTGCACAATTCATTTTCCCAGGTGCTTCCAGACGTGATGCTTTCAGAAAGCTTTTCAAAACTATTTGTCCCGTAAAACAAACCAAAAAGATGAAAAAAAGGGAAAAGAGAGGCCAATATTTCTATTTTCCTTGGCAGCAAAAGCAGTAGCAAATTGCAGAGAGCTCTCCACCACCTCACTTTCCCCACGTTATTGTGAACCCTGGTGCAATTTCTGAGCTGTGGATGCTCCAGCTGCTACCGAGCTCCGAGTACCAGGTGCACTGCAAATTATTCATCTCTTTTTTTTTTGCCATCTGAATGTTACCCCTTCCAACACTTTGCTGCTGTCGAGCCTCCAGCCTCGTGTGAGTGAATGTTTCTCCGTGAAGAGCTGTTTGTTTTTCTCCCAGAGCCTGCCTTGCCTGCTCGGCCCTCTTTTGTCTGTTTGCTTTCAGTTCTCGACCGAACAAACACATTTACAGGCAAAGATGTCTCTTCTAAAAATGACCATGAAATGAATATCTTTTCCAATTGCTCCAGTAATCACCAGTGTTCGTGGGGGAAACCCCAGCCTGAGCCTCAGGTCAGTGGACAAGAATAGTATCAGGGCATAGAAAGGCCCTGTGAAACACCTCCTGTTCCAAAAGGCAAATATTGAACTCCCAGCACTGTGTTTGCAGTAAATGGTGTGTGAGCTGAAACATGTTTGATTTATACCTCGAAGCTCTGAGCCGTCACCGCTTTAGACTTTCTTTGCACTGCTTCAGCAAACACAGACATCTCTCTCCCTCTTTTTTTTGGCTAAATAGACCATGAGGCAAAGGCCATCCACAGCAGGAGAAACCCTGATCCCTGCATCCCTTGGGAGAAGGCACTGTGGTGTCCGCTGGCCGTCTGCCACTGGCTGGGGAGCTTTCTGGCACGGTGGTGGTGGTGGCTGATACCCAGGGAACCTTCTTGCCCCCCATCCTAACAGCCAGTTAGGTGCCTGCAAGGAACCACCAGACGTGCCACAGCCCAGCCACCCAAACACAGTGACAGGGTGACATTTGGTGGAGCTCGTTTCAAGCCACCTCCTTGACATCACCCCAACTCTACCAACCTTACCGTGGTGGAAGAATAGGGCCCAGAGCAGGGCACTCATCACAAGTCCCACTCTCAAAAGGAATGTGCCAATCCACTTGTTCACACAAAATGATGTGAAGGCATCCTGCTCATCGACGTCAGGAAACTGATGCTGGTAATCCTGAAGAGAACTTGGGACTGTTCATGGAGGACAAGCACAACATGACCCATGAAACTGTGCTTGTAGCCCAGAAAGCCAACTGTGTCCTGGGCTGCATCCAGAGCAGTGGGACCATAGGGGAGGGAGGGGATTCTGCCCCTCTGCTCTCTTCTGGAGAGACCCCCATCTGGAGCCCTGTGTCTGGTTCTGGAATCCTCAGCACAGGAAGGACCTGGAGCTGTTGGAGCGAGTCCAGAGGAGGCCACAAAGATGATCTGAGGGCTGGAGCCCCTCTGCTGTGAGGACAGGCTGAGAGAGTTGGGGTTGGAGAAGAGGAGAAGAGAAGAGAAGAGAAGAGAAGAGAAGAGAAGAGAAGAGAAGAGAAGAGAAGAGAAGAGAAGAGAAGAGAAGAGAAGAGAAGAGAAGAGAAGAGAAGAGAAGAGAAGAGAAGAGAAGAGAAGAGAAGAGAAGAGAAGAGAAGAGAAGAGAAGAGAAGAGAAGAGAAGAGAAGAGAAGGCTCTGGGGAGACCTTAAAGCAGCCTCCCAGGACTGAAAGGGGCTCCAGGGAAGATGGGGAGGGGCTCTGGATCAGGGAGTGCAGGGACAGGATGAGGGGGAAGAGTTTTGAGCTGAAAGAGGGGAGATTGAGATGAGATCTTAGGAAGAAATGTTTTGCTGTGAGGGTGGGGAGGCCCTGGCCCAGGTTGCCCAGGGAAGCTGTGGTTGCCCCATCCCTGGAGGTGTTCAAGGCCGGGTTGGATGGGGCTTTGAGCCCCCTGATCCAGTGGGAGGTGTCCCTGCCCATGGCAGGGGTTGGAAGTGGATGGGTTTTGAGGTCCCTTCCAAGCCAAACCACTCTGTTATTCTATATAAAGATCTGTATCACTTGCAAGAGGAGCAGAACAGGGCAGAGGGGCCTCACGGGGCACAGGGACCAGACCTGGCTCCATCATCCCTTTCCAACCAGGAGCACTGACTTGCAAAAAATGAAGTATGCAAGAACTGACTTTGCTCAGACTGGAGCAGGACTACAAGTCCAGAGGTGCATCCACAGGAGACCTGGCTCTTCCAGGAGGCTGTAAGGAATCGTGTGACAGTGCTGACAGATCGGTTCAGCTGCACGTGACCCCCTGGGCCTGGAAGGAGTCCGCTTACCTTTGCACGGTGTCGCTAACAAGCTCCGCTTTCCGATCTGAGCTGCAGATTTACCAGTCATCTGACCAGAAAATCTAGTTTGCTGAAATTTAATCTTGGCTCAGCCTCAGGAAGGCTTTGGAATATCAGATCCATACTCTATTGAACAGTGCTGTCATCTCTCATAGCCATGAAGCGCTGATTTTTTCCTTCGTAGTGACAAGTAAGAAAAGGAGTCACAGAAAATACTTCCTTTACCTTATCTCTTGTAAGGAAAAATCTTAGTGAAAATGCTCAGCCTACATCCTTACACCAAGTAGTATTTATCAACAGGGATGCTGTTTCTCACCAGCTAGAATTCCCCACCATTTCTAAATGCAGCTGCTCTTAGATAACCAAGCCCTCACTTTCACGTACGGGTCCTGGTCTACTGGGAGGTGTCCCTGCCCATGGCAGGGGGTTGGAATTGGATGGTCCCAACCCAAACCATACTGTGAGTCTATGTATGGTCAGCAATTCTCCTCTATTACACGTTCTTCATGGTTCTTCATGTTAGAGCAAAACAAAGACACACCAGAAAAGACATTCCATGAAGATGATCTGAGGACTGGAGAACCTCCCACGGAAGGACAGGCTGAGAGAGTTGGGGTTGTTCAGCCTGGAGAAGAGAAGGCTCTGGGGAGACCTTAGAGCGGCCTCCCAGGACTGAAAGGGGCTCCAGGAAAGCTGGGGAGGGGCTCTTGATCACGGAGTGCAGGGACAGGATGGGGGAAGAATGGTTTTGAGCTGAAAAAGGGGAGATTGAGATGAGATCTTAGGGAGAAATATTTTCCTGTGAGAGTGGGGAGGCCCTGGCCCAGGTTGCCCAGGGAAGTAGTGGCTGCCCCATCCCTGGAGGTGTTCAAGGCCACGTTGGATGGGGCTTTGAGCCCCTGATCCAGTGGGAGGTGTCCGTGCCCATGGCAGGGGTTGGAACTGGATGGGCTTTGAGTTCCCTTCCAACCCAAAGCATTCCATGTTTGTATGATTCTAAAAGCAGAATTTCTAGATTTTAGGTGTATGCAGCTGAGGGTTCTTGGGAGCAAAACTGATGCTTAACACACAGCTGAGCTTAGTATCTACAGCTTGTTAAAGGAATAATGAGAATTTCAGGAGATACCTGTGGCATTGTGGTTTTTTTGATGTGCAGATTACAAATGCCCAAATTAGCTTTCAAAGGTTTATTATTTCTAAGCATTAACCTATGTGTATTTAAAGGAAGCAGTGAACTAGTTAAGTTCTTTGGATTCAAGCTGCACTGCTTGTTCACAAGTGTTCAGTAACCTCTTGCTACCTGTGTTGTTCTCTGAATAAAGGAATTTGGATGATTAATGTGTTTTGAATCAATTGTGTTGTTAGAGGGAAGGGAATAGGTCAGAATCCCTGGTTTATTGGCCAGCTGTCTCGGAGCATTTTGTATCAATCCTGCCCAGTGGAGAACCTGAGAGTGCATCAGGATGAGCTGAAATAACAGTCAATGGGAAAATGAAACCTGAGGAAAAGAAATGAGCAGAGTTATTTTCATAAGCCTGTGGAAACAGGACCCATTTCCCTGTCTTCATCTGGTTTGCTTTTGCAGGTGCTCCCTCGCAGGGTGCAGAGATGCAGGTAACCATGGTAATTAGGGATAGCTGCAGTTTGGAGAGGAAGGAGACAAACCTGGGTAGCAATGGTTTCCCATCACTGCCCATATAGAAAAGATTATTCATACAGGAGGTAAAAAAAAGTTTCCCAGGCCAAAAATGACAATCAGGAATGCACAGGAAGAAGCAGCAGCCCTTGAACCACGAGAGCACTTACCACTGCTCTGGATCCAACTCTCTCTCTCGTAGGCACCTTCCACAGAGCCAACAGCCAAGAAGACTCCAGCAGGTTAAAGCTTGCAGGATTTCCTGATCTGCTGTCAAGGAGGAGCTGATTAGAGCCCATCAAGCTCTTGATGGAACAGCCAAGGGAAATTTCCCCAATTAGCTCATTAGTGCAAATCCCATCGCTCTGCCAGCTTTGGCATCGTAAACAGAGGCAGAAACAAAGTCTGATTCTGCTTGTTTGTTTGAAGTTCCATCTATTTTACAAGTCTCCTGCCTTTTCCACAGACAACAAGTGGTGTAAAGAGCCAAGAAACTGAAGAAAGCACAGCAAAGTGTGAGCAGACACCCCTTGCACAGACCTCCTCGTGCAATTCCACAGCCACTGGAGTGTTCCTTCTTAATCCTGAGGGCTGTGACTCTACACCAGCGTCTGTTGACTATTGTCACGTTTTCCTCTCAAATTAGAGAACCCATGGGAGTTGGAACCAGATGATCTTTGAGGTCCCTTCCAACCCAAACCATTCTATGATTCCATGACTTGAGCAGCTCACAAACTCTGTGGCCAGACCAGTATTTTAGGGTAAAAATTCAAGCCTGCCAGGCTGGTGGGCCCAAACCTTGGAGCTGCTTTGGTCCTTCCAAGAGCCATGGCCCCGATTAGAGTAAGCCCTTTGGATGAAATAATAGAAAATACCTCCCTCGTGCTTGCAGCTCAGATTTTTTCCTGAGTTTGGCTGTTCCAGGGGCTTCCTCCAGCCAGCATTAATTCAAGGGGATTTACTGGGAGCCAGAGCACTCCCCTCACATCTTCATTAGCATCACTCATTACAGCACGGGGTTGCCAGGTCATTTGATGAGAAGAGACAAAGCGGTTGTGCCTTCCCATCCCATTTCCAGCACGCCTACACGTGCACCTGAACCCTCCCCATCACACATGGTGGTGGTGGTGGGAGCAAACTGAGCAATTCAAAGCCAACCTGGTTTCCTCTGTGTTCATTACATTTTACCCTTTAGCTTATTGCATTTTGTGGCTGTAGACAGAAACAGGTCTCTCACCGTGACCCTTTCCACGCTACACCAACCACCCTCAATCTCTTCACTTCTGCTCTGATGTAATTGGCATTAACAGAGCGTTAAGGAATGGCCAAGGGGCAGCCAAACACTCTCTGTGAACCACCACGAGGGCTTAAGGGCACGTGTACAAAACAGAATTAAAAGGATTTCCAATCAGACTGGTTCCCAGCCTGATTAAGCAAATAGTCGTGTCAGGAGCCGCTTTGCCTTGGGGGGGAAAAAAATCCAGGCACTGTCCTGGAAATGTCAGCAGAACAGTGATGAGCTGCACCTTGCTGCAGTCTCTCTGCTCCAGCTGCAGCTGCTTCCCCAGGAGATCTGCTCTCCCCCCAGGGAGGACCAGCACGCTGCTCCCAGGAGCGTTTTCATCAGCTGAAAAATCTGTCTGGAGAAAGGCACACGGGAGGAGTTTCTCTTGTTCCTTGGACATGCAGAGCCTGGGAAGGATGTCTTCAATTTAACAAACAAATCAAAGGAGCTCTGGTGAAGGAGCTCACAGGAGGAGCAATATATTTGGCAGACAAAAATACCCTTAGTACTGAAGGAAGAAGACACTCAAGGTGCCCTCTGTATTATTAATTCATCCTTTCTACTACTGAAAGGGGCTTCAGGAAAGCTGGGAAGGGGCTCTTGATCAGGGATTGCAGGGACAGGATGAGGGGGAAGGGTTTTCAGCTGAAAGAGGGGAGATTGAGATGAGATCTTAGGGAGAAATGTTTTCCTGTGAGGGTGGGGAGGCCCTGGCCCAGGTTGCCCAGAGCAGTGGTGGCTGCCCCATCCCTGGAGGTGTTCAAGGCCAGGTTGGATGGGGCTTTGAGCCCCTGATCCAGTGGGAGGTGTCCCTGCCCATGGCAGGGGGTGGAACTGCATGGGCTTTGAGTTCCCTTCCAACCCAAACCACTCTGTTATTCTATGAAATCCTCCCTCATTTTAGATCAGCTCTCTTTGTGCTGAGTTTTCATTCTTGATTGTGATTTGCAACAAAAATTAAAGGGTAAATATTTACAGAAAATATCCCCTTTCACCCAAATTAATGGCAGTAATGCTACAAGATGAGAATGAAAAAATAAAAAGGTGGATATTTCCTATCACAATAATCAAGCCTGTCATTTAGTTTATCCTTCACAGTGGTTTCATGCAAATGAAGAAATGCAAGCCTCTAATTGCCACCTTTGCCACAGAAGCCATCTGTAACCCTGGGTGGGTCCCTTTACACGCCTGCCCCCCTGTTGGTACGGCGAGGATGAGGTGCAGTTTGCTGTGTCTGCAGTGCCCAGACTTCCTCTGGGTGTGTGCAAGCAAACCCTAAGCAGCAGAGCTCTTTGGTGGGGACTCTGGAGGTGTTACAGCACTGGTATTGTAAACAATAGTGACGATTTGCAGCTGCCAAACTGGCAGAGCAGTTGCTAAACTGTCAGGCTTGTAAGTGCTGCTACTGGGACCAGCCCTGAGCAAGCTGTGCTGCTGCTGCATGCTAATGACAGCCAGGGCAGGCCCCTCTCTGCAGGAGGAGACCCTTTCCTAGGTGACATTTGCAGCTCAGGGCAACTGGTGTCAAACTGCTCCCTCTGCAGCCCCTCAAGAAGGAAAATGCAAGGCTCCTCCTGCCCAATAAAGCCATGAAGGACTTGATGGTTTATTGATGACACAAAACTGGGGTGAAGCTGTTGACACTCCTGGGGGCAAAGAGGCCCTGCAGAGGGATCTGGACAGACTGGAGAGCTGGGGAATCACCAACTGCATGAGATTAAACAAGGGCAAGTGCCGGGTTCTGCCCCTGGGACACAGCAACCCCGGACACACGGACAGCCTGGGCTGGGAGAGGCTGGAGAGCAGCCCTGAGGAGAGGGACCTGGGGACTCTGGGCGATGGCAAGTTGGCCATGAGCCAGCAGTGCCCTGGCAGCCAAGAGGGCAACCGTGTCCTGGGGGGCATCCAGCACGGCATCGCCAGCCGGGAGAGGGAGGGGATTGTCCTGCTCTGCTCTGCACTGGGGAGGCCCCACCTGGAGCACTGGGGGCACTTTGGGCACCACAGGAGAAAAAGGACATCAAAGCACTGGAGAGTGTCCAGAGGAGGCCCCAAAGCTGGGGAAGGGTCTGGAGGGGCAGTGTGTGAGGAGAGGCTGAAGTGCCTTGGTCTGTTCAGCTGGAGAAGAGGAGCCTGAGAGGGGATCTCAGAGCTGTTTGTGCCTTCTCCCAAGGGAGGGAGGGGAAAGAGGGGCTGAGCTCTGCTCTCTGGGACAGGACTGGAGGGAATGGCAGGAAGATGTGCCAGGGCAGGGGGAGATTGGCCATTGGGAAGAGGTTCTTCCCCCAGCGGGTGGTGGAGCACTGGAACAGCTCCCCTGGAAGCAGTCAGGGCACCTGCTCTGCCAGCATTCCAGAAGCATTTGGCCAATGCCCTCAGTCACAGGGGGTGAGTGTTGGGAGTGTCCTGTGCAGGGACAGGAGTTGGGCTGGATGGGCCTTGTGGGTCCCTTCCAGTTTGGGTGATTCTCTGATTCTATGATTCAGTCTGGGCCTTGGTGATTCAAATACTGGTATCTGGAGCAGGAGGAAGAGGTGTTCCAACTTACACCAAAAGGATCTCCCAGATAATTTTCCATTGCTGCTTGTACACTCAAGTACCCTCTGTGGAGCTTATCCAAATGCAAGCTGGTTTGGTTGGGTTTTGCTGTCTCTACGTTCAGGTGGGTTGGGCTCAGTTGTCTCTCAGGACATCCTCTTATTGTCCACTGGCAAGAGTACCCCTTGGAGAAAGCCCAGTTATCTGGTTGTAGCTGGTGGTCTCAGCTGGGGTTGAGATCTCTTGGCCTGAGCACTGAACAAGCAGAAACCAGAAAGCCTCAGATTGATTAAAACTATGGCAGAACAAAGGCAAGGAGGCAAGTGGGGAAGACAAGGCTCCATGGAGAAGCTGGAGCAGCTTTCCAGTACTGAAAGGGGCTCCAGGAAAGCTGGGGAGGGAGTCTTGATCAGGGAGTGCAGGGATAGGATGAGAGGAAACAGCTATAAATTGGAAGAAGGAAGACTTAGATTAGACATTAGAATGAAATTCTTCACAATGAGGGTGGGGAGGCCCTGGCCCAGGTTTCCCAGAGCAGTGGTGGCTGCCCCATCCTGGTTGGATGGAGCTTTGAGCCCCCTGATCCAGTGGGAGGTGTCCCTGCCCACGGCAGGGGAGTGGAACTGGATGGGCTTTGAGGTTCCCTCCAACTCAAACCATTCCATGATTCTGTGATTCATTTATGGAATTGTCTTCCTGACAGGGCTCTCCCTCTTCCAAAGGAATTATTTGTTGTACACCAACAGTGCACTCTTCGTGTAGAGTTTGCAGGGGAAAATCTGTAGATGAATAAGTAGTCATTTAATTTATCCTTCACAGTTGTTTCATGTAAATGAAGAAATGGAAGTCTTTGTGAGCCATCAAAGCTGTGAAATAAATGCTCGATTAGCTGCATGAAAGTGCTGAAACCCATTAGCACTCATTTTAGAATAATAATGTACTTCCAGTCTGTTTGTTGAAATATAAATACAATTATATGGAAAGAAATTAACGCACAGTATGGAGTTTCTGTAAGATCTTATAAAATTTTCTGCAGCACAAGATTAAATTAATGAAACCGTGTATTTTAGAAGGCAAACAATTAGGATGTTGTATGAAAGTGTAGATAAAATGGAAAAAAAGTCAAAACATCACCAACTATGAGGATCACAGAAGATAAACATTTGTAACCAGTGGTCTGAACGATGAAAGCACAAAGTCTGGCTGGTTCTGGCCCTCAGAGGTGGTGTCAGCAGGCAGAAGGGTTTTGTGCACGGTTGGAAGTGAACAGGATTCTGGCAAAGGAGAAGTCAAAGAATTATAGAATCAAGGAATTGTTAAGGCTGGAAAAGACCTCTAAGCTCATCCAGTCCAACCATCAGCCCAACCCCACTGCTGAACCCTGTCCCCAGGTGCCATGGTCACACACGTTTTGAACCCCTCCAGGGATGGAGACTCCCCCAGTGCCCTGGGCAGCCTCTGCCAGGGCTTCACCACTCCTTCATCAGAGAAATTTTTCCTAATATCCAGTCTGACCCTGCCCTGGTGCAACTTGAGGCCATTTCCTCTCATCTAATCACTCATTACTTGGGAGAAGACACCATTAGAAGTTTGTCCAAGGTACAGATCAATCAACCAATATCTGCATCTCTCAGTCTACATTTAAAATAAGGATGGATGGGGCTTTGAGCCCCCTGATCCAGTGGGAGGTGTCCCTGCCCATGGCAGAGGGCTTGGAACTGGGTGGGCTTTAAGATCCTTTCCAACCCAAACCATTCTGTGATTCTATGAATCAGAAGGCTCCTCTTCAATAGATCAAGTGCTGTAAATGCCCAGGAACCCTTGACAACAATTTAGGAGTTTTTAAAGGTTATGACAGTTCAGCCAGTTTGGGAAACATTGTAGGAAATGCTGTGCTGAAAAAGGAGATGTTGAGGGCCTGGCTGCAGTGTTCCTGACAGATGGCTGTCCCTGCACACAGCCCTTCTGTCCCCAGACCCAGAGCTACTGATTTCAGATCAACCACGGAACCTGAAAGCCTGGTTGCATCTGAAGGGAACAGTGTCAAGCATTTAAATAAAGGTTGCCAAGCCGAGTTCAGAAGGACCTGATGTGTTCAGAGACGCAGTGCCCAGCAGACCTTCTGGAGGCTGCCCAAGGCAGCACAGCTGTGCTCACTGAGAGCTCAGTGCCTGTGGCAGCTGGGCCCTGTACGTGGTGACATCAAGCAAGGCATCTGGAATTGCAGAAGAGCTCTGCAAATAGCTGATATACTCCAGGGATTTCTCAAGTTGGTTTGCTTGTGGTGCACAACCCCCTGCACACTGTTTCATAGAATCACAGAATGACCTGAGCTGGAAGGTTCCCAAAAGGCCCATCCAGTCCAACTGCTGTCCCTGCACAGGACACTCCCAACACTCACCCCCTGTGACTCAGGGCATTGGCCAAATGCTTCTGGAATGCTGGCAGAGCAGGTGCCCTGACTGCTTCCCTGGGGAGCTGTTCCAGTGCTCCACCACCCGCTGGGGGAAGAACCTCTTCCCAATGGCCAATCTCCCCCTGCCCTGGCACATCTTCCTGCCATTCCCTCCAGTCCTGTCCCAGGGCACCAGAGAGCAGAGCTCAGCCCCTCTTTCCCCTCCCTCCCTCATGACTGGAGCGATATCTGAGCCTGAGACACATTCAGAGGGATCATGGAGGCCACCCTTGACTTTGAAGAGGAGTTCCAATGAGTTGCCTTCTTTGGGCAGGAGAATGGGAGATTGTGCAACACCACCAGCAGCAAAATACCTTCCATTACGCTCCACAAACAATTAACAACATGATTCTCACCTCCTTGTGCCTACAGATAATATACCAGGAGACATGGACCTTCATCTGAAATGCTACAGCAACAGGACTAATGCTTGTGGTGCCCTGGAGAGGGAAGGAAGCTCCCAGCCTTTGAAAAGGCCAGATTTGGGCCATTTATACACCTTTCTCAAGCCATGGAATCACCTGCCTTCCATTGAAATGGTCCAACCTTCAGCCTGGTAGCACACTTCTACCTGGATTGAGGTCTTTCTTTCATGGCCAGCTTTCTTCCAATAAACTCAAAATATTTCATGTCAGATAATGATTATTTTTTCTCATTCTTGAAGAAAAATGGAGAGGATGAATTAATCCACAACAGCATTGATGAGGGGAAGAAGAGTTAATTGAAAAATATAACGAAAGCACTGAGCTCCTTCCACCCTGTGTAAGCAATGGAAATGCTGGTGTTGACAAAGGAAAGTTAGAATGTGCTACAGAGATCAGAAACACCATTAATAAAAGTATGATTATAATGCACAGGATCCTTGCTAAGGAGCCTCAGGGCACTCACTGTGCTTATGCAAATTTTATGGAAAACTACAATATTAAATATTCCATATTCTACTTTTAAGCAAACTGGGTTTGGTAAACACCTTGGCCCAAGTTCTACTTAAATTTAGGGATGTTTTCATGCCATCAGGGGAAATAAAAGGTCCTGTAAGTGGAATCCTACCAGGAAGGAAGGGTTTTTTCTGGTTGAGAGCAGCTCTCCCACATCCCACGTGATGGACTTTCCTCTGGCCAGCAGGGCTGTGCCACAGGGTGTTTCTGTTCACAGCGCGATTAACACAGCCCCTTAGGCCACTGTTGCACAGCACAATCCAGCAGAGCCTTTGGACTGCCATAAAATATTCACGTGGCCAGATGGGAAGGTGGTAAAGTGATTGCTCTTCCCTACCCAGCCTTTAGGGTTTGCTCCTGGCCAGGGCTAAGAAGAGTGAAGAATCAGAATTAAAGAGCACAGCCAAAAACTGACTGAGAAACTTGAACTCCTCCAGGGATGGGGCAGCCACAGCTTCTCTGGGCAACCTGGGCCAGGGCCTCCCCACCCTCACAGCAAAACATTTCTTCCCAAGTTCTCACCTCAATCTCCCCTCTTTCAGCTTACAAACATTCCCTCTCATCCTGTCCCTGCACTCCCTGATCCAGAGCCCCTCCCCAGCTTTCCTGGAGCCCCTTTCAGTACTGGAGGCTGCTCTAAGGTCTCCCTGGAGCCTTCTCCTTTCCAGGCTGAACAACCCCAACTCTCCCACCCTGTCCTCACAGCAGACGTTCTCCAGCCCTTGGATCATCTTTGTGGCCTCCTCTGGGTTCACTCCAACAGCTCCAGGTCCTTCCTGTGCTCAGGACTCCACACCTGGACTCAGGGCTCCAGGTGGGGTCTCTCCAGAGCAGAGCAGAGGGGCAGAATCCCCTCCCTTCCCTCTGGTCCCTGGGTGCAGCCCAAGAGGCTGTTTGCTTTCTGGGCTGCAAGCTCACATTGCCAACTCAATAATCCCAGCATCATTCCAACTCAATAATCCAACCCTCGCTCCAACTCAATAATCCAACCCTTGCTCCAACTCAATAATCCAAGCCTTGCTCCAACTCAATAATCCAACCCTCGCTCCACCTCAGTAGCCAAGCCTCAGAGAAGCTGCACCATTGAATCCTGCAGTGAGGCACCCACTGCTCCCACAAGGAGTAGGAAGACCAGATGAGCACTTCCCTCACTCCACGCTGCCTTGGTCAGCAAACGCTGTGCTGAAATGACAAATCCCATTTCCCACGAGGTTCAGTCCCACAACAACAGTTTTTTCCTTTCTCATTCTAAATCAGCTTTGAAGCTCTCCTTTAATAAAGCTTCATCATTCCTGGCTGTGTGACTACGACATGCAGGAAGAGAAAGGCAACAAGCCTTTCTCCACACAACCTCTCCCATTGACTCCTATAATGTCTAAGTTGGGTATTCTCTACCCTTGCCCAATTAATTTTGTGCTCAGTGGCTTTTTTTTTTTTCCCAAACACAGAGTTTTAAAAAAGCTCTGCTGAGAAATTCATTAAGTTCACAACGGGGCTGGACTTACTCCAGCCAAATTATTGCACTTCTGTAAGTGCTAAAAATAAAGAAAAGCACTGTATAATAGAAACAGCCCCCACACAGAGCACGATTTCCCTCTGTAAGGAAAGCAAACGCTGGTTAAGCTGTGCCTGCAACACAGTGTTTCACATCATTAATGCATAATAAGAAATGTTACATATTTTCAAATAGACTCCCTGCAGGTAATAAATTGCACATCACAACTGCATGTCTGGCAGTTGACACTGTTATATATTTAATGGGTAAATGCAAAACCACTGTTTTTAAGCTGTAGTACAGCTGCAGCATTTTGACAGCTCTTGAGCCACTGATTTCTCTCCAATCTGTCCGTGCCTGTTCCCTATGAGCTACAAAAAGCCTCAGTGCAGAGCCTCTATTTACAGTGTTTTATTTCATTCCTCATCTCTGGTAAACCTCTGCTCTGCCTCGGATGCTCTCTCAGGTCAGAGAGAGCTTCATCTCCCGATGGTACCCTCCAAACCTGATATCTTGCTGTCTGCTTGTGCCTCTGCAGCACAATCACCACCTCCTTGAACCCTTTGTTAGTCAAATCATGTTCTAAAATAATAGGATTTATGGTGTGGCCGACAGGAGCAGGGAAGGGATCATCCCCCTGGATTCAGCACTGGCGAGGCCACACCTCGAATGCTGGGGTCAGTTTTGGGCCCCTCACTCCAAGAAGGACATTGAGGGGCTGGAGAACAGGGAAGAGAACGGAGCTGGGGAAGGGGCTGGAGAACAGGGGTTGTGGGAGGGGCTGAGGGCCCTGGGGCTGTTTATCCTGGAGAAGAGGAGGCTGAGGGGAGACCTCATCCCTGTCTCCAACTGCCTGAGAGGAGGCTGTGGGGAGGTGGGGTTTGGTCTCTTCTCCCAAGTAACAACTGATGGGATGAGAGGAAATGACCAGGGCAGGATCAGATTGGATATTAGGAAAAATTTCTTTCCTGCCAGAGTGGTGAAGCCCTGGCAGAGGCTGCCCAGGGCAGTGGGGGAGCCTCCATCCCTGGAGGGGTTCACGAAAGTGGAGGTGACAGTTCTGGACATGGATCAGCAGGCACGGTGGGGTTGTGTTGATGGTTGGAGTGGATGAGCTTAGAGGTCTTTTCCAATCTTAACCATCTATGACTCTATGATTCCCAAAGGAGTTTAAGGCAGTTAAAGATATCATCTCTGATTAAAGAGAAATGCTACATAAATGCCTGATGCCTTCTCCTATTCGAAGCCACCACCTTTGTGGTCCTGTTCCTCTCTCCCCATTAGGACATTCCCTCTGCCACGCCGCCTATCAAAGAGGCCATTTCTCTTGAACAGACACTTAGTGTAATGACAGACTGCACTCTATCAAAGGCTCTATTGTAAAGAGATACAACATGAAAGAAAAATCATTTTCTCAGGGCTGCTGTTCTTCTTGCCAGGTGAAATTTGATGAAATCAGCCCAATGTATGGATGAAGTGTTCACTTTTGAAGCCAGCGAAATACCTTCCAACATAAACCAGAACTATCTGCTTTGCATTTCTGACTCTCCTATCTCCTTAATTACAGCTTAACTACCAGGGAACCTGTTAAGTATTTTTCCTGTTCTTACTGTATTCACAAATATTCTTTTTTTTAATCTAATACTTCATATTACTCTTCTTTCATTAGGCCCTGCATCTTCTTTTATTAATCACTCCAAAATTATATTAAAAATCATTTATAGCTCTTTTCATGAAATCATGGAATCATTAAGGTTAGAGAAGCCCTCTCAGCTCATCCAGTCCAACCATCAGCCCAACCCCACCCTGCCTGATGAACCATGTCCTGAAATGGCACATCCACACGTTCTTTGAACTCCTCCAGGGGTGGAGGCTCCCCCACTGCCCTGGGCAGCCTCTGCCAGGGCTTCACCACTCTGGCAGTAAATAAGTTTTTCCTAATATCCAATCTAAACTTCCCCTGGTGTAACTTGAGGCCATTTCCTCTCGTCCAGCCCCCACCTCCCCACAGCCTCCTCTCAGGCAGTTGGAGACAGGGATGAGGTCTCCCCTCAGCCTCCTCTTCTCCAGGATAAACAGCCCCAGGGCCTTCAGCCGCTCCCACAACCCCTGTTCTCCAGCCCCTTCCCCAGCTCCGCTCCCTTCTCTGGACGCTCTCCAGCCCCTCAATGTCCTTCTTGGAGTGAGGGACCCAAAATAAGCCCAGGATTTACAGCCTAAGTAATGCCGAGCACAGTGGCACAATTTTTTATTCAGTGAGATCATCTCTGTCTGACTCTTGCATGTTTTGTTACAGCTTCCTCATCTTTTCTTCACCACAGTGTTGTCTAGCACTGAGCATTTCTTTATGACAAAGGGAACACAAGCAGCTGAACAGTTTCCAGGCTTTGTTAACGATTCCCCCTGCAGGTCTGTGTTGCCACCGAGTTCCACTTCCTGCTGCTCCAAGCTCCAGGGAGGCAGCTCTCCCTCACTGCCCTACTCTTTGGGCACAAGGTAAATGCAGCAAGAACACAGATATTGCTTCCCAAGCACACTCTTAGTTCAGGTCAGTGATAAATGTATTCCAACTCCACTGGATCTCCAGCCCAAGTTTACCCAGCTCAGCCCAGCACTGTAATTATTTGTAAGATGTTTGCTATGGGCTACGTGGAACGCACCAAATTGTTCCATGTCAGGGTGATAAAGGTTAGACATTCAGAGGAAATTCTTCACAATGATGCTGGGGAGGCCCTGGCCCAGGTTGCCCAGAGCAGTGGTGGCTGCCCCATCCCTGGAGGTGTTCAAGGCCAGGCTGGATGGGGCTTTGAGCCCCCTGATCCAGTGGGAGGTGTCCCTGCCCATGGCAGGGGGTGGAACTAGATGGGCTTTGAGGTCCCTTCCAACCCAAACCTTTCCATCATTCTATTATTCTATCTAAAATACTTCACATGCCAGCTCTGTTTTTTCCTCCAATATGTTGAGGAGATGCTTAGGAAGCCACCTCATCCTACTGCAATAATTACAGTCTTGCCAAGCATTTTTTTGGTTCTATCTAGCAGAGCCTTCACCCCTGAATTTCACAGTGCTGTGATCATGAATGGTCTGCAACAAGAACACTGATGGTGCTGGATGTCCATCCCCAAAAGCCTTTACTCTTGATATGAGGAAAACTAACATGCTATGAAACCTCTCCCTTTCAATAATGGAAGTTCCTTGCTTATCTTTGGTATTTGCTGCCCTCTTTCTAAAGGGTCAGTGTGGATTTCTAAGGCAGTTGTGTAGCTCTCTCTTCCAGCTTCCTTTCTCTATTTCCTAAGCCTTGCAGGGCAGTGGATTTGTGCTGGGGGAACCACAAACAGCCCAGTATAACTTGCCATCAAATCCATTTCTTATGCCCAAGTTACTCCCTGTTTTCTTCATTGCAGACAGAAACTGTTTGTCCATTTGTCTCCAGCCTACTGGGGAACATCCCACTGCTTCACGAGGAGCCCTCAGAGAGGAGCACATTCCCACAGCAGTTCCATGTGCTTTTCTGATCCCATCTGTGTTCAGCTGAGTGACAGCTCTCAGTTGCTTTTTCTGTTCCCTGCAGGACCCTTTGTCGGGTTGGTCCTTCGTTCTGCTGCTTCCAGGGATCTAACTGAGCACACAGCAGCAATTTGGATCGTTCACCTTCGAGCTCTTCCTTGGCATTCTGCTGATTCTGATGGTCTGTGTTTTGCTGTCCTTATTTCTCAAAGTCACTGGCCTTTAGTGCCTCCCCCGCGAGAGCAGGAGCCGCAGCAAATGATCTGTGAATGCTTTGTGACATTTCACAAGGCAGCCTTTTGCTCCTCAAGGCTCCAAAACTTAAATCTCCAACACAAGTTTGCTTCTCAGGCAAACATTTCCTTGTCTCTCAGCAAAATTCAGAATGTTCTGTATCTGATACTGTTCGGGTTCGAGCTAAAATAGAATCAGGTTTCTAATTTCAGCTCAGTCTTGTCTGAGTACCTTCATTTTCTGAAAGTTAACTGCACGTGTTTGTCTCTAGCAGTGATAACACAGGCACTGGGATGCAAAAGGCCATGGCTCACACTTCTTCCTATGGAAACCAAGGCCATCCTGGAGCTGGTGGAGTCATAAGGGACAGAGGTGAGAAGGGGTGGCACCTTCAGGGAGGAGCAGACAGGAGAGGTGACTCACACTGACCAACAGAGAATCCCCACCCCATAGACTTCATAGTATAAAATTGAGGGATCATGAAGGTCTCACTCTTTTCATCAATGGCCAATATACAGTGAGGAACTTCTCTGCCTCTGGATCCCTGTGTTCCTAATCCAATTCATCAGTTCAGCTCCCTCATAGCCAGGGACACCCTTCCCTGTGCCTGCTCTGCAGCATCTCTGGTGAGATATTGTCACCGAGGGGTGGGGGGACACAATTTCATATATCTTGATATATTTGATTATTTTCTTATTAATAGTATATTATTATTACTATTGTTCTTGCTGTTTTATTATTATTCCATTAAAGGTGTTTTAGTTTCCAACCCACAAGTCTTTTCCTCTTATTTCCCTCTCCCTGGGATGAGGGGAAGGGAATTGGGGTCACAACTGTTCATGCTTGGCTGCCAAATTGGGCCAGCCCAGGGCTAAATCACGACAATAAAGCACAACAGAGAGGACCTGAAACCAAAACCACCCTATGAAGTGAAGTCTCCAGATCTCCTCTGTGATTCCTTCTGATGTCACCTGTTTGCAGTTACTGTTCAAATGACCTCTCTGCTTCACTGGGCTCAGTGCTGGCCTTTCCTTCCTCTTCATTAAATCTCACAGCTCAAGTTCAAACACGGCAGCCCTGGCCACGCACCTGGAACAAAGCGTTTGAGAATCAAAGCTGCTTTCCAAAAATCAGCAAGAAGGGACCCAGAGGAATGGCTGGTTGAGCCACCTCAAAGCCCTGACATCAGCAGACTGCTCCTGAGAGCAGAATCTGGAAGGGCTCAGTCAGTGTGGAGATGCTGCCAGGACTGAAATGCACTGCGTGGTACCCCCTCCCAGGCTGATCTCAGTATCTCTCCTAACCTGCAGCAGCTGAGCAACTGGGGTTCTTTATCCTGGAGAAGAGAAGGCTGAGGGGAGACCTCATCCCCGTCTCCAACTGCCTGAGAGGAGGCTGTGGGGAGGTGGGGGTTGGTCTCTTCTCCCCAGTGACAGGGGATGGGATGAGAGGAAATGGCCTCAAGTTGCCCCAGGACAGGGTCACATTGGACATCAGGAAAGAGTTTGTTCAGTTGAGAAAGATGCAGAGCTTGGTTTGTACTCTTGGAGCTGCACTGCCCCGAGCAGATATGGTTAGAAAGGGTTTGTCAATAAGCCCTCCACTTAACGTGCACAATTCCATGCAGATATTTATTCCCTCAAAGAGGCAAAACCCAGTCTCTTCTTTATAAACAAAGACATAGAAATATGCAATAAGGAAGAGGCAGGGGGAAGGTGAAAATGCTTTCAGCTGTCTCTTGTGAAACCAGAGATGATATTTTGCTCTCCCAAGACAGGGCCTGAACCCCCATTGCATGAGACAGAAGAAGGAACTGGTTCAACGTCTCGTTTTCTGTCCTCCTCCTACTGTTTGGTCTCCATTCAAGCCCTGCTTCTCAGCAAATCTTTGTTTAGACTGGCATTTATTGGTTTTAATTAAGGAAATGGTAGGGAGGAAAGAAAGGGGAAAAAAAGTCTAAAAGGCATCGTTAGTGCTTTCTCTCCATTTCACAGCTGGTTTTGGCATTCATGAAGAGAAAAGAAGTTGGGGTTTTGGACTTTTGTACTTGAAAGAAGCGTTCTTTACTGACCAAAAATAGAGCTCACAGTGCCATTAAAGCAAATGCTTTAAGCAGTCCATGGGCAGAGACCAACCACAGACCATTCAGTGGATGAAAAGCTAAAGCTCAGAGCCTACTGGTAAATAAATCACCAACAGGCAAATTGTCAAAATTCAGTGCTTTGGGTTGTTGGGTTTATTTTTGTCTTGCAAACGGTTTGCCCAGCTCTATTTTCAAATCAGATCTGTCAGCAGCTCCCTGGGGCAAGCCTGTTTCTTTGGCTTTGTGATGGGAAGCATCAACATGTGGCAAAAACCTCAATATTCCATTTATTATATGGAACTATTGAGTATAATGAGCAAGTGGTTCCTGGGATGCTGGGCTTGTGCCCAGGCAAAGTACCTATAAACTGGCAAGAAATTCATTGGACAGTCAAAAGACAAAGGTGTCAAGGTGACCAAAGGTCCTCTGTTAAACGTATAAATATCTGTTATTCCAAGAAATCAGAAAAAGACTTGGAATGGATACGGAATATGGCAAAAAGACACTTTATAAGAGCCCAACCTAAACCAAAATCAAATTAACATTGGACATTAGGAAGAAATTCTTCACGATGAGGGTGGGGAGGGCCTGGCCCAGGTTGCCCAGAGCAGTGGTGGCTGCCCCATCCCTGGAGGTGTTCAAGGCCAGGTTGGATGGGGCTTGGAACCCCTTGATCCAGTGGGAGGTGTCCCTGCCCATGGCAGGGGGGTTGGGATTGGATGAGCTATAAGGCCCCTTCCAACCCAAACAATTCTGATCTGGGGGCTCTGGGCGATGGCAAGTTGGCCATGAGCCAGCAGTGCCCTGGCAGCCAAGAGGGCAACCGTGTCCTGGGGGGCATCCAGCACGGCATCGCCAGCCGGGAGAGGGAGGGGATTGTCCTGCTCTGCTCTGCACTGGGGAGGCCCCACCTGGAGCACTGGGGGCACTTTGGGCACCACAGGAGAAAAAGGACATCAAAGCACTGGAGAGTGTCCAGAGGAGGCCCCAAAGCTGGGGAAGGGTCTGGAGGGGCAGTGTGTGAGGAGAGGCTGAAGTGCCTTGGTCTGTTCAGCTGGAGAAGAGGAGCCTGAGAGGGGATCTCAGAGCTGTTTGTGCCTTCTCCCAAGGGAGGGAGGGGAAAGAGGGGCTGAGCTCTGCTCTCTGGTGCCCTGGGACAGGACTGGAGGGAATGGCAGGAAGATGTGCCAGGGCAGGGGGAGATTGGACATAGGGAAGAGGTTCTTCCCCCAGCGGGTGGTGGAGCACTGGAACAGCTCCCCAGGGAAGCAGTCAGGGCACCTGCTCTGCCAGCATTCCAGAAGCATTTGGCCAATGCCCTCAGTGACAGGGGGTGAGTGTTGGGAGTGTCCTGTGCAGGGACAGCAGTTGGACTGGATGGGCCTTGTGGGTCCCTTCCAACTGGGGTCATTCTATGATTAATATACTTGCAAATGTTCTGCTTCTTGCACAGAAATAACAGTGCCAAGCAAAGGGAGGCTAAAAATAAACCACCACCGAGGACCAGTGCGACACAGAGTCATTTTACAACAGCACTCCAAACTATTTAGTCAGATAAATACAGTTAATTAGCTGTGCCAGCGTAGGGGAGAAAACAATGGCTTCATTTCTTAGTTATTTTCTGGAAGGGTGTTATTGTGGACATGTTTTATTTAGTCAAAAATCTGTATTGTATCTGCATTTTAGGTCTGACTCTCAAGAGGCATCTCAAGAGGCAGGAGTCGTTGCACTAATTACAGTGGAACTTATGAGAATATCACCAGCTGAGCCTCTCTTACACGATTTCTAAGTACATTGGAACACAGAAATACTTGAGGAAAAACAATTTGATTTTGAAAGCAGTTTCTGCTTTTATTTAGAATCATAGAATCATGGAATCCTTGAGGTTGGAGAAGACCTTTGAGCTCATCCAGTCCAACCACCAGCGCAACAAACCATGTCCCCAAGTGCCACGTCTTTTTGAACCCCTCCAAGGATGGAGACTCCTCCACTGCCCTGAGCAGCCACTTCCAATGCTTTCAGTAAAGGAGTTTTTCCTACTATCCAATCTAAATTTCCCCTGGTGTTTTAATTATATTGACTTGGAAACAATGATTTTGGAGAGTTTTTTTCCATACAGGCACTGACATCAGGATTTGGCCCAAGCCAAGTTGTGGTGTCCAATGCACCATTGGTTTCCAGATTATCCAAACGTCCTGTGATGTGATGCCATTTCCTCACTATCGTTTAAAAAGATCAATGCTGAGCATGAGTGGGCATTGAATCAGACCCACAAAGGACATCTCTAAGTAAATGTACAAAATAGCTTCAAGGAGATGATCTCAAAGAGGTAGAATGCAGAAGGAATCAAAGCCCAACTGCTGCTGTGCCAGCGGTCAGCACTGACCTCTGCAGAGCCACCCAAAAGAGAAGAAGAAAGGCAATGCACACAGAGGCAAGATGGAAGGGTCTGCAGGGATAGAAGAGGCACAAGAAGCCTGATTGCGTGGTTTTCCTGGGCTGTCACAGGCTGAAGCTGTAATAAAAGCCAAGTGTTTATGCAAAAGCTGATTTTTAATCATCTTCTGTAAAGCTTGTTATGAATCCTGGAAAGGTTTGGGTTGGAAGGGACCTCAAAGCCCATCCAGTTCCAACCTCCTGCCATGGGCAGGGACACCTCCCACTGGATCAGGGGGCTCCAAGCCCCATCCAACCTGGCCTTGAACACCTCCAGGGATGGGGCAGCCACGAATTCCCTGGGCAGCCTGTAAGATTGACAGCATTCATTAATCTAGGATTTCCCTTTAATTCCAGAGATCTTGTGACCCAGCTAAAGGTCCAGATCTCATACCTTAGCTTGGACAGTCAGCAAGGTGAGCTCCAGCCTGCACAGTGCTATTTGCCCATCAAATAGCTCTCAACTACTCATCAATCCCAGCTAAATCCAAGGGGCACAGACCTCCTCTTGCCCAGAGAAGAGATCATACGAAAGGAGCAGTTGATTTTCCCCTCACAAAGGGGTTTCTGGTATGGTATTGCCAAGCCAGATACTTCAAGAGAAGTGGGACCTTGGCAATGCATTCAAGTATTCCCATCACATCCAGGAGAGTCCCTCAGTGGTCAGAAGTGAGCTTCACTCGTGTCATCTTCTCTTGACCTCAGATGGTAAATGCTGGCTCAGGATGCTCCGTACTCTATTTTCTATACCCTCAGTCTCAGCTTAACACTGAATCTGGTTCCTCACTGGCACCGGGCTCTCAACAGACAAAATGACTTAAGATCCAGCAGGTGTGATGGTTTCTGAGGTTTGTTCCCTGAAACTTGCTCTGTTTTGCTTTCCTTTAATCCCACTAAGTGCCCACACTCATGCAGCAATCACATCCAGCCAGCAGGACACTCACAGTTGCTTTGAATTTAGCCTGGCCAGGCAGTTCTCCAGACTGCATCAGTCAAACTAATGACAGCAAAGGAGATTAAAAAAGAAAGCAGGAGGAGGAGGAGGAGGAGGATGCTCCAGGAGATGAAAATTGAGGAACTATGACAACCTTCATTGAGTTTGACAATTTCCAGTCAAAAGGCCTAGCAGGTATTTTATCACCTGCTTAACCCTTCACACCTCATCTCCACATCCAGTCCCACACCAACCATTTGGAGTTCCCAAAGTACCCCAACACAGCTCTCTCCAACAAGCTGCTGCCTACCTTGGTGAGTAGTTTCAGGTGAGCAGTTGCTGGGAGCCAAGCAGGGGAAATCCACTCTTCTCCAAACGCTCAGTCCATCACAAAGCAGCCAAGGCCACAGTGACTCCAAGCCCAGGCACACTTCTTCTAAGAGGGTGGCCTGAGATGGACCAGCCAAGCATCAGCAGTTGAGTAGAACAGCTCCAGAGCAGCCCAGTGTGGGGAGAGTGTTTCCTACCTGATCTGAGGTCTTTTCAATGTGTTGACCTCAATTACCACTCTGTGATTAGAGGCCTCTCTCTGAGAAATGTGTCCCACATGGTGTGATGAATTAAATGAAGAGGGAACTTAAATTCTTCCCAAGTTGCTGACTCCCTTGTCTTGCTGCTCTTGCCCTGCTCTTGGCCCTGTCTGGTCTGATCTTCTGCTTTTTTTATTCATTGTTTTCCTCACCTGCTGCTGATGCCTGGTAACTGCCTTAATCCAATTAATTCCAACAGTGTTTGGAGCAGCTCTTTCTGTAGTTGTAGGGATTTTATTTAATTTTCCATACTTAAAAAGAGACTGTCAGAATTTTTTCCTGCTTCTTCTTAAGCATAATCTTCCTGTTCTATTTTTTAAATATTATAGAGTTTGGTTGGAAAAGACCTCTGAGATCAAGTCCAACCGTCCCTGTCCCCATACTAAACCAGATCCCTGAGCACCTCATCCACCCAGCTTTTAAACCCCTCCAGGGATGGGGACTCCACCCCCTCCCTGGCAGCCTCTGACAGGGTCTGAGAACCCTTTCCATGAAGAAATGTTTCCTGATGTCCAATCTGACCCTGCCCTGGGGCAACTTGAGGCCATTTCCTCTCCTCCCATCCCCTGTCACTGGGGAGAAGAGACCAACCCCCACCTCCCCACAGCCTCCTCTCAGGCAGTTGGAGACAGGGATGAGGTCTCCCCTCAGCCTCCTCTTCTCCAGGATAAACAGCCCCAGGGCCCTCAGCTGCTCCCACAACCCCTGTTCTCCAGCCCCTTCCCCAGCTCCGGTCCCTTCTCTGGACGCTCTCCAGCCCCTCAGTGTCAATTCACTGCTAAACTCAATATATTTCTAAGCAGCTCTGTAGGTAGATATTTTCAAGAGCAGAATATTTCAGATTGTGCTGATAAACATCAAACACATCTGGGGTAGGATCTGATAAACAGAATGATGAACAATTTTAATATTTTCTGGAACAGGCAGTTCACCACAGCCACCACACAGCTGTGTAGACCCTTACAATCATAGAATCATAGAATGGGTGGTGTTGGAAGGGACCTCAAAGCCCATCCAGTTCCACCCCCTGCCATGGGCAGGGACACCTCCAGTATCAGGGGGCTCCAAGCCCCATCCAACCTGGCCTTCATATAAATATCCATACACATCATCAAGTCACCTGGAGGGGTTGGCACTTACAGCAAATCACTTGAGTCTGTACCTCTTGATTTCTCTGCTGCTCTTCCAGTTCTGCAGGAGCACAGAGGTTTCAAGGTGACAGGGAGCTTAGGTGATCTGAGCTCTGCAATGACTTTAATTAGTAAGTAAACTGAAGAAATGATACAGAGAAATGAAAGCTGACTTTTATCTTTATGAGTGCAAAAGAGCCCTAATTAGATGGGTTAAATCATAGAATTACCTGAGTTGGAAGAGACCCAAAAGGATCATCGAGTCGTGTCCCAGTCTGTGAAGGAAAGAAACACTCATCTGTTATTCCTGTAGGAGAAGCCCATGGAGGTGTTGGAGCAAGTCCAGAGGAGGCTACAGGAATGATCCAAGGGCTGGAGCCCCTCTGCTGTGAGGACAGGCTGGGAGAGTTGGGGTTGTTCAGCCTGGAGAAGAGAAGGCTGTGGGGAGACCTCAGAGCAGCCTCCCAGGGCTGAAAGGGGCTCCAGGAAAGCTGGGGAGGGGCTCTTGATCAGGGAGTGCAGGGAGAGGACGAGGGGGAATGGTTTTAAACTAAGAGAGGGGAGATTTAGACTGGATATAAGGAAGAGATTTATTATACAATAAGGGTGGTGGAACACTGGCAATCCAGGGAAGTAATGGAGGCCTCATCCCTGGAAACATTCAAGGTTAGGTTGGATGGGGCTGTGAGCAACCTGGTGGAGTTAAAGATGTCCCTGCTCCTGCAGGGAGGTTGGACTGGATGACCTGTGAAAGCCCCTTCCAACACAAAGCTTTCTATGAATCTATGATTCTATGCAACCCAGGCCTTCATCCCAGCTCTTGCTGGGTGTTTTTTGGCTGAACTGCCCATACAGAGAAGTTTCAGGATTAGCCTTTCACCCACCTGTTGGATTGATACAGAAAAATCTAGGGAGCCACTGGTTTGAGTGGAAGAGCTCATTTCTCCTGAAGAAGCATTATAAATGAGGAAAATAAGTGGAATACAGGCACAGCCTCCTCTACCACAAAAGGAAGTCTCAACCATTTCTGGAGGCTGATGATCCTTGATGAAAAATCTCAGCTCCCAGGTAAGGCCTTCGAAATCAATCTGCACACAGAAATTATTTTTGGGCCAGAATTCAGTGGCAAACATCCTCCTATATGCAAATCAAGGACCCTGTGCTAGACTTCAACCTGTGCTACAACCCAGTAACTTTATAATCCAGGAGACTGGGATGTTCAAGTTTGGAGCAACTTGATTACCCAAGGGACTCCTCCAGCCTGACGCTGTTATCATCCTTCCCATTCAGGGACTATGGACCTTCCAAACAAGCTCCCCTGACCTAGGAACAGTTCTGATTTGAGCCAGACTTAACATATTAAGTTGTGCAGGCAGTTGATTTAGTAAATTCAGGGCTGGCTTCCCTACATCAATTATAAAGATCACTATCTCCAAATTCTTCTTCCATAGCTCCCTCTTTAATACGATTCTCCTGCAGCAAAAAAAACAAGCATCAGCAAATGGAATCTGGCAAGAAATGAATCAGATAAACTTAAAATATTGTCATGGTGCCTCTACTAAATTTCATTTGAAGCTGTGCATCTGAGAACCCTACTAAAAGAGAAAAGAATTGATGACATCAGCAATTTACCTCATTATTTCACTATATGATGGTAAATAATATTTTCTCCAAGTCCTTCTGAGTTCATGTGAAGTGGTTTTAAAGATTGTAGGCAGTGTATTTGTGCTTAGATTATTCTACTTGCAGGGTCCTGGAGAGCTGAGACAGCAGGACACCATTCCTAGGACAGTTTGAGAGATTATCCTAATGGTTTTAATACTGCTGCAGTTGTCTTGCTTCCTACAAGGCACAGAAGTAATGTTGCATATGAAGTCCTCTTACTGAGCATGCTCATCCTCCTCCTCCTCAGACTGAATCTTTTTTGTAGGAGACAAAACTTTCCCTCAAATCTGAGAGGTTTTTGTCATTGAGCTCAATGACAGCAGCACCAGGAGGGGCTTCTTGATTTTCCTCACTGGTGCTTGAAAGTGTTTCCTGTCCTTCCTCACCAGGGCTCTTTAGCTGCTCCTCCTCTTCTCGATCAAACCCAGTTGGGTGAGAACCACAGAACCATAGAATGATTTGGGTTGGAAGGGACATTAAAGATTGCCCAACTCCAACCCCCCCTGCAATGGGCAGGGACACCTCCCACTGGATCAGGGGGCTCAAAGCCCCATCCAACCTGGCCTTGAACACCTCCAGGGATGGGGCAGCCACAGCTTCTCTGGGAAACCTGGGCCAGGGCCTCCCCACCCTCACTGTGAAGAATTTCTTCCTAATTTCACATATGAGTTCTTTTCTTATTTTGCTGCATTCCAGCCACCAAGGGTGGGAAGAAGGCTTGTTCTTTACTCCAACACACAGGGTGAGTGCGTTTACAGTAGGAGTGTGCTCTTGTTCTGGAGAGGATGCTAATTCCAGCAACATCCCTTATGCCTTGAACTGGAATAAATCAGTAATCAGTGGTTTCCTAAAACCAATTGTTCAAATAGATGCACTGTGTTTCTTTAAAGTCTGCAAATCATAATTCACTAAATTTATAACAGTGGCCATTATTCCATGATTTCTGGGAATTTCTTCCCTGCTCTCATTGGCTGGAGAGTGCCTGGAGGAGAAGGCTCTGGGGGTGTTGGTTGGCAGGGGCTGAACATGAGCCAGCAGTGGCCCAGGGGGCCGAGAGGGCCGATGGCATCTTGGGCTGTGTCAGACACAGCGTGGGCAGCAGGAGCAGGGCAGGGATTGTGCCCCTGCACTGGGCACTGGGGAGGCCACCCCTCGAGTGCTGGGGTCAGTTCTGGGCCCCTCACTCCAAGAAGGACATTGAGGGGCTGGAGAGCGTCCAGAGAAGGGACCGGAGCTGGGGAAGGGGCTGGAGAACAGGGGTTGTGGGAGCGGCTGAGGGCCCTGGGGCTGTTTATCCTGGAGAAGAGGAGGCTGAGGGGAGACCTCATCCCTGTCTCCAACTGCCTGAGAGGAGGCTGTGGGGAGGTGGGGGTTGGTCTCTTCTCCCCAGTGACAGGGGATGGGAGGAGAGGAAATGGCCTCAAGTTGCCCCAGGGCAGGGTCAGATTGGACATCAGGAAACATTTCTTCCTGGAAAGGGTTCTCAGGCCCTGTCAGAGGCTGCCAGGGAGGGGGTGGAGTCCCCATCCCTGGAGGGGTTTAAAAGCTGGGTGGATGAGGTGCTCAGGGATCTGGTTTAGTCATGGACAGGGACGGTTGGACTCGATGATCTCAGAGGTCTTTTCCAACGTGGTGACTCTCTGATTCTGTGATTCATTAGATCTATCCTGTCAGGTGTCCCTTTACCTAAATCAAACAAGGTTTTCTAGTGAAGAGATAATCACGCCAGAGACTGTAACTCTTCTACAAGACTGTGTGCTGATACGACTGCTTCGCTCTCTAAACGCCTGGTTTTTCTCTCTTTAGTCTAAATAATTTGGTATTTCATGAAACATGAAGTAACCTGGATTTTTAACAACGAGCAGCACAAAGAGTTCTTATGTTTTCTTTTCAAGGCAAGCAAAAGAGGGGGAGCAGCAGCTCTGCATTCCTCAAACACTTTCATTTCTGTTTAAAAGAACCGGCAGTTTGTTTTCCTTCACACGCTGCAAACCCTCTTTTCATTGAGCTTGCCCACTTGCAGTGAAAGCCTGGGAGACAAATCCCAACCCGTTGATGAAAGTGGCTTTCAATCTTGATGAAAGTGGCTTTCAATTTTTGATGAAAATGCAAAGGGGAGCATCAAAAACCGAGAGTTACACTCTCAAGGAATGAAAAGGAAAGCGTTCTTATAAGAAAATAGTGAAAATTGAATGGTTTCTGCTCAGGAAAACTCTGTTTACTAGTCAAAAGTGTGAAATCCAGTGCTAAAGAAGAGTCCCAGCCACTCACATAAATGTCACTGTTGATGTGTGATGTGAAACTTCACTAGTTTTCTCAGAAATCCCTGCTGTATAGTTTGGTTTCCATCACTTCAGAGGCATAAACAAGCACACACACAAGCCTCTATGTATGTCTATAAATAAATATATGTATATAATTTATGTGGAGAAAATGAGGTTTGTTTTGCCTGTTAGCTCAGAATATATTCACCTTTCTTATTGTTCTATTACTGGTTTCCAAACTACACATTTCTCACTTGTGTAATTTAACTTATTGTGGAGTTGTATTTCTTTAGACTAAAATTCTTGTTGCCAGTCAGGATATTTTTCAAGAAAATGGAACTCTTTCATTAAGGGGAAAAAAAATCCCTTTTTGCCCATTCATTGTTGTTTTCAGTTGTGACAACTGCCAGTAAGCAAGGACCTCCCTTAGTGCTGTGTTCTTGAATGGCTTGGATTCTTTTAAGATCTAGAGAAAATTAGTTTCATTAATTAACGTAAAAGCATAGAATATAAATCTGAACAAAAAGTTCTTAAACAAATTGACCAGCTTTAAATAAAGGGGTGAAAAGCAGGGGGTTTTACAAAATGTTCTCTTTGGCTTTGACTGAGGAAACCACTGAATGAGATGAGAGCAGCACTGTGGTCGTGTGAGAAGTCCCAGCTTTGTGATGGGCAAAATGAAATGGATTGCTGCATTGAAATTGTCTCAGTTGAAAATGTCTGAAGCAAGGAAATAAATGTACTACCTTCTTAACAAAGATAATCAGGGCTTTGTAAAATAAATCTGCCTATGAGTGCTCAAAGCCCCATCCAGCCTGGCCTTGAGCACCTCCAGGGATGGGGCAGCCACAGCTTCTCTGGGAAACCTGGGCCAGGGCCTCCCCACCCTCACAGCAAAACATTTCTCCCTCAGATCTCATCTCAATCTCCCCTCTTTCAGCTGAAAACCCTTCCCCCTCATCCTGTCCCTGCCCTCCCTGATCCAGAGCCCCTCCCCAGCTTTCCTGGAGCCCCTTTCAGCACTAGAAGGTCACTGTCTATCTTTCAAGATCACAGAGGTGAAACCATGTTTTCCAAACTTCTCTGCCCACAGCATTTGTAGATGAACCCAATTTAAAACTCTGCAGCTGAGCCTTTCCACAAGTACTATAATCAGGAATGAGAGTTGCATATGGATTTTTGCCCACCAGTGAGGAGAAGGAATGTGCTGTGTGGGTCAATGCAACTGACTTGGCTCTGATACATTATCCAGACCATCAGAGTGGCCATCCAGGCTTCTCACTGGGCAGTGGGAAGAGAGGAATCTCCAGGGAATGCTTGTACCTTTAGAGGGAACAAAGAGAAGAGCTCTTAGCTTAGAAAAGAGGAGGCTGAGGGGAGACCTCATCACTATCTACAACCTTCCTCTTGTCCCATCCCCTGTCACTGGGGAGAAGAGACCAACCCCCACCTCCCCACAGCCTCCTCTCAGGCAGTTGGAGACAGGGATGAGGTCTCCCCTCAGCCTTCTCTTCTCCAGGATAAACAGCCCCAGGGCCCTCAGCCGCTCCCACAACCCCTGTTCTCCAGCCCCTTCCCCAGCTCCGGTCCCTTCTCTGGACGCTCTCCAGCCCCTCAATGTCCTTCTTGGAGTGAGGGGCCCAGAACTGAACACCACAGAACATCACAGAATCATAGTTTCTAGAAGTCCAGAGAAACCTAATTCAGCAAGTTTTAGCTCACTCTAAGTTTATAGAATAATAGAATCTTAGAATCCTTAAGATTGGAAAAGACCTTTAAGATCATCCAATCCAACCATCAGCCCACCCCCCCCCGTGCCTACTAAACCCTGTCCCAAAGTGCCACAGCCACGTGTTTTTTGACCCCCTCCAGGGATGGAGACTCTCCCACTGCCCTGGGCAGACTGTTTCAACACTTCACCACTCTTTCAGTGCAGAATTTTTTTCTAATATCCAACCTAAACCTCTCGTGGTGCAACTTGAGGCCATTTCCTCTCTTCCTGTGACTTGTTACGTGGGAGAAGAGACGGGCACCCATCTCAAAACAACCTCCTTTCAGGGAGCTGTGGAAGGTAATAAAGTCCTGCTCTGCTCCACCACTGCCACCAGCTGTCTCTGCACAAGGTGTGGGCAAAGCTTCAGGGAAGCAGGAGGGCTTTTCCAAGCCTCATGTCCTCTCCTGTCAGGTAAAGATGAGATCCTATGGAGGTGATATACATAGAGAACGAATAATTATCCTCAACTCCACCTCTACCAGCCCAACCCTGCTTTATTCCTCCTATAAAATCCGTGGGGTTTAGCTTTCTTTCTTAATTGGGACAAATCTTGGACCTATTCCATTTTCCTTTCCTACAGCTCTGTAGAAACACTGGAGGCCACAGGGAGCAAGTCCAAAGCTTGTTAATACCAACTCAGAAAGTGCCAAAGGGCTTTATATCCGAAACCCTGTTTCCAAGGATTATCTCATTTGGTATCCAGGTCGTCTAGATGAAATCACCCCAGATACAGCCTCGCTCCTCTAACACTTGACCAGCTCTGGACTCCTTCACACGCTAAAGATTCGCTCACAATTTGCATCAAAATCCCCTTTTAAGGTCAGCAAACACATGGAATAATTCATACAACAGGGCCAGCATCCATGGAAGATTTATGAGCATCAAGTGTCTTCGTGCATTATCCCCAAACCAAAGCCACAAGACAACCTTTCAGAGCCTTTAATTTGGGCCACAGCGGTCAGTGTCATGTTGATGATCTGGGATGGGTTTATTGGAGTTGTTTTAAATCAAAAATGCTTAATGAGAGAGAGTGGAAAAAGCCTGCAATTGCTGGGTTTCGACAGGATAAGGCTCCATATCATATAATTTTCTTTGCTGTTCTTCACTTTCTGTTCTCCCCATTTTCTTCCTCTACTATTACCTCTATGAAGTGTTATTAGAATTGGCTTCTCTTTGCTCTGCCACAACTGTGGAGACAAAAATGACCTCACCCTTTCTCTGAAAAGAAGAGGAACATGAGATTAATGATGCTTTCTTGGGCTCAGTTTATGAAACAACATCTGAGTCTGACTATATCAAAGATTATAAAAAACTACATGTAATACTGAAAAGTGTTGTAAAATACCTTGTAGAGCATAATGAAAGGCTCAAAAATCTCTTATTTTTTCAGATGCTAGGTTTCATTTTGTTTTGAGAAATATTCTATTTTTCCCTCTTTTGATAACTTAAGGAGTGGTGGAGCAGACTTTGAACCGAAGGTTTATCCCAGTGTGAGATCAGCAGAAGTAACAGCAAGAAGCACATCTGAACAGAGAGTTACAGAATCATGGAATAATAGGATGGTATGGGTTGGAAGAGACCTTAGAGGTCACCCAGTTCCAAACCCCTGCCATGGGCAGGGACACCTCCCACTGGATCAGGGGGCTCAAAGCCCCATCCAACCTGGCCTTGAACACCTCCAGGGATGGGGCAGCCACCACTGCTCTGGGAAACCTGGGCCAGGGCCTCCCCACCCTCACAGGAAAACATTTCTTCCCAGGATCTCATCTCAGTCTCCCCTCTTTCACCTCAAAACCATTCCCCCTCATCCTGTCCCTGCACTTCCTGATCCAAAGCCCCTCCCCAGCTTTCCTGGAGCCCTTTTCAGTCCTGGGAGGCTGCTCTAAGGTCTCCCCAGAGCCTTCTCTTCTCCAGGCCGAACAACCCCAACTCTCTCAGCCTGTCCTCACAGCAGAGGGGCTCCAACCCCTGGCTCATCCCCCTGTGGCCTCCTCTGGACTCGCTCCTACAGCTCGTCTGGAATAAGAAGCAGAAGGTGGTGAACGTCACAACCATCTGGCATGGAAAGTTGCATTGCCACTTGTTTGGTTTACAGACCACGTCTAGATGGGATCACCACTGGGGCTCAGCCACACTGAGTGGTATTTATGGTAGTACAAAATGTAATAGTGTAGCCCAGAGAACATTCAGTCACCTGGGGAACCCCTGCTAAAGCAGGTGGGCACTCTGAAGACCACAGCTCACTAGAGAAACCTTCAGCACACGCAAGGCCGAGCTGCAGTATTCCTTATTCCACATTCCAGACTCCCAGCAAGCATTCTGCAGGAAGAGTCTCGAACATCTAGATGTATTTGCATTTGTTTTGACATCCACAGCACAATTATTTTGGCAGTTGATTCAGGTGGGAGATGCTGAATCCTATTTCCGAGTCAAGAAGGGATCTATTTGGATGCAAAAGACTTTTTGCTATTGCCTTTCCCTTATAGCAGGGACTTAGAGGAAGGAAAGGTGTTTGTTTCCTTGGCTTTACCTTGAGCAGCCTGGGTGCACTGTCTGCTCCCAGACCAGCCCAGAGGAGATGCTTCTACGTTAGACTTTTGCAGTTGCTCCCCCACAGTGAGATAGAGGGGGAAAAAACCTCAAGCCCCAGGAGGCAGATATCCTACCACTTCAATCTGGATGTGCAAACAAGATTATCTGGGCTCTTGGTAGCAGATGGAGAGAATCATAAAATCATGGAATCACAGAACCATCTGGTTGGAAAAGACCTCGGAGATCATCGAGTCCAACCCTACCTGTGCACTATTGAACCACATCCCTGAGAAACTCATCTGCCCATCCCAGAGGTCTTTTCCAACCAGATGATTCTGTGACTCTAAGGCTGTGGACAAGTGCCACAGGTGGTCTCCTGAGAGCCTCCCAGGACAGGTAAAGCACACAGGAGTCTTGATGCTGTTGAGGCCATGGCAGCTTACAGCACTGGGAGAGGTTTGCTGCCTCAGTAAAACCCACACAACTTTGTAGCCCATGTGGAACAACCCTTCCCCTCCAGCCCAGAGCACCTGCAGCTCCCTCATGGAGGAACGGGAGAGGGAGCAGAGCTGAGGGCACCAGAGATGAGTTATTCTGCCTTCAGGACAATGCAAAATGCTGAAAGCAACCCCAAATTCCTTTGAGAAATATGTACCAATTCCTGACCGTAGGAATGTGCTTTCCTTTTTCTGGTGACTTCGCTCTCCCAAGCCAGAGGGCCGTGTTGACCTTTATTTCTGCACTCAGTTTCTATAATGAGCACACTTTAAGCACATGCACGGGGAGAAAATTAAGTGAAGCCTCTGCTGCCATGTTTATTTTTAGCCATCCCAGAGGCACAAAGCAGGTTGCAGATTTTTCTGTGAATATTCCCTTTCCAAACAAACATATCTACATCTGTTGATTAAACCCACAATCCTGCACGTTTTACCTACCCGTGCATCTCTAGCAGGGCTCAAACAAAGCCTTGTAACAATGATTGTGGCCACTCAAGGGAAACAGCCTTTATGCTTTCTATTTGTTTTCTCAATAAGCTAAAGTTTTAGGGGAAAGAAAAAAAAAAGCAGTGTTCACTGCAACTTCTTTGTTTGTTAAGAAATCCAAGTCTTTAGAAAGCATGGGGAGAGCAAAACCTTGTGAAAAATCTGCCCAAGAGCATAAAAGCAGAGGATGTTTAGGACTGCCATCTTAACATGAAAGCTAAAACATAAAAGAAGAGACTCTTTATGAAAAGATTCTCCTTTGCAGAGTCTGAGAACCGGTGAAGAGCTGATCAGAGCTCCCTGACTGTTTTCTTTAGGTCAAAGTTCATAGAACCATGGAATGGTTTGGGTTGGAAGGGACCTTAAAAATCATCCAGTTCCACCCCCCCTCCCCTGCCATGGGCAGGGACACCTCCCACTGGAACAGGGGGCTCCAAGCCCCATCCAACCTGGCCTTGAACGCCTCCAGGGATGGGGCAGAACCACTGCTCTGGGCAACCTGGGCCAGGGCCTCCCCACCCTCGGTGTGAAGAATTTCTTCCTGATGTCAAATCTAAATCTTCCCCCTTCCAATTTAAAGCCATTCCCCCTCATCCTGTCAATCCATGCCCTTGTAAAAAGCCCCTCCCCAGCTTTCCTTTCAGTCCTGGGAGGCCGATATGAGCCTTCTCCCCAGAGCCTTCTCTTCTCCAGGGTGAGATGAGACCTTAGGAAGGATTTCTGGTGAAGGAGTTCACAGTAGGAGCAACATATTTGGCAGCCAAAAAATACCCTTAGTACTGAAGGAAGAAGGTAATCAAGGTTCCCTCTATGCTTTTACTTCACAATTTCCAGAACTGAAAGGGGCTCCAGGAAAGCTGGGGAGGGGCTCTGGATCAGGGAGTGCAGCGACAAGATGAAGGGAATGGTTTTGAGTTGAAAGAGGGGAGATTGAGATGAGATCTTAGGGAGAAATGTTTTGCTGTGAGGGTGGGGAGGCCCTGGCCCAGGTTGCCCAGAGCAGTGGTGGCTGCCCCATCCCTGGAGGTGTTCAAGGCCAGGTTGGATGGGGCTTTGATCCCCCTGATCCAGTGGGAGGTGTCCCTGCCCATGGCAGGGGGGTGGAACTGGATGGGCTCTGAGGTCCCTTCCAACCCAAAGCATTCCATGACTCTATGATTTATCAAGCAGCCGGACAACCGGAATGAGAAATTCCAGGATCCTCTGCAGACAAGGGCAGTGCAAGCAGCTCCCATCAAGCACTGGCAGGACAAACACCAGCCTGGCAAGCTCACAGGTTTGGATCTGAGAGAGGGACGCACTTGTCAGCATGAAAAATAATCTCACCAGAACATGATACCCAATGTTGGAATCCGTTTTAATGAACCCTTTCTCAGTGGTACATGCAGACAGCAAAGCTATTTTTCCAATTCATAGCATCTTGTCAGATTTCTCACACCAGATGAAGTCTGAAAACGGGGCTGCACCAGAGAGGAAGAGTTTGTTCTGACAAACCAAATGAAATGTCTCGATTTTTCTGCTATTCCAGTGTTTCTGGTTTGAAATTGTCTTTCCATTCGCGTGATAACATTAACCTGTGCTCTCAATCAGAACAAAACTCTACTCTGGGGTCAGAAAAGAAGATAATTAAGTATATATTTTGGAATTATTTTGAAGAGGGATTTAATACTCAATAATTTAAAAGTTTTCAATCGATCAGATACTCTCAAAATACTGAACAGTGAAACAGTCAAACAAATGGGAAAATCTGTTGTTTTCATAATGCTAACACTAAATACCAGGACACATCACAGCTCTAGTTAAATCATTTCATGCAGTGTTTTGGTTTCATGTTTTCAGATAAATATTTGCAGTGGTGACTGCAAACAGTGTACACAAATTAACTGCTTCCAACAGTAAAAGGTAAGTGATTGTGATTCATGTGCCATATGTTCTGACACGTTATAAGGAAAATAAGCATTAAAACACGTTTGTCTTCAATTATTCTTTCTTGCTAGGGCAGTGGCATAACTGTGATTTCTGGTAATACAATGTGAAACAAGAAATTGTGATTTTAATGCACATAAATAGTCAAAGAAGTATTGGACAACTGAGGAACATGGCCAACTTGTCTACACCACACGCACTTGAAGTCTCAAGGGATTGGGGATTTCTCTGAAAATCAGGTCTTTACCTGAAATTCCCAACTGACCAAACCCAGGGCACTGACAGGCTGAGAGAGTTGGGGTTGTTCAGCCTGGAGAAGAGAAGGCTGTGGGGAGACCTTAGAGCAGCCTCCCAGGACTGAAAGGGGCTCCAGGAAAGCTGGGGAGGGGCTCTGGATCAAGGAGTGCAGGGACAGGATGAGGGGGAAGGGTTTTCAGCTGAAAGAGGGGAGATTGAGATGAGATCTTAGGCAGAAATGTTTTCCTGTGAGGGTGGGGAGGCCCTGGCCCATGTTTTCCAGAGAAGCTGTGGCTGCCCAATCCCTGGAGGTTCTCAAAGCCAGGTTGGATGGGGCTTGGAGCCCCCTGATCCAGTGGGAGGTGTCCCTGCCCATGGCAGGGGGGTTGAACTGGATGGGCTTTGAGGTCCCTTCCAACCCAAACCATTCCAGGATTCCATGATGTGTCACCCATCACTTCATGTCATTTATTGAATTGAAACCAAACTAATATGGTCTCAAGCAAGAGTGAACAAAGCAGATCATTAAGTATTTAAAGAGACCAATTAGAAACTCATATTGCATCATTGAAACTATTGAAATAGGATTATTAAGAGCACTGGAAATATCCAATCCCTTTATCAGGCTGGACTCCCAGCTCTCATTCCGAAACCAGGAAGCACACATCAACTTCAGGAGCAGAATGGCAATGGGTTTTATTGACTCCTTCCCATCAAACCCTTTCGTATTTGTAAATTCCACCGGGCGAAACTTATTGTGCTTTGCTCCATGGAAGTTTTCTACAATGAAGATGAAAGAGGAGCTCATTGGAAGTCTTTTTGGTTTTGTTTAGCAAACATAAATGAGGTTTTTTTTATTTAATATTATAGTAGCGCAGTGATCGTGTAACACAGAGAGAGTTTTCTCTAATTGCTCTGCGTATCTGGAGCTTTGAAGTTAGTCCATATAAATATCTCTGAGATTTAACAAACACTGCTTTTGATTTCCACCCAAGGCAAAACAAACAATTTTATTCTCTAGCGTGGATGGATTCGGAGCCGTGTTTCATGCTAGGAAAACCTCAGAAGCAAAAATTTTTATCCAGCTGCTGTCTGTAGCACAGAAATTAAAAAAAAAGAAATTAGAAACAATCTGTGATTCAGGATTTATTGGCAATTTGCTAACACAGTTATCTGCAGCAACACAAGCAACACGCACAGAGCAGTTTGATCTGCAGGCCTCGAGGAAAGGGAGTTTGAGAGTGTGTTGCAGAATCATGGAATGGTTTGGGTTGGAAGGGACATCAAAGCCCATCCAGTCCCACTCCCCTGCCATGGGCAGGGACACCTCCCACTGGATCAGGGGGCTCAAAGCCCCATCCAACCTGGCCTTGAACACCTCCAGGGATGGGGCAGCCACCACTGCTCTGGGCAACCTGGGCCAGGGCCTCCCCACCCTTAGTGTGAAGAATTTCTTCCTAATCTAACCTAAATCTTCTCCCTTCCAATTTAAAGCCATTCCCCCTCATCCCATCACTCCACACCCTTGTAAAAGGTCCTCCCCAGAGCAGCAAAAGCATTAAGCTTAAGCAGGACTAGAGCAAAGTTATCTTGGTAAGGGCAGCAAATCAGACAACTCTTGCAAGCAAAGCCCCTGGTGATGGAAGAGGGGAGGGGAAAAATCCTGAGCACAGCTGGAGAATAATGGAATTGTATTTTCTTTGTTAAACGAAGCTTCTGTTTTTAAATCATAGTAAATACCTCATCTGTAATTCTTTGGGAGATATGATACAGCTTTGCTCTGGATTTCCCGGGTGATGGAACTCAGCCGTGTTATCCTTTGTAAACAGATGTGGTTTGTAAATCCACTACCGAGGCACTTTAACGGCACCGTCGGGTGGCTGTGGAGATGAGGCCAGCTGTGTCTCCTCACCAGTTCAGCTCCCCAAACAGATGTCCCCCCTCATGGGAAGGCAGCACCTTGCACATCATCACCTTTGAGAAGTGCCACTATGGAAAAACACTGAGACATCCATCATCCTGACATTTCCTTTTCCTAACCGAGAGCAAAATTGTAGGAGGATCATAGAATCGTGGAACGGTTTGGGTTGGAAGGGACCTTAAAGCTCATTCAGTTCCAACCCCTCTGCCTTGGGCAGGGACACCTCCCACTGGATCAGGGGGCTCACAGCATAGTATCAGTTATGGGATGGATCCTCCTCACACTTCCTGGGAGCTAAATCAGGGGAAACTTGACTTCAGCCACGCCAGTGTGCAGATGGTATTCCAGGGAAGTCCTAACCATGAAGGTTGATTTTATTTGTTCACCTGTAGAAGGTGCTGTAAGAGTCGGTCTGAAGGACAGTATTGGCCTCAACATCACCATCAGAGACTTGGAGAGATACCAAGAACTTCAGACCCTGAGGGGAACAGCGTGATACAGGTAGTGCTGTTCTACCTGGGACTGTAGCGTCGCTGCCGGCCGGTGGATGGACATCACCTGCTGCATCAGCCAAGCTCGCCCCGCCTCCTCCATGTTTCTAAGGCCAACGAAGAGGAGCACACGAGGTTCTCAGAGGGTCTTGAGGTCACCCAGCAGACACGAGAGGAAGATGATGTGAGGAAGTGAAAGACCCCCAAACACGAGGTGGCGCACGTGCAGATAAGTTTTGGGGAGTGAAGTGGGATTTTTTGTGACTGCACAGTCCAGTCTGGATTGTGAAACGAAGGCAGAGATTGGCCACAACCCACGGGGAGAGGAGGTGTGAGGAGGCTAATGGAGCCTGGCTGGGATCTCCCCACCACAGGATCCCAACAAGGACCCTCAGGACGCTGTTCGGGACCTGTGACCACAGGGACGCCTTGGACTCCTGGTGGGAGCTACAATCCTTTGTCCTCCCTTTTACTTTATCTTTTCTTTCCCTTTCCCCACTCTTCCCCATCCTGTGCCACTCTTGCAAAACAGTAAAGTTCCACTGTTTGATGGCAGTGGAACCCCTTGGCATTTTGGTCAACTCAAGTTGAGCTTCGACATCGCGGTAAACGAATCATCACGAGTCCACCAAGTGGACCACTGCCAAACTCGACTCAGGCCAATGAAATGATTCTGTGACCCTAAGAGATGAACCCTTCCAGCCAAATGCAACTTTGTTTGTGTGTCTGCTTTTTTGGAGTAGTCATTCAACCCAGAAACATCCGAGATTCCCTCTGACTTGAACCTTTCCATATTTCCAAGTGGCAGAAGATCCGGTTGCATCACTCCGCCACACAATTAACTCAGTACACCTGGTCTTTCCTTCTGCATTAATGACCCAAAACTCAAGAAAAAATCCACATTCTGCCTTACAAGGACCTAAAATGTTTGACAAACATTAAAAAGGCAGTGCAGAGTATCTGTAATTTATAGCTTAACTCCATCCTGGCTGCAACTTGACTTTTATGCCAGCAGTAGATGTGGTTGACAGGGAAAGCAGATCCTAAGTGCCTGACTGACACATGGAATGTGATGGCTCTGCAATGCAGGCAGCGTGAGCAGCAGCAAAGGCCCTGCTATGTGTTTGCTTAAGATTCCCAAGGTACTGGGTTTTAAAGGCTGCTTGGAGCCAAGCGACAAGAATCTTTTAAAACTGCAAAGCCAAAAATAGCTCTGACATCCCAGTTAAAATAAACTGCAGATAATCTCTCATGGCAAAACTGTGGAGTGCAGCCTAATGAAAGCAAAGCAAATTCCAAAGGGCACTCCTGTGCCTCCTGGATGCAGGCTTCATGATTTTTCAGGTAGCACTGCATTATCCTGTTTAATTTGAATGTTCTCTCTTGCTCTTCCCAGGGACCTGACCTTGCACAAACCCTTGGGCAACAGTTTTTCAGTGAAGGAATTTTGTGTCTTGTTTCACGCTGGTCTGATTGTGGAATAACCTGTTCTGATCATGGAATGGTTTGGGTTGGAAGGGACCTCAAAGCCCATCCACTTCCAACCCCCTGCCATGGGCAGGGACACCTCCCACTGGATCAGGGGGCTCAAAGCCCCATCCAACCTGGTCTTGAACACATCCAGGGATGGGGCAGAACCACTGCTCTGGGCAACCTGGGCCAGAGTTTCACCACCCTCACAGGAAAATATTTCTCCCTAAGATCTCATCTCAACCTCCCCTCTTTCAGCTTCAAACTGTTCCCCTCATCCTGTCCCTGCACTCTCACAAAGAGTCTCTCCCCAGCTTTTTGGCTCTACAACCTGCCTGATCTCTGCAAAGCCCAATCTGCCAGAACAACGGGACTTCACCAGGCACGGGATGAAACATTGCAGCTTGGAAAGACCATTTCTCTTTGAAAAGTCAACAAGGTCATGGAAGGGTCTTTAATAAAGACACTGAAGTAATGACCTTGGCAATGGATATGGTGTCACCAGGCAATGCAGCATCAAGAATGACAGCTTAGGGAAGTGATGTGCCAGTTCCACATCACCAAGGGTGTGTGCTGAGCCTGACTGCAGGATACCTGGAGCTTGAAGTTCCACCTGGCCACACGGGCTGTGAAGGAAACTCATTCCCTCATCTCAGCTGTGGTTTTGAGTGTGAGAGAATGAGGTGCTCAAACCTATGAGACTTGAAGTGCTGTGGCTTTTACCATCAAGGTCTAATGGAGTGTGTCTCCAGCTATTTCTCCTTTGTATTGCAACGCAGTGCAGAGCCACCATTAACTCAGGGGGGTTTAATTTGTCTTTATTACATAGGTGCATGTCCTGTTCACACACAGCCTTTCTGAAAAGAGCTGTAAATGACTTTTTATGAAAAACAGCCACTCGCCTACGTCTTCTTTCTTTTTGTGTCTAAGAAAAATGAGCCTTTTCATTTAATTTGCTCTGATTTCTCCTTTCAGCCCTCCCAATTACAGACCTGTAGACTGCAATTATTGTCTGCTATATCTGCTCCCACAAAAGGGTAGAAGAAATCAACAACACAAGTCTCACAAGGTGTGGGATAAGGAGAAGCTCTGCTCTCAGAAGGACATTATCAGCTCAGCCATTTCTAACCTTTTGGTTGCAGCAAGGGGGACACAGATCTGGACCAGCTTTGAAGGAGCACCATTATTCTTAAAACACAAACACTTCTGCTCATGTAGCCAGGGTGCAGCACAACTTTTGTCTGCTTTCTGGCTCTTTACACTCACCTGCTGACCCAGCCACCCTTGAGAAGTAAATGTAATGGTTCTCATGGTGGGGTTGGCTGCCCACTAAAACAGCCCCTCATCTGGCCTAGATCAGTGTTGCTCCATAGGGATTGTTTGACGAGGGGGAGTTTGGTTTTGCTGAGACTCCTCCTCTTACAGCCCTGGAAATGGGTATTCCAAGGCCATACAGGTGCTATTGAGAAACCTACAGGGCATCACAGCATTTCTTCCTCTGGTAAAGCCTCACCTAGAGTCCCGTGTCCAGTTCTGGAGCCCTCAGCACAGGAAGGATGTGAAGCTGTTGAAGCAGGTCCAGAGGAGGCCACGCAGATGTTCCAAGGGCTAGAGCCCCTCAGCTGTGAGGACAGGCTGAGAGAGTTGGGGTTGTTCAGCCTGGAGAAGAGAAGGCTCTGGAGAGACCTTAGAGCAGCCTCCCAGGACTGAAAGGGGCTCCAGGAAAGCTGGGGAGGGCTCTTGATTAGGAAGTGCAGGGACAAGATGAGGGGGAAGGGTTTTCAGCTGAAAGAGGGGAGATTGAGATAAGACCTTGGAAGAAATGCTTTGCTGTGAGGGTGGGGAGGCCCTGGCCCAGGTTTCCCAGAGCAGTGGTTCTGCCCCATCCCTGGAGGTGTTCAAGATTCTAAGGGGCTCTGAGCAGCCTGATTGAGTTAAAGATCTCCCTGCTCCTGCAGGGAGGTTGGACTGGATGACCTCTAAAGGTCCCTTCCAATCCAAATCTTTCTATGATTCTATGAATTATCCACAGATGATGCTATACCAGCACTAATTAGACTTTGAAACATCCAGGGTAAATCCAGAAACTCAACATCTTACTCCAAGTAAACCTGATAGAGATTTATTTCACATTTAAATATCAGCTTCTGACCAGGCTCACCACCTCAGTAGACCAGAGATATTACAAAGAGAGGAGAAAAGGAGGGAGAAAAAAGCAATTTTTAAAACTTCATTCCACTTTTCCTTTGTGTTATCCAGGGAGACCTTGGCAGCTACCAGATTGTCAGGAGGTGGGTTTTTTGTTTTACTAGGGAGAAACTGGACGAAGCAGAGCCAAACATAGAGTCTCAAAGCAGTGAACAACATCCTATTTGTTTTATTTGAGACACTGGATGCCTCCCTGCCAGCAGAGTCTTGCCTGTGCTTCGAGCAATCCTTTTAGACAGAGTAGAAAGAACTGAAAGCAAATGTATTGAAGGACAAGGTTTTATATGTGTCTTTTAAATCCCTGATTAATGAAAAACAGGGTCACTTGCTCTACGAAATAAACAATGGGGTTCTGGAGCTCTGTGGTCCATTCCTTTCTTAACAAAAGACTGGGTTTCCTGCAAGAGGTGATTTTGGCAGCAGTAGGTGCAATCTTCCAGATGAAGCAGGCAGTGCAAGGAGCTCCCTCAGAACCCCTGGGTGACAATGTGACCCATCTCAGGGCAGAGAAAAACAGGTTCAGCTTTGTAAGAATTGGTTAAGAACCACTCACTGGGTAAAAGCCAAAAACTCTGCCGTGATCACTCCCAGGAGGTAATTTAAGTTAACGAGGCAATTTGGGCCAATATTCAAGCAGGAAGGGATGTGAGCCCTCCCAACCTTTCTTTGAAGTTACAGATATGTATGAACACACGGAGAACATCTTTGATAGGCTTCCAGCTTTTGAAAATGGAAGTTTCTGTAATCACACTTGAAAACCGTTTTGAAAATAATCATCCCATCAAAGTGTCCTTTTATGGCTTCTCATGTCAGGCTGGGTCAGCAGCACCACGCTGTGGTCTGCAGCATGGCATGGAATCAGAGAGTGGGGTATCTTAACTGCAAATATCAAATATGAAGCAGGGGAAAGGAATACACAGCGCTGCGCTGACCCTTGTGCTCCTATGTTTTCCTTGATTGCTCAACCTGGCCAAGCTTTCTCTCCTTGGCCCCATCACGTTCCCCCCTGATGAGTGCTGGAGCAGGTGAAAGGCCTTGCCTTTAGAAAGCCAGAGTTTTAACAGGGGGAAGACACAGACACACCAGAAAAGACATTCCATGAAGATGATCCGAGGGCTGGAGAACCTCCCACGAAAGGACAGGCTGGGAGAGTTGGGTTTGTTCAGCCTGGAGAAGGGAAGGCTCTGGGGAGACCTTAGAGCAGCCTCCCAGTTTAAAAGGGGCTCCAGGAAAGCTGAGGAGGGGCTCCTGATCAGGGAGTGCAGGGACAGGATGAAGGAGAAGGGTTTTCAGCTGCAAGAGGGGAGATTGAGATGAGATCTGAGGGAGAAATGTTTTCCTGTGAGGCCCTGGCCCAGGTTGCCCAGAGCAGTGGTGGCTGCCCCATCCCTGGAGGTGTTCAAGGCCAGGTTGGATGGGGCTTGGAGCCCCCTGATCCAGTGGGAGGTGTCCCTGCCCACGGGAGAGGGGTTGGAACTGGATGGGTTTTGAGGTCCCTTCCAACCCAACCCATTCCATGATTCTATATCCATGCTACATCAAGCCTGCTGAACCCCAAGAGCCAGCCTGGGGTAAAGCAGGGGCACTCTTAGCTTTCTTGAACCTCTCTATCAGTCATTTTCTCTGCTTCCCTCTTACAGCAGAAGCAAAAGGACCTCCTTACCTTGCTTACAGCACTGGTTGGGGAGTAATCCTGAGCCTTTCAGATCCTGAGCAGGACCTCAACAGCAAACTGTGGAAACACAGCGCCAGTGAAACACATCATCAGTCCTTAAACAGCATCCCCACAGGGCTGGGACTGCAGGATTCACCTCTGTCCCATGGGCTGCTCCTTCAGCAAAACAAGATCCCTTATGCTTTCAATTTCTCATTTTCTCCCTCTTCATCCAAGATGACACTAATGCACTAAAGCTTGGAGCAGAGGAAATTGTTCCCTCTACACACAGAGGCTGCAGCCTGGGCACAGCTGTGTGAAGGATGCATTACACTAATGGAGTTTTCTTGTTTTTCCACTCTAGATCAGGTAAATCCACTGTAGAGCTGCAGCTGATTTCTAATCCATTAGTCTCCTCTTGCCCCTGTTGGAAAACGCTGTTATGTTCTCCCTCTCCCATCTCCATTAACGTTCACTTCCAGCTTAAACCACTTCCAACTTTGCTGGTTTTAGCTGCAACTGTGCTTTGCATCACGACTTGTCCACATCCTGGTTCTTCTTGGGTCTGCTTCAAATGGAGAAACACCCTGGGGAGGAGAAGCTTTGTAATCAGGACTGCGTGACGTGGCCACTGATGGAGCAGGAGTTGCTCTTGGGTACCCTCAGTTTTTACAATCTATGGTATTACACAAAACTCTCCATGGGGTTGGTTGCAACATTCAGATCTGGCCCAGAATCTTCCACTGAGGGCTCTCTTGCTGTGTCCCAGGTATTTGGCACTGAGCAACAGAATCATGGAATCACGGAATGACCTGAGTTGGAAGGGACCCACAAGGCCCATCCAGTCCAACTGCTGTCCCTGCACAGGACACTCCCAACACTCACCCCCTGTGACTCAGGGCATTGGCCAAATGCTTCTGGAATGCTGGCAGAGCAGGTGCCCTGACTGCTTCCAGGGGAGCTGTTCCAGTGCTCCACCACCCGCTGGGGGAAGAACCTCTTCCCAATGGCCAATCTCCCCCTGCCCTGGCACATCTTCCTGCCATTCCCTCCAGTCCTGTCCCAGAGAGCAGAGCTCAGCCCCTCTTTCCCCTCCCTCCCTTGGGAGAAGGCACAAACAGCTCTGAGATCCCCTCTCAGGCTCCTCTTCTCCAGCTGAACAGACCAAGGGACTCCAGCCTCTCCTCACACACTGCCCCTCCAGACCCTTCCCCAGCTTTGTATCCCAGGCATTTGGCCTTTGGTGTCCAGCATGAGAAACTTCAAATTGTTGCACCTTCCATTTGAAAACATACTTAAAAGTCAATGAATTGGCAACTAGAGAAACTGCCAAATTGCCAGCAGGAGCAGGGCAGGGATTGTGCCCCTGCACTGGGCACTGGGGAGGCCACCCCTCGAGTGCTGGGGTCAGTTCTGGGCCCCTCACTCCAAGAAGGACATTGAGGGGCTGGAGAGCGTCCAGAGAAGGGACCGGAGCTGGGGAAGGGGCTGGAGAACAGGGGTTGTGGGAGCGGCTGAGGGCCCTGGGGCTGTTTATCCTGGAGAAGAGGAGGCTGAGGGGAGACCTCATCCCTGTCTCCAACTGCCTGAGAGGAGGCTGTGGGGAGGTGGGGGTTGGTCTCTTCTCCCCAGTGACAGGGGATGGGACAAGTGGAAATGGCCTCAAGTTGCACCAGGGCAGGGTCAGATTGGACATCAGGAAAAATGTCTTCCCTGAAAGGGTTCTCAGGCCCTGTCAGAGGCTGCCAGGGAGGGGGTGGAGTCCCCATCCCTGTTGGGGTTTGAAAGCTGGGTGGATGAGGTGCTCAGGGATCTGGTTCAGTATTGGACAGGGACGGTTGGACTCAATGATCTCAATGGTCTTTTCCAACCAAATGGTTCTATGTTTCTATAAAATTGGCCATTGCTTTACCCCAGTTTTATGCAACTGTAACTTCTTTGAATCCCAGGGTTCCAAGCTCAGTGCAATTCATAGTGCACAGGATTGCCTTTAGCAGTGAAGGTGAGACTTCTGATCCATTCTCAGTGTGCCTCTTCCTACCAAGTGCTAACACCATCATTGCAGAGGTCACCAAGAGTTCAGTGCTCTCAAGAATCCCCTCCTTTGTTTGTTTTTTGGTACCACCGGCACAACAGCATCACTTAAACTCAATTCTCTTGAAAAGAAAAAGACAACTCTGCCTCTGAGTACAAGATTTCAGGCATGTTTGTTGGTCAATAATTACTCTTAACCCATCATGGCCCCTGTGAAATAATCTTGTTCCTCACTGATAACGATCTGTTTTAGGAATGATTACATTATAGGTTTGATAAGAATGTTCACAAATTGATTTGTTTTCTATTAACCAATGAAAAAATGCAATGCAACATTGCAGAAAGGATAAAACAATGCCAGGCAAAATCTTGTACTCACTTTTAGCCTCTAAATAATTACCTCCTAATAATTACAGCAGCAAACTGTTACTCAGTTTCTTCCATGAGCAGTTTTCCCATTTGTTTGCTACCTACTTCATGTCGTTCCAGGTCATTCCATGCTTCATTTTACCCTCTGTGCTTGCACTTAGTGGCAAGACATGCAAAAATACACATTTTCTCTTTGAATCAGTAGAAACCCCACAATAACAATGAAACAGGAGCACAGACCCAGCATGAAGTGAATGGACAGGAATAATTTAGTTGGGTACTTCCATCCTCCACAATAGGAAGAGGTTGCTCAGAGCAGTGGTGGCTGCCCCATCCCTGGAGGTTTTCAAGGCCAGGTTGGATGGGGCTTTGAGCCCCCTGATCCAGTGGGAGGTGTCCCTGCCCATGGCAGGGGTGGAACTGGATGGGCTTTGAGGTCCTTTAAGGTGGAAATTTTTTTATATGTGAATATATCTCATTATTTTCTTATTAATAATATTTTTATTATTATTATTATTGTTTCATTAAAGCTGGTTTAGCTTTAGTTTCAAACACATAATTTTTTATACTCTTATTTCCCTTTCCCTGTGGTGGTGGGGAAGGGAACTGGGTTCTATCTGCTCCCATTTGCCTGCCAGGCAGGCTGGGCTGGGCCTAAACTCTGACAAACAAAAAAGCCAATGTCTTTTGGAAAAATTAGAATGTGCCACTAGTAAAATCAAATTAAATGATCAAATATGGTATTTTTCAAAAGCAATGCAAGGATTTACATGCTTAGTTATCTAGTTAAGGTGGGGATCAGATCCAAGCAGACTTTAGAGGTTCTCATGGTCCCATCAAGGTGAAGAGAGCTCATTATTGTTGACACAAAGTCAGAATCCCTTCAGTTACAGAATCATAGATACATTGACTGGTTTGGGATGGAAGGAACCTCAAAGCCCATCCAGTTCCACCCCTCTGCCATGGGCAGGGACACCTCCCACTGGATCAGGGGGCTCAAAGCCCATTCCATGAGTTCCATCTCCTTCTTACGTTATTGATTCCAGACCTGGACACAGGACTGCAGGTGGGGTCTCAACAGAATGGAGCAGAGGGGCAGAATCCCCTCCCTCTCCCTGCTGGTCCCATTGCTTTGGAAGCAGCCCAGGGCACCTTTGACTTTCTGGGCTAAAACTAAGTAACTTTCCTCTCCTTAATATTTATTTCTGCCCTATAAAATATTGTTTTAAAATCTAAACAAGCAAGCGAGCTCTGCTGTTGTGTTTGGAGATTGCTTATTCCTGGTCACATTGTTCCTGTGGAGGGATGAACTTGTTCAGCAAGAACAACTAAGGGGATAATCTGGAATTTAAAATGAGATGTTGGAAGCAGGGAGGGACTGCTTTTAGTGCATCCTCAATGCATCTGATTAAGGACTAGGTACTAAAAAGGAATGATGTATCCTTGTGTTTAACACAGCAGCTGTGTGGGATTTGGAGATTCAAGAGCAATCCTTACACCTCAGACATAATCTCTTGATTAAATGCTGGATTTGGAAATGCCCCAGGTTATAACACAAAGGTCTGTATGGAGAGAAGAAAAGACAGTCCGTTTGGTATCTGTGCTGGCATAAACTGCACATTCTCAGGGAAGAGGCAGCAAAATAGCAATTTATTCAGCATGATTTCTTATCAGGAAATTGCCTATTTTTAAGCAAGAATAATGTTCACTGCTGTGGATTTGCAGCTGCTGGTAATGATGAACACCTACCTAATCATTTATAAAAATTTGTATCCTTGTGCCTTCCTGCATTGTTTCCTAACAGCCTTGTTGATTCAGCTCGAGATAGTCTGAGAGTAAATATTTGCTAATGTGGAAAGGATAGAGTGTTCATACAGTCGTGAATTACTGAATACTGATTCTTGCTTCACTTATTGAGGTATTTACTGCTTTTTTGGACTACATAAACAGAGATTTCAACAAAAAGGTTCAGTGCAGCAAGAATGATCCAAGAGAGCAGCATCTGCCAACCTTGTCCTGGGCTGCATCACAAGGAGCATTGCCAGAAGGGCAAGGGAGGGGATTCTGCCCCTTGGCTCCGCTCTTGTGAGACCCCACTTGGAGTCCTGTGTCCAGTTTTGGAATCTCCAACATTAAAAGGATATGGAACTGTTGGAATGAGTCCAGAGGAGGCCATGGAGATGATGAACCAAGGGCTGGAGTCTCTCTGCTCTGAGGACAGGCTGAGAGAGTTGGGGTTGTTCAGCCTGGAGAAGAGAAGGCTCTGGGAAGACCTTAGAGCAGCCTCCCAGGGCTGAAAGGGGCTCCAGGAAAGCTGGGGAGGGGCTCTGGATCAGGGAGTGCAGGGAGAGGGTGAGGGGAAGGGTTTTCAGCTGCAAGAGGGGAGACTGAGATGAGATCTTAGGAAGAAATGCTTTGCTGTGAGGGTGGGGAGGCCCTGGCCCAGGTTGCCCAGAGCAGTGGTGGCTGCCCCATCCCTGGAGGTGTTCAATGCCAGGTTGGATGGGGCTTTGAGCCCCCTGATCTGGATGGATTTTGAGGTCCCCTCTAGCTCAAACCTCATCAACAACCACATGGATACAGGCCAATGGCCTCATAGCAAACGCTGTCCCAGGAGAATAAAGATCACAGCTCTTTGTCTATCGTGGGTTCCTCAAATACTGTCTCTGACATTGCTTAGAGGAAAAAAAAATAGGCCCCATTCCCTGCAGGAAACACAGTAAAATAGTATGAGAGTTATAACCAACAGCACTGCGTCACTTAAATCATGACTTTAAGAGGCTGCTGATCAACCTCAGAAGCTTACCCACCTCCCTCTCTTTTGCTCCTGAAGCATCTGAGCTCCTCATAATCTTTGACAGATTTAAGGCAATAGCATGTCTTGCTATGAATTGTCCCCATTTTCAGAGAAAAAGACGAGTGACACTGATAGTAAGGGTCTAATTTTTCAGCTATGATGGAGGTCACCTGCTCTACCTCCTCCCAGAAAGTCTGTTTCAGCTCTTCCCAAACCCTTGCAGCTGCTGTTACCCAGAGCAGTGCTCAGACAACTTTGCAGATGGAGGGAGATGTTCCCACCTCCTCATGCAGCCTATTGAAACCCCACTGGATTTTGGAGACTGATCCCTCTCTCCCTTCCTACAATTCATATCTGTAACTTATTGCAATGGAGATGGAAAATGAATATTTCCTCTCTCTGGCAATATTTTAAATATTAAACTCTCATGTATCTCCCCTCTGCCTTCTGTTCTCTGAGCTAAACAAGCCAAACTCTTTCATAGAATCACAGAATCAAAGGATGGTTTAATTTGGAAGGGACCTTAAAGTTCATCCATAGGCAGGGACACCTTCCATGAGACCACATTGCTCAAAGCCCCATCCAACCTGCCCTTGAATCTTCATGTTTTCTAGATTCCTACAGATTTTTCCCCCCACCCTGGACCACCTCCCATTACTTCATGTCTGTCTTTCTTGCTTCCAGGGGCCGTATCTGGACAACTGAGACCTCTCCATAATTGTACAGAAGGAAGGATTTATCATATATCCTGTGCACATATCCCAGGGCCATAGACTCATGGAATGGTTTGGGTTGGAAGGGACCTTAAAGCCCATCCAGTTCCAACCCCTCTGCCATGGGCAGGGACACCTCCCACTGGATCAGGGGGATCAAAGACCCATCCAATTTCTCTTTTATAATTATTTTTTCGTAGCATTCTGAGGTTTCCTCATCTGATTCTTTGCAGACTCTTCATCCAGCTCTTACCCTGTGTGTGTGTGAGCAATTGCTTGTGCCAAAACATAACAGATCTCCAATTAGTCCAGCTTGTTCATACATACAATGAAGTGTCTCTGAAACCACCTTCCACTGAGGAGAAGGCACTGAGCTCTGCTCTCTGGTGCCCTGGGACAGGACTGGAGGGAATGGCAGGAAGATGTGCCAGGGCAGGGGGAGATTGGCCATTGGGAAGAGGTTCTTCCCCCATTGGGTGGTGGAGCACTGGAACAGCTCCCCTGGAAGCAGTCAGGGCACCTGCTCTGCCAGCATTCCAGAAGCATTTGGCCAATGCCCTGAGTCACAGGGGGTGAGTGTTGGGAGTGTCCTGTGCAGGGACAGCAGTTGGACTGGATGGGCCTTGTGGGTCCCTTCCAAACCAGGACGTTCTCTGATTCTGGCACAGCATCACTGAGGATTTCAGATTCATTCCAGTTTCTCCAGTGCATCTCCAGAAATGCACATTTTCTGACCCATGGTCTCACTTCCCTTTCCTAACTCTTTCTAAATACAGCTACACTTTCTGATCTGTCACAGCCTTTTGGCCTCTCTCCTGTTCCTCACAGAGGGAAGGTGCTAACAGCTGAGAACTTTGACGTCGTTCCTGCTGGATTCATGAATATTCTCAGACAAATGCCAGCAGGCCCTCTCAGTATTTAAAATGCCTCAGTGCTTTCTGATTCATGTAGTATTTTTAGAACTATCTACATGACAGTTTCATGGGATTTTAGATGCCAAGGTGATCAATTTGAGACATAAGATGTTTTTTGGAAACTAAACATGTCCAAGTATCTTTCTAGGGAGGTAAGAAGCCTAGAAAATTCCACCAGCACCCAAAATCTTCAAGATATTTAAGACCCTAAAAGTGTAAACGAGGACTTAGGACATAGAGGATGGACAGCAAAAGGAATTAAGTGTCATGTGCCCTGGCTGTAACCAGACTGAGCTGTAGGTATCTCCCTTTAGGACCATAAATGACTTTCACAGGGTGGTCCCAGGCAGAGCACAGATGAACATGGAATAAAACACCATTTGTCAAGTCCAACAGTAACATGGCAAGTTTTGTACTACGCTTTCCTTCCAGGGAGCTGTGTTTCCCAGGGACCTGTTCAGCACAAAGGTTGCCAGAGTCTGGTAAAACGCAATTTTTTCATTTATGATAAATCAAATTAGATCACAGAATCATAGAATCATCTGGTTGGAAAAGACCTCTCAGATCATTGAGTCCAACTGGCCCTGTCCCCTTACATGGAATCATAGAATCATCTGGACAAGACCATGGGGCATCCAGCACGGCATCGCCAGCCGGGAGAGGGAGGGGATTGTCCTGCTCTGCTCTGCACTGGGGAGGCCCCACCTGGAGCACTGGGGGCACTTTGGGCACCACAGGAGAAAAAGGACATCAAAGCACTGGAGAGTGTCCAGAGGAGGCCCCAAAGCTGGGGAAGGGTCTGGAGGGGCAGTGTGTGAGGAGAGGCTGAAGTGCCTTGGTCTGTTCAGCTGGAGAAGAGGAGCCTGAGAGGGGATCTCAGAGCTGTTTGTGCCTTCTCCCAAGGGAGGGAGGGGAAAGAGGGGCTGAGCTCTGCTCTCTGGTGCCCTGGGACAGGACTGGAGGGAATGGCAGGAAGATGTGCCAGGGCAGGGGGAGATTGGCCATTGGGAAGAGGTTCTTCCCCCAGCGGGTGGTGGAGCACTGGAACAGCTCCCCAGGGAAGCAGTCAGGGCACCTGCTCTGCCAGCATTCCAGAAGCATTTGGCCAATGCCCTCAGTGACAGGGGGTGAGTGTTGGGAGTGTCCTGTGCAGGGACAGCAGTTGGACTGGATGGGCCTTGTGGGTCCCTTCCAACTGGGGTCATTTGATAACCCACAGCAGTCACAGCACTATCTAACAGCTCAGTAAACCTGATTCTGTCCCAACCTGTCCTCCCATTAACCCTTGTGAATCAGGAGGACACTTCTTAAATAAAGCTAGGAGAAAGGAAGGGTTATCACGCCACCTTTCCAGCCAGAAATGCAGGGCAAAGGGTAATTAAGGTCTGTTGATGAGCAGCTTAATATCTTGCTTAAAGGAAGTAGATTTTTTCCAAGTCCATGTTCTAAGAAGATGAAAGAGTTGATTTTGAGCCAACATCACTGAAGAGCAAGTGAGGGATGTCACTGCAGTATCACCAACCACCTTTTTCTGCCTAGAGCCAAATTCCAGTGATTGCAAACACAGCCTCAATTCTGAGGCGCTTGAGAGGCAACGGAAGTGGGATTCCACTTCCCACCTTTTAGACTTTCTTATTCACCATGAAGTTTACTGGAGGAAAAATTAAACATGCAATTAATGTCAAATCAGCTCAGCTGATTTAGGTATTTTGCATACACTCGACAGAGACTGGCACTGTGTGTGAACACCCACTTCCTGAGACAGCACAATTTTGTTTCTGCATGAACAGAACTGTCTTATCTTCTTATTTATTTTCTGAGTTAAATGAAATGTGACCAAATTGAGTCAAATGCCAGTTACACTGCTTCATCTGTCAGTGTTTCAGGTGCACAGTCATAACACTTTAACAGCTTACAGCATCTTCATTCAGCTCGATCTTATTGCCTCGAGAGGAGATGGGTCTGAGAAACACTGAGGATCTTCGGTATTATGGAATCATGGAATGCTTTGGGTTGGAAGGGGCCTCAAAGCCCATCCAGTTCCACCCCCCCTGCCATGGGCAGGGACACCTCCCACTGGATCAGGGGGCTCAAAGCCCCATCCAACCTGGCCTTGAACACCTCCAGGGATGGGGCAGAACCACTGCTCTGGGCAACCTGGGCCAGGACCTCCTCACCCTCAGCTTGAATTATTTATTCCTTATGGCTCATCTAAATCTTCCCCTTTCCAATTTAAAGCCGTTCCCCCTCATCCCATCACTCCAACCCCTTGTAAAAAGCCCCTCCCCAGCTTTCCTGGAGCCCCTTTCAGTCCTGGGAGGCTGTTCTGATGTCACTCAAGAACCTTCACTTCTCCAGGCTGAACAACCCCAACTCTCTCAGCCTGTCCTCACAGCAGAGGGGCTCCAGCCCTTGCATTGAGGATTCCAGAACTGGACCCAGGACTCCAAGTGTGTTCTCAAATACAGGTAAAATGTGTCTGAATGTGAAGGCAATTAATTTTTCTCCACCAAACTAAATTGTCACCTCTAAGATATCATTTGGCTTTTAGAGAAACACCTTTAACTGTAATTCCAACAAAGCAGGGAGCTGAAGAATCCTCTCTGGTGAATGTTTGCATGAACATGAGATGAGCAGTCTGCCCTGGGAGCAGAGCAGCAAGAAGTGATATTTCCCCTCAGCACAGAGTTCTGCTGTACCCAGTCAGCTCAGCTTCCTCTTTACATTTCTGTGATTTACACTACTGAATGAACTTGTTGATCTCAGGCTGCACAAAGGAGCCCTGAAGGCTCCAGGTGGATCAGAGGCTTTATTTATTACATGGTGCACAAATGCAAACCAGGAATCAATTGCTGCACAGAAAAGCTTTCATTGCAAACCTGAGAACTGTTTTAGAAGCAGCTCAACAGCTTCAGTAGAGCTGCCAGTCATCTGGGTGTCCCTGCTGATTGTCTCCTTTCAAGTTTCTTTTATTGCCCAGAACAGTCATTCAGAAATAGCAAAAGAAAGAAATATAGAGGAAAAAAAAAATCAAAGAACTCTTCCTTTGCCAAGATTTGCAGTTGTCCAACAGGCTGTGAGGAGAATGTCATGCCTAGAAGTTCCAGACATTCCCTCTGTCCGTGCTGTGGGATCAGTCTCAGTGTGCAGGGTGAGGCCAGAGGGGCTGGAGGGCATCCAGAGAAGGGAAAGGAGCTGGGGCTGTTTATCCTGGAGAAGAGAAGGCTGAGGGGAGACCTCATCCCTGTCTCCAACTGCCTGAGAGGAGGCTGTGGGGAGGTGGGGGTTGGTCTCTTCTCCCCAGTGACAGGGGATGGGATGAGAGGAAATGGCCTCAAGTTGCCCCAGGGCAGGGTCAGATTGGACATCAGGAAACATTTCTTCCTGGAAAGGGTTCTGAGGCCCTGTCAGAGGCTGCCAGGGAGGGGGTGGAGACCCCATCCCTGGAGGGGTTTAAAAGCTGGGTGGATGAGGTGCTCAGGGATCTGGTTCAGTAGTGATGATCTCAATGGTCTTTTACAACCAGATGGTTCCATGATAATGCAAAGCACCACAGGACTTTCTCCCTTGCCACTGTATCAGAAAGATGCCCAAATTTTTGCAAAATAAGTTTGCAAAGAAAGATTTTATGTATTGGGTTCACCAATTTTGAACACATTTCTCAGAAGTGAATTTTGAGTTCTCCAAATATTTCCCACGGTCACCTACAATTATAATACTTAAAAGGAAGATTCAAATGTCTGTCCACTCGTCTCCAACTCAGGTCATTCCATGATTCTATGAGTCTAATGTCCCCTTTGCCAGGTTGGAAAAGGAAGAGGATGTAACAGACCCTTTCCATCCACACAGAACATCCCCTTTAGATGAAGCAGCCCAAAAGCTGCTGCGTGGAAACGTCGTGTTCGAAAGACTGAACTTCCCCTGCAGTGTGATTTAAAGGCTGCAATTTCAAAAGCCAATTTTATCTGGATGGTTACCTTCCCTGCAAGTGACCTGGAGCACAGAAGGAAGCAGAGCTCTGCTCGTGGAGAGCAGGGAAATCTTCCTCCATATGCTTGGAGCACATGTAATTTGGGAGGGGAAAACAGACCCAGGAGGAGGGCAATATTGACCCAATGGTAGAAGAATTAATTGCACACATATCTCTTTTTCACAAGACTGTGAGGTTTAAGATGCACTGTTTCACACTGGGCTGCTCAAGCCACTGAAGGGATGCATCTTTCACACACATCTATGTCCTTGGGGTTTAAATACTTCCCATCTTAGGTTACTTGAACACCTTAACTTAAGGTAAATTAAAGCCCGTGGTTTTAGAATGAAAAATGAGTGTTCAAAATGGGATTTGTACCAGTTTAATGGAATTATTTGAAATTCAGGCTTTCAATTAACCTCTGCCAATCCCTGAGACTGAAATGCCTTGTGTTTCAGTGATGGCTCCACAATTACTTTCCTATCTCACTCCCCTGTCCACTACTGAACCAGATCCCTGAGATATCCTCAGTGAGCCTCCCTGTGCAGGTCATGCTGGAAGGAGTCAGTTCAAACTCTGAAATAGAAGGGGAAAACTGAAATGGCCAATGTCCAGCTGTCTCCTTTACCCAGCAAGGGCAGATTAGGACATCCTAATGTCTTGGAGAGTTGTTCAGCAGCACCAAGCACCTCACTGGGGCCAGCATGGCCTTGAGGTTTACACAGGTTATGTCACAGAGAGTGCTACGTTATCTGTTAACTGTGAAAATGAGGAAAGAAAAGGCCTTTTGCATAAATCATAGAATCATGGAATGCTTTGGGTTGAAAGGGACCTCAAAGCCCATCCAGTTCCAAACCCCCTGCCATGGGCAGGGACACCTCCCACTGGATCAGGGGCTCAAAGCCCCATCCAACCTGCCCTTGAACACCTCCAGGGATGGGGCAGCCACAGCTTCTCTGGGAAACCTGTGCCAGGGCCTCCCCACCCTCACAGCAAAACATTTCTTCCCAAGATCTCATCTCAATCTCCCCCCTTTCAGCTGAAAACCCTTCCCTCTCATCCCATCCCTGCACTCCCTGATCAAAAATCTTCTCTTCTGCCTTCCTGTGATGAGGGCCACGAGAAATGGACTTGGAACCAGTATGTGGGAAAACCTCTGAAGTCTTTGCATGGTTTACAAACAAGACCAGCTCCAACCAGGCCAGAGCAGAAGGAACTATAACTGTTCTTGTATTTTTACATCCCAGTCACCAGAGACCATCAGGAGCTCTTAGATTATTTAACCTGACTTTTTATCTTTGCTGTCCTGCAAACTGTGTGATGCTCTTCAGAAGACCTTCCTAAAATAATCAACATGTTGTTTTCAAAAGCACCTCACCAGTTTACACATTTCCAGTGATGTATATATTCTATTTATATGTTTCCCAACACCCAGCCAGTGGGCCCATTGCTTAATTTACTCTCATCACCAGGCGTGTATTTCATTTCTACTCTTAATTTGTCTAATTCCAGCTTCCAACCACTAGATCTTGTTACAAATGCGCCTGAAAGACTCAAGAGCCCATTATCTTAATTTCTATTCCCCGTGTTGGTACTTACTTGTTATGATCAAGTCCTCTTTTAATCTCTTTTTAAATTACCCACATTGTGCTCCTGCAGTCTGTTGATACCAGGGCACATTTTCCCATCTTTTCAACATTTGTTTAGTTGCAGCATGAGCCTTGTTTCACCTCTTAACCTTCTCCTGGAGCTGTGGACAAAGGACATAATGCAGTAATCCCATTACATGGAATCAGCACCAAGTACCAACACAACAGAAACGCTCTGCACCTCCTCCATATTCCCCTGTGTTTGTATCCTAGTATTTCACACAATCATGGAATCACTGAGGTTGGGAAAGACCTCTAACATCACCCAGTCCAACTTTCAGACCAACCTGACCATAATAGATAAACCACAGCCCTGAGTGTCACATATACCTATTTTCTGAACCCCTCCATGGATGGAGACTCCCCCCTGCCCTGGGCAGCCTCTGCCAGGGCTTCACCACTCTTTGGTAAAGAAATACTTCATTATATCCAATCTAAAGCTCCTCTGGTGCAACTTGAGGCCATTTCCTCTCCTCCCATCCCCTGTCACTGGGGAGAAGAGACCAACCCCCACCTCCCCACAGCCTCCTCTCAGGCAGTTGCAGACAGGGATGAGGTCTCCCCTCAGCCTCCTCTTCTCCAGGATAAACAGCCCCAGGGCCCTCAGCCGCTCCCACAACCCCTGTTCTCCAGCCCCTTCCCCAGCTCCAGTCCCTTCTATGGACGCTCTCCAGCCCCTCAATGTCCTTCTTGGAGTGAGGGGCCCAGAACTGACCCCAGCACTCGAGGTGTGGCCTCACCAGTGCTGAGTCCAGGGGCACAATCCCTGCCCTGCTCCTGCTGCCCACACCTTGGCTGATCCAAGCCAGGATGCTGGTGGCCTTCTTGGCCACCTGAGCACATTCCAACCCCCCCATTTCTACTAAAGCACTGAACAGAGAGATCTTGTCCACCTGATTACCTACCACCTACTTTTCCAATCACTGCTTCCTGAAATAAAACTCTTGGAGGATCTTTTTCATAACATATGTTTTTGGAAAGCGTTATTAAGGCACATTCTACTGCTTCTCTTCCTCTTGTTTACCACCTGATATCCAATACTCTTTATCAGTGGATTGCCCTTTTAATTTTTCTCAAATAGATTATTTTTAACTGTGTGCAGTGGTAGAGTCTTCCAATGGAGACTCTGGCCTGAGAGCCACAGCAGATGCTGGGTGAGAAAGAACAAAACTAAGCCAACTTTCATTGCATGCCTATAAACCATGTCCACATCATTTCGTTTTCTGCCATCCTCATTTAGCTCCGTAAATGGATTTAGCTTTAAATGATGAGTTCAAAGAGAAGAAAATAAATACATGTATATATTCCAGGCATTCATTTACTGTAGCTTGTGAACTGGCAAAATCCAAAGAGCAATGCAGTCTATCTTCAAAATTGCTGGCTGAAAGCCAGCCTGCAGGAGCAGCATTTGTAATCAGTGATGGGTGGTACATATGCATGGCTTTGTCTGTATAATGTGGCACTGCTGCTCACTGTAAAGCCAAAGAGAAATATTAACTCAGTGTTGAGAATAAAAATAAGTTTGGAGGAAGCTGGGGAGGGGCTTTTTACGAGGGCCTGTAGTGATAGGACAAGAGGGAATGGCTTTAAACTGGAAGGGGGAAGATTTAGATGAGACATTAGGGAGAAATTCTTCACAGTGAGCGTGGGGAGGCCCTGGCCCAGGTTGCCCAGAGCACTGGTGGCTGCCCCATCCCTGGAGGTGTTCAGGGCCAGGTTGGATGGGGCTTTGAGCCCCCTGATCCAGTGGGAGGTGTCTCTGCCCATGGCAGGGGGGTGGGACTGGATGGACATTGAGGTCCCTTCCAGCCCAAACCTATGGTTCTATGAAAACTCCCAGGCTTGGCAGAGGAAAGCAGAAAAGCCCGTGGCTGCCCGGCCTCTGAATTTCAAATGGTATTTCTGTGGCTGCCCACCTGTCTCGCTGCTTCCACTGAAAGCCTCTTCAAGGTTTCTCCATGAGAAGGCAACTCTTCAGCCTCAGAGGCTTTCTGTAATTTCCCTTTACAGAGAGAGCCCAACTCTACCTCCCAGAATTTCCCCCTAGGCTCGGCTCCTCCGCTTCCCTTACCCCTGCCAAGAGCCTGGTCACCTTCTTGACATAAATTATCCTCTCTGCTCAGAGACTTGGTAGCACGGGGACAGAAATTTAATTTGCTCCTGCAGGTGGAAATCTTTACAATCTCTGTTTGGACTTTATCACTAGAGAAGTACTCCAGGCTTGGACGGACAAGTGAAAGCAGTGACTTATCACTGCTTAATAAATGTATCACTGTCAGCCAGGCTGAAGTAATTACCCACCTCTGCGCCACGATGGGCAGGCAGAGCTCCTTTGTTCCAAACACCTGCACCAGCACTTGCTCAGCTGCACAAACCCCAGCGTTCTGCAGTCGTTTGTTCATATCCACTTTTGCTTTCTCTCCCGGGCACGCAGTCAATGCGTTCCTGCACTTTGCAGCTCTGGAGTTTGCTGTGAAAAAAAACCCACTCTCTCAGCAGTCCCACAGTGTTTTCCTCCCATGTTTCATTTCCATTGAGTGCTTTAAGCTGTCACAGTTTTAACAAGGACCTCAAAACAACGAGCGCGCCAAACCCACGCTGTGATTGTCGCTGCTCCTCAGAAACATCGGTTTTACCTCCCCACACTTGCTCTTTTCTGACAGCACTCTGCTTTTCTTTTTTTTTCCAGAGGCTCAGGATATATTTAGCCTATTTACAAGGAGACCTTGAATCCATCTCTAAACCCTAACTGGTTTTCTTCCCCAAATCCCTGCTGTAGCTCACCTAGGAGTGATGCAGGTTACAAGGTGAGCATCTGTGACCCAGGAGATGCCTTGTAGGATGTTTCCACAAGCCTGAACTTAATGACTCTGTCAGTCAATCACAACTAACACCATTAATTTCTTCTGTGTCAAGCTCAAGCTCTCCAAATACCTTCCTTTATTTTGTGGATTCTGTGTTTACCCTTCAAGACAAGCACAGCACGTCTGTAGGGAGCATCACTAATAACGTATTCCCAGATATGCTTAAACAAATACATGTTCACAGACAGCTGAACTGGACATAATAAGAAAAGCACAGAGTTGTTTGCTGCAAATCTCCATTCTGGGGCATGTTTATACTGCTTCAAATAATATTATCATGGCACTTTTCCAAGTGTTGCCTGCACTGGCAGGTTGTGGACAAGTCAAGTTTCCCCAGGCTGCATGAACGAGGCACTGGAAGGAGAGCTCCTGGGCTACAACTGGGATTTCCCTCCTGAAACGGCCAGCTTGCCTTTCCAGATGATGTGTTTGGACCTGCTTGAGCGAGTCCAGAGGAGGCCACAAAGATCATCACGGGGCTGGAGCACCTCCTCTGTGAGGACAGGTTGAGAGAGTTGAGCCTGGAGAAGAGAAGGCTCTGGGGAGACCTTAGAGCAGCCTCCCAGGACTGAAAGGAGGCTTGAAGGAAAGATGGGCAGAGACTCATTATCAGGGAACGTAATGATAAGACAAGGGGCTTCCTGCTGAAAAATGGGAGATTGAGATGACATCTTGGGAAGAAAGGTTTTCCTGTGAGGGTGGGGAGGCCCTGTCCCAGGTTGCCCAGAACAGTGGTGGCTGCCCCATCCCTGGAGGTGTTCAAGGCCAGGTTGCATGGGGCTTTGAGCCCCCTGATCCAGTGGAAGGTGTCCCTGCCCATGGCAGGGGGATTGGAACTGGATGATTTTTAAGATCCCTTCCAACCCAAACCATCCTATGATTTTAAGATTCTATGATTTTCTGGTCTGAATCACCCAGGAAAATCTCATTCGCACTGGGTTTGAAGCATCGCTGCAGAGACGTTAAATAAATGCCTGGTAAGAAGGTTCTTGCAATGTCTGACAATGTTTTGAAGACAAAGATGCTTTCTCACTGACAAAGTAGGAATCATGTTGCAGTTATCTCCTGTCAGTCCTGGTGAGCTGTGCAGTCTCCTTGTTGTAGCTTGATTACCCCTGACATTACACAGCCTGCTTTCAAACCTGTGCTGAAGTCAAAAACTCCCCAAACCTCCTGTGAGATGTGAAGGGAAACGTAGAGCCAGGGAGAACCAGAGGCAGAAGAGTATCTGTGACTGGATGCTCAGCTGAGTTTTGTAAAACTGCAGTTGTACACTTTCCTTTCAATGAATGAATACTTAATTCATTAAGTGTCTCTCCCTGAGAACAGTGAGCAAGAACACAGCTGCAAGAAAAATAGCTGCAACTCACCTCTGCCACCAGGCTTTGCAGATTTCCTCATTGTTCACAGAAAGTGATTTTTTATTTGTTTATCATAAAGATCCATCTCTTAAGTAGCATAAGCTGTTAACAAAATCTTGTAGAAAAGGGAAAAGCATGTTCTAGTCTGCTCTGCTCTTCACCTGTTTCACAACAGTGATTAAGTGAGCATAAAGCATGAGAAAAACACAAAGAAATAGCTGGCTGTCTTCTCCTTCAAAAAGCCAACACAGCTGTACAAAATAAGAATTCCTCAAACACAAAGTTGATCTGTACTCTGTGAGTAGAAAGCTGCTCATATATTAAACATTACACTGGAGAGAAAGGGCTCTTCATTTTACCAATGGGGAGATCAAAGTGTGACATCCAGAAATACAACGACCAAAGAAGCAATGGGGAAAAAAAGAAGATATTCTCATGAATTAAATAAAATAAGAACAGTAAAAGATATTAGGAAGAAATATATAGAAAAAAACTTAAAGCCCATCCAGTTCCACCCCCTGCCATGGGCAGGGACACCTCCCACTGGATCAGGGGGCTCAAAGCCCCATCCAACCTGGCCTTGAACACCTCCAGGGATAGGGCAGCCACAGCTTCTCTGGGCAACCTGGGCCAGGGCCTCCCCACCCTCATTGTGAAGAATTTCTTCCTAAAATCTCATCTCAATCTCCCCTCTTTCAGATTAAAACCCTCCCCCCTCATCCTGTCCCTGCACTCCCTGATCCAAAGCCCCTCCCCAGCTTTCCTGGAGCCCCTTTCAGTCCTGGGAGGCTGCTCTAAGGTCTCCCCACAGCCTTCTCTTCTCCAGGCTGAACAACCCCAGCTCTCTCAGCCTGTCCTCACAGCAGAGGGGCTCCAGCCCTTGGACCTCTAATCCAGGACATAATCTTAACAGCACCTCCTACATCCTTGCTCCACTTTTCTCCCCCCCATTACCCAGCCCAGACATCACTGCTCACTTCTTCCTCACTTCCCTCCACCCACAGACCTAGAGTGCAGCACCCCATGGTAGAGATAAAACACAGATTTAATCATGCCCATTAACTTCTCTAGAAACACACACTGACATCCTCTATTAACTGCTCCTCTTTGGACATTTTTCATTTACAGTGTCCTATTCCTGATTCTAAGGCATTTAATTACTCTCACTTTGTTATAAGATGCTGCTAAATCTCTTGACTTATGCAATGCACCATAAATAAGACCTTTTTCCTGGTTACTTTACGAGTGCCCAGGTTTGTTGAAGACATCTGCATAAATTTTTATGGGATTTTTATACTCCACATCTTTCTTGTGTACAGTTCTTCCTATGAATCAGAACTGGCAATCAATGTCCTAAGGACCACACTATGTAATTACCCACAGTATTAGTCTCTGCAAGTATTTCTCTTCCCTTTTTCCTGAGTCCTGGCATCAGAAATGCCCATATATGAGTTATTGTGATTACCTGCAAAATAGGATTAAGGCACGAGGCAATATTGATTCAGAAAATTAGTCATCAGTCTACCAAGGAAGAAGGTCAGGAACTTCAATAAAACAGATTCATAGAATCATCTGGTTGGAAAAGACCTCGGAGATTGTCAAGTCCAGCCATTCCTGTCCACTACTAAACGAGATCCCTGAGAAACTCATTTACCTGCCTTTTAAACCCCTCCAGGGATGGGGACTCCACCCCCTCCCTGGCAGCCTCTGACAGGGCCTCAGAACCCTTTCCAGGAAGAAATGTTTCCTGATGTCCAATCTGACCCTGCCCTGGGGCAACTTGAGGCCATTTCCTCTCCTCCCATCCCCTGTCACTGGGGAGAAGAGACCAACCCCCACCTCCCCACAGCCTCCTCTCAGGCAGTTGGAGACAGGGATGAGGTCTCCCCTCAGCCTCCTCTTCTCCAGGATAAACAGCCCCAGGGCCCTCAGCCGCTCCCACAACCCCTGTTCTCCAGCCCCTTCCCCAGCTCCAGTCCCTTCTCTGGACGCTCTCCAGCCCCTCAATGTCCTTCTTGGAGTGAGGGGCCCAGAACTGACCCCAGCACTTGAGGTGTGGCCTCCCCAGTGCCCAGTGCAGGGGCACAATCCCTGCCCTAATTACTGTAGATTAATGTAAAACAACTGTTATCAATTAAGACCAGAAGCCTGCAGGACCTTCTTGCTCATCGTGGAAATACCCTTCTACCTCGCGTTATTCGTGAGAGCAACAAAAGCCACATTAGAAACACTGCAGTCACAGCCCGGGACGTGACAGGAGACAGATTCTCTTTAGCCACTCCAGTCACTGATAAATTAGTTCTTGCCTGGAATTGGCATTCTGTCAGTGGGCTGGAGGGGCCGGCAGCAAGGGCTGCAATTAGTGCTCCCCACGGAGCGGAGGCAATGACAGCGCTGCCGCCTGCGACGCTGCCCAGAATTCCTGCCCTAGTTTATTATGCAGCCTTTACGGTTTATCCACTCCACTCCAGGCTCCAGGGAACAGCCTGGATAATAACTCTGTAACTTGAGTACTTAACCTGCTTGCTCAGTTTGCAGAGCTGAGTCTTCATAAAGGAGTGACTCATGGGGAGTCCCACTTGGAGACAGGTTGAGAAGCCTGTGTTGAGTGGCACGGGGAGAATTTGTATTGGGGCAATTGCCTTTCTCCTTCCCTGCCTTCCATTAACCATTTCAAAGAATCACAGAATGGTTTGGGTCAGAAGGGACCTCAAAGCCCACCCAGTTCCACCCCCCTGCCATGGGCAGGGACACCTCCCACTGGATCAGGGGGCTCAAAGCCCCATCCAACCTGGCCTTGAACACCTCCAGGGATGGGGCAGCCACCACTGCTCTGGGAAACCTGGGCCAGGGCCTCCCCACCCTCACAGCAAAACATTTCTTCTTAAGATCTCATCTCAATCTCCCCTCTTTCAGCTGGAACCCATTCCCCCTCATCCTGTCCCTGATCAAGAGCCCCTCCCCAGCTTTCCTGGAGCCCCTTTCAGTCCTGGGAGGCTGCTCTAAGGTCTCCCCGGAGCCTTCTCTTCTCCAGGCTGAACAACCCCAACTCTCCCAGCTCTGTCCTCATAGCAGAGAGGCTCCAATCTTCCCTCTTTCAGCTTCAAACCATTCCCCCTCATCCTGTCCCTGCACTCCCTGATCAAGAAGCCCTCCCCATCTTTCCTGTATTCATAACAAAGTTGATTTCTGTAGTCTCAGATGTGATTTTAATCACCAAGGAGAAAGTGGTTGCTTTAACAACAGTGCCTTTGTTTTACCTGTCCAAATGATTGTTGCAGAGATCTGTCCATCTTGTTCTGACTGAGGAACCTGATTTTCTCATGAGATACTTTCTCTTTTTGACACTAGGATACAGTATTTGAATGTCCTGTTTAATGTGGTGGCACACTGAAGTGCAAAAATTGGAGCAGGGCTGTGTGTGTTAGGCAGTACAAAGAGTCACACAGAACAAAGATGTTCCCAACCACAAAAGAATTAAGATCTGAGCACATAAAGCATCAAATGGGCAAAGGAAGCATGCAAAAAAAAAAAATTAAGATAATTTTGGTCAACACCATAACCCAAGGTCTCATTTAATCATCTTTCTCATAGTTTTGAAGACATCACAGCAAAGATAAAGCCTCAGGAGCAGATGATGTCCCATCTCTGCATAAGTGGTTTCCCAGCTCCTCACACAGAATCATAGATTGGGTTGGGTTGGAAGGGACCTCAAAGCCCATCCAGTTCCACCCCCTGCCATGGGCAGGGACACCTCCCACTGGATCAGGGGGCTCAGAGGCCCATCCAACCTGGCTTTGAACAGCTCTGGTCTTCAAGGTCCCTTCCAAACCAAACCATTCCTTGATTCTAAGTTTGATAAGTTTTCTGAACGAGATGATAAAACACTACTATTCAAAAATTAAGGGGAGGTTTGGAGGGACAGCTCTAGATTTCCACACCAGTCCAGGTCTGCAGTGTCCCATGTGTTGGGTAGGATGTGTGTCTCAGCCCACCATCCCCCTTTGCACACAGTGCTTTCCTCTGTGCCAGAGCAGCACACTTAATAAATTATGAACAACAGTAATAATTCTCATGATTCCTATTTCATTTTACAGTTTATTATTGGCTTTTCCCATAAGAGCCTGGCTTGCTGGAGCTCGGAGATAAGCTTATTAGAAAACATAGCACAATACTTTGAACACATGATTTATGTGTTTTCAGGCCACCACTGGTTAATCAGCTTCTTCTGGATCCCATCCAGCCAGCTTTGCTTGTACTTTAACCAGAGCAGCTGTGATCCACCTGGACCAGAGGTTTCTAGAAACTTGTCTCATCACACTGGGCCAGATTCTCAGAGGTTTGAATCAGCTTCCTACCTCTGGCAACGTTGGAGTATTGCTGATTTACACCACCAATCTGTCTGTAGTTCACAAGCAGAGCAGAGCAAGCCCCATTAATAAAAGTTGGGCAGGTAATAATTTATTTTAATGAATGGGGTTGATGCCTGGTGTAATTGTTTGAATTCATCAAAACCAGTATTTAGAACTTAATGCAGCAATGATGTATAAGGTATTGTTAATGAAATCACTACTAATTAGTTCACCCCCTGAATAAGAAAAGCACTTCCACGTGGACTTTCTGCAATGGGATGCATGTACACACCAAAATGCTTGGCTGCACCCTCATTTTAAAGTCACACTTGCTTAGACAAAGAACCGAACGTCCTTAGACTTCTGACCCAAGGATTCCTGCAAGGACATCTGCTCATCACCTTACTATCATTTCTGGGAATGAAAAGGAAATGTAGAAAGGAGTTATTATAGCCAAGACTTCATTGTTTCACATTTTTGTTGCACTCCTTGTTCTCTGTGGACAGCAATGTGGTCATCTTCTCATTTTGTGGTGTCCAACCACTGAGTCCATGCTCAAACTCCGTATTACGTGACAATAAAGAGTCTACGGTAGAATCCTCTATTCCTGCTATGGAGAAATCTGGGTCCCTTGAAGGTAATTAGTGAGGAATTTTATGTATGCCAGCATTTCTGGAGCATGAAGGCAAAAAAATACGGTCAACCAGTGTTTCTTAAACATTTGCAGGGAAGGCTGTTGTGTTCAAAACTCTGAAATGGGAAATCATCCTCTGCAGCTCAATGATGAGGACTGAAGGAAGATGTTCCTCACTGAGATCAACCCAACACCAGGAACCTGCATTACAGGAAACCCTTCTCTGAGAATCTTGACTTCTTTTGGAGATGGTGAGTCCTTGGCAAGGGGAATCATGACCTTAGAGCAGCCTTCCAGTACTGAAAGGGGCTCCAGGAAAGCTGGGGAGGGGCTCTTGATCAGGGAGGGCAGGGAGAGGATGAGAGGGAAAGGTTTTCAGCTGAAAGAGGAGAAACTTAGGTGTGATCTTGGGAAGAAATATTTTCCTGTGAGGGTGGGGAGGCCCTGGCCCAGGTTGCCCAGAGCAGTGGTGGCTGCCCCATCCCTGGAGGTGTCCAAGGCCAGGTTGGATGGGGCTTTGAGCCCCCTGATCCAGTGGGAGGTGTCCCTGCCCATGGCAGGGGGTTGGAACTGGGTGGGCTTTGAGGTCCCTTCCAACCCAAACCATTCTGTCATTCTATGAACATTAACCTCAATAAAAATGAGGTCTGTAACCACATTTCTTCAAACATCCCTCTAGAATCTGGCAGGTTTTACAGCAATACCCTTACTCAGGAGGTTTCTCCTCCCTCCCTCCACAGTGGAGGACCAGCTCTGCTCCTCAGCACCCAGAGGATCCAGTCACAAGAAGCCCCTTCCCAGGCACCTTCCAACCTACAGCACAGCTGGCCTTTTGCCTCGGCTCTGGTATTGTACCTTCTCTTTACATCCACTGTATTTGCACAGGTTGGCAGCTCTGATTCCACAGACTCTGGTTCCTCTGATGCCCCACAGGACTTCTCATTGGGCTCATCTTTATTCAGCCTTCACAAGCTTCCTTTGACTGAGATGATCTGAAGATACCAAGATAAGAGAACAGTTTCTATGCAGATGACATGCAGATTTATGTGAGGTTTATTCCTAATTATTCTTTCTCTTCTTCTGTTTTATCAGTTCGTCTTCAGGGCCTGGAGGTGTAGATGTCTTTTTTTTTCCTGGTCTGTATTTAATAATCCTAAAACTAAAATCTAAATTATCAGTTTCAGGCATTGGCTTAAATATGCTGCTTCTTTCTCAATATCTGATGAATATGATAACAGATATCACGGCCAGGCAGGGCAGTGCACAGTTCATCCCTTTCCAGCACAGCCCTGCACAGGACACTCCCAACACTCACCCCCTGTCACTGAGGGCATTGGCCAAATGCTTCTGGAATGCTGGCAGAGCAGGTGCCCTGACTGCTTCCCTGGGGAGCTGTTCCAGTGCTCCACCACCCAATGGGGGAAGAACCTCTTCCCAATGGCCAATCTCCCCCTGCCCTGGCACATCTTCCTGCCATTCCCTCCAGTCCTGTCCCAGAGAGCAGAGCTCAGCCCCTCTTTCCCCTCCCTCCCTTGGGAGAAGGCACAAACAGCTCTGAGATCCCCTCTCAGGCTCCTCTTCTCCAGCTGAACAGACCAAGGCACTTCAGCCTCTCCTCACACACTGCCCCTCCAGACCCTTCCCCAGCTTTGGGGCCTCCTCTGGACACTCTCCAGTGCTTTGATGTCCTTTTTCTCCTGTGGTGCCCAAAGTGCCCCCAGTGCTCCAGGTGGGGCCTCCCCAGTGCAGAGCAGAGCAGGACAATCCCCTCCCTCTCCCGGCTGGCGATGCCGTGCTGGATGCCCCCCAGGACACGGTTGCCCTCTTGGCTGCCAGGGCACTGCTGGCTCATGGCCAACTTGCCATCACCCAGAGCCCCCAGGTCCCTCTCCTCAGGGCTGCTCTCCAGCCTCTCCCAGCCCAGGCTGTACTGATCAATACTGATGCCATCATCACAACTACACCAGCTGCAAACTCAGGTTCATTTAGCCCTTGATTTAGATACTTCTACATTTTTAATGAGGAAATACCAAAATAATAACACCATGGAAGTGTATTTTTACATTCCATTCTAAAAAAAAGGGAGATGTTAGCCAGTGCTGTAATAGTTCTCCAAATAGCTTTTAGACAACCTGTATTTATTGGTATTTCAACCGTTTCCAACAAGAACCTGACATCAGAACAAAACCTGACGACTGCAATTCCTTCTAACAGCAGCAAATTCCAGGGATGTCTTGCACTTTTGATTTCAGCACACAAATTACTGGTAGGTGCTATAAACAAATGCAACAAGATATATGGCTCATTCCAAAATTGCAGCTGAGCCACATCTCGAGGTTTCTGACACGCGATATTCTTAAGGGCTTCTTTTTCTGGTATCTCCTGATGAAAAATGGATTAATGCTTCTGTTCATGTGCTGTGACACGTTACAGCTAAAGAATTGCCATTCCAGATGCTGAAATAAACACTGCCCTGAAATTTAGTGTCTGCTCAGTCATGGTTGCAACTCAACACTGGGTCACTCCCATATGATTTTATAAATAGCTTTGTGCAGATGAGATGTCCAACAGGACAATTGAGAGGGATGGAGCCCCACTGCTATGGGGAGAGGCTGAGAGAGTTCAGCCTGGAGAAGAGAAGGCTCTGGGGAGACCTTAGAGCAGCCTCCCAGGACTGAAAGGGGCTCCAGGAAAGCTGGGGAGGGACTTTCTACACAGGTTTGGAGTGACAGGATGAGGAAGAATGGCTTTAAATTGGGAGAGGGGAGATTTAGATTAGATGGTAGGGAGATCTTCACAAAGATGGTGGTGAGACCCTGGCCCAGGTTGCCCAGAGCAGTGGTGGCTGCCCCATCCCTGGAGGTGTTCAAGGGCAGGTTGGATGGGGCTTTGAGCCCCCTGATCCAGTGGGAGGTGTCCCTGCCCATGGCAGGGGGGCGGAACTGGATGGGCTTTGAGGTCCCTTCTGACCCAAACCATTCCATGATTCTACAATTCTATGGCTTTAATACATCAGTAGCCAGTAACAGGCAGAATCTTTTTAGTAAGTAAATATTTCTCTAAGTTCCTGCTAACACTCCCAAAAATAGCAACATGTGGAACCTTTATAAATTATCAAGTTGCCATGAGTATTAAAAGCAGCTCATGAGCTGGTTTCAAGATTATGACTCATTTTGCCAGGGAACTCTATTATTAAAGTGAGGGGGTTTTGCTTTAGAAAGAACAATGTAAGAATTACAGAGCAGTCATTCAGCTGCTTCCTTTTCCTTTACAGAACCTGAAAGCCTTATATTCATCACCTTTTCACTCTGCTATCCAGTGACTATAACATTTGTGCCAGGGGAGGTTTAGATTGGATATTAGGAAAAATTTATTTACTGAAAGAGTGGTGAAGCCCTGGCAGAAGCTGCCCAGGGATTTGATGGAGTCTCCATCCCAGGAGGGGTTAATAAAATGTGTGGCCATGGCATTTCAGGACATGGTTTAATGGACATGGTGGGGTTGGGCTGACTGTTGGACTGGATGAGCTTAGAGGTCTTTTCCAACCTTAAATGATTTTGTGATTCTAAGAAGGGGTCAATAACATGTTGTGGCCCAGGTTGTGCAGGGATATCATGGCTGCTCCATCCCTGGAGGTGTTGAAGGTCAGGTTGGATGGGGCTTGGAGCCCCCTGATCCAGTGGGAGGTGTCCCTGTGCATGGCAGCGGGGTGGAACTGGATGGGCTTTGAGGTCCCTTCCAACTCAAACCACTCCATGATTCTATAACTCTATGTAAGAAGGGCTTTGCTGCAAATTCAGAAAAAGATTTATCTAAATTGAGCATCAGAGCAAGCAGCCTTTCTTCTGCAAATTCAAGACCTGCACGTAACGTCTCCAGGAGAGACACAAGCTCTGGACCACTGAATTACTCAACGAGCAAATGAATGGCAGAAATAACACCACTAAATATTATTTCTTCCAAGCCAGAGAAGATTGGACAGATGGGTGGAGATTCACAAAGCTGCATTAGTCATTTGCCATTTTCAATCTCTGTGTGTCCCCAGGTGATTGAGAATAAATACACAGGGCAAAAAACCTCAGGTAGAGGAAATCAGCATCTTTCCCTGGGCTTAATCGAGCTCTGCTGATTTACTGGCACCTGACATTCAGACACACTGTTTCCTGTAAAATAATATTTATAGAGCAGCTGAGAAATCAAATGCCATCGGTGTGAAATGTAATTGAATTTGATAGCATTGCTAGGAATGGAAATGGCACTGAGTTTATTCAGACACGCCTTGCTGGGGTTTTTTTTTCGCCCCGCATCCACGTCTCGAGAATAAGTCTGAAAGCAACTTGGAAATGAGTGATGGATGTTGGGAGAACGGCTCAGAGCTTTCTATTTTTTTTTAGATCAGTAAATATGAATCATGTGGGGGTTTTTTTTTTTCTTTTTCCCACAGGGTCATTTATTCAGCTGGAGCTGAGCCAGGAGCAGCTCTGAACGATTTGCTCCCTTGAAATGACGCTGGGTGACACTTTGGTCCCGCTGCTCACCTTGAGAAGCCGTTTACACACTCAGGAGTCTCATTAAAATCAGCATCACTAAGCACAAGGTCAGCTGCATTTTAGCAGGATGATGGTAAGAACCTGATTTCTTGGATACTGGAGTTACCCACAGATAAAAAAACAGAGGTCTCATTTTTTTTTCCAGCAGATAATATGGGTTTTCTTAAAATAGAAATATTTAATAGAAGCCAAATTCACTGATTTTCCCTGGGGAAAGGGGATCAAACCAATTTAGATTAAAAGTTTCCATTTGCACTTGGTTCTTTTATCTTATGTTTGTTGGCATTTATTAATTCTTGCAGTTAATTTTTGCATATTGTACTTTATAATCATGTTGTAGCTGATGTTTTGTGTTGTGCTGGGGAGAGCAATCCAGAAGATTTATACTTTTCACTGTCTTAATATTGAATATTTTATTAGTACTTCCCCCAATATCGATTGATTTGAATTCATTTGTTGAACTAGATTTGGACATTTCCACTTTTCCTTCTGATTTGTGACAGAAGAAGTTTTTTCAGGCTCTAAACTTTTGGAGGGCAGTTTTCTGACTGATGCTATTCCTAAAACAAGTTCGTGAAAACCTTCTACTTGTTTATCCAGTGGGCTCATTTTGAACATCTTTCCCATCATTGAGCCAGGACTGACTCTACTGAAATGAGTTTTCTTGGAGAAAATGAATTTTGAAAGCAAATTTTGAATTTACACACAGCAGTTCATGCTGAAACTGAGCTTTAAAATTCACTTTTATCCAGAAAAAGAACAGCATCACGGGATTATAGAATGGTTTAAACTGGAAGGATCCTCAAAGCCCATCCAGTTCCAACCCATGGCAGGAACACCTCCCACTGGATCAAGGGGCTCCAAGCCCCATCCAGCCTGGCCTTGAACACCTCCAGGGATGGGGCAGAACCACTGCTCTGGGAAACCTGGTCTGGGGCCTCCCCACCCTCACAGGAAAACATTTCTCCCTAAGATCTCATCTCAATCTCCCTTCTTCCAGCTTCAAATTGTTCCCCATCCCTGCACTCCCTGATCAAGAGCCCCTCCCCAGCTTTCCTGGAGCCCCTTTCGGTCCTGGGAGGCTGCTCTAAGGTCTCCCTGGAGCCTTCTCTTCTCCAGGCTGAACAACCCCAACTCTTTCAGCCTGTCCTCACAGCAGAGGGGCTCCAGCCCTTGGATCACCTTCATCCAACAGCTCCATCTCCTTCTTATGTTGGGGATTCCAGAACTGGACACAGGACTCCAGGTGGGGTCTCACCAGAGTGGAACAGAGGGGGACAATCAGCCCCCTTGACCTGCTGGTCCTCCTGCTTTGGATGCAGCCCACGATACAGCAAAAGAAGAACGTTCCCAGCCTTGGCCTCTTGCCAAAGTCCCTGTTCCAAGCTGCACACCCCAATATTCTTCTCCTAATGGACAAGCCCACCCTGAAGCTTTATATAACAGAAAAAAAAGGCCAAAGGGAATTTTAATGGGCTCCTTTATGCCTTTCGTTTTTCTGAAGCAATCTTATTCACACACGCTCTTGGAAGAATTTCTGTGAGCTCTAGAGGATCAATTACAATGAAGAGATGATTAAAGAATAGATAAAGGTTTTTAATAAATTATAAACTACCCGCAGAAGTAGTTTAACAAAATGAAGTTATGATGGCGGTGATGATACCGCCTTATGATCATTTCCCATTCAGAAAGAGGAGATTAGATAAAGATTAGTGAAACAATGGAGAAATGGGAAATATGAAGTTAAGGTTTAAATGCATAAGAATACTACAGTGAGAATAGCAATCATGTTAAAATCAGAAAATACATCATTTGTGTGGTGCCCTCCCTTATTCACTGGAAGATTCTGTAAATTAGACCTTACACAGCATAATATGTGGAAACACTTAGATTTTTTGATATTCAAACTGCAAGTTGTGTTGTTGGACACTTGGGTCTGTTGAAGTGAGTCCAGAGGAGGCCACAAATATGATCAGAGAGCTGGAGCCCCTCTGCTATGAGGACAGAGCTGGGAGAGTTGGGGTTGTTCAGCCTGGAGAAGAGAAGGCTCTGGGGAGACCTTAGAGCAGCCTCCCAGGGCTGAAAGGGGCTCCAGGAAAGCTGGGGAGGGGCTCTGGATCAGGGAGTGCAGGGACAGGATGAGGGGGGATGGTTTTCAGCTGAAAGGGGGAAGATTGAGATGAGATCTTAGGAAGAAATGTTTTCCTGTGAGGGTGGGGAGGCCCTGGCTCAGATTGCCCAGAGCAGTGGTGGCTGCTCCATCCCTGGAGGTGTTCAAGGCCAGGTTGGATGGGGCTTTGAGCCCCCTGATCCAGTGGGAGGTGTCCCTGCCCATGGCAGGGGGTGAGATTGGATGGGCTTTGAGGCCCCTTCCAACCCAAACCATTCCATGATTCTGTGACCTGATGGCAACACAACCACACACACGAGGGAGCAGAGCAAATGCCACAGATATAACCTCCAACAGGCAGGGGAACTGTGAGGCAGGAAGAGATGAGGTCTGGAAGCTCACACTGAGCAGGGACTGAGGCCAGAAGAACTTTTGAGAGCTGTAAAAGCTGAGATGGAGATCTTCCCTGCTAAACGTACCACCTGCTTGGGAACCCTGAGTCGAAGTTCTTGGGGAGTGTGGGAACAAGTTGTTCACGGGATATCGTGCCTTCCACCAGCTGCAGAGCTTACAAATGTCTGCTCGCTGCAGGATCAAAAAGGAAAAGTGTGTTGGTGAACTGCAAGTGGAAAAAAACCCCACGTTGAAAGGCTGGGCTCCTGCCAGGCTTTGAGTTTGCTGATCATTAGCTGTCGGCGCAGCAGAAGTTCAAAGGCAGCTTTCACTGAAAAGAAGCACCCAGACTTCAGATCATTACCTGGACCTTCTCAGCAAAGCTGAAAGCGAAAAACTTCAGCTGAGGAGCTGAATTACCTTCCCTATAAGACCCTCACTACTTCTATTTCAGGTGAGCTGTGTGAAAAATAGCATCTATTTCTCATGCTGTTACCATTCTCAAAATTAGGTCTTCAAATATTAAAACAAACCCATGAAAAATTATCACAAAGTTGATTTATCTACAGATTTTTTCATGTTTGTCAAGAAAAAAAACATGCCACCAGTTCTGATTTCTCTCTCAGTTCAGAAACTTAATTTATTTCTCATGTCCAAACTTCTTCTCTGGAAAAGTTATTCTTGAAACTTGTTTTTTTAATCAAAGCTGACTTTCACTGTCTCTTGGTTAAAGCAGAAGGAACTTTCAGAAGAACGGATTTCAAGAGCTGCATGGAACAATTGAGCCAGATTTGGTGATATTTTAATACCTTTCCTAATTTATCTGAGTGTTGCTGAATTTCTCTGTGTTTTTATAAGTTTTGTTCCTGTCTTTGGAGGGATCTCAGAAACCGAGATCTGCATTTAATTAGATTTTGGACTCATTTGAATAAGAAAAAAATAGGAACGCTCAGTGCAGCCTCAGTTCTAATGAAGTGCTACAGCAGGAGGGGTGGTTTTTCAGCTTTATTCAAATCCTTTCCTCCATCCTCGTCCAAACACATTGGTAGCTCCGCAATGTAGTGAATTATCTTAGCCTTGACCCAGCAAAACCAGGAGCAGGAGCAGAACACTTGGAGGTGTTCAAGGCCAAGTTGGATGGGGATTTGAGCCCCCTGATCCAGTGGGAGGTGTCCCTGTCCATGGCAGGGGGTGGGACTGGATGGGCTTTGAGGTCCCTTCCAACCCAAACCATGCCATGAATCTATAATAGGGGCTGGAGCGCAAGTCTTATGAGGAGCAGCTGAGGGCCCTGGGGCTGTTTATCCTGGAGAAGAGGAGGCTGAGGGGAGACCTCATCCCTGTCTCCAACTGCCTGAGAGGAGGCTGTGGGGAGGTGGGGGTTGGTCTCTTCTCCCCAGTGACAGGGGATGGGAGGAGAGGAAATGGCCTCAAGTTGCACCAGGGCAGGGTTAGGTTGGATATTAGGAAAACTTTCTTCCCTGAACGAGTGGTGAAGCCCTGGCAGAGGCTGCCCAGGGCAGTGGGGGAGTCTCCATCCCTTGAGGTGTTCAAAAAATGTGTAGCTGTGGCACTTCAGGACACGGTTTAGCAGACACCGTGGGGTTGGGTTGACGCTTGGCCTTGATCTTAGAGGTCTTTTCCACCTGTAATGATTCCACGATCCTAAGAAACCTCAATTTCTGTTTAGAGAAGTGCTTCACCGAGCAGGGTTGGATGGAGAACAACAACAACAACGTGGGACCCTTGGGCAGAAACTCAACCAGCCTGGCAGAAATGTGGAGTAGTCAGGAGGAGCTTCCAGAAATGGGCTCTGATGGCTTGTGTAAGCAGCACACAGCCCGAGGCTGCCTCCGCGACTCGTGCACCGCGCTTCCTCGGGGATTTTTAAATAAGAGCAACTGAATTAGGAGAAAAATTAGATGGGGAGTGCAAGATGTGGAGCTGAAAAGCTCAAATGCTCCTGTTTTTCCAGACCACAAATTTTCCTATTTCTCAGGTTGGCACTAATTGGAGGTGACATGAGCTCCCATAATGAGATGCTTTGTGTCATAACTTAGTTAATAATGCCCAACTAATTGGCAAGTAAATGTTTTATGAAACAGGAGCGAGGCACCCTGCTCACCACCAAAACCTTTGGAAATGCTGCTCCTCTCTATAATTCATGCAGGTCATCGTGGTCTTTCACCTGACCTGCAGGGATGGAGCCAGAGGCACAAACATATCACAAACTGAATGCCACGAAACCACGTCACATGTAAGGCTTCGATCTCGGCTACTGAAACCTTCCAAGATGCTTTTCTCCTCCAACAGTTCTTCAAAGCCATCCAATCTTGGAACAATCTTGGTTCCAAAAGTGCTTTTGTTCTACACAGCAGTCAGGGTGTCCCACCCTAGAAGACTTTTCCTCTGACAAAGTTGCTCTGGCTGCCCTGGGAAATCCACGTGGCCACCCACATGGGTGGGTAAATGGAAAGGTGTTGGGAGAGCAGGTCCCCTGCTGCTGGTTTTAAAGATTATCATGAAATCAGCGAATTACCTGAGTTGGAAGGGACCCACAAGGCCCATCCAGTCCAACTGCTGTCCCTACACAGGACACTCCCAACACTCACCCCCTGTGACTCAGGGCATTGGCCAAATGCTTCTGGAATGCTGGCAGAGCAGGTGCCCTGACTGCTTCCCTGGGGAGCTGTTCCAGTGCTCCACCACCCGCTGGGGGAAGAACCTCTTCCCAATGGCCAATCTCCCCCTGCCCTGGCACATCTTCCTGCCATTCCCTCCAGTCCTGTCCCAGGGCACCAGAGAGCAGAGCTCAGCCCCTCTTTCCCCTCCCTCCCTTGGGAGAAGGCACAAACAGCTCTGAGATCCCCTCTCAGGCTCCTCTTCTCCAGCTGAACAGACCAAGGCACTTCAGCCTCTCCTCACACACTTCCCCTCCAGACCCTTCCCCAGCTTTGGGGCCTCCTCTGGACACTCTCCAGTGCTTTGATGTCCTTTTTCTCCTGTGGTGCCCAAAGTGCCCCCAGTGCTCCAGGTGGGGCCTCCCCAGTGCAGAGCAGAGCAGGACAATCCCCTCCCTCTCCCGGCTGGCGATGCCGTGCTGGATGCCCCCCAGGACACGGCTGCCCTCTTGGCTGCCAGGGCACTGTTGCTGATACAAATCAGCTGCTCAATTTCTCATCAAAATTTAAGATTAAATGTTGGGTTGAGGACTTGCAAGAGCTGACAGAAGGAGGGGGAGCTGCATTATCTGGACACAAAAGGGCGTTGGTGAAAGAGCACTTCTGAAACTCAAAAACATGAGGCTGTATTATTTGTGTGAAAGCCTCTAACGACAGCTTTGACGCTAAAATGAGAGGGAAAACTGGTGCCAGACTTGGTGTTATTTATTACAGGTATTACAGAGGCACGTTCAGACTCACTGAACACCTCGAGCGTGTTGCCTCCTCTGCAGCCTGTTCCCTGTAATTGTTACAAGGTGGATTTGGCTCTGCAGTTGTCTTGTATTTACACAGATTTATTGCAATAAATGAAGGCCTTGTAACACACATGACATGACCTTTGAGAACGAGGACCAATCAGGTGGAAAGCAGAGCTCCAGCAGCTTCTACCTGCTTCAGAGACAGGCAGCTGTGTAAAGAGCATAGAAATATGGGAGGGATTTGTCTGTATTCAGAAGAAGTTGGAAAATGTGGGGTTAAATCTTTGTTTCCCAAAACCTGCTCCCTGCACAGCGCTTCTCCCGCAACAGTAGGTTCAGCAACAGGACAAAACCCACCCAACTGATGTTCTTAGAATCATAGAATGACTTGGGTTGGAAGGGACCCTAAAGATCATCCTGTTCCACCCCCCTGCCAAGGGCAGGGACACCTCCCACTGGATGAGGGGGCTCCAAGACCAATCGTATAATCAAACTCAACGATCAGACGTGGTATTTTTTAAGAGCAATGCAAGACTTGGATTTACGTTCCTAGTTATCTGGTAGAGGTGGAAATCAGATTCAAGCAGACTTTAAAGGTTCCCATGGTCCCATCAAGGTGCAGAGAGCTCATTATGGTGGATGTAAAGTCAGAATCCCTTCGGGGCTGTAAATGAGTCACAGAGTGGTTTGGGTTGGAAGGGACCTCAAAGCCCACCCAGTTCCAACCCCCTGCCATGGGCAGGGACACCTCCCACTGGATCAGGGGCTCCAAGCCCCATCCAACCTGTCCTTGAACACCTCCAGGGATGGGGCAGCCACCACTGCTCTGGGAAACCTGGGCCAGGGCCTCCCCACCCTCACAGGAAAACATCTCTTTCTAAGAGTTCATCTCAATCTCCCCTCTTTCAGCTAAAACCCTTCCCCCTCATCCTATCCTTGCACTTCCTGATCAAGAGCCCCTCCCCAGCTTTCCTGGAGCCCCTTTCAGTCCTGGGAGGCTGCTCTAAGGTCTTCCCAGAGCCTTCTCTTCTCCAGGCTGAACAACCCCAACTCTCTCAGCTTGTCCTCCTATGGTAGATGCTTCAGCCCTCGGATCACCTTCCATTTTACAATTTCTGAAGATGTTCCCCAAGACCTCCTGTGGAGATGACCCTCCCCATGGCACAGTCTCCTCCATCTCTCATCCAGTCTTTGCTCCCACAGTCATACTTTTGCAGGGAGGTTTGGCTGCTGACACTTTTGCATGTGCAGCACTGAAGTATTAAGAGTTGATCTACCAGCCTCAACCCGTTGCTGGCACATCCCAAAATCTAACTGCTGGGCTATTCATTTGTGGCAGTTTCAGCAGCAGCAGAGCACATGCTTTCCAACCCAAATACCTTGAAAACAAGTTGTGCCTTATGTTTGAATGTCAATGGAGACGTGATCTAAAGGAACAGATGTTGTTTTCAGTGAAATTTCATCTCTGCATGCAAATTTGTGGAAGACTTGAGTGACTCCATGGAAATGCCCTCTGCTTAATACGTACACCATGACAGAGTTTCAGCCTGTATATACCAGATGGAGCAAACCTTAATAGGGGAGACCTTATAGCCTTCTACAACTGCCTGAAAGGAGGTTGTGGTGAGGTGGGTGCTGGTCTCTTCTCCCAAGTGGCAGGTGATGGGACGAGAGGAAACAGCCTCAAGTTCCACCAAGGGAGTTTTAAATTGGATATTAGGAAGAATGTCTTTACAGAAAGAACGGTGAAGCCCTGGCAGAGGCTGTCCGGGGCAGTGGTGGAGTCTCCATCCCTGGAGGGGTTCAAAGTATGTGTAGGTGTGGCACTTTGGGACATGATTTAGTAGGCACAGTGGGGTTGGGTTGGACTTGATGGTTTTAGGGGTCTTTTCAGTCTTAAATATTCAATGAGGAGCCAAGCCTGTAGGCAAATATACAAATCAAGGCCCTATGAACTGCAAGGTAGGGTTTGGTTTCATGCCTAAATCCAATGAAGAGCACAAGGGCTTGCAATGGGCTTGGAGCTTTTGCTCCAACCTTCTCTTCTCCCCTTATTGTTTCTTCACAATCTGAGTTTGCATTCAGCGACACTTGCGCTTTCCAACATAGAGGAGGCAACTTCAGAGAGCAGATCTTGGACATTTAAAAATATCTCTCGTTCCTGTGGACTGTAAAAACTCCCTTGGGGAAGGAGAGGGGGAAGGAATTGTGCAGCAATTTTAATCAGGCAAAAACTGAAGCAAAGGACTGATTACAGAGTTATTTAGATGATAGACTTCTGACTAGAGCTTTGTAATCACACGGCAGCCACCGTTCAACCATGTAATAACCAGACGACTGTACATCTGCCTTGCTGTGCACATTGATAAAGAATGCATGGCTAACACTTATTTACCTTTATTAGCTGCATTCTCCACAATTAGCTCAGCTGCTTCCGGTAGTTTTCAGTGCCTGGATCAGCTGCAATTGTATTTACATTAAAGTTATTGAATATTTCAATGTCCTCTTGGGCAAATCACAGAATGGTTTTGGTTGGAAAAGAGCTTTAAGATCAGCAAGTCCAACCACGGATCCAGCCCTGCTAATTCTGCCACCAGACCGTGTCCCCAAGTACATCTACTTGTCTTTTAAACCCCTCCAGGGATGAGGACTCCACCACCTCCCTGGAAGCCTCTGACAGTGCTTGAGAACCCTTTCCATGAAGAAATGTTTCCTGATGTCCAATCTGACCCTGCCCTGGGGCAACTTGAGGCCATTTCCTCTCCTCCCATCCCCTGTCACTGGGGAGAAGAGACCAACCCCCACCTCCCCACAGCCTCCTCTCAGGCAGTTGGAGACAGGGATGAGGTCTCCCCTCAGCCTCCTCTTCTCCAGGATAAACAGCCCCAGGGCCCTCAGCCGCTCCCACAACCCCTGTTCTCCAGCCCCTTCCCCAGCTCCGGTCCCTTCTCTGGATGCTCTCCAGCCCCTCAATGTCCTTCTTGGAGTGAGGGGCCCAGAACTGAGCCCAGGATTCAAGATGAGGATTTATCAAAAGCAAAAAGTACCCATAGCATAATCTCAGAATAAATGGACACGTCAAGAAAGTTAAGTTTCCACAAACATAAGTTTATCGGAGCCAAACTGGTGTCTGCAGTGGGAAGTGAGGGTTTCGGTGGGCTCTGTGGGAAGCCACTCAGAGGATGTCACAGAAAGAGGCCGGCCTGCTGCTGGGTGTTACAAACAGATGAAGCAGGTAAAAGGTGACAGCAGCCTGGAAACTGGTGTGTAAGGCCTTGCTGAGTTGCTGAGGCACACGAGTACCCCGGGAGGAAGGGTGATGGATGCTGATCACTTTGGATCTAAGACAGGCGACCGTATCCTGGGCTGCATCTAAAGAATCATGGTCAGCAGGGTGAGGGAGGGGATTCTGCCCCTATGCTCTGCTCTGCTCTGGGGAGACCCCACCTGGAGTCCTGTGTCCAGGTCTGGAATCCCCAACTTAAGAAGGATACGGAACTGTTGGAGTGGGAGGACACAGAGATGATCCAAGGGCTGGAGCCCCTCTGCTGTGAGGACAGGCTGAGAGAGTTGGGGTTGTTCAGCCTGGAGAAGAGAAGGCTCTGGGAAGACCTTAGAGCAGCCTCCCAGGACTGAAAGGGGCTCCAGGAAAGCTGGGGAAGGGCTCTTGATCAGGGATAGGATGAGGGGGAAGAGTTTTCAGCTGAAAGAGGGTGGACTGAGACGAGATCTTAGGGAGAAATGGGTTTTGTGCTTCCAGAAGCATTTGGCCAATGCCCTCAGTCACAGGGGGTGAGTGTTGGGAGTGTCCTGTGCAGGGACAGCAGTTGGACTGGATGGGCCTTGAGGGTCCCTTCCTACTCTGCTAATTCTATGATTCCATGATTCCATGATTCTATGATCACTTGCCACCTCCCCACGGAAGCAGCACCACTTGCCCACTCTCACCCAACCCAAGCAAGAATTTGTCTTTCCAATACAGTGTTTACAGGGCTTAGAGGAAGAAATATCTTGCCCTGCCCTTGTAAATGGGTGTCTCTGCTCAACACTGAAAGCATCAGGAGGTTAAAGAGAAAAGAAATTGCCTGTGTCACTGACAGGTAGATAGTTTGACTGTCTTAATTTTACCTCGTAGAGATCCCAGTATCGAAGTATCACAAGGTTGGAGAAGTCCTTTAAGATCATCAAGTTCAACCTAAAGATGGGAGCCTCTGCTATATTTATAAATCCACTTTTTGCCGAAGAGAAAAGCAACTTAGAAAGTGTTCTTTCATGAAATTAATTGAAATCATTGAGCTCATAAGGTTCATTAGGCATTGCCTTCAAGAACTTAATGAATACTATGGACACCACAAAGGACTACATTAAGTGTCTGATGATTTAGTGAGCATCTGTGGAGCTTATTTACAACAAAAAAGAAAACTGATAAGGATATAACAACAATTAAAATTAAGGAAGGGGAAGAGATGAAACTGTGTATGCAGATTCAGCCTCTGAGTGGAGCTGTTTCTGATTTATCTTCATCTTTAATTATATCTTTATCTGTAATTGTATATTTATATCTATATTTTTAATATATCTTTATATTTATCTTTGAATCTCTGATTTCACAATCACACGCCATTTTTATTCTCAGGTCCTCTGCCTCATTCCTCACACACAGAATAGAGACCATTCCCTTAAGAAGAGAAAATCAATATTTTCCTTTTCAGCATTGTGCAGCATGTGATCTACATCCTTATTTATCGTGTGCTCTCCAAACTCTGCTCCAAAAGCAGATGTATTTACCTACTCATTTAATTTTCTATATGAAGGCAGAGTGGTTTTACAGACTGGGAGCAGCTGCACAGAGTTCTCAGGGTTGAAAGCCTTCACTAACTGTGGGCATCAGTTTTGAAACATCAATTGCAGTATTTTTAGCCCACTTAGCATTATTTCCATGTTCTGGGATGCCGTACACAGCTGTGAACACTCGGTGCCACCAGGGTCACAGGACAAGCAGCCAGAAACCAGGGAGCACAAAGCTGGAGGCCACTCACAGCCTCATGAGCCAAAGCACAAAGCACACAGACCTGGGCTTCACACACTGAAACACAAACCCCACAACGTTCTGCTGTGTGAGAGGAAAATCAGGCACCAGAGAAAGGTAATCCCAAAATCACAGAATCACAGAGTGGTTTGGGTTGGAGGGGACCTTAAAACCCATCCAGTTCCAACCCCCTCTGCCATGGGCAGGGACACCTCCCACTGGATCAGGGGGCTCAAAGCCCCATCCAACCTGGCCTTGAACACCTCCAGGGATGGGGCAGCCACCACAAAATCTCTGTACGTGAGGCAAAAGGTTTCCTAGAGTTAATCCCAGGGAAAGACTCAGCAGATGGGTACAGGTGAACCTCTGCAGCATTCCTGATGCCCAAGAAGGAGTGACTGAAGAGACATCTCCATCCTGTCACAATGCCAATAACCCCAAACTCCATCCTGAGGATGTTCTTGGAGGGCATGAAAAGGTTCTCCTTTAAATTTCAGGCAGAGAAGGAGAAGGAAGAGGACTTTAGTGTAAGAAGCTGTGGGTAACAACTTCCCATCCTAGTGAGGCTTTTTCAGCAATGGGGTTCTCCATTCAGTCCCATTTCCTTCCCAATATTCCTGCCTGGACAAAGTGTGTGGGTACCTCTCCATAGGTCCAACACAAGAGCACCCGAGCTACCTGTGCTGCTACAGAGCTGTGGCTCATAATCATGGAATCTCCTGGTTGGAAAAGACCTCTGAGATCATCGAGTCCAACCGTCCCTGTCCACTACTAAACCAGGTCCCTGAGCACCTCATCCACACAGCTTTTAAACCCCTCCAGGGACGGGGACTCCACCCCCTCCCTGGCAGCCTCTGACAGGGCCTGAGAACCCTTTCCAGGAAGAAATGTTTCCTGATGTCCAATCTGACCCTGCCCTGGGGCAACTTGAGACCATTTCCTCTCATCCCATCCCCTGTCACTGGGGAGAAGAGACCAACCCCCACCTCCCCACAGCCTCCTCTCAGGCAGTTGGAGACAGGGATGGGGTCTCCCCTCAGCCTCCTCTTCTCCAGGATAAACAGCCCCAGGGCCCTCAGCCGCTCCCACAACCCCTGTTCTCCAGCCCCTTCCCCAGCTCCGCTCCCTTCTCTGGACGCTCTCCAGCCCCTCAATGTCCTTCTTGGAGTGAGGGGCCCAAAACTGAACACATCTTAAAACACCTTATATCAACACCTTAAAACCAGTAAAAGATTTAGAGGACTTGAGCAGCAACCAGAGACATACAGTGACCATAGTCTGGAGGTCTAACATCAAAGTGAAAACCCATAGCCTGTATTATCATCCCTGTTAATGACATCCTGAAAATGGGAACACTGGCAGAGGCTGCCAGGGCAGTGGTGGAGTCTCTATCCATGGAGGGGTTCAAAAAGTGTGTAGAGGTGGCTCTTTGGGACATGGTTTAGTAGCCACGGAAGGTTGGGCTGATGGTTGGACTCAATGACCTTAGAGGTCTCTTCCAAACTCACTGATTCTATGAAAAGCCAACCCCTTCTTGCAGGTATCCAGTGTTGAAGAATTCAGGTTTGAAACAGCCAGGGGGAAATGGTTTGGCTTTACCTTTTGTGGAAGGTAATTATTTCTGCAGCTGCAGAACTTTGCCATTTGTGTCCTTCATTCTCACAGCCTTCAACAGCTCAGGGCCAAGGGCAAGTGTCTGCGTGACACGAGTGACTGTAAATCAGCCCCTCTGCTCCACCCATCACAGCAGTGAGTGGCAGCAGTGGGTGTCCTGCCTCTGACTCTCCTTGCCTGAGCGAAACACAGGCTCTGAGCAGGTTCCCAGCACATCCTTACTCTTTCACCCTTCTCCTTGCATTAGCAGAAGGATGTCAGGTTAAGCCGCTTCCCCAGGGCCTCTGGAGGTACAACATGTAAAGCTGTGGCAAAGACACGATGTAGATTGAAGCAGCCCTGTAACAAGACCTCTCCTCTCCAGGGGAAATCCTTTTGGAAAGGCTGCTCTTCGTGTGTGAGAGCAAAAGTTGTTTACAAGAGCAGCCACCAGCACAAGCAGAGGTGATGAAGAGGCTTGAAAACCTTTAATAATTGAAGGGTTTTCTCACTCATTCTAATCCCCAGTAGACAGCAAGACATTTCTTACACATCCCATGTGCCACGCCCCATGCCCAGCCTCCACAGCTGATGGGCCACTTTCCTCTGACAATCCATTCCCAAGGGCTTGATTGCCCAGAGCAGTGGTGGCTGCCCCATCCCTGGAGGTGTTCAAGGCCAGGCTGGATGGGGCTTTGAGCCCCCTGATCCAGTGGGAGGTGTCCCTGCCCATGGCAGGGGATGGGCTTTGAGGTCCCTCCCAACCCAAACAATTCTCTAATTACATCATTCAAGAACCAAGGTTGTAGAGTGGGAAATGTCTCACTGATTTTCATGGATTTGATTCCAGACCTGTTTTATCATTATCTCATGGCAGAAATCTGAAGGTGTGAAGAGTGTGAATTTCTCAGTTCTGAGAGGACCTACATGTGATACCTACATTTCCTCCCATGGCCATGGAATTTGGCACTAAGAAGGAGTCCTCACAGAACCCTGGAATGGTTTGGGTCAGAAGGAACCTTAAACCCCATCCAGCTCCAACCCTCCTGCCATGGGCAGGGACACCTCCCACTGGATCAGGAGCCCAAAGCCTCATCCAACCTGGCCTTGAACACCTCCAGGGATTTGGCAGCCACAGCTTCTCTGGACAACCTGGGCCAGGGACTCCCACCCTCACAGGAAAACATTTCCTCCTAATATGTCATCTAACCCCTCCTCTTTCAGCTTAAAACTCCACCCCCTCATCATATCCCCGATCAGGAGCCCCTCCCCAGCTTTCCTGGAGCCCCTTTCAGCCCTGGAAGGCTGCTACAAGGTCTCCCTGGAGGTTTCTCTACAGCCTTTGAGAAAAAACCCAACCAAATCTTCTGGTAACGATAGAAAAGATGGGAATCTTGACTGGTTCCTTATCTTTTTCTCATGCAATGGAATTAAAGTTTCTTGGCTTTTAGTCTCTAAAATTAAAGCTTCTAATCAAAACTGCATACCTACCCTCCCTCTCTACAGCAGAGTGAAACAGAGCTTCAACAGGCCATTCATCCAAAGCTGAGATAAGAATGAGCCACTCTGCAGATGCTCCAGACAGAGCTTCTTTCCTAAAGGATCCCCGGTACAGCCCATGAAACTCCTCAGGTGCTATTTTACACCAGTTGACCTGTACAGTCCAACCCCAATAAAATCCAGCCACTTATTGCCCATGACCTTGCAGATTGTCCAGTCTTTATTGGAGAAACATCCTCATGAAAAATCAGCTTGGAACAACTGAAAAGCCCTATTTTACACTTTCCTGACACTTCATCAAGCTCCAGTGCAGAAATATCATATCAGAAAGTCATGAAATGGAATGAGAGGTCCAAAAGAAGTCAACAGAGCAAACAGAGTCCCCATCCCTGGAGGTGTTTAAAAGATGGGTGGATGAGGTGCTCAAGGATCTGGTTTAGTAGTGACAGGGAGGGTTGGACTCGATGATCTCAGAGGTCTTTTCCAACCAGATGATTCTATGATCATTCCCATCCAGTCTCATAACACAGAAGTATCTACAAAGGTTGAAATGACTTCTGGTTTCCTCTGTCCACTTGGGATGGGCAGTGGAAAAATCTTGTAGCACTGTCATTGGAACAAAAGTGTCTGGGTTATCTTAGGTGATGTCTGCAAACTTCCTACCACTGCAAATTTTGCATTATTCTCCCAAGGGAGGGGAAAGAGGGGCTGAGCTCTGCTCTCTGGTGCCCTGGGACAGGACTGGAGGGAATGGCAGGAAGATGTGCCAGGGCAGGGGGAGATTGGCCATTGGGAAGAGGTTCTTCCCCCAGCGGGTGGTGAAGCACTGGAACAGCTCCCCTGGAAGCAGTCAGGGCACCTGCTCTGCCAGCATTCCAGAAGCATTTGGACACTGCCCTGAGTCACAGGGGGTGAGTGTTGGGAGTGTCCTGTGCAGGGACAGCAGTTGGACTGGATGGGCCTTGTGGGTCCCTTCCAGCTCAGGTAACTCTATGATTCTGTGAAAATCAGTGTTCATTTAATGCAGGCGAGGCAAACAACTTCTGCAAGTGTCAAGTAAAGGCTTTAAGGAGGAAACAGGACAAAAACCAACTGACACACTCACTTCTACAGAGTGAATACTCTCGGGCTGAAGCAAGACTAAATGCCTATCGATTTTATCCAGTGTAACACCCTCAGGATAGCTGGCACAAAAGGCACTGCTAATGAAGACATTCCTATTTGGATACACACCACAACATTTATTTTGCTCCCCTAATTAAACTTTAATACAGGATCTTCAGTTTGATTGGTTTCTAAGGTTATGCTGTGTTGGGAATTCCTTCTGACTCTGAAATATTTATAGTTACATGGACCAAATTCTTCCAAAGCTCTGCACTCCATCTCTTTCACAACAGTAACTTTTGCCAATGCAGTTCTGCATCTCTTGTTTATCTGCATGGAGAAGCACAAGAGTGAGAAGAGTTCCAGCCCGTTGCCTGCAGGTGGACAAAGTTTGGAACAAGCAACAAGGTGATTTTTTTTCACCCTGACTAGAGTGTTAACAAAACTGAAGTTGATGGCTTGATTTAATAACCCTCCAGCCATGACAACTTGTAGCTTATTTTCACCTTTGGAGATGCTTTTTTGCTAAAGAATGGGCAGGAGGGAGGTTGGAGTTTGTCACAGTTGGTCTTGATGCTGTCATGTTGCCATGCCCACTGCGTGTCACAAAGCCTGTTTAATACCCCTCCTTGCTTTTACCAGACCTGACTTTAATTTTCACAGGGAAGAAAATGAAGTTCTACTGCCTGTGTTTCAGGCCAAGAAGCAGGAAAATGAAACAGTTTGGGAAGCTGTGAGGCCACTGAATGTGCACAGCCCAACAGGGAACACATTGTATGCAGCACCAAAGCTAAGATTATGATATTTTTACTCACTTGGCATGTCTTTTAATGTACAATATGTACCCACAGTGCTATTATATGGACCAATAGAAAGTGTAATTTGTCATTAAATGTGAGCATAAATCTCATTCCTGCATGGAATCCCAGGGGCTTCGTGGCCGTTTCCGATTGCTTGCTAAGAGTTTTCATAGAATCACAGAATGGTTTGGGTTGGAAGGGATCTCAAACCCACCCAGTTCCACCCCCTGCCATGGGCAGGGACACCTCCCACTGGATCAGGGGGCTCCAAGCCCCATCCAGCCTGGCCTTGAACACCTCCAGGGATGGGGCAGCCACCACTGCTCTGGGAAACCTGGGCCAGGGCCTCCCCACCCTCACAGCAAAACATCTCCTCCTAAAATCTCATCTAAATCATCTTTCAGCTTAAAATTGTTCCCTCCCCATCCCTGCCCTCCCTGTGTTGTTCTCAGCCTAAAGTAAAGTCTCCAGCACTGGCAAACTTCACCCTTTTCTTCTGGGAGGCTGTTCCACATCCCACCCTACAAGTCCCTCGTGACTGCTCAGTCTTTGCATCCCCATCATTTACCTCATTAGGTTTCTCTTTGACTTTTATAGCTTACATCAGGCAATTTCTTTCTCCTCCTTTCTTTTTTTAATGTTCCTTTCTATTTAGTGAAGAAATGACAGACAAACATAAGGTTGCACAGCAATTATCTTGCTGCAAAACAGGACCTTTTGCAACCTTCTTCTGAGCATCCCATTGGTATTAACACCAATTCCAGCCATCTGCCTGAGAAAAATTGTGCAGCCTGTCCCCACTAAGCTGATGGATTCAGTAACCTTTCCAAAATCACTGCATCATGGCTTGTTTTTCTTGTTTACAGGTGCCCATCATTGGGGAGTGGGGAGTATTTACCACTCTTATTCAGCTGTGTAAATAGGGATTTTTTTTTGGACTTCTGTAATTTTTTAATCTGTTTCACCAGGGGGGTTGTTTGTTTATTTTTACAGCTACTCAAACCCATACAGCAAAGGAGCTGGGAGACAGAGCTGCTCAAGAGACTGGTTTATATTAACATAAGACGTACTCGTATTAAGCAGTTGAGGTGTTCCATCATGAAATGTTCCTAAAGCTGCTGTTGATATAATGTCCCCAAAATATGTAAAAAAATTCCTCAGTCCAACAAATGTGGGCAAATATATTTGAATATAATGCACTGAAGCCTTGACTAGAAAAGTGAGGTGCTTCTGGAGAACTACTCTTGTCAGGATTTATTGGGGACACAACACAATATATCAAAGAAGAACTCCAAGGAGCCTTTTACGATTGTAAAATGGCCTTGAAGAGGGAATTTGTTGCATGTAAAACAGAAAAGCTATCTGCCACTTATCTTATGCTGGAAATAGCCCAGTGTCCAATTTGGATGGTGACAGAAACAGCGGAAGGGAAATGAAACGGCTCGGGAGAGAACCTGATCCGCAAATGAAAGCCCAGAAAATGCTACAGGTACTTCACAAGATAAATTCTGACTAACTGACAGCTCCAGTGTTTTTTCCACTTTCTCTCTTCCTATTCTTCTTTATTTTGTTTTGTTGGCTTCAACCAAAGCTGTTTTCTTACTAAAATCTTAGTGAGAACAACAAAACTTCACTTGTGTCAAGTTGCTGAAGAAACACACAGGCTGTCATCACCTGCCAGTGGCACAGAATCCTGGAATCATGGAATGACTGGAGCTGGAAGGGACCCACAAGGCCCATCCAGTCCAACTCCTGTCCCTGCACAGGACACTCCCAACACTCACCCCCTGTGACTGAGGGCATTGGCCAAATGCTTCTGGAATGCTGGCAGAGCAGGTGCCCTGACTGCTTCCCTGGGGAGCTGTTCCAGTGCTCCACCACCCGCTGGGGGAAGAACCTCTTCCCAATGGCCAATCTCCCCCTGCCCTGGCACATCTTCCTGCCATTCCCTCCAGTCCTGTCCCAGGGCACCAGAGAGCAGAGCTCAGCCCCTCTTTCCCCTCCCTGTTTGGGTTGGAAAGGAACCTCAAAGCCCATCCAGTTCCACCCCCCTGCCATGAGCAGGGACACCTCCCGCTGGATCAGGGGGCTCAAAGCCCCATCCATCCTGACCTTGAACACCTCCAGGGATGGGGCAGCCACCACTGCTCTGGGCAACCTGTGCCAGGGCCTCCCCACCCTCACAGGAAAACCCTTCTCCTCTGATGAAGCCATCACTGCCCCTTCTGCCACTCACAGCACCTTTTGATCTTTCCAGTTCACCTTTCCTCGGGTGCTGCCACTCTCTGATGTACTCAAACACCCCGAGTGAACCGTACCCAGCTAGGAAAAAATAGAAAAGTAATATGTCTTGATTTATATCACTGGGGTGCATAGGGATGAAAGAAAGAAATCCTGGGTTCAGGCTCAGGAAGGGTTAAAGAAAATAAAATCAATAAATCAAGGAAAAGGAAGTCTCTGGTGAAAGTCTTTGTCCCTCCTTGTAAATACAAAGTGAGCAGAGTCACAGGTAGATCCTACAGAAGCAGAAACAGAGAATTACAGTGTTTGAGCTGTCTCATATAACAGAAACCACCGAATTTCACCTTCTTTTAACCCTAATAATTTCTGCTTCTCTCAAGTGTAACTTCATTCCAAAGTTTTCAAGTCCCTGAGTAACCCTGAGGTGATGTGAGATGGGACACAGCCACCACACTGAGCCATCCTTTCATCTCCCTTGGCTTTTGCCATCACATCAGGAACAACACAACAGTGATGGGAAGAGAAACCTGTGTCGATTCCTTCGACTGCAGGTGCCTGGAGTGGTGTTGTGGCACCACAAAGCACCCTGCAATTATTAAGATGATTCTCCTTAATTCATCACAGTCTTCCACCCCTTTCATTAAGCCAACAAGAGAATGAAGTTTCTATAAAGGTTCATAAAAAGCCACTGCTTAAAACCTTCTTTTAACAGAAGTGTTACAGCTTAATGTTCTTGGAAGCACAACACATCAATCACTGCAAGGATAAACACAAAATAAGCAGTCAAAGCTCATATTAACTCTTTCCCTCCCTGTTATCTGTGGTGAGGTGTGAGATTACAGCACTTCACTACCCTGGGGAGGGAGAAAACTCATCACAAAAAGGTGAACCAGCTCTGTCACCAACCTAACTGCACACTGGACTCTTGACTAACGTGACTGTCATATAAATACTTGCACCTCCAGGAAGGGGATGCATCGCTGATGCTCCCACCATGTTTTTTACTAACTGCCTTTAGCTGCCAATAAAGAATCTGTGCTGAGCTCCCTGCTCTGCTCCACACGGTGCCCTGGGATCAGAAAGTCATGAGATGATAGAATCATAGAATCGCTTGGTTGGAAAAGACCTCTGAGATCATCGAGTCCAACTGTCCCTGTCCACTACTGAACCAGATCCCTGAGATATCCTCAGTGAGCCTCCCTGTGCAGGTCATGCTGGAAGGAGTCAGTTCAAACTCTGAAATAGAAGGGGAAAACTGAAATGGCCAATGTCCAGCTGTCTCCTTTACCCAGCAAGGGCAGATTAGGACATCCCCTAGAGCACCATGACCTGGAGAGTTGTCCAGCAGCACCAAGCACCTCACTGGGGCCAGCATGGCCTTGAGGTTTACACAGGTTATGTCATAGAGAGTGCTATGTTATCTGTTAACTGTGAAAATGAGGAAAGAAAAGGTCTTTTGCATAAATCATAGAATCATGGAATGCTTTGGGTTGAAAGGGACCTCAAAGACCATCCAGTTCCACCCCCCTGCCATGGGCAGGGACACCTCACACTGGATCAGGGGGCTCAAAGCCCCATCCAACCTGGCCTTGAACACCTCCAGGGATGGGGCAGCCACCACTGCTCTGGGCAACCTGTGCCAGGGCCTCCCCACCCTCACAGGAAAACATTTCTCCCTAAGATCTCATCTCAATCTCCCCTCTTTCAGCTCAAAACCCTTCCCCCTCATCCTATCCCTGCACTCCCTGATCAAGAGCCCCTCCCCAGCTTTCCTGGAGCCCCTTTCAGTCCTGGGAGGCTGCTCTAAGGTCTCCCCAGAGCCTTCTCCAGGCTGAACAACCCCAACTCTCTCAGCCTGTCCTCAGAGCAGAGGAGCTCTAGCCCTTGGATCATCTCCATGGCCTCCTCTGGACTCACTCCCACAGCTCCAGGTCCCTCCTGTGCTGGGCACAGGGCTCCAGCTGAGTTCTCATGAGAGTGGAACAGAAGGGAAGACTCCCCTCTTCGCCCTGCTGATCACACAGAGACAAATCTTCTGTTTGTTTATGTCTGTGATCAGCTGCAAGAGAGTTCGGTTCTCCACATCTCACACTGAAAACAATACCTCCTGCTAAGTTCCTGGAGCAAACCAGTCCTCAGCTCAGGGTTTGGCAGCTGGAATTGCAACCCCTTGAGCTGTGCCTCTGTTAAAACCACATTGATCTGAGTTTCAACAAAACCAGCCCGAGGATTGCTCTGCAATTCATTGATGCACACCTCAAAGAGGAGACTGCTGTGGTCTTACCAAAAGCAGAATAAATCAAGTTAACACACTACAAATACACAAAGGCTGCAGGTTTATCACTGGTTTAATTTATGTTATTACTAACAAAAAATGATGCTTGAGCAGAGCTCTAAAAGAGTAATCTAGTAAAAGCTCTGTCCCAAGGGATTTGCAGGCCAAAAATAGCTGAACTTTAACATCTCAGCTGCAGAGCTAAGTCTGCTGTGCGGGGAATTAGAAGTGCACCGGATATGAAACTGGTCCCACTGTGAACAGAAGTTTACTCTTTGCTGACCATAACCAGGCTGTGTGCTAGCACAGGAGGCTGTTTGCAGGTGTGCAGCCCCAAAACCCCCTCCAGCAGAGGGGAGGGGACACTTTCTGCCACAGGAACAGTGGTGCTTGGTCTGCTGGCTGGGACTCTGCTCCACCCTTCTTCCAGGCCCAGCACCACAAGACTTCCAGCAGTGAGAAAATTATGGAAGGCAGATAACATTTTATGAAACCATTAAGGAAATAAGAAATAGCAGGTGGCTTTCCCACAACAAAGATATTCTAATTTGGTTTCATTAGGAGACAAAGCTATTCTTTGGTGTATTCTCACCTTGCTATTAAGAGTGCAAATCGAAATTGGGGAACATGCAGAGAGCAAATTGTCTGGCTTGATCCAGATTGTATCAGGCAGCCCACAGAATTCCTTGGGGGCTGGTTAATCATGTATGTCTACATGGAAAAAGGGGCAGAGAGCTCCCAAATGCCACAAGGACTTGGTGCTGCCTCAAGAAGGAAGAAGCATCCTTTATTCTGGCAGCTGTTGATAGAATTAATTCCCCCTTACAGTCACTCTCTGATTTAACCCTCATCTTCTTGATTTCCTTTTCTTTCTATTCCTCCTTACGCTCACAGCTATATTGTTATTGTTTCCTCCCACAGGTTTCCTCCTTTCTGGACCTGGAGCTGTTGGAGTGAGTCCAGAGGAGGCCACGGAGATGATCCGAGGGCTGGAGCACCTCTGCCATGAGGACAGGCTGAGAGAGTTGGGGTTGTTCAGCCTGGAGAAGAGAAGGCTCTGGGGAGACCTTAGAGCAGCCTCCCAGGACTGAAAGAGGCTCCAGGAAAGCTGGGGAGGGGCTCTGGATCAGGCAGGGCAGGGATGGGATGAGGGGGAAGGGTTTTCAGCTGAAAGAGGAGGGATTGAGATGAGATCTTAGGAAGAAATGTTTTCCTGAGGAGGCCTTCACCCATTTTGCCCAGGGAATTCGTGGCTGCCCCATCCCTGGAGGTGTTCAAGGCCAGGTTGGATGGGGCTTTGAGACCCCTGATCCAGTGGGAGGTGTCCCTGCCCACGGCAGGGGGGTGGAACTGGATGGGCTTTGAGGTTCCTTCCAACCCAAACCTTTCTGTGATTCTATGATCAGTCCCCAGTATCTTAGTTCTGATCCTTCTCACTCCAGACAACTTTCAAGGGACCTCCTCTCCCTCTGACACTTCACTGACAGCTATTAGCTACTAATAGGGGTTTTGAGCATATATTAGGGGTAAGTGACAATACAAGGCAGAAGAAATCCATCTTGTCTTCTTCAGATTACAGGAATTGCATCATTATGTATCTGTGTAGTGCCTGACACGATGAAATTTCAGCCTCAGTCATGGCAAAGCAGAAGAATGAGCACTGCAAAATCTATCTGGTGGCTTCACTTTTGATGCCTCTTGTCAAAAAACAAAGAACTGCATCCATGAGCTTAGCACAGGATTAACAAAGGTTTCTGCAAGCTGACAGACCACCAGTCAGCAGCTGAGTGTCATTCCCTTACAAATCCTTCTATAACTGAAGCCCACAAATCCAGCAATTGTGCTTTGCTAAAATAACATTCCAGCATTAAGTCAGAAAACCGAAGGAATTCGTGAACAAAGCTAAACTCACTTAATTTCCAGTTCTTGGTTAATGAGGACCTTCAGACCCTTCTCTGGTGCTGGAGCACATCCAGAGAAGGGACCGGAGCTGGGGAAGGGGCTGGAGAACAGGGGTTGTGGGGGCGGCTGAGGGCCCTGGGGCTGTTTATCCTGGAGAAGAGGAGGCTGAGGGGAGACCTCATCCCTGTCTCCAACTGCCTGAGAGGAGGCTGTGGGGAGGTGGGGGTTGGTCTCTTCTCCCCAGTGACAGGGGATGGGATGAGAGGAAATGGCCTCAAGTTGCCCCAGGGCAGGGTCAGATTGGACATCAGGAAACATTTCTTCCTGGAAAGGGTTCTGAGGCCCTGTCAGAGGCTGCCAGGGAGGGGGTGGAGTCCCCATCCCTGGAGGGGTTTAAAAGATGGGTGGATGAGTGTCTCAGGGATTTGGTTTAGCAGTGGACAGGGATGGTTGGACTCGATGATCTCAGAGATCTTTTCCAAAGATTCTATGGTTTTCCAAGTGATTCTATGATTGCAACACAACGAATGCACGATTCACCTTCCCTTCTCCTGCCCTTTGGACTTGGTGGTGCTTCTCTGGAATGGTTCAACATTATTTTTTCAGGTTATTTCTGTGTAGATTTGCCCACACAATCACAGATTAAACCTATGCAAGGGCACTTTGGAACCCAGCTGGGTGCTTTTTGCTGGTGCTGATATTCATCACAGACTACTTTGAAACCAAATGCCACGAGTGGCCAGCGGTGCGATGCCAGCAAGCTCTATGTGGGGGGGCTGAGCACCAGCAAAAGAGCACCCAGAGGACCTCTTTCTTTCCTAGATGAAATATGATTTGACTGCCTGTTTAGTTATGCATGCAGGACAGCAGAGAGAAAGACAACACATCAGCCAAGGGAGACTTTTTACAAATGGGTGATGGGCAGCAACTTGACCCCGGGGAGCAGCCACCTTGGCCTGGCTCGCAGGATGAATTCCAGCAGCCCCAGGGGATGTGCTCAGCACTACTGCTGGCAGCAACCCAGCTCCACAGCAACTGATGCTTGGATGAGCTTGTCTAGATGGCATCTGACCTGGGATCCAGCCTGGAAGGTGCCCCAAGCATCAGCCATGCAAAGGAACTGATCTGCTCCTTCGGGGGCTGGTTGCTGTGTCATGAATGAGACACCATCCTGTCAGGCTGGATGGGGCTTTGAGACCCCTGATCCAGTGGGAGGTGTCCCTGCCCATGGCAGGGGGATTGGAACTGGATGGGCTTTAGGTTTCCTTCCAACCCAAACCATTCCATGATTCTGAGGGGACCAGTAGAATCCTGCAGGGGCTGGGCAGGTGGAGCAGTGCCAGATCGTTCAGGTTCACATTGCTCCCAGACACTGCAGAGAACAGGGCAGAGCTGGGATATTGTAGCCTTTCCTTATAACATCTGGTGACTGGGGCTGAGGGCAGTGGCCCCTCACTTTCTGCAGCACCTTCTCCTTTGTCCCAGCTGCTGTCAGCCCATCTCTATAGGTCCTGGCAGAGGGATTGGAACCCAATGGGCTTTAAGGTCCCTTCCAACCCAACCCATTCTATGATTCTATGATCTCTCCAGAGGGGGCTGACTCAGTAGATCTCACTCCTCCCAGCCCATCATGCTCAATGCATGAATTAATTTGCCTACAAAAAGCTGGAGAGCCACCAGTGAGAGGGAAGATTTCCCCCAAATCTGCTTTCTTCATCAGCTCCTGCCAGCAGCCCCACAGGAAGGTCACCAGGCCTTGTGTTTGGAACTTGCTTTGGTGGGTTGACTGTGTCCCTAATCACTCCTCCACATCTCCCCAGGCTTGTACAGCCTCATTCATGGATGGAAATCCCCTCCTGCCAGGCGACCCTGCCAGGCACAAGGCTGACTGCTGGAGGTCATTACACATCTGCAATATCTATCCCAGCGCTGTGTAAATACGAGAGATAGGAACATATTTAATAGCAAAGACTCATTATCTGACTTCCTCGCTTTCTCTGTGTGCAGGAGGTCATTGCACTGCTGTTTCGGGGGTCACACTATCTCCATTGCAAACAGATTCCCTTTAGAAACCACTCTTTTTGGTCATTCCACAAAAATCCCAGCAATTACTCCATCACAAACAAACCCACTGTGCTGCATACTAACACCAGCCTTAGGTTTCACCTCCCTTTAAGTCTTCATTTGTAGCCTGGCATTGCAGGGCATAATTTGAATTTATAATACCATCATTCAAGACCGATTTTATGGATTATAGTTCCATTTGGAGCCTTCTCAGTCATAGCAGAGTAAATACTGGATCATCTTTGCGAGAAACTTCCAAATTAATATATCTGCCAAACTTCTGGACTGAATACAAATGAGTTGCTATTACTGGGAACTACGACAACCTCTGTTCCAGACACAAAGGGAGGGGGAAAAAAAGGAAAGAAAACAAAACTCCAGTGTTTCTCTCTCTTTTCTCTTCGGTGTCAGATTTACTGACAGCCACTCAGCCCTGGTGAGGAAACCACCCTTTAAGTTGTCACTTCTGCGCTGTCTCGGTGGCTTTGCCCATCGGCAGCGTTGGCTGGTGCACGTCAAGGCTGCTTTGCCATCTCTCCTCCTTGGCAGAAAGGCTTCTCATGCTCTGTGCCCACTGCAAAACGTTCAGGGAGAGACCTTGAACTCCACGGGCTTCAGCTCCAATGAATTGTCTGGTTTAGTCACAGCTGCTTTGATTTACAGTGGCTGAAAGTCTCTCACTTTGTCTCCCTGGCAGGGCCATTTGGGCAGCAACATGACAGGTATATTTACATGGCTTTCACTCAACATTGCTCCAGCATCCCCTCTTGTACCTAAGCTGTTACCCTGATTTGATAAGGGAAGGCAGCCCCAAGCACCCTCAATTCCTATATCAGCTTCCAAATCCAAAAGGACACCTTTCTTTAAATAAATCATAGAATCGTTTGGTTGGAAAAGGCCTTTGAGCCCACTGAGTCCATCCACCCCTGTCCACCACTAAACCATGTCCCTGAGAACCTCATCTGCCCAGCTCTTAAACCCCTCCAGGGATGGGGTTTATACATTTCATAAATTTATATGTATTTTACTACTACTACTACTTCCATTTTTATTATTACTATTGCATTAAAGCTGTGGTTTTAGCTTCCAACCCACCAGCCTTTTCCTCTCATTTCCCTTTCCCTTGGCGGGGAACTGAACCGAAAACCCAACAGTTTGGTTTTTGGCTGGTCCAGAGCTAAACTGGCCAATGACAAGAAATTTGGTGGAGCTGTTGACTCTCTGGAGAGCAGGGAGGCCCTGCAGAGGGATCTGGACAGACTGGAGAGCTGGGGAATCACCAACTGCATGAGATTAAACAAGGGCAAGGGTTGGGTTCTGTCCCTGGGACACAGCAACCCCGGACACACGGACAGCCTGGGCTGGGAGAGGCTGGAGAGCAGCCCTGAGGAGAGGGACCTGGGGGCTCTGGGCGATGGCAAGTTGGCCATGAGCCAGCAGTGCCCTGGCAGCCAAGAGGGCAACCGTGTCCTGGGGGGCATCCAGCACGGCATCGCCAGCCGGGAGAGGGAGGGGATTGTCCTGCTCTGCTCTGCACTGGGGAGGCCCCACCTGGAGCACTGGGGGCACTTTGGGCACCACAGGAGAAAAAGGACATCAAAGCACTGGAGAGTGTCCAGAGGAGGCCCCAAAGCTGGGGAAGGGTCTGGAGGGGCAGTGTGTGAGGAGAGGCTGAAGTGCCTTGGTCTGTTCAGCTGGAGAAGAGGAGCCTGAGAGGGGATCTCAGAGCTGTTTGTGCCTTCTCCCAAGGGAGGGAGGGGAAAGAGGGGCTGAGCTCTGCTCTCTGGTGCCCTGGGACAGGACTGGAGGGAATGGCAGGAAGATGTGCCAGGGCAGGGGGAGATTGGCCATTGGGAAGAGGTTCTTCCCCCAGCGGGTGGTGGAGCACTGGAACAGCTCCCCTGGAAGCAGTCAGGGCACCTGCTCTGCCAGCATTCCAGAAGCATTTGGCCAATGCCCTCAGTGACAGGGGGTGAGTGTTGGGAGTGTCCTGTGCAGGGACAGCAGTTGGACTGGATGGGCCTTTTGGGTCCTTTCCAATTAAATCATGACACAACTGTACAAGCTGAGCCCAGAAGCCTCTGCACTGATTTCTGAAGGAGGAATTTTCTCCTTCCCACTCCACACGTCTCTGCCAGGGCACCTTTTCTACTACAAAACTGTTTATTCTCCCGTTGGCAGGTGAGATCCAGCAGATGCCTTCGTCTTGTCACCTCATCTGTCACCTGCAGCATCTTGCACGTACCTGGGGAGGCAGGTTCAGCAATGCCAGACTAATTAGTTGAGTGAAAACTGAAAGGCAAACCCTGATCTTTATACAGCTTTGAAAACATGAACGAACCATACAAAAGCAGGAGATACCTTGGGAATGCCCCTAAATTGAAACGGGGAGGTTGGGGGGGAGGAGGATTTCCAGTAATGCAATTGTCACGCTGCTCAAATGGCAAATCTCAGACGAGCAGCAGCTGGGATTTATTACTATTTCATTTGCTATGTAAATCAAAGTGAAGGCAGCAGAAGGAACAAAGGGAGTGAGGGGAAACGCTGTTCAGAAGGTGTCATGGACTAATCAAATGTAATCCTTTATTCAACTCTTAGTAGGGAAGGAACAGAAATTCTGTCATCCAGGCTTGAAATACATAGAAACACTGAGTAAGACAAGACAGGTACCCTATGGGTCTGTATGAGCAGAGGGAAATTTGTATATCAGACACGTACAAATGCTAATCCAGACCCAATATGCCAATGCTAACACTGTGAGGCATTACATTCTGGATTTGATAAAGAATAACAGAAAAACAGGACTGGATGGAGTCTTCCCCTCTACTCCACTCTCATGAGACCTCACCTGGAGCCCCGTGTTCAGCTCTGGAGTCCTCAGCACAGGAAGGAGTGAGTCCAGAGGAGGACATGAACGATGATCCGAGGGGTGGAGCCCCTCTGCTATGAGGACAGGCTGAGAGAGTTGGGGTTGTTCAGCCTGGAGAAGAGAAGGCTCAGGGGAGACCTTAGAGCAGCCTCCCAGGACTGAAAGGGGCTCCAGGAAAGCTGGGGAGGGGCTTTTTACAAGGGCCTGGAGTGACAGGATGAGGGAGAAAGGCTTTAAATTGGAAGAGTGGAGATTTAGATTAGATGGTAGGGAGATCTTCACAAAGATGGTGGGGAGGCCCTGGCCCAGGTTGCCCAGAGCAGTGGTGGCTGCCCCATCCCTGGAGGTGTTCAAGGCCAGGTTGGATGGGGCTCTGAGCCCCCTGATCCAGTGGGAGGTGTCCCTGCCCATGGCAGGGGGGTGGAACTGGATGGGCTTTGAGGTTCCTTTCCAACCCAACCTATTCCATGATTCTGTGATTCTATGATATAATAATTCTATGATTCTGTGATTTGGGGAGTTCATCTCCTCTCTCTACATGCCCTACATAACCAAAATTGTGGGAGAAACAGCAAGATGACAAAGATGAGAAACACCTTTATGTTGCAACCAGCCTTTTGACTTCATAGTATGTTATTTTAATTTCAGATCTCAAGGGCAACAGTGGCTTGCAATGTCTTCTCCTAATCTCATACATAACAGAACAGTTGGGCAGTAAAACAGTGACAGCCCCATTGGGTTACAGTCGAGTTCCTGAGGCATGAACTTGCCCAAAGATCAAGTAAGAGAGCTGGGAGTTGTCATCTGCACAGAAGTCCTTCACCTGGCAGATGACACCAGGCCAGCGACTACAGGGAAGGGGGAGGTCTGGTGTTGCAGGATCAGGTCTCCTTGATCTGGATGCTCTTTGATGTCAAAGTCTCCATATCTATAGGAAGGAAAGCCCTGAAAGCAAGAGGATTTTAGCCTTTGTAGGGGGTTAGAGACAAATATTCTGGGATTTAGAAAAGAAGAATAAAAGATTTGAGAGATGACAGGAGAATCATGCCCTGAGAGGGAGAGAACTTTAATGAGCATCTGTAAGGAAAGGCTGCCATAGCAAACTCTATAAATCTTCTCTTTTTCATGCATTTTAGTGTCCCAAAACATGGGTCAATAAATATTGCTTTCACCAGGGTGTTTAATGTATAATAGAATCTCTCCTTTGCCACTTTATTTTATGGCAGTGACACGACAACGGGAAAATCCGCCTGGAACTTCAGCAGAGGCAACAAGAATTTCTCATAAAACTTTAAGCCCCACAAGGTATCTTCCACATCAAGGTACCTTTTAACATGTTCGTGCATTACATGAGATGACCCTCAGCAGCTGCAAGTGGGAGTAACACAAAAGCTCACATGCACTAAGTACAAAGCCACCTAAGCTGTGTAACGGTCTCTGGCAGCCTCTCCCAAAGCAGCCCGTGCCACTGCAATGTGATTTGGCAAACAGAAATAGCTCTGTGTTCTGCTGGGTGTCCTCTCCTGAGCTTGTCTCACACACATCTGGGTCAGGGCAACCCCTGGTATCAATACAGGATGGGGGATGATGTGATTGAGAGCAGCCCCGAGGAGAAGGACCTGGGGTGCTGGGGGAGGAGAAGCTCAACATGAGCAGAAATGTATGAACCCGGCCCAGAAACCCCGTGTCCTGGGCTACACCCAGAGCAGAGGGACCAGAGGGGAGGGAGGGGATTCTGCCCCTCTGCTCTGCTCTGGGGAGACCCCACCTGGAGCCCTGGGGCGACCCCACCTGGAGCCCTGGGGCCAGTTCCGGAGTGCCCAACATAAGAAGGACATGGAACAGTTGGAGCAGGTCCAGAGGAGGCCGTGGAGATGATCCAAGGGCTGGAGCCCCTCTGCTGTGAGGACAGGCTGAGAGAGTTGGGGTGGTTCAGCCTGGAGAAGTCTCTCAGCTGATCTTAGAGCAGCCTCCCAGGACTGAAAGGGGCTCCAGGAAAGCTGGGGAGGGTGGTTTACAAGGGCCTGGAGTGATGGCTTTAAATTGGAAGGGGGAAGATTAAATTAGACATTAAGGAGAAATTCTTCACTATGAGGGTGGGGAGGCCCTGGCCCAGGTTGCCCAGAGCAGTGGTGGCTGCCCCATCCCTGGAGGTGTTCAAGGTTTTGAGCCCCCTGATCCAGTGGGAGGAGTTCCCTGCCCATGGCAGTTGGAGCTGGATGATTTTTAAGGTCTCTTCCAACCTAAACTCTTCTATGATTCCGATATTCTACTCTTACCACGTGCTTGGTTAAGGTCTCCGAGGAAAGAGAATGAACTCTTCCATGTTTTAGTTAACATGGGGAAGATGCTAGAGCAGTGAGTAGAAACTGAAGTTCTCAGACCTACAAGAGCATCAGCTCCTCTGTCCCTGAGGTGTTAGGAGGATGGGGCAGGTCTCTCTCTCTCATTTCTCTGCCTGTTTTTTCTTGGTGTGGTTGAATGACAGCATCAAAGGGGGAAAACCATTTCAGTGACAGCTTCAAAGGGAGAAAAAACACCTCACATGAGGAAACCATAGAATGGTTTGAGTTGGAAGGGACCTTAAAGATCGTCTGGTTTATCTGCTAATGCTACCTGAGCCCCCAAGTTGCTCTCCAGTGGCAAAAGTGTTCATCTTCTCCTGGCTTTGGTCGGGTTTCAGCCCATATCCTGCCATTGTGGGAAAGAATGGAAACCTTCTTCCAGTCAATGTGCTGTGCTTAAATCTGATCCTTGTATCTGATCCATAAATAGTAATCCTTTTACTGGTTTCTGTCTGCAGTGGTTCACCAGCTGCTACAGGGAAAATCCTGTTATGCTGACACCGTGCCTTTATGTCACCAGCCAGATGAAAGAATGTGAGATGCTTCCAGGAGCGAATTTCCAAGAAGCTGTGGAGCATTTAATTGTGTGACTCCCCTCTACATTAACAGCAAAATGTGTCCTGTAGGCAGTGAGAGCTTGACAAGAACACCCGTTGCAAGCCCTGTACCCTCTTTTACTGTCTGTTACAGGGATCTTATTGCAACACTCTACTCATCCCAATGGCTTTCATAGGAAGTGAATTTGGGGTGAGGCACTTGAGAGAAAATGGAACAGCCTAACTGGGAGGGCAGTAAGAGATTAGGACTGTAGAAGGAAGGTCTCTATAGGGAGATAAAGAATTATACAGCCCAGGGATTGCACAGCCCAATAGTGCAAGAGGGTTGTGTCACTCGTATGCTCAGACTCATCTTTGCTGGTGTAATAGTTAAAAAATTAAGCATTAACTGTTAAAGCAAAGAAGAAAGAAGAACAAATTAAATATTAACCACTAAAAGCAAAGAAGAATATTGGAGCCTCACTATCGGGATGCAAACGGCTGAGTTAGAGGTGTCACATCAAAAGCAGAAATTCCAAGTCAGTTCCCAAAACCCCTCCATCCACTCCAGCGCTGGTTTGCTTTGTTATTAACTTAATATGGGGCCTTCCTATAGAAAGCTGCTCTTTAAATGCCCTCTCCTTTGAAAGCTGATCAATGGTAGAAGTCAATGTGATGCTTTTTTTATCTGACCTCCTACAAGGAGATGTCTAATTCAGCAGGAACCAAACACAAGCTGAAGAGCAGCCTTTGGCAGGACAACAGTCCAGATGCGCCTGTCGTGTCAAATTGGACATCAGGGAAAATTTCTTCATGGAAAGGGTACCCAGGCCCTGTCAGAGGCTGCCAGGAAGGGGGTGGAGTCCCCATCCCTGGAGGGGTTTAAAAGATGGGTGGATGAGTTTCTCAGGGATCTGGTTCAGTAGTGGACAGGGACGGTTGGACTCGATGGTCTCAGAGATCTTTTCCAACCAGATGATTTCATGATTCTGTGTTGTCTCCTCACGTGCTGTTGGAGCCTGTTGCTAACAGCACTTTTGGTTCCTGATCCTTGGCACCCTCCCTACGGTTTCTTGGCCCCGTGCCGGCAGCGCCTGGAACGTGCCTCGCGTTGTCACGGTCGGCTTGCCCTGCACGAGGCATGCTCACCCTCACATTGTCCACACACGGTGCCTTTCGAGTTTTCAAAGTGAATTTGTAACAGGCACCATGCTTGCTCCAAGCAGCATCTTCAGCCTGAGAGGATCTGGGGTTCAGGAAAGGAGAAGGAACATCTTCACTTCTCTGGTTGCCAATAATTATTGGAACTCCTCTGCTGGCTTCTCATTGACTGTGTTTGTTTATCCTGCCTGCTTTGCCCCTCAATTAGCAAAGCCATTTATCCTGCAAAATTCTGCATGCAGGAGAAGAAATAAATGGGATAAAAGTCCTTCTTGCCATCTGTCAAATAACCCTCTGTCCCTTCCAGCCTGGTGTCTCCAGACGGATGGCTCGAGAGTCAAGGGCACATCACATGGACATCCCCCAGGTCAAACAGGATCTGTGAGGTTGTTTCTCTGGGTCCATTTTCAGCAGCTTTAGAGGACAGGGGAGGAAAATAAACATTTTGTGCCCTTCCCTTAGGTCCTTGATCTGTGCTCTCAGCAAGGAGTGACCTCAGCAGCCCAGATCAGTGGAAATCCTGCTCCTAAACAATATCTGGTTCAAAACAGGTTCAAGAGATGCAAAAAAACCCCATGTTCCTGCACCTGGCTGGAAATGGGAGGGTTTTCTCCAGAGCTTCCTTCAATGGACAGAAATAAACCACATCAAGCTCTGCCACAGCCTGCCTAGTCTTGGCTTTTAAGACCAGTCCCAAGATGTGTCGCTGCTCCTTGCACCCTTCTCCCTGCAGACACAGGGCAACGGGTCATCTGGCACTTCCATTAATTTTGGAGTGGTGTGGGCTTCCTAGATGGCTTCTTGGAATAAGTTAGATGTGTGAAGACCTTTCTAATAACTGACTTTACTTAGTAATGGGCCTTCAAAATCCCAAAATATCCAAAGTAACAACAACTTGCCTGGGTTTTGCTTTGCTTAGGGCATCATTAACCTTTAGCTAGAGCCATCCAAGCAAATCAGCTCCTCATTTGGATTGACATCAGCTCTGTCCTTAAAAGCAGGAGGTGGTGCCTCTGCTGGGCCCTTGTTATGTTTGAATCCCATCTGTTAGCACAGCATAAAATTTCCACAGAATATTTGGTCAACAAATAGATCAAGTTAAAACAAAAAAAGAGGAAACTACAAAACATAATCTACCCAGATTTTTTAGGGTGTAATTCTGAGTTTCCAAATACTAATGAGAACTGGCTTTTTCAATGAAGAACAAACTAATTCCAAACTCAATTTTCAATTCACAAATATTCACAAATATTCAGCCAACACCAGTTCAACGGGAGCGAAATGCCTACTTTTCAGCCCAGAAATGGAATATTGGCCTTTCAGAGAGTGCCAGGGAGAAAAAAGAGGCAAAGGTAGATCATAGAATCTTGGAATCATGGAATGGGTTGGGTTAAAAGGGACCTTATAGCTCATCCAATCCCAATCCCCCTGCCTTGGGCAGGGACACCTCCCACTGGATCAGGGGGCTCCAAGCCCCATCCAACCTGGCCTTGAACACCTCCAGGGATGGGGCAGCCACCACTGCTCTGGGAAACCTGGGCCAGGGCCTCCCCACCCTCACAGGAAAACACTTCTTCCAAATATCTAAGATCCAAGAACCCTTCCATGATGTACCACACCATGTTATGTGTGTTGATGGGAGTGCTTTAAATTAGACTTACACCCAAAAAACGTTTTCCACTCTGTGTTTGCAGCGTTCCATGGCACTAAAGAGCTTATAATTGAGGAATACTAGAGACAGAGAGTTCTTGGAGACTTCTCAAGGTCACCTTGATTTTATCTTAAAAGGAGCTGATGTTCAGCCAAGACCCTGGAGCAGAGCTCAATTCAATGTTGTCCAGCCAGTGTGCAAAATGAACAGATCTCCAAAGCTTTCAGTCTTGGATCTCTTAACTTGCTCCCCTGCACCAGATGCCAAGCCTCATGTCAGCTTTCCACAAATCCCACTCAGCACCCTGACCCTGCTCCCACATCCCATCACTCACAGAAACATAGAATAGATTCAAAAAATCATTAAGGCTGGAAAAGACTTCTAAATTCGTCCAGTCCAGCCATCAACACAACACCAATACCATGTCCTGAGGTGCTACATCTACGTGGTTTTTGAAACCCTCCAGGGATGGTGATTTCACCACTGCCCTGGGCAGCCTCTGAAAGGGCTTCACCACTCTTTCCATAATTTTCTTAATATCCAGTCTGACCCTGCCCTGGGGCAACTTGAGGCCATTCATCCCATCTCCTGTCACTGGGGAGAAGAGACCAACCCCCCCCCTCCCCACAGCCTCCTCTCAGGCAGTTGGAGACAGGGATGAGGTCTCCCCTCAGCCTCCTCTTCTCCAGGATAAACAGCCCCAGGGCCCTCAGCCGCTCCCACAACCCCTGTTCTCCAGCCCCTTCCCCAGCCTCGTTGCCCTTCTCTGGATGCATTCCAGGCCCTCAATGTCTTTCCTGTGCTGAGGAGCTCTTGTGCAGAGCCCTGCACTCCCATGTGCAGTCAAGCCTTTTCCTCTACAGCCCCATCCTTCATTTAGACACAGTTGTCACTCTGGAAATGATGCCTCAGTGCTTGGGGTGGGGTACGGGAGATGAGACCTCCTGATCCAACACAGATCTGTATCCCTGATAGCAGGAACCCCACAGACTGCTGAATTACCTGGGTTTGAATTATTTACCACAGGCTGTTTATCCTGGAGAAGAGGAGTCTGAGGGGAGACCTCATCCCTGTCTCCAACTGCCTGAGAGGAGGCTGTGGTGAGGTGGGGGTTGGTCTCTTCTCCCCAGTGACAGGGGATGGGAGGAGAGGAAATGGCCTCAAGTTGCGCCAGGGCAGGGTCAGGTTGGACATCAGGAAAAAAAATCTTCACCAAAAGGGTTCTGAGGCCCTGTCAGAGGCTGCCAGGGAGGGGGTGGAGTCCCCATCCCTGGTTTAAAAGCCTGGTGGATGAGGTTGTCAGGGATCTGTTTCAGTAGTGGACAGGGACGGTTGGACTCAATGATCTCAGAGATCTTTTCCAACCAGATGATTCTATGATTCTATGATTTTTCGCTTGTGCAAAGCCTGTGAACAGGAGGGAGTGGAAATAACATTTCAAACCATCTTCCTCCAGTCCCCTCTCCTGCCTCCCCTGGGCTCATATGTATCTCTTAGCTCTCTGCACAGGTTTAACAAGCTCATATTTTTAATCAATGAAATCACCCACTTGTAATTAACCACAGAACATCAGCCTTGTCAACTGACCTTTCTGTTTGATGGAACAAATATAATTACGCTGTCACTTCAGTCTGGTTTAACAAACAACCAGAAAATGTTCTTTAATAAGCTGCCACCCTGAGATGGTGGTTTATGATGGTTTAAAAGAATGTTTAATTTTAGTTAATTAATACTGTCTAATCTACCAGAACTAATGAACTTCCAACTACAATAGTAGGTCACTGCCATTGTACTCAATGAGATGTAAACATTAAAAGTTGCAAATTTATCAAAGCACAAATTCTGAAGAATAGAAGTAAAATGTGACCTTTACTAAATTTATATCTATTTTAATGTTCTTCCTATAATTATGCACTAAGAAGAAGGAAAGCAACGACCTACTTAAACACGGCAGAACGTTGTCAGTGTTGGAACCCTACGAATACAGGGAGACAAAGCACTAAAATTAACAACCAATAATGTATTATTATTGATAATGACTATTTATTAAATCATCCAACGTTCCCCCACCCACTCACACAATCCCACTTATTATGGATGGCACAACAAGACAAGAGGGAAAGGAAGAGAAAGCGATGGAGGGAACTGCCAGCGGTGCCGAAGGGATGTGGGAAGAGGATCACGCTTTCCTGACGGCCCACCTGAGGCACCGGCCACAAGATCACGCTGCTCCTCACACTCTGCTACCTCCTCGTGCTCCTCCTTTGTCACCATTCCCAGTTCCACAGTGGGAAATGCAGAAGGGGAAGTCAGTCCCCCACCATGGGCAGCGGGACAGGGGCTGCCAAGAACCCCAGAAATATCTCTTGGGCTGTGAGCAAGGCTTGAGCATCACCTTTGGAACAGTACCAAGTATGGACGTCCAGAGGTGCTGATGAAACGTGTTCCAGGTCATTCAAAGACAAAACCAAAAGGGGAAAATTAAGCAAACTCAGACAAATTTTGTGGAATCACAGAATCATGGAATGGTTTGGGTTGGAAGGGAGCTTAAAGATCATCCAGTTCCAACCCCCTGCCATGGGCAGGGACACCTCCCACTGGATCAGGGGGCTCCAAGCCCCATCCAACCTGGCCTTGAACACCTCCAGGGATGGGGCAGCCACCACTGCTCTGGGAAATCTGGGCCAGGGCCTCCCCACCCTCACAGCAAAACATTTCTTCCTAAAATCTCATCTCAATCTCTCCTCTTTCAGTTGAAAATCATTCCCTCTCATGCTGTCCCTGCACTCCCTGATCCAGAGCCCCTCCCCAGCTTTCCTGGAGCCCCTTTCAGTCCTGGGAGGCTGCTCTAAGGTCTCCCCAGAGCCTTTTCTTCTCCAGGCTGAACAACCCCAACTCTCTCAGCCTGTCCTCACAGCAGAGGGGTTCCAGCCCTTGGATCATCTCCATGGCCTCCTTCAGGCTCACTCCAACATCTCCAGGTCCTTCCTGTGCTGAGGACTCCAGACCTGGACACAGGGCTCCAGGTGGGGTCTCCCCAGAGCAGAGCAGAGGGGCAGAATCCCCTCCCTCCCTTCTGGTCCCTCTGCTCTGGGTGCAGCCCAGGACATGGGTGGTTTCTGGGCTGGGATTGTACGCTGCCACCTCACATTGAGCAGCACCCCAAGTCCTTCTCTTCAGGGCTTCTCTCAATCCCTTTCAGTTAATAATTCCCAAAAAAACTTACTTTACAAAATCTCTTCCCCACTACTATTAAGTCTTAGTAAATATGATAAAACATATCAAGTTCTAGAGAACTGGGAAAGTCTGAATTTGGTGTTAGCATTCAAAAAAGCAGTTGTGATGAAACAAATAACTTAGAGGCTGATTAATCTGCCCTCAGTCCCAGGCAAAATAATGAAGAAGCTGATATGGAAATCAATAAGGATTAAAAGATAGGGTTATAATTAATTCCAGACAACAGCTTTTCATGAAAAATAAGTCATGTCAGACAAATCTGATTTCATTCTTTTATGAGCTTATAAAATTTGTGAATAAAGGTATTTGCATGGGAGCGATATAGATTTTTGCAACAGGCATTACAAAAGCCATGGTTACTTAGCACGAGCTGATATTCTGCCACACTATTGGCAGTGGACATCATGAAAGATGATAAGGAGATTATTTCTAAAATATTATAACCAGCTTTGGTTGCCTGTGCTCAGGGAAAAAGAGAATGGTGTGAACCCCTCCAGGGATGGAGACTTCACCACTGCCCTGGGCACCCTCTGCCAGGGCTTCTCCACTCTTTCCTAGTTATTTTTTCTAATAACCAACCTAAACCTCCCCTGATGGAACTTGAGGGTGTTTCCTCTCATACTAAATATTTGATGTTGATCTGTCCCCCTACTTTCCTCCTACCAAATGTGATACCGACAAGGGAAGGAGGAGGAGCAGGTGCTGAGCTCTCCTCTCTGGTGCCCTATGACAGGAACTGAGGGAATGGCAGGAAGATGTGCCAGGGCAGGGGGAGATTGGACATTGGGAAGAGCTTCTTCCCCCAGGAGGTGGTGGAGCACTGGAACAGCTCCCCAGGGAAGCAGTCACAGCCTCACAATATTCCAGAAGCATTTGGCCAATGCCCTCAGCCCCACGGGGTGAATGTTGGGAGTGCCCTGTGCAGGGACAGGAGTTCCACTTGACAATTCCTTGTGGGTCCCTTCCCACTCAGGTCATTCTATGAGTCTGTGATTCTGGTCAGTCATTCATCACCAATATTGTCATTTCTCAAGCCAATGACAACCCAAGGAGACCCAACACCTGCTGGGGGCAGTGAAAGGATGAAAAGGAAATCCAAGCACTCCTTTGAAACCAGCAGGACCAGGGAGGGAAAGGCTGGAGGAGTGGAGGGTGAAGAACACGGCAGATCTGTCTTGTGTTTCTATGATTCTGTGCATCCTTAAAAGATAAATGAAGTCCTATTTGGCCCTAAGCAGAGGGTCATACTTCCACATGAAGACAGAGATAGAAAAAAAGAGGAATGGCTTGGCCTTTGTTGAAAGAGTTGGAGATATTCCACCTGCCTTGACTGAGTGATGGATGGACTGACTGATCATTGTCCATTAGCTTCCAGATTTCAAAGCTGGGAGTCAGAGATGGGAAACCAGATACAGGGGTCAGCAATATCAAGAGAGGGTCAGCAGCACAGCACGTGGGCTACACTGCAATTCTTGTTTTATTCTCCTCATTTCTCCCCCACCACTGGGAGGGGTTGCAGATCTGGGAGCAGAGAGAGCATCCTGAGAGGTACAATCTATGGCTTTAGAAGGGAAGCTCAGTGAACATCACAATAAAAGGCTTTACGAATCAAGTGGAGTTACGAGGCTCTCAGCTGGGGCTGTTCCCCAAGTCAAAGCCAAAACCACATCACAAGTACCCAGAAGTTGGGTTTCCCACAGGATACGGGGCCAAATGTGGTCATTTGGAAATGTCATGAACAATCTCTACACCATCAAACTCTGACCCCAGGCTTGAAGACTCCTGAGCCAGGCAATGAGAGGTATTGTCCATTTGCACCTTTGGAAGGTGCTCAGTGGGTCATAGCCCAGACCTTGGAGAATGAAGACGGTTCAGGACTGATGCAGAAGGAGGAATATAAATATAATATTGACATTACAAAGGTTGTGGGACAGTGCAAGCAGGATGTGAGTGCCTTTGGCACAGACAGGGACATTATTCATCCAACACAGTCTCACTGCCACATCTCTACAGCAGAGGAGATGGTCCTTCCCTCGCCAGCTGGGATCGGGATGTCCCTGTGGCAGAGAAGATTTCTTCCAGCACTGAGATCATCCAGAAAGCCTGTTCACTCAAGGTTCACTTTCCAAAATCATCAATCTCTTTTGTACCAGTCCTTGGACCACCTCCCTCCATCCTACCAGCACTTCACCTCTAGGAGACAAACATCTCACGCCAGACAAGCTGTCAAGGTCTCTTCACCAACTGTAGACAAAGCCAAGATTACAGATTTAGGACAAGTGGCAATTTTTAAGATGGCTAAGCTAGGTTTTAATGAATGCCACTAAGGATAATTGAGGATAAAAATGGAAGTAGGTCTCTAGGCTGAAGTAAATGAGATTTTTTTTTAATTATTATCCTTTTTACCTCCTTAAAGTTCATCATTGTATAAAGTTTGAAAGCTCACTGGCAGGATCAGCTTTGATTACTCTCATTCGATTTTCCAACTACACTTTTTCGCCTTCACTTCTCTTATTCAGTGTGTTATTACATCCTTAAAAGATATTTTAAATTAATTTACTGCACTCTGTGAACAGTAGTAAAAATATTAGCTTTCAAAGAGTTATGTCAATGAGGAAAGCATGTTCATTCTTCCTTGAAAGAAGTATATTATGAAAACTGTAACCCATAAAACAAAAACTTACTCGCATTTTTCTGCTCTTTAAATCCATCCCTGAGCTAATGCAAGGAAATTTAGCCCTTAATTTATAATAAATATGCATGGAAAAAAAAGAGAACACCTTGCAAAACAGACATATTTATAGTGTCAGCCAGGAGGAAACCATTAGTATTTCAAAGGAAATGGTCCCGCTCGGCAGCAAATACAAAGGGTGCTGATGCAAATTGGTATGAAAATGATTTCTTTCCTAATTTTACTCTGGAAAACCACAACACTGCAGGTGACCACACCAATCCACCTCTAATTTCAGCAGCGACTACTAAAATTTTTACCTTGCAGGATGCAAATTTTCTACCACAAAATTTAAGACTTGGACAACTTTGTAAACAACTGGGCTGGACAGAAAGTAAATTCTTTCTTTTCATGGCTAGCAGAGTCAAGGTGGGTTTTATGTGTTTGCTGAAAGGAGGAGGTGACAAATGAACCCAGAATTCCATCATTTTTCTCATTCCTTTTCTTTCTCTCTTTCCTAACTTTCATAGAATCGTGGAATGGGTTCCACTGGGTTGGGTTGGGTTGGGTTAGGTTGGAAGAGACCACAAAGTCCATCCAGTTCCACCCCCCTGCCATGGGCAGGGACACCTCCCACTGGATCAGGGGGATCAAAGCCCCATCCAGCCTGGCCTTGAACACCTCCAGGGATGGGGCAGCCACCACTGCTCTGGGCAAACTGGGCCAGGGCCTCCCCACCCTCACAGCAGAACATTTCCTCCTAAGAACTCATCTCAATCTCCCCTCTTTCAGCTCAAAGCCATTTGCCTTCATCCTGTCCCTGCACTCCCTGATCAGGAGCCCCTCCCCAGCTTTCCTGGAGCCCCTTTCAGCCCTGGGAGGCTGCTCTAAGGTCTCCCCAGAGCCTTCTCTTCTCCAGGCTGAACAACCCCAACTCTCTCAGCCTGTCCTTATACAGAAGGAGCTCTAGAACTTGGATCATGTCTGTGGCCTCCTCTGGACTCGGGAATATCATCCTTATGTCACTCACAAAAAGTGATGTAGAAGGTGCTTCTGATTCTGTTCAAGGCCAGGGTGGACGTGGCTTTGAGCCCCCTGATCCAGTGGGAGGTGTCCCTGGAACTGGATGGGCATTAAGATCCCTTCCAACCCAGACCATTCCATGACTCTCTGGTCAGCACAGAGGCCGTATTGCACATTTACACGAATGAGGTGTATTTGAACGTGGGATTCACAGCTTCAGCCCATCACATTGCACACCCTGGCTTTTAACCATGAATGCCTGAATTTCAGTCTGAAGTGACAAAGCTGTGTTTCATACAGGTGGAAAAGAACAAAGTGAAGAGAAGGCAAAATTTACTTTCAGCATATCAGTAAACTAATGGATATTGTGACTGACTTGTGAAATTGCTTTCAGCACACTCTGCTCACACAAGTACCTTAAAATCTATCAATACTCTAAATTCAGCCTCAAGTTACTATTCATAGCCTAATAAAGCTGTCAGAATAAATGTTTTTAAAAGAAATTTCCATTGAAAGTTGTCTTCTGCCAGAGTTTTAAAAGTACAATTGTTTTATCCAAGTCCACAGCAGCACAGGAACTGAATGCAAAATGATTTGCAAGGAAAATACGCCAAGGCTGTAATTCTCTTTCTTCAAGCAAATGGATTCCCTTTAATAGGCAAAGAGTTCCAGTGTCATTAATTAAGACACTGCAGACAGGAGAGGAGTTGGGTTTAGAAGGCTGTGAGATCAGCGACAATGTATTAGGTTTGATGCCAATGCAAATTATTTCAGTAAAAGGCTTTGAAACAGATCTTGATTCTTCATCCTCTGCTTCCTACATTTTGAAAAAGAACAAACCTGTCCCAGAAAAGGAGCAACCTTTTGGTCTGTCTTTGAAACCCCTGAAATAGGGGAGTTTTTTGTTAAAAATGACAACTGAAACCCCAGATGATAATCCAGTCAACAGGAAAATAAAGAGAACCTCTCTTTTACTGAACATAAAAGGCACTTTCTCTGGAGGAGTCGTGTTTGTAAGAATGCAGGCGAGTGGCAGCCTGAAAAGCATTAAACCTCCACAGTTGTTTCCATTGAAAGGATCATCCTGAAAGCTCTAGCACAGCCTTCACCAAGATATCACAGAATCATGGAATGGGTTGGAAGGGATCTTGAAGTCCATCCAGTTCCAACCCACCTGCCACGGGCAGGGACACCTCCCACTGGATCAGGGGGCTCCAAGCCCCATCCAGCCTGGCCTTGGATGCCTATATATAAGAATTTTACTTTTATGATTCTTATAATTTTTATTATTGAATAAAAGTATTGAGTAAAAAGAAGCTTTTCCTAAGTGAATCTTGTTCTAAGTGAACAAAATTGTGTTCACTGAGAGAAGGAGGTTATCAGGAAAACAACTGCACCAAGCTGAGCACAGCTAAAACTGTCCTGTAATCAAATGATATCATAGAATCATAGAATTGCCTGAACTGGAAGGTTCCCACAAGGCCCATCCAGTCCAACTGCTGTCCCTGCACAGGACACTCCCAACACTCACCCCCTGTCACTGAGGGCATTGGCCAAATGCTTCTGGAATGCTGGCAGAGCAGGTGCCCTGACTGCTTCCCTGGGGAGCTGTTCCAGTGCTCCACCACCCGCTGGGGGAAGAACCTCTTCCCAATGGCCAATCTCCCCCTGCCCTGGCACATCTTCCTGCCATTCCCTCCAGTCCTGTCCCAGGGCACCAGAGAGCAGAGCTCAGCCCCTCTTTCCCCTCCCTCCCTTGGGAGAAGGCACAAACAGCTCTGAGATCCCCTCTCAGGCTCCTCTTCTCCAGCTGAACAGACCAAGGCACTTCAGCCTCTCCTCACACACTTCCCCTCCAGACCCTTCCCCAGCTTTGGGGCCTCCTCTGGACACTCTTCAGTAGTTCAATGTCTTTTTTATCCCCTTGCAATTCTGCAACTCAAAGCTGGGGTTTGGGCACCTTGCAATAAAACTAATGCAAAAAAGGGCATAAATGTGAAACCAGTAGCCTCCATTTACAACACACCCCCGTTCTACTTAGTTTCTTTCAACTTTGTTTCTGAAAGACTACTCCACTGTGTCAAGTCAACCTGGAGCTGAACATATAAGATAAGGAAAGATGAGGTTTCTCAGGACTGGAAAAGATGGAGGTGTTCTCCAGGCTGCTGTCGACAGCGTCGCAGATGGTTTTCTTCTGGGTCAGTATTTCTCAGATGCATTAAAATGGGTCTCCAATAATGATGCCCCCAGTTGAGGCAATGAGAAGAACTGAAAAGGGAGGTTATAATGTGCCTTGTGGAGCAACCAGGTACCAAAACTGAAGGTCATTATTTCAGCATATTTAAATAATTCTTAACAGTCACATGTCCCAGCACGTCCTTTGTCTGGTCATGTAAAAACTTTCTACGCTGCTGTAGTGCTAAACAATGCCATGTTGTGTCTTAGAATCATGGAATGGTTTGGGTTGGACCTCAAAGCCCAGTCCAACCCCCTGCCATGGGCAGGGACACCTCCCACTGGATCAGGGGGCTCAAAGCCCCATCCAACCTGGCCTTGGACACCTCCAGGGATGGGGCTTCTCCACAGCTTCTCTGGGAAACCTGGGCCAGGGCCTCCCCACCGTCACAGCAAAACATTTCTTCCTCAGATCTCATCCCAATCTCCCCTCTTTCAGCTGAAAATCCTTCCCCCTCATCCTGTCCCTGCCCTCCCTGATCAAGAGCCCCTCCCCAGCTTTCCTGGAGCCCCTTTCAGTCCTGGGAAGCTGCTCTAAGGTCCTCCCAAAGCTTTCTCTTCTTCCAGCTGAACAACCCCAACTCTCTCAGCCTGTCCTTGTACATTTCCACGGCCTCCTCTGGACTCACTCCAACAGCTCCATGTCCTTCCTGTGCTCAGGACTCCAGAACTGGACACAGGACTCCAGGTGGGGTCTCCCCACAGCAGAGCAGAGGGGCAGAATCCCCTCCCTCACCCTGCTGGTCCCACTGCTCTGGGTGCAGCCCAGGACACACCTGGCTTTCTGGGCTGCAAGCTCACCTTGCTGGGTCATATTTAGCTTTTCATCCACCAGCAGCCCAAGCCCAAGGTAATAATTTTAATTGTAGGTGTAGGAAATTATCTATACAGAGTAATTTTAAGAGAAATTGCAATAAGTCAGTTAGTATCCTAGTTTAAAGGCAGTGGAATTTCAACCAGTTCCTTACAGAATGTCTACAGTTCCTCTCCTGTAAAAACCCAGCTATAATTTCTCCCTGATTACCTTGTTTATCCCATCTTAAAAGACTGCATCCTGTTGAAATACTGATAACAAGAACATTAGAGGAAACAAGAAAAAGGTTTGCTCTTACAAGCTCTCCTTATTTCTGGTGGATTTGTTCCTTCCTTTGCAATGCAACTCAAAGTATTCTCAGAAAACCTATTAATGATGGAGGTTTCCCCTCCCAGCACTTTAATAGCAGCACAACAGTTCTGGAAGGAAATGGACAGCAGAGCCAAGAACTGCACTGTTTTACTTAAATCTGCCACTGTTCTGGTTGCTTTTTGAAACTGGAGTGAAGGAAGAAGAGTCACATTGATCTCTTTGGTAAAAGGATGAGGTTCCCATGGAAAGCAGATAAAAGGCAAACTCCAACTTCTTCTCAGTTTCCTTTTTTGCCTTAGTCCTTGCTGTCTCTTTATATTTTAAGAGACATTCTGCTTCAAGTTACCATTTCTTCATTTCTACATATGAATATTTTCTAGGTTTCTGGCCAGATCATCAAAAGGATTAGATTTAATTGGTATGGCCATGCATGAAATTATTTCTTTTCAGGCAAGTAATGTCACCAATTGACATCAAGAGAAGAAATTATTAGCTCTAAAGCTGGTGAAATGTATGAAGTTAAAACCTTTTTGACTCCACAGTAGCTACACAAGTTCTTTGACTTATTTCTGGAGGAAATAACCAGTAGAAGTTTAATTTCTGTCTGTGCTTTTAAGAACAGTCTACCTACTAGAAATCAAACACTCAGCTCTGGAAAGGAAATTGCACACAAATTTAGTGTCTTGTCTCATGGCTTTCAAGAACTGGTCAAAAAGGCAAGGGTGAAAAAGCCTCCTTTAGATGCATCTGTTTGTAGATGACACCAACTAGGTGGAAGTGTTGATCTGCTCGAAGGAAGGGAGGCTCTGCAGAGGGATCTGGACAGGCTGGATCCATGGGCTGAGAGCAACGGGATGAGGTTCATAAGAACCAAGTGCAGAGTCCAGCACCTGGGACACAAAAACCCCTGCAGAGTCACAGGCTTGGGACAGAGTGTCTGGAGAGTGCCTGGAGAAGGCCCTGGGAGTGTTGGTTGGCAGGGGCTGAACATGAGCCAGCAGTGGCCCAGGGGGCCAAGAGGGCCAATGGCATCTTGGGCTGTGTCAGACACAGCGTGGGCAGCAGGAGCAGGGCAGGGATTGTGCCCCTGCACTGGGCACTGGGGAGGCCACCCCTCGAGTGCTGGGGTCAGTTCTGGGCCCCTCACTCCAAGAAGGACATTGAGGGGCTGGAGAGCGTCCAGAGAAGGGAGCGGAGCTGGGGAAGGGGCTGGAGAACAGGGGTTGTGGGAGCGGCTGAGGGCCCTGGGGCTGTTTATCCTGGAGAAGAGGAGGCTGAGGGGAGACCTCATCCCTGTCTCCAACTGCCTGAGAGGAGGCTGTGGGGTGGTGGGGGTTGGTCTCTTCTCCCCAGTGACAGGGGATGGGAGGAGAGGAAATGGCCTCAAGTTGCCCCAGGGCAGGGTCAGATTGGACATCAGGAAACATTTCTTCATGGAAAGGGTTCTCAGGCCCTGTCAGAGGCTGCCAGGGAGGGGGTGGAGTCCCCATCCCTGGAGGGGTTTAGAAGATGGGCAGATGAGTTTCTGAGAGACTTGTTTTAGTAAGGGGACAGGTACAGCTGGACTCTGTGGTCTCAGAGGTCTTTTCCAACCAGATGATTCTACGATTCTATGACTGAAGCTGTTTCTCTGACCACAGTTGGGTTTTCCAGCCAACCAAGACACAAGTTCCCATTCCCAGTTCTTCAAGACAAGAGAAACCTGCAGCCCCTGAGCTCCACTTCAGGGTATTCTGCAGAATTGTTCAGGTTTTTATTCAGGTCTCTTCCTTTATTAAATGCAGAGGGCTTAAAATATCCATCTCTCCATAAATCCACTGATACTTACAAATACCCTGAACATTTTACATTCAGTAAATGACAAAGCCAGACTGGGCACACAGAAATCCTTAGTTTGGTTTTGTTATAAGACAAAAACTAAGGAAAAAAAACGTGCCTTTCCCTGAAAGGACTCAAACTATTGCAACCACCCAGCCCTAAGATCTCCAGATGCAAAATTGAGCTAAGAAAAAAAAAAAGCTCTCAAAACTTACAGGGAAATTTGTTTGGAGATTAAATACAGAGCACAATCTGATTCAAAACATTAGAGATAATGCAATCTGTCTCCACACATATTGAACAAGCTGGAGCTGCCAGGGACCATCCTGCACTGATCTATGAGATGCAGAATAAATTGTAACTGGGGAAGCACATTCTTGAGAGCAGCAAACAAAATGTTACTGGAGATTAGTCAAGAATAATCTCCTAATACTGTCAAAGATCAGTTCGAATGCCAGTAAATCTATTTTACATCAAGAAAACAGTAAGTGTCTGGCTTGTTTTCATGAAGGTGAAGAGTTTATATTACTCTTGGTAACACTATAAAGTATAAACAGGATCTAAAGCTACTGGAGAGTGTCCAGAGAAAGCTATGAAATTGGTGATGGGTTTAGAGGAGAAGTCATATGTGGGGTAGCTGAAGTGCCTTGGTCTGTTCAGCTGGAGCAGAGGAGCCTGAGAGGGGATCTCAGAGCTGTTTGTGCCTTCTCCCAAGGGAGGGAGGGGAAAGAGGGGCTGAGCTCTGCTCTCTGGTGCCCTGGGACAGGACTGGAGGGAATGGCAGGAAGATGTGCCAGGGCAGGGGGAGATTGGCCATTGGGAAGAGGTTCTTCCCCCAGCGGGTGGTGGAGCACTGGAACAGCTCCCCTGGAAGCAGTCAGGGCACCTGCTCTGCCAGCATTCCAGAAGCATTTGGCCAATGCCCTCAGTGACAGGGGGTGAGTGTTGGGAGTGTCCTGTGCAGGGACAGCAGTTGGACTGGATGGGCCTTGTGGGTCCCTTCCACCTCAGGACATTCTGTGTATCTGTCATTCTCTGTTTGCTGTGCCCTCTCTCCCAAGCAGTAAATGTTTAAAGGTGAGATTATTCAGTGTGGATAAACATCCAAACATCAGAGCTGCTTTGTGATGGCAATGGGAGGAATGGAAATATCCTCAGGGGCTCTGCTGCACGTTCTGCTGCTTTGCTGGATTAGAAATACAATGAAATGCAGGCTGTCCTCAGCAAAGGGGACTCCTGCACTCACAAAGCCAGGGCATCAGGTTCTGGTCCGTGCTTGAGTGGCTTCAGGGAACAAACCCACTGTCACTGCTGCGGAGAGGTGGGTGAATAAGAGCAAGCAGCAGGCTGCACTCAAATAACATGATAATAGAAGCCCTTGGATATGGAGGCTGGGTTTAGAAGGAAACTGGAGCAGGCACACATGGCTGCCCCATCCCTGGAGGTGTTCAAGGCCAGGCTGGATGGGGCTTTGAGCCCCCTGATCCAGTGGGAGGTGTCCCTGCCCATGGCAGGGGGGTGGGATTGGCTGAGCTTTAACGTCCCTTCCAACCCAAACCATTCCATGATTCTGTGTCCTTCAAGACCCATCATCTCTGCTACACTTCTATTTTGTGGATGAAACCCTGCTAACAGCATCATTATCTCTCTACAGCTCATGAAAACCCACGATTTGTTTATAAATGTACCTGAAATGCAACTGCAATTATAAATTCATACTTGCTGCACCCTTGCAGAGCAGGAGGTTCTGTGCTTCCTCAAAGCTATTATCTACACAAAACCCTTAATATCTAAAAGGGGAAAATCTAAATGATCTTTCCTATCTTGTTCCAAGCTCCAAATTTCTGTATTCCATTTCTTTCCAGTCAAATCCTTAGAAGATGCTGTAATTTCTTGCCTGACATTCATATTTTGATCTGGCTGAAAAACACTGGGCAGTTGCACATGATTAGAGCAATACAGCATTATTGATGGAATCTAATGACTTGCTAATGGCCACAGATGGAAACTTCTGGCCACAACTCATGGCAGTTGTCTTTTCAGTAAGATTTGATGTGCTAGACCATGGATGGAGCTGGAAATTATTTTAAGGTAAACTATACAGCAATTATAAACCCATCAGGGAATATCAGGCAGAATTCACACAATTACAGTAGAAATTATGAGTGCTGTCAGGAATCATGCCAGTTTATGCCAAACAGTTTTTATGCTCCTATATGAATGAATTAGTAATTAAATTCTTTATTTTTATTAGTAGTGACGGGCATTTATTAGTATAGAATCCTAGAATGGCTTAGGTTGGAAGGGACCTTAAAGCCCATCCAGTTCCAAATTCTCTGACATAAATGAGATAAAGTGAACAGTTACTCTCTGAATAGCAAGAATTAGACAAATGAAAAAAAACCAAAAAAAAGGAGGGTTAAATGCAAATTAAAAGAAAAGCCAAATGTATTTATCATATGAGGACCTTGGAGTAACTCCAATTTATTTCACCACGATACCAGCTTTGGAGTGCCAAGAGGGGTTTGGTGAACTTATCTTAAAGCCTAATGTGTGATATATTTTCAGATGATGAGGAAGTGATGGTTCCATCAAGAAAAGCCTGTTTAATTGTATCCATGGCTCTTCCTCCTTATTTTGCAGAAACTGTGGGGCAGTAAAGTGGAAAAGGTCTTTGGAAAGTCATGTTGATTCCAGGGTGCTGGGAAGTGTTTTGCAGCCTTTGGGGTTTGGCAGCTTTTAGAAGGGATGCTCTGTGGATTCTTCTGGATGAGATACCCACTGCCAGCTTGTCTGCAAGTTCTGAAGCCATGATTCAGTGACCCTGAGCATCCCTTTCAGTCCCACATACCTGCTCCAAGTACAGTCCTACTGCTCTGCCTGGCTACAGACCTCAACAAATGGAAAGGAAAAAACATCTCATGGCTTCAGCTGTGTGTAGAATCATAAATAATTTGGTTGGAAAAGACCTCTGAGATCATTGAGTCCAACTGTCCCTGTCCACGACCAAACCCTGTCCCTCAGAAACTCATAAACCCAACTTTTAAGCCCCTCCGGGGATGGGGACTCCACCCCCTCCCTGGGCAGCCTCTGCCAGGACCTGAGAACCCCTCCAGGGAAGAAATTTTTCCTGATGTCCAATCTGAACCTCCTCTGGCACAATCTGAGGCCACTTCTTCTCATCCCATCGCTTGTTACCAAGAACCCACCTCGCTACAACCTCCTTTCAGGCAGTTGTAGTCAGTGATGAGGTCACGATATGGGATATATAATTTACAAGCAATTTAGGACCTTTATCAACCTGGCCTCTGTTTTCCCCAGATCCCATCTTTGACTGCACTCCTTCCCCTGCTGTGAAATCACAGCTCAGTGATGGAGAGATTGGCCTCAGTAGATCTTGGAAGCTTTCGCCTCTTGGTTGTCCTTTCTTTACTCTTCCTCCTGCTTCACTCACTGGCTGAGGGCCACAAATGTGCTCCAGACAGCAAGAGATGACCTTAAAAATATTCACTTCTCCTTAACCTGCTTAAAACTGAGTTATTGTTGCACATACCTCTTTCATGATGACCATGTTTAACAGCCTAATCTAACCTTTTTGGGCCATATTTCATTCGTTTTTACTGTGAGCCATTTGCAACAAGGGTCACCGGTCCCTGGGAAATTGCTAAAAGAAAAAAAGGCTGGGGATTTAAAAGGAAAAAAAGAAAAATAAAGGTCATTCTCATAGGAGAAGACACACATCTTATAAATCAATTACAGATCTTTCATGCTGCAGCTCATTCAGCTTAGTGCCACCTCACTCTCATCCTTTGTCACCTTAGAGTTTCTCACTAAAAGAAGTTAGTTCTTTGGAAGCTGTGTATGAAGAGGTGTTACACGAGCTGCAAATCAGCTTTCTTGATCCACATGTCCTGAGAAACTCACAATAATTGGAAAAAACCCTAAAGCTAGAATGGAGGTGAACATCTTTCTGTGAGTCGTGACAGTTTGACCTATCCTGAAAACCTTATGATTAAAGGTGAAATTTCAGATTAAGCAGTTTTCCAGGAAATTTGCAATTATGAACTATGTACGTGACCCCAGATAAGACCAAGTCCTGGTAGAACACCAGGATGTAAACTCTAGTGAATTAATTGTATTTCTTAATTTAGTTCCTAATGGTGTGTTCATATAATCATGAAGGAAAAGACCTCTGAGGTCATCGAGTCCAACTGTACCTGTCCTGTGGGTGTTGGTCTCTTCTCCCAAGTGACAGGAGATGGAATGAGAGGAAATGGCCTCAGGTTGCACTGGGGAGGTTCAGATTGGACACCAGGAGGAATTTCTTCACTGAAAGGGTTCTCAGGCTCTGGCAGAGGCTGTCGGAGAGGTGATGGAGTCCCCATCCCTGGAGGGGTTTAAAAGGTGGGCAGATGAGTTTCTCAGGGATCTGGTTTGGCAGTGGACAGGGACGGTTGGACTCAATGATCTCAGAGGTCTTTTCCAACCAGCAATTCTCTGATTCTACAAGTTGAGGCAAATACCTGAAAATCCAGCCTTTCTTTCCACAGTGGTTTCTTGTACAAGCACCACTTGTAGAAACAACCATGTCTCTAACTCAGACAGAATGATTTATTTTGAATTAAAATCTGTGCCCAAGGTATCAGCTGCAAGGACATTCACATTTCATCCAAGTGAGCTAAGAAGAATATCCAGGGCTTTTTCATATGCATTTTAGTGATACCTGATTTGTTCATCTATTTGTCTTTGCACAGCGCAGTAATAACTTGTCTGTGTCTGGCTCATACAAAGATGTTTCAATATTCTACTTGTTAGCACTACAATATGATTAAGAGAAATGGCTCCAAAACATAATTCTTGACATTTAAAAATTCCTTCATTTTCAAACAGTCAATTCTGTTTATTACAGAATCACAGAATGGTTTCGGTTGGAAAAGACCTTTAAGATCATCGAGTCCAAACATCGATCCAGCCCTGCTGAGTCCAGCACCAGAACACGTCTCCAAGTACAAAATCGACTCATCTTTTAAACCCCTCCAGGGATGGGGACTCCACCCCCTCCCTGGCAGCCTCTGACAGTGCTTCACAACCCTTCCTGTAAAGAAATTCCTCCTAATACCCATCCTAAATCTCCCATGGTGCATCCTGAGGCGGTTCCTTGTCACTGGCTACCGGGGAGAAGGGACCAACCCCCACTTCCCCACAGCCTCCTCTCAGGCAGTTGGAGACAGGGATGAGGTCTCCCCTCAGCCTCCTCTTCTCCAGGATAAACAGCCCCAGGGCCCTCAGCCGCTCCCACAACCCCTGTTCTCCAGCCCCTTCCCCAGCTCCGGTCCCTTCTCTGGACGCTCTCCAACCCCTCAATGTCCTTCTTGGAGTGAGGGGCCCAGAACTGACCCCAGCACTCGAGGTGTGGCCTCCCCAGTGCCCAGAGCAGGGGCACAATCCCTGCTCCTGCTGGACACACCTTGGCTGATCCAAGCCAGGATGCTGGTGGCCTTCTTGGCCACTGCTGCCTCATGTTCAGCCACTGTTGACCAACACCTTCAGGTCCTTTTCCCCCGGGAAGCTCTCCAGCCACTCTTCCCCAAGAGGCTGATGTGACCCAAGTGCAGATCCAGCACTTGGCCTTGTTGAACTTCATGCAGTTGGCCTCAGCCCATCGATCCAGCCTGTCCAGATCCCTCTGTACAGCAATATCAGCAATAAAAATTTTCAGGGTTTTTTGCTTTCTCTAGTTGGAAAAAGAAGAGATAAAACCTGTCAATAAAGAGAACCTAGAGCTTAATAAAATTAGTAAGCAAGAAGGAGACACCAAACTATGTGATTACACTGTCACGTATCTCCCTCAGCCTTCGTTTCTGCCGCACCAACCAGACGAGCGCGCTCTGCCCCTGAAGCGAGGCGCAATTAATCAACGTGGTTAAAGCACAATTAAATTAACGTCTTACAAATCCTCCTGCTAACCTATTTAACTTCATAATCCCAGGAAATATCCAGAGGAGGAGATACCCAGCGTCCTCGTGGCGTGTTCAACATCACCACGCACAATACCACAAAGGCTGGGGCCGCACAAACCGCGCGATAGCGATTCCAACAGGCCACGGATAATTTACATCCACTGAGGATCTGCTTCAATTATCCCGACCAAGAATAATTTGCAGGCGAGGAGCACGGGAATTCCCAGGCTAGAGCTGAGCCAAGTGGCTGACTCCGAGCAGTTCCCAGCAGAGGAGACTTTTAAAGGGAGTTACACTGAACACCACTCATGGGCAGGTGGAATAAGCGGCTGCTGACGAGAAGTTTCAGGCTCATCCTAGATGATGCAGATTGGTTTAAATGCCATGAGGAGGGTGTAGTGGATTGACTTTTGGATTTTTCAGATCTTCCTTAAAAAAATAGCCTTTACAGGTCTTCCTTAACAGCAGAGATCGGGATCTATGGGAGTATTCCATATCTTCCTTTAACGTAACACAGCATATAAATAAGGTGTAGATAGAGTACGCTCTCTTCTTCTTCCGGGAGGCTGGAGAGCAGGAGCTCTTTGCTGCTGGTCCTGTCTGGAGCTGAGGCCTGTGGTAGCTGCTGGTGGCTGCCCACACGTTGAGGGAGAGGGTTGGATTTGGCTGTTCTGCTTTCCTCGAGGGAAGTGATGAGACTTCATTAGTTCTTTACTTTGTTGGTTACCGGGTCTTACAAGTGTGCAGAACTCTTTGGTTTTAGTTCCTTTTTGTCCTTTTTCCCATTTTCCCTTCCCCTCCTCCTTTGAGTTTTGCATGATACCCTTACTGTGTAGTTCTTTGTATTTAGAAAATATAAAAATATATATATATACTGTGATTTTGGTTTCTTCCATAGTTTTTTTCCTTTGAAAGGGGGGAAGTTTTGGGAGAGAGGCAGACTGAGCAGTTGGAGAGCTTGGGAAAGGTAGATCTAACCAGCTCAGAGGGATTCCCCATCGCTCCCACAGCAGGAGCTACCGGAGAGTCACCAGGGCTCTTCACCAGGGATTGCAGAGACAGGATAAAGCAAAATAATTTTAAGATAAAAGAGGGGAGATTTAGGTGAGATCTTAGGAAGGCAATGATAAGAACTCCAGCTGTTTTAATTATCCAGCAAAGCCCACATTTGGTAATGCTGATTCGAGCTTTGGTCGCATCATTTGGTGGTTCCACAGGCTCAGTATAACCTGCATAAGAGTCTTTTTTTTTCCCTCTCAGCATTTCTGGCTTTTCAGTTTCATTGAATTTCCTCTCCTTGTGGAGGATACTCGTGTTTTCAGACTGTGCCCCTTGAACCAGCCCTTACAGACACCCTCACACCTCATGCCCCCTCCAAGAACAAGGTGCTTTCAGGTGCTCTTCAGAGCAGAAGTCTGCTTACCTCAGCCTTTGTCTTGCTCTTCTTCACCCTTTCTAATTCTGCAATAACTTTTTAACAAACACCATCTAGGGCTCCCAGCCAAGCTCCACCATCGATTTCAGATATTTCGTGAGGTTGGCCCTGAAGGTCTCTCTCACAGCCCTTTCTTATCCTGGTTTTGATTTCTGTAACCCCACTGAGCAGAGACTTTCACTGCAGCATCCACACTAACAATTTGGTCCTCTTACTGAAAGAGTAAAATCCTTAAATCCAACAGATTGTTAAAGTTGTGCTTCAGCCAACTCAATGCCACCAGGTGTCCCAGACTCCTTAAATCCCTGATGTCCCACCAATCCTTTCTCAATGTGACTACCCAGAAAAAGAAGGAAAAAATACTTTGTTCACTTGGACATTTTGCTAGCTCAGAGTTTATCTTTCCAATTATTGTTATTTATTAATATATTTCTTAGGGTTTGGGGGGAGGATTACTAAGAAATGGATCAAAAACACAAATCCTTTGGTATAGAACACTGCAGATTCTACGTAAACATTTTGCCATGGTAAGAATGAGCCTGCTATTCCTAACCCTCTCATTAGGACCTTGCCTATTTTTCCCAGGACAAGTGGCCAGCAGACCACCATAGCTGCAGAGCCAATGTCCCATTCTGCTCTTGTGAGACCCCACCTGGAGTCCTGTGTCCAGGTCTGGAATCCCAACATAACAAGGATATGGAACTGTTGGAGTGATTCCAGAGGAGGCAACAAAGATGATCCAAGGGCTGGAGCACCTCTGGTATGAGGACAGGCTGGGAGAGTTGGGTGTGCTCAGCCTGGAGAAGAGAAGGCTCTGGGGAGACCTTAGAGCAGCCTCCCAGGACTGAAAGGGGCTCCAGGAAAGCTGGGGAGGAGCTCTTGATCAGGGAGTGCAGGGATAGGATGAGGGGGAAGGGTTTTGAGGTGAAAGAGGGGAGATTGAGATGAGATCTTAGGGAGAAATGTTTCCCTGTGAGGGTGGGGAGGCCCTGGCCCAGGTTTCCCAGAGCAGTGGTTCTGCCCCATCCCTGGAGGTGTTCAAGGCCAGGTTGGATGGGGCTTGGAGCCCCCTGATCCAGTGGGAGGTGTCCCTGCCCATGGCAGGGGGGTGGAACTGGATGGGCTTTGAAATCCCTTCCAACCCAAACCTTTCCATAATTCTACCATTTCCCCACATTTTTCCATTCCTCTAGGAAAGGAGAAAAATCACCTCACAAAGCCTTCTTTAGTCCTGCACAGAGTTCACAAAGAATTGCTGCATATACAGAAGACACTCGTACTCAGAAGAGCCAGAGACAGGAAGAGTTTTGAAGGAGAAAAATATTAATTTAGATATTCAGGTTTAATATTTGTGTTCTCCTCCAGGCACTCATTCAGGTTTCTTTTTTGTGCCCTTGCCTGGGCACCCATTTAAGGACACAGTTGGAGATGGGAATACCAAAAGAGATGAATCTTTGGTCCCAACCACTGGAAACCTTTTTTTTATTAGGCCGTGTACTGCTTCCTTACATGATAAAATTCCCTTTGAGAATGGGTTTTCAATATTTCTTAGCAAGACAATGCAACAATGGGAATTTTTGAATACAGAATCATAGGTTGGAAAAGACCTCTAAGACCATCAAGTCAACAGACAGCCTCCTTTTCCCCACAATACTGCCTTAAAATTAATTATTTCTGCCTATTAGCAATAAAACCCCTTATTTTTTTCTTATTAACAAAGAATCATAGATCAGATCACCCAGTTTTCAAAGAGAAGCCTCTTTCTTTTAAATCCTGCTCAGTTAAAGCTGTCTTTTCCTAATGCAGACTGTAAAATATTCATTCCTTAATAGCAGAATCAGCTCTCTTCAAAGCCAATATAGCCTTATGCAGATGAGTTCCATTTTTGCAGACATCATGGAAAAGGGATTCACTGCTATATGGTAAAAACTTCAGAATGTTTGAAATATGAGAATATTATAATTGTACTTTAATATGCTAATGGGAACTGGGAAGAATCCAAGTAATTTGCCCATATATCACTACACCCCCTGTGGCCGGGTAATATGGGAATTTGGACATAGTTATTAATTGGAAGCATTGCCCAGAGTTTCTTGGACATAAGCAATAAATGGAGGTATTGCTTGAGGCTGAGAATAATGAACTCCCAAAATTTGGTTTATTTTATCAAATTGTTTCTTAAAAACTGCTTCAATCACCAAAAAAATGCTTCTGAAAATACCATTAATCAAAAGGATAGGTTTTTATTTGGTGTGTTGGATATTTCCAGGTGAAAAAGATAGAAACTACACTCAGAGCATCACTATTAACTACTGAAATTCACTGTGTATTCACACTTTATTAGGTACATGTATAGACAATAAGAGAATCATGGAATGGTTTGGGTTGGAAGGGACCTCAAAGCCCATCCAGTTCCACCCCCTGCCATGGGCAGGGACACCTCCCACTGGATCAGGGGGCTCCAAGCCCCATCCAACCTGGCCTTGAACACTTCCAGGGATGGGGCAGAACCACTGCTCTGGGCAACCTGGGCCAGGGCCTCCCCACCCTCACAGCAAAACATTTCTCACTCAGCTCTCATCTCAATCTCTCTTCTTCCAGCTCAAAACCCTTCCCCCTCATCCTATCCCTGCAATCCCTGATCAAGAGCCCCTCCCCAGCTTTCCTGGAGCCCCTTTCAGTCCTGGGAGGCTGCTCTAAGGTCTCCCCACAGCCTTCTCTTCTCCAGGCTGAACAACCCCAACTCTCTCACCCTGTCCTTGTGTGGGAGATGCTCCAGCCCTTGGGTCATCTTTGTAGCTCCCCTGGACCCACCCCCACTCATCCCTGTCCTTCCTGTGCTCAGGACTCCAGAACTGAATATGACTCTCCAGGTGAGGTCTCACACCTGTGGAGCAGAGGAGCAGAATCCCCTCCCTCGCCCTGCTGGCCACACTTCTTTTGATGCAGCCCAGGATAGGATTGGCTTGAATTCCATACACAAATACAAAACTGCCAGAATTTCATGAAAGGAAGTCCTTGGGATTTTTTCCCTTTGTGTCCTCCTGGGAAGCAACCTCAAACACGAGCTATGTGAGGGCACCAGCTTGGTTGCCTGCCCTGCCTGGCATTTTTTTCTGAGCCATCACTACCTTTACTCACTGGATGATGGCACATTGCAGGGAATCCCAGGCTCAGCACAGTATTGATCAAGTCAGTGCTGATATAGCAGAAAGATCTAGGAAGCAAGCACAAAAAACCTGCCTGGGACTGCAGTCTGCACTGCAGGCTCCTGACCACAGAACAGGGGAAGGAAGAAGCTGGGTGGATGCAGAAGATTCCTGTGCTATTCTTTTTGCCACAGCAGGAGCACAGCACCAAGATTTATCCTCAGGCTTCCTATATTCCACACATAGTTCTAATCCTTCCAAGAGCAATGCCTGCACTTGATCCAGGGATCAAAAGCCCCTCCCCAGCTTTCCTGGAGCCCCTTTCAGTCCTGGGAGGCTTCTCCAAGGTCTCCCCAGAGCCTTCTCTTCTCCAGGCTGAACAACCCCAACTCTCTCAGCCTGTCCTTAAACAGAAGGACCTCCAGAACTTGGATCATGTCCGTGGCCTCCTCTGAACTCGCTCCAACAGCTCCACATCCTTCCTGTGCTGAGGACTCCAGAACTGGACACAGGGCTCCAGTTGGGGTCTCCCCAGAGCAGAGCAGAGGGGCAGAATCCCCTCCCTCCCCTCTGGTCCCACTCTTTGGGTTCAGCCCAGCACACGGGTGGTTTCTGAGCTGGAAGCACTCATTGCTGCTCATGTGGAGCTTCTCCTCTCCCAGCACCCCAAGCCCTTCTCTTCAGCCCAGCTCTCAATCCATTCTCCACCCACCCTATAAGGGTGCTTGAGATTACCCTCTCCCGGGTGCAGGACCTTGTACTTGGCCTATTGAGCTTCATACCTGTGTAACAATCTGCATTTTTCTGATGCCCAAGTTACAGCAATAGTGACTTCCTAAAGAAAAAAACAAAGCACTCATTTGATTTGAGTCTTTGGGTTTTTTTGTTCTTAAACGTTGCAGTTCCCATATACTGTTCTCATCCCTCCTTAGCACAGAGACTCCCCCATGACTAAGCACACAACTCCCACCTCATCTCCTCCTTCGTATCCCTGGGATGCCTGTGATAATTTAATGAGAAATTGAATCAATCCAATTACACTGAGAATTTTTCCCTGCTGTTCTGACAGTCCTATTGCTTATCCACGAGGCATTTCGAGTGTGCTCATAAACAGAGCAGCAATGCCTTTCTCGCGTATCAGATGTCTGATGAAGTTATTGCTGCTTGTCCCTCAGGACCCTGATCAGCAGTTTCTTTCAACTTGAAGAGCTGCAGAAGATGTCTGAGAGCTCACAGGAACAAAAATTGATCTCAGTGTGAATTACAGGATGGGAGCTACAAATTCCAAACCATTCCATGATTCCACAAGTTTGACTTAAATCGCTCGTTCTCGTCTTCTTTGCTCACACCATGAGGGATCTTAGAGCAGCCTCCCAGGACTGAAAGGAGCTCCAGGAAAGCTGGGGAGGGGCTCTTGATCAGGGAGTGCAGGGACAGGATGAGGGGGAAGGGTTTTCAGCTGAAAGAGGGGAGATTGAGATGAGATCTGAGGAAGAAATGTTTTGCTGTGAGGGTGGGGAGGCCCTGGCCCAGGTTGCCCAGAGAAGCTGTGGCTGCCCCATCCCTGGAGGTGTTCAAGGCCGGGTTGGATGGGGCTTGGAGCCCCCTGATCCAGTGGGAGGTGTCTCTACCCATGGCAGGGGAGTTGGAACACCTCCCACCAGACCAGGCTGCTCAAGACCCCATCCAACCTGGCCTTGAACAACTCCAGGGATGGGGAAGCAGATTGGGTTTTCTGTACCTTTAAGCAAACTCTATGGACTGGAAGGGAAATGAGACTGTGTAGAAGTCAGTGATGGTTGTGCATAGGGATATCCACTTCTCCACAGGCTCAGTGCTTGCTGATGACCCAGCAGACACGAATGGGCTCCCAGCTAACCACCATCCCATCATGAGACTGCTGTGGTCACATCACCAAGGCAACAACTCAGCCATAAGGGAGGTTCTAGCCACTCTCCCCAAGATAAAACAACAGATTCCGTTGGTCTGCAACCAAATATTAGGAATCACTGTTTCTCCAGAGGACCAAAGCTCTCCCTGATGCCACCAGCAGGGCTGCCTCGCTGCACCCCAAGTCCAATCCACCCTACAATGAAAACATAGAGTTAAGCTGCCTCATGTCCCACAGGGGGATTTCTGCTGCCTTCAGCAGTTCCCCCACACAAGGTCTCGGTAAAAGCACTTTACGCGTTGGCTGTGCAATGTTTCAGTTCAATGGCACATTTGTTTCAAAAGCCCTGACTTTGACTGCCTGTAAATTGTTCTGCTGACACTTTCCTCGTTCTGCTCCTAACAGGCAGCATCTTTCAAATGGGCAACGGCCAAAATAAGAGGGAAGTGAAATACCAAAAAGAAAACCTTCAATCTCATCAAATCCACAAAGCACAGGCTGATGGTGGAGGCAATCGGTCAAAGGGGATCGAAAACACAGGTTCCAGACAAACTCCACTTGCAAATATCAAGTGTAAAAAGTCCTGAGCAAATAGGATCATAGAATGCTTTGAGTTGGAAGGGACCTCAAAGCCCATCCAGTTTCACCCCCCTGATGTGGGCAGGGACACCTCCCACTGGATCAGGGGCTCAAAGCCCCATCCAACCTGGCCTTGAACACCTCCAGGGATGGGGCAGCCACCACTGCTCTGGGAAACCTGGGCCAGGGCCTCACCAAACTCATCATGAAGAATTTCTTCCTAATGCCTCATTTAATCTTCCCCCTTCCAATTTAAAGCTGTTCCCCCTCCTCCTGTCACTCTAGGCCTTGTAAAAAGCCCCTCCCCAGCTTTCCTGGAGCCCCTTTCAGTCCTGGGAGGCTGCTCTAAGGCCTCCCCAGAGCCTTCTCTTCTTCAGGCTGAACAACCCCAACTCTCTCAGCCTGTCCTCACAGCAGAGGGGCTCCAGCCCTTGGATCATCTCTGTGACCTCCTCTGGACCCATTCCAACAGTTCCATCTCCTTCTGATGTTGGGTATCCCAGAACTGGACACAACACTCTTACAATTTGCAGCACCTCCACCGTGTCTGCAACTACAAAGACATTTGAACCACCTGTAACAAAGCCTCAGCCCCTGCTCCCAGCAGGGAGCTTCCACCTCTGACCCAGGTGTGCACAGAGCTCTCCTTGACACCTCTGTGGGGATGTTCCATGTCTAAAGTCAGATCCCCCTGCTCCGAGCACTCCAAAGGTTAAACTCCAGGCCAAATGCCTTGTTTTCTAAACACGTTTCACTCAAGTCAGTAACCTTTCACAACAAATAAGGCAACAAATGTCACAGGCTGTTAGAAAATGTGTCAATGCAGGTGAACGAATCAGCAGGTGAGTCCTGTAGTACAGAGCTCCAGAGCAGAAATGTCCTGGGATTGAAAGAACACACAGGAAATAGTTAAGTGACCACAGCAGTCCAGTGAGGAAATCAGAGAATCACAGAATGGTTTGGGTTGGAAGGGACCTCAAAGCCCATCCAGTTCCAACCCCCTGCCATGGGCAGGGACACCTCCCACTGGATCAGGGGGCTCAAAGCCCCATCCAACCTGGCCTTGAACACCTCCAGGGATGGGGCAGAACCACTGCTCTGGGAAACCTGGGCCAGGGCCTCCCCACCCTCACAGAAAAACATTTCTCCCTAAGATCTCATCTCAGTCTCCCCTCTTTCAGCTCAAACCCCTTCCCCCTCATCCTGTCCCTGCACTCCCTGATCAAGAGCCCCTCCCCAGCTTTCCTGGAGCCCCTTTCAGTCCTGGGAGGCTGCTTTAAGGTCTCTCTGGATCCTTCTCTTCTCCAGGCTGAACAACCCCAACTCTCTCAGCCTGTCCTCATAGCAGAGGGGCTCCAGCCCTCGGATCATCTCCGTGGCCTCCTCTGGACTCACTCCAACTTCTCCCGTTCCTCCCTGTGCTGAGGATTCCAGACCTGGATACAGGACTCCGGGTGGGGTCTCCCCAGAGCAGAGCAGAGGGGCAGAATCCCCTCCTCTCCCTGCTGGCAATGCTCCTTTGGGTGCAGCCCAGCACTCGGTGGTTTCTGGGCTGTGAGCGCTCGTTGCCGGCTCATGTTGAGCTTCTCATTCACGAGCACCCCAAGTCCTTCTCCTCAGGGCTGCTCTCAACCAGTTCCTTAGCAACTAGAACTGCCTCATGATATTTAAACAGAAGGGATTTGCCCACTCCACTTTTTCCACATTACAGGAGCATTAGCCAAACCATAAAGAACTCAAGAAAACTAAATACAAAGCGCTTCCAGAATCACAGAGAATCCTAATGCCCAGGCCAGCACTTTGTGTATAGAAAGATGAAACAAAAAGAGGCACTGAAGATCAAATAGCTGCCTGCAGAGCCTGGTACAAATTCCAGCCTTTTTGCTGATACAGTCCCTTGAGAAGAAGCAGCTCAGGAGGAAAAACTTTAAACGTAAAGCGTGGCAGGGAGGGACAGAGAGAGATGCTTTTGCTTGGACCCTCAACCTCTTTTTTCACTGCATAAGACCACAAAGAATATTTTTGTAAGATGCTAGGAAGGGCTGTGGAGCCAAGATTTAAATTAGACATTAGGAGGAAATTCTTCACAATGAGGGTGGGGAGGCCCTGGCCCAGGTTGCCCAGAGAAGCTGTGGCTGCCCCATCCCTGGAGGTGTCCAAGGCCAGGTCGGATGGGGGTTTGAGCCCCCTGATCCAGTGGGAGGTGTCCCTGCCCATGGCAGGGGTTGGAACTGGATGGGCTTTGAGGACCCTTCCAACCCAAACCATTCCATGATTCTCTGGTTTTCCATTCAAGCTGTCTCTCTTAAGTGATCTCAGATATAAGAAGCAACACTGCCAGGTTACCATGGCATCCTTCCCAGACTAATATTTACTGTTTCTCAGCAAGGCTACGTGACACAAACAAAATGCCACCTCAACAAGTTGGAAATAACCCAAGCATCAACTAATTCAGAGTGACCTAAGGTCTGGCTGCTCAGTTCTGCACTGTCAAAAAGCCCTTTATAGGATGACTCCAAAGAGATTCCAACAGATACCAATGCTGTGTCTGAAAAGATCAACCACAGCCTTGCCTCTGCTCTGTAATCCTCCCCAAGAAGCAGCAGCAAGTTCACATCAGCAAATCCAAACACCCCTTTCCAGGAGTAACACAGGAAACAGACCCCTCTGGTCATCTCTCCATAGGTGACCTGCACCCATCTCAAAGCTCAGACATCCAGAGCTGTGGGAATTCTGACTCCTCTTCTTCGGGTTCATTCCAATAAGAGTCAACACAGGTTTTAAGCTCCCTTCCAACCCAACCCATTCCATGAGTCTGTGAAAAATAAGACTCACACCCCCCTATCTGTGTGAAACTGCAGAGTCAGCACATTTGCAGAGAGCAGTGAAATGCAAACACCAAAGGGAAGGAACTACAGAGAGGAACTGACAGCCCAGGCAGGCTGTGCTCAGCCACCAGGATTCAGTAAGCCTGGAGCAGCCTTGGGTCAGCGGTGCACCGGGCCACCTGCACGAGGCAGATCGCACCCAACCACAAACCAGAGGCAAGCACAGGTACAAACACAGGTGTCTGCAGCAGAAATACACAGGCTGCAAGCACTACCTGTGCCAGAAAACCAGCAGCCAGAGCCAACACTGACATCTTCTGACACACAGGCAGCAGAGAGCTGATGCAGGAGGATGGCATCAAGTGCCCGAGGTGGTCCCAACACCCATACAACAACGCCACGGCACAACAGGCAGCGGTCAGCCAAGACCATGGGAAAGGTAGATTTCCAACAGGTTAAATGTTAGCAACCTCTGACCCAAGCAGATGGAGATTAACAGCACGTTGCTGGCACCTGCACGTGCCTCAGGCTGGGAGAGAAGGACACATTAGTTTGAAGGCTTTGGTACAAGACTGGAGCGTTGTGCCTCAACCATCATCCATCAAGTTCTCTACAGGAGCTGTGCAGTTACATGAGCTTAGTCGACATCCATGCAAACCAAAGGCATTTAACAATTCTTCTCATTACCAGACCTGAGAAAGATGAATTCCTGGTGTTTACCACAGCTTGGGAGTTGTACCTGTAATAGTTTGTTAATCTGCAAAAGCTTAATCTGTGTTTCAGACCAGAGATATCAGTTGGTGGTAAGAGCTATAGGTACCTAACACTCTCTGTTAAAAATAAGCAACTGAGATGATAGATTTGGTCAGACAAACTCTCCAACTTTAACCAGACACTTAAATGAAGTCTTTGCAGACTGAATTTCTGCAGAGGAAGAGAAATTTGATGTAAATATTTGTCTTCTTTCAGGGCCCTGAAAATTGTAATCACCTTATATATCATAGAATAATATAATGGTTTGGATTGGAAGGGAACTTAAAGCCCATCCAGTTCCAACCCCCACTGGATCAGGGGCTCCAAGCCCCCTCCAACCTGGCCTTGAACACCTCCAGGGATGGGGCAGCCACAGCTTCTCTGGGCAACCTGGGCCAGGGCCTCCCCACCCTCACAGAAATACATTTCCTCCTAAGAACTCATCTCAATCTCCCCCTTTTAAGCTCAAAACCATTCCCTCTCATCCTATCTCTGCACTCCCTGATCAAGAGCCGCTCCCCAGCTTTCCCCTTTCAGTCCTGGGAGGCTGCTCTAAGGTCTCCCTGGAGCCTTCTCTTCTCCAGGCTGAACAACCCCAACTCTCCCAGCCTGGCAAAATAGGAGTGATCCAGAATGCCCAGGCTCAGGGACTCATTTAATCAGCAAAGTACAAACACAGAATTATTTTCCCTAGTTCTGAACATCACTTATACTGTTCAGGAGTGAAATATGTTTGACATAGATAGCAGCAAAAGCTGAGCACCACACAGTTTAGCTACTGTATTCCCTCAACCACAAAAGCAGCATTTGGGGAAGATAGGATTAAATTCACTGCACTGTGTTGTGCAAAGTTCTTCCCTGGGCTTTGGGGTCTGAACAGCTGAGTCAGGATATCTTCCTTCTGAGCTGAGGATAAAAAGCATTAACTTAAGGAGTCGACAAAAAGGCCAAGGATAAAGCTGTGATGCTAATCCAGCCTCAGTATGATTTAAGAAAACCCCAGGAATCGACAAGTAATTTCTTGTGCCAGGTCCTTATTCAGGTTTGAAATACTTTAATTGCATGTGTTCTCACACCGGTCCTGATGGCCCTGTGCAAACTGAATGCCTTCAGTGAGTTCTACTGCTCAACAACTATTGTTTGTATCCAACAATTTTTGCACCCTGGATGCCCATGGATACGACCAGAGCACAGTAAAGTCTTTAAAAGTCAGCCCAATTGCATCCCTCTGCCTGTGAATTAGAGAACATCAAAGAATTCACAGGCTCAGTATGTAGATGCCTTCTTTTTGCAGAAATACTTCAGAGCTGTTCAGCAATGACTTTAGCAACTTGACTCGCTGTCAAGACTCACCCTGAGTTTTTAACCCAACGAATTCAGTTGCCAAGATCTTTCAGGTTTGTAATACAGAAACAAAACAAAAAAGGCAGCAGTCCTCGATCTGTCTTCCTCCCCCCCCCAGATCAAAAGAAACAACACAGCCTTTGAAAACCGAGCACAGATTTGGCCTTTTGAAATCCATCACCTTGGCAACCCCAGTCACAGCCAACGGAAAACTGTAATTGCCGACCTCGGGATCTGCTGAAGTCTGCTCGGCCACCCCACATCAAAGGTTGGCCATGATGGGCAGCTCCTTCAAAGGGCACACGTCCGCCCCGCGACGCGCTCACGTGCAGAGCAGCACAGAAACACTCACAATGGAGGTTCTTCATTCCCAGAGGACTGATTCCGTGAGGGGGGATTTATTGCAAGGTAACCAAAGCCCAGACTCACAGCTCCTTCTGCAGAGCTGCAGTGGGAAGTCTGTCTGCACAAGTTTCCAGGACCACGCTGGTGTTTTCCAGCAAAGGGAGATGATAAATTCTCTCTTTGTTCTTTAGAGAAGTACTAAAGCAAAATTTCTGCCTGCTGATGAGCTGGAGATGCACCCCAAAATCTGTGGAATGATCATAAAACCATGGAATGGTTTGGGTTGGAAGGGACCTCAAAGCCCATCCAGTTCCAACCTCCCTGCCATGGGCAGGGACACCTCCCACTGGATCAGGGGGCTCAAAGCCCCATCCAGCCTGGCCTTGAACACCTCCAGGGATGGGGCAGAACTACTGCTCTGGGAAACCTGGGCCAGGGCCTCCCCACTCCCACTGTGAAGGATTTCTTCCTAATGTCTAATCTAAATCCTCCCCCTGCCAATTTGAGGCAATTCCCTTTGGTCCTATAAAGCCTAAAACAAGAGGAACTGCCACAACATGGAAAGTTATGATACAGCTGCTCTCCTTTTATACAATAGACTTTATTGAGGACTTCTCCTGGCTGAGGTTGGTCTAGATAACGCTGGTGTAATTATTAATTACTGTGACTTCCTTCTCTGCTCTGGATAATGAGTTTTCATTTCATACATAACTTGTAGTTTTTTCTGCAGTTAAATCAGTTGCCTTAAAACAATCATAGAATCATTAAGGTTGGAAAAGACAGGAGGGAGAGGGAGGGGATTCTGCCCCTCTGCTCTGCTCTGGGGAGACCCCACCTGCAGTCCTGTGTCCAGGTCTGGAATCCCCAACTTAAGAAGGATATGGAATTGTTGGATCAGGTCAAGAGGAGGCCACGAAGATGATCTGAGGGCTGGAGCCCCTCTGCTGTGAGGACAGGCTGAGAGAGTTGGGGGAAGAGAAGAGAAGAGAAGAGAAGAGAAGAGAAGAGAAGAGAAGAGAAGAGAAGAGAAGAGAAGAGAAGAGAAGAGAAGAGAAGAGAAGAGAAGAGAAGAGAAGAGAAGAGAAGAGAAGAGAAGAGAAGAGAAGAGAAGAGAAGAGAAGAGAAGAGAAGAGAAGAGAAGAGAAGAGAAGAGAAGAGAAGAGAAGAGAAGAGAAGAGAAGAGAAGAGAAGAGAAGAGAGAAGGCTCTGGGGAGACCTTAGAGCAGCCTCCCAGGGCTGAAAGGGGCTTCAGGAATGCTGGGGATGGGCTTTTTATAAGGGCCTGGAGTGACAGGATGAGAGGGAATGACTTTAAATTGGAAAGGGGAAGATTTAGATCGGACAACAGGAAGGAATTCTTCACAATGAGGGTGGGGAGGCCCTGGCCCAGGTTGCCCAGAGCAGTGGTTCTGCCCCATCCCTGGAGGTGTTCAAGGCCAGGTTGGATGGGGCTTTGAGCCCCCGATCCAGTGGGAGGTGGAACTGGATGGGCTTTGAGGTCCTTTCCAACCCAAACCATTCCATGATTCTATGAAACACAGAGACTTATCACGAGACAGACAGAGGTCTGAGCACGTTGCCTGTAGCTGCCAGGGAGGTCTCTTCTCAGCAAAGACCTCTCACATGCTTATTTGCAAACAAGAGGAATGAGAAAGAGTGATTGAGTGTTCAAATACACGAATCTGGGAGTGAAGGGCAGGACTGTTTCTCAGATCTTGGCCCTGAGAACATCTGAGAGCTCACAGAACCATTTCACAGGCTGTTTTTCAGGGGTAATACAAGAGTCAACAACCTCCTAATGAGACAGCAAATGGTTCCTGAGATAAGTTCCCTGGATCAGAGATAAAATAGTACTTTAACGGACCATTCCCACTCCAGTCTAGAATCATCAGCCAAAGCAAACTCATATTTAAAAGCCCACTGAACATTCATGAGTAATATTTCTGGCTCTTAATTACCTTCTTCTCTGAGACCTCTCTCAGAGCAATTTTCAGCCACAACTCAAAGCATTTCTAATTTTTAACCACTCTTGTTTCAAATCAGTGTTAATATTTTAATTTAATTAAGTTTTTGGGGGGTTGTGTTGGATTTTTTTAACAAATGCAGTCCCTCAACCCCAAAGGGCATGGTGCTGTGCACAAACACTTGCAGGCCATCAGAACTGAACCTCAGCTGTGTTCTGCTCATATTCAAGCCTCCCAAAGATTAAAGGATTATTTTTAACTAGGAGTTCTGTCATTATTAAAACAGCACTGATGGCTAAAGATGTCTCTGTCCAAATGGCTGGGCTTGTATCGTGGCTCTATAACATCATTGGAGGCAGCAGATGACTCAGAGAGCAGATGACTCTCCCTGAGCAAGACTTAAAATCAATATAGATGGACAGGACAAGCTGATCTATTGCTGCAGGAGATGCCAAATCCCATGAAAAGGCACTGACTGCTCTACCAGAAACGGCAGAGAGGGAGCTATGGAGCACAACAAAGAAGTCTATATAAAGCCTCATCTCAAGTTGTGTTGGTAACTAATCCCAAAGGCAAGAAACCTACTGCTGCCTTTACTTGTTTGCACAAACAAATGAAGCAGATGGAGAAGCATTTGTAACTGCTCTGCTCCTCTGGCACCATCCCCTAAGGGCAGATTTGAATTGTCACAAGGACTTTTTCTGTGGAGATAAGACCACCTCCTCCCCTCATCCACAAAAACCACCTCCGACCAGTGCAACTGTGGCCGCCTCCAGGCTCCTCCCGCAGCAGTTGTGTCTCTGCTGTCACAACACAAATTAATGCCCATCATGCAGAAAGGCACAATATTGCCTTTCTCAAACACCTTCATCATTTGGGCCCTGGCAGAGGCTGCCCAGGGAGGGGGTGGAGACCCCATCCCTGGAGGGGTTTAAAAGCCGGGCAGATGAGGCGCTCAGGGATCTGGTTTAGTAGTGGACAGGGACGGTTGGACTCCATGATCTCAGAGGCTTTTTCCAAACAGAGGATTCTATAATTCTATGATTTCCATGCTTCAGAGAACGTGATTTGGGAGCCAAGTCTTCAGCTGGCAGAAACCAGTGTCTTTGACTACCAGGGGCCCTGACCTGGTCTCTCCCCAGACTCTTGTGAGCCCAGAAGACATCACTCAGGACAGGAAAGGCTGCTGGATTTGAATAACCACGTGTCTGTACTTCTCATCACTCAACATACTCCTCTCTCAAGTATCCTTTTAATCCATAGATCCCATTTCCTTAAATTTGGGATTTGAGGGAGTCTCTTTTCTTTCTCGCAGGCGTGGGAGAAACTCAGAAATTCAGGATTCTTTTACTGTTTAGATACCTTTTACTTTTCTCAGAGAAGAGCAGAAGCTGTCTTGCACCTTTTGGACAAGAGCTGTAACTGGATGACAGCGGTGAGAAGACCTGTTTAATAAACACCAAGAAACTTTTACAGTCAGTGTCCCAATAGGTCTTAAGATCTCATTTTTGTGGTGTACCCGTGTTTTGCCTGACACATTCCACCTTCCCCTTTGCTCTTGGTGATATGGATCATCCTGTCACAGATTTATTTCCCATTCAAACACTGCCAAGGAAATGGGGTGGAGCTCTGATAGGGAATTTGCTGCCACATGTGACTTGAGGTAGTGATCAAAGATATAAGCCTGGTATTTTAATCCAGGTACGATCATCCCAGCTCTTCTTTTAACAAAGCTACCCCAGAAATCAGAAAGATCTTAGATTTCTCTCTTTTTTTCCTCCCCTCTTCCTCCAGTCAAAAGCTGAAGTTTTGCAGAAAAGACTTCCCTTCCCTTTTAACTGAATATTTATTAAATCTTATGTCAGCTCATTTCAAAAATCATAGGCTGAGATGAGAGGAAATAACAGCACCCCTTTCCCAACCAGTTCTCTTTCGTGGTGCTGTGCCCTGCACACACCCTGAGATGAGGAAGAAAATAAGCTCCCTGCAAGCTGAATATTGACAAGGCTAAAGAAAAATGAAACCTTCTTTGAAGATTTATTTGGGATATACTCAAAGATACCAGGAAAATAAGTATATAAAAGGTTATGTTCATTTCTGTTGACTCTGTGTGATTATGGGAAGGATACAAAGCTTTCCTGTACCAGCAATATAGCCTTGCATTTATTAAACCCTGTGTGAACCATTCCAGGAGGAAACAGTAACATCCTCTGTCTTGTCCCATGGCAAAAGAAAGGGTTGGGGAGTATAATGTGAGCCTCAGTTTACAGAATGAAATGCATCACTCCAGGGTGATGAAGCGAGGTGCTTCGCTGACTCATATGGATGGGCCAGTGCAATTCCCTCTTGGAAACTGTCTGAGAGCCCATGTAATCCATCCTGCCCGAGGCATCGTGTCAAAGCCACGAAAGAGCTTGTGAAGCATCACAAGGAATTCGTATTAAATTGTCAGGGATCTTTGCACTTGAGTCAGGCTTCCAATATTTTATGGCTGAAGCTGCCTCTTTTACATGCAGCACATGGGGACTGCACTGCAAACCGAGGCAGCAGGGGAGATGGGATGGAGCTCTGCTGCCACAGCTAGTAGACTTTGTTGGAAGAGCTCTCAGAGCTGTTTGTGCCTTCTCCCAAGGGAGGGAGGGGAAAGAGGGGCTGAGCTCTGCTCTCTGGTGCCCTGGGACAGGACTGGAGGGAATGGCAGGAAGATGTGCCAGGGCAGGGGGAGATTGGCCATTGGGAAGAGGTTCTTCCCCCAGCGGGTGGTGGAGCACTGGAACAGCTCCCCTGGAAGCAGTCAGGGCACCTGCTCTGCCAGCATTCCAGAAGCATTTGGCCAATGCCCTCAGTCACAGGGGGTGAGTGTTGGGAGTGTCCTGTGCAGGGACAGCAGTTGGACTGGATGGGCCTTGTGGGTCCCTTCCAACTCAGATCATTCTATGATTCTATGATTCTGCTGGCTTCCCCTCCAACCTCCTCAATACTTCCTAACTAAAGATGCAAACAAGGATAAGTAACAGGATGAACTGGGCTGACCTCCCAAATAGCATGGGCCAAATTTCCTCCAAACTCCTGGAGCACAGGGGCAGGAGAGACAGGCACATATTTTCAGATGGAGTAGAAGACTTTCTGCTCAGCTTCCTGAAAGACACAGATCTGTTACAGTGAGTCCAGAGGAGACCACAGAGATGGGGCAGCTCCCAAATGAGGACAGGCTAGGAGAGTTGGCATTGTTCAACCTGGAGAAGAGAAGGCTCTGGGGAGACCTCACAGAGGCCTCCCGGGACTGAAAGGGGCTCCAGGAAAGCTGGGGAGGGGCTCTGGGTCAGGGAGTGCAGGGACAGGATGAGGGGGAACAGTTTTGAGTTGAAGGAGGGGAGATTGAGATGAGATTTTAGGAAGAAATGTTTTCCTGTGAGGGTGGGGAGGCCCTGGCCCAGGTTTCCCAGAGCAGTGGTGGCTGCCCCATCCCTGGAGGTGTTCAAGGCCAGGTTGGATGGGGCTTTGAGCCCCCTGATCCAGTGGGAGGTGTCCCTGCCCATGGCAGGGGGTGGAACTGGATGGGTTTGAGGTCCCTTCCAACCCAAACCATTCCATGATTCTACGAAATACAGAAAGCACAGAAAGGAGGGAGAGCCCAAGCAAGACAGGGAGTTTCCAAGTTGCTTTCAAGCCCACAAATGCACTTAAAAATAAGACTTGTATCTAGATTAACAAATTGCTTTTGTTGGAAGAAGCAAAGCCTTCCGTAATTTTCCAAGGGAATTCACTTTATTTGGTAACATTTCCTCCTCATAAGCATTGCAAAGCAAAAGCAGGTTGTTCTCTAAGCCTGTGTTTTGCAGTAATTCAGCAAATGCAGGTGTAAATTAATGATGATCTAACGAACTAGACAAGGGGGAGACGCACCTGCTAACACCCTGTCTGCAGCGAGGGAAGAAAACCCAGTTGTTTATGTGCCTCCCATTTCCTTGTGCATAGTGTGGTATAATTTAAGAGATTTTATTTCAACTGTTTGCTTATCTCTAATTACCATATGCTGTGCTTGTGTATTATTTCAGCAGCAACCCCTCTCAAATACCTAACGAGGAGCCGTTTTGTCAGCGAGTCGCGGTACAGGAGCTCTGCGTGTTCTCCTGTAATCACAGAGCAGCAAGCTGGAGGGGGCTGAAAGAAAAACCTTTCACTGCTCACACCATCAGGTGATGAAACCCCTTCCTTTGTGCGTTGTAGGGTCTCCAGATTTGAGGCAATGAATATTTTGGGGTTGTTCAGCCTGGAGGAAGAGAAGGTTCCGGGGATTCTGCCCCTCTGCTCCGATCTGGGGAGACCCCACCTGGAGTCCTGTGTCCAGGTTTGGAGTCCTGAGCACAGGAAGGACCTGGAGCTGTTGGAGTGAGTTCAGAGGAGGCAACAGAGATGATCTGAAGGCTGGAAAACCTCTGCTGTGAGGACAGGCTGAGAGAGTTGGGGTTGTTCAGCCTGGAGAGGAGAAGGCTCTGGGGAGACCTTAGAGCAGCCTCCCAGGACTGAAAGGGGCTCCAGGAAAGCTGGGGAGGGGCTCTGGATCAGGGAGTGCAGGGATAGGATGAGGGGGAATGGTTTTCAGCTGAAAGAGGAGAGATGAAAAAGGGCTTGGAGTGATAGGATAAGGTGGAACAGCTTTAAATTTGAAGAGGAGAGATTTAGATGAGAGATTAGGGAGAAATTCTTCACAATGAGGGTGGGGAGGCCCTGGCCCAGGTTGCCCAGAGCAGTGGTTCTGCCCCATCCCTGGAGGTGTTCAAGGCCAGGTTGGATGGGGCTTGGAGCCCCCTGATCCCGTGTGAGGTGTCCCTGCCCATGGCAGGGGGTGGAACTGGATGGGCTTTGAGGCCCCTTCACACCCAAACTGTTCTGTGATTTTAAAATTTGAGATAAATCAGACTCATTGCTTTTTAGGAAACTTTACAATAGATGGAGGCAGACATTGACCAGAGGAGAAAAGGTAATTTGTTGCTGACCATAACAGTGCTAAATCACCTAAGGAGAGCGACTCTTCCCTCTGCAGGTTATTGTTTTTGTCAGATCAAGTCAGAAATGTCCTGCACAAAATCAATTATCTAAATATAAAAAACGGTATAGAAGTGCAAGCATGACTGAGACACCGACCAAAGGACAATTATGTTTTACAAGCATGATTAATTATCACAGAAAACATGTTCAATGAGACCAAGTGCTGCCACCAAGGCTCTTAGCTGGCACAGAAGGGCTGGAGCAGTTAATGTTGTACAGTCACACGTTGGCCGGAGCAAAGTTGATCCAAATTCACACATTAGGATGCAGTCAGCCCAATTATCCCAATTCAGGGCAAGTGGATATTGCCTTTGGCCTGCCCTGTGCTGCTGACTCATAGAATCATAGAATCATCTGGATGGATGAGACCTCTGAGATCATCGAGTCCAACCACCCCTGTCCATGACTAAACCAGATCCCTGAGCACCTCATCCACCCATCTTCTAAACTCCTCCAGGGATGGGGACTCCACCCCCTCCCTGGCAGCCTCTGACAGGGTCTCAGAACCCTTTCAGTGAAGACATTTTTCCTGATGTCCAATCTGACCCTGCCCTGGGGCAACTTGAGGCCATTTCCTCTCATCCCATCCCCTGTCACTGGGGAGAAGAGACCAACCCCCACCTCCCCACAGCCTCCTCTCAGGCAGTTGGAGACAGGGATGAGGTCTCCCCTCAGCCTCCTCTTCTCCAGGATAAACAGCCCCAGGGCCCTCAGCCGCTCCCACAACCCCTGTTCTCCAGCCCCTTCCCCAGCTCCGGTCCCTTCTCTGGACGCTCTCCAGCCCCTCAGTGTCCTTCTTGGAGTGAGGGGCCCCAACACAGACGGTAGCTGTTCCCTGCCTGCCACCAGCCCCCACCAGCCCCACAGGTCACCACGCAAAGAGCCCAGACCCCGCAGCTCCAGGTGGCACCTCTGCGTGCTGACAGGGCTGCCTGGCTGTGCTCACCTCTGTGCCCACCCTGTTCTGCCCCCTGGTTTGCTTCAGAGCCCCTTTGGCACAGCCTGCACAGCCTCCTGATGGTGGCACATCCACACAGAGCAGATTATTGAGCAAGGAGGGACTCAAAGCCTTTCATTAATGCTAACATCAAGGTCCATCTCTAGCACCAACACAAAGACACAAGATTTTGAACCACAAAAGCTCAAGCCAGAAGCAGAGAGCATGGCTTGGAAGGAAACCTTCTTGTTGGAAGCCATGGAAAGGATGTGCTACTCAACCATCTGCCCTCCAACGCAACCGCCGATGTCCAGTCACCGAAATACCAGCAATCACAGCCATCACATTTTGAGGCAGTTCACCAAACCATAGCCAGCCCCATCAGGAATAAATTAACATTGAAATAGGATGGAAAGTATTGATTATTATCATGGCAAATGAAAGAAACACCATTGGGTTTATAATGGACTACCTAGACCAGAAGTAAAGACTTTTTACTCACCCATTGGATGCTGGATCCTCCCTCACGCCAGCTGGTACCCAGGAGCTGCCAGACAACAGTGGCTCCAGTCTCCCACTGGCTTCACCAGTTTCAGCTGCAGATCACTCTGGTCATCCCTCTCAAGAAAGGCATTTGCTTGACAGTAATAAAACGTAGCTCTTCCTCCCCAAGGTTCTCCTGAGTTTTAATTCTGAACTTTTTGACCTGAAAAAAATAAAAATAAGACAATAACAGCTGCCAGAAACGGGGCTGGGAAAGGTTCACCCAGAGCTTATCCAACTTTATTTCTGTAATTGTCTGAGCAGCTTAGGTCATTGTCATGTACAAAGCCACAAAGAGACACCAAATTCCTTTGCATGACCCCATTTCACTTTAGTTCATTGCACACTTATTTGTACAGAAATTAGGACTTGTTAGTCCTGGGATCCAGCACAGGTACTGCTGCTTTGCCCCTTCTCTCAGCCAACAGGCAAGATTCTAGAAGTGTGCAGCTATTTCCTGCAGCAGCCTCCTCTCAAGCAGGAGCTGAAGAGCAGCTCTTAAGTCTCCACTTGCACAGCTGGAGTTCCATCAAAGCCCTGCTTCACTTGCTTTACATGTGCTGCCAATTCACATCCCGGTGGCCACGGAGCCGATGGAGACATGGAAACAGTTTCTGCTGTAAGCAAACACTACACAACACTAAAACAGAAATGTATTTTGGAGTTAAGAAACCTTCCAACAACCAACCACAACAACAGCTCCTCTTCTCAACTCCCATTTCTCCACTTTTACTCCATTTACCATAGCAAGGAACACAGCTGGATGTGCAGAGGGCAGGGACAGGACCAGGGGGAAGAGTTTTCAGCTGAAAGAGGGGAGACTGAGATGAGATCTCAGAAAGAAATGGTTTCCTGTGAGGGTGGGGAGGCCCTGGCCCAGGTTGCCCAGAGCAGTGGTGGCTGCCCCATCCCTGGAGGTGTTCAAGGGCAGGTTGGATGGGGCTTGGAGCCCCCTGATCCAGTGGGAGGTGTCCCTGCCCATGGCAGGGGGTTGGAACTGGATGGGCTTTGAGGTCCCTTCCAACCCAAACCATTCTGTGATTCCAGAGTGGAAGGCACAGTGCTTGTGCCTTCTGGGCTATTTTGGTGGTTTCTCTCAGCTCTATCCTTGGACTTGCCTGCCCTCTCCCTCCCAAATGCACATGGGTTAACCTGTCTAGTCAACACGTTAGTGGAAGTTCAAGACATCTCACCAGGCATAAGAGATGACTGGTAAATGTGCTCTGAGAGCTGAAGTCTCCTTATCATCCACGCACAGAAATCAAGTGAGTTTTTTGCCTTCTGGCTGGCTGAGGCCTCCTGTGTCTGATCAAGTGCCCCAAACCCCTGTGCCCTTACACTGAGAAGCAGAGTTCCTTGAGAAAAGAGAGACCATGAGTCAAACCACGAGCGTTGGTCACGGAAGCAGCACTGCAGCAGAGCAGTTCATGCCCTCACAGGTATTTGGGGAGCTCCTACCAAAGAGTTCTGCATGACTGAGCCACCCTTCCTTTAAAAATACACCCTTTATTTCTGAAAAGTCCCGTGGTTTCCAATGTTTTGTGTTTGCACCTTCTCAAGTGGGTAAAATTACAATGAAAAAGGGCTTGAATTTTCTGGTTTGCAGCCAAAAAGCCCAGTTCTATTAAGCTGGTCAAGAATTAAGAGGAAAACCCTGGTGGAAATGACTTGCAAAGAACGCCTGGGATTTCTGTACATGTAGTCAAAGCTCCACTCAAGTCCTGTAGAACCACAGAATCACTTGGTTGGAAAAGGCCTCTGAGAACACCAATTCCAACCATACCTGTTCACTATCAAACCAGATCCCCAAGCACTTCATCTACCTGTCTTTTAAACACCTCCAGGGATGGTGAGATGGCTCCACTTTACCTATGCTGGACTTCACCTGCTCCAAAGGAAACAATGCTGAGAACTCAGCAGACCAATTTGAGTGGGAGCATCACAACCAGGCCCTCCCCACCTGCATCACCTCTCCTCTGGCTGCTGCTAATCCATCCTGCTCCCCACAGAGACAGAACAAAGCCTGAGGTGTTTGCCAAACAGTGTGGACAAAGGACTTCCTGCCAACATTATGTTTCTAGACAACATCTTTCACTCTTTCTGAAGCACAGCCAGCTGCCAAGGTACATGGAATTAGACCAACTCCCCAGCTGCATCATTTATATTTCTAACCAGAAAAATATCCCTCCAAACACAGGTAAAAGCATATTTTCATTGTGAAAAATATATTTTCAACAAGCAGGACTCAAAAGCATCACCAAAACCACCCAGTGGCTGCGGGAGCACTCAAATACCAACGGGGACAGATAGAATTTAATGCTTTGCTTTTATTCTGGTAAACATTGCTGAATCTTTATTTCCATTATTCATGCAGCACGAGGTGACCAATCCACTAATGCTATATTAAGTAGGACACAGAGTAGGAATGTGTCCCTGCACTTATTTAAGTAACTTAAATATTTCAGGACCGTGATACCTTCATGAAGAGTCAAACTGAGACAGACTAATACCAGGTTTTCCAAGGGCATCTGTGGGTCTGGATTATCCTTAAAGCCATCCTGGGGAAGAGGACAGCTTGCTCAGCACCCTGCAGAGTTAATCCTGGAGATGTGTTTCTCAACATTAAATTGTCTTATTCGTCTATTAACCTCGATGAAAAATTATGTTAATAACCCTCATTATCTTATTCATTTATAATTTGGGAGTGATCAGGAGTGAATAGCTGCTTGGCTGACAAAAATAGCTCTTTGTATTTTTATTAGGCTTGAAGAAAGGTAAGTAATTGGAGCTCAGCTCACCCAGACACTTCTCCCTTTCTCCTGGCCTTCAAAATAAAAGCAGGCTTTGCCCAAATCTACCTCTCTCCCTCTGTCCCCTTCCAGGGATGTTTCAGGCCTTTAATCACTCAGTGGCCTCCTCTAGGCCTGCTCCAACAGTTCCATATCCATCTTATGTTCGGGATTTCACAACTGGACACAGGACTCCAGGTGGGGTCTCACCAGAGCAGAGCAGAGGACCAGAATCCCCTCCCTGGCCCTCCTGGCAACACTTCTTTGGATGCAGCCCAGGATATAAGAGATGTATATCCTGGCCCATTATTGCCACAGAATTTCCTAAAATGGGAAGGAATTCAACTCTTTCTACATTGTCCATTTTCCTCTTAAAAAGTTATAGTCAACGACAGAAAATACTGCTTCTCCCATCACAATCCCAGTGAAAATACCACTTCTTTTAGTCAAATATGCCTTTTAGCCAAGAAAGCAGAGACCAAAAGCAGAAACCTGCTTCTGCAACTGTCTCACTCCCAGCGCGTTGACCTTGAGCGTAGTGGCCCAAACTACTGTTTGTGTTTATAGGTTCATGTGGAAGCACTTGGTGTGTCTGTAACGCTCGCCCAGCCCCTGCTCATGCTCTTTAAACAGGGCTGTGGCACTCAGTGTGTTCAGTTCTGGCCCCTCACTCCAAGAAGGACACTGAGGGGCTGGAGAGCATCCAGAGAAGGGACTGGAGCTGGGGAAGGGGCTGGAGAACAGGGGTTGTGGGAGCGGCTGAGGGCCCTGGGGCTGTTTATCCTGGAGAAGAGGAGGCTGAGGGGAGACCTCATCCCTGTCTCCAACTGCCTGAGAGGAGGCTGTGGGGAGGTGGGGGTTGGTCTCTTCTCCCCAGTGACAGGGGATGGGATGAGAGGAAATGGCCTCAAGTTGCCCCAGGGCAGGGTCAGATTGGACATCAGGAAAGATTTCTTCCTGGAAAGGGTTCTCAGGCCCTGTCAGAGGCTGCCAGGGAGGGGGTTGAGACCCCATCCCTGGAGAGGTTTAAAAGATGGGCAGATGAGGTGCTCAGGAATCTGGTCTAGCAGTGGACAGGGACGGTTGGACTCGATGATCCCAAAAGCCTTTTCCAACCAGATGATTCTATAACGGCCCAGGACCAGGCTGAGCTGCTGCTGTGCATGGCTGGAGGAGCCCTTATGGGTCAAGAGGAGACCCTCTGGGTTGTTTGGGTGCCACGTGGGGGGAGGAACGGTCACGTATGATCTGACCCCGATGCTGCTGCTGCTGCTGTCGAACACCTTTAGTGGCATCAGGGGAAGGGAACACTACACAGAAGGAAGGGATTTAAGGACAGAATTTTTCCATTCAGGTTTATTTTCATTGAAAAAATGACTTTTGAAATAAAGAAAAACATCCTGGGAAACATTCTGCATTATGGAGTGTCACTTTTCCAGAATAGGAAAAGGCCAAAAGCCCCATCCATAGATAAACTTTTCAGGTTTCGATCTGCCTTTCTTTTACATCTTATTTTCAAGGCAAGAAACAAACCAGGTTTTGGGTTCTCTATCAGTAAAAGCTTGGTTTAGCTAAGAGAAAATAATAATAACCTGCTTTCCTTATCCTCCAGTGATGCAAGCAGAAGGCAGTCCTGCAGAAAACACAGCAGAGAAGGTGATGGGTCTTGTTTTGTTTAAACCCAGCCAGGCAGTGAATGGTGAGATTGTTACTGCACTCTTTTGTTTCAGTTCCCTGTCACAAAACCTTACCCTAACTCACAGGAAAATGTACAATAAAACAAAAGCTTTCAACATTTTCTGTGGAAGAACAGAACTGAAGCAACAAATGGCATTTTCCAGACAATTCTAATTGCAGGTTATTATCCTCGAGCCTGTAATGCAGAAGGAACATTGTTGTGAAATCATTTATGTAATGGGCTGCAATCAAATTCAGCCCATTACATAAGACGTGCTCAGGATTAGTTCTTCACAAGAGCAAACAGCCAAGAGAACCTGCTGAGGACTTTGAACCCCATTATTACATCAATAACTAAGCCCTCCTGTAACACAGAAGTGCTTTTGAGTTATCCATGGGATCACAGATAACGGCTCTGTATGGAGATGTTTACTACTGGACCTGATGTTTATCACAAAGAGAAATCTCCCTTCCCTTGACAGGTGATAAGTGTTGATTGAACTTGGGACTCTGGCAGATGCTTTCCATTTTACCAATAACAGAGATCATCTCCAGCTGATGAGAGAGCATATGGAGAGACAAAAATAGGGAACTAAAACTGGAAATACACAGAATCCTGGAGGAAAAAGCAGGTTTCCATCACCCCATTTTAATTTTATGGTGACTCTGTCAGCACAAGCCACGCAAGAAAGTGAAAAGACAACAAGAAGGGTCGAGTCCTTGTGATGTGAATCCTACTAAATGTTCTCTGACCCAAAATGAGCTTCACCCAAACATAAGCTAATGAAGGGTTTTAGACTAAGAGATGCCAGACTGCTGCTTCCCTTTGATATGGAATTCATTGCTAAAAACTTAAGGAATGCATTTATCTCCCTTTATAATTTAATACTTCGAGAGGCATAAAGCTGTCATAAAGGCTGTGTGGGTTTTAAATGACACCTTAATGACTGTAGCAGAAGATAAGAATCAACCCGTTTCAAAAGAATTCCAGCATTAAAAGAAAGACAGAACTGAATTATTCAGCCTGCCTGCAGCATCAAGAACTGATTGCAGGTTATGGAGTTTTAAAAAATACAGGTATTGCAATAATCCTAATTTATCATTTGATAGATCTTGAGTTCTGGCTCCAAGAAGCATTAAATTAGCTGACTTATCCATAATATTTGTTTCTTTTTAGATTTGGTGGGTATTTGCTTTAAAATAAGACCTAGAAGACTGGGAGATGGGAGAAGGATTCTTAGAGTGACCTTAAGTTTTCCCTTCCCACCACTCATTGGGATACCCAATATTTTGCATTTCTGTTTTCAAAGTTCCCACTTTGAAAGAAAAAGAAAGGACTTTGAAATAATTTTACTGTAACAGCTTTAAATAGTGCTACCTCAATTTTTTCTTGACAGTAATGAACAGTTTGTGCTTTTGATGAGGTACCAAGACAGGGAATTATGCAATAGAATTAGGCAGGACAGGGAAAAAAGGCAATAGCGTTAAAATCTAAGTTTAATTAACATTGTATTGCATTTCATGCATTAGAATTAAAGAGGTGTTTTCATTTTAAATAGTAAAATACAGATCAGACTATTTTTCTATAAAACCTGACTTTTAAGGATTGATGAAAGATTACAGTCAAACTTTGGGGTTCCCCACATGCTTATAAGTAGAAAAACACCAAATGATGGCCACTGGTGGCTTGGATTATTTCGGTCCCGCCAGATGCCAAGAGGCCATCAGTTCTGCTGGGTCTTACCCTACTGTAACTCTTAAAGAGTGTGGTGAAATAGGACCATGAAAGGCCAGAAAACTCTGCCCATGGTAAGGGGGGGTAAAATTGGATGATCTTTAAGGTCTCTTCCAACGTGAATGGTTCTATGACTCTGTAATTCTGAGGTATATTTTCAAGACTGCTGAATCCCGGTCCTTCAGGCCTCATCACAAAGAAAAAGAGCCAAAAGTTGTTTAAAAAATTAAAATACAAGTCTTGATTTGTGGCTTGGTAACGTTTGCAGGTGGAAGCCCCAACCAAGAGGCAACCAAGCCAAGAACAAGCAAGGGGTGCTCATCCATACACAAACTTATTTGAGGTGGGTGCTGGAAAGCTGTTCTCCCCCACACTGCAACAGGAGGTCCTGGAGCTGAGGGCACCTCTCAGCTGCCTCCAGACCCAACGGTGCTTCAGGCTTCCAGAGCTGCAAGCCACCTCTTCCCATGGGATGGGCAAAGCTCCTGAACCCTGTCAGGTGTAGCCAGAGACACCTGGATCACAGAGTGCCTCTGACCCTCCAGGTCAGCCAAGCACTTTCCCCTTCTCTATTTTTGGCAGCTCCTATTTTTTGGCCCTGTTGCTACATCAACATCCTCACTGCATCCTCATCCTCTCTTGCAGGCAGGGGATGAACGTGACACTGCATTGCCTAAATCTCCTGCTCTGCACTCTGAGCCTGGTTTCTTCCTGCAGAAATCAATCCTACAAAAATCCCTGGAAAACAGGAAAATTACGGCTCCACATGGGACAATTAAAATCTTACTCTACTGGACAAAAAACAGCCTGTATAATTAATTTTGGAAGAGGACAGATGACATTGCTCCCTCTCTCTCTCCAGGTACTTTGTTCTTAGCAGTGAAAGATGAGAGCTGAATTTGCACGGATTTTTGATGACTCCTGTTTGGTCTGGATCTCAGCAGGACAGCAATTAAATACAGACTGTTTATTTCACACATTTGATTGCAGTCTCCTTAAAAAGAGGGGGAGAGAAAGAGGGAGCAGTAACCCCTTCTTCCATACCATGTTCCTCATTACTGAGCCAGAGGAAGGAAAGACTCTTTGGTGATGGCTCCTGCAGACTGGTCTCCCATCAAGCCAACCCAAGAGTATGGCAGCATCACCCCATGCTTGGCAAGGAAGCAATGCCAGGCACTGCAAGTTAAGACTTGGCACTACCACGTTATTTCTTTCCTGCCCAAATCTGCCTCACTCCCCCCATCAGCACCACCCAATGTCATTTCAGAGAATCACCGGGTTGGAAAAGACCTCTGAGATCAAGTCCAGCCGACCCTGTCCCCTCACTAAACCCTGTCCCTGAGCACCTCATCCACCCATCTTTTAAACCCCTCCAGGGATGGGGACTCCACCCCCTCCCTGGCAGCCTCTGACAGGGCCTGAGAACCCTTTCCATGAAGAAATGTTTCCTGATGTCCAATCTGACCCTGCCCTGGGGCAACTTGAGGCCATTTCCTCTCCTCCCATCCCCTGTCACTGGGGAGAAGAGGCCAACCCCCACCTCCCCACAGCCTCCTCTCAGGCAGTTGGAGACAGGGATGAGGTCTCCCCTCAGCCTCCTCTTCTCCAGGATAAACAGCCCCAGGGCCCTCAGCCGCTCCCACAGCCCCTGTTCTCCAGCCCCTTCCCCAGCTCCGGTCCCTTCTCTGGACGCTCTCCAGCCCCTCAAGGTCCTTCTTGGAGTGAGGGGCCCAGAACTGACCCCAGCACTCGAGGTGTGGCCTCCCCAGTGCCCAGTGCAGGGGCACAATCCCTGCCCTGCTCCTGCTGCCCACGCTGTGTCTGACACAGCCCAAGATGCCCTGAAAGGGGCTCCAGGAAAGCTGGGGAGGGGCTCTTGATCAGAGAGTGCAGGGACAGGATGAGGGGGAAGAGTTTTAAGCTGGAAGAGGGGAGATTGAGATGAGATCTTCGGAAAAAATGTTTTGCTGTGAGGGTGGGGAGGCCCTGGCCCAGGTTGCCCAGAGCAGTGGTGGCTGCCCCATCCCTGGAGGTGTTCAAGGCCAGGTTGGATGGGGCTTTGAGCCCCCTGATCCAGTGGGAGGTGTCCCTGCCCATGGCAGGGGGGTGAAACTGGATGGGCTTTGAGGTCCCTTCCAACCCAAAGCGTTCTCTGATTCTCTGACACCCTCTTATTTAACCAGAAAAGATGGTTTTGTACAACTCAGCAAGATCATTCGGTGTCAGTGCTCACTATTATCATGAAGCCATTTAAGTGATTTAAGTGAAAAAATTAAACTGGGCACTCAGTTACCTGGCAGAGCTGTAGGTACTTTCTTACCAGCCTCAGACAGACAAGAGATACTTCTCCAACAGTAACTAAAAAAGAAAGGACGATGACTTCTTTATTGGCTGGTAAATTACAAACTCTTTAAGAATTAATTACATTTGAAAAGTGAGCTGTAAGACATAAAAGCAGCAAGGTTCTTTGGATTTATTTTAAACAAGATTTTGACTCCTGAGAGATTCTGATGAAATTAACTCAACGTCCCAGAAAATGAAATAAATACCTTGAATGTTAATTTTAAGGAAGTTCCAAGAATTCCCTGAGAGAAAAAAAAAAAAGATTAAATGGACTTTATATTCAGGGAGCAGAGAGACTGGTGAGATAAATTCACAGAGAAGTTGAGCAGGAGAAAAGCAAGGCTGCAGCTAATTTCAAACCTACCCAAGCCTGACAGCCTTTTAGGTTTCATCCTTTCAGGGAGTTATGGGGAGAACAGACAAGGTAATTCATCTGATCTGAGCAAACACTTCTCCCCTTGTTCCCAAATTGTAGTTTTTATCAGGGCTCACCCAGATCTCTTTCACAAGGGCAGCAAAGAGCAAAAGAAACAACAACACAGCCTGAAGGGGATTAAACCTTTCAGATTCCTCTCTCCTTACAGCGGCTGCAAGATGAAGTCGTCAAGTCTCACCCAGACAGCCCACACGGACACATCTCTGGGATGGTTTTAATGGGATACTGAAATCACAGGATCATGGAACAGTTTGGGTTGGAAGGGAACTCAAAGCCCATCCAGTCCATGGGCAGGGACACCTCCCTCTGCATCAGGGGCTCAAAGCCCCATCCAGCCTGGCCTTGAACATCTCCAGGGATGGGGCAGCCAAAACATCTCTGGGCAACCTGGGCCAGGGCCTTCCGACCCCCAAAGGAATCATGGAATGACCTGAGCTGGAAGGGACCCACAAGGCCCATCCAGTCCAACTGCTGTCCCTGCACAGGACACTCCCAACACTCACCCCCTGTCACTGAGGGCATTGGCCAAATGCTTCTGGAATGCTGGCAGAGCAGGTGCCCTGACTGCTTCCCTGGGGAGCTGTTCCAGTGCTCCACCACCCGCTGGGGGAAGAACCTCTTCCCAATGGCCAATCTCCCCCTGCCCTGGCACATCTTCCTGCCATTCCCTCCAGTCCTGTCCCAGGGCACCAGAGAGCAGAGCTCAGCCCCTCTTTCCCCTCCCTCCCTTGGGAGAAGGCACAAACAGCTCTGAGATCCCCTCTCAGGCTCCTCTTTGCTCCCTAAGATCTCATCTCAAACTCCTCTTTCTCAGCTTCAAACCACCCCCCTCATCCTATCCCTGCACTCCCTGATAAAGAGCCCCTCCCAGCCGTTTCTGCAGGCAAATCCAAGCTGGTAACACCTCTGCCCGCCAAGGATTTTCACAAATTCCCTCTCTCAGACCCGAGGGAATCATCAAAGGATTCAGAAGAATCTCAAAGACTGCACTGCATCAGAAAATACTGTCATTGCTGGCCAAAGCTCAGCTCTTCACGATAAAGGAGCAGCTTCAGTGCCTCCTGGAATACGGCGACCCAAGGACCACTGGTGGCCCCCAAACATCTTTTGCTCTCCAAAACTCCCAGCTCACACCACAGTAAGTTGAACTTCCAGCTTGAAGGTCCTGCTGGGAGGAAAGGAGCCAATTCTGGTACATGGAGAGAAGCTCTGGGGTTTCCACTGGATTTAGTACTCTCAATAGCTACTGATTTGTCTGCTTCAAGACAACTCCTTACACAGCTTCTTGCAAGTAACAGGCTTAAACACTCCCATTGGTTTCAGAAAGCTTAGTGAAGATTACCTACCCATTAAACAGGATTCACCAGCTCCTAAATGGAAACCTTTGCTCCTCTGTAAAGTGTTTTACCTTTAGCAATGCTTCACTAAGGCAGGACTGACTAAGAACTTGGAGAAAAAGATGCCCCAAAGACAGACCTCCAGTTAGAAGATAATTTTTCTTAAGGCTCTTTAAAGGGAGGCTTAGAAATGAAACTCCAGACTAAAGCAGCCATTGTTATTTCACCCACATACTGGGACCCTTTCTGGTCTTTATTGAGGAAAGAGAATTCAGCAACCTTCGAGTGGAATTTTCATCCATGCATCTCTAGCACCTGACAACCTAAAGCAAAGTCTCCAGCACTGGCAGCCTTCATCCTTTTCCATTTCTTCCAAGGTCTCAACTCAATCTCCCCTCTTCCAGCTGAAAACCATTCCCCCTCATCCTGTCCCTGCCTGGCCTGATCAAGAGCCCCTCCCCAGCTTTCCTGGAGCCCCTTTCAGTCCTGGGAGGCTGCTCTAAGGTCTCCCCAAAGCCTTCTCTTCTCCAGGCTGAACAACCCCAACTCTCTCAGCCTGTCCTCACAGCAGAGGGGCTCCAGCCCTCAGATCATCTCTGTGGCCTCCTCTGGACTCGCTCCAACAGGTCCATATCCTTCCTGTGCTGAGGACTCCAGAACTGGACACAGGACTCCAGATGAGGTCTCACCAGGACAGAACAGAGGGGCAGAATCCCCTCCTTCCCCTCTGGTCCCTCTACTCTGGGTGCAGCCCAGGACACAGGGGGTTCCTGGGCTGGGAGTGCTCGTTGCCAGTTCACATTGAGATTCTCATCCCCCAGCACCCCAAGTTCTTCTCCTCAGGGCTGCTCCCAATCCATTCTCCACTCAGCCTGTATTTGTGCTTCAGACTGCCCAAATAAACAACACCAAATTACTGCAAGCAAAAGAACCCATGAACATGATTTCTACCAGAGCAGCTCTGCAGTGACTTCATTGGTACTCAACTACTCATAGCCCAAGCCCCAAAAAAGGCAGAACAGGCCGTATATTTGGCCAAAGGTAGCCACTGCCTTTAGCCAAGAGCATCACTAAAATGAATTGCAAGAGTATTTTTTTTGCCTAGATGTTTCCAAACAGGCTGTGAGAAATCATCACTTGCTCCCTTACAACTATTCAGCAAGTTATGTAATATCTTTTTTAACTGAGAAGGCTCTCTGCTATCAGGAGTTACCTCCAACCAAAGTATCAAGTTGAGGGAATAAACCTCTTAAAAAAATAAGTAAATAAATGCCACAAGTTTTCAAATGTTTTAGCTGGCTTAAGAAATGAGATCTATCCTTCTGATGCCTGGAAAGTTGATTAGTTCCTTGCCTTTCTTTTCCCCTTGCTGGGAGGATAATGTGGTCCTGCCTGCTGATTTGGAAATTGAGGAGCACTGAGGCAGGAAAACTGCTGTGGGACTCCCTTCTCCTTTTGCACCAGCCGAAGGAGGAATACTTCCATCAGATGGTGATGGACCTGACAGCCCCGAGGTGGTTGCTCTTGTCTGATGGCACCTGGAGACAGGGTGAAAGCAGGTGCTGCTGCAGACACGAAGATTGGCACCTCTACGGGACCAGAGATGAAATCATTCATCATCCTTGGGGAGTTACTCTTGGATCTCATTGCCCAATACATCAATAAGCAATTAAGTTTGCTGAGCATTTGGGTAGATCCTTCCTGGTGAAGGAAACTTGATGTATCTAAAAATATTCCAACTTGCAGTGTGACCCCCCTGGAGTCTGAAGGTAAATTCCCTTCCTCTTTGAAGTGGAAGGCATTACGCCCGCTTTCACGGCTTCCACTCGTCTGAATGAGTTTCACAGCTCGCCTGAGTGCAAGATAAAAGCTTTGGAAATTCAGAAAGCATTTTACAAAATGTTTTCTTTTATTATGCAGTGAGTTTAAGGAATGAGAAGCTTTTGAGCGAGGCAAAGTACTAAAGGGTGCGCAGACAGACGAGAAGCAAACGGAGACAGAGTTACAGAGGTGCTTCCAGCAAGAGAACAACTTTCTAGCAATCTTCTGAGGTCTCTGGTCTTTGGTCCAGCAGAGCCCAGAGAAAAATTATTCTATGCCTTTCCCCCTGACCACAATCAGAGCCTTTGAATTTAACAGTGTAAAAGTAAGCAGTAGTCATGGAATCATAAAGATGAGAAAAGACCTCCAAGATCATCAAGTCCAACATCAGCCCAACGCCACCATCCCTACTAAACCCTGTCACAAAGTGACTCAGCCACGTGTTTTTTGAACCCCTGCAGGGATGGAGACTCCACCTCTGCCCTGGGCAGCTTCTGCCAGGGCTTCACCGCTATTTTGGTAAAGGAATGTTTCCTAACATCCAGCCTAAACCCAAGCTGGTGCAATTTGAGGACATTTCCTCTCATCCTGTCACCTGTCCACTACTGAACCAGATCCCTGAGCACCTCATCTGCCCTTCTTTTAAACCCCTCCAGGGATGGGGACTCCACCCCCTCCCTGGCAGCCTCTGACAGGGCCTCAGAACCCTTTCCATGGAGAAATGTTTCCTGATGTCCAACCTGACCCTGCCCTGGGGCAACTTGAGGCCATTTCCTCTCATCCCCATCCCCTGTCACTGGGGAGAAGAGACCAACCCCCACCTCCCCACAACCTCCTCTCAGGCAGTTGGAGACAGGGATGAGGTCTCCCCTCAGCCTCCTCTTCTCCAGGATAAACAGCCCCAGGGCCCTCAGCCGCTCCCACAACCCCTGTTCTCCAGCCCCTTCCCCAGCTCCGGTCCCTTCTCTGGACGCTCTCCAGCCCCTCAATGTCCTTCTTGGAGTGAGGGGCCCAGAACTGACCCAAGGACTCAAGATACCACCTCACCAGCATTAAGTCAAGCATTAATGAACCTAAACATTGCCCTTTTACTTTTCTTGCCCATAGACTCAGGGATTAATCTGGAAAGCCTGAACAGACCTTGAGAGATCATTTCCCTGGGCCGCAGACTGCTTCGCCGCACAGAAAAGGCAGAGCAGAGCCAAGTGGGAACTCAAGGGAATATTTTAACTTCCACTCTAAAAGCCTGAGGGCATCTGGCCTGTTCTCCAGCAGCAAAGAAACTTTATGGTGGGAATGATGCAAATGCTGTCGACAAGTCTGAGTCAGGTAAAAGATGTGAGGAGGGAAGCAGAGCAGGACCTGGCACAGGAGAACAGCATGAACAGGTCAAAAAGTGAAACACAGCCATATCTCCAAAGACTACCTGTCAGAAAACATCTGCTTTAATGCTCCAGAATGAAGCAGAATTGCTCCATTTCACTTACAACCTGTTAAATAACAGAGCAGTGCTGTCTGCTGTGTATAAACACAGCCATAAAAGCAGATTAATGCAAAACCAACCAGCAATATCCAGCTCTACTTCAAAAGTAAAGTTATCTGTTCCTTAAAGAATGAAATCCCCAACTTAAGAAGGAGATGGAACTGTTGGAAGCGGGACAAGATGAGGCCACAGAGATGATCCAAGGGCTGGAGCCCCTCTGCTGTGAGGACAGGCTGAGAGAGTTGGGGTTGTTCAGCCTGGAGAAGAGAAGGCTCTGGGGAGACCTTAGAGCAGCCTCCCAGGGCTGAAAGGGGCTCCAGGAAAGCTGGGGAGGGGCTTTTTACAAGGGCCTAGAGTGAGAGGATGAGGGGGAATGGCTTTAAACTGGAAGAGGGGAGATTTAGATGAGACATTAGGAAGAAATTCTTCATACTGAGGGTGTGGAGGCCCTGGCTCAGGTTTCCCAGAGCAGTGGTGGCTGCCCCATCCCTGGAGGTGTTCAAGGAAAGGCTGGATGGAGCTTTGAGCCCCCTGATCCAGTGGGAGGTGTCCCTGCCTATGGCAGGGGGTTGGAACTGGTTGGGCTTTGAGGTCCCTTCCAACCCAAACCTCTCTATGTTTCTACAGCAATGGTCTTAGGTCCCCCAGTCAACAGGTTGAAAGTTTTAGCCAACCTTTCCATCACTCACCTTCTGCCAAAGCCTCTTTAAAGGCTGAAAAATCACTCAGAGAAAACACACAAGAACTAGAAGTAACTTTACAGCAGTTTACAGAACAATAATGAATAAAATGGACCTGTAAAGACTTTATTCCCATTTTACCACGATCTGTAGCACACCTGAGGAAAAGAGATATAAAATAAATTACCAAACAGTGCTAAGTGAAACATTACACAGGTATTGGGACTTGCCAAGTCTTTTTACAGAGTGGTTCATATCCTATGGAAGGATCCTCTCCCACATCAACACGAGAATTAACTGCCATCTTCCCCTTTATTTAGCTGTACACAAACTCTTCCTCTCCACCCCCAAGACTGCCAGCAGATGTACCTGCAAATCATAAATGCAAAAGGATTTTCACAAGTTCTCTACCCTGAAAGCTTTTGTGTTCTTTGAGCACTGGCAAAAAGGCCGTGAGACATTGGGAAAAAAGGGGAGCAGCAATAAATCTTTCATAGTTCGGCGTGATCGCTGTGAACAAGGGCAATATGGATCTGGCTTGATTCAGCAGCTCATTTCTGAGTTGTAAAACACCATGTGAGACAGCAGATGCATGAACACTGAGGAACCACAGAGGAGGCAGCAGAACCCAACCACATCCTGGCTGCCCACAACGAGCAAAGCCTGGGTCCTTTCAACACACAGGATCTCAACCACTGCTCCTTCTTGGGGGGAATAAAGGAGCCTTAATGGGGCAGTCCCTTATGGCTATGTTGTGCTGGAAAAGGACTGGAGGGAATGGCAGGAAGATGTGCCAGGGCAGGGGGAGATTGGCCATTGGGAAGAGGTTCTTCCCCCAGCGGGTGGTGGAGCACTGGAACAGCTCCCCTGGAAGCAGTCAGGGCACCTGCTCTGCCAGCATTCCAGAAGCATTTGGACACTGCCCTCAGTCACAGGGGGTGAGTGTTGGGAGTGTCCTGTGCAGGGACAGCAGTTGGGCTGGATGGGCCTTGTGGGTCCCTTCCAGCTCGGGTGATTCTATGATTCCATCAATATTGCTTAATGGAAACTTGTGGAGCTGGAACAGCCTCTGCAGTCCCTCCTTTCCCTCACGCTGCACACAAACCATACCAGGATCTCATCTCCTGAGGTTCAAGGCTCAGGGAACTTCAACTTTTCACTGAGATAATCAACAGGAGATGGTTATTTTATCAGTATTTTTCCCCTTCCTTGATTTTCCACCTCTTACATTGTGCACTCACAGCCCCAAAAGCCAACCCTGTCTGGGCTTCATCTAAAGAAAAGCGGCCAATGGTGTAAAGGAGGGTATTCTGCCCCTCTGCTCCCCTGAGGTCTCATATGACCTCACTTGGAGCCCTACATTCAGTTCTGGAGTCCTCAGCACAGAAAGGACATGGACCTGTTGAAACGAATCCAGAGGAGACCACAGAGATGATCCGAGGGCTGGAGCCCCTCTGCTGTGAGGACAGGCTGAGAGAGTTGAGGTTGTTCAGCCTGGAGAAGAGAAGGCTCTGGGGAGACCTTAGAGCAGCCTCCCAGGACTGAAAGGGGCTTCAGGAAAGCTGGGGAGGGGCTCAGGATCAGGGAGTGCAGGGATGGGATGAGGGGGAACAGTTTTCAGCTGAAAGAGGGGAGATTGAGATGAGATCTTGGGAAGAAATGTTTTGCTGTGAGGGTGGGGAGGCCCTGGCCCAGGTCGCCTAGGGAAGCTGTGGCTGCCCCATCCCTGGAGGTGTTCAAGGCCAGGTTGGATGGGGCTTTGAGCCCCCTGATCCAGTGGGAGGTGTCCCTGCCCATGGCAGGGGGGTGGAACTGGATGATTTTTAAGGTGTCTTCCAACCCAAACCATTCTGTGAATTAAATCCCCCATGGGAAATCACAAAGGATGATACACCCATAGATTTTTCACCTGCCTTAAACATTTACACTGTGATTCTCTTTAAAGAACATAATAAAGACATACAACTTGAGGCTGATATAGGGAAGAGAAAGACTAATATGACCAGATGGCTTTTTTTGCAGCTTTTACAGATGAGTCAAGGTGCATTTCATATAATGACAAATGGACAGAGCAGCCAAGTAATGACTTCTTTGTGCTCAGAATTCAAATGCTGGTCCCTTTGAGGCCGTTTCCTCAAGCTCTCAAGTGTGGGCTGTTCTTTTTGTTGGATGATTCCTTCAATAATACAGGAAAAAAGGAGAATGCAGAACTATGAAAGTGTGTAGAGTAAAAAAAAAACAGCAAAGGGAAGAAGCAAGCAGGAAAAAAATGCAATGCTGTATAAAAGAGCATTTTTCTTAGAAAGATCCAACCAGGCCTGTTTCTTGCCCAATTGTTCGGGCTCCATGCATTCCCTGCAGGCAGTGGTTCTGCTTCTCTGCCCTTCCATGGCCTCTTTGGGCTCAAATGCCCTTTGTCCAGCATTTATGTGCATCTCCTACATGAAGCTCTGCCAAAAGCCCTGTCTTTTAACTATAAATCAATTTAATGGTGGTTTAATTACTCTTCGGAGCGGGAAGGGAAATGTTTGCGTCCTATGACAAGCGCTGGGAAGAGATAAAGCTGAAAGCTGGTGGGTCTGGAGGAAAAACTAACTCAAAGCAGCAGCTGGGAGCAGCTGAGGGGATTCTGATTCCATTTACTCCTGAAAATTCAGGGAATAACTGCTTTCAGCACAGCCACTGCCTTCAACACACGCTGCCAGCTGGCAAGCAGAGTGGGTAATTCATTACATGAAGTTCTGGATTTCTTTAACAGCTTGACAAATGGAGCATGCATCGTGCACCAGAGCCAGGAAACATCATTCCTGTTAAAAGGGAAGGGGAAAGCACCTGTAACTTTATGAAAAGCATTAATTTGTGAGTGAACCAGACTTTTGCTTTGCAGCCTTCTCCTTGGCTGCTCACAGCGCGGGGCTCTGGGACTGGCTTTGCACACAGGTTTCATAAGGGGGGAGATAATTACATTTACATCTGGATTTCCTGTAATTAAATACAGCCTGACAAAGGCACTGGCAGGACAGTCAGGCAATTTACATGTTTATTGTCTGGTTTGGGCATACAATTGCCTTTTTTTTTTTGGCACAAAGGGGTGTAGGCATGTAAATCTGCACCATCTGGAGAAACGTGGAACCAGCAGCCTTATTTAAAACAATTGCATTTTTGAGGAGAGAGGGCACATTTCCTCAGCTTTACACAAGCCTCTTAAAGCACTTCTGCAGACAAAAAGCATTTCCTGCACCGTGCTTGAATGACCAGTTTGTGCTAAATCCAACGTCGATGGGAATTAATCCCTAGTTTTACATCCCAGGCCAAATTCAGCTCAAGTTCAAAACTCACCTACACCAAGTGAAAAGCTGAATTTGTAGCTTGTCTGGGCAAAAGTGTAGCAACAAGACAATGTGTCAAAGGGAAATTTTTCCTCCCTGTTTCCAGAGGAAAAATTGCAACAGCAGCCAGAGAGCCTGGATTAAAAAAGGCTCCTTCCTCTGGATTAAGGAGCTCATGGAGAACACAGAACATCCACTACCTTTAAGAGAGTCCAAAAGTTCTGCCATTTGCTTTCTTCAGCACAAATTCCTCCCCCCTAAAAAACAATAACCTCCTTTGCCTTAAATTCAAATAATTTGGTTTTTGCTTAAAAGACAGATTAGAGCTAGAATATAACACAAGGAAAACTTGGCTTTCTCCCTACCACCAAGTCTGACCTGGGTCTGGGGAGCAGCATCCCCTGAACCATGGGCAATGTGGAATAACTAGACAATAAGAGGCTACAATCACCAAATGAGCTGGACCAGCCCTAACAAGGTCATATCCACCTGGGATGCAGCAGAGGTGTGTAGGGAAATCAGAGGAGGGAAGAAATAAGACAGTGCAATCCTTCTCACGTTAACACAAAATGCTGCTCAGATGCCTCAGAGCTGACACATTGGGCTCTGCCTCCAGATACAATAGATTTCTTCTGAAAAAAAATGGGCTAAATCAGTCAGTAGGTGAATAAAGCCTTCAGTAATTCCCAGGTACCTGAATTCCATGGCTTCCCTGACACTATGGAGAGCAAACCCCTCCTTCTCTCCCTCCAGCCACGGAGAAGTTTGATGCCTGGTTGGATCCTGCCACGTGGACGTTCTGCTGCTGGAGTCTGAGCATGGAAACAACCTGCAGCTGCACAGGTGAAGAGGGAAACAGGCTCTTAAGTGATGAGAGAGGGGATGGAGGACACAAGCAGTGGAGCTGTAAAGGTGCTCCCATCAAAGCAGGCAGTGCAAAGACAAAGAACTCAGCAAGGAAAGACAATTCCACAAGCCAGCTGTCAACAGCTGTCCAGGGAGGGGGCTGAGCCACCAAACCTGGAGGGGTTTAGAAGATGGGCAGATGAGGTGCTCAGGGATCTGGTTTAGTAGTGGACAGGGACGGTTGGACTCGATCTCAGAGGTCTTTTCCAAGGAGATGATTCTATACTGGCATTGCAATCCACCCCATTTCAATACCATCTCTGCCTCAACCTCCCTTTCAAAGCCACCACGTTTTCACAGCTGCCTTCTTGCACCAAACATTTAACAGTCATTTTGCAGGCTCTTTCATGAAGATCTTCTGTTGATGTTGCAAGAAATAATCACACACGATTACCAGCCCTCGCCACAACATGCAACCACACTCTCCTTTTCCCATCAAACTGATTTCATAGCAACAACATCATCATCTGCACTTCAGCCTTCCAAAAACAGGGACAATTACCAAAACATTTCTCCACTTGAGAGGGAAAAGGCAAAGCGGGGCCAGCGAGGCTGGGGATGTGCCCAGTGGGGACAGCAGGAGAGAGGCCACCTCCTTCTGCAGAAGGATGGGGAGTCACTCACACCTCATTCTGAGACCCTTTCAGAGCAGTGCAAGCAGCAGCACCCAGTGCAGGAGGACCTGGATTCACCCCAACCCTCAGAGGGACCCAAATCTCATCATAAATGAACAAGGAGACTGCATGGCACGGCCACCTGAGCCCGTGTCCAGTAACCAAGCTGCTCACACAAATCACAACACTGAGCAGCAGCCACACAACAGGAGCACCTCAGGAGTCATCAATGGTCCAGAAGCTGCCAACTGTGCTTCACAGCTCTGCAAACCCAAACTGGGTTTTATACCTGGTGAACCTGAACGTGCATTTGAAACCCCACCAGGCTCCAAAACTTCCTATTCCAGGGGAATGAAACACTGCCACAGAATCATAGAATGGGTTGGAAGGGACCTCAAAGCCCATCCAGTTCCACCCTCCTGCCATGGGCAGGGACACCTCCCACTGGATCAGGGGGCTCAAAGCCCCATCCAACCTGGCCTGGAACACCTCCAGGGATGGGGCAGCACCACTGCTCTGGGCAACCTGAGCCAGGGCCTCCCCACCCTCACTGCAAAACATTTCTTCCTAATATTGAATCTAAATCTCCCCTCTTTCAGCTTAAGTACCCTTTTTCATCTTAAAAGAGGGTACTGTCAAATTACCACAGCTCAGTGAGCTGCTACCCAGAACATGAGTTGTTAAAACCATCCATGTGCATCCCCTTGGATCATGAGAAAGATGAATCATTTCACATAGTGCAATTCTTGCTCGTTGCAGCTCAGACCATGGGAATTTGTCTCTTCCTGCTGCAAGCTTAGCATTCACACACTGGCAGCAACTTCAGCTCTGCTGACACACAGTGGTTTGCTAAACTCTAATTATCAACTCTTAGAGCTGCAATAGCTGTGCATTGCCTGTTTTATACATTTGTATTTCTACCTGCTTGTTAGGGCATTTCTTTTCTTCCCTCCCCAATATAGACAGGGCTTCTGAACCCTTAGAAAAGCCTTTCAAAGCCCCAGTTAACGACTGTCCCTTTAATCAAAGGTTCACCAGAAAGATACTCAAGCAACAAACCTTAACCATTACAACTACCACAAACAATGACCCCAGCTTTGCTTTGAAAAGCACCACACCATTAGGCCAGAAAAAAACTACATATCTTCATGGTACAGCAAGTTGTTCATTAATGGCTCCTCAAAAGAAAAGAGAGAGGGACAGATGTGAAAGAAGGAAAGGCACTTGGAGTCAGATGATGGAAGCAAAAGGTTCAGCAACAGAAAACACAAGTCATGCAAATTTTTTCAGAGCAGAAGGAGCCCTTGCAATACTCCAAGTTGTCAATCTGTCATGGGCTGGACACACAGAGTGCAGGACAGGACAAGGGGGAACGGTTTTCAACTGGAAGAGGGGAGATTGAGATGAGATCTGAGGGAGAAATGTTTTGCTGTGAGGGTGGGGAGGCCCTGGCCCAGGTTGCCCAGAGCAGTGGTGGCTGCCCCATCCCTGGAGGTGTTGAAGGCCAGGTTGGATGGGGCTTGGAGCCCCCTGATCCAGTGGGAGGTGTCCCTGCCCATAGCAGGGGGCTGGAACTGGATGGGCTTTGAGGTCCCTTCCAACCCAAACCATTCTGTGATTCTATGTCTGAGCTGAACCACAAGTAGAGTCAGAAATCCCTGTGCTTCAGCCACTGCCATTTACCTACAGCAGGCAATGCCCTCTGGTCCCTCCACTCCCAGCCACCAGCCCTGCCTCCAGCACACCAACCCTTTCCATATTATCACGTGGAATTTGCCCACAAAGCTTTCCCAAACAACTCACTCTTCCCACCCACCACACAATACCCACGGGCTCTCCCTACACCAAAGCAATACAACCGCACATTCCTCCAAGGAGCAGTTTCCCCTTCCCTTCCTCCAAGCCCTTCCTTCCTCTACCAAGGCAGCTGCAGGCTGCACAGTCCCTCCCATCTCATTAATTAGGTGTCTGAGATAATTATGTCCCTATAGTTTCCTTCTGCATAATCTACTCCCAGCAGTATCTGAATTTTCATGCCTGAATCTCTTATTTACTCTCTAATTTTCTGACCCCTCCTCTCCCACTGAGAAAGAGTTAAAGTGAAAGAAAGTTCCTTCCCAGACTCAGCTCAGGTTCTGAGCCTTTCCCATGCTTTATTGAACATCCCCCCCAGAGGTAGCAAGCAATCCCTTCCAAGCTAAAATATCTCTTAAGTCTTTCATGCACCCAGATTTTTCCCCAAATCCTGCCAGTTTTGCAACTCCAGCCATCCCAGAGGACTGGCACTAGTCATTTCCCAAGGAAACCTTATCCAAACATCTGCCAGGTATTTGTAGACCAGATGAACCTTAAAAGACTTCTTCAAACACCCTGCAAGGTCCCACTCTGAGTCCCCCCTTGCACAGAGTGCTGTGCGTTCCAGCGGCTCCATCAGGAGGTCCCACAGCAGGAAAAAGGATGCTGGAGTTTACTGCTGCCTCTCTTCTATGCAAGACCCTCCTCTCTTATCAAATTAACTCTCCCTGCAAATTCTCCTGTCCTGACAATGTCTCTTAACAAGCTTCAAGTTTTAATGAAGACAGCAGTTTTCTCCAGCATCATTTTCCCCTCCTGATTGTTCAGGGTTTTCCCCCTCCAGCTCCCTATTAAGCTAACTCCATGCATTCATGCAGTAAACAACCCTCTAACCAGGTCAATGCACATTATCCATTAATTATTCCAGAGCTCTGCTGCAGTCTGATTCACTTTTCCTCCCATTTTCAGTCCCCTGGTCCCCTTTTGAGCAAGGAAAGAGCAGTTCCCGTGCTGCCGGGTGCCCATTAGTGAGTCCTTGGGTGCCCACAGCAAGACCTCTATAGCTCTGCCTTGCAGCACCAGCAAAACCAGCTTCTTCCAGTGGCCCTTAAACATCCCTCCTTGGGAAGCCAAGATGCTTCAGCCCCAGTGAATCCATCAGGTCGAACCACCAACTGCGAGCTGGAACTCAGAGAAACGTCCTTCTGCCATTGTACTTCTAGAAACTAAGTGTGCAGATGACACAAAACTGGGGGAATTGGCGACACTCCTGGGGGCAAAGAGGCCGTGCAGAGGGATCTGGACAGACTGGAGAGCTGGGGAATCACCAACTGCATGAGATTAAACAAGGGCAAGGGCTGGGTTCTGTCCCTGGGACACAGCAACCCCGGACACACGGACAGCCTGGGCTGGGAGAGGCTGGAGAGCAGCCCTGAGGAGAGGGACCTGGGGGCTCTGGGCGATGGCAAGTTGGCCATGAGCCAGCAGTGCCCTGGCAGCCAAGAGGGCAACCGTGTCCTGGGGGGCATCCAGCACGGCATCGCCAGCCGGGAGAGGGAGGGGATTGTCCTGCTCTGCTCTGCACTGGGGAGGCCCCACCTGGAGCACTGGGGGCACTTTGGGCACCACAGGAGAAAAAGGACATCAAAGCACTGGAGAGTGTCCAGAGGAGGCCCCAAAGCTGGGGAAGGGTCTGGAGGGGAAGTGTGTGAGGAGAGGCTGAAGTGCCTTGGTCTGTTCAGCTGGAGAAGAGGAGCCTGAGAGGGGATCTCAGAGCTGTTTGTGCCTTCTCCCAAGGGAGGGAGGGGAAAGAGGGGCTGAGCTCTGCTCTCTGGTGCCCTGGGACAGGACTGGAGGGAATGGCAGGAAGATGTGCCAGGGCAGGGGGAGATTGGCCATTGGGAAGAGGTTCTTCCCCCAGCGGGTGATGGAGCACTGGAACAGCTCCCCAGGGAAGCAGTCAGAGCCTGACAATATTCCAGAAGCATTTGGCCAATGCCCTCAGTCACAGTGTGAATGTTGGGAGTGCCCTGTTCAGGGAAAGGAGTTCCACTTGACAATCCTTGTGGGTCCCTTCCCACTCAGGTGCTGCTCTCCTTTCAACTGGTTTTCTGAGCACCTCAGGGCTGTGGTCTCATCAGTTTTAACTCTGTTGCCCTGCTTAAAAAGTCTCTAAATCAGGACCTACAACCCTTCACTGAACAAGCAGCTTATTGCTGTTTGCCACTGGTGGTTAAGTCTTGATGTATCCCTCATTAAGTCTTTCCAGGGTAGTCAACTGTTGGAAAGTGCTCCATCTCCTCCATCCTCCTCTGCTTCTGCTGCACCAGTTGTAAGTTTGCACCTTCTCCTGTGACCATTATAGTGCAGCAACCAGACCAGACTCTGGATATTGTGCACCTTTCTCTGCCATCTGCAAGCCTTCACCATCCCCTGTGTTTCACTGAAAGCTTTCTCTGCAACTCAGTGCTTTGGCAGCTTCAGGAGGAGGCCCTGGCAGAGGCTGTCCAGGGAGGAGGTGGAGTCACCATTCCTGCAGGGGTTTAAAAGATGGGAAAAGGAGGTGCTCAGAGATCTGGTTTAATAATGGACAAGTACAATTTAACTTTATGATCTCAAAACTCTTTTCCAACCAAATGATTCTTTGATTCTATGAGAGGAGCTCCAGCCTGTTGACTCTACTCTTCTTCTCTTTTTGAGAAGCTCATCTTAAAGGACTTCACCCTGACTTAGCAATCACACCTGCCTGATTTTCTGCCAGAAGCAGCTGTCAACCCTATTCTCCTGTTGTACAGATTATTTTTTGCATTCATGCAAAACAGTGGGCTTTGAGCTCCAGAGGGGTGCTAAACATCCTCCTCCTGCTTTAACCCCTTGGCCTCTCGTGCTAATTCCTTTAGCATGCAGAGCTAAAGAGGAAGGTGCTGATCACATGCTTTGCTTTCACCCCCAAGGTGTACACACAGATTCTGTTTGATGCCAGCCCTGCCCTCCTGCCCAGCACAACCACCAGAGCTCATTCCCCTTTGAAATCCTCCTTCCCAACTCTCTGCAAGAATGGCTGATTAAAAACCAACCAAAGGCTCTCCTTAGGGTGTTGCCTAAATTCAGTAACAGTCTCTTTCCTTCAGGGCTTTTCTTCTTCCCTGACACTCCATATCAGTAGCAGAGACTTCTCCTGGCTTGTTATTTCAGATGGGCTGGGACTGGAGCATCTATCGTGCCAGGTGCCCTTGAGTACTCAATAAATTCAACAGCAGATACACCTTCACGGTCTGAACACGAGGGAGCCACACACATTTATATATTTATTCTTGAAGTATTGCCTTCCTGCACTTGCAGAAATGATATTGCAGCATCAAATGACTGTATTAGAAGTGCTGTGATTACTTCATTGGGAGAGACTGCAGAGCCAGCCTCAAATAAAGACGCGTCGTTTTGGCACGCTTAGATTGATAACGCACCAAGCGTGGGCACCACGGCCCCGCAGCACTGCATTTCAGCAGCATTGCTGAACTCCTGATGACCAGGGCTGAGCAAGTAAAGAGCTCAGACTGCTTTAGAGAACTGCAATTAAATTTAGACACAACTTTGAATTCAAACCCTGCCTATGCACCCATCGATTTTTTTTTTTGCTCTACCTCAAGCTTCCACAAGAACCAGAACCATGGTGCAAGAACACATCCAAATGCTGCCCATCTGCATGACATTAGGAAATGAGGACAATTTTGAAGCCATGCTACCTTCTTCTCTCTTTTCACAGACTTTCCAACACTCATTGACCAAGCAACACTGACACAACACTCAGTTCTCTTAGGGCACGGTTCTCGGTCTCTCTCCCCTTCTCAGTGACTCTCAGCAGTTGTCCCCCAAAAACCTTTCACTCCAGAGTTTCAGAAAGTCTCTCCCCACCTCTTTAAGGGATCTGTGGGGCCTTATGGCCTAAAGCTACAAAAACCACCTGGAGTGGTGTCCAGATGGTGCCAGCAGAAGTTGGCTGCCCAGGTATCTGCATGGATGTAGCACCAACATTTTCAACATGATCAGTGCAGGAGACCAGGCTGATCCATGGAAGAACCTGCTTAAGGGTTTCCCAGCAAACCATGAGACAAAACCCAGTGGGTTTATACTATGATGTTTCTGTGATTTGAGGGGTGAAATGCATTGGCTTTGACCCACACAGAGAAATCATGCTGAAATTAAAACAAAAAAATCAAGGATACGTATAGGAACACTAAAAAAAACTCCCTATAAATCAAAAATAAATTAATAGTGTGGGAAGGATCTTAATCAGGCACCACAGAAGTTGAAGTTCCTTCCCCACTCAACGATCTCCCTGGGCTCCCATCCTTTTTCTTTGCTCAAGGCACGTCCACCCCCACCACACCCAGTCAGGCTGCTCTCCCAAATCCCACAAGCAAAGAGGATCCTTTGGGGAAGTACAAATATGCTAAGAATCCTTCTAGGACAGACAGCAACACCCAACCACCTCCCCTTGACTGCAGTTGTTTAGGACAGGACCTATTTTGCTGCACTGAGTAAAGATAAGCACATGAGCTCAACCAAAGTGCAATCCATAACCAAGAACACAGTTCACTTCATTAGCCCCCAAAACTGCTCTTTCCATTTCTTCCCCCTGTGCATTTTAACACATGTTGATACACTGGTAAATTGGACATTTTAACAGTGGGTCAAAAGCCTCTTGGGCTTTGTGAAACTAATAAATAAGGAAATACGTGAACTGAATAAAGATCTGCAGGTAAGGAAGCACTGCATGTGCATTGGTGGCTGGAATTGTTTACTTAGGAAACAGTTCACATTTTCTCCCCAAACCCTTTGGTAACCTCACAATAATCAAATCTGGGGGGTAAAAGGAAAAAAAAATAAGGAAAACAAGGCAGAAAATCTCACAGTTATAGCAGGGAACCTGAACAACCAGTCACAGCCTGGGAAAAAATTAGCATTTCCACTCAGAATCATCAGTCACCATCACACTCTGTAATCTGGAGGGATTTGGGAAAGATTTCCTGGACCAGATACTCTATCTAAAAGCACATTCATATCCTCTGGATTCATGATTGCAGAGAACAAGTGAAACAGTAATTGCTGGCCATTTCTTTGATGTCTCACCTATCATATTTCTTTTTGCCCAAACTCTGGAAAACTACTTGCACGTTAATTTTTAAGGATTTAACACAACTTTTGTTGCACCATCCATCACAGATGGTTATCAAAAGGAACTGGAAGCCTCAGAGTGATGAGAACAAAGCAAAGGAGCTTGCCCTCAGGAAGCACCACGTGAAAATCCTGCTCTAGGCAGCAAACTCCAACCAAAGTACAAGGGTTTGGGGCAAGCTGAGCTCCTCAGGTAGCAAACCAAGCTGCCAACATCATCTTTTACTCTATGCCAAGAAACATAAATAACCCATATTTGCTCCTGGTGAAGCCTTTCTGATGTTTCAGTCACGTGGTAGAGCTACAAGCCATTCACAAGCTGTTACTGGGTGTTACTGTCCAGATTGAGACTCGTGTCAAGGGAGGCCCTCAGGGGTCCTTACTGGGACCAGTGCAGGTTAATGTTTTCATTAATGGTACTGACAGCAGGATCCAGTGCAGCCTCAGCAAGGATGATATCAAGTTGAGTGGGGAGGTTGTGACACCAGAAGGATGGGCTGACATCCAGAGGGACCTGGGCAGGATGGAAAGGTGGGGCTGTGTGAACCTCATGGGGTTCAACAAGGTCAAGTGCAAGGTCCTGCACCTGGGCCAGGGCAGCCCTCAGTATCATTCCAGGCTGGGGGATAGTGTGAGTGAGAGCAGCCCTGAGGAGAAGGGCCTGGGGTGCTCATTGAGGAGAAGCTCAACATGAGCCGGCAACGAGCGCTCACAGCCCAGAAACCACCGAGTGCTGGGCTGCACCCAAAGGAGCATTGCCAGCAGGGAGAGGAGGGGATTCTGCCCCTCTGCTCTGCTCTGGGGAGACCCCACCTGGAGTCCTGTCCAACACAGGAAGGATATGGAACTGTTGGAACAGGTCCAGAGGAGGCCATAAAGATGATCCCAGGGCTGGAGCCCCTCTGCTATGAGGACAGGCTGAGAGAGTTGGGGTTGTTCAGCCTGGAGAAGAGAAGGCTCCAGGGAGACCTTAGAGCAGCCTCCCAGGACTGAAAGGGGCTCCAGGAGAACTGGGGAGGGCTTTTTGCAAGGTCCTGGAGTAATGGAACAAGGGGGAATGGCTTTAAATTGGAAGGGGGAGGAGTTAGATTAGACATTAGGAAGAAATTCTTCACAATGAGGGTGGGGAGGCCCTGGCCCAGGTTGCCCAGAGCAGTGGTGGCTGCCCCATCCCTGGAGGTGCTCAAGGCCAGGCTGGATGAGGCTTTGAGCCCCCTGATCCAGTGGGAGGTGTCCCTGCCCATTTGGAACTGGATGGGCTTTGAGGTCCCTTCCAACCCAAACCATTCCATGATCCTGTCACTCTAAACACCTCTTGACACATCAGTGCATTCAAGGGGCTGGAAGGGTGCTGACATCTCCACACCAGCAGTGACAAGAGAGGGTCTGGGAAACTGGAGGCTGGGATGTCTGCTGCCAACCCTAAGGAAAACAATGGAAAGGTTGTCTTGAGAGCCAAAAAATAACTAACTAGAAAGTGATTTCCAGCAACACATCAAAACCTGAAGGTAATTAAGTGTGCACTGGGAGAGGAAGGTAGGACCTGAACAACAGAGCAGCAGCAGGTGAAGGTTTGGCTGTGGAATTGCTAGACTGGATGATTTCAAAGTCTCACCCAACCTTAATGACTCTACTCCATCCAACAATATCAGGCTTGAAGCTCACTTTACTCAATTGCCTCATTAAAGCCATGGTCTGCTCAAAACCTCCCATCTCTGAGCAATGGAATCTTTCCCATTGCTATCCAAATAAAGCAAAAAATCAAAACCACATTTCTTCATGAATCTTCAGCCTAAACAAATCAGCTTTTTTGACAGCTTGACACAGCTGTAACAGTGAAGGGTTTGTTATTTGTTAAATTCCTGTGGAAAACTTCAGGCTAACAAGCATATTATCACAGTTTTGTGCAAGTGGAAGGCAAACATTTCCTGAGACACCTTCCTGGAAAAAGGCAGTTTCTTTCATTTGCCCAGAACTGATGTTATGGAAACCCTACCTTACTGAGCTGCAAAGACAAGAGGGTGAATCCAGAACTTCAGAGCAGGAAATGTTATAATCCAACACGATGCATCACACAGTCTCCACTTGCAATAACAAAAATACAGGTTTATAATCCAAGGCAATCTAAAAATCAGAATGATTTGGGATGGAAGGACCTCAAAGCCCATCCAGTTCCAACCCCCCTGCCATGGGCAGGGACACCTCCCACTGGATCAGGGGGCTCAAAGCCCCATCCAACCTGGCCTTGAACACCTCCAGGGATGGGGCAGCCACCACTGCTCTGGGCAACCTGGGCCAGGGCCTCCCCACCCTCACAGGAAAACATTTCTCACTAAGATCTCATCTGAATCTCCCCTCTTGCAGATGAAAATCCTTCCCCCTCATCCTGTCCCTGCACTCCCTGATCCAGAGCCCCTCCCCAGCTTTCCTGGAGCCCCTTTCAGTCCTGGGAGGCTGCTCCAGGATGTACCTGGAGCTTCTTCTGCTCCAGGCTGAACAATACCAACTCTCCCAGCCTGTCCTTGTATGGAAGGAGCTTCAGCCCTCAGATCATCTCTGTGGCCTCCGCTGGACTAATTTCCTGTGCTGAGGACTCCAGAACTGGACACAGGAGGTCAGTTGGGGTCTCACCAGAGTGGAGTAGAAGAGCAGAACCCCGTCCCTGGCCCTGCTGGATCCACTGCTTTGGATGCAGCTCAGGACACACCTGGGTTTGTGGCTTTCACATCACCTTAGCTTCACACAAGGTCCCCAACTCAATGATGCATTAACCACGATTCCCTAGCGAGGCACTGCCAGTAAATCAACAAACAAAACACCCCAACGTGCAAAATACAAGCTGTGGATTTAATCAGGAAGTTTTTACTATCTGTGTTAATAAACTTATCTAGGTAAAACCTCTATAATTTGCACATTACTTCTTAAAAAGTGAATTTATTAATCAGTGGTCTCAACACAAAGATATTTTTTGCCAATAAGAGGATTTATAGGAAAGGAAATTGAGGGCAGGCTCAAGGACGAGGTATTGATGCTGTAGTGCATTAGGATTTAGTATTAGCAGGCTCTAATTCTATTTTAATTACTTAAAATATATCATTATTGGAGTCAAAGGACACTTTTGTCTGTAAAACCAGTACCAGGGAGAAGACTTCAACACTGGAGGTATCAGAGTGACAGTGGTAATCATAGATTCACAGAATGGCCTGGGTTGAAAGGGACCTGAAATGTCATCCAGTTCCACTCCTCTGCCATGGGCAGGGACACCTCCCACTGGATCAGGGGGCTCAAAGCCCCATCCACTGGGCCCCTCATTCCAAGAAGGACACTGAGGGGCTGGAGAGCGTCCAGAGAAGGGACCGGAGCTGGGGAAGGGGCTGGAGAACAGGGGTTGTGGGAGCGGCTGAGGGCCCTGGGGCTGTTTATCCTGGAGAAGAGGAGGCTGAGGGGAGACCTCATCCCTGTCTCCAACTGCCTGAGAGGAGGCTGTGGGGAGGTGGGGGTTGGTCTCTTCTCCCCAGTGACAGGGGATGGGAGGAGAGGAAATGGCCTCAAGTTGCCCCAGGGCAGGGTCAGATTGGACATCAGGAAACATTTCTTCCTGGAAAGGGTTCTCAGACCCTGTCAGAGGCTGCCAGGGAGGGGGTGGAGTCCCCATCCCTAGTGGTGTTTAAGAACCAGGTGGATGAGATGCTCAGGGATCTGGTTTAGTAATGTTGGCCTCAATGATCTCAGAGGTCTTTTCCAAGCAGATGATTCTCTGAAACGTGACCAAGGGTTGACTTCATTGCAGTCCATACAGAGAGAGGTCTCAAAGTCTGTTATCTACAGTACAGATTAGATATTTGTGCCTGTGAACCCACAGTGTCAGAACTATAGGAAATTAATTACTTTCCTCAAACTCTTGCTACCTCTGACATATTTCTTTAGAGGCAATTAACAACCTGAGAGTAAAGACCTCCCAAACTCCATCACAGACCTGTGGTGCTACCCAAGGCAAAGCAAGCACCTTTCCATTGGCTGTACATCCTCCTCTGCTTCATGATCACCATCACAGGCAAGAGTACCCATCCTGCTGAATGTTCCCAAACACCCCACATCATTTAATAAGCTTAATGTGACATAAAATAGGAAACTTCAGCTTTCCCCCCCCAGGGAAGACCTTTTTCTAAGGTGTTTCACATAAAGCATGAGGAAGAAAAAGGTCACCTCTATTTCTTTCCAATTTTACTAAGATTCCATTGCAGTTGGAAGGTTTCTCTAAAGGCTTTGAGTCTGGGGAAACAATGTTTTCCAAGAAAATTGTTCTAACAAAGAACACATCAGATCCTTAACAGCATCTTGTCATGGTGTTTGCTGCCTGCTAAGGGCATATTTAATGGACTACATGAGCACAGAGGCAGGCAGTCAACTTGTAGGACGTGGAAGCTACAGCACAGATTCCAAAAGCTTATATTATACCTCTGTCTTCTCAAAAGTGGTTCAAGACAATTTAAAGTCCTCTTTGAAAGTAGGTCTATTTCCCAAGGCCAAAGCACAGAGGGAGCAACACGTCAGCTTCTGTATTTCAACACTTCATGGATCAAATCTGTTTCCAGCATCTCTCTCACCTAGAAGTTAAGTCACAGCTACACTTTTACTACCCTGACCCAACAGGTCAGTGCAAAATAACTTCCCCAAACCAGAAAAGTTGGAGCAGGTCCAGAGGAGGCCATGAAGATGATCCAAGGGCTGGAGCCCCTCTGCTGTGAGGACAGGCTGAGAGAGTTGGGGTTGCTCAGCCTGGAGAAGAGAAGGCTGTGGGGAGACCTTAGAGCAGCCTCCCAGGGCTGAAAGGGGCTCCAGGAAAGCTGGGGAGGGGCTCCTGATCAGGGAGTGCAGGGACAGGACAAGGGGGAAGGGGTTTAAGCTGAAAGAGGGGAGATTGAGATGAGATCTTAATGAGAAATGTTTTGCTGTGAGGGTGGGGAGGCCCTGGCCCAGGTTGCCCAGAGCAGTGGTTCTGCCCCATCCCTGGAGGTGTTCAAGGCCAGGTTGGATGGGGCTTTGAGCCCCTGATCCAGTGGGAGGTGTCCCTGCCCATGGCAGGGGGTGGAACTGGATGGGCTTTGAGGTCCTTTCCAACCCAAATCATTCTGTGATTCTATGTCCAGTGTCTGTCACCTAGAAATAACATCACAGCTAAACTTCACACTTTTGCCACCCAGCAGTGGCCCAAGAGCTCAGTTCAAAATAACCCACTCCCACCATCACACACACTAATGGAGAAGTTATTCCATTTCCCCACTTCTCATGGAATTTGTGTGTCCATCACCCTGCCAGGGGACAGGAGATTTAGATTTTAGCTCTGACCTAGCATAAACACAATTCCTTCAGAAAATTGCATTTTATTGGCACAAACGACCACCAAGTCCTCTCACAAAATCCCATCTCTTGTATTTCATTGAGCTGCTGTTACACAGAGCTCAACTGATTCTGTGTGACTGAAGAATAATTACATTTTGGAAAAAGTACATTTTAAAAACAGATTTTTCATCACTAGTGCTAGAAAGGCCTCAATAGAAGTCAACAGTTACTCTAGTGGTTAACCAAAAGTGTCTATAAAAAAATCAGGTCTAATTTGTGGTCAAATTTTTATTTCTTCAGCTCCCAACTATTGGTTCTTTCTCTCCTTTTACTCAATTAAGATGACTTTCAGAGCCAATATATCTTCACCAGGAAGTCACTTAGCTCAAATCACCTTAATCTCCTTTTTTTTGATGAACTACACAGGTTGTGTTCCTGAGGTCTCCTCCTAAACACATTTTCCGCAGCTCCTAGGCCCTTCTGGGGATCTTTTTGCCCTTTTTCTGCCAATTTTTCAATGATATTTCAAAAAAAAAAAATTGAGTCATCACAACTAAGCACTGTATCATAACATCAGTCAAACCATCACCTTCTCAGAAGGATGAATTTCAATGAGGGGACTGCTCGGAGAGCGAGCCTGACTTTAAACAACGGTGCTTGTGTGAGCTTTAATTCCTGCAGAATCACCCAAACTCAGGCCAAAGGGCAAAAAAACCAAATCCAGTCTGATATTCCCAAAAAGGAATTGCCCAAAACACAATTAGTTTTCAAAATATATAAAAAACACTGGAGTGGCAAGAGTTTGGCCAGTAATATGCAAAAGATACTGGGACCACGACCAAAGGAGGACAACCAGGCTGAGGAAGGGTCTGGAGAACTGGCTGAGGGCCCTGGGGCTGTTTATCCTGGAGAAGAGGAGGCTGAGGGGAGACCTCATCCCTGTCTCCAACTGCCTGAGAGGAGGCTGTGGGGAGGTGGGGGTTGGTCTCTTCTCCCCAGTGACAGGGGATGGGAGGAGAGGAAATGGCCTCAAGTTGTGCTGTAGGAGGTTCAGATTGGATATTAGGAAATATTTATTTGCCAAAGGAGTGGCAAAGCCCTGGCAGTGGCTGCCCAAGAAAGTGGTGGCATCTCCATTGCCAGAGGAGTTCAAAAAACACATGGCTGTAGCACTTTGGGATATGGTTTAGTAGGCACAGTGGGGCTGGCTTGTCAGTTGGACTGGACGATCTTAGAGGTTTCTTCCAATGTTAATTTTCATAGAATCATAGAGCCATTAAAAGCCTTGGCAAAAAACATCTACAAACCAAAAGCTTTGAATGGTGCTACTAAAAATACAGCCTTTAAGACTGAAGTCAACATCACAAGTTTGCAGAAATAAAAATAGCTTTCAAAGTTGACACTAACAAATCTAGATTTATGGTTTTGACAAGTGATGCTGCCAGTGTTGGGATGGCTTTTATTTTCATGCCCCAGAAGTATAATAGAAATTAAACCTCATTTTCTTTTGAGCTTCCTCCTGCCTAGACAGCATTAAAGATGAGACCAGTGGTGGTTTTAAATCAACTGAGAAAAGCTGCACTCATGCAACAGTTCCTCAATTATGTCTATATGCAATCACCTGTTTGTTACCCAACCTTCCAGCACCCCCAGCCTCCCAGGACTGAAAGGGGCTCCAGGAAAGCTGGGGAGGGGCTCTGGATCAGGGAGTGCAGGGACAGGATGAGGGGGAAGGGTTTTCAGCTGAAAGAGGGGAGATTGAGATGAGATCTTAGGGAGAAATGTTTTCCTGTGAGGGTGGGGAGGCCCTGGCCCAGGTTGCCCAGAGCAGTGGTTCCGCCCCATCCCTGGAGGTGTTCAAGGCCAGGTTGGATGGGGCTTTGAGCCCCCTGATCCAGTGGGAGGTGTCCCTGCCCATGGCAGGGGGGTTGGAACTGGATGGGCTTTGAGGTCCCTTCCAACCCAAACCATTCTGTCATTCTGTATATTTTTCTACACATGTGGTGAAGAGGGAGCAAGGGTCCTTTTTTTTGGATGAAAAGATTAATTTCAGAAGAAAAAAACCGAATCCTATAACAGCACTTCATACCTTCTTGAAGTATCTCCTACTTTAAAAGCAAGAGGCTCCCTCTCTGGAAATCAGATGCCAAGGCAAATGCCCAAACTCCCTTTAAGCTACCTGGGGAGGGCAGGGTGCCTAAACACCAGCTGCACAGCTCAAACTGAGAAGGGATTTTCAGCAGGGAGAGGTTTATGTCATCCAAGGAGGAAAAAAATCCTAGAAGAACCTGTCTTTCATTCAGTCTTTGATTGCTCATACTGGACTGCCTTTAGACATTTCTTCCAAATAAGGATTGAGCACAAAAGTCTGTTGCACTTAGGCATTTAAATCATATTTAGGTGCAGACAAACGGCTCAGCTTTCAGCTCGTTTGCTGGAAAGAGCAGCTTGCAGAGAAAGCAGATTAGAGGGAGAGAAAAAGGAAGTTACTCCTCAAATAAAGGGGATTTCTGGTTTCAACAGATAAGCCTCAGACTACATCTGTCATAGGCTTCAGGAATTCAATGTTTCTTCAGATTCCATTGACTCCAACTCCACATACTTTGATTTTTGCCTGATGAAATGCCCCAATTTGTAAACTGTCCTTATCTAGTGAAATAACACAATCTTGGAAGGCCGTATGAACATCCACAAAGGCAGCTGGACACTTGGCCCTGTATTTCTGAAGTCTGATGGTGCACAAGAATCATGGGATGGCTTGAGTTGGAAGGGACCCTCAAGGTCCAGTCCAACTCCTGTCCCTGCAGAGGGCACCCCCAACATTCACACTGTGGGGCTGAGGGTGTTGGCCAAATGCTTCTGGAATATTGTGAGGCTGTGACTGCTCCCTGGGGAGCTGTTCCAGGGCTCCACCACCCTCTGGGGGAAGAACCTCTTCCCAATGTCCAATCTAACCTTGTCCTGGCACATCTTCCTGCCATTCCCTTGGGTCCTATCATTGGTCACCCAAGAGAAGGGATCAGCACCCGCTCCTCTTCCTCCTCCCTTTGTGAGGAAGCTGAGGAGGACCTGAAGTTCTCTGAAAACCCAAATATCACGTTTTGGGTAATGAGCAAATCTTGCTGCTGGCACTGCACACAGCAAGATATCACAATTTGTTCCCCAAAATGCATTCTAAGCAGGTGTTCCTGTACTGAGACAAATGTACCTCCACACATGCCAGATTGTAGACTAAAAGTTGGGATCATAAAACCACTACCAACCAAAAGCATCTATTTGAAATGGAAATATCTCTGAATAGCAGCTCTGATACCAGCACAGAGTAAGTTTTCCAAAATAAGTCTTCATTATTTCTGTAAAGGAAAACACACAGATTTGTTTATGCTACTCAAGACTATTCCTTTTTCAGAAATGGAAACTAATGCCTCTGTTGAATGCAGACACAAAGACATTTGCAGCATCTCTGAGCTCCAACTCCTCCATTCAGTTATGTAAATAGCCTTTTGAGCCTGCATCTTGCACACACCAAGGTGTTTACAGATACACTTTCTGCTTAAATAAACTCAGTGCTCAGTAAAATATATTCTCAGCCTGCACAGAGCCTTTATTTGGAAGAGCAAACTTACATGAGTTAAGAACACCAACACTTTCATCTCTTAAAATATAACTAATTGTAGATGTGGGGGAATAATGCATAATAGATGTTTTACTCAGCATCCAGACTCTAGTTATGCCTAAATCCATCTCTCTGAAGGAGTTCTGAGCATCCCAGCATTTTTGTTGCCTCTCCTGCCCAAAGATATTCATTAGGAACTGTTGCTATATTAATAAAATACATAGATTTCTAAAAAATGCCCAGTATTAATTGAAGCACTTATCTTGTTAATTCTGAGAGTGTAATGAGGGTTTGATTAGGCAGTTTAAGCATCTATGTTTCAGTGTCCTCAATTGTCATTAACACCTCATCCAGTGTTGCAGTCAGACCCACAGAGTACGAATTGTGGGTGCAACCCCATCCCAGGATAAACATGTTTAAGCAATCCTGCAGCACCACAATGTTGACTGGAGAAAATAAATTAGCTCATACAACAAAAACAAACTGAAAAATGACTAATTGATTAAAATTACAGACCAACAACGTACTTAAATGCAGATCTCATTGCTTTTTAACATATTATTCAATGATTTTTTTTTTTTAAGATGAACTCTTCTAGTAGAAAATTCAAAGATACCACACGTGCCCTGAAATTCAACCACCACAGATATAATTGAATGGGTGACCAATACCAATAGCTCCACTCTGGACACCAACACATCAAGGGAGGAAAACAAACGAGACATTTCACTAATTAAGGCTCTCCATAGACTCATGGGGGAAGGACTCAAGATCTCAGTTTAGCCTCTCTGCTTCCCTCCTGGTAGAAAACACTTGATTTGCCTTTACAGAAGAGAGTTTTTTATTATTCACTTCTCTCAGGAGGTATTACTTTGCCATGTCATATTTATCAAGCAATACTGGCCTATTCCAACTGGTTTACAGCTCTTGAAAGCAAGACTTAATGGTCTGCAATGTCTCAGTCCCCTGAACTCTTTAAATTCATTCCTCCAATACTAATCTAAATGAAGAATTATCTATTCCTTTAATGACTGGGTCATTTCATATTGGAGGTTTTGCAGGGTTCAAGTAGATAGCAGGAACCTGGGCCTAAGAATTCATTTTATCACTTCCCTCTAAACTTTTTTATTGACAATAGATTTTAGTATTGTTTTCCCTTCATAAAGGCTTCAATACAAGAAATTTTCAAAGCTGCAGCATGTGAAAAGGATACAATTACTCTGCATTTTCTGTTCCAGTTCCTGAAAATGCTTTGGTTTTTTGCAACACATTGATATTTGCGTTTCTTGAAGAAAATCATTTTTTCCTCTATGAAATCAGACACGTTTTCCCTTTTGTGTCTCTCTCCTACTGACTACAAAGGAAGTTTAGAAAGCAAGCTTTCAGACTCCTAAAGCCTTTTTCAGTATATATTTGCTGTGTATCTATCTCCAACACAGCATCTTTAAAAAATATCCATTCCACCCACAAGTGTTTTACCTTTTTAGCTGTTTCTTTCTGAAAAAGGTGCCTTTTTGTACACGCAATACCCACAAAACACTGAATATGAAAGCATTCTGGCCTTTATGACAAAGGTATCTCTTGAACCAGATCCAGTGCACAACCCTAGGTACAATGGGAACTCTTCAAACATTTCAATCCACATCTCCACAGTCCAATTTAAGAGACCTCACTTTCCTCTGGGGCTCCGACCTGATGTGCCAGGGCAGGGGGAGATTGGCCATTGGGAAGAGGTTCTTCCCCCATTGGGTGGTGGAGCACTGGAACAGCTCCCCAGGGAAGCAGTCAGGGCACCTGCTCTGCCAGCATTCCAGAAGCATTTGGCCAATGCCCTGAGTCACAGGGGGTGAGTGTTGGGAGAGTCCTGTGCAGGGACAGCAGTTGGACTGGATGGGCCTTGTGGGTCCCTTCCAGCTTGGGTGATTCCATGAAGGCATTTCTTCTCACCTTGCACCCAGTGCTTCATCAGGACTTCTCCCAACAGCTGGTTATCAAAACACCCCTCAAAGCAGCCATTCTGATGCTGAATTTATGCAAGAAGGCTCTACAATGATTGACACAATCTGCATCGAGGCTGCTAATATCACATAGACCTCAACATCGTGGTCCTGGGCTGCCAGGAGGAGCCACTTGATTTGGAGATCTCTGCCTTGAGTAGTTCCTGAATCCCTTAGGAAGTAACTAACCATGTAATAATAACACAATTCTCCAGTTGTTAGACATGAGCAATAATACTTTTCCCCCCAATATTCACCTGACTTGTCTACCTTATGTTAACATTTCAGTGCAAACAATCTCATGCTATTTTCACCACCATTTAAACACTCATAGGAGTGAAGCAGATTGCACAGAGCTGTGAGGATAATTGATTTCTTTGGCTTGTTAGTCAAACCAATCATGCTCACTGAGGGCCAGAGAGAAACTTACTCCAGGTTATATATAAATTTCTTTTGACAGTCAGTAAGAGCAGAAGAAACCCAGCAGGAAGAATTGCCTGAGCTGACAGTGTGACTTCAGTTCAAACCCCCTTTCTATTGGGTCCGTTCAGAAGGCATTTGAGTCAAAGTCCTCCCACTTTCCTCTTAAATAGTCCTCAAAAGAATCATGGAATCATTAAGGTTGGAAAACACCTCTAAGCTCATCCAGTCCAACCATCAGCCCAACCCCACTGTGTCTACTAAACCATGTCCTCAAGTGCCACAGCCACACACTTTTTGAACCCCTCCAGGGATGGAGACTCCACCGCTGCCCTGGGCAGACTCTAAGGCTTTTTTTTTCCCCCCCACAGGAAACTAAAAGCTTCCTCAACTATTTCTTAATCCTTCTCCTCATGACTATTGTATAACAATGGCTGCAGCTGTGACCTGCACTACCCTACCCCAGATTATTGCCTTTACCTAGCCTAGAAACTCACCCTCCTTCACAGCCTCAGAAAATAAGTTCTCTTTCACATAACTGTGCAAAAGAAACCATCTTTCAAGAGCTAACAGAGAAAGGGACGTATTATGGTTCAAAACCTGCCTCAAATTCAGATCTGAAACAGCATCTTCTGCATCCTGGATGGAAAACCAAAGTAGGGAAATCAGCCACACTCATTTGAGACTCATAACTACAATTCAGAGTCTACATTCCATCCGTGTGTAGAGCTCAGCACATGGGCTCCAGCTAACCTCGATGGAAAAGTGACCGGCTGAGCTACGACCGAGCAGCTGAACAGGAATCAAAATCCATGAATCTCACCTAGCACTCGTGGGAGGATTTCCCAGGTAAGCTTTGAGTAGTAAATAAAGCTGAATAAGCACTGCTCCCTGCCCAGCACCTACAAGGAAAAGCCCAACTCATACCATGGAATAACAGAATCAGCTGGTTAGAAAAGACCTCTGAGATCATCGAGTCCAACCGTCCCTGTCCATCACTAAACCACATCTCAGAAACTCATCCACCCATCTTTTAAACCTCTCCAGGGATGGGGACTCCACCCCCTCCCTGGCAGCCTCTGACAGGGCCTGAGAACCCTTTCCATGAAGAAATGTTTCCTGATGTCCAATCTGACCCTGCCCTGGGGCAACTTGAGGCCATTTCCTCTCATCCCATCCCCTGTCACTGGGGAGAAGAGACCAACCCCCACCTCCCCACAGCCTCCTCTCAGGCAGTTGGAGAGAGGGATGAGGTCTCCCCTCAGCCTCCTCTTCTCCAGGATAAACAGCCCCAGGGCCCTCAGCCGCTCCCACAACCCCTGTTCTCCAGCCCCTTCCCCAGCTCCGGTCCCTTCTCTGGATGCTCTCCAGCCCCTCAATGTCCTTCTTGGAGTGAGGGGCCCAGAACTGACCCCAGCACTCGAGGTGTGGCCTCCCCAGTGCCCAGTGCAGGGGCACAATCCCTGCCCTGCTCCTGCTGCCCACGCTGTGTCTGACACAGCCCAAGATGCCATTGGCCCTCTTGGCCCCCTGGGCCACTGCTGGCTCATGTGCAGCCCCTGCCAACCAACACCCCCAGGGCCTTCTCCTCCAGGCACTCTCCAGACACTCTGCCCCAAGTCTGGAGAGCTGCAAGGGGTTGTTGTGTCCCAAGTGCAGGACTCAGCATTTGGTCTTGTTAAACCTCATCCCATTGGTCCCAGCCCACAGATCCAACCTGTCCAGATCCCTCTGCAGAGCCTCCCTTCCTTTGAGCAGGTCAACACTGCCACCCAGCTTGGTGTCATCCACAAAACTCCGAGTGTCTATGCCCTATCTCCAAAAACCCAAGGAGAACCAGAGTAACCAGCTGCAAACTGCCCAGGAACCAGGCTGTGGCACACACTGCCTTGGGCCATCCAGCCCTGGCTGGGGCACAAAGCTGTGCAAGGGACATCCCAGCATCTACAACAGAGAAGGGTCACCTGGTCTGTGGGTGTAGAGATCATCAGTCATGGGTTCATAGAATTCCTTAACAAATAATGAAAGGGGCCTCTAAACTTCCCTATTTCAGGTTACTACAAACAGCCACAAGAAAGTCACAAGTAGCAAATATATCTATGATCAATAAATATATAGATCCAGCTACTGTGAATTAATATCAGCAATTAATAATATAGTATCAATCAACAGTATGGCAGCACTTAATATTAGCAGCAATAAATCAAACAGCAGCAACCAAAAAGGTTTAAACTATTATGGGTTGCTACAAACTTATTAATGAAGCAACTTAATATATGGACATCACATCTGCTGTTATAAGTAATCTAAAACCAGCATCAGGTCAATTATATTTCCAAGGGGTCAAATCATCCCAAAGGGAAGGATGATGTGTGCAGTTCACACAGCCTTGGTGTCTAAACCTAGACTCTAGTTGAGATCCAGGCATCCAGAAGCTGCTTCCAAGAGTCTTGGCACACTGATCCAAGGACCCATAGCCTTGAGGCAGCAGGATGAGACACTCATCCCTCCAACACCACTGAGGCAGCACATCCACCTCTCCTTCACACACATTTCTCTTCTGTTGGTTGCCCTCGTGGGAAGTTTTAAGCATCAAAGAACCCCCAAACCCACCACCCACACCTGGCACTCCCTCCTCCTCTCCCCTACATCTCTAACAACAACAGATGCCCACCTGGCATAGGACTGAGGTCACATTCCACTATGGCAGAGGCCCTTGAAGCTCTCAGCTCCTGTCTAAAGCATCAACCTTGGATGCTGTTTGGGAAATCTGAGGATGTTCAGCATAACCTGGGTGCCAGGCACTGCCCCAGCAAGACTAAGCCCAGCACAATGTTTGATGTAATAGGAGAAGCAGGTGGCCTGGGGCAAATGAAGGAACAAAAAACAGCTGGGCATGAGGTTTGAGAAAAGATTTCCCAGGTCAGTGCAGAAGAAACACCGAAGTTAACAAAATGTAATAGGGGGTGTAGAAAGAAGCATCACATCACATCATCCTTGCTACTAAGTACATTAAATATGGAGTTCTGAGCACCCTTAGGCCACAAGGGAGGACTTCAAATTCAACAAGACTGTTTACTCAACTGCTGAGCAAAAATGTTAACCATATCAGAAGCACACTTCAAAATAGCAGAAATAAACACTCACCAAGGGTCATGCTTGAGGCTGGAAGAGGGGAGATGGTGATGAGATCTTAGGAAGAAATGTTGTGCCATGAGAGCAAGGAGACCCTGGCCCAGGTTGCCCAGAGCAGTGGTTCTGCCCCATCCCTGGAGGTGTTCAAGGCCAGGTTGGATGGGGCTTTGAGCCCCCTGATCCAGTGGGAGGTGTCCCTGCTCATGGCAGAGGGGTGGAAGTGGATGGGCTTTGAGGTTCATTCTAACTGAAATCATTCCATGATGGGGCTGGAATTGAATAGAGCTCTGTTTCCTGAAGGTTAAATGAAATGAACCCATTGCTTTGGATACATGGGAAGAATAGGAAAGATCTAAACTTCCTGAGCTTTATTTCCTCAGGAAAAGAGAGAAGAGCATGCACAGAATTTCTGTGAAATTTCACATAATTTCCCAAACACACAGTCTCATTCGTATCTTTTATGAAGAAATCTGAGTCTGACACACACATTAAGGTAATTGTTTAACCAGGAGAAAGAAATTACATTGGCTTAAAATATAGGTAATTACTTGAGAAAAACCTCATTCCATGAAGGATTTAAAATCTCTGCAATTATTCAAAGAATTAAGAGGACCAGGCTGATTTATCAATTACAGAAAGTCCAAATACTATTTAATACCTTCCTAGGAACCAAGAATCAAAAATTTTAACAAAGCCAATGAAATACACTGGTAGATTTGTTTCATACTCTCAGTCAGCCATGAATATTTGCAGAGTGTAAGTTGCAATCATGGAATGATTTCAGTTAGAATGAACCTTAAAGCCCATCCAGTTCCACCCCCTGCCATGGGCAGGGACACCTCCCACTGGATCAGGGGGCTCAAAGCCCCATCCAACCTGGCCTTGAACACCTCCAGGGATGGGGCAGAACCACTGCTCTGGGCAACCTGTGCCAGGGCCTCCTCACCCTCACAGCAAAACATTTCTCCCTAAGATCTCATCTCAATCTCTTTCAGCTCAAAACCCTTCCCCCTCATCCTATCCCTGCACTCCCTGATCCAGAGCCCCTCCCCAGCTTTCCTGGAGCCCCTTTCAGTCCTGGGAGGCTGCTCTAAGGTCTCCCCAGAGCCTTCTCTTCTCCAGGCTGAACAACCCCAACTCTCTCAGCCTGTCCTCACAGCAGAGGGGCTCCAGCCCTCAGATCATCTCTGTGGCCTCCTCTGGCCCTTCTCCAACAGCTCCAGGTCCTCCCTGTGCTGAGGACTTCAGAATTGAATGCAGAACTCCAGGTGAGGTCTCACAAGAGCAGAGGGGCAGAATCCCCTCCCCTTTCCCCCTGGTTATTTATGTACAAGTTAAATCGAGATATGAGTACTGCAAAATGAACCTCAAGAGACCTCCAGACCCCCTGGGTTTGGTGTGTGAGGTCAGGCCCCAGTGCAGCAGACACAAGGCAGACTCTCAGCTGGGTGGCTGCTACCAGCAGCAAGGTCTCCCCTTGACCTGAAAGCATGACAACACCTTATTTTCTCCCCACTCCCCTCTGCCTGCAGCAAAGGTGACACATTGCACATCCATGCCCTAAATGAGCACTGGCAGCAACATTATTTTAAGCTCTCAAGTACTAAAGGCATTTTATTCATAATTTAATTCACAAAAGCAGCCTCCAGGGCTTCTGACCACACAGGCTTTACATTCCTCCACAATGCAAACATTTCAGAGAGACAAGTCCCCAGGTCTCACACAGACCAGTCAGGGTACCTTTCACTTTTTGATATCAGAATATTATCATCCTTCTGTGCCATATAAGCTCAGAAGGACTTTCATAAACACGACAGCATAGAGGATTTAGGAGTATCCAGATGGATGTCTTTCACTTCCCTTTCCACAGGCACAGCACTCATCAGAAATAAGTGGCCCATCAGGATTTAGACACTACCCATTGCCATCAAAGACACCACATTAGGCAGGACAGGTTCTCTTAAGTTTCATGGCAACAGATATAAAAATGGATATAAAAATCAGCCAATAAGGCCAAGGGAACTTTTAGAGGCAAGAAAACCTCATGAAGTTTGACAAAGAAGTTAAAATGTGGGAGAGGAATCCAGAAACTGCAGAGGAACAGTCCTTAACACCTCAAAAGCACAGGAAACCTTGCAGTGAAGAGCAAGGAGTAAATAAACAGCTGAAACATTTCACTTCTGCTGTCAGTGTTCACATTTCTGGTTGCTGGAAAGCACTGTCAAGGACAAGCAACACAGACAGAACCACAGACACAAAACCTTGTTATTGAACCATTTCTCAGTGTGAAGATGCAGTGCAATGGATTATGGCCATTAAGGAAGATTGAACCTGGATGATTTTTAATTCTGGATGAGGACTGGAAATTAGTCTTATTTTCCCTGGGTTGCCAGAGAGGTCAATGCATAGTTCCAGATGTGCTAAAAAAACATGGCAAAAAGTGGAAGTTCTTATGCAAACCATGAGCATCTCCCACATGAGGACAGGCTGAGAGAGCTGGGGTTGTCCAGCCTGAAGAAAAGGCTCTGGGGAGACCTCAGAGCAGCCTCCCAGGACTGAAAGGGGCTCCAGGAAAGCTGGGGAGGGGCTCTGGATCAGGGAGTGCAGGGATAGGATGAGGGGGAAGGGTTTCCAGCTGAAAGAGGAGAGATTGAGATGAGATCTTGGGAAGAAATATTTTCCTGTGAGGGTGGGGAGGCCCTGGCCCAGGTTGCCCAGAGCAGTGGTTCTGCCCCATCCCTGGAGGTGTTCAAGGCCAGGTTGGATGGGGCTTTGAGCCCCCTGATCCAGTGGGAGGTGTCCCTGCCCATGGCAGGGGTTGGAACTGGGGGGGGCTTTGATGTCCTTTCCAAATCAGACCATTCCATGGTTCTGTGATGTCTGGAACCACTGAATATCACATCTTTTCTGGTTTTTTCTGTGGTTGTGGGAACCACAGATGTATCTGAGAGATCTTGCTGGGTAGGGTAAAGGTCTGAGTATCCATGCTTTTGGTTTCCATATGTTTCAGCCTTTCACCCTGCCGACCTGGAGCTGAAACAGGGGCTGAGCTCTGCTCTCTGGTGCCCTGGGACAGGACTGGAGGGAATGGCAGGAAGATGTGCCAGGGCAGGGGGAGATTGGCCATTGGGAAGAGGTTCTTCCCCCATTGGGTGGTGGAGCACTGGAACAGCTCCCCTGGGAAGCAGTCAGGGCACCTGCTCTGCCAGCATTCCAGAAGCATTTGGCCAATGCCCTCAGTCATACAGGGTCAATGATTCTGTGGTTTCACATGAGAAGTAGCTCAGTTGACTCTACAAAAAGCCAGGTCACACCACATCCCTGTCAAAGGTAAATGATAACATTTAAAGAGCATCTGAGCATAGTTATGATGAAATCATAACAGATGTGCAAGCACAGCTTGCAGACTTTCCCTCAGTGTAACTCAGGAGCATTTGTATCATGGCCAGAGCACTCGAGGGCAGCACAAAAGCACCTGTCTGACATGCAGCACCCTTTGTTTCTGAAGCACAAACAGCAATTTTCCTATAAAAACTCCAGCTTCCTAAAACAAGGCACACTGTCACCTGCTGGGAAATGATTCACTGCACCCATGGGCAGCACTGCAGTGCGAGCTGCAATCCCTCACCAGGCTGGAGCACAGAGCAGCCCCTCTCAATAATTCAGTTATTGAACCCAGCTCGTAAATCTGATGGACCACAGCTGGATCTCAGCCAGCTTAAAAGTGACCCAGGAGTCCCTCCCCTCAGAGCCCTTCCTGGTGCAGCATCCCCAAGACCTCTGAACAAGGGCTGGATCATTTGCAATGAGGTGCTTTGCATATTGCATGAGGCAATTACTTGACATTCCTCACTTCAGAAAAACTCTTCCGGAGATACTTCAGCTCCACCAAAAAAAAAAACCCCTTCACTACTTCCCAAAGGACCAGCCAATTAATCCTTGTGTCCAGCAAGGCACAGCTTTTCTCTGCTGCTAACAGTGTCTTGGGGCAAGACTGCCAGCAAGATAATACAAGAAGCTGTTGTTTAACAGCAGGGACCCCTCTAATGACAAAGGTCTCAACACTTCAATACTCACAAGTTCTTAGCACATTGAGTAATGAACAGGCTTAATTACCCACAGATATTGGAACATCTGAACTGAGATCGTTGCATGAGGCACCAAGGCCCAGCGACTCTGCTGTCATGAGACCCCACCTGGAGCCCTGTGTCCACTTCTGAAATCCCCAACTTAAAGAGATGGAGCTGTTGGAGCAGGTCCAGAGGAGGCCATGGAGATGATCCAAGGGCTGGAGCCCCTCTGCTGTGAGGACAGGCTGGGAGAGTTGGGGTTGTTCAGCCTGGAGAGGAGAAGGCTCTGGGGAGACCTTAGAGCAGCCTCCCAGGACTGAAAGGGGCTCCAGGAAAGCTGGGGAGGGGCTCTGGATCAGGGAGTGCAGGGACAGGATGAGAAGGGTTTTAAGCTTAAAGAGGGGAGATTGAGATGAGATCCTGGGGAGAAATGTTTTGCTGTGAGGGTGGGGAGGCCCTGGCCCAGGTTGCCCAGAGCAGTGGTGGCTGCCCCATCCCTGGAGGTGTTCAAGGCCAGGTTGGATGGGGCTTGGAGCCTCCTGATCCAGTGGGAGGTGGCCCTGCCCACAACACAGGGTTTGAAATAGATGGGCTTTAAAGTCCTTACCAACCCAAACCACTCTGTGATTCTGTAATTCCACGACTTCTCTGCACTCATTCTCTGTCACAACCTCTGAGCCTTCACTCCTGTGCCCACACCAAACACCTCACAGCTCTGCAATAAGAAATAGCCAAGAAGCTCCTGTCACACCTATCAAAAAAAGCCAAATGATGCTACTAAATATGAGAACTGAAGTTGTGTTTGAATCCACTTTTGTTAACAAGGCAGATCAGCCAATTTAATAACTTGCATTTCTATTAACAGTCACATAATAAACTAAATCAGAAACCTAATGCTTTGCCTAGATCAGCTCCTTCCTTCAGAACTTTAAGACCATGCCAGGGGGAATAAGAATAAGAGAAAAACCACAAACAAAACCCAGAGAGACCATTTCCATTCACTGTGCCAACACCAAGAAAGAGCTAACAAAAGGAAACCAGGCAGAAACACTTGCATTGGATTAATGCCTAAAAATCTTTAGCAACTAAGCTATCAGTCAGGTTTGTCTAGATCTGTGCAGAGACTTGATCAATGCCATCACTTGGCTTTCTCACTTGCCTTGCCTTCTGTATATATTTTGAGGCTTTTATAGTGAGGTGATCTCCTGATGAATTCAAACATCTCATGGAACAGAGTATTAGCATATCTTGAATATAGATGCAGGCTCTGTTATGGGATTCAGTTTCTCTCTGAATTTTAATTCCAAAGCTGTTTTCTGCATTGTTCATATGAATAATCAGAATTTTAATCATTTTCATGCACCTCTGAGCACACTGTGAGATGGGACAGCAGAAAAAACACAGCCAAAAGAAGTTTTTTATTGTCAAGCTTCTCTCCAAGACAAAAATTGGCAGCGCAGGCAGAATTCTCCACACAGCTTCCTGCTGCAAAGAGTTTTAATGACCACAAACCCAGATACTACACTGACATCCAGAAGTTGGTGTTGGCAACTCATCCTGGCTAAACACTCAGCAGGAAATGTAAGGGGTGAAAGCCCAAAGTCATTTGTGTGCCTCTTCATCCAAGTGACCTGTACAATCATCAATGGTTTGGGGTGGAAGGGAACCCAAAGCTCATCCAGTTCCAAACCCCCTCACGAAGCAACTGGTCACAGCAGGGGTCAATAATGGCTTTAGCTAAACACAAGCAACACCATAACAAGACCTACACCATCCCAGAAAGGGTCCAGGAAAACACAGTGAAGGATAGGACTGGGAAGTAATTATTCATTCAAGATGCATCAGTTGGTGAGAAGATAAGGAAAGGAACAGAGAACAGGGCTTGGACAAAAGCACAGGGATGAGAAGGTAGGTATGAGCGAGTGGAGTGGTTCAAAGAGAGCAGTGACACAGGAACAGCAGAAGGTGGGAAAGCATCAGGGCCAGGAGAACATGAACTCAGGACAAGAAGGACATTGAGGGGCTGGAGAGCGTCCAGAGAAGGGACCGGAGCTGGGGAAGGGGCTGGAGAACAGGGGTTGTGGGAGCGGCTGAGGGCCCTGGGGCTGTTTATCCTGGAGAAGAGGAGGCTGAGGGGAGACCTCATCCCTGTCTGCAACTGCCTGAGAGGAGGCTGTGGGGAGGTGGGGGTTGGTCTCTTCTCCCCAGTGACAGGGGATGGGATGAGAGGAAATGGCCTCAAGTTGCCCCAGGGCAGGGTCAGGTTGGACATGAGGAAACATTTCTTCCTGGAAAGGGTTCAGAGGCCCTGTCAGAGGCTGCCAGGGAGGGGGTGGAGTCCCCATCCCTGGAGGGGTTTGAAAGATGGGCAGATGAGGTGCTCAGGGATCTCGTTTAGTCATGGACAGGGATTGTTGGACTCCATCTCAGAGATCTTACCCAACCAGATGATTCTATGATTTGCTACTCCTCAGTTTTCCATCTTTAGTGGCTGCTGAAGGGACAGGCACCACCTTCACGTGAAAACAGTTTCCTCACCAAGGACTCTGCACAGAGGCTGTGACAATCACCCTCTCTCCACCCACTCAGGACCCACATGCACAAGCAAGGACTTTCCAGGAGAACTGGACACTCAAGTCCCATTACATCTCCAGTTGAAATCATCTTCCTTGAACCCTGCAGTCTCCACCCTTCAGGGAAGCACAGTCTCTAGTTAGCAATTTGCCATTTCAGATCATTCTTGGAGCATATTAACCCAAAAGGGAGGAAGAGGAGAGGAAGGCTTCACAGATACCTGGTGCAAGGTGTCTCCATGGGTATAAGTTGATCAAAGACCAGCCAGCAGAATAATCTTAATCAAAATTAACTCTTTCAAGCAGGTGAATCAATTACAAATAAGTTTCCTTAGTGTGATGCCAGTCATTTAGCACTTTGATATAAGAAATACTTTCTTTATAACTTTCTATTTTAATATATGAAGCAGAAATTCTCTCTGTATTTTCCTTTTGCTTTCTTTTAGGGTAAGGAAGTACAGTAGCAAATGTATTCATTAGATATAGTTTTGATGAAAAAGAGGTGTAGATTTGAATAGGAAAGTCTTTCTAGGTAAGAAAACAAGAAAATATGAGGAGAGTTCTTGTTTCTGGAAGTTGGATTTATTTAAAGCTCTAATACTATGAAAAAGTTCACCACCTGAGCATCACCCACCAGACCCAGTTCACCATTGATTTGACAGCACAGCACTCCAGCCCAAAGTTCCCTGTCCTAACCAAAATATTCACTCCTTCCACAGCACATACAGTTCAAAGTTCATTAGGACTTTGATTCCCTGTTTTTATTGCCCAGGTTGCTGAGATAAATCACTGTCTCAGCCCCCCAAAAAAACCAAATTATAAACTACATCATTATTTAAACACACTTAAAATCACTTATAGGATAATTAAGGTTGGAAAAGACCTCTTAGATGAAGTCCAGCCACCAGCCCAACAGTTATCTACCATTTCAACAAGCCCTCACACACAGAGGAAGGAAAGGATGTGAAGATCTTCTTTCCTTCATGGAACTCTTCAACTTGCTTGATATTAGGATATTGGGAAGAGGTTCTTCCCCCAGCGGGTGGTGGAGCACTGGAACAGCTCCCCAGGGAAGCAGTCAGGGCACCTGCTCTGCCAGCATTCCAGAAGCATTTGGCCAATGCCCTCAGTCACAGGGGGTGAGTGTTGGGAGTGTCCTGTGCAGGGACAGCAGTTGGACTGGATGGGCCTTGTGGGTCCCTTCCAGCTCGGGTGATTCCATGATTCCATCAATATTGCTTAATGGAAACTTGTGGAGCTGGAACAGCCTCTGCAGTCCCTCCTTTCCCTCACGCTGCACACAAACCATACCAGGATCTCATCTCCTGAGGTTCAAGGCTCAGGGAACTTCAACTTTCCACTGAGATAACCAACAGGAGATGGTTATTTTATCAGTATTTTTCCCCTTCCTTGATTTTCCACCTCTTACATTGTGCACTCACAGCCCCAAAAGCCAACCCTGTCTGGGCTTCATCTAAAGAAACATGGCCAATGGTGCAAAGGAGGGGATGTTTGGAGTGTCCTAAGTAGGGACAGGAGCTGGACTCAACAGTCCTTTTGGGTCCAACTCAGGTAATTCTATGATCCTATGCTGCACAAATCAGTCTTTAAGCAGAAAGAGTCAGTCTGGCCAGTGACCATCACTGTTGGCATTTTCAGGGCTAAAAACCCTTCAGACTGATTGCACCAGCTTAACAAAGCCAGGAAACTGGGATCAGAGCAGGCTTTGAAGCACCACACATCACCAGCTGTTTGCACAGCCTGGGAGATTTGGGTGGGCTCCAAGCAAGCAACAGCTGAAGAAAATAAATACCAAAGTCAGAAAAAAAATAGCTGGCCCAGAGAAACCTGTCCCATGGTGGCAGGAATTAGATGTTTAAGGAAAGTAAGGCATATCTAGGGATCTTTTAACCCAGATACCCAGGGGCTAGTGGCTTTTTTTTTTAGCTTGCTACTGGGAAATTATGCTCCAGTCCTGCTGGATCTTGTACCCAGCCTGGTGATGCTAAATTTCTCTCCATTACTCATGGCCTGAAGCTCCTTATTTCCCAAAGGATTTCCTGGGTAAAGGAATAATCAAATAGCCAGGTCAATTTAGAAAGGTACAGCACAGCAGGCATGAAAGCAAAAAATAATTTAGCAAACCACTATTGCAAATTTCTAACTGAAAGCACATTTAAGGGCTTTAATGAGGGATCACGGCACTGTCAGAGCCAGTATTGAGCAAATGAGATGCACCAAGGCTCTGAAGATAATCTTTACAAGCTTCAATTTAAATGAGTAAATGGTCAGATGGTTGGGAAAAACAAGAGGTTGGAAAGTAATAGGGTGGACATTCATAGCCAAGGGCTACCAAGGTTAAAAATGCAAAGAGGCTCAGTCAGAAACACAAGAGCACTGGAGATTCATCTCTTTGTCCATTGTGGATTCAGCACAAAAACAGTTTCTACAGCACCAACCACCTCCTTCTGGATGCTGACCACACCCAGCTCTGTGCTTCTGCTTAAAAAATGCATTTGTGCAATTCACCCGTGGAGAAATAATCAATCACTGTTCTGCAGCTTCTCACTGGACTCCTCAATGCAGCAGAAAACATCCAGCAAGCAAGAGACAGATCTTAGGAAGATGTTTTTTACTGGAATGGTGGTGAATTTTCCCAGAGAAGTGGGAGATTTAACAAGGCTGTGTGTCCCAAGTTTTCCCTACTCAACTGCTGAGCAAAAATGTTAACCATATCAGAAGCACACTTCAAAATATCAGAAATAAACACTCACCAAGGGTCATGCTTTAGGCTGGAAGAGGGGAGATTGTGATGAGATCTTAGGGAGAAGTGTTTTGCTGTGAGGGTGGGGAGGCCCTGGCCCAGGCTGCCCCATCCCTGGAGGTGTTCAAGGATGCTGGATGGGGCTTTGAGCCCCCTGATCCAGTGGGAGGTGTCCCTGCCCACTGGGACTGGAACTGGAGGGGCTTTGAGGTTCCTTCCACCCCAAACCATTCTATGATTAAAACAAGACAAAAGCTCAGTCCATAAAACAAAGGACTTACCCACCTCCAGACCCTGTGCCACCTTCTGCCAGCGAGCAGCTCCATCCCTGGCCTGCAGACGATGGTTTCATGAGAGCTACTCCAGGATCTGCCTACCTGAGCCACTGCAAACCCCTTCTGCCAAGCTCAACTGGCTTGGCAGCCAGTCTTTAAGCAACAGGTCTTTGTTAACCTGATTAATTTTGCCTGAAGCAATTAAGGAGGGCAAAAGCAGAGGTTCCCACAGGTGCTGGGCAGTGCACAGGTGCAACCTGTCTCTCTATTAACTCTATGACTTTGCTCTCCACCACCTGTGCCACCAATGCCACCTCCTAACAGAGGTTGCTGGAAGATGAGAGATAAAATGGGGCAAGATTGGGTGATATCTGATGATTTTTATCATTGGCATCAAGTCTTGCTGTAAATATTCTCTACACCAGTACAGGTGGGCCAGCATCTTCCTGTCCTCTCACCACAACCTGCTGGGAACTCAAAATGGATTTTGCTGGGATCAAGCAAGCCCTGAGAAGAAATTGCAAAATCTGGTGCAAGTCGTATTAATTTGTTTGGCTAAGAAATAGCTCCTAATCATAGAATCATAGAATATTCTGGTTGGAAAAGACCTTTGAGATCATGGAGTCCAACCACACCCATCATCTGCTAAACCATGTCCCTCAAAAAATCATCTACCTGTTTTTTAAACCCCTCCAGGGATGGTGACTCAACCCCCTCCCTGGGCAGCTGTGCCAGTGCCTGAACACCCTTTTGGTAAAGAAATTCTTCCTAATATCCATTCTGAACCTCCCCTGGTGCAACTTATGGCCATTTCCCCTTGTCCTTGAGAGAAGAGATCAACACTTGCTCTGCCACAGCCTCCTCTCAGGCAGTTGGAGACAGGGATGAGGTCTCCCCTCAGCCTCCTCTTCTCCAGGATAAACAGCCCCAGGGCCCTCAGCCGCTCCCACAACCCCTGTTCTCCAGCCCCTTCCCCAGCTCCGCTCCCTTCTCTGGACGCTCTCCAGCCCCTCAATGTCCTTCTTGGAGTGAGGGGCCCAGAACTGACCCCAGCACTCGAGGTGTGGCCTCCCCAGTGCCCAGGGCAGGGGCACAATCCCTGCCCTGCTCCTGCTGCCCACGCTGTGTCTGACACAGCCCAAGGAGAAAAGGCTCTGGGGAGACCTTAGAGCAGCCTCCCAGTACTGAAAGGGGCTCCAGGAAAGCTGGAGAGGGGCTCTTGATCAGGGAGTGCAGGGACAGGATGAGGGGGGATGGATGGCTGCCCCATCCCTGGAGGTGTTCAAGGCCAGGTTGGATGGGGCTTTGAGCCCCCTGATCCAGTGGGAGGTGTCCCTGCCCATGGCAGGGGGGTTGGAACTGGATGGGCTTTGATGTTCCTTCCAACCCAACCCATTCTGTGGATTCTGGATTGTATGGAACACGCTGAGGACTGAACAAATGCTCTTTTGAGACAGAGCTCTGGGACAGGACTGCTCTCTGTGTGTGAAAAATGCTGATCAGTCTGGAGTCCCCTCAGTTCCTCCAGGGTAAGACTAATGGACCTTGTTCCCTATATCCTCCTGGCTGAATACCTGGTTTCTGGCTCCAAACTCAGAAACCTGGTGTTCTTTCTCATTACTAACACTCACAGAATCATAGAATGGCTTGGGTTAGAAGGGACCTTTACAGGTCACCCAGTCCAACCCACTTGCACTAAGCAGGGTCATCTTCAACCTGATCAGGCTGCCCAGGGCCCCATCCAACCTGACCTTGATTTTTTCCAGGGATGGGGCATATTTCTTCACAGCAGTGATCCAGCAAGAGTGGGCATGTGAGACTCTAAATACCTGGCTGATACAAGAGAGAAAGGAGAACCAATGAGCAGTATTACCAGCACCATGGTAGGAAAGGGACAGTGAGGCAAGTCCAGATAAAACCCTTTGAAGGCCTCCAGATGGCCAGAAGTCCCAGCTTTGTCAATTCATGCAGTGATTTCCTCGGGAATCCTTACCCATCTCCTTGCTGCAGTTCCCCAGTCCCACTCAAAGCCAAAGTCAAGGGGACAGGGAGCCCTGGGATCCTGCTCTCTCCCTGACTTCCCAGTCCTCTGCTTTGTGCTTCCTTGTGCTCTCCCACAAGCTTTTTGTTCCTAATGCCACCTCTGCCTTCCTGTGCCAAAAGAGCACAGTTCATGCCCTGCTCTTGATCAATACTGATCTCTGCTCAGGCTTGGGAGCAGCAAGAGTTCCTGTTTGATGGAAGGAGTTGTTCTCAGGGGAAATGTGAGGCTACACAAAACAAGGCTTAATTTTTTTTCTCCTTCTTTTGGAAACTTAAATATTTGGAAGAACTGGATTATCCTGTCTAAAGTAGGACTTGAATTCAATCAAAAACGTTCATTGTTTCAGTCCTTTTCTTTTCATTTGCAGCAAGTGACTTGACACCACCACTCATCATAGTGGCTCTTCTAACAACGTTTTTTCCTCTCTAATGTCATTTCTCCCACATTTCCCATCAAGTGAGATATCACTTCACTTATCTTACTGCTGGAAGATAATAGGTTAGTCTAGCACAATCAGCCTTTTCCCATCCATCACGCTGGGTTTTCCCTGGTTTTTATTTCCCTTGATGCCACGAGCTTGTAGAGTGCCAAGGTCAGACCAAGTAGGCTACAACCACCCACATCACTTTTAGTCTTTTCTAAATAAAAGGAGTCGAGTACTGTGTTGGCTGTTCTCCAGTTACACTCCACCATCCCTGATCTGAGAAAATTCATAAAAGTCCTTGGTGCCAGACTTATAATTGGCGATTCACCTGGCTACCCAGTCTCCCTCTCAAGTCTAATTGAGCTTGAGTTGAGCAAGGTCTCCTTTCAAGTCATGATCTCTCTCTGATCTCTGAGATTGTTTTTTATTGCTGGTCAGTCCCCTTTACTCTTTACTTACTCCTAATGTTCTTTCCAAGACAGCTATTCCCTGTCGCTACAAAAAACCCTTTCACTTGTGACATAAATGTTAAGCAGTTTTTGTACCTTCAGCTTCCAAAGCTCCGTGTCTCATCCACAGTGAACCCACTTCAGCTCCACTTCACTCCCACCTCACTCTTCCCTCCAGATGATTTCACCTCTTCTCTTCTTTTCCTCAAGTCTGCTCTTGAAAGAAAAGACAAACCTCTATTTTATTTCTCAGTTCGTGTCCACCAGGTTATTTGTTCTGCTCAGCCCTTCTGCAGTGTTTCCTCAAACAAAGGCAAGGAAATAAAACCCAAAACAACATCTTTCTCATCTGAATTGCCAAAACATCATAAGATCATGTGTTATGGTTTAACTGGGGTCACTCCTGATTCTGGCTCGGCCTTAAGTCTAAAGTAACTACACATTCTAACCACATTTGGGGACCACCACCTCATACAAGGGGTGATGGGGCTTTAAACCAGAAAAGGAGATGTTTAAACTAGATATTAGGAAGAACTTGTTCATGCTGAAGGTGGTGTTGGTGTTAGTGTTGGGATATAGGTTGGACTTGATGATCTCAGAGGACCTTTCCAATCTTGTGATACTGTGATACTGTGGTGAAACACTGGCACAGGTTGCACAGAGAGGTGGTGATGCCCCATCCCTGGAAACATTCAAGGCCAGGTTGGATGGGGCTTCGAGCACCCTGATCCAGTGGAAGATGTTCCTGCTCACTGCAAGGGGTTTGGCCTGGATGACCATGGTCCCTTCCGTCCAAACCGCTCTGTGACTCTATGATTCTAATATGTTGGGAAATCTTCTGCAGCTGTTAAATCAAAGATACACACTGCAGCTTGATTTTGAGGCACCAGGCATCTCTGAAAACATAATCTTGCACAAAAACTCTTGCCAGGATATCCCCAAAAATCAAGGAACTGAGGGAATGGCTTTCAGAGGAACCAAACTCGTTTGGGAGAGGCGTGGTGGCCTCCTTAACCTCGTAATCAAATCGGAGCACAACTGACAGATAAAATGCAGTTCCAGAAGAGGCTCTGAGGCAAGTTTCATCATAACCTGCTGGGAATCAGGTGTGCAGGTGCCCTTCATAATACAGGAACCACATGTCTAATTTCCTGCCTATTGAGTTAAAAGCTGCCTCCTGATTTTATGTGACGTTATCTAGATGTTATTTCATTTAAGGTGCATTCTCTTTCACCCACGTGCGTTTTTACTGCAGTCACTATTTATTTTCTCCCAACTCATCTTCTGCATTAACATCATTTTTGCCAGGTGGAATTAAAGCAATAATTCAATCTGAGTCAGGTTCCAGGAAGGACCTGTGTCCCGGGTGTCCGCTGGGGCTTGGAAAATTGATTTCTTGGCTTGCAACAGGCACTAAATTCTCCTTATAAACCACTGAGCATCTTCTTATGAGATGTGAATGGTTGGTGTCACTGCAGGTGCAGTTTGCCTGATAAACATAATCACTATCAGAGCTGGACAACGTGGGCATTTGGACAGGAATCAGCAAGACAGGTTATTTGATTTCTGTGCTTTGGAGGCAAAGCGTGAAGAAGGCAGAACGGGAATAGCTTTTTCTTACGGCCAAGGGACAGAAGAAAGTGGAGGAGGGGGAAAGGAAGGAAAGAGAAATCAAATATCAACTCTTTTCACATAATATTTATGAACAAATCCAACTTAGAAGACAAGTTTGTGATATGTAGGTCACCTTACCTGGAGGCTTGCAAGATCCCCAACGCTTTACAGGTTCTTTTCAAAACTCAGCTGAAGGCATCTTTATTCATGATGAAGCTCATCAAAGAAAAGCGTGGGCGACCCGTCAGATAAACTGGAGTTTCCCTTGGAATAGTCTGAATATAAATATATAAAGCCAATTAAGTTTTAGGGATTAATTTCCCAAACTGCCAGATAAACTGGCAAATGCTAAGCTTGAAGGATGTGGTTTCCATTAACCAGATCTTCAAAGAAGGCTTTTATTGAAGGAAAGACAGCTTTTGCAGCCTGAGTTGAATTTGGTCTAGTGTTTAGGGTAAAAGTTTGGCTTTTAATAGCTTATAGTTCTGCTGCAAAATATGTTTGGGACAACGACAGAATGAAAGTCTCACTTTCAGAGAAATGACTGGGGTTTGGTTGATTAAAACTGAGAAGGATGAGTTCGGTCCTTCTACAGTGATTCGAGGGGAAAAACAGTAAATCCAGAAAATTCCCTAATGAACAGCTCAAAAAAAGCTCTCTGGTTTCTAAAATTGAAATATGGCAAATGTTCATTCATTGATGAGGTGTAACTATTTTGAGGGTAGTACTTTCATAAAAAGAGATGAAATAATCAAAGTGAAAAAAAAAAGGCTTCAGAATATGCCTGCACTTAGAATCACAGAATCATGGAATGGGTTGGGTTGGAAAGGACCTCAAAGCCCATCCAGTTCCACCCCCCTACCATGGGCAGGGACACCTCCCACTGGATCAGGGGGATCAAAGCCCCATCCAACCTGGCCTTGAACACCTTCTTGAACACTTGAAGGCTTCTTGGGTAACTTGTTCAACTCCCTTGGTTTAAATATTTCCCATACATGTACATTTTATATACTGTCAAATTTCCTTCTGCAATAGCACTTTTCATTCTCATTTGATCTTAAATCAAAATTATCTCTCCTGTTTTGAAATCATACTTTATTTTGATTTATCTGCTCATAATTCAGGATCATAGAACACAGAATCATTAAGGTTGGAAAAGACCTCTACGATCATCCAGTCCAACCATCAGCACAACCCAATTGTGCCTACTAAACCAAGTCCACATGGCTTTTTGAGATCCTCCAGGGATGGAGACTCCACCACTGCCCTGGCAGCCTCTGCCAGTGTTTTATCACTTCACAAATTTTTCCTAATATCCAATCTAAACTTCCCTGGCACCACTTGAGGCCATTTCCTCTCATCCTATCTCATTACTTGGTGGAAGAGACCAACACCCACCTCACCACAACCTCCTTCCAGGAGCTCTGGAGAGTGATGAGGTCTCCCCTCAGCCTCCTCTTCTCCAGGATAAACAATCCCTGTTGATGTCAAGCTCTGCTGTCCCCCAGAGCTCCTCTGCCCATGCTACTGGTGCCAATTTAACTGGGAATCCTGCTTCACAGGGACACATCTGTCCTATTGGCTTTGGTTCAGGAGTATCAAAAGAAAGCATTTATGTCTGAACTAGAAAGAACTAGAAACAGAGAGAGTGAGTGCTCAGAGGGAAATATCAGGGGACACCTCAGAAGGATACGAGCCAAGCTTCACAACACAGAGAAAGAACTGAGGCAGCTTGCTGGCTTTTAACTCTGCTTCATTGCAGTTTGTCCACAAAGAGGACAAAACTCACATCTGCTTCACAAATACCTTAAAATCCCTTGCAGCAGCTTTTCTATGGGGAGGTCAGGTTCATCTGGTCTGGAAGGGTTCGCTTCAACTCGTGAAAACCAAGCTCATGGCAGGGCTCCCACCTCCCTCCTAAAGCCACTGCCGAGTTTTCCCCTCTCCTGGCACTCACCTCTCTCTCCACTGATGGAAAACCAGGTGTAAACAACCAGCTAATGGGAAAAGTGGGAAGAGTCATTTCCAGGCATTTGAAATGATCCATGGTGTCCCCATGAGGCAGGACAAAAAAAAGGCCCGGGGGGCACCTTAACTGTTGATTTCCTCTAAGTAGATAAATTAGCATGTGTTCTAATGACCATCCTAACTCTAAACAAATACTGGTACCCTGAGTAGCTCATCCTCTACAATCATAGAATCACTGACATTGGAAAAGATGTCTAAGGTCATCCAGTCCAACCACCAGCCCAACCCCACCGTGCCTCCTGAACCAAGTCTAAACACTTTCTGAACCCCTCCAGGGATGGAGATTCCCCACTGCCCCGGGCAGCCTCTGCCAGGGCTTCACCACTCTGGCAGGAAAGAAATTGTTCCTAATATCCAGCCTAAGCCTCCCCTGGGGCAACTTGAGGCCATTTCCTCTCATCCCATCCCCTGTCACTTGGGAGAAGAGACCAACCCCCACCTCCCCACAGCCTCCTCTCAGGCAGTTGGAGACAGGGATGAGGTCTCCCCTCAGCCTCCTCTTCTCCAGGATAAACAGCCCCAGGGCCCTCATCCCCTCCCACAACCCCTGTTCTCCAGCCCCTTCCCCAGCTCCGGTCCCTTCTCTGGACGCTCTCCAGCCTCTCAATGACCTGGAAAGATTTTTAACCTTCAATGATGAACACACACCTTCAGCCACAACTCCAGATCCACATAGACTTTTGCCTGAAAACTTCCTTCTGCCAGAAAACAATCAATATTCTGATTCATTAACAAGATACCCAGAAAAATCCTTTTACACTACATTTCCAGTCAGTGGAAAACATGCACTGCAAGCTTTTAAAATATCTCTGTCTTACAGCTATTTATAAATACACGTATTTATATGTTGCTGTTAACTTTAGAAGATTCACTGGTATCTCCTGGCTGAGACAGAGCTTTCTCATCACTTTATGTTGCTGCAGGAATTAAAATCAATCAAAAGCCTTTGGTGAATTAGCGTTATCTTCAGCATCTAATGTAGTGCTTACTCCTGCCAGATATTAAGTGATGTGATGACAGCATCTACCACACAGTTAAAGGGCTTCAGTGTCTCTATCTCTCAATATTAATCATATGAAAGGCACTTCAGATTCCTGAGCTATGTATTTCTTACCAGCTCATAGATTTCTCTTTAATGTAAATGCCAGCTGAAACTTTCCTGAGTTTATAATTCTTGATTACGAAGTACTTAGTGAACTACATAATTAATCTCTTTTTCTGCATTTCTTGCTGAATTTTCTTACACAAGGGAACTTCAGGATTCATAGAATCATGGAATGGTTTGGGTTGGAAAGGATCTTAAAGCCCATCCAGTTCAACCCCCCTGCCGTGGGCAGGGACACCTCCCACTGGATCAGGGGGCTCAAAGCCCCATCCAACCTGGCCTTGAACACCTCCAGGGATGGGGCTTCCACAACTTTTGTGGGCAAACTGATCTTTCCAGTAAAGCCTAAATAAACAACCTCACTAAAAAGCCCAAACAAACAAACAGGAATTATAAGACTAAATAGTTCTGAGAGTAAAAATTTCCCCTCTTGTTTATTGTTACTGACTTGCAAGTCATTAAAAACCAGCATCAGTGGCTTCTTCGTAGAAGAGGGAATGAGAGAAGAAAGTTGAAGACAAAACAGACAAGTAGAGAGGTCTCAGCCATCCCACCAAATCCTGGTTAGAAGATGAAGTGATATGTGACACATAGAAGGCAGCCAGTTCTGGAATTCCCAACATGAGAAGATCATGGATCTGTTGGAGAGGATCCAGGAGGCCACAAAGATGATCCAAGGGCTGGAGAACCTCTGCTGTGAGGACAGGCTGAGAGAGTTGGGGTTGTTCAGCCTGGAGAAGAGAAGGCTCTGGGGAGACCTTAGAGTAGCCTCCCAGGAGTGAAAGGAGCTCCAGGAAAGCTGGGGAGGGGCTTTTTACAAGGGCCTGGAGTGACAGGATGAGGGGGATCAGCTTTAAATTGGAAGGGGTAGATTTAGATGAGACATTACAAAGTTCTTCAGGATGAGGGTGGGGAGGCCCTGGCCCAGGTTGCCCAGAGCAATGGTGGCTGCCCCATTCCTGGAGGTGTTCAAGGCCAGGTTGGATGGGGCTTGGAGCCCCCTGATCCAGTGGGAGGTGTCCCTGTCCATGGCAGGGGGTTGGAACTGGATGATCTTTAAGGTCCCTTTCAACCCAAACCATTCCATGATTCTATGAATCTGTATTTAATATTCTGCCCTCTCCAGTGCTTTCAGGAGAGTTCATGATGGGCTGATGGAGGGACAGGGAGTGATGTCTTCTGCCTGCCAAAGAGTGCTAAATATGCCATTGTTAAAGCTTTTCAACAATCAGGCAGTATCCCAAGGAATTTCCGATGTGCCTGCATCAACATTCACCTTTTCACTGATTAGACAGCTGCTCCAGAATGGAAGATTTTTCAGCACCGTGCAGACACCTCCTCAAATGTCAGGTTCAGGAAGCAAGAAGAACACCTAATTCTTGTGTTGCAAGGCTCTGAGGACAAAACAGGGTCACCAGTCAAGAGCCATCTCGAAAGCAGGCACTGCCCATAAATTGTCACCTTTGAGCCACAGCCTGCTCTCCTGTGGCAGCTTTGGGGGGAACTCTGTAATGTGCTGAAATGAGTGGAGTGGACAACCTGGGCCAGGGCCTCCCCACCCTCACAGGAAAACATTTCTTCCCAAGATCTCATCTCAATCTCCCCTCTTTCAGCTCAAAACCCTTCCCTCTCATCCTGTCCCTGCACTCCCTGACCAATAGTCCCTCCCCAGCTTTCCTGGAGCCCCTTTCAGTCCTGGGAGGCTGCTCTAAGGTCTCCCCAGGACCTTCTCTTCTCCAGGATGAACAACCCCAGGTCTCAGCCTGTCACATCACCAGGTTGTACTTGAATCCAGGTGTTTATCAATCCCATCGAGGAGTTATTAACATCTTGTCTGTGAACCACCCTTCAAGTTCCCTTCCTCTCACCTTCCTGCAGTGTTTGTATTTTTGAGGGTCCTTGTGCATGTGAAGATGTTGGTGTAGGGGCTGGAAGGACAGGGTTCTTGGCTCTGCTAGGGCTAAACAAAAAGAACAGGTTATAAATTACTGTTTGCCATTTTTCACTTTGATCTCATATTTAAATGGCTTGAGATTTAGAGTCCACTCAATAGTTGAGATGTTGCCTAGTTACCATTTTTGATATCACAGGGAAAGAATAAATAAAATGACATTTCAATATTAAAAGCTGTGACTTGAGAATTGCAGATATGCTCCCTGTGCATCAGACAGCCGAGTCAGAAATCCTCTTTTGAAGAAGCTCCGATTCTTCCCAGGAGACTTTGAAAATTGTCCTTTTTAATTTAAATTTTATTTATTTATTTATTTTCTACAACAAGCCCTGCCTTGCATTTGATCTGCAGTAGGGAATGTGAGGTTAGGAATTTCTTTGGCTGGGCTATTAACCCCAAATATAAATTCTTTGTACTGAGCTGTGATGTTCTGGGCACAGAAAGGCCAACACTGAGTACCCATCACCCTCGGTGTTGCTCACTGCTGTGGTGTCCTGGTTTGCAGTGCTCTGTTTTAAACCACCACGTGAGACCCCACCTGGAGTCCTGTGTCCAGTTCTGGGATCCCCAACACAAAAAAGGATATGGAACTGTTGGAATGGCTCCAGAGGAGGCTACAAAAATGATCTGAGGGCTGGAGCCCCTCTGCTGTGAGGACAGGCTGAGAGAGTTGGGGTTGTTCAGCCTGGAGAAGACTTTAGGGGGACCTCACACCAGCTTTCCAGGACTGAAAGGGGCTCCAGGAAAGCTGGGGAGGGGCTCCTCACAAGGGCCTGGAGTAACAGGATGAGCAGGAATGGATTTAAACTGAGAAGGGGAATGATTTAGATGAGACATCAGGAAGAAATTCTTCACAATGAGGGTGGGGAGGCCCTGGCCCAGGTTGCCCAGAGCAGTGGTTCTGCCCCATCCCTGGAAGTGTTCAAGACCAGGCTGGATGGGTCTTGGATCCCCCTGATCCAGTGGGAGGTGTCCCTGCCCATTGCAGGGGGGTTGGAACTGGATGAGCTTTAAGGTCCCTTCCGACCTAAACCATTCCAGGATTCTGTTTTGGCCCCAAAACCACTCTCTGCTGCTGGTTTCCATCTCAACTGCTCAACTGGGATATCTCAATAAGAGAGAGAGCAGACAAGTAGCAGTTGGATATTATTCTACCACCATTTATCAGGAGTCCCGTGTCTTGGTCACGCAGAGAGCTGCCCCTCCACAGAGGAAGGATGAAGACATTTATGCATCCATTTGGCACTGGTGTCCCATGTGTCTCAGTGCCGTGTCACCACTGCCAACCAAAGACCCATCCCCAATTCCCCCTCCAGGAACACACATTGCACACAGGAGCATTCAAACCACCAGTTGTTGCCTGTGTGAAGCAGAACAACCACGAGGTCCACCTGGCCAGATGAACAAGGTGGAGGAGAAGTTTGGCTAAAAGAGCATCAGCTGAGGTCGCATCTGAAGGTTCTACTTCTGCTCTGAATCAAACTTTGATTCATCTTGCTCCCTGCACTGGTGCTTTGCTTTCTCCAGGTATGTCCTGTTTCATAATGACTTGAATAATTAACACACAAATGAGGAGAAGTGGAAAAACCTGACACATACACCTCCCTTTTCTGCAGTGAAACCGTTTCGCACGCAGCACATGGTATCAGCACCTGCACTACTTTAAGCAGAGTTACTCCCATTTCCATTCAAGAAATGAGCTTCTTTCCATAAGCAGATGACAGGGCTGAAGCAGATTTTGTTTGAGGAGATGCTGGAGACAACTGCTGTAAACACATTTTATTAATACAAAGAAAAGCAGCCACTTGTATCTTCTGACAGCCCCAGAGATATCCGTGCCAGCGTATAAATCAGCTGCTCCAAGAGCTGTTTGCACTGAGGGATCAAAAATGCTACGAGTTTGAGAGTCCTTCATGGGGACCAGGAGAGAACAGCAGCAGTGTGAAAGATTCCAACAGCCTCTTTGGATTTCAGCAGTCTTTATGAGTGACACAATCAGCCACAGAAAACAGTTTAGCGAGGGTTTTTTGTCTTCCTAAAACACAGCTGACACGTGGGAATAATTTAACTTGCTAATGAAATTACTCCTGTCAGTTGATATTTCCACACCCCTCCCTCTCGTGTATGTATCCTGGTTGGATAACTGATAACTAATTTAGACAGGCAAGGGAAGAGCTTTGCCAGGCTGCTTCCAGCATGGTCCCTTCAAACTGCAGATACCAACTCCGCAGCCAGGTAGGACTTGTGAAGGCAAGACATGTTGAACTTGAAGAAAAGGCTCTGGGGAGACCTTAGAGCAACGTTCCAGTACTGAAAGGGGCTCCAGGAAAGCTGGGGAGGGGCTCCTCACAAGGGTCTGGAGTCATAGGATGAGGGGGAATGGATTTAAATTGGAAAGGGGAAGATTTAGATTAGATATGAGGAAGAAATTTTTCACGATGAAGGTGGGGAGGCCCTGGCCCAGGTTGCCCAGAGCAGTGGTTCTGCCCCATCCCTGGAGGTGTTTAAGGCCAGGCTGGATGGGGCTTTGAGCCCCCTGATCCAGTGGGAGGTGTCCCTGCCCGTGGCAGGGGGGTTGGAACTGGATGGGCTTTGAGGTCCCTTCCAACCCAAATCATTCTATGGTTCTGTGATAAGGACTGGAACGCTGCACAGAAGGAGCACATGGAAATAAACTTGTTAACCTGAGGAGATCAGCAGTACAAAAATCAAAAGAAGTCTGATGAGCTTTTGACAAATTAATCCTATTTCTTCTCTTGGTCATTTTCCAAACACAGTCATGTGCACGTTAAAGCACCCATCACGATTCATTCAAAGTGAATAAACAATTTAGACACCACGTGGGTCACTGGCTGAATTCACCATTCACACAATGACCCTACCCTAATCATGGAATAATTTGGGTCAGAAGGGGCCTCAAAGCCCATCCAGTTCCAACCCCCCTGCCATGGGCAGGGACACCTCCCACTTGTGCAAACACAAGAAAGGAATTAAGTTCACCAACCTTTGTTCACAGAACAAAAATGGGATGATGAAAAGCTGTGGGGTTGGACACCTCAAACCCACTGCAGATGATCCTCCCAAGTCCAGAGGGATGGCACGGAGAGGGACTGGGCAAAACCATAGAATCATGGAAACATTAAGGTTGGAAAAGACCTCTGAGCTCATCCAGTCCAACCATCAGCCCAACCCCACCGTGACACTAAACCATGTCCTGAAGTGCCATCTCTACACTCTTCTTGAACCCTTCTAGGGATGGAGAATCCACCACTGCCCTGGGCAGCCTCTTCCAATGCTTCACCAGTCTTTTAGTAATGAAAAGGCAAGGTCAGACAGCAAATGTCCCTGCAATCGAGAGGATTCATTTTGATAACTCCATATGAGTAGTTCTTGAAGAATTTCATTTATTTTTATTTATTTATAAGCTGCTAAAACTGCAACCATCATATTACCTCTAGGTGCACGTGCACTGCACCACGAAAAACACCTCACTGCCAAGTGCAATCTCCAATTAATAGCTCAAATATTAATTTAAGCCCATAATGCATGCACATATCATTTTAAACTTAGGGAAAAACGCATATATAATTGAAAATCTTTAGTAATTGTCCAAAGAATCCAATACCAGCGCCGTGGATTCATTTGTTAGGTGAGCTGTCTTGGGGAGGTACAGCTAATACAATGAGTAATTGTTAGGAGCTTGAACAGTTAAGGGACCTTTTCTTTACCCTGTACATTACTTGAAAGTGCCAAAACTGCAAAGAAGAAGCAAGGTCAGTTCTTCAGTCCTGCTCCAGCTCCCAAGTAGCGATCAGCAGGAGATATAAAAGACCAGAGGGTTTTCCAGCCTAATTAACAGACAGTGCTGTTTCTGCACACTCCATTGGCTTTGGTGCTTAGGCAGGGGCTTCCTGTTGGAAGAAGAGGGTGATTTTTGCCCTCTAGACCCAGCGGCTCAAACTGGCTCGCTGGGAAATCTCAGAGCAGGTGAAAAACTGTTTAGATCAAATCATAGAATCATAAAATCAGGGAATGGATCTGGTTGGAAGAGACCTCAAAGCCCCTCCAGTTCCATCCTCCCCTGCCATGGGCAGGGACAACTCCCACAGGATCAGGGGGCTCAAAGCCCCATCCAACCTGGCCTTGAACACCCCCAGGGATGGGGCAGCCGCAACATCTCTGGGCAACCTATGCCAGGGTCTCCTCACCATCATCCTGAAAAATTTCTTCCCAATGTCCCATCTAAATCTTCCTCCTTCTTAGTTGAAGCCATTCCCCCTCATCCTGTCACTCCAGGCCCTTGTAAAAAGCCCCTCCCCAGCTTTCCTGGAGCCCCTTTCAGTCCTGGGAGGCTGATTTAAGGTCTCCCCAGAGCCTTCTCCTCTCCAGGCTGAACAACCCCAACTCTCTCAGCCTGTCCTCACAGCAGAGGGGCTCCAACCCTTAGATCATCTCCGTGGCCTCCTCTGGACCCATTCCAACAGTTCCATCTCCTTCTTAAGCTGGGGATCCCAGAACTGGACACAGGACTCCAGGTGGGGTCTCACAAGAGCTTTCCCAAGAGACAGGGAAGCCAAGAGTTGGCAGAACTGGGCAGACTCAGCCCCGGTGCCTGGGGTCCCTCTCCCATCCTGTGGGTTTCCCACAAGCCACGAGCAACACCTGCCCACGGCAGTGCTGAAACCCTGCTGATACGGGCACATCCATGCTGGAAAAGGTGAGGCTGCCCATAAAAACCCACGGGCACCACATCTTTACTCAGGAAGGGAGGAAATCTATGACATTTCAGAGCCAGCACTGATCCCACACACCAGCCAGCTGGGCAGGGAGAGAGCAAACGCTGTGTTACAGCACTGAACAAGCCTTTGTTCTGCAGGAATAGCACAAATTCACTTTTCTGCAGCACTATTCCCTGTGTAGCAACCTTCACAGGCTGACTCCAAGCAGGTAGGAGAAGACAAACCCCAGCCCTCCTAAAGACACCACTCTTTACATTAAAATCAAAACTCTTAATACAATAAACGACCCAAATGCAATTAAAACCGCTAACCCTCAGAGCACAGGAGACAATTACACAGCTTCCTCACCATCTGTTAATGAAATGGGTGTCTGAGCACGGAGTTAATTCAGCAAATAAAGCTGAAGCGTGTCTCCAGCAGTGGTGCTCAGCACAGGGTGCTCAGCACATCACGGCTGCAGCTCAGCTGTGTGTTCTGCTGTTAACTGTGCCTTGAAATTATCATAGAAGGGCAAAATGGGGCAAAATACACGCATTGCCCAGAAAAATAGTGGTTGCTCCATCCCTGGAGGTGTTCAAGGCCAGGTTGGATGGGGCTTTGAGCCCCCTGATCCAGTGGGAGGTGTCCCTGCCCATGGCAGGGGGTGGGACTGGATGGACATTGAGGTCCCTTCCAACACAAACCATTCTGTGATTCTATGATTCTACAAAAGACACCACCTCAGATGGCAAATATTTATTCCAGAATACCTCATTTGCCTATTGTACTATGGGCCAATAAAAAAAATAGAAACAATTTAAAAATACATCCAGAAACAAAGTCTTTTTTAAAACATGGCTGCCTTTTATCAATACAAACAGGTACCACAAACAAATGACTTTCACACATCCTCACGCTGATTAAAGACTGATTTATATTGAGTTGCACCTTGAGGGTTGATCAGATGATGTCTTTAATCCCACTCCCTGCCCTCCTCTAGCCTAATAATATACAATATCACCTCTGCGATAGTGCGATTTTATTAATGGATCCTGAATTCCCACTTCATTTGAGAGGAATCTTTGTTAAAGGGCTTGTGCTTCCCAAGATCAATATTATTAATTCTAGTAAATGAAGAGCAGAATAAAGTTGTGTCTTGGAAACTATATGGCATTTCCTATACGTAACCAGCAGGTCAAGGGAGGTGATTCTGTGCCTCTGCTCTTTAGACCCCACCCAGAGCCCTGTGTCCAGTTCTGGAGTCCACAGCACAGGAAGGACCTGGAGCTGTTGGAGCAAGTCCAGAGGAGGCCACAAAGATGACATAAGGGTTGGAGCCCCTCTGCTGTGAGGACAGGCTGAGAGAGTTGGGGTTGTTCAGCCTGGAGAAGAGAAGGCTCTGGGGAGACCTTAGAGCAGCCTCCCAGGACTGAAAGGGGCTCCAGGGAAGCTGGGGAGGGACTTTGGGTCAGGGAGTTCAGGGACAGGATGAGGGGGAACAGTTTGAAGATGAAAGAGGGGAGATTGAGATGAGATCTTAGGGAGAAATGTTTTGCTGTGAGGGTGGGGAGGCCCTGGCCCAGGTTTCCCAGAGAAGCTGTGGCTGCCCCATCCCTGGAGGTGTTCAAGGCCAGGTTGGATGGGGCTTGGAGCCCCCTGATCCAGTGGGAGGTGTCCCTGCCCATGGCAGGGGGTTGGGACTGGATGGGCTTTAAGATTTCTTTAACCCAAACCATTCTATCTTTCTGTGATTCTATGATTCCCAACTAATTTCCTTGCAGTAATCCCATTTTTCTGGGTTTTTTTTCTATCAGCACTCACTCAAATGTCAGGTCTTTTGTTAAAATGTATTGAGTTATAGATAAACACAACTTTACATTATGAGATTGGAGAAATAATGAGAAATGAGTGGTTTATAGTTTGGAAACCGTGTAAACACCATTGTGTCTTTATTGCTGGAAGGGGGGAAGGGTAAACCACTAAAATCAATGCAATCTTTAATTGAAGGAGTATTTTTATGATGTTTTCTGTTAATCTGCTGAAGATGTTTTCAGCATATAAAAATATATTTGCTATAGGAAAGTCTGTATCAGTGATAAAACATTCTTGTGTGGGGTTTGCATCCATTGCATCGTTTGAATTTAGCAAACCTTGGTCCTTCTGAGCAGAGCAATTATGACTATTATGATATTAAACTGGGAAAATATTCTGTTTAATGAACAGCAAAGAATTACAATGCATCACCACCCTTGGGAAAAGCAATGTGTTCCGCTCACAAACAGCTCTAACAACCTCATCAACGCCAGATGTCCAATTTTCAAAAGTAGCTTCCTAAACTCTGAGCGCGGCGTTGAGGTTTCCGCTCCAACGCAGCCCCTTGTGTGAGGAAACGAGGTCCTCACACACCAAGAGAAAACCCAATCGTGTGCCTGCTCCACTTTCTGCCTATTAAATGCTGTGCTCTGGGTGGTTCTCCTTTGTTCCATTGTATAAAAGGAGGCAAGATTTGTGTGGTTCCACTCTGATTCCTGTCCTGTGCTTGCAGAAGCCACCTACTCCATCACCCACATGGCAGAACCATTGTCACTTCCAGGGCTTCCAGGTATTAAAACACTTCAGAACCAACCTGGAGAGTTCTCCTTAAATCTTGGCATCTTAGAAAGAAGGGATTAGGAAAAAAATGCACTGCTCAGCTCCTCATTAGGTGCAGTACAGAGAGAAATGGAAATTCAGCCTCCCTTTCTGCCCTTCCCTGCCCAGGACAGAGGAGCCCATGGTACCACATGTTGCAGGCAAGGAAAATAACAGACTTCAGAAGGGCAAATCTAAGCATGGTGGGAAAGGTGCTTTGAAAAGCATCAAAAAAACTAAATCCCCTAAATGTGGTGTTTTACCCCTCCAGTTCACTCATTTCATCTATCTTCTTCTTAATCCTGTGTCCTCACGTTGCCCACTCGGCCAAGCGCGTAGCCCTGTGGAAGGACTTTGCCATCACCAGTTACAGGCCATAAGTTTTGCCCTAAGTCTGCACGGCCTCAGCTCTGCTTTGGTTGAACTTCTCCTGACCTGCCTGCAGCTTTCTCCTGCTTGGTTTGGCTGTAACAGCAGTTTTTCTGATTGACCAGTTGTCTGTGGCTGATTTGTTTTACTTTTGTTTATCACTGTATGGTGCAACATAGACAGCAATAACAAGAGGTTATTATAACAAGAGTGAGATATCTATCACTAAAACACTGATGAGAAGAGAAATCCAGACCTGTTACAACAGCAGAGGCTTTGAGAAGTGGGAATCGTGAATCTGGGATAAGGATGTCCAGGGCACAGGCTGGCACGGGACACCCCACACCCCACCCATGGATTATTGAAGAAATGCAGAGCTAAAGCTGGACAAAACTGGTTTCTGAGGTAACCAAGAGAACAGCACCTCTGTTTTCTGCATTTCAGGCATTCTGAAATAGTATTAAACATGTTTAAAGGGACCCCATAGAGTAAACCAGGATGTGACGAGGAGCTGAGGAGCAGTGAAGAGAGGAGAAGGTACAGAGGTCACTCAGCAAACATAAAAATAACCCCAAGGGGTGAAGAAGAAGGAGCCATCAGCATGGACATCCCATCCCAGTAAAGGACCACTGATGTTCACACTCCCTCTGACCCCTCCAGGGTGAATCTCCCACCTGCAGCACCCAGAGGAGCAGGGGTAACAATGCCAGGAAAAGAGGGTGGAAACTACAGAGCACACAGGGCGAGAATTTTAACTGTATTATTACTGCTATTAAAAGGTTTTCTGCAAAGATATATTCTTTGTCCTTCTGTAACATCTGGGCTAATAGTGATGATTCTGCTATTAGAGTCTTAATATTTCAGTAAATCTTAAAAATAATCTAGTCTTTCTGTATAATGAGTGCATCCTCCTTGCTCATATATGAGGGTTTGGGAGTAGAAATACTGTGTGTGGCAGCCTGACAGCTGTATTTCACATCCTTCTGCCCAGCACTCACTGATTTACCATTCTCTGATTCTCTGATTCTATTTTTTACACCCAGCAGCAATCACTTATCTGGACATCCCTCTTAATTTAGGTCCCACTGTAGGATCGTGGCTGCTTCCATTCGTGTGCTGAAGTTGATTTGAGTGCTGAGCACCATTCCCCAGCAAGGAGACCATTAGGAACAACTCATGACTCTCCTACCAGTAATGTTTTCAATCAGAATCATAGAATAATAGAATCAAAGAATGGTTTGGATTGAAAAGGACCTCGAAGCCCATCCAGTTTCAACCCCCCTGCCATGGGCAGGGACACCTCCCACTGGATCAGGGGGCTCCAAGCCCCATCCAGCCTGGCCTTGGACACCTCCAGGGAGCTCTTGAGTTAAAAGGTTAGAAAATAATTACTAAAAAAAGCTGTTGTTGCCCTCCTGAGTTTCAACAGGTGTCATGAAGCTGTCCTGCAGCACAGCTGGTCTGCAGTGAACAAACACCTTCTGCAAAGAGCAGAACTTGTGTTTAGTGCAGAGGTGGGGGACAGAGCCCTGCAGAGCCTTCCAGTCCTGGAGTTACTTTGCTTTGATTTCCAAGAGTATTTTGAACATAAACCTGCAGAAAAAGTTGTGGTTAACAGAAGGACAGTTTTTTTCGTGCTAGCACTCATCCTCAGTCTGTTCTGGTGTTGGTTCTTCCACCCCAAGCACTGCAGAGAGCATCAACCCAACACAGAGACTCTTCCTGCTTCATGGTCTCTACCAGTAAAACCATCACCCCTTCCCACCGAGATTCTTCCTGAGCTTACACACCAGGAAAAGCTTTCCAAAGAGCTTCCAGGAAGATGTTAGCAATCCCTATGAGCATCCCTGTCTGCGAGTTTTGCATTTGTATTCCCACCATCCCTTCAATTTTACCCTGGCCCAACCCCAAACTGAGCCCCAGCCATGGGACTCCAACCACAACCACGCTCTCCAGGATGTTAATCACAAGCAGGGAACAAGGATCAGACAGATTTTAGAGCCGTTCAAGTCCTGTTCTTTAAGCAGTGGGCTCTTTATTAAATTCAATTATTCCTTATTCTTATTTTTTTAGCTTTAATTAGCATAACAAGGCTTTTTTTCTCACTTAAACTCATTTCTAAAAAGACTGGTTATCTCTAAAAGATGCCATTGCCTATGGGATTCACCGAAATCCCCAATTATATTACTCTACACCTAGGTAAATTTGAACTTGATTATATTATATAAATGTAAAATAATCCTTATTTTCTTTCTGTGTTTACCTTGAGCTCTGCAGTCTTGCTGGGCTATTCTCCTCCTGAATTTATTCAGAATTTAAGCCAGCAGATCCGTGCAACTGGAGTGAGTCAATGAATTTCAAACGAAGGTCTATCTTTTGTGAATAGTAAATTTACCAAGGAGTCAAGTTTTGGTGAAACTGAAGCTGATTTGAACTCAGGTCAAATTCATCAGAGAGTTCAGACTGCAAATGAGCCAAGGAAAACTCCTTCATGTCAAAACAATTTATTTAATATTTTTTAAGGTGAAATATATTTCACCTGAGATTGATTAAGAAGTGAATGGGCTTTAAGGATGAGAAGGGAAAATAAAACATGAAAGACAGAATGGGTTAAAGAAATCTTAAAGCCCACCCAGTTCCAACACCCCTGCCATGGGCAGGGACACCTCCCACTGGATCAGGGGGATCAAAGCCCCATCCAACCTGGCCTTGAACACCTCCAGGGATAGGGCAGCCACAGCTTCTCTGGGCAACCTGGGCCAGGGCCTCCCCACCCTCACAGGAAAACATTTCTTCCCAAGATCTCATCTCAATCTCCCCTCTTTCAGCTCAGAACTGTTCCCCCTCATCCTGTCCCTGCACTCCCTGATCCAGAGCCCCTCCCCAGCTTCCCTGTAGTCAAGAATCATTAGGGAAAATTCTTTTAAACAGTAATTGTAACAAAGTACTAAAACAGTTTGATGAGGAAAAGCTATGCAGAACTCATCACTGGAGGTATTTTAGGTATATGGGACCAGACCAGACATCTCTTCCAGTCTCTTTCTATTGTCAAGATCATTTCTAACATCCCACATCCCACTGCAAAGTTCTTCTGTCAGTGCCTGGTATCCAAAGGATTTGTATATAAATATAACCAACTTGTCACTAGTTTGATTAAGGCGATGAAAGAATCACAGAATCATGGAATCACTTGATTGGAAAAGACCTCTGAGTTCACTGAGTTCAACCATCCCTGTCCACTACTAAACCAGATCCCTCAGCACCTCATCTGCCCATCTTTTAAACCCCTCCAGGGATGGGGATTCCACCACCTCCTGGGCAGCCTCTGCCAGTGCAATGGTGTTGAAACTCCTGGGTTGTTGCCATCAACAAGAGTACAGAAGCAGCCCCTAAAAAGCAGCATAGGCACTCATTCTGTATTTTTTCCAAGGAAAACAGAGGCAAGAAGAGGTCAAAAGTTGGACACCCCCACTCTGTGATGCCTGTCTGAGGCTGCACCTGCTGTCCCCAGGGGTGCCAGTGTCCCCCATCCCCGTGTGGATGGCCCTGGTGAGATGGTTGTGTAGCATGAGCTTGGTGGTGGTTGTTGGAGATCCAACCAGGGATGAAACTGATGTCACTTTCTTCACTTTCCACACACACAGAGCAGCCACGGGCGCTCTCTCTGATAAGATCAGATGGAGAAAACGAGGGAAAAGATGAAGTGCAGTGGTTTAAAATTTGTTTATGATGGTGGCTGCTCTGAGATGTGTCTGACAGAGGCTGCCTTTCCTGCAGACAAAGCATATTCATCAGGCTTAATCAGATTTGGGTTGCTACCTTTTGACATTCTAAGAAAGCCACCTTTTGATATTGTAAGAAATCAGGCCTGAAATATTCCCCTGGGGATGTTCCAAACCTGTAATTAGGGGTTTTTTGGGGGGGTTGTGCACCATTTCTTGCAAACACAGCTGAACTAGGGATCAGCTATTCCACACAGTGTCCTGGAGGAGGCAACAGCAACGTCCCCTCTTCCAGGTTCACCTCCAGGGACAGAGCCTGGAGATCCCCAAGGGAAAAGGAGCCAATAGAGCACATGAAAGAAAATATCTGCTGGTTTGGGGTTTATTACTGATGCCATTCCTTTTGAAGACAGGTCACAGGAAGGACATGGAGCTGTTGGAGGGAGTCCAAAAGGGGACTCAAAGATGATCTGAGGGCTGGAGCCCCTCTGCTATGAGGACAGGCTGAGAGAGTTGGGGTTGTTCAGCCTGGAGAAGAGAAGGCTGTGGGGAGACCTTAGAGCAGCCTCCCAGGACTGAAAGGGGCTCCAGGAAAGCTGGGGAGGGGCTCCTGATCAGGGAGTGCAGGGACAGGATGAGGGGAAGGGTTTTCAGCTGAAAGAGGGGAGATTGAGATGAGATCTTAGGGAGAAATGTTTTCCTGTGAGGGTGGGGGGGCCCTGGCCCAGGTTGCCCAGAGAAGCTGTGGCTGCCCCATCCCTGGAGGTGTTCAAGGCCAGGTTGGATGGGGCTTTGATCCCCCTGATCCAGTGGGAGGTGTCCCTGCCCATGGCAGGGGGGTGGAACTGGATGGGCTTTGAGGTCCCTCCCAACCCAAAGCATTCTGTGATTCTCAGATGCTATGAAAGAAGGATGCAGTTGCTTCCCCTGAAGGTTTCTCTATAGGTGGTGCAAGGACAGTTTCCTCCATAGCAACGGGAAATTCAAAGGCATTTTGGTCACCACTTTTTTCACAGTAAAAACTGCAGGTTCAGATACATCAGAATGTTTTGCAAATGCAGATTGGCTTCTCTGAAACTTCTGCCTGGGAAGAAAAGTCAGAAGAAAGAAACTAATAATCTGGGGAAGTGAAAACATTTCGTTTTCCCATTTTGCAAATAAAATAACTTCAGGGTTTTTTTATATTTTGAAAGAAGTTTGAGGTTTGGGGTTTTTTTTATTTATTTTAAACAAACTCCCCTCAGTAACTGTTTATTGGTTTAGGTCTTTAAGAAAATGGTAGAAATAAGAAGGGAACTGCCTGGTCTTACCCAAATTAAGTGTTCCTTTTAACCCAGTTTTTCTCTGGGACAGAGCAAAATGAGTTATTTCCACAGCTGGAGACACAGAATCCCCCAAACCATTTAAAAATCAACGAAAAGACCCTGCTGACACCAACCACAGAGTAAAAATCCACTGACCCAGTGCTGGTCTGGTAGAGCTCAAACACTTTACAAGCTCTAGGGAAATCTGATCCAGGCGTGCTGGGGATGGGTTCTGTCTCTACATGACACCACACTTGATCTTACTCAGTTCTTTAGACTTCCAAATCCTTATTAAAATTAACCTTGGCCTTGATATCAACCAAAGACTTCACAATAGCTCGAGGTTGGTAAATTGGAATCTCCTAATGCAGCCTTTGAAGTGCACACACGCAGAAACACACACGGGATGACCAGAGCTGGAAGGGATCTACAAGGATCATGGAGTCCAGCTCCTGTCCCTGTATAGGACTACCCCAAAATTGGCATTCTTTCCATTTATAGGCTGGCAATGATTTTTATTATGTTTACTTGTTTGAAGTACTATTTTGTCATTCTGGTCAGTGATTTACAAGTTTTGATTGAAATTAAAATAATAAAAAAAACCCAAGATTCTGCCTGTTTGACAAAAAAAGACATAAACATTCAGGTTTGGGTTGGAAAGGACCTCAAAGCTCATCCAGTTCCAAACCCCCCTGCCATGGGCAGGGACACCTCCCACTGGATCAGGGGGATCAAAGCCCCATCCAACCTGGCCCTGAACACCTCCAGGGATGGGGCAGCCACAGCTTCTCTGGGAAACCTGGGCCAGGGCCTCCCCACCCTCACAGCAAAACATTTCTCCCTGAGATCTCATCTCAATCTCTCCTCTTTCAGCTTAAAAACTTGTCCTGTCCCTGCACTCCCTGATCCAGAGCCCATCCCCATCTTTCCTGGAGCCCCTTTCAGTCCTGGGAGGCTGCTCTAAGGTCTCCCCAGAGCCTTCCCTTCTCCAGGCAGAAGAACCCCAACTCTCTCAGCCTGTCCTCACAGCAGAGGGGCTCCACCCCTTGGATCATCTTCGTGGCCTCCTCTGGACCTGCTCCAACAGCTCCAGGTCCTTCCCATGCTGAGGACTCCAGAATAAATGTAGTCTTTTCACTAAACTTTCCACCAGGAGCCACCCTCAATGCACAGCTCTAACTGCGACTGGAATGCAGAGGTGAGAGCCCTGTTGAGCATCCTTCCCAGTTAGCAACTGGGATCATCCTCATCTTGAAAAACAAACTATTCTGTAAAGAAACCTCATAGAAGTTTGCTGCCTGCTCCCACGTAAACACATCTGGTTCATTTAATCCCTACCCCACCCGCTCTGCAGAAGGCATTGCTCTACAGGCAGTGCAGTCACAGCACCTCAAACATCATCACCTCCTCCCATATCTGCTTTGGCTCATCAGTAAATGTTTAATCATCTTTGGACTGAAGCAACAAAATTCCATCTCATCAGCTGTTAATTCAGTTTTGAAGGATGTGATCATTAAAGCAGAGGCTGGGTGGACTGAAGAGCTGCCCAGGCTGAGCACAGCCACCCTCTACGTGTCCACACGTGGCAGACAGAGAGGTATTTGGGAACAACAGAAGGGTAGAACAGAAAGGTATTTGTGCTTTATCTGTTTTTATCTCCATCAAATATCTCCGACGTCTGCATTTGGTATTTTTGCTCCCAGGGTGTGAAATAAAGGAAAAAAGGGGAGGGGAAGGAAAGTAGTTTTTGGTAGGGACCCAGAAGACCCCAAAACCTCACACATAACTGCTCTCATGTTTGGACTGGAATATCTAGAGAAGATATTCCCATTGCAGAGCTTTGGGCTTTCACCCTGTGGGTGATTTCAGCCACATATCATCACAAAAGGAGCATCTTTTGCCCTTCTCTACCCTGTTAGTGTTTACTACTGAGCTCCTGCAGTGAAAACCCATAATCTAAAGATATTGTGAGGATAAAGAGTCCTTATGGCTCTCTACAACTCCCTGAAATGAGGTTGTCACAAAGAGGGTGCTGGTCTCTTCTCCCAAGTAACAAGTGATAAGACAAGAAGAAATGGCCTCAAGTTGCACCAGGGGAGGTTTAGATTGGATATTAGGAAATATTTCTTTACCAAAAGAATGGAGAAGCATTGGAAGAGACTGTCCAGGGCAGTGGTGGAGTCTCCATCCACGGAGGCATTCAAAAAACCACATAGCTCTGGCATTTAGGGTTCAGCAGGCACGGTGGGGTTGGACTGGATGAGCTTAAGAGGTCTTTTCCATCCCAAAATGCTCGAAAGAAAACATCTCTCTATCTTTCCAGACACGTTGGCTTCCCCACTCCAAGGAAACACCTTATTACTATGAAATCCATTTTTGATTTTCTAAATTAAGAGTTCCTATGAAATGGAAAAACATGATGTCCAGCAACAGGAAAGGAATAAAGAAGGAGCCTGTTCTCCTTATTTCTCCTTTTAATCTTTCCAGTAGGGAAAGAACAAGGAAAAAGCATTAAATGTAGTGGAAAAGCAGAGGTATTCCTTTCCCAGCTCCCTCCTTGTGTGGGCTAAAGGGACTTTTTAACACCCTCCTTTTATTCCAATGCAAAAAGCAGCACAGGGTAAGCAAGAGAGAGGGAAAAAAAAAAGCAACTGTCCTGAAACAAAAGCAGAAACATCATCATTCTGAGGAGAAACAATGCTGTGGGTGCAAATGCAATGTGAGATCACTCCCATCGGATCATTTCCGTCTCTGTTCCAAACTTGCCAACTGAGATTAAAAATCCTGACTATGGATATTCTACTGAACACATCCTGATGAGAGGAAATTTTAAAGCATTTTGGAGGATTTGGGTGTTTAAGATACACTGCCAATGTAAGCTTTATTCCTTCTAAAACCTACTCTGGTCCCTGGGAAAGCCAGCGAGGTGCAGCCCCAGCTGTGTCCACCCTGAAAATCAAATCCAGGGCAGCAAAGCAGAGGAAAGGTGGATGGAGCCACACTGGGAAGAACAAGGTACTTGCAGAAATGTATTTCCCTTCTCAGCAGAACAGGAGGAACGGGGCAAAACTCACAGGAGAGTCTATTCCCATTTTGTAAATGCGAAGCAGGGTCAGGGGTTGGTGGGTGGATTTCAGTGCACAGAGGGATCAGACAATGCTGAGATGGTGATAGGACAAGGGGGAACCATTTTCAGCTGAAAGAGGGAAGATTGAGATGAGATCTTGATAAGAAATGTTTTCCTGTGAGGGTGGGGAGGCCCTGGCACAGGATGCCCAGAGAAGCTGTGGCTGCCCCATCCCTGGAGGTGTTCAAGGCCAGGCTGGATGGGGCTTTGAGCCCCCTGATCCAGTGGGAGGTGTCCCTGCCCATGGCAGGGGGGTGGAACTGGATGAGCTTTGAGGTCCCTTCCAACTTAAACCATTCCATCATTCCATGGTTCCTGCCAGACATCCACCCAGCATTAAATAAAGCAGCAGTTGCTTCCAAAAGGGACTCCTTTGTGAACAGCTTTCTCTCCCCACACCTCATCCCACATTATACAGCTGCCCTCACAAAAAAAAAAATGCAGTGAGGAGTGAGAATATAGTTGATGCTTTGATGTATGAGCTGTTTACAGAGAGTAGCTCTTCTAATTAAAAATGACTGCTTGCTTTAAGCACATTGTTTTAGTAGATCTGCTCAAGGATTGGGGTGCTGCTTCCTGAAAAATGCTGCATGTTCCCACTTCACTGTCAGAAAACAGATTGATTTTATTTGTTCTTCTCTTAAATGAAACATAATTAAAGAGTGGGAATGTTCCCAGTCAAGGAAAAAAAACCCAACATTCAATTAAAAAACAATCTACTTTATTAAGTTAAAATTCAATTTCAGGTTTTCATTACGTGCAGCTGTATTGAAGTACAATGCTGACAGTTTACATCTGCTCTGAGATGTTTGGATGCTGCTTTGCTTTTGCAGATGTAAATTCCTCAGTCTTCAGAGGGAAAAGGACAGACTTCAACATGTAATTTTATCACCTAATCCTGCTGTTGTAACCTCTATCAGCAATTAAAGACCTGAGATATAAAAGCAAAGTGATGAGCCTGTAATGAATTATACCTCCTGATGACATTTTCATTATGGAGAGCACTACAGATATTTACTGCAGACCTTTTACATTTGTTGGTAGTGTGTATTTCATCAAATTACATTTAAATACTACGTGGGGCTGTACAGTGCATTAACTTCTTTTGCCTTAACTGTACTAATGCTTGGTGTGGGCATCCATCGAGTGCTTGTGAGAACAACAGCAGAGTCACAGAATCAATGAACAGAATCACAACATCATCTGAGTTGGAAGGGACCCACAAGGCCCATCCAGTCCAACTGCTGTCCCTGCACAGGACACTCCCAACACTCACCCCTTGTGACTCAGGGCATTGGCCAAATGCTTCTGGAATGCTGGCAGAGCAGGTGCCCTGACTGCTTCCCTGGGGAGCTGTTCCAGTGCTCCACCACCCGCTGGGGGAAGAACCTCTTCCCAATGGCCAATCTCCCCCTGCCCTGGCACATCTTCCTGCCATTCCCTCCAGTCCTGTCCCAGGGCACCAGAGAGCAGAGCTCAGCCCCTCTTTCCCCTCCCTCCCTTGGGAGAAGGCACAAACAGCTCTGAGATCCCCTCTCAGGCTCCTCTTCTCCAGCTGAACAGACCAAGGCACTTCAGCCTCTCCTCACACACTGCCCCTCCAGACCCTTCCCCAGCCTTGTGGCCTCCTCTGGACACTCTCCAGTGCTTTGATGTCCTTTTTCTCCTGTGGTGCCCAAAGTGCCCCCAGTGCTCCAGGTGGGGCCTCCCCAGAGCAGAGCAGGACAATCCCCTCCCTCTCCCGGCTGGCGATGCCGTGCTGGATGCCCCCCAGGACACGGTTGCCCTCTTGGCTGCCAGGGCACTGCTGGCTCATGGCCAACTTGCCATTGCCCAGAGCCCCCAGGTCCCTCTCCTCAGGGCTGCTCTCCAGTCTCTCCCAGCCCAGGCTGTCCGTGTGTCCGGGGTTGCTGTGTCCCAGGGACAGAACCCGGCACTGGCCCTTCTTTAATCTCATGCAGTTGGTGACTGTCTTTGTATCACAGTGAAGAAGGTGGAGAGAAACAACTTCTCAGGGTGAGAGTTTCCAGCAGTGAAGGACCTCCCTACTAACTCTGCTCTAATCATTATAAAGGTGACAGTCCCTGAATTCTTGACTCCATGAAAGTATAAACCTTGACTCCACTGTATCCAGGTGCTCAGAGTCTGGATGGACTGCAAGAAACAAAAACCTGTTGTTTCAGAGCCTCAGCACAGGCACGTGGCTGTAATTTTGCTGGGATCAGTGGAGTCTGCATGCATTTCTCTCCAAAATACAAAGTGGGATTTATCCCTTTTGACTTTCTTCACCAAACAAGAGGGGAGATTGAGATGAGATCTTAGGGAGAAATGTTTTGCTGTGAGGGTGGGGAGGCCCTGGCCCAGGTTGCCCAGAGCAGTCGTGGCTGCCCCATCCCTGGAGGTGTTCAAGGCCAGGTTGGATGGGGCTTTGAGCCCCCTGATCCAGTGGGAGGTGTCCCTGCCCATGGCAGGGGGGTGGAACTGCATGGGCTTTGAGGTCCCTTCCAACCCAAACCACTCCATGATTGTAAGATTCTATGACCAAAAAACAAGCATCAGGTCAAAGTTACTGAATAAACAGGCGTTGGTCAAAGGACAGAGGCATTTTTAAAAGGCAACTCATGCAGTGCCACCCTGGAAGTGCCACCTCCTTTCTGCTGGCCTCAGAAAAGGATGATAAGAGCACACAGGAGCTGCACACGGCTGTACATTGGGTTAAGCAGGACAAGTGTCTCCATCACAAAGTCTCTCCATTTCTCTACTCCAAAAAGATACAGAATATTAATCCCTTCCTAAGGGTCAGTTTTACACTGGTGTAAGCAGCAGCAGCTTCTCTGATTTCTGAAACCAAAGCTGAAAAATTCAGCTTGGTATGAAATGATGCAGAGGAGCTTTTGGAAGACAGAGAAGGAGAAAAGCCTTCAGGCTGTAATCCTGTATTTATTTATAGGAATTCTCTCTCCCAACTTTTCAGGACTGCAGAGATTGTTTCACACCATTATTGAAAAAAAAGAAAAGAGTGAGGTAAAGCTAAAACAAGATTATTTTGCATAGCTTTTAGCCAGAAGAGACGCCAGTAGATGCCCCTCTACACAAGAAAGACATTGAGCTGCTGGAGCACATCCAGAGGAGGGCGAAGGGCCTGGAGAACAAGTCTTATGAGGAGCAGCTGAGGGACCTGGGGTTGTTTAGTCTGGAGGAGGCTGAAGTGAGATCTGATCGCTCCCTTCCTGAAAGGAGGTTGTGATGAGGCGGGTGTTGGTCTCTTCTCCCAAGTAAGAAACGATGAGGTGAGAGGAAATGGCCTCAGTGTGTGCCAGGAGAGCTTTAGATTGGATATCAGAAAAAATCTCCTCACTGGAGGAATGGTGAAAAATTAGAAGAGGCTGCCCAGGGCAGTGGTGGAACCTCCATCCCTGGTGGGGTTCAAAAAGCCTGTGGCTGTGGCACTTCGTGACTGGTTCAGCGTGCACGGTGGGGTTGGGCTGATGGTTGGACTGGATGAGCTGAGAGGGCTTTTCCAACCTGCATAATTCTATGATTATCCACCTGTAAGCAAAGCTGAAGCATTGGCAGTGCCTGGGTGTAGGTAGCAAAGACCAGACCACAAACACAGCGGTCGCTGAGGGACATTACTATTTCAGTACCACAAAAATTAATTTAAACGCCTTTAACAGAACAGAAAGAAACAACTGAGAGATTTAGTGGTAGAAAACAGTGGAAGAGTAGATATTAATGGCAAAAGAGACCTCTGTCACTGAAGGACAATGTTTCTTCAGGCCCTTTCCCAAGCATGTTAGCAGATACAAGCTCCTGACACTCAGGGTTTAAGTCATTATGTACTTTCCAGGCTTGACACAAACCTCCCCCCAGGGAAAATCTCCCCACATTTGTTTATAGATGGTCTCTTCTGGCTATTCCCAAGGCAGCATCCAGGTTGCCAACAATCCCTGAAAGGACACAAGCAGGATGGTCCCTGTGGCAGACCTGGCTGGTGTTCCCAGGTCTGCAAGCTTCCCCAGCAGTGAGCAAAACCCAGTGCAGAACCCCTTGTTCATCTGCCCCAAATCTCCTGGCACTGGAGGCTGAAACCATCCAGCAGCTTCTTAAAAACCCTTACCACTAAAAAATGGTAAAATTGGGTAATCCTCCCTCCCAACCCCTTCTCAGAAGTTTAATGTGTCTCTGGACTCCTGCAAGCCACCAGAGACTGTCACTACACAGACTACAGGCTGTTGGAAGCCACCAGAAAGGTGTGAGATGAGAGAGGACACAGAGACTTGCATTAAATGCTGCTTTGGGTTGAAGAAATAATTCCACCAAGAAAAAAATGCACAGTTTTTCTAATGGAGAGATGAGAGTCACGCTGGGGTGGAATAACACGGTAACTCTCCGAACTGTCCCAGGGCTAGAACTTACTGGGAGTGACACAAAGGGGCAAAACAAAGCAAAACAGTGTGAAATAAAGCTATGAAAAGCTTAGGCTGATGGCAAAACCCTCTTCCTGACAGAGATTTATTAGATTAAGGAACAGGTTCCTGAGGGAAGCAACAGCAGCGCCCACCAGAGCTTGGGATAGTTAAAACTCTGCTGCGGGAAAAAAAGGTAGTGGTGGGAAACCCAGAGCTGCAGAGCTGTGGAAAGAAAGTAGGCAGGGAACAGCCTGTTTGATGAATTTTGAGTCGTTCAGCACACAAGCAGCCTGCAGTTTCCTCACATGGATCTGATATTTCATTGAATTACTTCTTCAAAACCACAGCCTCATGATCATAGAATCATCTGGTTGGAAAAGACCTCTGAGATCATCGACTCCACCCGTCCCCTTATTAAACCACGTCCCTCAGAAACTCATCTACCTGCCTTTTGAACCCCTCCAAGGATGGGGACTCCACCACCTCCCTGAGCACCTCTGCCAGTGCTGAGAGCCCTTTCGGTGAAGGAACTTTTCCTGACGTCCAGTCTGAACCTCCCCTGGCACAACTTGAGGCCATTTCCTCTCATCCCATCCCCTGTCACAGGGGAGAAGAGACCAACCCCCACCTCCCCACAGCCTCCTCTCAGGCAGTTGGAGACAGGGATGAGGTCTCCCCTCAGCCTCCTCTTCTCCAGGATAAACAGCCCCAGGGCCCTCAGCCGCTCCCACAACCCCTGTTCTCCAGCCCCTTCCCCAGCTCCGGTCCCTTCTCTGGACGCTCTCCAGCCCCTCAATGTCCTTCTTGGAGTGAGGGGCCCAGAACTGACCCCAGCACTCGAGGGGTGGCCTCCCCAGTGCCCAGTGCAGGGGCACAATCCCTGCCCTGCTCCTGCTGCCCACGCTGTGTCTGACACAGCCCAAGATGCCATTGGGTTACTCCTGAGTATCCTGAGGGGAAGCTGTGCCTGCCTGAATTTCTGGTGCCACCCCAAGGAAGCAGTGAGGAAGTCCCCAGTGTGTCTTCTTTGGAGCTGGTGGCTGATGGCCTTGAAAAGCCATTGCAACAGCATCACCACGGGAGCCCTCCCTCATTTTCCAAGCTTTCCCACAACGCAGCCCCAAACTCCACCACTGCCCCATCATGTGGGACACGACCGGTGGCTTTGTCCCCACACCAACTCCATGGGCTGAACCCAAAAGCTGGGTTCACTGGTTCCTGACAGTGGTTTTGCACTGGGGAGAGCTACTCACATTAATGATTTAGCCAACTTTGTTAAATGCATCTCATCCTTGACATTGGCAGCATTAGCAATTCATTGCATTTCATTTTATGCTCTGTAGGGTGAAAGAATACTGTTGTAAATTGAATTAATGCTTGGTTTTCCTTTGAAATAGTAATACCAAATAAATAATTTAGTCCATGCAGAGAGATAATAGGAAGAAACTGAAGTCAGCTCTAATATGCATTACAAAAAGGGGTGTTCACGTCAGCCTTCCTAACTGTGAAAATGTTTTGTGGACTTAATTCCAAGGAAATTAAAACTTTTGTCCACAGTAAAAATGTTGTGTTAAAGATATAAAAAGTTGATGCTGTTAAAGCAATGTACCATTTAGCCTTCAGTTACAGCATTGGGAAGACAGGAATATTGCTGTGCAGCGGACTGGAGAGAACTTGAATTAGTTCAGTCAATTAAGTCATGATTAATTTATGTTAGATCTTGTTCTCTTGAGTCTATAAAAACAAAGACTTTAGTTAACTGGCAGCATTTAGTTTAATAAAAGTAAAGTCTTTAAAGATGACTTCAGGAGGGGGAGAAAAAACACTGCTGACAAAATCAATAGACAGCAAGATTCTTGTTTAATTTGTGTCAATGCAAGTTAAAATAACTTCAGAGACTGATACAGAAGGGATGCTCACTTCAAATGGAGAATTGGATTCTCCAGATCTCGGCTGGTGCAGCAAATCCAGAGGCTCCACGGGTTCGTGTGACAAATCACAAATGCAGAGAGCTCCCACATCCAGAATTGTAGAATTATGGAACAGTTTGGTTGGAAAAGACCTTTGAGATCGAGTCCAACCGTCCCTGTCCACTGCTGAACCACATCCCTGAGCACCTCATCCACCCAGCTTTTAAACACCTCCAGGGATAAAGCAACCCCTCTCTCCCAAGACCAAATTATCTGCTCCAGGACCACCAGGAAGATCCTCCACGATATTCACTGCAGTAGTGTCTCTGTTATCCCTTGTGCAGCCACTCTCCAAGCACAGAGAACACCATGCTCAGTCTTCATGACACCTCTCCTTTCAGCTGCTGGCATGAGAGATTTCCCCCCTCAAAGAAAATGATGCAGTAGCTCCAATTATGTTATTTTTCAGCAGTAATTGCCACAATTTCCAGTGGTCCAGAAACTCAAGAACCCTTTCTTTTCCACACAGCATGTTCAAGCACAAGGCAAACTGCTCCATAGTGTTGAACAGGTGCCTAAAAGAGCATAAGGGCCAAAGAGACAAAGCAGGCTTTGGTGGTAAATTCTCAGGCTGAAAGAGTTCAGAGTCCAAAAAACAGCACAATGAGCTTTGGCTGGCTCAGAAGACCATGAAAGAAAACATGTGCAGGAGCTAAAACACCAGCTGCCAGAGAGAGAGAAACCAGGAGAGTCAATAAGCTCACAAGGCCACATGTGCTGAGACAACCATGAGGCAGGAGGGAAATCTGGGTGATCAACCTCCTGTGGTGATCTGGGCCCCTGGATTTGGTGGGAAAAGCCCACGTCCTACTCATCAATGGGAATTTCATGCTTCTTCCCACATCTGTGTTCATACACCCTCTGTTGGGAGGTCTTGTCCCATTGCACAGCATCGGTGAAGGGTTGGGAGATGTGGACCAGCAGAGAGAATTCCGCAGTCTCAAGGAGCATCTCTGTTCCCCTAATTCAGGTCATCTACACCACCATTACCCTGAGGGCACCAAAAGGGCTTCATGGCCCTGACCAGCCTCACTGGGACCCTTAATCCAAGCACTTGGTCTGTTCAGCTGGAGAAGAGGAGCCTGAGAGGGGATCTCAGAGCTGGTTGTGCCTTCTCCCAAGGGAGGGAGGGGAAAGAGGGGCTGAGCTCTGCTCTCTGGTGCCCTGGGACAGGACTGGAGGGAATGGCAGGAAGATGTGCCAGGGCAGGGGGAGATTGGCCATTGGGAAGAGGTTCTTCCCCCAGCGGGTGGTGGAGCACTGGAACAGCTCCCCAGGGAAGCAGTCAGGGCACCTGCTCTGCCAGCACTCCAGAAGCATTTGGCCAATGCCCTCAGTCACAGGGGGTGAGTGTTGGGAGTGTCCTGTGCAGGGACAGCAGTTGGACTGGATGGGCCTTGTGGGTCCCTTCCAGCTGGGGTCATTCTATGATTCCATGATTCACCCTCTGTGTGGGCACCCAGACCTTGCCAGAGCTGCTCCCTAGGTGGGCCTGTGGCCAGCTCCATCTTCTGGCTTATGGACTGGGCTTCCCTGGAGGTATCCCTATGCTACAGGCAGCTCCTCTGCAGCCCCATCTCCTCAGTCAGCTCCGTGTCTCTCTACTACTAACACTGTGATTTTTGCAATCTGTCACATCTTCAGCTGATCCCTCACCAGTTTTTACCTTATCAAAGGGAGAGCTGAGGGGCACCTCTACCACCTGCCTCGTATCTCTGCTGAGACAGGTTGAAATCCTCAAGCAAAGGTCTAAAATATCCCCCTGCTTCCCCTCCTTGCATCAGCTCAGGCAGCACTTGCCTAACAGCGTTGCAGGAGGCTGACAATGGTGTTCTCCTCTGTGGTATCTCTAATAAATTGTCAGCCACTAAGAGGTTAATCGCAGGTCACTGCTGTGCTGCCTGAGTGAGGAAGCAGTGAGTGCCTTCCCCGGAATTAGAGAAGAATGAGGAGCTGGGGCCCTTCCTGCACACTGACTGCAGAGCCCTGCACACCCCCAGCTGCTGCTGCCTTCTCCTGGCCCCACAGTCTTCCTCCCAGATACCACAGGCACATCTGCCTGCACAGCTGGATGGGCAGCAGAGATGCTGAAGGTAGCAGAGAACACAAGAGAGGTGATAAAATATCATAGAATCATCAAATAGTCTGAGGTGGAAGGGACCTCAAAGCCCATCCAGTTCCACCCCCCTGCCATGGGCAGGGACACCTCCCACAGGATCAGGGGGCTCAAAGCCCCATCCAACCTGGCCTTCAACACCTCCAGGGATGGGGCAGAACCACTGCTCTGGGCAACCTGGGCCAGGGCCTCCCCACCCTCACAGGAAAACATTTCTCCCTCAGATCTCATCTCAATCCTCCCCTCTTTCAGCTCAAACCCATTCCTCCTCTTCCTATCACTGGCAGATCTGATATGTGTGGTGTGAAGTGTGAACGCAACTGGGCTGACCCCAGAATAGTTCACCTTTCCACACCTCCCCAGCCCCACAGGAATGCCCAAATTACCTTCCAGCTGCAGGAGAGGAGCTTCTGATTGAGGGTGGATGACCACAGAGTGGTGAAGAATAACTAAAACAGTTCAAATAAAGGCTCTATACATACAATTGTTGAGTGCCAAGCTTTAAAAACCTGAATATTTATCCCAAGAAAAACATTTGGATATGGATCTGTTGGAGTGAGTCCAGAGGAGGCCACAAAGATGATCCAGGGGTTGGAGCCCCTCTGCTGAGAGGACAGGCTGAGAGAGTTGGGGTTGTTCAGCCTGGAGAAGAGAAGGCTCTGGGGAGACCTTAGAGCAGCCTCCCAGGACTGAAAGGGGCTCCAGGAAAGCTGGGGAGGGGCTCTTGATCAGGGAGTGCAGGGATGGGATGAGGGGAAGGGTTTTGAGCTGCAAGAGGGGAGATTGAGATGAGATCTTAGGGAGAAATGTTTTGCTGTGAGGGTGGGGAGGCCCTGGCCCAGGTTGTCCAGAGCAGTGGTTCTGCCCCATCCCTGGAGGTGTTCAAGGCCAGGTTGGATGGGACTTTGGAACTGAATGGATTTTAGGTTCCTTGCAAACCAAACCATTCCATGGCTCTATGATTCTATCTCAATTACACACCTGGAGAGAAAGGAAGTAAAACAAAACAAGCCAAGTGATTTGAAACATAAGGTCAGAGGAGAGGTTTTTAGAAACAAGCTGAATGTCAGCTCTCATGGGTTCTTTGTGGGACTTCAGCCAAGCCACAAGCCCAGGGTTGGAGATGCTGAGAAACTTGTGGTATCTCCAGCCAGCAAGATGGATTCCTCTATAAAGGCTTTTGGGCATAATCTTTTTTCTCTACACACATCTGGACATCTCAGCTGCCAAGTGAGAAGACCCTAAAAATGGGCAGCAAACCCTGCAGTGAACACGTGCTGTCGTGGTGGATCCCCATCCCACGCCTGTCCCGCTGCCTCTAACAGCACAGCTGAGCCACCAGGATAGACACAACCAGGTTCCCTCACCCAAATTAACAGTTTATTTGTTACCAAAACATGTTTACACTCTCTGCACTAAAATCAATACTTCCCACCTGTGCCTACAGAGCAGAGCCTGGTTTTGTGAATAACTGTAAAGAAATTCAGTCTAAACAAAGTAAAATACAAATAAAGAAGTGATTTCTTCCCAAATGTATAGCACAAATCATCTTTATGTGCTTATTCACCAGCACTTACATAGGGATTTACAAACAAATGCCAACTTTTAGTGACTACTTTCTCCTGCTGAGTGTCCTGCATCGCTCATTCCTCATTAAGACAAAACTGCTTTCCAAAGGGAAGTGTCTGAACTGCATCACTCAGCTGGTTTCTGGCACATCTTGAGCTCCTCTGCACCACTTTGTATTTGTGGTGCAGAGCTTACAGGGAGTCTGAAGCACGGGTGCTTTCATGTGTGTGAAAGCCAGATCTATGCTTTTAGGGCTGGTTAAGGATATTTGTTTCTTTTCTTAGGGCTCCTCATGCTTATGGCAGGAATGCTTTGCACCCCTAAAGAACTGGGGTA